>CM048751.1:172535740-173998240 GCA_026315105.1 Locusta migratoria | reverse complement strand
TCGGACGAAAAGTACTAATTTGAGACAGTCTTGACGGTTCTATATGATATTCCTACCTAAGCTAGGTTAATAGAATCGGTCGGTAGAGAAAGGAACTATGTCACTTTTTCATACTTTTCAGGAGAGAGAAAAAACTGTTTTATTGTTAAACTATTTAACGGATTGCATTGAAATTTTCGACATTTGCTGTACTCTAACCATACATACTGTAAATGAAAATAATTTTTATATATTCTAAAAAGTATCTTCTGAAAAAAATATTGAAATTTGTAACATAGTTCCTTTCTCCAGTCAACGAAGTAATTAATACTTTTCGTGAGTATAATACATTCAAAGAGACACATTTCTCCATTAAAGCTCAAATTTATTGATAAATTATCTTCAGCTGAACATGAAAACAACTATTTAATAGAATTCAAAGATCGGAATAGTTCATATCACAGTGAGTTATCACTTAGTCGGCCATTTCAAAATCTCCTCATAAAAAACTCAGCGTGTTTTCCATGGGTGTATTTCATCAGTTTCCAAAAATATCTTCAATTTTCTTTATAGTGATTCACACTTTCTTCCCATCATGTAGTCTTTTCAATCCAGTTTCAAATGAAACCAGTTCAGTTTTTGCCAGATTAAAGGTGTGACTAACACAGCTGTTTATGAAATAAATATAATGTTTCTTGCACTGGGATGTTTGTCAGGGGCAAGTTTTGCATAAAGTCGAAAGCTAGTCCAACAATATCATCCCTGCCCATACCTTCTAAATCAGTTATTTTAATGGATTTATAAAACTTCCTGCTGCGCCGCTTGTGAATATACAACTCAAGTTGTGCAGCTCGTTTACTACTGTCAGAGATATGTGGACTTTTTAATGTAGCCTGATGTTCTTCACATTTGACACATACATCAATTTGCGGACGTCCGAAATGAAAATTGTAATTTTCACGACAATGTTTCCTATGGCAGTCGTATTTCACATTTACGTCTGGATATTACTTAAGGAACATTTCGTGCATAGTTTTCAAGTCCAAGCGTGCATCTAGGTATTTCATCAGCATAGTGAGTATCTTTGAGTGGGAAATATCTGATGTGGGTATTTATCAAATTTATTACATTTTCCATTATTTTGGTAATGCATGGATTTATTCCACACATGTCCTTTTGACATTTAGAAAGACGGTATTCAACCACTCACAAAACTCAACAATAACCGCGACATCTGATGACGTTGGCGCCAAGTTACTGTTTTGTTGCGCTTTTTACACCTGCATGCTGCAGACAACGCCATCTAGCATGTAGTTGGTGTGGTACAAGTTCGCTGACAGTAAAATCTGCTGGTGGGACGAACGTGCGGGGGAGAAAGGAACTAAGTCACTGACTTGATACCATTCTCCTAAGCACGTATAAAATCGACCTCATGTTACTCCCACAGGAAGAAGCCAAACATAGTTCCTTTAAACACAGTAAGGTGTGTCTGGGTCTGTTTACTACATTTATGTAAAAAAGTGAAAATCGGCAAAAAGTGACTTAGTACCTTTCTCCACAGACCGATTCTGTATTAGGATAGAGTATGTTGATGAAACTATTCAGCAAGTGGCACAGTGTAGTGAAACAATAAATACAGTTTTAAGGTAGATATGAGCCAGTAGGCTATCTGTCAGTAGTGCAGTGTTCAGGATTCTCACTGACGTTGGACGCTGCCAGTTAACCGTGACGTCACGACGCAACTGACTGATGCGGGTTGATGCTACGACAGCGCGTGCCGAAGACGCGGGCGCGGTGGCTGCGACTGACGCGTTGGCCTCTTGTCAGAGTCCGCAAGAGCTGTCTGGATGTGCTCGGTCCCACTGCTACTGGTAGCAGTGTAGAGGGGTAGTTGATCGATCATCTCTTTCCTACCCGAAGGTAGGAGTCAGCAGTCTCACATTCCTGGCTCTGAACAGGACCGAGGCCCTGGAAGTCCTGCTGTGGACTCTGCGTCGATATGGAGTGTGCAGCCTTCTGAGATGGCTTGTTGTTGGAAGACACCGCGTTGTACGAGGACATCCAGATTCACCATCAGTGAGCAGCAAGAGATAGCAGAATCTGCTCTCGCGACTAGAGACCGGTATCTCTGAGACAGCTTTCTTGTAACTCAGCATCAAGCTTTCTGCTTCCGCCGTCAAACTCTGCCTGGCTATCGTTTGTGGCAAAATGACTGATCTAATAAAAGTTTATTTTTTTGACTTCTTACAATACGCCCAAAAAGTATTATAAGAGGACTTCGAAAAAATTATACATTTCCACCGTTTCTTGGCGTTGAAATAAATTCAACTGCAAAGTTGAATTTCTTGGACTGCAATCCAAAGAAGGAAATAAAACTGAAGCTGAATTCAAATTTAGTCCAAGACTTCAAATTCAAGATTTCTTCTTCTGTGTATGATTGTACAGCGAAGGTATTCTCATCAAACAAAAATACAAAGACAAAAATGAAGCTCGTAAGTTTTCCAGTATTTTGATGTCAACACTGTAAGTAAATCTAAGGAAATTTCAAGTCCAGCACAAATAAAAACTTCAGTAACGTAACCAACAACTTGAGAGAAAAATAGAAGGGATTAAATCATCATTTCCAAAGGGTATGTCTACTTGAAGAAAAACCGAAAAGAAGTAACATTTGAATCTACCCGTCTTATAAGGTGCTCCAAGTAATATAAGCAAATAACTTCTAAAAAGAAGGAAAGAGAAGTAAGGAAACAAAACAAGTGCTTTACGTGAACTTTGTTATACTACTTTCCAATGAAAATGCTAATTCGCACTTTCGAATTTGTCATCTCGTTTCGATGTTGAAGCGCTGCCGGTAAGAAATTTTGGAATAGGTCACGATTGCTGAGCAGTTTCTGAAAATTTGGGTAAGAGTCCCACAAAAAAACCAAGTACATAAAGACATCCGTCGTGTGACGTTCTATGATGGAAGAAGCTGTATGTCCTAAGAGCAACGCCATGGCATTATGCTTTGCCCTCGGAAATGGTTTAGAGACAGGGGACAAGAAAATTCGATTTGTATCGTTGGTTGATGTGACCCTGTTAATAAGAGCTACCCATCACCTGACCAACTGCCATATTCTCGTTACGTGTCAGCATTGAAATCGGCGCTGTCGTGCGCCAAACAAAAATTCGTCAAACGTTTGTACATCTAAGAGACTTAACTGCTGCAGTTATCAGTACCTAGGCTTAGAAACTACTAATACTAACTTACACTAAGGACAACACACATACACACACACAAATGCCTGAGGGAGGAGTCAAACTTCCAACGGCGAACAACCGTGCGCTCCGTAACCTAGCGCCTTAGAGCGCTCGGCCACTCCTTCGCGGCGTGTGTCAAGAGCACCACACTTCCTGCAACTGGGAGAAGGAAGCAAACGAAATTCTAATTATATATTAAGGACGGAAAGGAAGAAGGAAAGAACTGACATAATTTACATTGGGGCATTGAAAATATACAAGTGAAAATGTAAGCTGGGCCAGGTAAAGAACCCGGATATCCCGCTTCGGACCACCGGTGGCCTTAACCACTTGGCCACCCGTGCTCGCCTCCCGTCCGTCTCAAACAACTTGCACGCTACAGCCTTAGCTCCGCTATCGTCGATGTCCTCTTACACTCGCCATTACCGATTCCCGTGCGAGGTCGAGCGTATGACCGCATCTACAGTGAGGTTAATGAACAAATGTTCAAAAATGTTTGTTTAGCTAATGGGACTTAACTACGGGGTCATCAGTCCCTAAACTTACAAACTAATTATGAACTAGCTAATACTAAGGACGGCACAAATATCCATGCCCGAGGGGGAATTCGAACCTCCGACCGTAGTGACCGTGCAGACCGTGACTGGAGCGCCTCAGTCCCCTCGGCCACTGCGGCCGGCAGTAAATGAACCAAACGCCGCCTTCTCGTATAAGTTCTCACTCTATAGAAGCTTATTTCTTCCACGTGTTGGTTCGTTGGCACATTGTTATTTAATAAATTGTACCACTGTGTTCTGTCGTTCAAATGTTTGTAAATCTATCGGACCAAACTGCATGGTCATCAGTCCGTAGCTTACAAACTACTTAAACCTCGGTAAACTAACCTAAGGACAAACACACACACACACCCATGCCCCAGGGAGGACTCGAACCTGCACGGCGAGCAACCGCGCGCTCCGCAGCGAGACGCTTTAGAGCGCTCGGCCACTCTACCGCGGCAGTGTTCTGTCGTCTGTGGGCAACACGGGGTTGTTAACGTGGAGCCACACTTCCTTCCAGTTGACCGTGAGTGAGCGTAGTTCTAGCTTGTGAGGCGGTGGTCGTCCTACGGCTACGTAAATCCATGCAGTCTTGTTCCTGTCCAGCGCCGTCTAGAGGACGTGGCTCCTATTCAGGTAGCACTCACTTATGTAGGCTATCTGGTACGGAACGTGCATCACGGCCACTGGGGCGCGCTCTGGCTGTTGTCGGTATGTCGGGATCGCTCGCCTGTAGGTAGGCCGTGCTGTGGACCAGCAGTGCCCTGCATTTCTGGGGAAGTCGGCGAGGCCGAAGCCCAGCAGCGATTTGTCCAGGCCGCACAGGGTGCAGATAAAATTTTTCTCTGGGATGGCGGATGGGGCGAGGGTTCAAAGCCAGAGCTATATTGGCGTGCTCTTGCACAGTTGACAGGTGTCAAAGCTGTAACGCCGCAGTTCCCCCCCCCCCCCTCCTCCCCGATGAAACAAAATTGCGATTTTTTCCATGAATTTTGAAAATTTTTTGAATGGTTGATAAAAGAATGAAGCGTTATTGAAAGAGATTTTAGACATGAAGAGTGATCTTTTCTGTTATACCTTGAAAATGAAGAGCGTCCACCTGCCGAAATACTGGCTGTTGTCGAAGCCGTTCCCCAACTATTTTCCCGTAAATTATTCGAACATTACATACAGAATAAGTCCAATTTTCAGAGCAAAAATAATCGTTGTAAGGATTAGTAAATTAGAAATGCCTTCCTCACTACTACAACTGGTTCATGTCATCAGTTGTCAGCAACCGTATAAATACTAAATCCTTCAGACAAATGACACATAGGGGAGACCAAGGGAAAACGCCACCTTAAGAGAATCCCGTTTTTTTACCTTATTAAAAGTGTGTCTTTTTCGTACAGAAAAACAATACAGATTCGCCAGCCAATACTACATTATTATATTTCTTTCAGCCCTGTATCTCGTTAAGTTTTATTGTTAAAAATATATTGTGAAAGTATACACAGTAGCGTCACTACCCTTGGTTCCGGAGTAATAACGTCATACATTTGAAAATCAAGTATAAACGAACACAATGAATGAGTATTAGTAAACAAGACTTACAACTGTTGTAAATTATACGTATCACTCTTCTGTATTACACATTTAGAAGGCTTCAAGTACTTGTCGATGTAAAATTGGAATAAAAAAAATCGACTGACGTGTTTTTACGGCCCACTTTAGATTTGTAGTTATACAAGTTTTCGCAAACGTTTCGGACCAAAATAATAATCTAAATAATGAAAAATTATGGTGATACGATTACGACTCTACTATTGTGGTAACATCTATGCACCCAACACGTAATATGCTTTCTGACTCTATTTTAATAAATAGCCAAAAGCATATGATATATGGGTTTAGCTTTTTTTTAACTTTTACCTCTTTGAACTATCATTTTCATATCTCTCCCACGTTTCACTATTTTTTCCGTGTCAATGTTATCACCTGTCTTGCCTCGGTAGTTCAAAGTTTATTTTCTTTGCCTGTACTGGTTACGAATGACTATAGCGTACATTTGGCGTTCGGACGAGCCTGGATGGAACACAGCGCACATTTGGCGTTCGTAAATCAGTCACATGATATCCTTCGCCCCAAAATATATTTTGCGTACGCCATCTTACTTTCCCTACTTGATGATTTTCTTATTAAAACTCAAGCACTGTCATTTCCAAGCAATGGCGCACTCAAAATAATCAAAAACACGTCTTTCTTAGGACAATGGACTATAATCTAATGTAGGTTAGTTAGTTAACACATTCCATCGATGGTAAGAGAATCACGGAATACTCTCGCAGCTGTTCGCAATAGCGTAATAGGCGAGGAATTAGTTTGTGATGTACGAACCTGTTAGACGGTGGTTCAGAACTTGCTAGGGCGTGGTGGCTCAGTTCACTCGGTCAGAGGAAGGTCTTTGGTCAGAGAATTGCCGGAATGGTAGATCTACACCCTCTGTGACGAAAAAAACTGTATTATACGAAACGATCAAAATAGGTCAAAACAAAGCAACGTCCACAAGGTACCCGTTCAAACCGAAGAACCAATGGAAAGAGAGAAAGCGAAAGACGTTGAACCAACACCGTCTGAAGAGAAGGCCTGTGCGCTCCCGTGCCACGTTACGTCATGCATAGTAGGTCGCGATCACGTAGCTCACTGGCTGGCCGCGCCGCTGCGAGGCAGTGGGCTTTGACTCATCAGCCAGCCAGTGCTACGCGATCGCGACCTACTATGCATGACGTAACGTGGCACGGGAGCGCACAGGCCTTCTCTTCAGACGGTGTTGGTTCAACGTCTTCTGTAATATAAAACTGAGTAAAATTCTGTACGAACAATCCAGAACGAACCACTGACAATTTTTTCCCCTCTTACTTCCCAAAAACCTTTTCACACACTATTATTTCGCACACAACTATCTTCTGCAATATTCCAATTTGTTCAAAGGTAACAGCGCTTTCTCTGAAAAGTGCATTTGTTCTGTTTCGAGAAATACATACCAAGGAATTGTAAACATGTACATAAACTGGGAAGATACTGTTACAATGACTGTTGTAAAAGACGTAATGATAGTACTAACTTTGTATACATATTAAGAACTAGAATTATGTGGAATTCAGTATTACTACACTTATTTCGTTTGTGATTTTAGCTGTAAAGGAAAACGTAATCACGTTTTTAAATAGAATATTTGTTCGTTATTTTAGCGCAGAACAAAGAACCACGTCATATCTGAACTACAGGAAAAAGGGAACACCATCTACGTTAAAAGCGCCCATAGCAACCATGTCAAACATTTTATTACATGCACTGATTCTAATTAATGATTTTCAATATATTCCATAAATAGTGAATACGGGTAGAAAAACAATAAACAGGGTAATTTATTTGCAATGTATTCACTTCCGTTTTGTTTAGGAACTACACTTGCCACATAAATCTAGGACTTCCTTTATACACGAATCCACCTGTATCAGCTCTTTGTTCAGAATGTTCATTATTACAGCATCCTTCCACTTTACGTACATATGCTTCAGAAGACCATTGTTGAATTCGTTGTTACGTATTTCACGGCATGTTCACGAACTAGAACAAACACGCATTTTAGAGGGAGCAGTATTACATATGCACAACTATAAGCAATGAAGAAGATAGTTCTATTTAATTAATGAGTGTGCCCGGAACCATTTTACAAAAAGGAGAAAAAAATTGGTAATGGCGGGTCCAAAGCGCTGCCCACTAAACTACAGCTAACACTTAGCAGGTTGGTCCTTTAATCTCGTCCTATTGATGGCAGTTATTAACTGATGCCAATATGGCATCTTTAGACATTACATTATCATTTATCGTAAGAAGAACGAGCTGTTTTTGTTAATTCTTCAGAGCGCCATTGCTTTCAAATGACAACGCGTAAGTTACAATAAGAAAATCGTCTAATACGCAACGCAAGACGGCGTTATGCCAGAAAGACTTCTGAGCGAGGAATGTCACGAGACATCTCCGAACGACTGGTTTTCCTTAATTCAATGGAGGGTGTCAGATCTCGGTTACTTTTGGAGATATCTCTCGAACAATTTGAGATAAGAAAAAAACATAAGAGAGCAAAGTTGTATTCCCCTCTACAAACTAGGTTGTTCAATTTTCGTGTCAGATGAACGGTTCGTTTGAAATTACAATTACATTACAAACGGCTTTTTTGGTGTTACTAACGTATTTTTTGTCCGAAAAATTTGTGAAAGGGAGATTCTGGTCTCTGGCGGCGTACATCTGTAAAATTATGTGCTGATCGGTTGTACAGTTCGACTTAAAAAGTAGGAACACGTTACGGAGAGACAGGCAGACAGACATCCCAAAATCGCCGTTATTTTTGGAAATATCTCTGAAACGATACGAGATTCGAAAAAGATCATAAGAGAGCAAAGTTGTAGAGAATATTCTCCTCTCCAAATTTCGTTATTCAATTTTCGTGTCAGATAAATGGTTATTTTCATTTAAATTTCAAGCTGTTAAAAGACGATCGCAAAGGCCTACTTTTCGTGTTGCTACTCTGAAGCGGAGTGAAGTTTCATTCTGGAAACATCCCTTAGGCTGTGGCTAAGCCATGTCTCCACCATATCCTTTCTTCCAGGAGTGTTAGTCTTGCGTGTTTGCAGGAGAGCTTCTGTGAAGTTTGGAAAGTAGGAGGCGAGGTACTGGCAGAAGTGAAGTTGTGAGGCGGCATCGTGAGTCGTGTCGGGATAGCACAGTCGGTAGTGCACTTGCCCTCGAAAGGCAAAGGTCCCAGGTTCGAGTCCCGGTTCCGGCACACAATTTTAATCTGCCAGGAAGTTTCATATCATCGCACACTCCGCTGCAGAGTGAAGTTTCATTCACGATTAATACCTGTTAATAATCACGGGTGGCGACTATAGGAATTAGTTCCACGGTAGGTAACGGAGATAAACACTGGAAACCGTACTCGTACTGTCAACCGTTGGTAATAAAACGTAGTGCCTTTTTTGATTTGTTACTTTCTTAGGCATTAGTTATTGAGGCCTTTGTACGACAAAAATGACAAGAATGGGAAATAAATCGGTTACAATTCTGTTGAAATAATCATATGTGTACAGGACACCTTACAGTCATTTGAGAATGTTGCGTATAATCCTTTATGATATTTGACATACTCTATTCCTTATTTAGTTACGACTATACATACACTTATTTGTATCGATGTATAAATATGTCCTGGGTAATAATGAGTACATATTTGGTTTGATGTCTACGTCTCAAAACGCCAATACAATGCTTTCATTAGTTCAAATGTTTGTACAGCTTATGGGACTTAACTGCGGGGTCGTCAGTCCCTAAACTTACAAACTACTAATCAACTACTTACGAACTAGGACGGCACAAATATCCATGCCCGAGGGGGGATTCGAACCTCCGACCGTAGTGACCGTGCAGGCCGTGACTGAAGCGCCTCAGTCCCCTCGGCCACCGTGGCCGGCGCTTTCATTAGTACTGAGCAATAAAACAGAAGTTCCGTAGACTAAGCAACATTTCGTATCACAAAGCACCAATGAAGTTTTGGTTAACGATGTCATTTTTATACAGTTCATTGTCAGCATTTAAAGATAAACATAAACCTGTTATTACCAAACCTTTACAAGTGAGATACAGAATGGTCTTTACTGAAATTCTCCTACTCTCCGATATCCGTCAAATAATTGTCTACAGTGACGCGAAGGAAAACACTTATTAAACGAGCTATATTATTTTATAGAAGAAAGAAAAATTGCTGTTTTGGGTTGTCGTGTTAAAAACAATTTTAATCTAAATAACAATTTATAATTACTTTGATAGTAAATAACGTTCTCTTTCGTCTGCCGTTGCAAGAAATTAACATGCAATTTTAATGTTACTTCGTCATTTGACGTTCATGGTCGCGATAACGGCTAGGCCACTTGGAACGTATTCAACAGACTTGTAAACTGAATTTCGATTTCTCGGGGAAGCTTGAGAAGTACCTAGAACTGCAATTCGAGACACGTTTTGACAGCATAAGAATGTACTAAAATTGCGCACATGCTGAAAATTGTGCATATGATGAAAACAGTTATTAGCAAGGTGTATGCTAATACATACAAGCAACTATTTGTCCTCATGTAACGATGTGCAGTGAAAGAAAACAGTGGAGCGATGATTATCGATACAGTCAACATAAGTTGCACATTAAATTATGCAAACATAAAGTAATTTAAAAATAAATTGGACTGGGAATAGGTTACAAAAACTGTCGAACTTCACTGCCACTTCCATTTTCAGTGAATGAATTGTCATATTGTATACTTATAAACGAATAAGTAATTTAGATATAAAGCGATATTACATAGGGGACGAATATCACCACGTGGCACTTTGACACTCGAAATTCTAGTTAACGGTTAATCTGCATATGTTTTTACACGACAACTCTGTTGTTATACTTACGGGCTTGGCAAGGAATTCATCGAACCATTTTCTGATTATTTGACTATAGTTCCTCGAATAACGCGAGAGATAAATTACTACCTAAGTCTTTCGTTAGAGCCTTCATTAATGTTATTTTATGATCGTGATCACTTCTTGCTAGGCCGGCCGCAGTGCCTGAGTGGTCTGCGGTGCGCCAGTCACGGTCTGCACGACCGCTACGGACGGCAGTTCTAATCCCCCTCTCGGGCATGGATGTTTGTGTCATCTTTAGTAGAAGGTCGATCATAGGTGGTTTGTAATTTTAGGGACTGATGACCCCGCAGTTACGTACCTTAAGCTTAACAAACATTTGAACATTTTGAACTTCTTGCTATGTAGGTAGTGGCCAACAGTTTGATTTTGCGTTCGAAGGAGGAAACTTGGGACAAAACTTAGTAAACAGAGCTCGCGCTATGATGCAAACGTTGGTCCTAGTGATTGTCAACACACCTGGCGTATCATATCCGTGACCCTCTCTCCCCAACTGCGTAAAGAGGTGGCCTTCTTTGTATTGTCTCGATATGCTCTGTCCCTCCCAACTGCTTTGGTTCCTGTAGTGAAAGATAAGCGATTTCTACTACGTTTTGAGTCGCAAGAAGAGAGAGGAAATGGTGCCGTGAATGCAATATCATATACATTATGGAATTTAGTACTAAGTTAATAGATAAAGGGAACGGAAACGGTGGCCGCGTTTGTTTTTCTGTGTTGTAACAATGTGACTGACGCAAGGATTTTTCTTATATATAAAAATCTTTAGAACTGCGTGAGAAAGTGAAATAAAAAAAAGGGAATAAAAATTATAGACTGTCCTATCAATTTTTATGAAACACTTGAAGTTTGTATCTTGAAAGGTGCACCTAGTAACCGATGCATGTACAGAATAATTTGCTCTATAAAGAGAAATTTCGTGGAAAGATTCAGCGAAAAAAGTTGTGTGTTGCATTTTATTATAACAAACTTAAGGATAGTGTTCTGAGAGATCTTTCATATGTAGTGAGGAAAGGTTTATCTCCCTATAGCTTGCAGAACGTTGGAGGCTGTTCCTGTAATAGGAAGTCCTATAATATACACGACAAAAGATTTGTGATTCCTTAATTTCTCCTGGCGAATAAAAACTTCGAAAAACTTACAGGTATACTGCCAGGTATCAAAATGGACGACCGCCGATAATTCGGCAGGAGACCACCCTGCCATTTTCAAGGGGAAACTGCAGTGAGTAAGCAATGTGCAACAAAACGGAAATTCTGGCATTCACTTCGAACTACTGGGACTGTGTTATCAAGGAAGCGAAATAAATAAAACTAGGTGACAACCTTATGAATAGGAATGGAGGGTTCTGCTTATAATCCGCTTGAGATCTTGATCTCCTACTTGTTAAAAAACAGAGGGACAAAACTAATCCGACCTCATCCGTCGAGAACCGATGTTTATTATCGATATTCTGACCGGTTTCATCTTTGGTCGTGTCGGCACTGTGTGACTTCTTGCTCGGTGTGTGTTGTGATTCCTGTTTACTCATTGAAAACCGAGGTTTTAAAGATACTTGCACATTGCTTCTTCACTGCAGTTTCGCCTTGAAAATGGCAGGGTGGTGTCCAGCTGAATTATCGGCCATCGTCGATTTTCATACCTGGCAGCATACCCGTAAGTTTTTGTAAGACAAAAGATTTAATTTATCGATGCGAACGAATTGAAATATTCTGAATCAACAAACCAAAGACACAACAGCAACAAAATCACCATATTCCTGGACCCACAAGCAATATTCTGACAAATTACGAACCGACAAGCGTTGTGTGGACTTGTCTCTTCCTGCACAATGCACCATTGTTTTAGCAGTAAAGGCTATTGATTCGTTGTCGCGATTCCTGGCTCACTGTGGCAGATCTCTGCTGTGAACCTCGACCAACTTGCGACAACGTCGTCAGACGGAGTAAGGGCTATTTCCTAACTTTGCAGTGTTTTCGAAAATTCGTCCAAATATGTTCTACTATTTATAAACCTATTGGACCAAACTGCTGTGGTCATCAGTTCCTAAAATGACAAACTGCTACTAAGTATAACACAAAGACCTATGATCGAGGGAGGACTCGAACCTCCGGCGGGAGTGCCCCCCCCCCCCCCACAGTCTTTAGCATGATGCCTTACAAGTAGACCACATGGGTCTCGGATTTTAGAATTGTTTTATATTTATGGTGCGTGAAGTAAAGAACTCAAATAACAATCAGCCAAAGCCATTCGATGCAACTCTCACAAATTCTCGAGAAAATCGACATTGAAGTTTTGCAATGTACACCTAAGTACCAATAATTTAAACAGTTGCAGCATCTGTCGGTTTAGTTCAGGTGGGGGCGTTCTGGTCTCACGAGCATAGAGTTAGAATCCTACAGTATCAGATATTTATTTTTCTGTTTCAAATTCGGTTATATAAAAAAATTTGGGGTCTCTGATTCTACGTGTTGTGTCAGTTTTTGTGTATGTGTAAGTAGACAAGCTGGAAACCTTGTCGTCACGTAAACTATGGTTGAGTAGGTTAGCTGCTCGGAAAGCCATTAGTATTCGAACAGAACGAAAAAATTTAAGAGAAATTTGTCAGTATAGGATTCGACCAAACGACCTTATGATTGAACGTGCAGAACACTACCTACCACCTGAACTATACCGACAGATGCTGCAAATGTATAAATTATTGGTACTTACGTATACTTGCAAAAAACTTTAAAGTCGATTTCAAATGTTTGTAAATCTATCGGATCAAACTGCGTGGTCATCAGTCCGTAGCTTACAAACTACTTAAACCTAGGTAAACTAACCTACGGACAAACACACACACCCCAGGGAGGACTCGAACCTCCACGGTGACCCCGACACGGTGAACACTGCACTGCTATTATTTTTCGGTAGTGCTGTCGCCGAAGTGCCGGAACCCTCGCCTGGAGTCTGCCTGGGAGACACCTCGTCAGCTCGTTCCCTGCTCCGGAGAGTCTTCCCCCGCGCTCTGGAAGACGGACTGCGGCTGAGGTCGGCGCCACCGTTTGCGCCTCCGCTGCGGCTGGCCTTTGCTGCCCGCGGCTAATCCAGATGCTGGCGAGGAGCATCTCCAGCCCTGCCCCTCCCCTCCCCTCCCCCTGATCACCTTTCGCAAGCGGCCGCCGCCGCTGCCCGCTGGAGTGGGGCGGGAGAGGCAGAGGGTGCGTTTCGCGCGTCGTGCAGTATAAATACGGCGACAGGCCAGCGCTCAGTCAACAGCCCACACTGCACTCCCAGGAGCACTGCACGGACATCTCAGCACCGCAGACACCCACCACCGACGTCATGAAGTTGGTGAGTACCTGTGCCACCGTTCAAAGTACTCTCCCTTCGGTAGTTTCTTGGTAAGAAGCTGTCTCCCCTGTATCGTGACAATACAAAACGGGATTTACTTCTTTGGACTCGTTCGATGTCCTCCGTTAAACCCAGTTTATAAGGGTACCATACTGGGCAGTAATACTCCAAATGGGGGCGGACAAGCGTGGTATATAGAGTTTCTTTAGTAGTTCTGTTGCATCTTTTGAGTGTTCTGCCAATAAAACGCAGTCACTGGTTCGATTTCCCTACGACATTATCTACGTGTTCTTTAGACTTTAAGTCAGATGTAATAGTAATTCCTAGGTATTTAGTGGAGTTTACGGCCTTCACATTTGAATAATTTACCTTGTAAACAAAGTTTAACGGTTTTCTTTCGGAAGTCATGTGGACTACATCACACTTCTCATTATTAAGAGTCAATTACCAATTTTTACACCAAACTGATATCTTATTTAGTTCTGCAGTTGGTTTGATCTTCAGCTAACTTTACTAGACGTTAAATGACGGCGTCATCTGCAAAGAACTTAAAGGAGCTGCTCAGATTTTCTCCCAGTTCGTTTACGCAGATAAGAAACAGTAGAGGACCAATAACACTACCCAGTGGAACGCCGGATATCACCTCTGTTTTAGTCGAGCCATACCATCAATTACTACAAACTGTGTCCTCCCCTATCCAGTCACTAATCTGAGGCAATAGTCCGTATCCATGTAATTTGATTAAAAGTCGTTTGTGAGGCACGGTGTCAAAAGCATTCTGGAAATCTAGATATACCAAAACAATTTGAGATCCTTTGTCGATAGCACTCATCACGTCCTATGAGTAAAGCACTAGTTGTTTCACATGAACAATATTTTCTAAATCCGTGTTGACGTTAGGTCAATTCATCATTGTGTTCGAGAATGTCCCTGTGACTACCTGACGGTATTCGCAAGTGATTTCAGAGACGATTTCGGTGTAGCATTATGACTTATGGACAACGATTCACCTGCTTTAACGTTTTGAGGTGTGATGTGTTCCTTTCCGCTGATCAACCGCAACAGAACATTTGATCTCGTCTAGTGTTTATTTCCAGACTCATATCAATTGTTTCTTTATTTATTTTTTACTTTTTTTTAGCTACTTTTGGCCTGTTCCTTTCATGTACGAATTATTGGCCTTGAGTTCGGAAATACCCTGCAGGAACCACTGGATTCTGTACTAGCCTGTAAAAGGTTACGTGACCAGGTTCCGTCGCTATAACGTGATGATGCAAATATTATCAACGCGCAAGGATGTTGTGCTGGTTGACTTTCCTCAGTTCACAATGAAATATTTCGGAAGGTGACGAGCTAAGATCGCTCTTCTAAAAATGTTCGCATGAAACTTTTTTCGTGATTCGTTCAGATCGGTTTCGGCAGAATTCGTTGCCATCTTCCCTCTTCTTATTTTACAGTTACAATCTGAACACGGACACGGGTATTTCGAAAATAAAACAGACTTTATATCAAAGCCGTCACTGTGTCAAACAGGACGACAAGGAGATGTAATTGTGCCAAGTTCATTGCCGAGCTCCCCTTTTACGCGAGACTTGCAGAAGCAGACGTACCACTCGCCTCCCGCTACGGCAGTCCGCGTAACCTCCGCGTCCCTTTTTGCGCCCGTAATGGCCGGGAACTGCAGGTAGAAAGTAAACACGCACGGTCTGGCGCGGCGCAGCTTGTAACTGGACGAGGGGACGGCGGCAGTCGTGGCTTTCTTCTTCTGTCAGACCGCTATGCAGGGTTCGCCCCAGAGGCCGGTAGAGATCGGGCGCGCCGCTTACGTAACGTTTCGTTTCCGGCACTGACCACAGGACAACACCGGCGTTCCTCGACGCTAGACGCTCCTCTGGGTGCCGCACGGCGTGGGAGTTGCGAACCGTAACGGAAGAGGCACTGCCGGTAACAGCAGACCGTGCTTCAAGCTGTAACTGTCAGGTATCAACGACTCGATTGACCCCGTATGCGTATGTCGCCGTAGGCTCGAGACAGGGGACGTAGCCTCGAACTGGTGTTAAAGTACGCTACACAAATTGTGCCTGTACAGTGAGTACACCACACAGTGTGTCCCGGTAGCTCAGTGTTGGAGTATATTGTTCCAAATGTCTCAAAATCGATCGCAGATTACTTCCTCGATGTTCACTGGTCACTTAATCAATTTTTTCATCACAAATAACCTAGTTGCTAATTTTAATTTTTACCCGCAATTATCCTGTAAAACCGTTTCAATCACTGGAGAAAGAGGAATTCAATAGCGTATACCCTCCTAGTAGGACGAAGATCGGGATGTTCGACATCAGGTCGATAAGAGTTTTTCGTTGTATTAATCTTCTCTCGCCACAGAATCAGAACGTATAACAGTAGATCTGTATATCAATACTAATGTAACATGTCAGTGTAAATATTTTGGGTCGAAACGAAAGCGCCAAATGTGGCTGGCTTTACTTTCGAGAACCTACAATGTTTGGTTAAGTTTCCTATGTAGATGTTATAGCCATATGTTTTTCTCTTTTTATTTATTTATTTTTATTTAGGTTTTTTTAGTGGCTCCTTACAAGGGCTCCTTTCTTATGGCACTGTTTTCTTCCTTTTTCTGACATTTTCTCCAGAAAAATCTCCAATTTTGGGATCACAGAAATGGGAAATAGGTAATGCAGAATCGCATAACAACCCACGCACTGTATTAACCGAATAGTTCCAAACGTACAGTTTCAACAGTGGATAACAAACAAAAGGGAAATTTACAGTCTTATATCATGTACAACAGTGCTGATTGCATGGATAACTTAGTGAGATGACTGTCGGGCTATTAACTAATTATTTCCGTCAGCAGTTTTTGGATTCTTCTCGATCTGATTGGTAATAGTATTCATTCATGATCTTAGTTTTGCTGGAATAAAAATGTCAATTATTTGTTTCTGAGGATTTTTTTTAGGTTCTGAACGATTGTAATTTGCTAAAACAAGCAAAAACTATCTAACCATTTATTTTTCGATTTTGAAATTTTCTGGAGTATTCCTCAATAGATATGCAGGCACTCCTTTCCTAATCAAATTAAAAGGTGCTTAACAAGAAACCTAAGAAACTGATTGCGTGATGTAGCGTTACAAATCACTTTTCTTAAATGTCAACATAGTGAGGCTGCTTGATCTGCTATGTGCGGCCGGCGGGATAATCACGTGTTTTGGCATTTGACGTGGAGATGAAATCTTTCATGTTTTCCACTGAGATACTGTATACCAGCAAATACTGTGTCACAGTGTTAGGCTATGTTAATGAACACTATACAGCAACTCATCTAGTTATGATACAAGGTATCGCGTGTTGATCCTGATCTATGGGATATCGTTTGGGCTATTTTGTACGAGGGGGCTGTGTGTAAGCACCGAAGTTCCTGGTCTTTTTTCTGTCCAAGTTACATCTGAGTATTTTTGTTTTTAGTGATACCGACTAGTCGAGGTTCGACACAGGTTTCGGTCACTTCAGTCCATTTGCAAACTAACTAAAATAAGTCCTACAATATAATGCTCGGGTACAGGTTTCTTGTGGTAGCGTACACCAAGCTACTATCAGCAACATGGAGACAAAAAATGAATGTTTCTAAAGTGTTGCTTGTTGGCGTTTTCTTTAGGATCATCGGTACTATTAGCTCCCAACATTCGCATTTTGTCCCTACTTACAAGGAGACTACATGAGTATCGGAATTTAGAAGTTCTTCATAAGTATAGTACGTGAAGTACAGAACTTCAATAAATCAGCCTTAGCCATTCGACGCAACTCTGAAAAATTCTCGAGAAGATGGACTTCGAAGTTTTGCAAAGTACACGTAAGTACCAGAAATTAACACAGCTGCAGCATCTGTAACTGTAGGTCATGTGGTAGCGTTCTGGCCTCACGATCATTGAGTCGGTGGTTCGAATCCGACTGAGACATTCTTTTTTTAAGTTTCGAATTTAGTTATATAAAACATTTTCAGATCTCTAATTCCACATGTTTTATCTGTTTTTGTTTTTCTGTATGTAGACGAGCTGAATACCTTGTCGTCACGTAAAATAATCAGACATTAAAATTCTGTAGGTATTCGAACAGAACTAAATAATTTTAAAAAATTTGGTACAGCATATGCAGCAGCTGCATTAATGATTTGTACTTATATATACTTTGAAAAGTTCAACGTCGATTTTTGAGAGTTGTATAGAATGGCCTTGGCTGATTATTACTTAATTTCTGTAAGTATCAAAAAATTCTAAAATCGGACACCCATGTGGCCTCCTTCTTAGAAGTCCGCTGCTACGTTCAGAGACAGCACTAGCCCTTCCTACTATATCGCGATCTAGTTCTGCAGCCATCTCACATTCTGGTACCTCAAAATTGAACTTTCCCAAGTATCTAGTGTTTTCTCTCACGTTATAGGCTGTCAACAAAAGAAAACCAACTCGAATCCCAGTGACACTCCGTTCAAATGACTTTCGCTTAATTTTCAGTGTTTCCAACTGCTTGTACCTTGAGGTGATGGTTCCGTACCAAGTGCAGAGTGTTTATGAACGCTGGGTGCTGTATGTGTGTTGCAGTTGCTGTTGGCAGCGCTGGCAGCCGTGGCCGCGGCCGAGCGGCTGGACAACTCGTACCTGCCGCCTCCTGGCGCTCCGCTGGCCGGAGGCGCCCCAGGAGCCATCCAGGCGCCCTTCGGAGGACCCGGAGGAAGACCCGGACAGGGCGGGTGAGTACAGCACCGGCCACAAACACTGGTGGGGGATCGTCAAAAAGTGTGGGATTGAAAGCGAAATCTAATGAAGAACGAAGAACGTCTCCCTGAGACTTGACAGAACTGTAGGTGATGGCTGAGACATATCTAACTAATACCTGAAGGGTGTAAGCAAACGCCTGAGAAGAATGGCGTTATCTGTGGTAGGCTGTAGTACACCAACCAGGAGACAAGTGGTCTCCTATTTGAGTACAATTTCAAAACGGTGGTCAAATTACGCTTCATACAATCAGTGTCTCTTCCAGCAGGCGCGTTGCTCCGAAGTAACTACCTGTACCTACACTGCATGTGATCTACCAATACTTCTGTGTCTGTTATAAGTCGACAAATACATAACTTATGTTTGTGCATTTAGCAACTTTACAATACTCTTGCAACTGGTACTGATCGCTGTAAGAGCAATTCCCCTAAAACAACTACTGGAAAACACATTTCCATTAGAGAGAGACAGCGATTCCGCTATTTTCCATACACCGTAATGTTAAAAACGATTATGTTACCAGTAAATGTCTAGGGTCAGTAACAATATTAGCATGGATGGCGAATCATGAGAGGTTGCAGTGAAAATAGTTTATAGTGTCCACTCATAGAGCGTTTATCTACAATCCCTTCCTCAAACTGAAAGTGTAACGTGAGCCAGCCTCACTTTGTATCTCGATAAACGTAATTAGGTACTTACTTTTCCAAATATATTTCAGACATTTCCGTTGTAACATGGTGGTATTCATTTTACAGCATTGGAGGTGGTCGACCTGGAGCCGGCGGTGCAGGCCCTGGAAGACTTGGAGGACCTGGAGCTGGTGGATTCCCAGGTTCTGCGGGTGGTAGACCTGGTGCTGGAGGATTCCCTGGTACTGGAGGTGCCGGTGGGTTCCCTGGTGCAGGAGCAACTGGTGGATTTCCTGGTACTGGAGCCGGTGGCAGAAGGCCCGGTGTTGGTGGATTCCCTGGATCTGGAGCTGGTGGTGCTAGGCCTGGTGCTGGTGGATTCCCTGGATCTGGAGCTGGTGGTGCTAGGCCCGGTGCTGGTGGATTCCCTGGTGCCGGAGGATTACCTGGTGCTGGAGGTGCCGGTGGATTCCCTGGTTCTGGAGCTGGTGGTGCTAGACCCAGTGCCGGTGGATTCCCTGGTGCTGGTGCTGGTGGTGCTAGGCCTGGCGCTGGGGGATTCCCTGGAGCAGGAGGCGCCGGTGGTGCTGCTGGTGGTCCCGTCATCCCCATCCTCAAGTACGAAAACGTCAACAATGGCGATGGCTCCTACTATTTCAGGTAAGCAAAGCTTTATCAGGTTCATTACAATCTTATAAATACGTCCAGTACATTAACAAGAATGTGAAAGCATATTAATTCTTATGTAAATGTAATAGGCAAAGTCCTCTAGATTCATTTGAACTACTAGAGTATTGTTAATGTTACAGTTATTTTCGCCTGACCATGGACCTCTCACAATTAAATTATCATATCCATGGAATTTAATTATTACAATCGTCTGCTTGTCCATCAGTTCTTTTTATGTCTTTGTGTTTCTCATTCTGCTCACTCACTATGCATTAGTCCCCCCTCCCGTCTCTCTCATCAGCCTCATTTTCTCCCTCTTCCTTGGTCCACTCAGTAGTTTCCCTCTTCTTTTGTTGATCTCCATCTCCTGATCTTCTCCTACCCTGTCTATGGAAACTCACGTACTTACACAAAATTTCAATTGGTAACAGGGTCCCAGTTCTTAGCTAGGTACACTCTGTCAAGCAGCACAATGTAGTTTGTTGCTTTGAAGTCCCTTAATTCAAACACAATTTTAACACAATCCAACTCTACCAATCGGACTTTACCACTCCCTCTATGTGTTTACGCTCGGGCATGCACGCGCTCGTGTCTATGTTTATGTATGTAAGACAAAAATAACCTAGACAATTCGATTATGAAAATTTTTATCTAATATAGTGACATAGTAGTACCACGGCATTGTGACCATGTTAAGCGTTCATGGCGCCGATTATACCATTCCTGTGTAGTTTTCTCTTCTGTCGTGATATTACTCACCTGTTACTTATGACCTTATAAAATTCAGTAATCTATGATATTTTAGGAGGTGTTTGTCTCATTGGACTCTTTATCTATTTAGTTATTTTTGGTGAACGTAGCTCTCTATACCCCTCATTTAATGTTAATTTACCACCCAGTGTATGTACGTTTTGTATAGCTACGAGACTGGCAATGGCATCGCCCAGGACGAGCAGGGCTACCTGAAGAACGCCGGCGTTCCTGACGCTGAGGCCGAGACTGTGGAGGGCCGCTACACGTACACTGGAGACGACGGCGTGCAGTACACGGTCACCTACACCGCCGACGAGAACGGCTTCCAGCCGCAGGGCGCCCACCTGCCCACGCCTCCGCCAATTCCCGAAGAGATCCTCCGCTCCCTGGAGCAGAACGCTGCCGAGGAGGCCGCTGCTGGAGGTGCCGCTGGTGGTGCTTTCGGCGGTGCCCCAGGAGCTGGTGCAGGAGGAGCGTTTGGTGGTTCCCCTGGCAGTGGTGCCGGTGGTGCCTTTGGTGGTCGTCCGGGAGCCGGCACAGGTGGAGCATTCGGAGGTCGTCCCGGAGCTGGTGCTGGTGGCGCCTTTGGTGGAGCACCTGGAGCAGGTGGTGCTTTTGGAGGTCGTCCAGGAGCAGGTGCTGGAGCTGGAGGTGCACCTGGAAGTGGTCTTGGCGGTGCTTCCGGAGGTCGTCCAGGAACTGGTGCTGGTGGTGCCTTTGGCGGTGCTCCTGGAACCGGTGGTGCATTTGGTGGTGGCAGAGCTCCTGGTGCTGGTGAGTAAATGGTGATATATTTTTAAGCAGGTTTATCATCACTTGCGTTCAATGCTTGGGCACTATCCCAGTGTTGGAGATAATTGGAATTCCTTAAGATGCAACTGATGTTTTTGTTGGGATGAGAGTCGTCCTGTCAGTTATTTCGTGGATTAGTAACTGTACTGTTCTGGCTGAGTGATTCACGCAAGTGCCTAGTGGGCAGTAGACCTGTATATGAATCCAAGTATTGGCGGATACTTTACTTCAATGCCTCACCCTATTCACATTATTGGATATAATATTACAACCAATGCTACTTTGTGATAAATACCGATTACATTTGTTAGTACATAGACATTTGGGATTATCACATTGAGATACATCTACATTAGACGAGATTTCCGAACTACTGCCTGAATGACTTCATTCCCTTTGTATTGTAGAATGGTAAGATGTAAAGAAAATGCTTCTGCAGACCTCTGCTTTGCTTTTTTAATTTTCTTTCGGTACCTACTGAACCGACCTCTTATTTATAGACCGACGTAATGATTGTGTTTTCTTATTGGACCAAAAACACGTATTCAGAATCAGATAACCTCAGATGATCCTGTACACGCATTCTTAAACTACAAAGGAAATGTTTTGCTTAGTCATTTTTGTGGCTATATCGATAAGGACTTTTGCTAGATGAAGAAATGTGGTAGACAATATATTGTAAAGGTTGTAGTTTGGTATTACTCAGAGATGCATCATGAGCCGTTTACGTACTTAAATGAGATATGGGACAGCAAATGAAGCATTAGGAAATATTAATAATCCTAGTGGATGCAGAGGTTTATTGAAACGGGCAATAGAGAGTTCCCACATTAATAAACACATTTAGTTTTTTTTATGTGCATCACTTAAGATAGTACTTTTGCAGTCTAATATTGTCTTAATAAAAATGCACCTCTTACATATGGCGCTCTACAAAAGTGTCTGTTAGAGCCTCATTACATATTGTGGGCTATTGGATTCGATTACCATACCTCCTGAATCATGAAGATGTATACTATTAACCAGTCAATTGGCTTAGTCGAGCAATAACGCTCATTTTGTTGCAGATTCAGTTTATTACCTCTTACTTAGTTATCTAATACGTCAATATATACTGTATAAGTACAAACATCTATTTATTAATGTTAACCCATTACATGCTCGACCACATCGACTCCTATGGCTGGACAAATGAATTAGCGTTAGCACATGGGATGTTGTTAAATGATGGTACCAGCACTGGTCATCGAGATCTAATTTATTTTCAATCTTGGCAAAGGAAAATTATTTTTTTCTGAGGTGAATTAGAATTCGTATGGTGCAACTCATCATCGAGAAATAAAGTTTCAGCATACACTTCTGCACATAGGTATACTGTACAGCCGGCCGCGGTGGCCGAGGAGACTGAGGCGGTTCAGTCACGGTCTGCACGGCCACTACGGTCGGGGGTTCGAATCCCCCTTCGGGCATGGATATTTGTGCCGTGTTTAGTATAAGATAGTCCCTAGGTAGTTTGTAAGTTTAGGGACTGATGACCCCGTAGTTAAGTCCCTTAAGCTTAACAAACATTTTGAATATACTGTACATTTATTGAATCAGATATCATTTTCTAACATTTTCTAAAACAATTGCCTCCTTTGGAGAAGCTGTTTTTTGTTACTGATATTCTATGTGCCATACCTAGATCCATTCCCCGTGATTTCAGTTGTTCTGTTGCTAAAAATGTCACGCCAAACTCCAGTGCTAACACTCTAGTTCCTAGGTCCAGTCCAAATTCTCATATGCTATTTATTTCCAGGTGCCTTCGGCCGCCCCGGTGCTGGAGCGACGCCCAGCTACTCTCCGGAAAGTGGCTACTCGTACCCCAAACCCGGCAAGTAGGCGCCCGGGCAGCCAGTAGCTGACAAACGACCACACGACCACGGATAACGATCTCGCCCACCGCGACAGCCGACCACACGCAGCTGGTAGCTGCACTCGTGGCCCAGCTGTTCACAACTCTCCTTCACCCACCCGACTAACAGCGTCCTTCCTTGACCTCCCTTTCCTGACCAGAAGATGTCTCAACTGCAGCTGCATTGAGCGGAAGGCCAACGGGAAAAGCTTCACAGACGACGATCAGGGACTTCTCTCAAACCCTACCTGTTTATCCATACCACTTGAGTGGTTCCTGGATGCCGCCTTTGATGCATAACAAAGAAGAAGTTGGACTACACTCAATGTGAACTGCAGAAAGTACGAGGCAACTTCACCAAACTGTTTTGGTTCTTCTTTTTACTGTTGATACTCACTACTTATTTGCTTTCGCAGATACACAAAGACGACGTCTGCGATGCTTATACGACAAGGCACGCTACGAGAAAGTTCTACAGTCATTACTTTTAAAATACTATTTATTTTTATATGTATATAAAAAATGTAAAAAAATAATGTGTGTAAAATGTGTTTTTAATAAATATTGTTTTTCTTAAACGTTGTGCACTATCATTTGCATAAATAGTGTATTATATGCAGATTACGAGGAACGTCAGAAACTACTGAAACTATTCAGAAAGTAAGGGAACGTTCTGGCATTAAAAAAAATAAGAACAAGAAAAGCACTTTATTACATACACCTGAAAGAACGACTACAATACTACTTTTCCACATGGTCATCAAACAAATTGAGGCGCTTATCATAGCGGTGGACAAGCTTTGAGATTCCTTCGTCGTAAAATTCCGCCGCCTGAGACTTCGACCAATGAGTCACTGGAGTTTTTCGTCGTCATCAAAGCTTCTTCATCTTGGGAAACAAGTGTAACTTGGTGCAAGATTTGGGCCGTAGGGCTGATGGGGGATAAATCGCCATTTGAGTGAATTACGGTGTTGTGGTAGCGCAGCTTTTGAGTGACAAACAAATATGTCCGTTAAACTTGTGGAAAAGAGAGTGAAAGATCCGTTATCAACTTTAGCGACAAGATCGTCAGTCACAATGCTCAGACGTCCACTCGTCTCTTCATCAATGAACTGCTGCTGCATTGAGCGGAGCCAACGGGACTTCTCCTCTCAAGCCCTAGCTGTTTATCCATACCACTTGTATAGTACCAGCATGTCGCCTATGATTCATAACAATGAACAAGTTGGACTACACTCAATGTGAACTGCAGAAAGTACGAGACAACTTCACCAAACTGTTTTGTTTCTTCTATTTACTGGAGACACTCACTACTTACTTTGCTTTCGCAGATACACAAACATGACGTCTGCGATGCAAGACATGCTGCGAGAAAGTACTATATATTTGTAATAAATATTGTTTCTCTTAAACGTTGTGCACTATCATTTCCACAACTACCTCGAGTATTATTAACATTAAATGGTGTATTATATGAAGATTACGAGGAACATCTAAACTATGAGAACTGTTCAGAAAGTAAAGGAACGTTTTGGCATTAAAAAACACAGTACAAGAAAATCATTATATACACCTGAAAGAGCGACTACAATACTGCTTTACCACATAGTCACCAAACAAATTCAGGCACTCATCATAGCGGTTGACAAGCTTTGAAATTCTTTCGTGATTAATTTCTGCCGCCTGAGCCTTCGGCCAGTGAGTCACTGAAGTTCCTCGTCGTCATCAGAGCTTCTTCATCTTGTGAAACAAGTCACTTGGTGCAAGATCGGGGCTGTAGGGTGGATGAGGGATAATTCTCCATTTGAATAAATTAAGAGTTGTGGTAGCCCAGCTCTTGAGTGACGAACAACAATATCCGTTAAACTTGTGGAAAAGAAAGCGAAAGGTCCGTTATTGTGGAGCGACGGTTTTTCGGAATCGTTTTATCAGCTTTAGCGACAAGAACGTCAGTCACAATGCTCCAACGTCCACTCGTCTCTTCATCATGAACGTTGGTTCGGCCACTTTTAAAAAGAATGCACCATTTCCGGACGGAACATTCACTCATTACGTTGTTGACGATAAATTGCTATAGCTTTTAGCTTTTTTGCCAGCTAAAACAAATAACACAGACTATATCTCACAGGTTGCGGGATTTTCTATTGCAGCGCACATTTCAAATTCGGATATTGAAAAAAACCAGAAGCTCAATGACCTTCCTGCTGTTACGACTGGATGCCAACTAACCAGTGTTGTCAACTGTTTTCCAACCATGTCGGTACATGATGTGTCAAACATCCTTACTTTCACCATGAAAATCCCGGCGACTGACCTGTCGAGCACACACGTACCAAAATATACGCGATCGGCGCGCGCCTAGTGCCGTCAGACGGAAACACTCTCTACTTTCTGAATAGCCCGCGTACATAATATGCAATTGCTCTTGAGCAAAATTCTGCAGTGAGTCTAGTCAGGATTAAGGGACGACTATTCATGTAATTCTGGCCCTAAAGTTTACACAAAAATTTACTCTCTCTCCCTCTCTCGCTCTCTCTGTCTGTCTGTCTCTCTCTCTCTCTCTCTCTCTCTGTCTCTCTCTCTCTCTCTTTCTCTCTCTCTCTCTCTCTCTCTCTCTCACACACACACACACACACACACTAAGTAGACCACTTGTGGAACTACAGCCACATATTGACAGTAGGGATGCCTTCTGAGGAAGGACAGTAATGTCATATTCATAGGGACGAAAATACATTTTATAAGAATCCCAATTTAAGTATTAGTAAAACAGTGGAAAAACTTGATACTAATCCTTGCATCATTTTTGTACTAATAATCAACAAATGTTTTAAAGACATAGACGATTCACCTCTAATGTTACAGATTTGATGGATGTATAAAGGGAATATGTTGAGGTGTATACAATCAAAATTTCGGTGTGGTTTTATATAATGACAAAACGGTTACAGCTGTTTCACCCGACATATTTTATAACCTTCAAAGATAAGGGTACGCATATTTAATATATGATTATGTATAAAAAGTAAATATAGGGTAAAATCGTAATAAACTTATAACAAAGCGCAGATATTTTGCAAATTGCAGTACCTCAACTAGACGATGTTCCACTATTTGTCACAGAAAGAAATGAAATACTAGGCTAAAAAGTAATATGTCTCTTTAAAAATAATGCTGAAGAGTACTTTTTTTTTTCAGTTCCCTCGTTTCATTGTTTGTGTTATGACGTTATCGACCGTTTAATAATATGTATTTTGAGATTATGAAATAGAACACAGAGCAAACTAGTAATTGTTGATCCAGCCATTTGTTCATTTTGTCAACTGACCATTATTAGATAAGTGAATGCTCGTTTGCGCTTAAATTTTCTTACCGTTCATTTGCTCACTTGGGGCAATAAACAACCTTTGCTCCGAGTAATGTAAGTGAACCACTTGAAGTGTTTTCCCATTACTCCCTCGCCTTCATTCGCCAGTCATGCTCTATGCAATACAAAAGTGAATACGAGAACAGACATTTAAATTTCACTACCTGACTTAAATTTTTAGCTATCGTCTTTTAGTAACATAAATTCATGTTATGAAAAGTAACCGGAGTACCTTAGCTGCAAAGCAAAATTATTACGTAATAAACCAATCAGCGCATTTAATACGCGTCGAGGGTCTGCCAAAGAAGGCAAATGTTAAAACTTGGCTACCTCCGGAACGTCATAAGAGCAAATTTCATAAAAAACAAAATTGCAAAAATTAATTTTTATAACAGCTATCTTCGATGCTACGGGACAGAGAAGTACGAAATCACCATTTTAATCAGTTATTGAGGTTGGGAAGGGAATAAGACAAAGTTGTAGCCCGTCCTCAATTTTTTTCTACTGCAAGGAGGAATTTGGAGATGGAATTAAAGTTCAGAGAGACATTAAAAAAAATACTTTTTGGTTTGCCGATGACATAGTAATTTTGTCTTGAAAGGAAGATGTAAGATGAATATTAACAAGAGTAAAACGAGGGTAGTGGAATGTAATGTCGGAAAATCATGCGATGGTGAAGGAATTAGATTAGTAATGAGACAAAAAGTAGTAGATGAGTTTTGTTATTTGGATAGCAAAATAACTTCTGATGGCCGAAGTAGAGAAGATATAAAACGCTGAATGGCTATGGGAAGAAAGCGTTTCTATAGAAGCGAAACTTGTTAACATCCAAATTAATTTAAGTGTTAGGGACTCGTTTCCGAAAGCATTTATCTGCAGGGTAGCAATGTATGGGAGTGATACATTGTCAATAAGGAGTTCAGAGAAAAAGATGTTAGAAGCTTATGAAATGTGGTGCTACAGAAGAATGACGAATATTAGATGTGTAGATCAAGTAACTAATGAGGAGGTACTTAACCGAATTGGGGAGAAAGGGAGTTTCTGGCATATCCTGCCTAAGAGAAGAGATAGATTGGTATGACACATTCTGAGACATCAAGTAATTGGCAACTTAGCATTAGAAAGAAGTGTGTGGGGTAAAAATCGTAGAAGGAGACCGAGGGACGAATATAGTAAGCAGATTCAAAAGGATGTAGGTTGCCGAACGTATTCTCAGTTGAAGAGACTTGCTCAAGACAGGGTAGCTTGGAGAGCTGCATCAAACCAGTCTGTGGACTAAATGATCAAATGTTTGTAAAGCTTATGGGACTTAACTGCAGGGTCATCAGTCCCTAAACTTACAAACTTCTTATGAACTACCTTATACAAAAGACAGCACAAACTTCCATGCCCGAGAGGGATTCGAACCACCGACGGGGATCAGCTTCGCACATCGGAATACAGCGCCTCAATGCGCTCGGCCGCTCCGCTGCGGCAGTCTGCGGACTGAAGACCACAACAACAACATTGACAGACTTACAAAAGTATTTCGAAATACATCAATAAATTTTTAGTTGTTACAGAAACGTACCTACCAACAGATGTACAATGGACTTCACAGTACTGGAAGAAAATTGCCTCTTGGAGGTCGTCAAATAATCTCAAAATTTAGAAAGCGTAATAATATACTCTAGTAATAATAATTTCGTTATTGAATGTTGCAGCAAATCATAACTAATGGGTTGCAACAACACTTTCGCAGTGAAAGTTAAAAATTTTGAATAAAAAATAGATATTAATTAACTTGAAACAATCACTGTGGTAATTAATTAAGCTTGGCCCTATCTGACTTAGCATTAACTACAGCCTCCAACTAGCACCTCTTACGATTCACGAACAGCACAACATCACTAATAAATGTGTCAGAATTCATGTTGTGGTGATGGCGTGTTCGTGTTATAATCAAAATTGTAATAGCAGATAGACTCTGATTGGAATGATAATAGCTCACTCAATACAGTGAAACTCCGTGGTGCAATGAGCTTCACAAATACTACAGTCAAAGTTCTCAATAATTTTGATATTATTGTTTAAAGCATTCAAGTTCCTTATAAAACTTTACGTAAACTATTTTTTTTTTTAAATTGTTTCCAGGGCCTGGGTAGCGTACTCGTGTAACTGGCTGAGCAGAGTTTGGCATTTAACGTATTTCATAAAAAATTACTTCAGTCAAGTCTGGTAAAACTACTATTATACTATATAATATATAATATTATATAGTATACTATATAATATACTATAGTATACTATATAATATATAATATATAACTACTGTTAGCCTGGTTACTTTCTACATAAATGAAACCAACTTTACTTTACTTGCAAACTCTGTTGCACTTTAATTACTAGTCTCTGTGGTTGCAACACGTTTAGCAATTCTTTAACTCGTCTAGCAATTTCTTTAAAACTGATCGTAATTACTTTGAAAATGATTGAACTTGTTAGTCAATGTACTGGCTTGCATAATCAACATAATCTAATAATGGTGATAATGGGGTGACTACAACTACTTACAAAATTAAGACTGGTTTCAAAATAAGTCATGTATAATTGAACCAAAGTTCTGATTGGGTTGACACTACATTTACATGCATACAAAATAAAATGTTACAAAAGTAGTCATCTGCTTTCGTCGTCTTCGTCGTGAAGTCCAAACAAGACAGATATGATTACAAAAGCTCTTACTTACTACAACAATTATCACACTCGGTGACAATAGACTTGATACCAAACTATTACTTTTCTTGCACACACGAAAAAAGATTACACTGATCGAGTATAAATAAACTTATTTCGCACTTCCTTCAATACATTAAACAGTACGCCTCTCAGGCTTATTACGATTGCTTTAAACTCGCGCCACACTGCGCCTACCGTGCCTCTGCACCATCAACAAAACATTTACGTGTTTACTATAGCGAGTCCGCTCCGCGACTGCATTTATGTCTTTACTTCGGCGAGTCCGCACCGCGACTGCTTCAGCAGCGCGACACTCACAGCTACTACTTCTGTACCAAAGACAGTCTTTACAACAGGTTCAACATTTTCTCTGGCGCATTGCTAACTTACAGCATAAGAATGTCCGTGCATTCATGTGGGTTTACACATATAGTACATGTTTACACTAAATGATTCAATATAGAAAATGACGTTACATAAGAAATATATCTAGCATACATGAAATGAAAAATACATGAAATAAACAAATTTAAGACAATATATACATTACGTTAAATCAAACTAAGATACAGCGACAGGTGTACTCTTACAGTACAATATATGTTATTTATGCAAACCACTCGACACATCAGCTAACTGGAGATGTATTTTCTAACCACGAAGAACTTTGCTCTTAGATGGACGTTATATACGAGGAATGTTTATTGAAAAGATACGTATAACTGACGTCTTTATTCAAACGCAATCACCAGAGACTTGAGCACAACTATCCCACTGTTTAACGAGCTGAAGGATTTACTGTTAGCAGAATTCCTGCGGCTGTGACAAGAACCAGTTCTCTACTGCGGCGTTCAGTTGTCCCAATTTGAAGCGCTTGCCTTTCAGGTGGTTTTTTTTTTTTTTTTTTTTTTTTTTTTTTTAGTGTACCAAACCAAATGGAAGGCATATGGCAACATGTCCCGGCTGTAGTGCGGATGTGAAGCTACTCCCAACTTGAAATTGGCCAGAACAATTTGCGTGACCGTGGGGACGTGCGTTATGTAAATAATCATAGCAGATTGGTCGCCATTACGTAGACAATGACAGTTAAAAAATGCAATGAAAATATTTCTGTTGTAATACAAGGAAAGTACATGGGCTCGAACAAACATATCTGTATGAACGTTTGCTTACGGGATCTCTGCGTACACCTTAATGTGCTGATGGGTGTCGTTTTTATGCAAAACCCTGCTATGATGCTCTAGACAGCACTGTAGATGTAACTGTAGACGCCATACGTAATGCACATATCTTAACTGTAACGTATGTAATAATCATCGCACATGTACTCTAGCGTATTGTCATCAAAAGCCGTGATGATAGTGTCAACTTTAACCTTAATTGAAATAGAAATCGGACAAGGAAATCTAGAAGCCAGATAGATGATTAAATAATCTTTAATTCATTCAAAGCACAGATTTCAAATATTACTTTAATTTTTTTTAAATTCCAGTTCATATCTTTCGACGAGTTTAGAAGCGTAATGAATTGATTCCGTTCATGTAGAATAAACGATTAAAAAAAAAATAAAAAAATTTCCAAACAATAATTTTGCTCCCTCAGTCTACTCCAAAAAACAATATTATTTATTTCATTATATTCGTATTTAACACTTACTGCTCTCTAAATGGTACACTTGAAGGCGGTACAAGCCTCTTCATTGATGCTTCAGAGACGAAATTATGGTGACGAAAACCACATTCTTGTCTGTATTATATCACAAGGGACGGTAGAGATGGCAGAAAATTTGTAGCAAAGACAATAAACAAACTTCATTTGATTAGCACTTTTTGCAAAGAATTGCAAATGACAATTCCACACTAACGATGTTTTAATGCATATAATAGCTGAAAAATGTTGGTATTGATTTTCTGCTCCCTCAAGACGTAGGCCTATATTGTTTATAAAGGCTTCAGATTCTTACCTATTTAAAGTATCGTGACAGATTCAGATATGTTGTGTAGGATCAGGCTTTAAATGGATGTCGGTCACTGTTTCTTTTGTTAGTTCTTAAGATGGTGACAACAGCCCTCGTTTAACTTTCGAGAAGGTTGGCAAATATCGCTGGAGGCGCGTAGGTGGAGGTGAGCAATATTACAATGCATTAAAACATATGGTAATACAGAAACGCAGTGTAATCGTAATCAACACACTTATCACTGACTACTTCATAATACCCTAAATTGTCTTCAAATTGTGGAAAGTTTTGTTTCTCGAGGCTGGTCGTTAGGCTTTACTCATTTTTTTGGACTAAATTAATCCTTTCTGACCTGAATTCTTTTCTAACAACAACAAAAAATTTCCTTTTCCGTGATTTCCCTAAATCACTCCAGGCAAATACCGGGATGGTTCCTTTGAAAAGAAACGGCCGATTTCCTTCCCCACCCTTAATCAAAAACCTGAGCGTGAGCTCCATCTCTAATGACCACGCTGTCGACGGGACTTTAAACCCCAAACTTCCTTTCTTCCTCTTTCTGCATCTGTCAGATATCAACGTAATTTTGAAGGTGCTATATCTGATTTTGAAAATGCTGATTTCTCTGTCAGTTCGGGCTACGTGGTCGTGGGGTAAAGCGCTCGACTGGAAATCGAATGGGCGCGTTTTGGAAATCCGGCCGAACTTCGGATATTTTTTCTCTTTCCTTCGCCTCTCAACGATGTGAGGACTCCCCAGAAACGACACGTGGTTTGCATTCCACGTTACACTGTAGGTCCCCTTTCCCCAGTTGGATAACTGGCGTCGAATTGAAAGACTTGCATCCAGCCAAGGACCAGACGAATTTTTACTTTTTTTTTTTTTTTTTTTTACATCAGTCAGGACCCCGCAGGACCCGACATATCCACAAACAAGTGGTGATAAATGAGTAATTATATCGTTATTGATAGTCCACAAATCGTAATCTAATATTACGAAAAAACCATTGGCAGATTTTTCTTCAGATTATATATAAATTATATCATATTTGTCATTGATCAGACAATTATAACAGATAATTGTGGATAGTAGGTACTAAATATCCGCATATGTTAACGTATGCAAAGGACAAACACCTATTGATATCAAATGAAATCACTGTTTATTTTTATTTTTTTCTTTCCACGTCAAAAAATCGTATGTCGGAAACACGTTGTAAATACATAATACAAGCAAATTATTCTCTAATATTCTAAGCAACAGCAAGAGTTAATGGCCATCCTTATACATATAATACACACTTGTTAATATTTTCCAAAGTTTATATTGCATACCAAACCAGGAACGCCATGTACACAGCAACAAACGGACGTTTAAGACCTAACAATCAACTACTTTTGTCGACCAAGGTGCTGCAATCTGTCGGAAGGGAACAGAACTGCATCGTAAGATTTCATTTGAGAAAATTTTGTGTCTAATATGGGCACCACAAGACAGATTAGTTAGTGATTACAATTTGAATTTACTGTCAAAAATGTTAAAGCCGAATGGGCTTGCTTTATACAAGAGAACGACTCTTCGTTTGTATTATGCATGTATTTACCTTTGAAGTGAGTTGAGTGGATGTTTCTGATTGTAATAGTAAATCATTTTTCCTCTTTTGTTTTTTCTAAGCATCTCTTTCTTAGCTTTTTATCTTTCAAAACAAACCATTAGTTATTGCAGATAACTGCTTTCCTGCACGTATTTGAAGAGTATTTAAACTTGCAACACAACCTTAGACTTCTTAAGAGTCTTTCCCACATCTGCTTTGTAATAATTAATATTCAGTGTCTTATCAATCCAGTTGATTCAATAGATAGCCAAACTCATTTAGGCATGTTTAAATATTTTAGTAAACAAACTGTTATGGTTATGGTCTTCAGTCCGGAGACTGGTTTGATGCAGCTCTCCACCCTACTCTATCCTGAGCAAGCCTTTTCATCTCCTCATAAGAACGGCAACCCACATCCACTTGAATCTGCTTACTATACGCGTCTCTTGGCCTCCCTCTGCGATTTTTACCCCACACACTTCCCTCCAATGCTAAATTTACGATTCCTCGATGTCTAAGAATGTGTCCTACCAAGCGATCCCTTCTTTTAGTTAGGGTATGCCAACTACAGAAAAGATCTCCTCATAAGAACGGCAACCCACATCCACTTGAATCTGCTTACTATACGCGTCTCTCGGCCTCCCTCTGCGATTTTTACCCCACACACTTCCCTCCAATGCTAAATTTACGATTCCTCGATGTCTAAGAATGTGTCCTACCAAGCGATCCCTTCTTTTAGTTAGGGTATGCCAACTACAGAAAAGAACAGAACTGCTTTAGCAAATGAAGCATGTCAATTTCAACATTAGTTAGTCATTTAACCACTGTTAAAATGGCCGCCTATATATGGTTGGTTACCCCAAAGGGCGCTGTAACTTGCGTGTTAGGCACCCTATGAAATTTAAGCTCTTTGCCCTGACGAGTCATTTGATACATTGAGACCGGTCATGTTTGGTGGCAGGCTGTGTATAAACTTTCCTTGGTCTGAAATAATTATAAAGGAAGATCCTTTTCTTGTAATGGAAAGAACATTTTTATTAAGATTTGAAAATATAATTAATCATCCATTTGTTACAAAGACATCGATTATAATCAAAGGATGTGGACATTGTTCGGCAACATTCTCGACAAGGATATGACTATTTTCGGATATGGTGCACCGAGCTTTTGTAATTATATACTTTTTCAATTTTGGCATCCTTATAGAAACTGAGGAGTTGGAGTGTAAACAAATGTCCGCTTCGTTCTGTTGTGATATGTTAATTGGAATATTTGTTTTATTTCTTTTGGCGCCTTTGATAGAATATATCACTAAGATGGTCCCTGACCCTATTTTTAAAACCAACTGTAGGACACTGTAGTGGGACGAAATATTATCCCTGCTACTGCCTTACGTCAGCTCAGTTTTGCAGGTAAAATCACGATTATTTAAGTTGTTGTTAATAATATTAATCTTAAAATATTTATGTTATAATTCTTAAAAGAAATATTTGTTGTGTATTATGTTTTATGTGTGGTGACAACAGAGCAACCTACGAGAACGGCATCTTCTCTGAGGAAGCCAAAGATAATATAGCTGGGCACAAATCATCGCGGGTCGACAGCCACACGTCCAGATGAGATCCTGTTGGAAGTACTCCGTTGCCAACTCCTACAACAAAATAAATAATAAAAAAGAAGAATTACATTGTAATGACTTCTGTTAGGAATTGTATGTGCAAACAGTTTCAGTCTTTATGTTGAGTCCTTTCGAGAAAGTTCTGACTTTGTGTTATGAATTTGTGAGTTACGCTAATAAAGTGTGTAATTTCATTTGAAGCGTCGATGTGTGAAAACCAATTATTTCACCTATTTAGAAGAACGAATATATATATATATATATATATATATATTGTGCTGAAACTGTATTTTGGATTTTATTACACAATTTCTACGATTTTCTAAGTGTTTTAGGGACCTAGCAACAAATTTATTAATGTAAGACAGTGAGTTCAAGATTTTTTTTAATTAACCGATATATTTTACAACTGATTTAATGAACAATATCTGTGATTTACAAAACATTAGGCAGAATTCAACAAGATTTTTTTCCTTATTTTTTGTAGAAAATTCTAAGAAAGAATTTACAAAACTCCAACTTTAAATTTCTGTTGAGCAGTTTTGTTTTCCCTTATATTGCACAAAAATTTTGCAAGAAACTTTTAAAGATTTTTTTTCCTTAATTGAAAGCTGAAACTTCAATTATAATTCGAGTTTACTGGAATGGCTTGGGTCAAAATCCAGTATGATTAAGCGGAGGAATTACACATTTGAATAGAATAGGCTGTTCCAATAAAACCCGTGCGACTTCTTCTCACCATTACTGGAATGACAAAAAAGTTGGGAAAATGGAATTACAGTTGAATGTTCACGCATAGCTTTCTTAAGACAGAATCAATGCAACTGTTTAAAAGCGCAAATGAAAGAGGTTGATCCGCTGGGTGTTATTAAGTAAAAAAGAACTGAGTACCTTAATTAGAACCGAAGATTTCGTAAAACAAACCGATTAATACATTAATTGCAAGGACAGAAGAATACCGCGTTTGAATAAAAATAAAGGATGGAGAGACTTAATTCTCATACTTGATGACAAAACTGCGAATGAATACCTTTCATTTAAAGCAAAAGCGAAGATCGGATAGAACGGGCTGACAAGGACACCCCATAAGAACTATACAGAAGGAATAGCGATTCAGTATAGAAAAAGGAAGGCGAGATTTAACGTAAATTCTGATACTTGACGACAAATCTGTGGATGAATATCATTCGTTTAAAACAAAAATGTAGGAAATCGACCTGGTAGTTTGGTCTGGACAACTGACTAGGTTTCGTAGATTCTTTTAATATATATGATAAATAACATTCCTTATTCTGATTAAACAGAAAGGAGACGTGTACGTTTCCAGTAAGGCAGGTGCATAACCTTTCTCATTTGTTGAAAAGACGTTTCATGTAATGATTAATGTTCCTGTTTCGGTTCTTTTCAAAAAGTTTCCGCTGTCCGCATCTTCTCTTTGTTCAAAGGGCCAAGCTTTCAAACATTTTTTAAAGAAGATAAGAGGGATAGTCACATCTTTTCACTGTTATTAGTTAACAATGATAATTTCTAACTATGTGCTGGAACATTATTCATGATGTATCACCACTTTCACTCTAACTGTTCCATTCCTTGTAGAAACTGTTTTCGTATTAGTTTATGGACAAGAACAACGCAATGTCAATTTATTGTATAATTATTGAAGAGTTCATAATGATGTAGTTGCGGAAAACTATTCCTTAAGCTGTCAGCTACTCAAACGTGGAACTGAGTAAAGAAGTAATTTTTTGCTTGATGTATCCTAGTAGTAGTGTCACTTTTTAACTTCGCATAATTAATCATATTTTTACATGTTTCCATCTCAATTACTAATTACATTTTATTAGTACGATCTATGAGGAGTCTAATGTCACTGTCATTGACAAATTGTTAAATCAAAATTAATTTACTACAATGATTGTTCAATAAGTCTGTACTATACTTCTGATTATTGTCTATATAATCCTTCACACATGCGTTTCATAATTAAATCAATATTAACTGTCTCTTGTGAAAGCAACTAATTATTTCCTGGCTTGTACCTATTTTAGACCTTATCATGTTCTTCGTTTCATACGACTGTGTGTCTGTGTCTCACGTGCGTGATGTTCGTCAGATGTAAGGACACAAATTAACCGTTACATAAGTGTCTATGTATGTTCGCTCAGTTTGGAAGCTTTCCTGCATTAAAGAGAGACGTGGCATCTCAAGTTACGTTTAGCCAATGAAGAGTTGTGGATTTTACATTCTGCGTTGATACAGTACATGTCTGTAAGAGGTTGTTGTAGTCTGTGAGTGCAAACAAATGTTCTGTGACGGATGTTTATGTTATACAAAGTGCACTTAATGGTTGATGGCAGTAGTAGCATACTGTAAAGTGCGTCTTCTCTTTTTCGAAGCTCCGAAAGTTTTGTAAAATTTTCATAACTGCAGTCGTAGTAGTTAATTATTCGATGGCCACAAACGAAATGTCTGAGTTAGGACCCTTGTACTTGATGATCGTCAGTCTTGGCGGTTGTATATGATATTCCTACCCAAGCTAGGTTAATATTGCTGGGGCCGAGCGGTGTGTTCCCAGATTTAGGTCAGGATGAGGCGTGGAACCTGGTGGAGCGCCAAGGGACGCTAGTGAAACATAATTATAGTTGACACATTTTCTTCCGTAACATACATCTGATGAAGGCGCTAGCTCGACAGGAGCTAGAGCAGTAGGTGGCGTCGCCTTCGAGCTGCAACCTTGCTGTTTCGTATGATGGTAGTGCCCGCGCCGCGCCGCGATGCCGGAAAGCGAAGCAAGGACTGTTATTGTGAAGTGCTCTGTCCCTTCACCAAGCTATGGATCCACGCAGGGACCCCTCTGAAGTCGGATGTCGTGCTGGTTCCCGACTCGGGACACCAGCTGGCCGGATTAGCACCAGAGTGCTAACTCGACGACAGGAACATTGGCCTTTAGTAATCAACCACTGAAGACTGCGCTGGCCTCAGGCAGCCACCATAGAGGTGTGAAGTCGTCAGCACAGCGGATCACCATCTTCCCAGATGTTGTTTAGTGTGAAGTATATCCTCGACCAGACTCCATCTCTTAGCTGCCTCTAGCAACTACCCGTATGTACTGCTGTCTGTGACAAAGACTGAGCACAACGATTAGTGCAGTGAATTGACGACTACCTCCTGAGCATCGTCAATTCAGAAGACCAAGTGACTGCTACTTCTAAATGTGGGAATATTTATACATAAAATTGGCTGAAGCTATGACGTATGAAACGGTTTGAATGTGACAGAGTAACATGTAGTTATAAAATGTTTCCTAGCTGCGTCTCTGTCTGACAGCCATTTAACTCACACACAATTCGCTGACGGTAGGCTTTCCAACATGCCGACGCAGCGGCTGCCGTCATCACGCAAGGTGGATGAGTACATTCTGCTACCGGCTGCTGACCTTATTCCGTCTTGCTAAAGTGAGCAAACCAAGATCTTAACGTATTTCCCTGTCAGAATGTTTGCGGCTTAACAATATGTATTAGGATAGAGTATGTTGATGAAACTATGGAGTAAGTGACACAATGTAGTGAAACGAGATATTCAATTTTAAGGTAGATATGAGCCAGCAGGCTATCGGCCAATACTGCAGTGTTCAGGATTCTCGCTGACGTTGGACGCTGCCAGAGAACCGTGACGTCACGAAGCAGCTGATTGATGCGGGTTGATGCTACAGCAGCGCGTGCCGAAGACGCAGGCGTGGAGGCTGCAACTGACGTGTTGGCCGCTTGTCAGAGTCCGCACGAGCTGTCTGGATGTGCTCGGTCCCACCCAGCTGCTGTGTTGACACTGTGGAACCTCTCTCAGACTTCACTGCTACTGGTAGCAGTGTAGAGGGTAGTTGGTCGATCATCTCTTTCCTACCCGAAGGTAGGAGTCAGCAGTCTCACATTCCTGGCACTGAACAGGACCGAGGCCCTGGAAGTCCTGCTGTCGACTCTGCGTCGATATGGAGTGTGCAGCCTTCTGAGATGGCTTGTTGTTGGAAGACACCGCGTTGTACGAGGACATCCAGATTCACCATCAGTGAGCAGCAAGAGATAGCAGAATCTGCTCTCGTGACTAGAGACCGGTATCTCTGAGACAGTCTTTTTTGTAACTCAGCATCAAGCTTTCTGCTTCCGCCGTCAACTCTGCCTGGTATCGTTTGTGGCAGTATGACGGATCTTACCATTATGTAGTCATACAGTCCACCCAAAAAGTATTTCAAGAGGATTTCGAAAAAAATTATACATTTCCACCGTTTCTTGGCGTTGAAATAAATTCAACTGCAAAGTTGAATTTCTTGAACTGCATTCGAAAAAAGGAAAAAAAACTGAAGCTGAATTCAAATTTAGTCCAAGACTTCAAATTCAAGATTTCTTCTTCTGTGAATGATCGTACAGCGAAGGTATTCTCATCAAACAAAAATACAAAGACAAAAATGAAGGTCGTAAGTTTTCCAGTATTTTGATGTCAACAATGTAAGTAAATCTAATTCAATTCCAGCACCAATAAAAACTTCAGTAACGTATCAAACAACTTGAGAGAAAAATAGAAGAGATTAAATCATCAATTTCAAAGGGTATGTCTACTTGAAGAAAAACCAAAAAGAAGTAACATTTGAATCTACCCGCTCTTATAAGGTGCTCCAAGTAATATAAACAAATAACTTCTAAAAAGAAAGAAAGAGAAGTAAGGAAACAAAACAAGTGCTTTACGTGAACTTTGTTATACTCCTTTCCAATTGAAAATGCTAATTCGCACTTACGAATTTGTCATCTCGTATCGATGTTGACGCGCTGCGGGTAAGAAATTTTGGAATAGGTCACAATTGCTGTGCAGTTTCTGAAAATTTGGGTAAGAGTCCCACAAAAAAGCCAAGGACGTAAGGACATCCGTCATGTGGCGTTCTATAATGGAAGAAGCTGTAGTCCTAAGAGCAACGCCATGGCATTATGCTTTGCCCTCGGAAAAGGGTTTAGAGACAGGGGGCAAGAACATTTTGATCTGTCTCGTTGGATGATGTGACCCTGTTAATAAGAGCTACCCATCACCTGACCACTTCCCATATTCTCGTTACGTGTCAGCATTGAAATCGGCGCTGTCGTGCGCCAAACAAAAATTCGTCAAACGTTTGTACATCTAAGAGACTTAACTGCTGCAGTTATCAGTACCTAGGCTTACAAACTACTTATACAAACTTACGCTAAGGACAACACGCACACACACACACACACACATACACACACACACACACACACACACACACACACACACACACACAAATGCCTGAGGGAGGAGTCGAACTTCCAACGGCGAACAACCCCGCGCTCCGTAACCTAGCGCCCTAGAGCGCTCGGCCACTCCTTCGCGGCGTGTGTCAAGAGCACCACACTTCCCGCAATTGGGAGAAGGAAGCAAACGAAATTCTAATTATATATTAAGGACGGAAAGGAAGAAGGAAAGAACTGACATAATTTACATTGGGGCATTGAAAATATACATTGGCGACAAGTTAAAATGTGAGCTGGGTCAGGAAAAAAACCCGGATATCCCGCATCGGACCACCGGTGGCCTTAACCACTTGGCCACCAGTGCTCGCCTCCCGTCCGTCTCAAACAACTTGCACTCTACAGCTTTAGCTCGCAATTACGGATTCCCGTGCGAGGTCAAACGTATGACCGCATCTGCAGTGAAGTAAATGAACAAATGTTCAAATGTTTGTATAGCTTATGGGACTTAACTACGGGGTCATCAGTCCCTATACTTACAAACTAATTATGAACTAGCTAATAGTAAGGACGCCACAAATATCCATGCCCGAGGGGGAATTCGAACCTCCTACCATAGTGGCCGTTCAGACCGTGACTGGAGCGCCTCAGTCCCCTCGGCCACTGCGGCCACTTATTTCTTCCAGGCTTTGATTCGTTGGCACCTTGTTATTTACTAGATTGTACCACTGTGTTCTGTCGTTCAAATGTTTGTAAATCTATCGGACCAAACTACTTAAACCTAGGTAAACTAACCTAAGGACAAACACACACACCCATGCCCCAGGGAGGACTCGAACCTCCACGGCGAGCAACAGCGTGCTCCGCAGCGAGACGCTTTAGAGCGCTCGGCCACTCCACCGCGGCAGTGTTCTGTCGTCTGTGGGCAACACGGGGTTGTTAACGTTGAGCCACATGTCCTTCCAGTTGACCGTGAGTGAGCGTAGTTCTAGCTTGTGAGGCGGTGGTCGTCCTACGGCTACGTAAAGCCGTGCAGTCCTGTTCCTGTCCAGCGCTGTCTGGAGGACGTGGCTCCTATTCAGGTAGCACTCACTTGTGTAGGCTATCTGGTACGGAACGTGCGTCACTGGCTGTTGTCGGTATGTGGGATCGCTGGCATGCAGGTAGGCCGTGCGGTGGACCAGCAGCGCGAGCCAGAGCTATATTGGCGTGCCGTTGCACAGCTGACAGGTGCCAAAGCTGTGACGCCGCTGTTCTCCCCCCTCCCTCCCCCGATGAAATAAAATTACTATTTTATCTACGAATTTTGAAATCTTTTTGAATGGTTGATAAAACAATGAAGCGTTATTGAAAAAGATTTTAGACATGAAGAGTGATCTTTTCTGTTATACCTTGAAAATGAAGAGCGTTCACCTGCCGAAATACTGGGTGTTGTCGAAGCCGTTGCCCAACTATTTTCCCGTAAATTATTCGAACATTACATACAGAATAAGTCCAATTTTCAGAGAAAAAATAATGGCTTTAAGGATTAGTAAATTAGAAATGCCTTCCTCACTACTACAACAGGTTCATGTCATCAGTTGTCAGCAACCGTAAAAACACTAAATCCTTCAGACAAATGACACTTAGGGGAGACCAAGGGAAAACGCCACCTTAAGAGAATCCCGTTTTTTTACCTTATTAAAAGTGTGTCTTTTTCGTACAGAAAAACAATACAGATTCGCCAGCCAATACTACATTATTATATTTCTTTCAGCCCTGTATCTCGTTAAGTTTTATTGTTAAAAATATATTGTGAAAGTATACACAGTAGCGTCACTACCCTTGGTTCCGGAGTAATAACGTCATACATTTGAAAATCAAGTATAAACCAACACAATGAATGAGTATTAGTAAACAAGACTTACAACTGTTGTAATTTATACGTATCACTCTTCTGTATTACACATTTAGAAGGCTTCAAGTACTTGTCGATGTAAAATTGGAATAAAAAAAGTCGACTGACGTGTTTTTACGGCCCACTTTAGATTTGTAGTTATACAAGTTTTCGCAAACATTTCGGACCAAAATAATAATCTAAATAATGAAAAATTATGGTGATATCATTACGACTCTACTATTGTGGTAATATCTATGCACCCAACACGTAATATTCTTTCTGGCAGTATTTTAACAAACAGCCAAAAGCATATGATATTTGGGTTTAGCTTTGACAAACATAGTCTTTTTTGAACTTTTTACCTCTTTGGACTTTCATTTTAATATCCCTCCCACGTTTTCATTATTTTTTTCCGTTTCAGTGTTATCACCTGTCTTGCCTCGGTAGTTCAAAGTTTATTTTCGTTGCCTGTACTGGTTACGAATGACTATAGCGTACATTTGGCGTTCGGACGAGTGACTATAGCCTGGATGGAACACAGAGTACATTTGGCGTTCGTAAATCAGTCACGTGACATCCCTCGCCCCAAAATCTCTTTTGCGTACGCCATCTTACTTTTTCTACTTGATGATTTTCTTATTAAAACTGAAGCACTGTCATTTCAAAGCAATGGCGCACTGAAAATTATAAAAAACACGTCGTTCTTAGGACAATGAATTATAATCTAATGTTGGTTAGTTAGCTAACACCTTCCATCGATGGTACGAGAATCACGGATTACTCTCGCAGCTGTTCGCAATAGCGAAATAGGCGAGGAATTAGTTTGTGGTGTACGAACATGTTAAACGGTGGTTCGTAATTTGCTAGGGCGTGGTGACTCAGCTCACTCGGTCAGAGAAAGGTCTTTGGTCAGAGGATTGCCGGAATGGTAGATCTACACCCTCTGTAACGAAAAAAACTGTATTATACGAAACGATCAAAATAGGTCAAAACAAAGCAACGTCCACAAGGTACCCGTTCAAACTGAAGAACCAATGGAAAGAGTGAAAGCAAAAGACGGTTCAACTAATACCGTCTGAAGAGAAGGCCTGTGCGCTCCCGTGCCACGTTACGTCATGCAGAGTAGGTCGCGATCGAGTAGCTCACTGGCTGGCCGCGCCGCTGCGAGGCAGTGGGCTTTGACTCATCAGCCAGCCAGTGAGCTACGCGATCGCGACCTACTATGCATGACGTAACGTGGCACGGGAGCGCACAGGCCTTCTCTTCAGACGGTGTTTGTTCAACGTCTTCTGTAATATAAAACTGAGTAAAATTCTGTACGAACAATCCAGAACGAACCACTGACAATTTTTTCCCCTCTTACTTCCCAAAAACCTTTTCACACACTATTATTTCGCACACAACTATCTTCTGCAATATTCCAATTTGTTCAAAGGTAACAGCGCTTTCTCTGAAAAGTGCATTTGTTCTGTTTCGAGAAATACATACCAAAGAATTGTAGACATGTACATAAACTGGGGAGATACTGTTACAATGACTATTGTAAATGACGTAATGATAGTACTAACTTTGTATACATATTAAGTACTAGACTTATGTGGAATTCAGTATTACTACACTTATTTCGTTTGTGATTTTAGCTGTAAAGGAAAACGTAATCACGTTTTTAAATAGAATATTTGCTCTTTATTTTAGCGGAGAACAAAGAACCACGTCATATCTGAACTACAGGAAAGGGAACACTATCTACGTTAAAAGCGTCCATAGCAACCATGTCAAAAATTTTAGTCATGCACTGATTCTAGTTAATGACTTTCAATATATTCCATAAATAGTGAATACGGGTAGAAAAACAATAAACAGGGTAGTTTTTTTGCAATGTATTCACTTCCGTTTCGTTCAGGAACTACACTTGCCACATAAATCTAGGACTTCCTTTATATACGAATCTCCCTGTATCAGCTCGTTGATCAGAATATTCATTATTACAGCATCCTTCCAGTTTACGTGCATATGCTTCAGAAGACCATTGTTCAATTCGTTGTACGTATTTCACGGCATGTTCACGAAATAGAACAAACACGCATTTTAGAAGGAGCAGTATTACATATGCACAACTCTAAGCAATGAAGAACATAGCTCTATTTAATTAATAAGTGTGCCCGGAACCATTATTCAAAAAGGAGAAAAAAATTGGTAATGTCCGGTCCAACGCGCTGCTCACTAAACTACAGCTAACACTTAGCAGGTTGGTCCTTTAATCTCGTACTATTGACGGCGGTTGTTAACTGATGCCAATATGGCATCCTTAGACATTACATTATCATTTATCGTACGAAGAACGAGCTGTTTTTGTTAATTCTTCAGTGTGCCATTGCTTTCAAATGACAACACGTGAGTTACAATAAGAAAATCGTCTAATACGCAACGCAAGATGGCGTAATGCCAGAAAGACTTCTGAGCGAGGAATGTCACAAGACATCTCCGAACGGTTGGTTTTCCTTAATTCAATGGAGGGTGTCAAATCTTGGTTATTTTTGGAGATATCTCTCAAACAATTCGAGATAAGAAAGAAACAAGAGAGCAAAGTTGTATTTCCCCCTACAAATTAGGTTGTTCAATTTTCGTGTCAGATGAACGATTCGTTTGCAATTACAATTACATTACAAACGGTTTTTTGTTGTTAATAACGTATTTTTGTCCGAAAAATTTGAAAAAGGGAGATTATGGTCTCTGGCGGCGTACGTCTGTAAAATTATGTGCTGATCGGTTGTACAGCTCGAGTTAAAAAGTGGGAACACGTTACGAAGAGACAGGCAGACAGACATCCCAAAATCGCCGTTATTTTTGGAAATATCTCTGAAACGATACGAGATATGAAAAAGATCATAAGAGAGCAAAGTTGTAGAGAATGTTCTCCTCTCCAAATTTCGTTATTCAATTTTCGTGTCAGATAAATGGTCATTTTCATTTAAATTTCGAGCTGTTAAAAGACGATCGCAAAGACCCACTTTTCGTGTTGCTACCGTAACCTAAAGTGGGCCAATATATTTTATAATTTAGGCTTGATTAATACACCGCAAGAGTCAGAAATATAGTTTTTGGCAATTTTAAACTTCTACATTCTCTACATTCTGCAAGTGCCCATTTCACAAAATGTATGCATCTATATTACACTTCCTTTCGACTAAATTATCCACCATGACGTCATTGTCCCAGTTGCAAAATATGGCTACTTTAAAGCCTAAGAGTTTGCGAAACAATTAGGTTAGAGACACGAAATCGCAGCTAAATATCTACAGGCTACGTTAACACGAGCATTAAAAGGCACTGACAGCCTATAGAAGTACTTATTTAAAAATATATGTCAAAGATAAACATAAACCTGTTATTACCAAACCTTTGCAAGTGAGATACAGAATGGTCTTTACTGAAATGCTCCTAATCTCAGATATCCGTCAAAAAATTTTCTACAATGACGCGAAGGAAAACACTTGAGAAACGAGCCGTTGCAAGAAATTAACATGAAATTTATGTGTTACTTCGTCATTTGACGTTCAAGGTCGCTATAAGGGCTAGGCCGCTTGGAACGTATTCAACAGACTTGCAGACTTGTAAACTGAATTTCTATTTTCGGGGAACTGAGAAGTACCTCGAACTGCAATTCGAGACATGTTCTGACCGCATAAGAATTTACTAAAATTGCGCATATGATGAAAATTACGCATATGATGAAAATTGCGCATATGATGAAAACATTTATTAGCAAGTTGTATGCTAATAGATATAAGCAAATATTAGTCCGTATGAAACAATTTCCAGTGAAAGAAAACAGCGGAGCGATGATTACCGATACAGTTAACATAAGTTGCACATTAAATTATGGCAAAAGTGAAGTAATTTAAATGAAATTGGACTGGGAATAGGTTACAAAAACTGTCGAACTTCCAATTTAAGTGAATGAATTGTCATATTGTATACTTAAAAACGAATAAGTAATATTGATATAAAGCGATATTACATATGAGGACGAATATCACCACGTGGCGCTTTGACATTCGAAATTCTAGTTAACGGTTAATCTCCATATGTTTTTACACGACAACTCTGTTGTTATACTTACGGGCTTGGCAAAGAATTCATCGAACCATTTTCTGATTATTTGACTATAGTTCCTCGAATAACGCGAGAGATAAATTACTACCTAAGTTTTTCGTTAGAGCCTTCATTAATGTTATTTTATGATCGTGATCACTTCTTGCTAGGCCGGCCGCAGTGGCTGAGCGGTCAGCGGTGCGCCAATTACAGTCTGCACGGCCGCTACAGTCGGGGGTTCGAATCCTCCTTCGGGCATGGATGTTTATTTCGTCTTTAGTATAAGGTAGATCATAAGTAGTTTGTAACTTTAGGGACTGATGACTCCGCAGTTACGTCCCTTAAGCTTAACAAACACGAAAATTTTGAACTTCTTGCTATGTAGGTGGGAGCCAACAACTTGATTTTGCGTTCGAAGGAGAAGACTTGTGAGTGTAACTTAGTGCACAGAGCTTGCTCCATGACACAAACGTTGGTCCTACTGATTGCCAACGCAGCTGGCGTGTCATATCCGTGACCCTCTCTTTCCCCAACTGCGTAAAGAGCTGGCCTTCTTTGTATTCTCCCGATATGCCCTGTCACTCCCAACTGTTTTCGTTCCTGTAGTGATACATCAGCGAGTTCTACTACATTTTGACTCGTAAGAAAAGAGAGGAAATGATGCCGTGAATGTAATATCACATACATTATGGAAGTTAGTACAGAATAAATAGATAACGAGAACGGAAACGATGGCCGCGTTTGTTTTTCTGTGTCGTAACAATCTGTCTGGCGCGAGGATTTTTCTGATGTATAAGACTCTTTAGAACTGCGTGAGAAAGTGAAGACAAAAAAGGGAATAAAATTATAGAGTGTCCTATCAATATTTATGAAACACATGAAGCTTGTATCTTGAAGGGTGCACCTAGTAACCGATGCATGTACAGAATAATTTGCTCTATAAAGAGAATTTTCTTGGAAAGATGCAGCGAAAAAAGTTGTACGTTGAATTTTATTAGAACAAAGTTAAGGGTGGTGTTCTGAGAGATCTTTTATATGTAGCTTGCAGAACGTCTGAGGCTGTTGCTGTTACAGGAAGTCCGATAGTATATACGACAAAAGATTTGTGATTCCTTAATTTCTTCTGGCGAATAACAACTTCGAAAAACTTACGGGTATGATGCCAGGTATCAAAAGCGACGACGGCCGATATTTTGGCAGGAGACCACCCTGCCATTTTCAAGGGGAAACTGCAGTGAGGAAGCAATGTGCAACAAAACGGAAATTCTAGCATGCACTTCGAACTACTGGGATTGTGTTATCAAGGAAGCGATAGAAATAAAACTAGGTGACAACGTTATGAATAGGGATGGAGGGGTCTGCATAAATTCCGTTTGGGATCTTGCTGTCTCACTTGTTAAAAAAAGAGAGGGACAAACCTAATCCGACCTCATCAGTCGAGAACTGATGTTTATTATCGATATTCTGACCGGTTTCATCTTCGGTCGTATCGGAGCTGTGTGTTTGCTTGATCGGCATGTGTTGTCTTTCCTGTTTATTCATTGAAAACCGAGGTTTTAAAGATCGTTGCACATTGCTTCCTCACTGCAGTTTCGCCTTGAAAATGGCAGGGTGGTCTCCTGCTGAAATATCGGCCATCGTCGATTTTGATACCAGTAAGTTTTTCGAAGGCAAAAGATTTAATTTATCGATGCGAACGAATTGAAATATTCTGAATCAACAAACCAAAGACACAACAGCAACAAAATCACCATATTCCTGTACCCACAAGCAATATTCTGACAAATTACGAACCGACAAGCGTTGTGTGGACTTGTCTCTTCCTGCACAATGCACCATTGTTTCAGCAGTAAAGGCTATTGATTCGTTGTCGCGATTCCTGGCTCACTGTGGCAGATCTCTGCTGTGAACCTTGACCAACGTGCGACAACGTCGTCAGACGGAGTAAGGGCTATTTCCTAACTTTGCAGTGTTTTCGCAAATTCGTCCAAATATGTTCTACTATTTATAAACCTATTGGACCAAACTGCTGTGGTCATCAGTTCCTAAAATGACAAACTGCTACTAAGTATAACACAAAGACCTATGATCGAGGGAGGACTCGAACCACCGGCGGGAGTGCCCCCCCCCCCCCAGAGTCCGTAGCATGATGCCTTACAATCAGACGACATGGGTCTCGGATTTTAGAATTGTTTTATATTTATGGTACGTGAATTAAAGAAATGAAATAACAATCAGCCAAAGCCATTCGATGCAACTCTCACAAATTCTCGAGAAAATCGACTTTGAAGTTTGGCAATGTACACCTAAGTACCAATAATTTAAACAGTTGCAGCATCTGTCGGTTTAGTTCAGGTGGGGGCGTTCTGGTCTCACAAGCATAGAGTCGTTGGTTAGAATCCTACAGTATCAGATATTTATTATTCGGTTTCAAATTCGGTTATATAAAAAAATTGGGGTCTCTGATTCTACGTGTTGTGTCAGTTTTTGGGTATGTGTAAGTAGAAAAGCTGGTAACCCTGTCGTCACGTAAACTATGGTTGAGTAGGTTAGCTGCTCGGAAAGCCATTAGTATTCGAACACAACGAAAAAAATTAAGAGATATCTGTCAGTACAGGATTCGACCGACCCACCCTAGGGTTGAACTTGCAGAACGCTACCTAGCACCTGAACTAAAGCGACAGATGCTGCAAATGTATAAATTATTGGTACTTACGTGTACTTGCAAAAAACTTTAAAGTCGATTACAAATGTTCAAACGTTTGTAAATCTATCAGATCAAACTTCGTGATCATCAGTCAGTAGCTTACAAACTACTTAATCCTAGGTAAACTAACCTACGGACAAACACACACACTCATGTCCCAGGGAGGACTCGAACCTCCACGGCGAGCAACCGCGCGCTCCGCAGCGAGACGCTTTAGACCGCTCGGCTTAAAGTCGATTTTTTCGATATTTTCTGAGAGTTGAGTCGGATGGCTTAGGCTGATTGTTATTAGAGTTCTGAATTATAAATCCGATACATGTGTGGTCTCGACTCCCACGCAAATTCGTCCGACGAAACCGCCGAGAGTAGAGCTACTCCGACATGTGACCCCGACACGGTGATCACTGCACTGTAGTTATTGTTCAGTAGTGCTGGCGCAGAATTGCCGGGACCCTCGCTTGAAGTCTGCCTGGTAGACACCTCGTCAGCTCCTTCCCCAGCGCTCTGAAGACGGACTGCGGCTGAGGTCGGCGCCACCGTATGCGCCTCCGCGGCGGCTGGCCTTTGCTGCCCGCGGCTAATCCAGATGCTGGCGAGGAGCATCTCCAGCCCTGCCCCTCCCCTCCCCTCCCCCTGATCGCGTTTCGCAAGCGGCCGCCGCCGCTGCCCGCTGGAGTGGGGCGGGAGAGGCAGAGGGTGCGATTCGCGCGTCGTGCAGTATAAATACGGCGACAGGCCGACGCTCAGTCAACAGCCCACTCGACTGCACTCCCAGGAGCACCGCACGGAGATCTCAGCACCGCAGACACCTACCACCGACGTCATGAAGTTGGTGAGTACCTGTGCCACATCATTGTGTTCGAGAATGTCCCTGGGACTGCCTGAGAGTATACGCAAGTGATTTCAGAGACGATTTCGGTGTAGTTTTATGACTTATGGACAACATTTCACCTGCTTTAACGTTTCGAGGCGTGATGTGTTCCTTTCCTCTGATCAACCGCAACAGAACATGTGATCTCGTCTACTGTTTATTTGCAGAATCATATCAATTGTTTCTTTATTTATTTTTTACTTTTTTAGCTACTTTTGGCCTGTTCCTTTCACGTACGAATTATTGGCCTTAAGTTCGGAAATACCCTGCAGGAACCACTGGATTCTGTACTAGCCTGTAAAAGGTTACGTGACCAGGTTCCGTCGCTAAACGTGATGATGCAAATATTATCAACGCGCAAGAATGTTGTGCTGGTTGACTTTCCTCAGTTCACAATGAAATATTTCGGAAGCTGACGAGCTAAGATCGCTCTTCTAAAAATGTTCGCATGAAACTTTTTTTCGTGATTCGTTCATATCGGTTTCGGCAGAATTCGTTGCCATCTTCTCTCTTCTCAGTTTACAGTTACAACCTAAACACGGACACGGATATTTCGAAAATAAATCAGACTTTATGTCAAAGCCGTCACTGTGTCAAACAGGACGACAAGGAGATGTAATAGTGCCAAGTTCATTGCCGAGCTCCCTTACGCGAGACTTGCAGAAGCAGACGTACCACTCGCCTTCCGCTACGGTAGTCGGCGTAACGTCAGAGGAATTAGCTACGTCCCTTTTTGCGCCCGTAATGGCCGGGAACTGCAGGTAGAAAGTAAACACGCACGGTTTGGCGGGGCGCGGCTTGCAACTGGACGAGGGGACGGCGGCAGTCGTGGCTTTCTTCTTCTGTCAGACCGCTATGCAGGGTTCGCCCAGCGGCCGGTAGAGATCGGGCGCGCCGCTGACGTAACGTTTCGTGTCCGGCACTGACCACAGGACAACAAGGCGCTCCTCCACGCTAGACGCTCCTTTGGGTGCCGCACGGGAGTTGCAGAAGAGGCACTGCCGGTGACAACAGCCAGCGCTTGAGGCTGTAACTGTCAGGTGTGAACGACTCGATTGACCCCGTATGCGTATGTCGCCGTAGGCTTGATACAGGGGACGCAGCCTCGAACTGGTGTTAAAGTACGCTACACAAATTGTGCCTTTACAGTGTGTACATCACACAGTGTGTCTCGGTAGCTCAGTGTTGGAGTATATTGTTCCAAAGGTCTCAAAATCGATCGCAGATTACTCTCTCGATGTTCACCGATCACTTAATCACTTTTTTCACCACAAATAATCTAGTTGCTAATTTTAATTTTTATCCGCAATTATCCTGTAAAACCGTTTCAATCACTGGAGAAAGAGGAATTCAATAGCGTATACCCACCTAGTAGGACGAAGATCGGGATGTTCGACATTAGGTCGATAAGAGTTTTTCGTTGTATTAATCTTCTCTCGCCACAGAATCAGAACGTATAACAGTAGATCTGGATATCAATAGTAATGTAACATGTCAGTGTAAATATTTTGGGTCGAAACGAAACGCCGAAGTGGCTGACTTTACTTTCGAGGACCTACAATGTTTGGTTAAGTTTCCTATGTAGATGTCATAGCCACATGTTCTTCTCTTTTTATTTAGGTTTTTTTAGTGGCTTCTTACAAGGGCTCCTTTCTTAAGCACTGTTTTCTTCCTTTTTCTGACATTTTCTACAGAAAAATCTCCAAATTTGGGATCACCGAAATGGGAAATAGGTAATGCAAAGTCGTATAAGAACCCGCGCTCTGTATTAACCGAATAGTTCCAAACGTACAGTTTAAACAGTAGATGACAAACAAAACGGGAATTTTCAGCATTATACCATGTACAACAGTGCTGAATGTATGGATAATTTAGTGAGATGACTATCGGGCTATTAAAAAATTATTACCGTTAGCAGTTTTTGGATTCTTCTCGATCTGATTTGTACTTACATTTACTTTTAAAAGTTCAACGTCGTTTTTTGAGAGTTGTGTAGAATGGCTTTGGGTGATTATTACTTGATTTCTGTATGTATCAAAAATTCTAAAATCCGAAACCCATGTGGCCTCGTCCTTAGACGTCCGCTGGTACGATCATAGGCAGCACTAGCCCTTCCTACTATATAGCCTTCTAGTTCTAGAGCCATCTCACTTTCTGGTACGTCAAATTTGAACTTTCCCAAGTATCAACTATTTTCTACCACGGTATAGGCTGTCAACAAAAGAAAATCAATTCGAATCCCAGTACACTCCTTTCAAATGACTTTCACTTAATTTTCAGTGTTGCCAACTGCTTGCACCTTGAAGTGATGTGTGTTTATGAACGCGGGGTGGTGTGTGTGTGTCGCAGTTGCTGTTGGCAGCGCTGGCAGCCGTGGCCGCGGCCGAGCGGCTGGACAACTCGTACCTGCCGCCTCCTGGCGCCCCGCTGGCCGGAGGCGCCCCAGGAGCCATCCAGGCGCCTTTCGGAGGACCCGGAGGAAGACCCGGACAGGGCGGGTGAGTACAGCACCGGACACAAACACTGGTGGGGGATCGTCAAAAAGTGTGGGATTGAAAGCGAAATCTAATGAAGAACGAAGAACGTCTCCCTGAGACTTGACAGAACTGTAGGTGATGGCTGAGACATATCTAACTAATACCTGAAGGGTGCAAGCAAACGCCTGAGAAGAATGGCTTAATTTGTGGTAGGCTGTAGTACACCAACCAGGAGACAAATTGTCTCCTATTTAAGTACAATTTCAAAACGGTGGTCAACTTACGCTTCATACAATCAGTGTCTCTTCCAGCAGGCGCGTTGCTTCGAAGTAACTACCTGTACCTACACTGCATGAGATCTACCAATACTTTTGTGTCTCTTATAAGTCGTCAAATACAAACACTTATGTTTCTGCATTTAGCAACTTTCCAATACTCTTGCAACTGGTACTGATTTCTGTAAGAGCAATTCTCCTAATGCAAATACTGGATAACACATTTCCATTAGAGAAAGACAGCGATTTCGCTATTTTCCATACACCATAATGTTAACAACGATTATGTTACCAGTAAATGTCTAGAGTCAAAACCTACATTAGCATGGATGGCGAATCAGGAGGGGTTGTAGTGCAAATAGTTTATAGTGTCTACTCATAGAGCTATTATCAACATTTCCTTTCTCAAACTGAAAGTGTAACGTGAGCCTGCCTCACTTTGTATCTCGATAAACGTAATTAGGTACTTACTTTTTCAAATATATTTAAGATATTTCCATTGTAACATGGTGGTATTCATTTTACAGCATTGGAGGTGGTCGACCTGGAGCCGGCGGTGCAGGCCCTGGAGGACTTGGAGGACCTGGAGCTGGTGGATTCCCAGGAGCAGGAGCTGGTGGATTCCCAGGTTCTGCCGGTGGTAGACCTGGTGCTGGAGGATTTCCTGGTACTGGAGCTGGTGGATTCCCTGGTGCTGGAGGTAGTCGGCCTGGTGCTGGTGGATTCCCTGGTACTGGAGGTGCCAGTGGATTCCCTGGTGCAGGAGCAACTGGTGGATTTCCTGGTACTGGAGCCGGTGGCAGAAGGCCCAGTGCTGGTGGATTCCCTGGATCTGGAGCTGGTGGTGCTAGGCTCGGTGCTGGTGGATTCCCTGGGTCTGGAGCTGGTGGTGCTAGGCCCGGTGCTGGTCGATTCCCTGGATCTGGAGCTGGTGGATTCCCTGGTACCGGAGGATTCCCTGGAGCTGGAGGTGCTGCTGGATTCCCTGGTTCTGGAGCTGGTGGTGCTAGACCCAGTGCCGGTGGATTCCCTGGTGCTGGTGCTGGTGGTGCTAGGCCTGGCGCTGGGGGATTTCCTGGTGCAGGAGGTGCCGGTGGTCCTGCTGGTGGACCCGTCATCCCCATCCTCAAGTATGAAAACGTCAACAATGGTGATGGCTCCTACTACTTCAGGTAAGCAGAGCCCTATCAGGTTCACTACAACGAAACATGTATCTAGTAACCCAAACTGTCATAGTTCTAATTTTCCCTCAATCTATGTTTGTCATTACACTTTCAGTACATTAATTGGAATTTGAAATCATATTAATCCTTATGTAAATGTAACAGACACATTTGTCTAGATTCATTTGAACTACTCGAGTATTCTTAGGGTTACATTTATTCTCGCTTATCCATGGACCTCTCACATTTAAATTCCATGTTATTTAATTATTACAATTTTTAACAGCTTGCCTACCATTTCTTTTTTATGTGTTTGCGTTCCTCATTCTCTTCCCTCACTCTGAGTTCATCTTCCGTCCCATCACCTCCACTTTCACCCACTTCCTTGGCCCACTCAGTAATTTTCATCTTCTTTTCCTGATCTCCATTTCCTGAGCTTCTCTTTCACGTACTTCTACAAAGTTTCAAATGGTAACAGTGCCCCAGTTCTTAGCTATGTATACCCTATCAAGCAGCACTGTGTAGTTTGTTTGTTATGAAGTCCAATTTTAACACGATGCGAATATACCTATAGAATCCCAAACTATCGGACTTTCCCACTCCCTCTATATATATATATATATATATATATATATATATATATATATATATATATATATGTGTGTGTGTGTGTGTGTGTGTGTGTGTGTGTGTGTGTGTGTGTGTGTGTGTGTGTGTGTGTCTGTGTATGTATGTATGTAAGAGGAAAATAACCAAGACAATTTGTATATGAAAATTTTTATCTGATATAGATAGTGACTGAGTAGTAATACTGCATTCCGAGCGTGTTAAGTGTTCATGGCGATCATTATGCCATCCCTGTGTAATTTTCTCTTCTGTCGTGATATTATTCACCTGTTACTTATGATATTACAAAATTAAGTGTTCCATGATACTTTAGGAGGTGTTTGTCTCATTGGACGTTTGGTGAACGTAGCTATATACCTCTTTTTTCATGTTTATTTACCACCTGTTGCATGTATGTTTTGTATAGCTATGAGACTGGCAACGGAATCGCCCAGGACGAACAGGGCTACCTGAAGAACGCCGGCGTTCCTGACGCTGAGGCCGAGACCGTGGAGGGCCGCTACACGTACACTGGAGACGATGGTGTGCAGTACACGGTCACCTACACCGCCGACGAGAACGGCTTCCAGCCGCAGGGCGCCCACCTGCCCACGCCCCCGCCAATTCCAGAAGAGATCCTGCGCTCCCTGGAGCAGAACGCTGCTGAGGAGGCCGCCGCTGGAGGTGCCGCTGGTGGTGCTTTCGGCGGTGCCCCAGGAGCTGGTGCCGGAGGAGCGTTTGGTGGTGCCCCTGGCAGTGGTGCCGGTGGTGCCTTTGGTGGTCGTCCGGGAGCCGGCACAGGTGGAGCTTTCGGAGGTCGTCCCGGAGCTGGTGCTGGTGGCGCCTTTGGTGGAGCACCTGGAACAGGTGGTGCTTTTGGAGGTCGTCCAGGAGCAGGTGCTGGTGGCGCCTTTGGTGGAGCACCTGGATCTGGTGGTGCTTTTGGAGGGCGTCCAGGAGCAGGTGCTGGAACTGGAGGTGCACCTGGAAGTGGTGCTGGTGGTGCTTTTGGAGGTCGTCCAGGAACTGGTGCTGGTGGTGCCTTTGGCGGTGCTCCTGGAACCGGTGGTGGTGCATTTGGTGGTGGCAGAGCTCCTGGTGCTGGTGAGTAAATGGTGATATATTTTTAAGCAGGTTTATCATCACTTGCGTTCAATGCTTGGGCACTATCCCAATGTTGGAGATACTTGGATTTCCTTAAGATGCAACTGACGTTTTTGTTTGGGGTGAGAGTCGTCCTGTCAGTTATTTCGTACTGTTCTGACTGAGTGGTTCACCCAAGTACCTAGTTGGCAGTAGACCTGTATATGAATCCAAGTATTGGCAGATACTTTACTTCAATGCCTCATCTTATTCACATTATTAGATATAATATTACAACCAATGCCACTTTGAGATGCAATCATATGATAAATACCGAAAAATTGGTAGTAGTTAGACATTTGGGAATATAACATGCATAATAAGTCTAAACTAGACGATATTTCCGTACTACTGCCTCAATGACTTCATTCTATTTGTATTCTAGAACAGTAAGATGGAAAGACAATGCCTCTGCAGATTATTATTATGATTGTGTTCGTATTGAACCAAAAACACTTAATCACCCTCAGTTACCTTCAGGTGATCCTGTACACGCATCCATAAACTACAAAGCAAATGTTATGCTTTCTCATTTTTGTGGCTATATCGATAAAGACTTCTGCTAGATGAAGAAAAGTGTGTGGACAATATATTGTAAAGGTTGTACTCAGACATGCATCATTAGCAGTTAACGTAATTAAATGAGATATGGGACAGCAAATGAAGCGTTAGAAAATCATAATAATCTCAGTGGTTTATTGAAGCGGGCAATAGAAAGTCCCCACATTTAAAACATTTTTATCTTTGATGATGTGCTATACGCTAGATAGTTCCTTTGCAATCTAATCGTTTGTAAATAAAATTGCACCTCTTATATTTGGTGCTCTACAAAAGCGTGAATCTCTTAGAGCCTCATTACATAATGTGGTCTATAAGATTCAGTTAACATAACTCTGTCGCCCTGAATCACGAAAATATATACAATCAACCAGCCAAATGGTTTTGTCGCGATGTAATGCTCTTTTCCTGACATACTCAGTTTATTACTTCTTCCTTAGTATCTAATACATGTATCTCTACCATTTAAGTACAAACATCTATTCTGTAATGATCAACCACATCTACTCCTATGGCTGGAATAATGAATTAGGTTTAGCACATCGGATGTTGGTAAATGAGGGTATCAGCGCTAGTCATCAAGATCGAATTTATTTTCAATCTAGGCAAAGGAAAATTATTTTTTTCTGAGGTGAGCAAGGATTCGTACGATGCAACTCTAGACTCTACATGTATTTAATCAGATATCACTTTCTAAAACTTAAATATCTTATTAAAGCTTATTTTAGAGAAGCTGCTTTTTGGTACTGCTGTTCTATATTGCATATCTGGAACTGTTTCCGGTGCCATCAGTTGTTATTTTGATAAAAATGTCACCCGTATTGGACGTTTCATCTGCCAGGCAGATCTGGTAATCAGTAAACAACCAATACAAAATATGTGCCACCTATTTAACACCAAACTCCAACGCTAACACGCTAGTTCCCAGGTCCAGTCCGAATTCTCATATTCGTACCTGCTGTTCATTTCCAGGTGCCTTCGGCCGCCCCGGTGCTGGAGCGACGCCCAGCTACTCGCCAGAGAGTGGCTACTCGTACCCCAAACCCGGCAAGTAGGCTCCCGGGTAGCCAGCAGCCGACAAACGACCACACGACTACGGATAACGATCTCGCCCACCGCGTCTGACGACCACACGCAGCTGGCAGCTACACTCGTGGTCGAGCTGTTCATAACTCTCCTTTATCCACCCGACTAACAGCGTCCTTCCTTGACCTCCCTTTCCTGATCTGAAGATGTCTCAACTGCTGCTGCATTGAGCGGAGGGCCAACGGGAAAAGCTTCACAGACGACGATCAGGGACTTCTCCTCTCGAACCCTACCTTTGTCTACGACAAGCAACCCGTTTATCCATACCACTTGTATTGTTCCTGAATGTCGCCTATGATTCATAACAAAGAACAAGTTGGACTTCACTCAATGTGAACAGCAGAACGTACGAGACAACTTCACCAAACTGTATTGTTTCTTCTTTTTACTGGAGACACTCACTACTTACATTGCTTTCGCAGATACACAAAGACGACGTCTGCGATTCTTATGACGACAAGGCACGCTACGAGAAAGTGCTACAGTCATTAATTTTAAAAGACTATTTATTTTTATATATATATTTAAAAAATGTAAAAAAGTAATGTGTGTAAACTACATTTTTAATAAATATTGTTTATCTTAAACGTTGTGCACTATCATTTCCACAAATACCTAGAGTATTATTAACATTAAATAGTGTATTATATGAAGATTACGAGGAATGTTTAAACTACAAGAACTGTTCAGAAAGTAAAGGAACGTTTTGGTATTAAAAAATATAAAAAAGTAAGTACAAGAAAAACATTATATACACCTGAAAGAGCGACTACAATACTACTTTTCCACATAGTGACCAAACAAATTGAGGCGCTTATCGTAGCGGTCGACAAGCTTTCAAATTCCGTCGTCGTGAATTACTCCCACCTGAGCCTTCGGCCAGTGAGTCGTTGGAGTTCCTCGTCGTCATCAAAGCTTCTTCATCTTGGGAAACAAGTGTAAGTCACTTGGTGCAAGATTTGGGCTGTATGGCTGATGAGGGATAATTCGCCATTTGAATGAATTAAGGAGTTGTGGTAGCCCAACTTTTGAGAGACAAACAAAAATGTCCGTTAAATTTGTGGAAAAGAAAGCAAAAGATCCGTTATTGTAAGCGACGGTTTTTCGAAATCGTTTCATCGCCTTTAGAGACAAGATCGTCAGTCACAATGCTCCGACGTCCACTCGTCTCTTCATCATGGACGTTAGGTCGGCCACCTTTAAAATGAATGCACCATTTCCGGACTGAACATCCGCTCGTTACGTTGTTTCTGTACACTTTTCACAATTCACGAATAATTGCTATGGGTTGTAGGTTTTCTGCCAGCAAAACCCATATCATAGGCCTCATCTCACAAGTTGTAGGATTGTGAGATGTCGACTGGATACCGACTGACCTGCCGAGCACGCACATACGAAAATGTACGCGATCGGCGAGCGTCTACTGGCATCAGATGGAAACATTCGCTACTTTGTCAATAACCCTCTTACAGAATATGCGATTAAGTAATTGCTTTTGAGTAAGATTCTGTAGGCAATTTTACATAGAAACTTACGAACTCTCTCTTTCCCTCTCTCTCTCTCTCTCTCTCTCTCTCTCTCTCTCCCTCACACACACACACACACACAGACACACACACACTCACGCATTAAGTCACTAAGAAAATAAAGTAGACCAATTGCGGAACCTTAGCTTGAAATTAGGGATGCGTTCTGAGGAAAACAGTATTGTCATATTCATGGGGACGAAAATAACGTTTAGTGAGAATCCCAATCTATATAATTAATAAAACAGTGGAAATAGACTTCCTACTCATTCTTGCTTCGTTTTTGTACTAATAATCAACAAATGTTTTGAATACATAGACGATTCACCTCTAACGTTGATAGATTCGCTGGATGTACGAAGGGAATATTTGAGGTGTATGCAATCAAAATTTCGGTGGGGAACATATATTGGTTTTATATATTCACAAAATGGTTAGAGCTGATTCACCCGACACATTTTATAACCTTCAAAGATGAGGGTACGTATATTTAATAAATGATTATGAAGAAAAAGTAAATAAAGGGTAAAATCGCAATAAACTTATAACAAAGCACAGATATTTCGCAAATTGCAGTATCTCAACTTGACGACGTTTCACTATTTGTCACTTACAGAAATGAAGTCCTAGGCTAAAAAGTAACCTGTTTCAAAATAATGCTGAACAGAGCTTCTTTTAAGTTCTCTCGTTTCACTGTTTGTGTTCTGACGTTATCTACCATTTTGAGGTTATCAAATACAACATAAGGAAAGCTAGTAATTGCTGATACAGCAATTTGTTCATTTTGTGAACTGACCATTATTAGATAAGTGAATGCTCGATTGCGCTTAAAATTTTCTTACCGTGCATTTGCTGACATGGGGCAATCTACAACCTGATGTAAGTGAACTTGAAGTGTTTTCCCATTACTTCCTCGCCTTCATTCGCCAGTCATGCAGTACACAACACAAAAGTGAATACAGAACAGATATTTAAAATTCACTACATGACTTAAATTCTTAGCTATCGTCTTTTAGTAACATAAATTCATGTTATGAAAAGTAACCGGAATAACTTAGCTACAATGTTTAAGGCAAAATTATTACGTAATACACCAATCAGCGCACTCGATACGAGCTGAAGGTCTGTAAAAAAAGGCAAATGTTGAAACTTGGCTTCCTCCAGATCGTCTTAAGGGCAAATTTCATAAAAAACAAAGTTGCAAAAATCAATTTTTATAACAGCTATTTTCAATTCTACGAGAAGTACGAAATCACCATTTTAATCAGTTATTGAGACCGGGAAGGGAATAATGACAGGGTTGCAGCCTTTCCTCAATTTTGTTCAACTGTACATTGAGCAAGTAGTGAAGGAATGCAGGAAGAAATTTGGGGACGTAATTAATGTTCAGTGATATATATAAAACTTCGCGGTTTGCCTATGACATAGTAATTTTGTCAGAGAAGGAATAGCATTTGAAGGAATTGGACAGTGTCTTGAAAGGAAGTTGTAAGCTGAACGTTAACGAGAGTAAAACGAGGGTAATGAAATGGAATCTCAGAAAATCAGGCGATGCTGAAGGAAATAGATTAAGTAATGAGACAAAAAAGAAGTAGATGAGTTTTGTTATTTGGGGAGCAAAAAAATTTCTGATGGCCGAAGTAGGGAAGATATAAGATGTAGAATGGCTATAGGAAGAAAAGCTTTTCTATAGATGCGAAACCTGTTAACATCCAAATCAATTTAAATGTTAGGAACTCCTTTCCGAAAGCATTGGAGGGTGGCATTGTATGGGAGTGAAACATGAACTGTGGTCCAGAATGAAACTTTCACTCTGCAGCGGAGTGTGCGCTGATATGAAACTTCCTGGCAGATTAAAATTGTGTGCCGGAACCGGGACTCGAACCTGGGACCTTTGCCTTTCGCGGGCAAGCGCTCTACCGACTGAGCTACCCCGACACGACTCACGATGCCGCCTCACAACTTTACTTCCTCCAGTACCTCGCCTCCTACATTCCAAACTTCACAGAAGCTCTCTTGCAAACACGCAAGACTAGCACTCCTGGAAGAAAGGATATGGTGGAGACATGGCTTAGCCACAGCCTAAGGGATGTTTCCAGAATGAAACTTTCACTCTGCAGCGGAGTGTGCGCTGATATGAAACTTCCTGGCAGATTAAAATTGTGTGCCGGAACCGGGACTCGAACCTGGGACCTTTGCCTTTCGCGGGCAAGCGCTCTACCGACTGAGCTACCCCGACACGACTCACGATGCCGCCTCACAACTTTACTTCCGCCAGTACCTCGCCTCCTACATTCCAAACTTCACAGAAGCTCTCTTGCAAACACGCAAGACTAGCACTCCTGGAAGAAAGGATATGGTGGAGACATGGCTTAGCCACAGCCTAAGGGATGTTTCCAGAATGAAACTTTCACTCTGCAGCGGAGTGTGCGCTGATATGAAACTTCCTGGCAGATTAAAATTGTGTGCCGGAACCGGGACTCGAACCTGGGACCTTTGCCTTAAGCGGGCAAGCGCTCTACCGACTGAGCTACCCCGACACGACTCACGATGCCGCCTCACAACTTTACTTCCGCCAGTACCTCGCCTCCTACATTCCAAACTTCACAGAAGCTCTCTTGCAAACACGCAAGACTAGCACTCCTGGAAGAAAGGATATGGTGGAGACATGGCTTAGCCACAGCCTAAGGGATGTTTCCAGAATGAAACTTTCACTCTGCAGCGGAGTGTGCGCTGATATGAAACTTCCTGGCAGATTAAAATTGTGTGCCGGAACCGGGACTCGAACCTGGGACCTTAGCCTTTCGCGGGCAAGCGCTCTACCGACTGAGCTACCCCGACACGACTCACGATGCCGCCTCACAACTTTACTTCCGCCAGTACCTCGCCTCCTACATTCCAAACTTCACAGAAGCTCTCTTGCAAACACGCAAGACTAGCACTCCTGGAAGAAAGGATATGGTGGAGACATGGCTTAGCCACAGCCTAAGGGATGTTTCCAGAATGAAACTTTCACTCTGCAGCGGAGTGTGCGCTGATATGAAACTTCCTGGCAGATTAAAATTGTGTGCCGGAACCGGGACTCTAACCTGGGACCTTTGCCTTTCGCGGGCAAGCGCTCTACCGACTGAGCTACCCCGACACGACTCACGACGCCGCATCACAACTTTACTTCCGCCAGTACCTCGCCTCCTACATTCCAAACTTCACAGAAGCTCTCTTGCAAACACGCAAGACTAGCACTCCTGGAAGAAAGGATATGGTGGAGACATGGCTTAGCCACAGCCTAAGGGATGTTTCCAGAATGAAACTTTCACTCTGCAGCGGAGTGTGCGCTGATATGAAACTTCCTGGCAGATTAAAATTGTGTGCCGGAACCGGGACTCGAACCTGGGACCTTTGCCTTAAGCGGGCAAGCGCTCTACCGACTGAGCTACCCCGACACGACTCACGATGCCGCCTCACAACTTTACTTCCGCCAGTACCTCGCCTCCTACATTCCAAACTTCACAGAAGCTCTCTTGCAAACACGCAAGACTAGCACTCCTGGAAGAAAGGATATGGTGGAGACATGGCTTAGCCACAGCCTAAGGGATGTTCCAGAATGAAACTTTCACTCTGCAGCGGAGTGTGCGCTGATATGAAACTTCCTGGCAGATTAAAATTGTGTGCCGGAACCGGGACTCGAACCTGGGACCTTAGCCTTTCGCGGGCAAGCGCTCTACCGACTGAGCTACCCCGACACGACTCATGATGCCGCCTCACAACTTTACTTCCGCCAGTACCTCGCCTCCTACATTCCAAACTTCACAGAAGCTCTCTTGCAAACACGCAAGACTAGCACTCCTGGAAGAAAGGATATGGTGGAGACATGGCTTAGCCACAGCCTAAGGGATGTTTCCAGAATGAAACTTTCACTCTGCAGCGGAGTGTGCGCTGATATGAAACTTCCTGGCAGATTAAAATTGTGTGCCGGAACCGGGACTCGAACCTGGGACCTTTGCCTTTCGCGGGCAAGCGCTCTACCGACTGAGCTACCCCGACACGACTCACGATGCCGCCTCACAACTTTACTTCCGCCAGTACCTCGCCTCCTACATTCCAAACTTCACAGAAGCTCTCTTGCAAACACGCAAGACTAGCACTCCTGGAAGAAAGGATATGGTGGAGACATGGCTTAGCCACAGCCTAAGGGATGTTTCCAGAATGAAACTTTCACTCTGCAGCGGAGTGTGCGCTGATATGAAACTTCCTGGCAGATTAAAATTGTGTGCCGGAACCGGGACTCGAACCTGGGACCTTTGCCTTAAGCGGGCAAGCGCTCTACCGACTGAGCTACCCCGACACGACTCACGATGCCGCCTCACAACTTTACTTCCGCCAGTAGCTCGCCTCCTACATTCCAAACTTCACAGAAGCTCTCTTGCAAACACGCAAGACTAGCACTCCTGGAAGAAAGGATATGGTGGAGACATGGCTTAGCCACAGCCTAAGGGATGTTTCCAGAATGAAACCTTCACTCTGCAGCGGAGTGTGCGCTGATATGAAAGACAAAGGTCCCAGGTTCGAGTCCCGGTTCCGGCACACAATTGTAATCTGCCAGGAAGTTTCATATCAGCGCACACTCCGCTGCAGAGTGAAAGTTTCATTCTGGAAACATCCCTTAGGCTGTGGCTAAGCCATGTCTCCACCATATCCTTTCTTCCAGGAGTGCTAGTCTTGCGTGTTTGCAAGAGAGCTTCTGTGAAGTTTGGAATGTAGGAGGCGAGGTACTGGCGGAAGTAAAGTTGTGAGGCGGCATCGTGAGTCGTGTCGGGGTAACTCAGTCGGTAGAGCGCTTGCCCGCGAAAGGCAAAGGTCCCAGGTTCGAGTCCCGGTTCCGGCACACAATTTTAATCTGCCAGGAAGTTTCATGAACTGTGGTGTCGCACAAGTATGAAGTGCGCGCCACGTACTTTCGCCGCGCGCCGCCATGCACGCACGGCACGGCGTTCTTACGACGTCAGCCACGAGCGCCCTCTGCTGCAACTCCGCTCGTAGCCACGACTGCTGCATCGGCCACTTGGGAATCAGATAGGCACCAGTTAAGACTTGGCTATCGGATAGGCACTAGGAATCATTAGTAAGCAGGACTCTATCTGAACTATGTATCAACATTCTACTAGTCTGCTGCTCTCCAAGATAAGTATTGTACCATCTCTATGAAATACATATCTCATTCTAATTTACTCTAGTGTTTCTAGTTTCTGCTATCCCACTGGCTGGTCACCTCCGTACCTGCACATGCGTGCATCCTTTATTCCTGTGTCGGTCTCTTTCTACTCGGCCACCGACACCTACGACAACCGGCGGAAAAGAGACACAAAATTGGCGACGAGGATGGGATACAAAATGAACAATAAGGAGTTCAGACAAAAAGATGTTAGAAGCTTTTGAAATGTGGTGCTACAGAAGAATGATGAAAATTAGATGTGTAGATCATGTAACTAATGAGGAGGTGGGTAACCGAATTGGGGAGAAAAGGCGTTTCTGGCATATCCTAAGAAAAGGGATAGATTGGTAGGACACATTCTGAGACATCAAGGAATTATCAACTTAGCTTTAGAAGGAAGTGTGTGGGGTAAAAATCGTAGAGGGACACCGAAGGACGAATATAGCAAGCAGATTCAAAAGGATTTAGGTTGCCGAACGTATTCTCTGATGAAGAGACTTGCGCAGGACAGGGTAGCGTCACGGCCACTACGGACGGGGATTCGAATCCCCCCTCGGGCATGGATATTTGTGCCGTCCTAGTTCGTAAGTAGTTCATAAGTAGTTTGTAAGTTTAGGGACTGATGATCCTGTAGTTAAGTCCCATAAAATATACTAACATTTGAACATTTTTGAACAGGGTAGCGTGGACAGCTGCATCAAACCAGTCTGTGGACTAAATGTCCAAATGTCTGTAAGGCTTATGGAACTTGACTGCGGGGTCATCAATCCCTAAACTTACAAACTACTTATGAACTACCTTATACTAAAATCAGCACAAAGATCCATGTCCGAGTAGGATTCGAACCCCCTACGGGGATCGGCTTCGCACATCGGAACATAGCGCATCAATGCGCTCGGTCGCTCCGCCGCGACAGTCCGCAATTTGAAGACCACAACAACAACGTTAACAGACTTACAAGAGTATTTCGAAATATATCAATAAATTTTTAGTTGGTACAGAAACGTATAATATATATTATTTATGCAAACCACTCAACACATCAGCTAACTGGAGATGTATTTTCTAACCACAAAGAACTTTGCTCTTTGATGGGCGTTACATACGATGGAAGTTCGAATGAAAAGGTACGAAACGAGACTTTGGGTGTAACTGACGTCTTTATTCAAACTCAATCACCAGAGGTCTGAACACAGTCATCTCACTGTTTAACGAGCCGAACGATTGCCTGTTAAGTCTTTCAGTCACGCTTTTAAAATATGAACATAATTACCAATGTCTGTTGTAACTACCCTTACTCTCGTATCAAATTATACCTCCTATACACATCTGACTGCGAATAATAATTATTTTTAATCAGAAAATACCAAGTCCCGTAGACTACTTCTACTGTACCAGAATTCCAATCACTGCAGACAGGTTCTTATTTGTTGTTGTTGTTGTATGCATCTGACGTGCTTACTAAGCAAAGATAAACAGCGAGTTGCATTCTCTTGTGAAAAGTATTAATGTTACTTTCACACCGGTAGCTGTTCCAACTACAGCAATATATTTTCTCTGGTGTTTAAAAACTTCGTTGTAATTATTTGTAGTATTTGCATCAAAATTCCTTTTAGATAAAATACAAGTGGCCAATATGTCAAGTTCGTGCTAGAAAAGATCCACCTTTTCATCTATATAAATACTTCAGCATGTAGAATAATTTTAAAAAAATGATAAATATCGATCGCTTGAACTTTAATTTACTGTCCAAAGCCCGAACGACCGATATTAGTTTCTACAAAGTAAGTACACCCAGTTCTCAACCAATGAACTATTTTATTATTTATGATATATAAATATATTCCCATCAGGATAATTTATGACTGATTTGTATACATGTATTATTTCTTCTTTATTTTTTTAAACTTGGGCGTGCATCAACTATTGAGGTTTTGTAAGGAACAGTAATAGAAAGAATTATGACAGAAAAAGAATTTCTTTTGAGTTATGGTAGCTCTACCAACGGCATGGCTACTTCAATACAAAAAATCATTTTTACATCAAGCAGGTTTAACATTAATATTGAGAAGAAAGAAAAAGGGGAAGCATTTGTTGTAATTGATTGCTCAAGTACAGTCTTCATTATTTAATAGCCCTTATTATGAGCAGTTAAAGTCATCCTTCACCTACGCAGTACCATCCTGAATACAGTTAAATTGAACTATCTTTCAAAGTAGGTCTTATTTTAAGATTCAACTACAAGCCATCAGTCCAATAAAATTAATCTGTCGTACACTTACGTCACAATTGAGTTACCTAATCTTTTTGTCGAAAATTGGAATATCAGTCTCTGTCCCTATCGAAGTTTACCAGAATCCAAGGGTCCTGTGGACATACTCCAGCACCGTTTGAATAAAGAGTAATGTTTAGGTACCTTTATAAATCTATCTCAGCCTGAAACTTAGTCAGTAACCGACGGTATTGTGGGGCCTTTCCACCAATACCCCACTTTATATGAACCAAAGCGTACCAATAACAACTGCAACTCTCACAAAAACTCCACACATCAACAGCAAATTACGATATGATGCACACAGGAACCCTTGAATAATTTCTTTTACCTCTTTTACTCGATATTACATTAACATGGACAGTTTAACTTCTCTCGAATCTCGATCAGACCTCAATAGGACAATCAGCATTTAAAAAAAAAAAAAAAAAAAAAAAAAAAAAAAAAAAAAAAAAAAAAAATAGCATCTCTCCAACAAATTACCGATTCTCTCCAGGTGTGTATCGACTCAGTACGAACGCACTGCGGCGCAGTATGCTGAATTCAGGCCCAAATGCTGGATTACTTCCACAGCCAGACGACATGTAACTTGGATGACATACTTTCTTTGTTTTTGCCAAAATTGAATGAATTATTCCCCAGCAGATACGCTACGTAGCCTCGGACTGACTTCAACTACTCATAATTAACAATCAATATAATTTTCCGTATTTTTCTTCGATCTCTGTGACCGCTGGATTACTCCTAGCAGCCATAATGAAGCCCGCTTCAGAACGTATATTTGCATCTATGGCAGCCATTTTGGTTAGACCCGCATCATGCCATGACTCCCGCACATTTCACAGCAAAATTTTACATGCAACAAATTAACAAAAATAATTAATATACTATAAGAATACAATTTTATAATAAATCTTTCGATAAAGTTTCAAATATGTACACAAATCAGGCAATAAACTTCGACCGAGTTAGCAGCGAAAAATCGACTGTAACGTAACGTTACGGAAATATTCCGTACCGCTACACTGTTCACACTTGTACAATAGGAACATAATTATCAATGTCTGTTCATTGAAGCAACTGTTACAACTGAAATATCACAGACAATAGAGGAAACATAATATAGGTATTCAGGCTTTCACTATGACTATTGCTATAAATAATACTAGGATGATTGTGAACGTTATTTATTAGACGAATTATCATTGCAAACGTACAAAACTAGCAAAAACAAATTATTTTTTATGAAAATCTGCAAAAGATGTTTTACCTTTGCGTAAGCAAAGAGGCACTTTACATGTACTACCCTGCCATACAGTACGCACGGGAGATATTTTAGTGCTACAATTACAGCATCTTCTTGATGTGCTTATTTCAGGTTGATGGCGACTGGAGTCTAGACGAATTTCCTGCGAGACTGTAGGTTTGTGGCGTTTTATAAATGCAGGTCCTGGAGATGAGGCCGCGGAATTACGGATGCTGTTCATTGAATCCGGCCTGTGTTTGTCTCTGACATATGCTGGTGCCAGTAGGCCCCGATGTACTTCTCTCCGGAAGTGTTTCAGAATCAGCTTTATAAATCAAAAAAGCATTGACAACTCAACAATCAAGATAGTGAAAGAAAATGCCACCACTTATGGGATTTTCTGTCAATAACATAGCTTCCTTTGAGCTAATCAAATTTGTCGACAAAGTTCATGATTGCGTTGTAGTCGATGACGGCCTGAGGACAAGACACTTCAGTACTGCTGCCATCACGCTCTCTGCGTTTTACGTTTCCCACATTCGTCGGATCATGGTGGTTTGACAGAATCAATACTTATCTCTTGTCTTTCCATTTCAGCAAACTTACGTTTGTGTCACTAACCCGGTAATCATGTTGACCTCTTTGTAAATTATTGTCATCTTTTAGCGTTGGCAAGAACTTTCTATTTGCGTTTACGGTTCCACAAGTGAAAATCTGGTCCTCAAGTAGTTTCACCTGCAAAAGGTAACTATTGAAATAATTGTCAAAATAAAACATATGATTTTTATTTTTCAAGGTTTCGCAATAGTCCTGACAACGTTTCCACCTAAGTCCGTTTCAACGTTACTACCCTGTTTGCCTGTGTAAATATAAAAATCTAGACAATAACCTGATTGTGCACACATCATCCATACCTTGTATCCACGTTCCGTCGGCTTTCGTGGCATGTATTGTTTTAGGGAGTTCCTGCCTTTGAATTTGATCATGTTTTCATCGATTGCAACTCTCTGGGATGGCCTGTAGTATTTTTGAAAATTGTTGTGCAGTATGGCGAGTATAGGTCTAATTTTATACAGTTTGTCGTAATTAGGGTCAGTTCGGTCGGGCATTACACTATTGTCATTGACATGTAAGTTATTCAAAAGCTAACTGAACCTGTTAAAGCTCATGAACTACGAAACATAGCTGTCATGGCAAATCAGGCGCTGAAGACTAACAATCTCGGTAGCTGGGCAATTTTTTTATACCCATCACCAAATTCAAGGCAATAAAAACATCAAGCTCTTCTGTTGTGATAGGTGTATATCGCTTTCCGGTTTGAGTAGCGTAAAGGTTAGTTTGGAAATATAAAAGGTCTTGTAAATGCTCAGTCCAAAGAAGGCGAAATAGTAAATATGGGGTCACAATCTCCATGATTAGAATTTGATCTCACACACCCACTCTTTCAGAAAACGCACCAGGCATATCCATTCTATAATCCTTCGTCCATTTTGGAGCAATCATAACCGGCATATTTGCACGTACATTATTAGACTCTGTAGAATCAGGCGTCCGTTGTAACCGCCTACACAAAGGGAAGTCATCATCATAATCATAACTGTCGTCAGGAGCACTTTGAACTCCACTCAAATCACCTAACACCATCGGGTTTGGCTGATCTGCTGCCTCTTCTTCATCATCGTCAAAACTACAAATGCTCTCGTTACCTGAAGGGATGTAATCAAACAAGTATTGTCCACTCTCGTTCTCTCCTAAGCGGCGCGTGTGGCGCGACATACTGTAAAGAATGTGAAAAAAAAAATGACGTTACATCCATAAGCTAACCCGCCATCGTCATGGTGGTTTGCAAGCAAACCACCACATTACCTTTGTAACTACTCAGTGAAAACACAAATGTGATAGTACCTGCATGCCAACACACATAAAATAGGTCTATCAGAATATGTTCAATAAAATACTTTACAGAAAACATGTTGCGTACCCGTTGTTTTGATGTTTTTATCAGACACTCGAGACAAGGTACGTTAGCGCTATATTCAATGCAACTGGTATGCACTGACATTCATGCAATGTACCCCGAATCTGTCATTTGTTTTGAAGCACAGTCCAAACGGACATACTAATTCAACCGTTTATCGCTAGTTGGCGTGGAATAGAAGTACCGTAATCGAAAAGATGTGGTAAGTAACACTAACCACCAAGACAGAAAGAGTTCACAGAATTCTTGCGGCTGTGACAAGAACCAGTCCTCTACTGTGTCGTTCAGTTGGTCCAGTTTGAAGCGCTTCCCTTTGAGATTTTTTTTAGAGTACCAAACAAATGGAAGGCACAGGGCAACATATCCCGGATGTAGTGCGGATTGAAGCTACTCCCAATTTCAAATTGGCCAGTACATTTTGCGTGGCCGTGGAGACGTGCGGACGTGCGTTATCTAAATAATCATGGCAGATTGGTCGCCATTACGTGAACAATGACCGTTAAAATAAATGCAATGCAAATATTTCTCTTGTAATACTCAGTCCTAATAATTTCATTACTTAACGTATTTATTATTCTACCCTCTCGGTTAGCCGTGCGGTCTCACGCACCGCCGGTCACCTTGGCCGAGAGGACTGAGGCGCTTCAGTCACTGTCTGCACGGCCACTACAGCCGAGGGTTCGAATCCCCCCTCGGGCATGGATATTTGTGCCGTCCTAGTTCGTAAGTAGTTCATAAGTAGTTTATAAGTTTCGGGACTGATGACCCCGCCCGGCGAGTTAACGAAGGGGGTAGGAGTGTCGGCCAGTCTGGATGTGGTTTTTCGGCGGTTTTCCACATCATCTAGGTGAATGCCGGGCTGGTCCCCAAGTCCCGCGTCAGTTACACGGTTCGCAAACATTTCGTAACACTATACGCAGACATTTGGAGCAATTTCCTCCCGGGAGACATGGGGCGGCGACAGGGAGGGCATCCGGCCACCCCGTAAATATTACCACGGCAAATCCAATCTAAACAAAGCCAACCCTGCATGTGCGGGAACATGGCTCAAGAGAAAGGAGAAGAAGAATCGGAGTTTTTTTCTCATAAATGACAGTTAACAAATTTGAAAAATCTTTTACTTAATTTTTTTTTACTTTAGTGAATACGTAAATTATTTCCATCAATAAATAGAGTTTAAAATATCTGTCATAGTAACCGAAATTTATCTTCAATTAATTTCAATAATTGCATTAATTTTAACAATAATAGGTAGAAAATAAAATGATAGGTAGATTTTCGCGAATTACAGTGATACTCGCCGTTATTTAAAAAAAATTAATACAGGTTTCTTTCTCTTTTTATTCGAATATTATCTATGACATTTCTCCCAATAAATATTTTTCTACTAATAACAGTGCATCTATTTCTATATTTCTGATTGAAGTTAACAGTGTATTCCTCTTCAAAATTTCACAGTATAAGTTCAGTTGGAAATGTTGGGAATTAAATCTCTCCACGATACGCGTAGCAGTATTTGTGCTAGCAAATGCTTACGCAACGGCGCGGCGCAAAGTGCGGACCGACGATAAAATTCATCTCCCCAGTGTTACCAACTCAACGCCGCCGCGCTGTCTGTTGGAGGCCAATAGAGAAATTGAAATCGACTGGCGACATCATTTATATAACACAAATTCAATCAAAAATCGAGCGAGCAAAGCTATAAGGCTCCATGTTCAGTTATGAGGCTAGAACGTCATGCTAGCTAGGTGAGGCCCAATCATATCAGCATTGTTCAACTACACTGCTCAAAACTGTTACGGGATCAGGTAAGATATATACCAGTATACATATGGTAACGTAAATCATTCAGATATTGCATACGATTATAATTTGGGTCTCATCTCTTTACTTGAGGTTTACATGCCGTTTACTTAGAACGAGGCACCACGGGGCTAGCAAAATTTAAAAAAAAGTCATTGTCGTTGCCCTCACCTCGAGAAACTGACAGTACAGTTGCACACCTCTGCGAAATGGACACTATGACGTTATCTATCAACTCATGAGGGTCATTAGGCAATACTTTCATGAGGGCAATATCTAGCTCTGCAACCTTTGTGGGAGGAGCTGGTCTGGCTCCAAGGGATCTTACAAGCGCATCCCAGACATGCTCAATCGGGTTTGATCCATTGGACAAGCTGACCACTCAGTTCGGTCTATTCTCCCAGATTCAAATTTGTTGTCCACTAGTGCAGCTCTGTGGAAACGTGGGTTATCGTCCACCAGAAGGAAGCCATCTTCTATGGCTTAGGGCACAACAAATGGTTGAAGGAGCTCGTCTCCATCCCTCTGAACATTCATAGCGCCATTCTGAACGACATAGAGGTCTGTACGTCCGCCAATACTAGCCAGATGAAGAAACGACAATTTTGCGGGCGAACAAAAAAATAGTGACTTACCTGTAAACAGAACCCGGCGCCATTATTACAACTATAATACAGAAGTTTCTTCCCTCTGTTTCTGTTTCTGTTTCTCTACGCCTCCGTGCGTAGAGTCGACATTTCCGAAGGTGATTTCTGACTGGTTGTGTTGATATTGCGCGTCCTGTTGCTGCCTGGAGGATGCTTTGCAGCTCAGTTCCTTTCAGGTTCTTAAGGGCTGTTAGCTGGAGGTAATGGTCAACTGCCGGCCGCGGTGGCCGAGGAGACTAAGGCGCTCCAGTCACGGTCTGCACGGCCACTACGGTCGGGGGTTCGAATCCAAAAAAAATGTTCAAATGTTTGTAAAGCTTATGGGACTTAACTACGGGGTCATCAGTCCCTAAACTTACAAACTACTTATGAACTACTTACGAACTAGGACGGCACAAATATCCATGCCCGAGGGGGGATTCGAACCCCCGACCGTAGTGGCCGTGCTGACCGTGACTGGAGCGCCTTAGTCACCTCGGCCACCGCGGCCGGCAGGGGTTCGAATCCCCCCTCGGGCATGGATACTTGTGCCGTCCTAGTTCGTAAGTAGTTCATAAGTAGTGAACTTATGTGACGAGCGAGTTGCTCGGCCACCATTGTACAGACGTTTTCAATTGGTGAGAGATCTGGAGAATGTGCTCTCCAGGGCAGCAGTCAAACATTTTCCGTATCCAAAAGGGCCCGTACAGGACCTGCAACATGCGGTCGTGCATTATCCTGCTGAAATGTAGGGTTTCGCAGGGATCAAATGAAGTGTAGAGCCACGGGTCGTAACACATCGTAAATGTAACGGTCATTGTTCAAAGTGCCGTCGTTGCGAACAAGAGGTGACCGAGACGTGTAATCAATAGTACCCCATACCATCACGCCAGGTGATACGCAAGTAGGCGACGACGAATACACGCTTGCAGTGTGCTTTCACCACGATGTCGTCAAACACGGATGCAATCATCATGATGCTGTAAACAGAACCTGGATCCATCCGAAAAAATGACGTTTTACCATTCGTGCATCAAGGTTCTTCGTTGCGTACACCATTACAGGCGGTCCTGTCTGTGATGCAGCGTCATGGGTAACTGCAGCCATGGTCTCCGAGCTGATAGTCCATGCTGCTACAAACGTCGTCGAACCGTTCGTGCAGATAGTTGTTGTCTTGCAAACATCCCCATCTGTTGACTCAGGGATCGTGACGTGGCTGCACGATCCGTTTCAGCCATGCGGATGAGATGTGTGTCATGTCTACCGCTAGTGATACGAGGCCGTTGGGATCCAGCCCGGTGTTCCGTATTGCCCACCTGAACCCACAGATTCCATATTCTGCTAACAGTCATTGGATCGCAACCAACGCGAGCAGCAAAGCCGCGATACGATAAACCGCAATCGCCATAGGCTACAATCCGACCTTCATCAAAGCCGGAAACGTGATTGTACGCATTTCTCCTTGCTACACGAGGCATCGCAACAACGTTTCACCAGGCAACGCTGGCTAATAGCTATTTGTGTATGAGAAATCGGTTGGAAACATTACTCGTGTCAGCATGTTGTAGGTGTCGCCAACGGCGCCAACCTTGTGTGAATGCTCTGACAAGCTAATCATTTGCATATCACAGCATCTTGTTCCTGTCGGTTAAATTTCGCGTCTGTAGTACGTCATCTTCGTGGTGTAGCAATTTTAATGGCCCGGAGTATATGTAATTCGTAATATCAGCAGCTTCAGTCGTGCGCATTTATCCATACACTACCTGGATGATGAATTTCAGCTGTGAGCCTCTCAGCCATAGACATTGGCCGCGGCGGAGCGGCCGAGCGCATTGAGGCGCTATGCTGCGATGCGCGATGCCGTTCCCCGTCGGAGGTTCGAATACCCCCTCGGGCATGGATGTTTCTGCCGTCTTTAGTAGAAGGTAGTTCATAAGTAGTTTGTAAGTTTAGGGACTGATGACCCCCTTTAAGCCTTACAAACATTTCAACATTTTTTGAAGTACTTCTGTCTTACTTTGTAAATGGACGGAGGCCCTAAAGTTTCTTATTTTGTAATTATGTGTGAAACAGACATTCGATGCGGCGAAAAGTGTATTTTCTGATCTGTTATCGCCAACATTATATCTTAATCTATGTGAGGGCCGAGCTTCTAAACAGTTTAATTTTGTTCCATAACAATAAACGTACGGAGTGCACGATAAAGCTAAACAATTAAGCAGCTGACTACTATTCTGGGCTCATGAAGTACACGATTCATTTAATCAGACGTATGCTGCCCGTTATTTTTATATTTGTATTCTATTTCGAAAAGTGTGGCACGTCGGAGTATAAGCAACAAGCGTCTTTCAATTTTCAGTGTTATTTTTCAGTTATTTATCAGATAATCGTCAACGAGACAACGATGTATCGATTCCAGATATCGGCACGAGGTTTTAAGCAGCTGACGCTATATCTCTGAATATATAAACAATAGGTCGCCATTGGTATTATCGTGTAGCTCAAAAACAAAACTTTGATACGATGTTGTACATGGCGTTTAAAGAAATTCAGTTACTCAGCATACTGAGTCATTGAGAATGGCCAGACACTTTCCGAAATCTGGATGTGCACAATAACAGTTTAAAAAATATAACGACTGATTGTTGAAATCACCTAATTGAAAAAAAAGTGTTTATTGAACAATCAGATCAAACTGTGCCATACAGCAAAATAAAATTTTCATATTCCTCGAGAGGAAACTTTACCCCAATTCACAGTCTACTAATTAGTTTTTCAGCTTTATATAATTTACCTGCTTTAAAAAAAGTACAACAAAGAATTAAAATATACGTTTATTTATGACATACCACCACTTCTTCTCCAGCTCTGCCCTATCCTTAACGAAACTACATTTTCGAATTAGTATGTGGATAACGTCAAGGTGATATTAGTTTACTAGAAACCTTTAAAGTTGACACTTGTGTGTTTATTTATCCTGACGTGATGGACCTAACAGCGGCAGAGAGAAACCCATCAGAAATGGAATCAGACAGCCAATAAGAATGCGTCTTTACGCGTTTAACTTAAAAGTGTTTACGAGTAACATTCTTCAAAATCGTGACAAATTTTTGTAGAAAATACAGCTCTTGTTGACATAATTATTCTTTTCGAGTAATACACTGAAAAATCGTGACACATTCGACTTAACAATTTATTCGCTGCCAGGTGTTTCTAGTCACATCGTCGTAATATAAAACTGAAACTATACACCCAAGTACCGGTTCTCGATGCAAATTTTTCTCCGCCTATTTCTTTGGGATTAAAAATTGATATCAGACCGTAACCAGGAAAGCATATTGAGAATCACTCAAGGTAAAATGTAACTTACGGCTGTGGTGGCGTTGTGGACAGATATTGCCAACGAAGTTCAATGCTTTTTGAATGCACATAGAAAGAGGTGAACACACTTTTGAGTTGACTATGAAATATACGAGGGTTGGAACTTGAATAGTGGAAATTATTTATTCACAATCGATACAAAAGCGTTACATGTTTTGCACCTATTACTGTCCTTCAAAGTAATCACCAGCGTTGTGTAGAACTCGTTGACAGCTATGTGGAAAGTGTAGTACACCATTAGCAGAGCCAGTTCTGTTGATGGTGTGAATGAAGTGGTCTACTACCTGTCGAATCTCTGGAACGGTTCTGGAGCGAATGCCACTAAGTGCTTCATCAAATAAAAGTCACGTGGACATCAGTGCGTGCAATGTGGTAGATGGAACAGTACATCCTAGTCCCATGGACAGAACACAGCAGCCACAGCTTGCGCTGTATGTGGTCGCGTAGTGTCGTGCATAATGATGGGTGGGATGCGTAGCATGTTTTGTCGCTTCTATTTCAAAGAAGGTCGTAGATGATCTTCTTCTTCAGAAATGCTAGTACCTGCCCGATGCATGACTGCCACAGACTGCCGACCTTCATTGAAGGCTTTCACCCAACGTGGTACAGTTCTGTATGACAAGGCCGATTCCCCGCACGCCTCTTGAAGACTTTGTTTACACTGTCGTACCGTACGACCAGTCGCACATTGTGAATGGTGAAAGGTGCATCGTACAGTTTTCTGTGATTTACTATTTCATATTGTTTGCATTTTGAGTGTGCAAACTAAATGGCTGGGGGGGGGGGGGGGTGATATGAGAAAACAGTACCTCCTCTCACCGCGCCGAGTTACAAGTTTGCGTGACCATTATGCGCCTATAAATGAGTAAACTAATCCCTTCAAATGTTCAAATGTTTGTAAATCTTATGGGACTTAACTACGGGGTCATCAGTCCCTAAACTTACAAACTACTTATGAACTACTTACGAACTAGGACGGCACAAATATCCATGCCCGAGGGGGGATTCGAACCCCCGACCGTAGTGGCCGTGCAGACCGTGACTGAAGCGCCTCAGTCCCCTCGGCCATCGCGGCCGGCAACTAATCCCTCTTAGGAAAGTTAGCCCTACACGAGGTATACAGTTTTCCGGCCTACTGGTATCTCACGAAAGTGATTGTAAACTCTATGTGACAAATTTGTATGAGTTCTGTCCTCTTTGAAAGCCAGGAACTGATTTTTACGTTCAGCAACAATTTCAGCGAGACTGTGCCCCGCCTGTAAAATCAATGTTCTGCGCGTAGTGCGAATGATGTATGTGGTCTATTACCTATATGCGCCCCGATTGTGGATTGTACTGATAAAAAAATCTTTGTTTTTTGCTGAATACAAGGTCGGGAATCGTTATCCTGAGAAAGAAATCATTTTACACTGCGTAACGGCTGATTTAACTAAGCTGAAATAGTGGATGCCCTTCACACGCATTACACTACGCTGTACTCTGCATACCGTCGTCACCCTGATAGCATTGCGGAGGTATCCCGACTTACATTTGGCTCGGTTACTGAGGATGCAAAACTGGATATGCTTGCTGACGTCACAGAGGAAGAAGTCAATGATGCTCTCAAAGCAGGATCTACCAACAAGTCACCTGGCCCTGATGGCATTCCACTTGAGTTTTATCGAACATTTCGCCACCTGCTAGCACCGATGTGGACAGAAATTTGTCGGGACCTTATGTCACCTCAGGTGCAGATCCCTGAAGGTTTCCTCGACGGTATCGTCATTCTCATACATAAACCTCATGGTACATCAAGGATAAGCGATTATCGTCCATTAACGTTGCTCTATAGCGATACAAAGATCTTTAGTCGACTTCTGGCTGCACGGCTCAAACGTATGGCAAGATATGTGGTTTCTCCTGGTCAAACTTCCGCACCGCCCTTGCTCGCTATAGAGACATAATAGCTCTAGCTCATGCTCGACGTATGCCTGGGTTTTTGGCCACTCTTGACTTCAGCCAAGCTCACGATAGAGTTGATCACGAGTACTTGGAAGAGGTACTCCGTAATATGAAATACCATGATACTACCGTCAACGTCATAATGCGCCTTCTTCGAGGAGCGACGTCCCGTGTACTATACAATGGTCGCCTTACTCATCCAATATCGATACAGCGCTCGGTACGTCAAGTCTGTCCACTCTCTGCATTGTTGTATGCTTATGCAATGTAACCGTTGCTTTGTGGACTCCGTCAGCGGTGGCCATGTATTTTGCTGCACTGCTTATGCTGACAATCTCGTCCTCGTTCTACGCAGCGATGCGTGGGTAAGCGTGGGTAAGCACATATGGTGAAACATCTGGCATCTGTCCCAATGTCCTAATATCATGTGCCACGCCTATAGGTGTGGGGCTTCCTGCAGACAGCGCTGATTCTTTGCGAGTAACTACAGCTATCCGATGCTTAGGACTCGACTTCACAGGGGTCATGCGTCGTACGATCGCCCTCAACTGCCGGCGCCTACTAAACCAGTTACGCGCTGGTCTTCTCGATCATCGTCTCAGGACTCTCGACCTTCTACAGCGGACACTGTATGATAATATATTTTTGGCGTCACGTACCCCTCACGTTCCACAAACCCTACCCATTCCGTCACCCATGGCATTACGCATGTTAGCTGCACTGGGTTCATATGTTTGCCATGGCTTGCTGTTCAAGATAAGATACGAGACCCTCTCTCTCCCGAGAAACAGAGGCGGACTAGGCCTGTACCATGTGCCTGACAGAGCGACAGCCATGTTCCTCAGCTCTCACATGATGCTGTGGCGCCGTAATCCCACATGCCTTACCAGCCTGTTGCTGGAGGCCTTTGCACTGCGCTCTCCCTCGGCTCCTATCATGCTTTCAGATGTTCTGGCTCCATTCTTTTATTTTCGCCGCTTTTTCCTCGAACTGAGCTATATCCACACTGCGGTACTGCCGACAGGCTTGATGTCTACGAAGGCGATCTACGGCTTTCTTCAGAAGAACCGATCACCAAGTGTGATTGAAGGGAAGCATCCAAGCGTCAACTGGAGTGTCGTTTGGCGCTCTGTGAGTGCTCCTTACCTGGCCACTGACGTCCAGTTTTCATGGTACCTGACAGTCAACGGGAAACAAGTGTGCCAGTCACGACTTCACAGAATTCACCTCGCAGACACACCATTGTGCGTCGCCTGTGATGTGATGGACACGGACGAGCATCGACTCGTATGCGGATCGGCGGAAGGCGTCTGGATGTTGGTGCGACAGATGCTGGCTTTGATTACCCATACGACACCTCATCATATACTTCCCATTTGCTTCTCTTTCCAGATTCGGGACATTGCCCACAACTAAGACAAATACTGTGAAATGGATATGTGGACATGCGGTTCACTACTTGTTTGTACATGGAGAGAAACAGGAACTTGATTTTTTGAACTTTCTAAACGAACTACATTTCACAGTTGTTCGCAATCCAAAATACGGGCAATATTTCTCAAATTTTCTTTAGTGTTTCTCGTAATCCACCCAGAAGTTGGGGGTGTTCCTGCCATGATGTAGTTGAGCCTTACATTTTCTTTTGCGGGTAAAAATAAAAATAAATAAAAACCTAAATAAATTGAATAAAATAAACTTCAAATGAAAAAAGTGAATAGTTATTTTTAGGAAAAGAATAACCTTGAGTGGTTACAGATAATCGACTGATCTCCGTATCGATACAAAACGATGGTAATGGGTAGCCACCAACGTATGGAATTAATTAAGCCTCTAGACCATTTTAGACCTAATCGCTCAAATTAAAAATATTGCAGTTATATGAAACTGCGTGCTTATGGAGTATCGCCCCAATTGTGAGATTGGATTCGCGATTTCCTATCAGAAATGACACAGTTCGAAGTAAATGACGGTAAATCATCGAGTAAAAGAGAATTGATATCTGGCGTTCCCCAGAGTAACGTTATAGGTCCCCTACTCTTCCCTGTGTTTATATACAGTTTAGGAGACAATATGAATAGCTCTCTTAGATTGTTCGCGGATGATGCTGTCGTTTATCGAAAAGCAGCTGGAAAGCGATTTAGAGAAATATCTACAGGGTGTGAAAATTGGCAATTAATTCAAAATAATGAAAAGTGTGAAATAATACACTTGACCACTAAAAGAAATCCGCTGAACAATTAAATGATAAATCACTCAAACTTTCAGGTCGTAAATTCTACCAAATACCTAGGAGTAACAATTACGAACAACTTAGACTGGAGAGAACACACAGAAAATATTGTGTGGAAGACGAACCAAGAGTTACGTTTCATTGGCAGAACGCTTCTAAGATGCACCAGCTTCACCAAAGAGAGTGCCTACATCACATTTGTGCGTCCTCTCCTGGAGTACTGTTGCCCAGTGTGGAACCCTCACTAGTTGGGACTGGCGGAAGACTTTGGGAAGATTCAGAGAAGGGCAGCTCGTTTTGTTTTATCACGTTATAGGGTGGAAAGCGTCACGGAAATGTTGCATGATTTGAGGTGGAAATCATTAAAAGAACGACGTTCTTCGTTGCGGCGAGATCTATTTGCGAAATTTTAATCACCGACTTTTACTTCTGATTGGGAATATATTTGATAGCACCCACCTACATAGAGAGACGTGACCATCCCAATAAAATAAGAGAAATCAGGTCGAAAACGGAACGATTTGCATGTTCTTTCTTCCCGAGCGCTATTAGAGAATGAAACGGTAGAGTAGGTTTATGAAAATTGTTTGTATCAAATGTTTGTAATGTCTATGGGACTTAACTACGGGGTCATCAGTCCCTAAACTTACAAACTACTTATGAACTACTTACGAACTAGGACGGCCCGAGGGGGGATTCGAACCCCCGACCATAGTGGCCGTGCAGACCGCGACTAGAGCGCCTTAGTCCCCTCGGCCACTGCGGCCGGCATGAAAATTGTTAATGAGCCCTCTGCCAAGCACTTAAATGTGATTTGCGGAGTATCTATGTAGATGTAGATTTCTATTCCGTGACATCAAAATCGTGTTTTGTTGTTACATATCGCCGCATCTAATTCTTCAGTGAAAGTGCAAATCAATACATTCAGCTATCGTTGCTTTGATGTCGATCCTTGTCGTATTCAGAGAACAAGGCAGTTCTATTTCACAGCATGCATTTAACATACCCTTCTGTATTGAAAGATACTGTCAACCTCTACATAGGTAATCCAGACACAGCGTGAACCATATGAGCGCGAAATACGAGGCGCGTCCAGAAAGTAAGTTCCGTTTCAATTTACCTCCGCTGCAGCGCTGCGATTGCAGTTCCGCACATGATCTGTAGACGATGTGTATCAAGGAGAAGAATGTGCGCCATTTGGAGATTGCTGTCAGTTACGTACGCTTTATTGTGCTTGTTTGAAATGTTGGCGTTGATTGAAAATCCCGCCGCCTGTGAAGACAGGTCGGTGATTCGGTTTCTGAATGCGAGAAAGTGAAATTTATCGGCAAATTTGCGATATCAAAATGTGTTATTTTGCTTCACGACCACACATTGCAAATGTGACGAAAAACCTCCTACAGGGATTTGGCTGGGACGTGTTTGACCATCCTCCGTACAGCTCTATTCTCGCTCCTAGCGACTTTAATCTGTTCTTACATCTCAAGTCTTTCCTTGGCGGTAATCACTTCACCAATGACGACAAGATGAAAGAAACTGTTTTCAAGAGGTTGACGACACAGGCGGAAGATTTCTCAGCCCATTTTCTACTTTTACTAAATCGCGTGTACCTATATTTCTACGAAATCTAAACTGATGTTCCTCGTGACTGATTCTTCTGTAAATAATACGAGTTAATCAGATGTTCAAATGTTTTTAGAGCTTATGGGACTTAACTACGGAGTCATCAGTAGCCTAAACTTACAAACTACTTATGATCTAGCTAATACTAAGGAGGGCACAAATATCCATGCCCGAGGGGGGATTCGAACCCCCGACCATATTGGCCGTGTTGAACGTGACTGGCGCGTCGCAGACCGCGCGGCCACCGCGGCCGGCATACGTGTTAATACTTCGCGAACACAACCAATTAAGCGGAGAGGTCTGTAATACTGACACCTGTCTGCCAGTGCTTTCTTTAAAATTTATTCATTGGAATAAACAATCTTGAAATGTACACATTCTGTGAATTATTACTTATTATGCTTACAGTTAATGAAGGTGGAACCATTACAAAAGGAGATAGAGAAATCAAAGCTGAAATGGTATGGGCATATTAAGCGAATGGAGGAGAGGAGGATACCCAGGAGGATGCATGAGATGAAACTGGAAGGAAAGAGAGCAAGAAAAAGACCGAGAGACAGATGGCTGAAAGGAGTGGAGGTAGGTGTAAAGAAGAAAGGAGAAGACTGGACCAAGGTGAAGATGGGGACATGGTGGGAAGACAGAAGACGATGGAGAGGCTTATGTTCGAAGCAGACCCGGCCAGACGCAGGAAACTGTCCAAGATGATGATGATGATGATGCTTACAGTCATAGAAGCTCTGGCTATTCCATAATTCTTTAATACCTAAACACTTAATTGAATTCACAGGCTCTAACACTGGTACTAAAATATTTTGAATGATACAACTGTGTGTGCTCTTTTGGCAATTAAGTCTACTTCGAAGTGAGTTTCAGTATTATAGGCTATCAAAAAGAGAAAGTTTGAAAAAACGTATTCAACTGATGTTTTGACATAAAATTTCGTGATTATGGTTCAATGCCTAAAGTATTTGTGGATAAGACAGAAATAAAAGGGTGATCGAGTGTTCCTGTCATAGAGAGTGTTACCATTCTTCTTTCCAAAGGTGCACTTCTTACTAACGACAGCAACGCTAAGGCATAGTAAAATACTTAAAATCTTTACTAATATCATTTATAAACTGCAAAATCAGCGGTTGTATAATAGTCTTGTAAAGCAAAGACTTTGTGAGATGTTCAAAATTAAGTCCACAAGGTGGAAACTAATTTCCAAATTATGAAGCGCACAGAAAATGTTAGTAAACGAATATTTGTGGAGCTCAGTAGGAGAGGCGTCAAGTTGAGTGACAGATAACAACTCTCAACAACCATCACTTCACACACGACAATTTAGTGAATTTAGTGTAATTTTTCAGCTGTCACTTTCGAAGGCATTAGTCATCGATTCCTTCGTAGAACAAGAATGAGAAAGAAAGCGGTTTAAATTCTGTTGAAAGAATCATATGTGTGCAAGACAGCTGACAGTCATCTGAGAATGTTGGTTATATTGTATAACTAGATCCGTTTATGATATTTGACGTGTTTCATTCTTCAGATGGTTACGGCGAGACAAGAAACTCGCAGCAAATTGTGCCACTGCAACTGCATAAAATTTTACTTGACGTCCCGACAGCCTTGTCTGTTATGTTCACCTCGACTGGCTCTTGTATGTACCCTTGTCACAGAATAAGTAGTATACAGAAAGGAATCTGTCGTCCAAAATTTAGTGCGCATGCGCGGAATCGGCCATCTTGAAAAGCAATAAACGTGTGATCACTCCCTACTCTGTTGCATGGTAATGCGCCGTCTTTGTTTGTTAATTCTGTATTTTAACTGCCTGAATCGCATAAAAGTAAACAAGTATTTGGTACAGTGAAAAGAAAGAACTGTGTGTCAGTAGTTGGAGCTGTTCCGTTTTTATTATGAGCAGCAATAAAAGAAAAGGCGGCCGATGGTGTTCAGCACCTAATTGCCGCAACAGTTCGAATAAAAATAAGGATATAAGTTTCGTCACCTTCCCAAAGATGCTGAGCAGTAAGTGAACGTCGCTATATGTGTAGTGAAAGTTAAATGTTATCAGTTTCGAATGAGAGTAATGTGTGCGTAATTATTAAAAGTAGCCTTGCTTCTTCTCTTGACGCTGTTGCTGTCGCTGTTGCTGCAGCAGTTCAACAGCATCGAAATGTTGAAGAACATTTACATTTTATAAGTTTAACGTTGCAGGGAATAATATAAAATTCATGACAAAGATTAGTGCGTAAGTAGGCAGGTTAAATTTTACTTACGGCATTGGAGGCGTAGTGTGCTAATGTTGGCAATGAATGCTCTTCGCATACTCAAACAAATAGATTAAGGGGAATAGTTATTTTATTCTGTTCCTGCTCTGTGGTTGACAGATTCCTCTATATGCCCTTCTCCTATCAGTAAATTAATGATACTCCTAAAGCAAATACAACTTTTATATGTGCCCAGACGTCATTAGTTCCGTGGAATCACGTTGTACTGCTAAGTCTGACTCAATATTTTGTGCGAATTTATTCGTGTAAAATATAACATGGCAGCTGTAAAGTCACTTTCTTGTTTATAACTAATTTCCCACACATAACTCCGCATTATTTGGAATTTTTCTAGAGATAAGCACCTAATAAAACTATCATCGATTCCACTGTACATTTTCGTAGTGGTATTAAAATTTAGGCCTAACTTTTTTTTTTTTTTTTTTTTTTTTTTTTTTTTTTTTTTTTTTTTTTTTTTTTACGATTCGGTGCAAGAAGAGTCGGTGAGATTAGCTGCAGTAAAGTCCATTTCCAGCCAAAGTACTAAGTGGCTATAGTTCCGCGTTTACTGCTTTTCAATATGGCGTCGAGCGCAACGCTTGGTAACATACAGATAAAAGGCGCCGCCCCCAGCTTTCCCTTCTGTATGCTCCCTATTCTGTGCCCTTGTCCGCACAGAAAAAATGATTGCTCTCATGATACGAAAATTACATGACAAAACACGTGCATTGTTACGAGATTGGCTATTGACAACGTCTCATTATTGACGTTATTCAGCATCTGTTGCCAACATTACCACATGAGGCCGCCGGGCCATGAAGTGAAATTTAACTCTTCGCCGTGTCCTGCGGGTGAGTTACTGCCATCTGTGGTCACGAGACTTAAAATAAACAGCGGCAAAGAGAGATAAAACTACATCCGATACGAAATTACCTACAGAAAGATGAGGTTTTCTATAAGCAATTCTAGCAAAAAAAACTGACTTATAAATACCACAATATGAAATAACTGACTACAATAAGTTAAATTGTGACAATAAAATAATCTACGGCATCTGCATCATACAGGTTATCCAGTCTAAAAGCGGTAGTACTCTTTAAGCGCAGTAGTGTTTCTGTATTCTTGTCATGCTTTGTGGCTGGTCTACTACCCCTCCCGTTAAGAAAAAATCTTTCTTTTCATCCGCTAGTTCTTTTTCAATCTTCTTCTCTATATTTTCGTAATTGTCCCTTAAATTTTTTACAGGTCTTCAGACAGTTCACCCACTTCGTCACATATTTTGGTTTTCTGCTCCGCTATTACAGAATCGATTTTCTTATTTTAAATTATATGACGCTTCTCTTCTATAATTTTAAGTAGGATCTCAGCCTGCCGTATCCTCTGTTTACTATTCGCCACCGCTCAAACAGCGTACGAGATAATTCCCTTACACAAAAACTTTCAAAACATTGAAAAAGATCGATAAACGATATTACGTTTATCACAAACATGTTTACCAACTGCTTCAAATGCTGTACTGATTTGTTAACTATCAGTAAAAACCGTTAGATGGTAAGAACCAACGCGCATTTACTACAAGTTTAATCTGACCGTAAAATTTACAGACGGTTAATTCTTACTCTGACTTTACCGGACGCTGTAAGAACGGGCCTAAGTCTTACAAAAGTGAATACAATTCTTTCATTACTACTGAGCAATAATATACCAATTCGGTAGACTAGAAGAGATATTTCGTATTACAGAGCACCAATAAAGCTTTAGTTGATGATGTAATTACTATCAAGTTCAATATGACGATTTACAGAGAGACATGTTAAATCTTCATTTTAAAGTGCAAATTGCATCCAACTAATTGAATGGAATTTGATCTTGAAAATGTTACTAAGGCCGAAATCCGAGTGTTGCATCAAAAGAATGCTTATTCAGGGAAATAGCTATAATATCATTTACAGATGTTGTGATATGTTTAACAATTTTCTTATAGCTTGTGTTGAATTCTACTACCGACGTGTGACCTTCAATACATGATTTGTTCAACAAATATAAACCGGTTATTACCAAACCTGTGTAACTGAGATACAGAAAGGTCTTGATTGAAATTCTCCTACTCTCAGGTAACCATCAAAAAACTTTGTGCAATTACGAGAAGGGAAATACATTAGGCGCAAGCTATATTTTTTGGTAAAAGCGATAAAAATTGAAGTTGTGAATTGTAATGTTGAAAACAATTTATGTACAAATAATAATTTGTAATGATTTTTGACGGTAAATATCGTTCTATTTGGTCTGCCGTTACAAGAAATTAACATGCAATTTAAAAGTTATTTCGTCAGTTGACGTTCAAGCGGCCTCGACGTTCAAGGTCGCGGTAACGGCTACGGCGCTTGGAATGTATTTGACAGTCTCGTAAACTAAATCTCGATTTCTCGGGAAAGCTTGAGAAGAACCTCGAACTGCGATCAGAGATACATTTTGGCAATATAAGTATGTACTAATATAGCGCGAATGATGAAAAGACTTATTAGCAAGGTGTATGATACGCTTACCAAATAAGCAACTGTTTGTAAAATGAAACGATGTACAGCGATGGTTATCAATACATTAAATTATGACAAAAATAAAATAATTTAAAAATAGCAAACTGGACCGGGATTATGTTACAAAAACCGTCGAACGTCACTTACCACTTCATTTTTCTGTGGATAAATTGTTATACTGTATAATCGAATAAGTAACATTGATATAAAGGTGTTAAATAATTATGGTGATGAATATCACAACGTAGCGTTGTGACATTCGAAATTCTAGTTAATGGTTCATTACATACGTTTCTCTGTTGTTATACTTGAAGGTTTTACCTGGTAGCGAATGGATGTACAGAGCTATTTGCTCTAGAGAGAGAATTATCTTGTAAAGATGCAGAGTAGAAAGTGTTGTTAGTTGCAGTAAATTAGAACAAACTGAAAGGTGGTTTTCTGACATATACATTTATAAGTAGTGAGGAAAAATTTATCTCCGCCAGCTTGCAGAACATCGGAGGCTGCTTCTGTAACAGGAAGTCCGATAATGTGCAAGACAAAGGAATAAATTTATCATGGTGATCGAATTGACTTATTCTCAACCAATCACAGCCACAAATCGCAACATTCCCTTATCCACCAGCGATATTCTGGCAAATGACGAACGGATAAGCGTTGTGTGGACTGCCTCTTCCTGCACAATGCAGTGTTGTTGCAACAGTAAAGGCTCTTCATTCGTCCTCGCGAGGTCATGAAACATTCCCTTATCCACCAGCGATATTCTGGCAAATGACGAACGGATAAGCGTTGTGTGGACTGCCTCTTCCTGCACAATGCAGTGTTGTTGCAACAGTAAAGGCTCTTCATTCGTCCTCGCGAGGTCATGACTCGGTCTGGTAGTTCTCTGCCGTGAACCTCCACCACCGTGCGACATCTTCGTCAGAAGACAGATTATTCGCGAATTCGTCGGAATAGGTCAAATGTTTTTAAACCCATTGGGCCAAACTTCTATGGGCATCAGTCCTTAGACTTACAGACGCTGCTAAAGACAACACATAGACATATGACCGAGGGAGAACTCGAAATTCCGGTGGGAGGTGCCACCTAGTCCGTAGGATGACGCCTTACAAGGAGACCTCATGGGTATCGGATTTTAGAATTTTCCAGAAGTTCAGAACTCAAATAACAATCAGCCAAAGCCATTCGATGCAACTCTAAGAAATTCTCGAGAAAATCGATTTGGAAGTTTTGCAAAGTACACGTAAGTACAAATAATAGAAACAGTTGCAGCATCTGTTGCCTTAACTCAGGTGGTAGAGTTCTGGCTTCACATCCATAGAGTCGGTGGTTCGAATCGCACAGTAACAGATAATTATTTTTGTTTTTCGAATTCAGTTATATAAAACAGTTTGGAATCTTTGATTCCACTTGTGGTGTCAGTTTCTGTGTATGTGTAAGTAAACCTGATCGTCACTTAAAACGATGGTTGAGTAGTTTAGCTGCTCGGAAAGCCATTAGTAGCTATGGAGATGATTTTCCAAAAGCAGTGTCGTACCTCTTCACAAACTGAAGAATCACATACCACCGTCTTCAACTAATAGTGTATTATTCTTCAAAATGAGATGCCAATATCGCAATTTAATAATCGGTATAATGACGACCGGTTTCGGTGAACTGCGTCACCATCATCTGGTCACGTATATTTTTCACAAGATGGTCATCTTATTAAAAATGGATATAAAATACAAGTGCAACATAGCACTTAGTCACTATATAAAAATGCTCAAGTTAAAACATGTTTGCCCGGCCGCAGTGGCCGAGCGGATGCGGCGCGCCAGTCACAACCTGCACGGCCGCTACGGTCGGGGGTTCGAATCCCCCCTCGAGCATGGATCTTTGTGTCGTCTTTAGTATAAGGTAGTTCATAACTAGTTTGTAAGATTAGGGACTGATGACCCCGCAGTTAAGTCCCTTAAGCTTTAAAAAAACATTTGATTTTTTGAAAACATGTTTTTGTAACTTGTGTATTTTTATATAGTGACAAGTGCTATGTTGCACTTCTTTTTCATATCAATTTTCATAAGATGTCCAGCTTGTAAAGTATACATGACCAGATGATGGTGACATAGTTCACCGAAACCGGTGGTCATTCAATAAATTATTAAATTGCGATTTTGTCAATTCAGATTGCTCCCAAAGCCGACAAATGTCACGTAATTTTAATAGTGCTTTTTTCGTAAAAAAAAAAAAAAAAAACTAACAATAGATATTAAAATTGTATAATTATTCCAACACAACGAAAAGAAAAAAATAATTTTAAAATAAATCTGTCAATATAGGATTAGATCGACCGAGCCTAAGGGTGAACGTCGAGAACGCTACCACCTGAGCTGTACCAAGAGATGCTGCATTCATATAATGATTGGTACTTACGCCTGCTTGCGAAACATCAAAGTCGATTTTCTTGACTATTTTTTAGAATTGCGTGGAATGGCTTTGGCTGATTGTTATTTTCTGAATTTAACGTGCTATAAATATATAATATATTTAAAAAATTCTAAAATCCGATACCCGTGAAGTGTCCTTGTTAGTCCCTCGCACATATTCGTCCGACGAAACCGCCTAGAGTAGAACTACAACGACTCGGTGATCACTGCACTGTAGTTATTGTTCAGTAGTACTGGCTCAGAAGTGCCGGAACCTTCGCCTGGAGTCTGCCTGGTAGACACTTCGTCAGCTCGTTCCCTGCTCCGGAGGCGTCTCCAACGCTCTGGAAGACGGACTGCGGCTGAGTCGGCGCCACCGTTTGCACCTCCGCCGCGGCTGGCCTTTGCTGCCCGCGGCTAATCCAGATGCTGAGAGGAGCATCTCCAGCCCTGCCCCTCCCCTCCCCTCCCACTGATCGCGTTTCGCAAGCGGCCGCCGCTGCTGCCCGCTGGAGTGGGGCGGGAGAGGCAGGGGGTGCGTTTCGCGCGTCGTGCAGTATAAATACGGCGACAGGCCGACGCTCAGTCAACAGCCCACTCGACTGCACTCCCAGGAGCACCGCACGGACATCTCAGCACCGCAGACACCCACCACCGACGTCATGAAGTTGGTGAGTACCTGTGCCACCGTTCAAAGTACTCTGCTTCGGTGGTTTCTTGGTAAGATGCAGTCTTACATCTGTATCTTCTGATATACTTTGCAAACCACCTTACGGACTTCGTGTCACTTTCTCCCCTTCCAGTAGACCATGTTCCGTGAGAAGAACGTCTGTTACCAAACTTTTTGTCAGTTATAATCTCTGAAAAATTTACGCTCACAGTTTTCCCGCGTAATACACTAAAGATGAAGCTGTATATTTGCTCACTCTTCGCTCCCACTTCTTTAACCTAGGTAGAGCGGAATTACTTTTGGTATAAATTTTTTCGGGAAGCAAGAATGATTGCAGATACTAATAGATGATAACAATGGCAGGAGGGTGTCCACAAGCAGGAAATCAAAGAAAAATTGGGAATGAACACCATAGATGAAGTAGTTAGAGCGAACATACTGAGATGGTGGGGTCATGTTACACGCTTGGGAGAAGCAACGTTACCTAAGAGACTTATGAGCTCGGCAGCGGAGGGTACGAGGAGTGGAGGTAGACCAAGAAGAAAGTACTTCGATTCGGTGCAGAATGATTTTGAAGTAAAAGGCATAACATCAGACGAGGCATCAATGTTAACATTTGAATAGGGGATTATGGAGGAATTTTATTAGAGGTACTATGCTCCAGACTGAACGCTGAAGGGCATAATAAGTCTCTAATGATGATAATGATGATGAGCTATTAATTTCCTTCATATGATTGCACAAAATTGTTGTAAGTGATTTTTTCCTCAACCACGATATTAATTTTGCAATAATGCTCTTCTTTATGGAAGAAAGTCAATCTGAATGTTTTAGAAATTTCATCTGATGAATCATTATTACTAAAACATCATTTAAGATGAAATGTATTCTTATAAATGCCGCAAAAGCTAAAGAATGTTCAATACATACAAACACAACTACGATGAAATCTGGAGGATCTTTTCCCTTCAAGTTATGAAATTTTATTGCTACTAGTTTCGACACTCCATTGTGTGATCTTCAGGCCCTACAACCAGCGTATAACTGGATTAATTTTGTTGTGTAGTCAGATGCTAGCCCGAAATAATCTACTGGTGTACGTGGACTGCAGCTGAAATATATCAGATCTATGAAAGTTGCCCAAGTCGCTGTTACTTCACGCATCCGAGGGGACTAAGGCGCTCCAGTCACGGTCTGCACGGTCACTACGGTCGGGGGTTCGAATCCCCCCCTCGGGCATGGATATTTGTGCCGTCCTAGTTCGTAAGTACTTCATAAGTAGTTATTAAGTTTAGGGACTGATGACCCCGTAGTTAAGTCCCATAGACTATACAAACATTTGAACACTTGAACTCCACGCATCGGCAGAAATAAATGATTGTTATGGTTATGGATCGTAACTATGGAGTCATCAGTCCCTAAACTTACAAACTCACAAACTATTTTATACTAAAGACATCACGAACATCCATGCTGGAGGGGGGATTCGAACCCCCGACGGGGAACAGCCTGGCGCATCGGAGCATAGCGCCTCAATGCATGTGGCTACACCGCCGCGGCTGCATCGGCAAATATGTTCAAATGTTTGTAAATCCAAGGGCTCTTTTTAAATAATTTTGGCCTGTTCATTTCACATAAGAATTATTGGCCATCAGTTCGGATACACCCTGCAGGAACCACTCGATTCTGTATTAGCCTGTAAAACGTTACTTGACCAGGTTCCGTGATGAAGTAATGATTATCAACGCGCAAAGATGCTGGGATCTGTTGTGAATCTTGACGAAGCACAATATGCTGAGCACCTTTCTGCAGAGACACGGCTACAAGGGAAGTAACCACGTTTTCGTTTACTACGTTTTAGATTTTTATTGTCTCAGGTTTTAAGATTCTTGTATAGTTTATCTGATGATGAGGGCTTGACCCTTGAAACACGTCATAATTTAGTGTTTTTACACGATCTCTGTGGTTGAGCCTACTTGACAAAATAATTAAGTATACAACCGCGACCTCACGTCCATTATGGATATAATTAAGTCCACTTATGTCAGTTTACAAGTACAACCTGAACACGGACACAGGTATTTCGAAAATAAAAACATCTTTTGTGTCAGATTCTCTGCACCCAAGTACCGAAGCTATCATTGTGCTAAACACGATTCAAATAAGATGCAATCGTGTCAAGTTCATGGCCGAGCTCCCCTTTAAGCGAGTCTTGCTGAAACAGGCGTACCACTCGCCTCCCGCTACGGGAGTCCGCGTAACCTCGGAGGAAGTGGCTACGTCCCTTTTTGCGACCGTAATTGCCAAGAGCTGCAGGTAGAAAAAAATAACACGCACCGTTTGGCGCTGCGCGGCTTGCAACTGAACGAGGGGTCGGCGGCAGCCGTGGCTTTCGTCTTCTGTCAGACCGCTATGCAGGGTTCGCCCCAGCGGCCGGTAGAGATCGGGCGCGCCGCTTACGTAACGTTTCGTTTCCGGCACTGACCACAGGACAACACCGTCGCTCCCTCCACGCTAGATGTCCTATAGGTGCCGTAAGTCGCGGGAGCAGCGTACCGTAGCGGAAGAGGCACTGCCGGTAACAGCAGTCGGCGCTTCAGGCTGTTAGTGTCAGGTATGAACGGCCTCATTGACCCCGTATGCGTATGTCGCCGTAGGCTCGAGACAGGGAACGTCTCCTCGAACTGGTGTAAAAGTACGCTACACAAACTGTGCGTTTACAGTGTGTAAGCCACGCAGTGTGTCTCGGTAGCTCAGTGTTGGTGTATATTGTTTCAAATGTCTCAAAATCGATCTCAGGTTACACTCTTGACGTTTACCGGTCACTTAATCAAGTTCTTCACCACAGATAATCTTGTTGCCAATTTTAGTTTTTACGTGCAATTATCCTGTTAAACCGTTTCAATCATAGTAGGTCCGAAATCGGGATAATTAATAGTCAGGTACATAAGAGTTTTTCGTTTTATTAATCTTCTCTGGCCGGAGAATCAGAACGTACAACAATAGATCTGAAGATATATACTAATGTAACATGTTAGTGAAAATATTTTGGGCCGAAACCAAAGCGCCAGTTGTTGCTGAATTTACTTTCGAGAATCTGTAATGTATGGTTAAGTTTTCAACGTAGGCTTGAGAAACACTTTTTTTTAGATCACCGAAATGAGAAATAGGTAATGCACACTCGAAAAAAGTATTCAAATGTTTGTACAGCTTATGGGACTTAACTACGGGGTCATCAGTCCCTCAACTTACAAACTACTTATGAACTAATTACGAATTAGGACGGCACAAATATCCATGCCCGAGGGGGGGGACTCGAACCCCCGACCGTGTGGCCGTGCAGACCGTTACTGGAGCGCCTCAGTCTCCTCGGCCACCACGGCCGGCAATACACACTCGCATAACAACCCGGACTAATATACAATATTAACCGAATAGTTCCAGACGTACAGTTTCAACAGTTGATGACAAATAAAACGAGATTTTAGTGCATTATTCCATGCACAACAGTGCTGATTGAGTGGACAACTCAGTGACACGACTGTCGGGCTATTCACTAATTATTACCGTTATCAGTTTCTGGATTCTCCTCGATCTGATCGGTAATTGTCATCATTCATGATCTTGGTTACTCTAATTGACATTTTTATTCTACTTTCTTACTGTTTGGTTTTAGTGACTTTTAACATATTTTAAGGCCGTCTATCATTAAAGGGATATGGACTGAGACAAGGAATTTTAATGGATATTTCGAACTGCATTCTTCAAAATTTCCGGGTCATAATACACTGATCTTGAACACCTTTCTTACGTTTATACATTCTCGGCATTGTCCGAAATCACCTCACAAAGTACACATTTTCGAATAGACCTCCTTTACTTTGAGACACAGATCTAGTGACAAACAGGTACAAAACTTCTCACAGTTCCACAGCCTACTGATCTCGTTGGCAACTGACACGCTTCAATACTTTCCCGTCAGTCGCAAAACACAGTTTCCTCTCCTTGATATAGCGAGAACTTTCGACAATGAGACTGTCTTAGAGATTATTACGTCGGTAAACATTCGATCCAAACGCTGGAGCCCGGAGCTACTTCTTTTAATAATACAGTAATTCCTCATTTTCTAACATTTAAGTACTGCAAAACAAGTAGATTCGACCATAAACTTTAATGTCATCACTATTTGTTCAAAACATTTAAAAGTTATTCCACAACATTTTACAAATATTATTTTACATTTACTCTGAAACTTGAGTACATGTTCATTTAACATTGACCATGATTTTTGGTGTATAACATGTTACACGTAGTCAAATACAAGAGTCAATGTGTTCGTCAGTCGAAGTTGTCTGCGTTTGCTTTTAATAAAATTCATATTAGAAAAGAAGTACAAAATAGTAAGAAGAAGCAAACAATGCCTTTATTATAAGTGCAACATTAACTAATACAGTGTATTTCTCCTGGTGAATTACAGCCCAGAATTTATGGGGTTCTGCAATACTTTTCAGAAACAAATACTTTTCGATGATGTTATTTCAAGTTCTCGGTACAAGAATTCTTTTGAATATGTTACAAAGTATACCGTCGACACACTATCTACGCAGAAGTTCGTATTTTACTGTAGCAAAGAAGTTAATGTTCTAATCTTCTTGAATGGCATGAGATATGATACTCAACGCCTTCTCCAAACACATTCCGAACAAATACTACACATTGCATGTCTTGAATAAAATAGTGTAGCAACGAATGGCACGCAGGTAGTAGCTGATGGAAACAATGCGGGGAAAAAAGTTATAAAGTTTCAAGGTAGATAATAATAATTTCGTGCGGCTTCATTGGCCTGGTGTAAGTCTATCAATTGGACGCCACTTCGGCGATTTGCATGTCCCTAGCCTACCCCAGTTATCCAACCGGGGAAAGGGGACCTACAGCATAACGTGAAATCCGAACCACGTGTCGTTTCTGGCGACACCTCACATCGTTGAGGTGAAGGATGGGTTAAAACGCAAACTGAAAAAATCCGAGGTCCAACCGGGTTTCGAACCCGCGACCCTTCGGGTTCCAGTCGAGCGCTTTACCCCAAGACCACCGCGCCCGAAGGTAGATGTTGATAATAGTTCCATGCGATTGTTAATAAGTAAAATAAACTCATTTGTCAAACAACCGCACATTTTGAGTGCTGCGAAAAGCAATTATCAATTTATTCGACAATTTTTTTTCTCTTGCGCTTTCAGTACTCACACGATCTAAGAAATAAGCACTCGCGATCTACCAGTAGACCGCGTTCGACATGTTGCCGGCCCTTGGATTCTAGTTTATAAAATAAGCAGCGCAGGAAGGTGGAAATTAGCGCTTTCCAGCAGCAAAGAAAACATAAACCATATCGTCCGAAATCACTCCGGTGTAAATCACCCGTTTGGCGGGTACATCAAAATTGAACAATCACAAGTGTATAATATTTTCTGTCACGACAAAGGCTTTCAACAATAGAAAACCAATTCGGATCCCAGTAACACTCCAAATGACTTTCGCTTAATTTTCAGTGTTGCCAACTGCTTGCACCCTGCGGTGATGGTGCCATACCAAGTGCAGAGTGTTTATGAACGCTGTGTGGTGTGTGTGTGTCGCAGTTGCTGTTGGCAGCGCTGGCAGCCGTGGCCGCGGCCGAGCGGCTGGACAACTCGTACCTGCCGCCTCCAGGCGCTCCGCTGGCCGGAGGCGCCCCAGGAGCCATCCAGGCGCCCTTCGGAGGACCCGGAGGAAGACCCGGACAGGGCGGGTGAGTACAGCACCGGGTCCAATCACTGGTGGGGATCATCTGCAGGTGTGGGCTTGAAAGCTAACTTTGATCACGAACAAAAAACATTTCTATGGTTTCTGAGGGTGATGTAGGTAACAACTGTAGGTGATGGCAGAGATATCTCTAACAGATACATTAAGGGTGCAAGCACCTGTCTGAGAAGAACTGTTCATTTTACATCTATATCTACATCTACGTAAATACTCTGCAAATCCCTGACAGATGGTTCGTTGAGCACTTTCATAACCTTTCTCTACCGTTCCATTCTCTAATAGCGCGCGGGAAGTAAGAACACATAAATCGTTCCGTTTTCGATCTCATTTGTCTTATTTTATTGCGATAGTCATGTCGCCGTATGTAGGTGGGCACTAACAAAATAATTTCCCATTCAGAAGTAAAGGTCGGTGATTGAAATTTTGCAAATAGATCTTGCTGCAACGAATAACGTATTTATTTTAATAATTTCCAACGCAAAACGTGCAACATTTCCGTGACTCTTTCGTCCCTGTAACGTGCCAAAACAAAACGAGCTGCCCTTCTCTGAATCTTCTCAATGTCTTCCGTCAGCCCCACCTTGTGAGGGTCACACACTGGGCAACAGTACTCCAGGAGAGGACGCACTAGTGTGATGTAGGCAGTCTCTTTGGTGGAGCTGTTGCATCTTCGAAGCGTTCTGCCAATGAAACGTAACCTATGGTTCGCCTTCCACAAAATGTTTTCTATGTACTCTCACCAGTCCTCGTTGTTCGTAATTGTAACTCCTAGGTATTGATAGAATTTACGACCTTAAGGTTTGACTGATTTATCGCGTAATTGAAGTTCTTTTAGTGGTCATGTGTATTACTTCACACTTTTCTTTATTTAGTGTCAACTGCCAATTTTCGCACGATGTAGAAGTTTTGTCTCAATCGCTTTGCAGTTGATTTTGATCCACTGTTGACTTCACTAACCGATAAACGACAGCATCATCCGCGAACAGTCTATGGGAGCTATTCAGACTGTCTCCTAAAACGTTTATAAACACAATGAAGAGTAGGGGACCTAAACGCTTCCTTAGGGAACGCCAGATAGCACTTCTGTTTTACTCGATGACTTACCGTCAATTACTAGGATCTGTGTCCTTCCTGACAGGAAATCGTTAATCCAATCGCACAATTGCGGCGGTATTCCATACGCACGCAATTTTATTAGAAGCCGCTTGTGAGGTACAGCGTCAAAAGCCTTCCGGGCATCCAGAAATATGGACTCGATTTGAGAACCCTTGTCGATGGCACTTCTTCATCTGAATAAAGGGCAAGCTGTGTTTCGCAAGAGTAGTACTTTCTCAATCCGTGTTGACTATTGGTTAATAGGTCGTTCTCTTCAAGGTAGTTCATAATGTTCGAACAAAGTATGTGTTCAAAAATCCTACTGCAAATCGACGTCAAAGTTATTGCCCTGTAATTTTGGGGATCACTCCTATTGCCTCTCTTGAATACTGGAGTGACTTGTTCAACTTTCCAGTGGTAGGCTATATTACACCACCCACGAGACGACATTAAATAATTAAATGGCCGCGTGTATGAATACAATTTCAAAATGTTGGCCAACTTCAAATAATCATTCATCCAGCAGGCACCTTGGTCAGAAGTAACATAAAAAACGACTGGAGAAACATGTTCCAGTACTTTTATTTACACGGAACGAGATCTACCTTCTTTGTCCCTTATAAGTCGTCAAATTAAATATATAAACTTATGTATGTTCATTTTAGCAACTTTCCAATACTCTTGTATTCGGTATTAAACGTTTTAGGTGCAATTCGGCTAGGACAACTAATGGGTAGCAAATTTTCAATAGAGAATGACAGTGATTCCGCTGCTAGACTGGGTTCCCAGTCATTATCACTCGTATTTTCCATACACTGTAATGTAAACGGCTACGTTACCAGTAAATGGGGGAGGAAGTATACTTGGAGTTTAACGTCCCGTCGACAGCGAGGTCATTAGTGACGGAGCTCGAAAAGCTTGGGTAAGGATGGGGAAGGAAAACGGTTGTGCCATTTCAAAGGAACCATCCCAGCATTTGCCTGGAGTGATTTAGGATCATCACGGAATACGTTAATGGCCGGAGGTGGATTTGATCCACCAGCCTTCCGAATCCAGCGTGTTATCACTGCGCCACCTTGCTCGGTACAAGTAAATGTCTACAGTGAGTAATGCTAGTGGCATGGGTGGAGATACAGTGCAAATGGTTTGATAGTGTCCACTCATAGTACTTTTAATGAGATTTCAGGCCTCAAAATGAAATTGTTACCTGAACCTGCCTCACATTGTATGTATTCACTTTGTATCTTGGTACAATTCTTTGTACAAGCGTATTTAGGTAATTACTTTTCCAACTATATTTTAGACATTTCTGTAATAACATGGTAGTATTCATTTTACAGCATTGGACGCGGTCGACCTGGAGTCGGCGGTGCAGGTCCTGGAGGAATTGGAGGACCTGGAGCTGGTGGATTCCCAGGAGCAGGAGCTGGTGGGTTCCCAGGTTCTGCAGGTGGTAGGCCTGGTGCTGGAGGATTCCCTGGCGCTGGAGCCGGTGGATTTCCTGGTGCTGGAGGGGCTCGTCCTGGTGCTGGTGGATATCCTGGTGCTGTAGGTGCCAGTGGGTTCCCTGATGCAGGAGCAACTGGTGGATTCCCTGGTAGTGGAGCCGGTGGCAGAAGGCCTGGTGCTGGTGGATTCCCTGGATCTGGAGCTGGTGGTGCTAGGCCCAGTGCTGGTGGATTCCCCGGATCTGGAGCCGGTGGTGCTAGGCCCGGTGCTGGTGGATTCCCTGGATCTGGAGCTGGTGGTGTTAGGCCCAGTGCTGGTGGATTCCCCGGATCTGGAGCCGGTGGTGCTAGGCCCGGTGCTGGTGGATTCCCTGGTGCTGGTGGATTCCCTGGTGCTGAAGGTGCCGGTAGATTCCCTGGTTCTGGAGCTGGTGGTGCTAGACCCGGTGCTGGTGGATTCCCTGGTGCTGGTGCTGGTGGTGCTAGGCCTGGTGCAGGAGGATTACCTGGTGCAGGAGGTGCCGGTGGTGCTGCTGGTGGACCCGTCATCCCAATCCTCAAGTACGAAAATGTCAACAATGGTGATGGCTCCTACTACTTCAGGTAAGCAGAGCACTTTCAGGTTCAATACAACGAAACATGCTTCTAGCAACCAAAACAGTGTCATAGTACTAATTTTTCGTCAAAGTAAGTTGCTAATAATAGTGTCAGTACATTGTTTCCTGGAATGTGAAAGCATATTAATTCTTATGTAAAAGTTACATGCAAAGTTCTCTAGATTCTTTTGAACTACTTGATTATTCTAAGGGCTACAGTTTGTCTCGCCTGGCCATGAACCTCTCTTAATTAGAATTTCCAATCTACTTATTACAATGGTCTGCTTGCATACCTTTTCTTTTTATGTCTCTATTTTCCTCATTCTCTTCCATCTGCGTTCATTTCACCTCCCCTCTCTCTCGTAAGCTACACATTCTCTCACTTCCTTGGCCCTCTCAGTAGTTTTTCTCTTCTTTTTTTGATCTACATCTCCTTATCTTCTCCTTCCCTGTCTATGGAAGCTCACATATTTCCACAAAGTTTCAAATGGTAACAGTGTCCCATTCTTTGCCTAGATACACTCTGTCATGCAGCAGATGTTAGTTTGTTGCTTACGAAGTCCTGCTCCAATAAAACTGAAACAAAATTTTAACACGATGTAAGTATTCCCACATAATGTGTGTATGTTTGTATATGAGACTAAAATAACCTAGACAATTTGGTACCGAATTTTTTTATCTAATTTAAGTAGTGACAGAGTAGTAGCGCTGCATTCTGTTCATAGGAAGTGTTCATTGCAACGATTATATCATTACTGTGTAATTTTCTGTTTTGTCGTATTATTACTCAGCTGTTAGTTATGGCCTTACAAAATTAAGTATTCCATGACACTTTAGGAGGTGTTTGTCTTATTGTACTTTCTCTTTTTTCTTATTTTGGTGAGCATAGCTCTTCACCTCTCATTTCATGTTAATTTACCACCCATTGTATGTACGTTTTGTATAGCTACGAGACTGGCAACGGCATCGCCCAGGACGAGCAGGGCTACCTGAAGAACGCCGGCGTTCCTGACGCTGAGGCCGAGACTGTGGAGGGCCGCTACACGTACACTGGAGACGACGGTGTGCAGTACACGGTCACCTACACCGCAGACGAGAACGGCTTCCAGCCGCAGGGCGCCCACCTGCCCACGCCACCACCAATTCCCGAAGAGATCCTCCGCTCCCTGGAACAGTACGCTGCTGAGGAGGCCGCTGCTGGAGGTGCCGCTGGTGGTGCTTTCGGCGGTGCCCCAGGAGCTGGTGCCGGAGGAGCGTTTGGTGGTGCCCCTGGCAGTGGTGCCGGTGGTGCCTTTGGTGGTCGTCCGGGAGCCGGCACAGGTGGAGCTTTCGGAGGTCGTCCCGGAGCTGGTGCTGGTGGCGCCTTTGGTGGAGCACCTGGAACAGGTGGTGCTTTTGGAGGGCGTCCAGGAGCAGGTGCTGGGGCTGGAGGTGCACCTGGAAGTGGTGCTGGTGGTGCTTTTGGGGGTCGTCCAGGAACTGGTGCTGGTGGTGCCTTTGGTGGTGCTCCTGGAACCGGTGGTGCATTTGGTGGTGGCAGAGCTCCTGGTGCTGGTGAGTAAATGGATATATATGTTTAAGCAGGTTTATCATCTCTTGTGTTCAATACTTGGGCATTCATCCAATGCTAGAGATACTTGGAATACCTTAAGATGCAACCAACGTTTTTGTTGGGGTGAGAGTCGTGCTCTCAGTTATTTTGTGTATTAACAACTGTACTGTGCTGGCCGAGTGTTTCAAGCAATTGCCTAGCGGGCAGCAGATCTGAGTATGAATCAAAGAATTGGCACATACTTTACTTCAATGCTTCACCCTGTTCACATTATTGGATAAAATATTGCAACCAAAGTCGCTTTGTGATGTAATCATGTAGTAAATACCAAATTAATTTATTAGTAAGTAGACATTTAGGAATATCGTTTGCATTACAAATTTACAAGTACACGATATCTCAGTATTTCTTTCTCAGTGACTCCTTTATATTCTAGAACAGCAAGGTCAGAAAATTCTTCCATATATCTCTGCTTTGCACTATCCAATTGCTTTGGGTTCCTACTAAATCGACCGCTTAACCTCAGAAAGACATAATGATTTTGCTGGTATTGAACCAAAACAGACGATAATACACTCAGTGACCGTCAGGTGCTCGTGTTCACGTATTCAAAACTACAATGGAAATGGTTTACATACTCATTTTTGTGGCTATATCGATACAGACTGAAAAGTGTCTGCACAATGACAATATGTGTTTGGGTATTATATTGTAATGGTTTTAGTTTTGTATTACTCAGAAGTGAGTATTTAAATGAGATATGGGACAGCAACTGAAGCGTTAGCAAACATTAATAATTCTAGTGGGTTCAGTGTTCAAAAATGTTCAAAAAAATGTTCAAATGTTTGTTAAGCTTACGGGACTTAACTACGGGGTCATCAGTCCCTAAACTTACAAACTACTTATCAACTACCTTACACTAAAGACGGCACAAATATCCATGCCCGAGGGGGGATTCGAACCCCCGACCGTAGTGACCGTGCGGACCGTGACTGGAGTGCCTCAGTCCCCTCGGCCACCGCGGCCGGCTGGGTTCAGTGGTTTATTGAAATGGCCAGTAGGAAATTCTCACACACACACACAAAAAAGAGATTTATCTAGTTTTACGTGCCACACATAACACAGTACTTCTGCAGAGTAATCTTGCGTTAATGAAAATGCACCTTTTACATTTGGTGCTCAAAATAAGCTAGAGGCATTCGATAATCACACCTCTTTGTCGTACTGAATCATGAAGATGATTCACCATACACTTCTGGAGATAGGTATATTGTACATATATTGAATCAGATATAATTTTCTGACACATTTGTCTGCTTTTGAAGAAGCTGTTTTTTGTTACTGCTATTCTATATGCCATACCTATAACCATTCCCCGTGCTTTCAATAGTTCTGTTGCTAAAAATGTCAGCCACACTGAACGTCTGGCAGGAAGATTTGGCAGGCAGTAAACATCCAATACAAATGTGGTCATCAGTTTAAAACCAAACTCCAGTGCTAACACGCTAGTTCCCAGGTCCAGTCCGAATTCTCATATGCGTACCTGCTGTTCATTTCCAGGTGCCCTCGGCCGCCCCGGTGCTGGAGCGACGCCCAGCTACTCTCCAGAAAGTGGCTACTCGTACCCCAAACCCGGCAAGTAGGCGCCCGGGTAGCCAGCAGCCGACAAACGACCACACGACCACGGATAACGATCTCGCCCACCGCGACATCCGACCACGCGCAGCTGGTAGTTGCACTCGTGGCCCAGCTGTTCACAACTCTCCTTCATCCACCCGACTAACAGCGTCCTTCCTTGACCTCCCTTTCCTGACCAGAAGACGTCTCAACTACAGGTGCATTGAGCGGAGGGCCAACGGGAAAAGCTTCGCAGACGACGATCAGGGACATCTCCTCTCAAACCCTTCCATTATCCTCCACAAACAGCCTGTTTATCCATACCCCTTGTATTGTTCCTGAATGTTGCCTATGATTCATAACAAAGAACAAGTTGGACTTCACTCAATGTGAACTGCAGAAAGCATGAGGCATCTTCACCAAACTTTATTTCTTTTTCTTTTTATTGAAGATACTCACTACTTACTTCGCATCCGCAGATACACAAAGACGACGTCTGCGATGTTTACGACGACAAGGCACGCTACGAGAAAGTACTAAAGTCATTATTTTTAAAAGACTATTTATTTTTATATGTATATTGGAAAATGTAAAAAAATAATGTGTGTAAAATATATTTTTAATAAATATTGTTTTTCTAAAATGTTGTGCACCATCATTTCCGCAAATACCTTGAGTATTGTTTACATTAAATAGTGTATTATATGAAGATTACGAGGAATGTGAGAGAACTACGAGGTCTATTCAAAAAGCAATGGAACGTTTTGGCATTAAAAGAAACTAAGTACAAGAAAAACATTATATACACCTGAAAGAGCGCTTACAATAATACTATTCCACATAGTCACCAAACACATTGAGGATTTGGACAAGCTTTGAAATGCCTTCGTCGTAAAATTCTCCCGCCTGAGACTTCAGCCAGTGAGTCACGACTGCCTGGAGTTCCGCGTCGTCATCAAAGTGCTGTCCTGCAAGTCAGTTCTTCATCTTGGGAAACAAGTGTAAGTCACTTGGTGCAAATTCGTGGCTGTAGGGCTGATGAGGGATAATTCGCCATTTGAATGAGTTAAGGAGTTGTGGTAGCACAGCTTTTGAGTGACAAACAACAATCTCCGTTAAACTTATGGAAAAGAAACCGAAAGGTCAGTTATTTTGAAACGACGGTTTTTCCGAATCGTTTCATAAATTTTAGCGACAAGATCGTCAGTCACAATGCTCCGACGTCCACTCGTCTCTTCATCATGAACGTTGGTTCGGCCACTTTTAAAAAGAATGCACCATTTCCGGACGGAACATTCACTCATTACGTTGTTGACGATAAATTGCTATAGGTTTTAGCTTTTTTTGCCCTCAGAAACCATATCACAGACTATATCTCACAAGTTGCGGGATGTTCGATTGCATCGCACATTTCAGATTCGGATATCGAAAAAACCAGAAGCACAATGACGTTCCTGCTGTCACGGCTGGATGCCAAGTAACCAGTGATACCAACTCGTTTCCAATCATGCCCGTACATGACGTGTCAAACATCTTACGTTCACCACAAAATCCCGGCGACTGACCTGTCGAGCACACACATACCAAAATATACGCGATCGGCGCGCGCCTAGTGCCGTCAGACGGAAACACTACCTACTTTCTGAATAGCCCGCGCACATAATATGCTATTGCTCTTGAGCAAAATTCTTTAGTGAGTCTTCTCATGTTTTAAAGACATAGACGGTTCATCTCTAACATTAACAGATCTGATGGATATACAAAGGGAATATGTTGAGTGCCGGCCGCGGTGGCCGCGGGGACTGAGGCGCTTCAGTCACGGTCTGCACGGCCACTACGGTCGGTGGTTCGAATCCCCCCTCGGGCATGGATATTTGTGCCGTCCTAGTTCGTAAGTAGTTCATAAGTAGTTTGTAAGTTTAGAGACTGATGACCCCGTAGTTAAGTCCCATAGACTATACAAACATTTTGAATATGTTGAGGTTATGATGTGATAAGACAAAGAAAGAATACACTCAAAATTTCGGTGCTGGTACATATATTTATTTTATATGTTCACAAAATGGTTTCAGCTGATTCACCGGACATACTTTATAACATTCGAAAGGTGAGGGTACCCATAATTAATAGTGATTAAATAGAAAAAGTGAATAAAGAGTAGAATCGTAATAAACTTATAACAAAGCCAAGATATTCTGCAAATGCAGTATCTCAACTGGACGAGGTTTCACTATTTGTCACATAAAGAAATTAAATCGTAGGCTAAAAAAATAACATGCCTGTTTCAAAATAACTTTGAACAGTCGTTTTTTTATAAAATAAATAAATAATAATAATAAAAAAGAGTTCTCCTGTTTTATTGTTTGGGTTATGACGTTATCCACCACATAAAAATATGTATTTTGAGGTTATCACATAGAACACAAGGCAAACTAGTAATTGTCGAATCCAGCCATTTGTTCATTTCGTCAACTGACCATTATTAGATAAGTGAATGTTCGTCTGTGCGTATATTTTCTTACCGTTCATTTGCTCACATGGGGTAATAAACAACCTTTGCTCTGAGAACAGATATAAGTGAACCGCTTAAACTTCTTTTCGCATTACTCCCTCACCTTCATTCGCCCGTAATGCTGTACACAATACAAAACTGAATATGTCAACATGTATTTAAATTTCACTACCTTACTGAAATTCTTAGTTATTGTCTTTTAGTAACATAAATTCATGTTATGAAAAGTAACCGAAATACTTTGGCTACAAAATTTATGGCAAAATTATTTCGTAATAGACCAAGCAACGCACTCGTTACGGGCTGAGGGTCTCAGAAGGAAGAAAATGTTGAATCTTGGCTACCTCCTAGACGTCTTACGAGCAAATGTCATAAAAATTCATTTTTATAACAGTTATTTTCGGTACTACGGGACAGAGAAGTAGAAAATCACAATTTTAATCAGTTATTGACAGACTTACAAAAGTATTTCCACATATATATTAATAATCTTTTAGTTGGGACAGAAACCTACCTACCACAGATGTACAAGGGTCTCTGCTATACAAGTATTGTTCTTTATGCAAACCACTCGACACGTCAGCTAACTGGAGATGTATATTCCAACCACGAAGGACTTTGCTCGTAGATGGTCGTTATATACGAGGGATGTTCGAATGAAAAGGTACGAAACGAGACTGTGGACATAACTGACGTCTTTATTCATAAGAAATCACCAGAGGCCTCAGCACAATTATCCTACTTTTTAACGAGCAGAAGGATTCCCACTTCCCAGAATTCCTTTGGCTGTGATAAGAGCCAGTCCTCTACTGTGTCATTTATATGGTCCAAGTTGAAGCGCTTCCCTTTGAGATGTTTTTTCACTGAACCAAACAAATGGAAGGCACAGGGCAAGATATCTCGGTTGTACTGCGGATGTGAAGCTGCTCCTATTTTGAACTGGGCCAGTACATTATGTGTGGCCACAGAGACGTGCGGACGCGCATTATTCAAATGATCATGCCAGACACCACTGTTGGTAGCCATTACGTGGACAACGACCGTTAAAAAAAGAAATAACGAAATGCAAATATTGGTGTTGTAATATTCAGTCCTAATAATTTCATTATTTACCGGAGTTATTTTTTCTCATCCTTGACGGTTAACAAATTTGTACTTTTTAGTATTGTTTTTTGGACTTTAGTCAAAACGTAGATTATTTTCATCACGAAATACACTTTATAATATCTATCATAGTGGTCGAAACTTACCTTCAATTAATTTCAATGGTTACATTAATTTTAAAGTGTAGAAAAGAAAATACTAAGTAAATTTTCTCCAATTAGTGTTGCTCGCTGTTCCCCACAATCATTTAACACTATTAATACAGGTTGGCTTTCTCTTTTTAGTCGAATATTATCTGTGAAATTTCTCCCAATAAATTTTTTTCTACTAATAACGGCGGATACATTTCTGCATTTCGGATTTAAATTAACAATAAATTTCTCTTTAAAATTTCATTATGCAAGTTCACTAGCAAATGTTAGGAATTAAATCTCTCCCCACGATACGCGGAACAATATTTTCGCTACCAACTGCTTGCGCTACGGTGCTACGTGCGGAGCGCCGATAGTAAAATTCGTCTCCCTACTGTTACCAAACAAACACAGTCCCGCTGGCTGTTTTGACAGCCGATAGTGAAATTCAGCCCGTCTGGTGGCATCTTTTAAATAACTAAAATTCAAACAAATATCGGAGGGCAATGCTATAAGCCTCCATGTTCAGTGTTCACGCAATGAAGTCATGCTCAATGAGGCCCACTTATATAAGGGTCGTTGGACTACACCAATCAAAACTGACAGTGAGAGCAGGTGAGGTATAATATCATATACAGTATACATATGGTAACGTATTTCATTCAGCTGTTGGTTACAATTCTAATTTGCGTGAAACAGTCCGATATTTTGGGTATCAACTCGTTACTTTGAGGTTTACATGGTGAGTCACTATAGGGATAGCAAAATAGAAAAAGTCAAATTCGTTGCCAAATCAAATCTTCAAATGTTTGTAAAGCTTCTGGGACTTAACTACGGGGTCATCAGTCCCTAAACTTACAAACTACTTATGAACTACTTACGAACTAGGACGGCACAAATATCCATGCCCGAGGGGGGATTCGAACCCCCGACCGTAGTGGCCGTGCAGACCGTGACTGAAGCGCCTCAGTTCCCTCGGCCACCAAATTCGTTGCCCTCACCTCGGAAGGACAGTACAGTTGCACACCTCTGCGGCATGGACAGTATGAGGTCATCAATGACCTCATGAAGGATATTTGTCAATTCTTCTCTGAGTGCAGTATCCAACTCTACAACCTATGTGGCGGGTGCTGGTCTGGCTGCAATTCATCTTACAATCATATCCCATGCTCAATCGGGTTTGAATCCAGTTAGCCGGGGCGGAGCGGCCGAGGGCATTGAGGTACTGATGACCCCACAGTTACGTCCAAGCTCTACAAACATTTGATTTTTTTTTTAAATCCAGTTAACAAGCTGTCAACACCATTCGTTCAATTCCCTCAGCTTGTGAGGACGAGCGTTATCGTCCACCAGAAAGAACCAACATTCTAGGGCACCAGGTAGAGCACAACAAGAGATTGAACGATCTCGTCTCTATACCTTTGAGTAGTCAAAAAGCCAATCTCAACGACGAACAGGTCCGTATGTCATCCAATTCTGACTCGTTCCCACACCTTTAGTCCACCACCATGGTATGGTGATGATTCCTGCACATAAGCAGGATAGTTCAATGTTCTATCCAGATGGGAAAACGCCGATTGTCCGGATGAACAGAAAATATTAACTCATCCGTGAACAAAACCCAGCGTCATTAATTGCGGCTACAATACTGATGACGGCATCGTGATTTTAATGGGCGGTCTGCGGCGCGTCAGTCACGGTCTGTACGGCCGCTGCGGTCGGGGGTTCGAGTCCCCCCCTCGGGCATGGATGTTTGTGCCGTCCTTAGTAATAGCTAGATCATAAGTTGTTTTTAAGTTTAGGCACTGATGACCCCGCAGTTAAGTCCCATAAGCTCTACAAACATATGAACATTTTTGTTGCATGGTACTAGCTGCCCACTACACTATCTGAACCCAGCTGCTTGTGTAAGTTTCGTAAAACAAGTCGACACCAAACTCCTCTGCAGCAACTTTCTTTTATTACCACTATCTCGGTTGCCGTAATGTTGTTATCTCTACTACGTAGTACTTGTTGTTGTGATCTTCAGCTCTCCACGCTTTCCCTGTCCTGTGCAAGCCTCTTCAACTGGGAATACGAACGTCAACCTACATCCTTTTGAGTCTCCTTATTTTATTCGTCGGTCGGTATCCGATTTTTAACCCACAACGTGGGTTGACGGTTCCTTGATGTCTCAGAATGTGTTCCACCAACCCTTTCTTTGTCAAGATATGCCAGAAACTCCTTTTTTCTCCAATTCTGTTGAGAACCACCTGATTAGTTACGTTATCTACAAATCTAATCTTTACCATTCGTCTGTAGCACCGTATTTCGAAAGTTTCTGTCATCTTTGAACTTATCTTCACTCCCATACAATGCTACACTCCAGACACATGCTTTCAGAAAGGAGTTCCTAACATTGGATGTCAACGAATTTAGAAACGCTTTTCTTCCCATAGCCATTCTACATTTTACATCATCTTTACTTTGTCCATCAGAAGTTATCTTGCTACCCAAATAATAAAACTCATCTAATACTTTTATTGTCTCATTACCTAATCTAACTCCTTCAGAATCGCCAGATTTTAGGAAAGTACATTCCATTACCCTTGTTTTACTCTTGATAATGTTCATCTTATATCTCTCTTTCAAGACACTGTCCATCCCATTAATTGCTCTTCCAGGTCCTTTGCTGTTTCTGACAGAATAACTACGTCATCAGCAACCGCAAGGCTTTTATTCCCTCTTCCTGGACTTTAAATCCCTCTCCAAATTTCTCCTTGCATACCTCCACAGCTTGAACAATGTACTGATTGAACAACGTTAGGGAATGGCTACAACCCCGTCTTACTCAACATTGTCAAAAGCTTTCTCCAGATCCAAAAATGCTAATAAACGAAGGTTTATCTTTCCTTAACCTATCTTCTATGTAATGTTAGTTTTGCCTCGTGTGTTCCTACATTTCTCCTAAATCCAAACATCTTCCCAAAGGTCGCATTCCACCAGTTTTTTTATTCGTCTGTAAATAATTCGTTTTGGTATTTTACAACCATGACTTGTTAAACTGATAGATCTGTAATTTTCACACTTGTCTGCACTTGCTTTCTTAGGAATTGAAATCACTATATTGTATTTGCATATAAGGTGGAACAATTTCTTCCTGACTGGCTCTTCTAACGATAAAGTTATGACGGAACATCATCTACTCCACTGGCCATGTTTGTACTTACTCTTTTAATGACCTGTCTAATTCTTATCGCAGTATAATATCTCCTATCTCATCTTCCTCTACTTCTTCTTCTATTTCCAGAATACTGCCTTCATTTCGTTTGTACAGGCTCTCTATATATTCCTTCCATCTTTCAACTTTCCTTTCTTTGCTTAATACTGATTTTTCCTCTGAATTCTTGATAATCATACCGCTGCTTTTGTTGTCTCTAAATTCGTAGAACCAACAGAAAGTCGTCGAACCATTTTAGTTCATTCTGCCGATGGCAATACTTCCAAAACTTGTTGTAGTTTCCCAGTTATCTTAGGCAACTGCACGGGCAACAGAAAATTAAAATTGTAGTTTCCAGCATGTTCGTTCCAGTCGTCGTGCTGTAAAAATCCACTCTTCAGAAAGGCCGTTTACGTCATTGGGTTTGTTTATGTCCACATGAAATGTCGGGAAGACATTATTTTGTGTTTTTATTCTTTCTAATGAGGTTTTAGTGATTAGGTCAACAAATGTTTAAATGTCTGTAGAGCTTACAGGACTTAACTATGGGGCCAGCAGTCCCTAAACCTACAAAATATTTATGAACTAGCTTATACTAAGGACGGCACAAACATACATGCCCGAGGGGGAATTCGAACCGCCGACCGCAGTGTCCATGCAGACCGTGACTGGCACGCTGCAGACCGCTCGGCCAACGCGGCCGGCGGTTAGGTCAACAGCAACACCCAGTTCCTGAGGTGGCTGGGAATATAATCAGGGACACCGTGCTCATACGGCATTCAGTCTTACTGTTAGTAATCGCCATAATGTTTTTGCACATGAGATTACATTAACCATTTACTATGTGAGCACCGTTATGAAATAATTAAACGCACATTGAAACTCAGAAACGGATATGACAACAGTCTGAGATGTGACGAAAACGCTATTCCCATAGTATATAGCTTTCATATAACCGTTGGAATAATGCAACAAAACGGTGCTCACCTTTCTCGCTAATCAAGGAATTATCCACAACGAGTTGCAACTTGAGAGAAAGTTGATTAACGCAGCAACTGCGTTGGCCTCTTTCATGCATAGTTTACTCAGTGTACACTTCATATACACACAACAACGTTCCTCGTTTTTCGTTTATGACAAGGCTCGCCCAAAGGCAACCATTATCGTCAAACATTTCCTGACAAAAAAGGGAGTGGTTCAGCTTCAATATCCATAATACTCGCAGGATCTCAATCCTCCAGACTTCTTCCTATTGGATATGACTACATTCGTCACATACAACGAAACTTGACGAGGCTTATGAACTCCATCCTCAAGGAAGACTTTGTGCAAAGTTTCCAGGACATTTATCGCAGCGCATAGATATGGGAGGTAGCTATTTCGAAGGAAAGTAAGGTAACTGTAGTTCTTAGTTCATCTACGTTAATGTTACAGGACTATTCACCAAACTTTATTGTCAGAGGATGTGCATACGAGGAATGTGTTTTCTGGGGTAAATTTTGCAAGGAAGTTCAAATGAGGAAAATGTGGCGACATACTTAGTATGACAACTAGCTCCTCCAGAATAAACAAATATAAAAATTCTGAGACTTACTGTACGGTCCCTATAGAAGAAGAGATCATTAAATTTATATGCATTTCGTATAAGTTTTCTTAAAAATGCGTGTATATTATAAGCTATGTTCTTCGATATGTCACTGTAAGGTATGGTTATATTATACGAAGTGTAATATCTTTATAACATCTCTGAGCGGCATACAGACATTCTTGTATCTTTGGCCGTGGGGCTCTAATAGTAGTACTGGTGTTAGTTACTGTGTGGTCGTTCTGTTAGGAGATGGGGTGGTCGGCAGTATTCGCTGCTCCAAATAAAGGGATAGATGATTCAAAATGGTGTAACAATGTGTGTCATCATTCAGGCTACACCACTCAAAAACATATTTTAAGTTACGTATAGGAAGACCTAAGAGGGTAAAATTTCTTTCATTGTTTTTATAGGCATTATTGATGCAGCGCTATTGTAATGCTAATTTTGCCGTCCTGAATGTTGTCATCAGGAAAAAAAAGTTTTCTCTCTCCAGCTGCTTTGTGATTTAATTTCTGACAATGAGAATTTAAGGTTTAAAAATATATAAATCAATCCCACCAACCATTGCAGTCGTGAATGTACACCAGAGGTTTCCAAAGTGGGTGCAGCGACACACTGGGGTGTCGCGTAGTAGTACCAAGGGTGTCGCAAGACTAACAAATTTAGACTCTAAACAAAAATACTTGTCATAAAATAACACAAAATATCCTTATCTTCATACAACCCTGAAGACTCATCTGCAGCTAATCAGCCTTGTCTTCATTCAGTGCACCGCAGACCACGTATTAAAGGAATGATCGGTGCACATTCATTGCGTGCTCAGCCGCTGGCGGCAGCTCTGCTTCAGCAGCAGTAGACACTCAGGGTTCGTTCAAGCAGCTGTCAGTTGCCAGATTCCAGCAAACTGCGCATGCGCAGAGCTGCTGCTGATACTCGATAACAGCTCTTCCCATGCGCAGTTTGCTGGAACTGGCAGCTACTTGAACGAACCTTCACTATAGTCTTTCCTTGTCAAAATGCTGCACCTGAGCGTTTTTTAATGGATTTATCAAAGTCACGTCATCCTCGGTAGCGTTTCTTACAATTAAATGTCAATCAGTGATATAGTGGCTGTAAAATCTGTCATAGATTGTAAAAGCAGTCATAATTGTCCACTGACTAAAGCTATTCAGTAGCGATGTTCAGTATGGAGTATGGTCGGGTGATTAACGGAGAGTAGTATTTTAAATCCAGTGATTGTTGGTTCGAACACTGGTATGCGTCAATATTTTTTTTCTCTCAGTTTCCTGTATGTAACACATTCTGGGACCAGAAATGACATTCATATTCTTACTTGTCACAAATATTTATCCATTTTTTCCGAATATGTCGGGACTTCCGAGGTCGTGGTGAAGCAAGAACCCAACAATAGAACTTAAATAACAGTTTATCACTTGTCATAAATCCATCCTCTTTATTTCTGAAAATAATGTGACGATATTGAACTGAAAGGGAACAGCCACTGTTCTGTCTAAATCAGAAATCCGAGCAGCTAATTTCCAGATACCGTTTTCAATCGATCCAGAAACACCGTATTTGGCCCTGACATGTATGCACGACAGCGAAAAACAGTTTCAGAAATTCAGTTTTCGTGTTTCGGAAGTAGGGTCGCATGTAGACGAAGCAAGTATTAAGGTGGGTTGTCCAAGACGCGGCTGTTAACTGCGATTGCGGCTCGGCCCCCCTCCCTTTTTCTGCCGTGGCGGACGGTGGCGAGTCGGGAGCACGACGGGAGCTGCTGCCGTTTACCAAGGCGCGGCTCCTGGTCGGCGACTCGTGAAATTCATAACGAAAATAAAATTTCCGATGTTTTGCTGTATAAAATACTGCATGTTAAGGAAGCAAAGCTACATGAGTTCACATATTTCTTTTTTCGTTACCGTTTCTCCTTTTCCTCTAAAAAATTAAAAAGCACTACTTTCGGTTGTGCGCGGTTTTTTTTTTTCCACATTTTATTACATCTCTTTGGAGTTTGAGGAAGCTAACACGCAAAAAAAAAAAAAAAAAAAAAAAAAAAAAAAAAAAAAAAAAAAAGTTTTTTTTTCATATCTTGTAGTTTCATACCCCAACTTGATAACTAAGTGTCTATTTTTTCAAAATTCCTCATAGTTATTCAGATACTTAATTTTTAAGTAACCTATTGCATTAAACTTGAAGTGTTTACATCGAAAAATGTAGTCGCTGACTACTTTGCGTATGGTTTATTTCAGGTTATACATTGTTGCGGATGAAATGAAGCCAATAATTTGAAATTATTTTTAAAGTTGAGAGTTACGGTACGGGAGCGTCGCAACTAGCGCGCCATTTCTCTCCATGTGCAACCTGAATTGTGCGGAGGTAACAATCATCACATCTTATAAAACTGTTGAAGATATTGAACCCTTTTTTTTTAAATGACAACCTGGGAAGGAATTCATTTTTTATAGTATCATTAATACTTAAAGCTTTTTTTATCTACAGTATACAAAAATAACTATAATTTTTTACGATGAAACGAGGTATTAATTAAACAGTATTTAACATTTATGGAGGTTTATTTCCGTCTATTGCAACTAAATGAAAGGCGTTTCGCTTCTTTATTTGTGAACCATCATCAATGGCAGATTTTTAGTGTTAATTTCATGTGCGACTTCATGGAGCTGTGTGTATTCTCCAGAGGGATGGAAGTTTTGGTTCTTTATTTCATCACTTTGCCGTGTACTTCACTGTGTCATTGCAGATTTTAACTGTTAGGGTTTTCTATATATTCTATTTTGTGACACTTGACCATAAACGCTGTTAAAACATTTTTATTAACAGGCACCTTTTAAATGACTTGAGTTTAGATTAAATGTCAGCCAGTTTGCACATGAATTGGAACTTGCAGAGAGTGACATACAGAGAAAATCCTATAACCGATTCAACAAATCTATCAGTGCAACTGAAAAAATAAATAAAAATAAAACGCAGTAACGCTAAGGTAATTGTTCTTTTATTTTCTTATTTACGACTGAGGCGCTGTTTATAAGGCCGGGAGTGTGTTTATCTGAACTATTGATGCAGCTTGCATCTTTCTCGTCTCAGGCTTTTTTCTTAATTTTAACTAATTAGATTCGCCTTCTGTATTACCTTTGAAATAAGTCCCAGTGTTCGAAAACGTACAGCTGAAATTTTTTCCAAGGGAGTTTAAAATATAGCAAACACATACCAAACAAAATATTTTTCTGTTGCTTGTTAAATGTATCAACAACAGTTGTAAGACTGTTTGCTGTATTGTTATAATTTATTTCATTCTGACCGGTCTCTGTCCTAAACCATCTTCCAGGGAATATGGAAAACAAAAAGATTTTAAAATACCGAAGATGTCATCCATACCGTACACGAGAAATTTGAATCTAAATGGTACATCACAACATTCATCTTTGTTCATGTATACTAAGATAATTTTTACGGAGCGCCACAAAACGGACTGTATTGGTATGAATGAAATTAATGAAACTATTACATTAATGTTGTCATGCATTCCCTTACATCTGTGGGATCAACAAAAATTAGTTGGTCACATTGTTTATTTCCAACCAATTCTCTTTTATTTCTCCGAATATTTTCCGTCTATTCTTGTATATGTCACTAGATTGCCATGAAATATAAATCTGTTCAACGTACGAAGGCATTAGCTTAATGGCGAGACGAGCTCATATCTTATGAGTGGTTCATATCCGATTTTCTTCAGTACGCTTGGCTCGATATCTTTCTGCCGCTGCCTTGAGTCGTCGCGACTCCCATCGCAACACTGGTCACTAGGGATGCAAACATCGATGTTTTGAAAACATCGATGTTTCGTCCATAAACATCGATGTTAACATCGATGTTTTGAACAGCGATATATCGCCGAAGCATCGACGACAGAAGTACAAAACTATCGACATCGTTCAACAATTGATTTTCAACTCCATAATTACTTTATTAGTTGCTCAGCCAACGTCAGCTCAAGTGCCGTGCTCCTGCTGTCGTCGCTGGTCGCTGTTTTCATACTTTTGAAATAGTAGGTAAATGAAATATGAAACTAACAACAATATCATTTACCTACCTTTGTTTGCTATTCTCTCAGTACTGCAGTCACCTATTCGAGTGAAAACAATAGTATGTTTCACTTTTGTTGGACAGTTTGTACGCGTAAGCCAAGTAGTCACACGTGTTGTAGTTTGTTATCGTGAGTTTGTTGTGTGCAGCAGTAAGTGGTCAAACGCAAGGACTACCAATTTTATAAATCCGAATCTAGAGTTATGTGGGATATTGAAAGTAATGCACACAAACATCGCAACTGTAATATCACACCGATGACTAAAGAATAACAAAAAATTTCGAAATCATCAAACCTTTGTCAAATGCGAAGCAAAAGAATTGCGTAGGAAGAGTGGCTCTTCAATCATATGGTTTGCATTTGATGTCAAGTTCCGTAATAAAATAAATGTTATTCATATTTCAAAATTCCCTTAATGAAACCTGTCAGTATCATGAGACTCATTGCTGATTAGTGCGCTTGAAAGAAGTACTTGAATTTCTGACTAGTTACCAGTAGCTAAATCTGAAGGGTAACCACCAGTCGGTTTGTAATTGGTATGCAATCTCTCATACTTGTATTTGTAATGGTTTTTATATACCCGGAAAAATTGTATGATGACTTCAGCTTTCCGGTAATAGACCCTATTCTGTAACAAAGTGCGCAGCATCATTTCATTATTAAAATTTTCTGAAGCATTCTGTTTCTTTAAACAGAACGTATCCACAAAGCTGGATTTGTCTTGTACTTTCTGACTTTCTGTGTGTGTCAAAGCAGAGTCAGTAAATTGAAATATTGAATAAAACAATGTGCATTAGAATATTTCTTGTACCGGTAATTATTAGAGTAGTGGCTGTAGAAGTTATTGGACCTTCACGACACTGGAGAATGCAGATATTGCGAAGACAAATCCCAAATGCTTAAACAAAATTAAAAGCTTTAATGGTTATTTATTGTCATATTGCCTCTTGGAGTCTATCTCGTTTTTTATGTCGATCTTTGATGATTAATCTGATGTTTGTCCAGCACGGGCTGCTGGCATTGCTGAAATGTCACCCTCCATCAGTGGAATCGAATCTTTGACAGTGTTACCCAGTCAGACTGATATCGCACTGTCAAAACATCAGTTAAAACATCAAACAAAAGTGAACGAAACATCAGAGACAAAAGCCAACAAGCCAAGTATAACATAGATTTTCATTTCAGCAAGGTACATTGATTTGATAAACGTCATTGATAAACATTCATTTTAAAAATACATTATTAAGTAATAACTGAAAGATGCATAATGGTTAATTGTCTCCTCTTCAACAGCTAAAAAAATGCAATACGTCAACGAAACACAAGTTATTTCGCATGTAATGAACAAATCGATGTGAATCCCAAGTAAAATCAGCGCAATATGTAGCGAAACCTTATTCCCAACTTCTTTTTCATTCTAATCTGCCATTTCGCTGTGTATTCGTAGCCTAGTGAAAGAACAGAAGTAAGGCAGATACTTTCTGGCAACACAGCTTCATTTCAGTGTGTTTTTCCTAATATTTCTTAAACGTATGGAAACATCGGAAAAACATCGATGTATCGTTTCCAAGAGCGATGTTTTCTTAACATCGATATTTTTCCGCAGGAACATCGATGTCTGAACATCGATGTTTTTATCAACGATGTTGCATCCTTACTGCTCACTGGTGCAGTCCTGAGATTGCCGCCGAATCAGCCGCACAGCGCACTCTAAACTCAAAGTGCGCATGCGCGAGCAGCCAGCCTCTGACGTCACGAGCCGATCCATCGCAGTCGCAGGCAGCAATCGCGCCTTGGACAACCCACCTTTACTGTGTGACTTAGGCATTGTTGTCTACGGTGTTACTCTGTTGTACATCTTCGTAGTTCCTAATGTTTCCTTTTCTTGCGGTGTAAACATGTCAATGCGTACGAGGATTTCGGTTTCGTTTACAAACTACATTTAAGCAATACTTTATTTCCGCCCCCCCCCCCCCGCTAAAACCTTACAAGTTATACCATATGTATTTATATTCGTGAAAGGGTGTCGCGAAAAACTGTAAGCTATAAAAGGGTGTCGCCATGAGGGAAAGTTTGTAAAGCACTGATATACACCCTTTGTTAAAATACAGTTCAGTTCCATTAAAATCATACATACTTTATCGTCGTCTTTATTTACTTTTCACGTAATTAGTGTTAATTGAAATTATGCGCTGCGCTTCTGCAGTTAGCTGTTTTGCTTTCGAGTGTCCGTTATCTGCCACGTAAGTACCAAAAGGCACCGGGTCAAAGTCAGAATATTCGTCGACAATTAATATTCCATGTTCCTCCGTGATGCAAACGATATGAGTTTCTTTCCACTAACGGAAAGTCAACATTTTATTAAGTGTCATGGAGTAATGTTGACTTACTTACATACACATTTGTGGTTCAGAATAACAATGAACATCCGGAGATTTTATATGGAAAACTTTTAATTCATTGTACACAGTGAGGAAATGAATTTAAATTTACGTCCCTAGGCCCAAATCTTATATACATTGACCGAAATATGGTGGACAAAGAGAAAACGTACATAAAAAGAAAAGTGCATCTACTGGTGTTTAGATATTACGCTAATACTGAAGTGAGATATCCGAAACGCTATATTTCTATAATGGGTCGATGTTAATGAGAAATATAAAAAGCTCTGAAAACCACTGAGAGAGCATGACTTCTGGTGTAATAGACGATTTCTAAAAATCATGCAGTTTAAAAGAAAGCTCATAAAAATTGCAGAATAAACTCAAATGCTTGTAACTACCAGGACTAGAACTTAAATAGTGGCAACACTGGTGTGGAGGCACTATGCAATCGAATAGACTATTGTTGCTGATGGCACACGTTGTTGCGATTACCTCCAAACAAATGGACTTGCCCGTCACACCTCACCGGCGTGAGCTCAATCGAAAGAAACAGTCAGTTGTCAGCGAGCGATCTAAAGTAACGGTATCACTACGTTTTCGAAACAGGAACAACGGAGTTTGATGAAGAGGTCGTACAGCACGACAGTGTCATCAAGGTCTTCAAGAGGCGTGCGGGGAAATGTCATTGCCGTACATACCAGTGGCACGTCAGGTAAAAGCCTTCAACGAAGGTCGGCAAACTGTGGCAGACAAGCATCGGGCAGGTCGTCCTAGCGTCTCTGGAGAAGAACTGCCGCATTAGTGGACAGTGATCGACGCAAGACGATTCGTGAGGTCGCTCACGAAACCCGATTAGCGCGTCTGACTGTGCTTCGCATCCTGAAGGAGCGCCTGGTCATACGAAAAAATTCATCACGATGGGTTCCGTATGAATCGACGGAAATGCAGAATTAGATGTGTTAAGACGACAGACACATTTGGGGCACCATAAGCGCGAAAGAAAGGCTTTCATACGCCCTTAACACTGGACGATACATGGGCAACACTTTCTGTGCAACCCACCCATCATTTTGCACGACAATGCGCGGGCGCAAACAGCGAAAGCTGTGGCTGCTCTGTTCGGTAGACGGGACTGGAAAGTACTGTACCATCCACCATACTTCCCAGACTTAAGTCGCTGTGACTTTGATGTGATTCAGAAGATGAAGGAACCACTTCGAGGCAATCGCTTCAGAATTGTTCCAGAGATTCAACAGGCAGTAGACTGCTATTCGCACCATCACCAGAACAGACGCTGCTAACGGTATACTACGCCTTCCACATCGCTGGCAATGGGTTCTACACAACGCTGGTGAATACCATGAAGGACAGTAACAGGTGAAAACATGTAACGCTTTTATATCGGTTGTGAGTAAATACTTGCCACTATTTAATTTGTAGTGTGTATTTCAAGGCAGGATCCAGGCGCGTTTTAATTTCACGTTTCTATGCGCTGAATAAATTGCTGGGAAATAACAGTTCGTCATTGTTACGAGCGGAATATGTTCATAGGAAATTTCGTTGTTGTAATGATGGAGAATATTCCTAAAACAGAAGAAGCAAAATTTGACTGAACACTCTAGATGACAGTTGTATTCACTCTTGGTTGTAAATGAGATTTTAAAGAGGATCCATCAAATTATCAGCGCAGAAGAGAAACTAGCAAGAGGGGAAGCCACCAGGAGAAGAAACAAAACAATAAAAAAGAATAACTGTACGATTCATCGTATTTGTGATATACAACAAACAGCAATTTTTGGGCCCCAGCTGCAAGCAAGCTATGTAATTGCACCTACACTACGTTACGGAAAATCTGCTGAAAGATATCTGCGTTTAAATTTTTAATTGGACAGAGACCATAAAATCTGTTATGTTGTAATTACATGTGAAATACAGTGCAATCATTCAGTGTATCGAAATGTGTATTGTCAATTACATCCGAAATAATATCTACATCTGTGTGAGCGTTGAGCTTCTAAACTGTTTAATTTTATGACGTGAAATAAAGCAGGCCGCAGTGGCCGAGTGGTCTGCGGCGCGCCAGTCACAGTTTGCATGGCCGGTACGGTCGGGGGTTCGAATCCCCCCTCGGGCATGGATGTTTGTGTCGTCTTTAGTATAAGGTAGTTCATATGTAGTTTGTAAGTTTAGGGACTGACGACCCCGTAGTTAAGTCCCTTAAGCTTAACAAACATTTGAACATTTGAAATAAAGAGACAGACTGCACGATATACAATTAATCTGTCGCCCACTGTTGTTCCTGAAAAATAATATTCACAATATTTGTTTATTGCGATGAGTCCCACCCTATTTTGATTTGAAACAATAAAGCTTTGTTTTGTAGTGTATTTAGAGAGACTGACATATAAGAGCAGTAGCAAAACATTTTATATTATTTTCACTTACGTATGAGATTACCTTCGCCATATTCCCATGAGTTGCCCTTCAACGGTATAACGAAGAATTGACTTCAGCTGTCGCCACGGCGTGGGGAACAGCTGACGTAATATCTCAAATATAACATCAACAATACACAATCGTTTCTATATTGCTGTTACAAAAAAGACATAAAACAAAATAAGTTTTATCCAACAATCAAATTGAATAGCTCTACGCGGAGAAATATATGTTTCCTTGTTCATTAAAATGAAACTTTATACCAATTTCTCATTTAATAAGTAGTTCTTCAACTACATATTTTACCCGGTGTCAGAACGTAAAGTGGAGGTATTGATATTACTGTCTATGAATGACACAACAACGCTTTTACTCCAGCGGTCTAGGACTAGGCGATATTATTTCAGTGGAAACATACTAAATATTGTCGGTTTATTTTGGTAAAAATAATAACAAGCTTCTTTTATGGATGTTTCTATCCAATAACTAGTTTTCAAGCCACTGCACACTCATCAACAGTGGATACATTACAGTAACATTTATTATCTCATCAATATTCTTTCATATTAGCGAGTTTTTCGTAGCGTCACTGTACAATATGTGGATTTTCTACCAAATGGTGGCATATGAAAATTTATGCCGGGCCGGGACTCGAACCCGGGTTTCGCGAGCGGTCGCCTTAACCACTGGGCTACAGATGCCTAAGCGAGGCAATGACGATACTATAGCGTAGGTTAATGCCTCGTTGTTTACATTCTCCCTGGTGACGGGAATACAGATTAAGCTGCGAGTGCTAAGGGATGAATGTACTTGACTCATATGTGCAGCCAGTGTGGCATATGGAAGTTTGGGTCGATCCGAAGTCGTGTTTGGGTAGCCTAGTGGTTATGGCGACTGATCGCGAAAAGCGAGAAACCCCGGTTCGCGTCCCGCCCCGGCACAAATTCTTGTCATGTCATCATTTGGTAGAACATCCCTACCTTATACAGTGACGCTAAGAGAAATTCGCTATTGCGAAAGAATATAGATGAAATTTAACACCATTGTAATTCGTCAGCATAGAGTAATTTAACATTTATTATCTTCCACCAAGTGTCGGTTCACACAATCATAGTGGTGCTAGCAAAATTACTGCACCCTAGTAATTGGGAACAGAATAAAACTTAATTAAACGTTAGGTTGTTATATTTTACGTACTTACTGTGTTTTTATTGTAGGTACAGGCATAACCATATTGTGTCTTTGGCAATGACGATTTTTACACATGAAAGCATGATGTTACACTTGGTGTCACAATTTCTACAAAATATAAACATTGGATATGGAACAAAGAGGATAGCTATCGTATATACCGCACTTAACTAATTAATGATCGGTAATTTGGTAGAACCAAGGAGGTTAGAATAGGGGGAGATGCCCTTAACGCCACAGAAGTGAAGCATTGGCGTCATATTGTGATGTCAATAGCGTTCTGCTCACACTACTTGGAATAAACATGACGTTATTTTTACGTCACACGCTGTATCGAAGATCGCACGAAGTGCTATCGACTTACAGGCACATAACTTGGTGCAAACGTGATATGTTAGTGTAATGTGAATTGGTCTATTTCAGTAGCTACCGCATCATAATAAATGTCGTTGTCGGTTCGATTACAGTCTGCTGCAAAAGCGAAATTCTTGGGTATTGCCTTGTTTAATGGTAGCATAAAAACGCCTCTTTCTCGGTACGATAGGTTATAAACAAGCATAAAAACACCTCGTTCTCTTTACAATAGGTTATAAACAAACACTGTTATCGTCCGAAGTTTCGCAACTTTATCCTGATATAGTGATTGTGAGCCATTTCCATTTTATTTTCCTATCTTCGCCTTCGTGTTTCTAAAATACTACAGGACATCTTAGTAAAATTAAACTAAGCACGAAACATGTAAATGCATGTCAATATTCAAAATGCGTTGGAAAATTTCTTTTTCTGATACCTATTCTAGAAGTTTTTCCTTTAGTATGACGTTGCTATTAGCAGCGTCTCTTACACTATCGGTAGTGTTCAAATGTTTGTGTAGCTTTTTGGACTTAACTAAAAATGTTCAAATGTTTGTTAAGCTTATGGGACTTAACTACGGGGTTATCAGTCCCTAAACTTACAAACTACTTATCAACTACCTTATACTAAGGACGGCACAAATATCCATGCCCGAGGAGGGATTCGAACACCCGACCGTAGTGGCCGTGCAGACCGTGACTGGAGCGCCTCAGTCCCCTCGGCCACCGCGCCCGGCTGTCGGTAGTGTCACTTATGTATATTAATAATATAACTAGATACAGTACACTACCATTTTCCCCAGGCCTTAATAAGTGAGTAATGGGTTAAGCTGAAACGTTATAAAAGTGTAATACCCTTCATCGAAATAGGACTAGCGAATTAGTTATTGCCACTTTGTAGTCTGTGTAGACAACATCAAACTATGACTAAAATGAATATTCTAACGGATTATGGAGGAATTTAGGGTCTCAAATATCTCCAAAATTAAGACAGTGGGATCGACATTAGGCTGCAGCGATGCCATCAGACGGCTCTGTTAGTGTTCTTAGAATAAGCTGTATACATTTGAAAATGAAATTAAAGTTTTCCTCATGGGATCTTGGTTAACCAAAACCTCCGCAATCCTAAAATATTCAGAAATAAACTACCGTACCAAATATTGGTGATAAGCAGGGAATATCGTTCTAACCACACACTCGGAAATCGCGACACCTTCTAAAATAAACAGCTAAATATTGAGATAAGCTAGGAATATCGGCCTAACCACACGCTAGGAAATCACAAGATATTCTGAAATAAACAGCGAAATATTCCTGAGAAGCGAACAACATAAATGGCATCGGCACTTATTTTACTTTTCAGCAGTTTATTTATTAATTCATCCTTTGATTGCTGTTTGGAGAAATGTTGTATACCGTACATTAAGTGTATTTCACTATTAAAATGTAGCCTATTAAACGTTTACCTTTGGCTTGTCTCTAACCATATTCCCGTAAATGGTTACACATTTGGAACATAGGTCAAATATTTGTGATAAGGAAAACAGAAATGTGACTGCTGGTCCTATCATTTCCACGAAGTCCATTCTCAACAGAAATGTCGTTGCTGGCCGTATCACTTCCAGGAATTCCATTCTCCGTTTTCTAATCAAACCTAATCGATGTCACTAAGTGCTAAGACAGCGATCCGTTACATGAAATATCATGTATTGCATACGATACTGCCGTTATATGAATAAGAAAGGCCCGCAATGTGTTACGATTAAGCAACATCTACATTATGTTACAAACTGTGAGATTTACAAAAGTGATTCCATACTACGAGTTTCGAACCAAAAACACCAACGTCGTGGATCTCTACCGCTAACCACTACGCTACGACGACTTCCAGAATGGAGACGTATGTGTATCTACTATAGTATCAGGAAATTTTGACTGTTGGGGTATTGTTATTTACATCTAGTGATAAGAAATGCAGCCGAAAACGGTTTTTGTGATTCATTTATAATGTGTTGTTTCCACGAAACAGCTTACTGCATATTATAATACCAAAGCTCTTAGAAATACGGCAAATCAAGATGGTCTATGTCACATTGAAGTATCGAGTAACAGGCAATAGTCGATAGCTGTTTGTGCGTTCTCGAAACAGCGTGTGACGTAAAAACGTTGGCACGTTTACTCCAAGTGATGTGAGCAGAACGCTACCCGAATAGCATTTGTGGTGTCTCGTTTGTATTTAACTGTCTGGTCTGTATTTGTCCACAAAGGTATATTATATGAAATATATACTCGACAGACATTTAAATGTATGAAAATTTACAGGGCAAGAATCACAGAGTGCTTTAATCTGAAAACATCTTTCCTTGGCTCCACAAGATGGCGAAATGGCTTTAATCAACGGCTAAGATTTGAATAGTAGCGCCGTCTCCCCTTATTTTAACCTCCTTGGGTAGAACGCTTAGGAATAGAAATCGGAATGCTATATATCGATCGAGGTGTCAGAGCAATATATCGAAGAATGGACGGACGTGTCATGTATAAAATATTTGAGGGGTCCTGCTATGTAGTTTGAGTACGATGTGTGTACGTAGTGTATGCTTTGTCATGAGTAGATTATATAAATCACCGGACAAGAACCAGCCAGTAACAAGTAACTTGTATCGCCACCATCACTCATTACAGCAGTTATCGGAAGGAAACCATACATCACTTGAATGAAACTTTCACTCTGCAGCGGAGTGTGTGCTGATATGAAACTTCCTGGCAGATTAAAATTGTGTGCCGGAACCGGGACTCGAATCTGGAACCTTTGCCTTTCGCGGGCAAGCGCTCTACCGACTGAGCTATTCCGACACAATTCACGATGCCGCCTCACAACTTTACTTCCGCCAGTACCTGGCCTCCTACTTTTCAAACTTCACAGAACTAACTAATACTAAGGACGGCACGAATATCCATGCCAGAGGGGGGATTCGAACCCTCACAACTTCACTTCCGCCAGTACCTCGCCACCTAGGTTTGAGTCCCGGTTCCGGCACACAATTTTAATCTGCGAGGAAGTTTCATATCAGCGCACACTCCACTGCAAAGTGAAAGTTTCATTCTGGAAACATCCCTTAGGCTGTGGCTAAGCCATGTCTCCACCGTATCCTTTCTTCCAGGAGTGCTAGTCTTGCAAGTTTCGCAGGAGAGCTTCTGTGAAGTTTGGAAAGTAGGAGGCGAGGTACTGGCGGAAGTAAAATTGTGTGGTGACATCGTGACTCGCGTCGCGATAGCTCAGTCGGTGAAAATGATTGATGACAACACCTTGCAAGAAATGACTAACAATTTAACGAACAGACTTACCCCATCTGAAAATGATGAACTTCTAACACAAATAACAGAAGGCGATTTAGAAGATGTGGTGTTCCACAGTCCCAAGAACAAATCTCCTGGAAGTGATGGACTCCCGGTGGAATTTTATCAAGCCGTTTGGTCGCAAATGAAGACACAACTGTTAGAGATATGTACAGAATTAATGATACCGGATCTACAGGTTATGCTATGGAAAAACAAACACACAAACAACCACACACACACCCACACACATGCACACGGAATGGAGGAATCGAACCTCCGACGGGGAATACCGTTCACTCCACAGCAGAGCGGCACGACCATGCCAGTGCGGCGAAAAGAGGCATTTAGAAGCGTTTTAGTACCCTCTGTGAAATATGACAGTAGTCAGTACCATGTTGCAGAAATACTCGCTTTCAGTATTTATCATTGGAGCTGGCCAATTTCTTCTTTCTAAATCAACCTGTAATAAAACGTGCAGCTCTTATTCAAAAGTTCGTAAACCTAGTTAACAAAACTTCTATGGTCATCAGTTCCTACCACCTACTAAAACTTACAGTAAGGACAACACACGCACTAATGCCCGGGGGTGGACTCGATTCGCCGCGGTGGAGTAGCCGAGCGGTCTAAAGAGTCTCGCTGCGGAGGTTCGAGTCCGCCCTCGGGCATGGGTGTGTGTGTTGTCCTTAGGCTAGTTTACCTTAGTTTAAGTAGTTTATAAGCTACGGACCGATGACCACGCAGTTTGGTCCGATAGATTTACAAACATCTGAAACATTTTGGACTCGATTCTCCTGCGGGAATGTCCGCCCAGTTCATATCAAAGCGTATTAGACCAAGCGGCCTTTCCGCGTGGCTTATCTGATTTTCGTCTTGTCTGTATCGTCTATAAATTCCACCTATTATCGATCCAACAATGACGATCATTTTTGAATTGATGGTCGAACGGGTAGCTATAGTGTAATGTACTTATTTTGTTGATGACGTATACGTGCATAATGATGTTTCAGTTAATCGCTGCATCGCATCTGCCAGGCCCGCGCTTAATTTTATGTCGTCATTTCATTTCAGATCAAAATGTTCAAATTTCTGTAAATCTATCGGACCAAACTGCGTGGTCGTCAGTCCGTAGCTTACAAACTTCTTAAACCTAGGTAAACTAACCTAAGGACAAACACACACACACCCATCCCCCAGGAAGGACTCGAACCTCCACGGCGAGCAACCGCGCGCTCCGCAGCGAGACGCTTCAGACCGCTCGGCTAATCCACCGCGGCATTTCAGATCCCTCATATTGTTGTTCAGTAGTTTTTGTTTTGTTTGTTTGTTAAGCTTATGGGATTTAACTGCGTGGTCATCAGTCCCTAAACTACTTATGAACTACCTTATACTAAACACGGCACAAACATCCATACCTGAATGCGCTAGGCCGCTCCGCCGCGGATTCAGTAGTGTAGTCCCATAATAAAGGATATTTCTTTCTATGCATTTACAATTCTTTCCTTTTGTTTATATAGATGGTCAACTGTCATTACCTGCACCAAGCGTCGATTCGCTGAGAATACTCCTTCATTTCGCTACAGATTTCCAGCATTGCGACTTTTCTAAATTGTATGGCATAATCTACATAATGCATCATGCATCTTCGGACGTTATCAGCTAGGCCATTTACGAGGATTGGAACTTAAATAGTGGCAACACTGCTGTGGAGACAATATGCAATGGTATCAAGTATTGTCGCAGATAGCACACGGTTTTGATATACCTACCTTACCTCCGAGCAATTGACTCAACCATTCCAAGTCAATGGCGTGCGCACAATCGAGGGAACCACAGTCCCTTGTGATCGAGCGGTCTGACGAAACGGTGTCACTATGTTTTCGAAAGAGGAATAACGGAGCTGGATCAAGATTGAGTGTGCCAGAGGTCGCACAGCACGACAGTGTCATCAAGGTCTTCAAGAGGCGTGCGGGGAATCGGTACTGCCGTAAAGATCAGTAGCACGTTCGGTAAAAGCCTTCAACGAAGGTCGGCTACCTGTCTCAGACATGCATCGGGCAGGTCATCCTAGCGACAGAAGCGGCAACACTTTCTGCGCATGCATCCCATCACGACAAAGCGTCGCCGCATACGGCTCAAGCTGTCGCTGCTCTGTGAGGTCGATGGGACTGGAAGTACAGTTCCATCCACCATATTCTCAGGACGTAAGTCCTTGTGACTTTGATTTCATCCGAAGATGAAGGAACTATTTCGTGCCATTCGTTTCAGAACTGTTCCCGAGATTCGACAGGCAGTAGACCGCTCCATTCACACCATCAACAGAACAGACTCTACTAACGGTATACTACGCCTTCCACATCTCTGGCAACGGGTTCTATACAATGCTGGTGGCTACTTTGAAGGACGTGCAACTCTTTTGCATCGTTAGTGAATAAATAGTTGCAGATATATAAGTTCCAACCCTTGTATACACATTGTGAAAAGAAAATGTCCTGTATTAATCTTCTGGAGAATGTCAGAAATGTTTTCTGCAGAGAGAGACATGTTGACTTCTGTTCACTGGAAACTTCTTAGTCCAGAGAAAGTTGATCTTACTTTCCGTATGCTCGTTTATTGTCTATTAAGGGACAGTTTGCAAAAGTATCAATTGTCTTCCTCAGACGGCATATATCAAGTAGCCTCCATCTGATACAAGGTCGAATAGCGGGAATTGTGTTTTCCACGGTCGTTGCTTTCGGTATCCGTGTGGATTTCTGTCTGAATTAAAGTCGTAAACAGTCTCCAGATGGGAGCTATGGTGAAGGCCAGGTTTGGAAATGGTGAAAGAATCTTCGTACAAGTATTTCTGACACCATATTATTTGCATATTAACGAAAGCATAATGCCTTTTTGTGCGCACAAAATATCATCAAGCGTAAAGGTATTTCTTAGTCACCGTCTCTCCCGTCTTTCAACATGTATTGCACGACAATTATGCGTCTATATGCGCTCTAATCCCTCTTACTGTTAGGGGCGCTAGCCGAAGTATACATGTTTTCGCCGCACTAAATGTTCCACTCCACTTGTATCTCATAATGTGATCGTCAAATTCTACATGAAAATCCTGTACCAGTTCTTTTAACACCAGGAACTGCTTTCTTATTCTGCATTCCGCAACACGTTCAGCGAGACAGTACCTCGCCTATAACACCAGTGTACGCTGCACCTAGTGGGAATCGTTCTCTGCTGAATCATGTATGTGTGTCTACCGCAACAATAGTCGTATCACGCTTCTGTAATGCCCACTGATTGTGCCTTGCATTAATAAAAACCTTTGTTTGCTACTGAATACCAGATCGGGAATAGTTATCCTTGGAAAGAGAAAGAATTCATTTATCACCGTGTTACGCCTGATTAACTGAACAGTTACTTTTAGGAGAAAATATCTTAGACTGCTTCCACATAATCCACTGTCTTCCTAATTTCCGTATCGATACGACGTCAACAAAGTGTTTTGTAATGAATGGCCACCAAAGTATAGAATTACTTTAAGCATCAAGCCAAATTTAGACCAAGGCAATCAAATGGAAACATTACAGTTGTTTAATATTTATTTTTGATTTTTTAAACCAACGTCGTGCTTTGTTACATATCATAGCAAAATACACATCCTTTTATTCGGCTCTCTTTGATTTAAATGTGCATTCTATCCCTGCATATTAAGAGAACAACAAAGTTCTATTTCCACAACATGAACTGAAAAATAACCGCGTGTGTTAAATCATCTTATCAGTTTTATATATCTGATTTCCTTCTTGCTATCTACCTTACACCCTCCCACTTGTAGCCATTTGAATTGCATTTCATTTCACCTTTTCCTTAATCCCGTCCTTTTCCGCCCCCACGAATTTCCCATACCATCTCTGCACCCCCTCTCTTCCTTCGCGTATAATCTTTATTTTGACGTACATTTGTAATTTATATTGTTATAGTAAGGCCGAAATAAGAATCGCGGAATAAATCGATCAAATCGAGGTCAAATGCTTAGAATAGAAAGGATATGTGTAAACATTATTGCCAAATGTTTCTTTTCTTGATCACTCAGTTGATGAGACGTAGAACGCGTTTATGGTATTTCTGTGTGACGCAGAGAAACTGATAATGAAAATGAAATTTAAATCTATGAAATCTTTTTCAAGTTCTTTGGAAGGTAATTTCTTGTAACACATTATAAATTCATCCGTAAATCATCAAGATGATCGCTTGACGAAAGACACTAACTGATATGTGAACGAATATTTAAAAATTTCAAAAATTAGTTATATGTGAGGAGCCTTCGAACCTAAACCTGTCACTTCCCCAGGAGTCGTCAATCAGTAATCACTAATCAGAGTGTCCACCAGGGCATACAAACAGTAAAAATTACAGCTGGTCTCCTTACACCAATGGAAACGAGGAAACCATGTTAAGGAGTGCAGTGGTTTGTGCCCTGTGATATGCCCCTCACAGCGGTTTGCAGAATACAGACGCACAGAAACGCGCGTACCTTCTGAGAGGCTCAATCACCTCAGGTGAGTGGAAAGAACTCATAATTATGACAGTTAAAAATGAAATTCAAGACAGATTCTGCGACATTGTCTGCCAGTGTGTCTCTGGTTCCTGACATTTAAATTAAGCGGTCATCACTTTGCATGAACTACCGTCCGGTCAGATGCTTCAACAACACACAACACACACACACACACACACATAAATACACACGTATTGGAGATGGGGAAAGCGATTTTACAATGACACGAAAAAAAAAAAAAAGGGAATGACCTATTTCTTATTTGATCTACCGAGATTATTTCTTACTGTTGATTATCATGTTAAGATCAATTTGAATGTGATAATTTAATAAATATAAGGTTCTTTACGGCAAATAAAGATCCGCAATTTGTATGTTGTTTTGTCAATTTCCGTCGATGGTCTCAGAACAGAGTAATAAAAGTTTTTGTATAGATTACTGCACAGAGGTGCTGAACTGTTAACTAACATCGCAGTCACTTGTAAAATCGAAAGTAGGAGGTGTGCAAACTTGAAGGTATTAATTCAAAGCAATTATTTATCCACCAGCAGCCGTTAATTTATGTTGTTTTATTTATACAACCGGTTTCGGTTTTACATCAATACCATATTCAGGTCATGTCATACCATCCATCCATTCAAGTGAACAGTAAAAATCGCCACATTTACCCGTTTCTTTATATTTTCCTAAGCTCCTGAAGAAATATGTGTCACCTCACACCCTGTGACAGCAACTGTCAAACACCTTAAAGGTATTCGCCTCTATTTTAGTTCACTAACTGGAGAAAAAAGTACCGGGTACTGGTGCAACCTTTTCTGTGTGACGGGAGAGGAAAGGAAACAACAAATAAAATGTGATATCAGTGCTTCACAAGGAAGACCACCTAGAACCATTGATTGTGACTGGTTTCGGGAAACCTCGGTCATTTCCCAACAAAATAATTTCCTTTGGGTCATTTTCCAACAATATATATATATATATATATATATATATATATATATATATATATATATAATAAAAACAATTTCAGAGATGAATATACATAGATACGTGCATAGTGGATGGTACAGTAATAAATGTCCAAACTGTGTAATGTTTACACTCTAATATATAAGGTTTTTGAAAATTACCATCAACGCACAGAACCACAGATGGAAGGTAATAATGTGGCATTGGTAATTTTACGGTTTGCACATTCATTACTGTATCATTCACAATGTACGTATCTGTGTATACCCTTCTTTGAAAATGTCAGAAAAATATTTTTATCATGTTCCACAATGAATACAAGTTTGTAAAAGTGCTAAAAAAAAAAAAAAAAAAAAAAAACCCTTGATGTCATAACTTAGTAGATCGCTCTCCTGTCCAAACAATATCGGCTCTTAATAAAGAATATATTGTAGGAAATAGCGAGAGCTTGTCTACAGTTGGAATAAATTCGGTCGGAATGGGTCAACTGCAGATTTCAGAAGAGGCCACTGCAGTTCCTTGTTTCTGCGCATGAACAGTGTGCAGCACAATCGGAAATGTATACTTCCACAATCGGTACAATCTCTAGATAGGGACAGGAAAAAATCGCTGTTATTTTATTGCCAATATCGGTGTTATTTTATGCACTTTTCGGTGTTATTTATCGGAGTTGTTTTCTGGTAATGTCGTTCCATTTTCGGTAGTATATTTTTCTCACATTTAACAATTTTCCAATTTAATGTTGAAACCTACCCTATTCTTAAGACAGGATGTGTCAAATATCATACAGGTGATGAAAAAAAATTAACACAATATATTGATGCAGATAGGTATGTAAAAATCCTATTTCGGATGCCATTATCTTAGATACTGTGAAAAAATTAATTGTCAACGTTTGTATCCAGCAGGTCAACAAACTGTTTTCGACACTAGGACTTTTCTCGCTGATTAATATTTATGTTACATTGTCGCAATTTCTTAGGGAATTACGACATTGGAAATGCATTGCGGCGAAGAAATCCATCGAAATTTGACAATCATTAAATATTAATTACGGTAATATCGTCATAACTTAACAAAGAGAGAGAAGCATTACCGATCGGAAATCGTACTACCACAGTCTAACATACGCAGTCTCGACACTTCGCTGATATTTGTAATGCACTGCGACAGGAGCACTCCAACCGGCCGGAAAACTACATTTCTGAACACGATATATGATGACTGCGAATAGTATTGTTCATATTTATTCTTAAAATACTGTTTGCATTACGAAACTTATGTAATGCCATAAAAATATGTAATAAGTTAAAAATAGATCCACATTCGTCTTACTTAATTTTTCCTAAGACACGAAACGGTACATTATAGGACAGCTTATACAGCTATCTTGTAACATACAGGTTTCTGATAAATAATTTCGTTCTCTATAATACATAAAAAATGGTTAGCAAACACCAGAAGACCTTTCATTTGACAGAAAGACGTTAAGGTTTCTTTTGTACAATTCCAGTCGAATCAGTGACTATTTGACGTAGCAAACGTATATAGAATGCAATAATGACAGTATTTAACGTACCAAATGAATTACAACAGATGTAGCTGAAGGAAAAAGACACAAACATGGCAATAAAACGACAAAAGCAAATAATCTGTTTTCCAACAGAGAAGAAGCCAATTCCACAATTGCTACAGCTGAACCACAAATGGCAAGAATCATCAAAACTCAGCCTTTTTAACCTAAAGTAATTACACTCAATAGAATATGCACGTTTAAGAAAGTCGTGTGAGGTGTAAAAATGTGCGAATCATTAGACTCCACACCGAATTGATACACGTTAAAATACTGCCTGTCATAGTAAGAAAATACCACAACAGAAATGTTTTATTCTCTTATGTTTATAGTGTACTTACTTTCAGCGGAATACGCTTGAAATACACACATATTCGTAAATATTTGTTGAAGACTAATATGTACTTTATATCACTGAATCAGTAAAATTCGACTGTTTTTTATATTTTCTGTATTGTGCATGGCCCTTGATATTTTACTGTTGCTTGTAAAGCAAAATTTATGCTAACTACTTCCGCGGCTTGCCCGTGGCTAGGAGCGCTAGTGTCGTTGCATCTGTTAGTTGGTTAGTTGGTTACAACTTTCACAGCAGTGAGTGACTTGATTGACATACTACTGTCAATATGTGCATGTGTGACGCCGTATTATTACAGTACGTATTACAGAATAACAAAATAGTCATCACGTGTGGATATGGAACATTTCTACTTAAGAATGTCATTGACGTCATTAGACTTACGTCGTTTCTTACCCAGATACAGGGTAATTTCGTTGAAAATCGCCGAATTCACGTTATCGTTAAAACGAATTTTTCCAGTTCCCATCTATAGATCATAGACGTCAAGGACGCGATGTGATAGGTGACTTGATTTACATGCTTTCATGAAAGGAGCGTGTACTTCGAGTAGTCGATTTTGACAAGAAAGTCTCTCATGAGTTTCAGTCACTTCGGGTACTTCGTCGCTGCTCCGTACTACTGTCAATATACGCTTATAACAATGCGTAACGCCGAATTATTACACTATGTATTACAGAATAATAAAATAGCTACCACGTTTGGATATGGAACAATTTCTACCTGACGCATGTCACTGACATAATTAGGTTTACGACGTTTGTTACCCAGATACGGAGTAATTTCGTTAAAAACGTTCGATTTCGCGCCAATTGAAAAGAATTGAATTCATGTTATTTTCTTGAAAACCGTTGAATTTACGTTATTCGTCGCGTTATTAAAACGACTTTTTCATGACCCTATGACTCGGTAGAACAGTGATAGAATACCAGTCTATGAATCCATAGGTCACGGATTGAATCCCCCCCCCCCCCCCCAGATCCTAGGATTTTTATCTGTCACTTTCTACTTCTTTGACCTCTGGCAATGGTACTGATATGAAAATATCTAGTAGCGCCGTGGTTCGGGACCCACGTTAAGCTGTAGTACCCCCTATAACTTGCTGGGTTAGTCACTTCGAAGGTTGGCGTAGTCGGTTTTGACCAAGAAAGTTTCTCGCTTTAAACGGATTTCAGTCACTTCGGGTACTTCGTCGCTGGTCCCTACTACTGTAAATATGCGTTTATAATAATGTGTAGCGTCGTATTATTACACCATGCATTACAATATAATAAAATAGTTACCACGTTTGGATACGGAACATTTCTATCTGACATATGTGACTAACATCATTACATTTACGATGTTTCCTACCCAGATACGGGGTAATTTCGTTAAGAATGTCCGATTTCGCGTAAAAAACATTGAATTCATGTTATTTCCTAGAAAAAAAAAAGAACCCACCGAATTCACGTTATTCGTCGCCATGTTAAAACGATCTTTTCCTGACACTATCTATAGATCACTGACGTCAAAGACACGATGTGGACGGTGGCTGATTTACGTGCTTTCACGAAAGGAGCGCGCACTTCGAGTAGTCGATTTTGACCAGATCGTCGTTCGCGTAAAATGTGTTTCAGTCACTTCGTAAACGTGCTTCAGTCACTTCGGGTACTTGGTCGCTGCTCTGTAGACGTCCGCATAACAGTGGCATAGCAGACGCACTGCGTCCGGTGTCGCCACCGCCGCCACCGCCACCGCCACCGCCTGCGGCCTCCGGCCTCGCATCTGCTGCTCCGCTGGCCCTCGGCCGCTCGCGGCTAATCCAGATGCTGGCGAGGAGGATCTCCAGCCCTGCCCCTCCCCTCCCCTCCCCCTGATCGCGTTTCGCAAGCGGCCGCCGCCGCTGCCCGCCGGAGTGGGGCGGGAGAGGCAGAGGGTGCGTTTCGCGCGTCGTGCGGTATAAATACGGCGAGAGAGCAGCACTCGGACAACAGCTCACACGACTGCACTCCCAGGAGCACCACACGGTGACCTCAGCTCCGCAGACACCCACCACCGACGTCATGAAGTTGGTGAGTACCTGTGCCACCGTCCCAAATACTCTGCTGTTCCACTGCCTTCGCTTGCTTTGTAGTGCAATGCAGCATTACATATGTATCTTCTCATACACTTCGGAGACCAACTACTCCCTATATACACCTAGGATGAAGCTGTTCAAATATTTGTAAAGTCACGAGACCTAAATGCAGTGGTCAGCGGTCCCTAAACTTACACATTACTGAAACTAACTTATCCCAAGAACAACGCAAACACCCATGCGCGAGGGAGGACTCGAACCTCCGTCGGCGAACGGCCGCGCCCACCGCAGCAAGGTGTATTAGTGCACACGGCTATTCCTCCGCGGTGACGAAGCTGTGATCTATATCGGTTCACTCTTGTTGGATCATCGTTCTCGGTTCTTTAACAACAACGTAATGGAGAAATCCTCCCTTGCAGCCTTTGCATTGCAGTTAGCTGATCAACCTGTAAAAAACGTGCTACGAGAAGTTACCGTACCCTGTGGCACTCCTTATTATGGAAAGAGTCATTGTACTTGTGCTTTAGTAACAACAAAAATTGCCTTGAATCTGAGGCACGAGATCGAGTCAGTTCAACATCGGCATACTCGTACATGTTATATACGCGGTTGTTTTGCCAATTTTCTGAAATACAGTTACTTTTTATTCAGAGAAAATTTCTGTAGGCAGTCTGGGACTAATGGCCTTCCAATACTCTACCTAGTTCTCAGTATCACAATTATTGACCACCGAAAACCTGAATTTGTTGCGAAACTGCATTTCATTCTTGTATGACGGCCCAAATATAGTACTGTACTCTAATACTTTCAGATTGCCCTCTTGGCTCAATGAAGCTGTTCCCATTGGTTTTCTGGAGCCTTAGACTAAAATCTTCAGATACCCTTCGTAAATCAAATCTTCAGGTTTACTTCTACTAGCTTAACCCCAAGTAGTAACAAACAGACGACCTAATATTCTCTGTCCAAATGTCATAAAATGATAAACCATCAAGACCTCGATTAAGGGAATATTAATTTGCTAAGAGGAAGTTCGTCGCTCCTGAAAGCTGTCTCAAAGATGGACTGAATTTTATACGTGTAGAGAGAGAGATGCTTGCGTCTGCTTGAACGATAATGTCTCAATGTCACTTGAATCTGAACTTGGATATAAACGAAAGTATGTGCACTTACTGGCGAAATAATATGATAGAGACACAAATATTTTGTGTTCGTTACGTATTTGCATAGCAGCCCCACACCCACTAAACTAGCAAAGTAGGAATCCTACAGCACCACGATGGATAGTATCGTGGTGTCTTTGGTGTTGAAGTGTTTGTGCAGTGTCCATTACTATGAAGACTGCATTTACAGTTTAGTGTTGTGGGACATGTGAATGAAAGGCCAGGTCGGGTGAAAACCGAAAGTGACAAGCAACTAACTCCTGTGTAAGAGCACAATTATTGTTGTAACTAGATCCTATAAACATATTATCACCGAGAGTGACACAGGGTCTCTTTTATAAGACTAAATGGTAGTTTCCACTTTAATAAGGACCAAATATTTAATCAGGACTCTTACTTTATGACTCCACTCTGATACATTCTCCAAAACGTGTGACACACTCCTCTATAAGATATAGAACAGGCGTCTCTCTGAATATCACGGCAGTGCACAAGTTGAAACGCGTCCATTGAAAATTCTAATTACCAGTTAATATTGGATTTATCAAGAAAGTTCAGTGAGGAAACGGTAACGTCAACAGGTACATCACCTGTTCAGGGAATCACTTCGAGTGTACAGGAGGTAGGTGAAGCGACCGAAATTGTATTCCGAGAAAGAAATTGGTTATTGCTGTGAGAGATTAACAGAGGCGGGAATCTCGTGACGAGCTGCGAGGAAATGACAAGTATCATCATGTGTGAATATCACTTACTTCTGCACTAGTCCGTAAACGTAATCTTGGCCGCGACTTTGGCTGTTTAACGTATGGACACCGAGACGTAAAAATTATGTACTGATTGTCACTGGACAGTTGAGAAGGACAAAATGCACATGCAGACGATCCGGAAAAGCTTTCCTGAAATCATGAAACTTTTTTGAACCTTTATTTCTCAGTTCTGTATTGCAATCTTCAGATCTGTTTATAACGGAAATTACAATGTAATCTTTCGTCAGTCTGGGAATGGACCTGAGTATGTCATCAATGAACATTACTTGTGTCTAATGTACAATACTCTGCACCCATGTCGCCAGTCCATCACTTGTGGTTTGCAAGGTGTGAAGCATACAAGTTCACAGGCGAGCTCCTCTCCAAGCGAAACACGCTGGAACAGGCCTACTGCTATGGAGGACCGCGTAACGTGCGTCCCTTTTTGTTGTGACCGCGATGGCCAGGTAGCAGCAGGTAGAAAGTAAACACGCAAAAGTCGCCGCGGCTGGACGAGGCTTTCGCAGGAGGCGGCGGAGAGCATATTCCGCCAGACCGCTAGGCAGGGACTGCCTCAGAGGTCGGTAGGAATTGGGCACGTCGCTTACGTCACTATACGTCACTCTGCGTTTCCGACACTGACCACAGGACAACATCGGCGCTCCTCCACGGCATTCACTCTGCACGACGCGTACTTCATGCACTGCCGTGCGAGGGTGCACTGACATTAACAGCAGCCGACTGTGCAAGTTGTTACTTTCAGTTACCGAAAGTGGCCTAACTTTGGCCACCTAGGGTGAATTTGGCCACTCGGCTGTCAAAACAGTTTCCTTCCTTCTGCAGTCTAGTAGACCAATGGCAGAACCCGATGGCTGTAATGTGCCAATCGAGATCTCTGACAACCGCATTGTTTTACTTAGCGTTCTGCGCGATAAATACCTTACAGTGATTATTACTTGCGAGTTCGTGCAGAATCATAATAGCGTCGTTATGTAGTGTGGAAACAAACAATTGAGCAGCCGAGACTTCGTTTTGTAAGTCATTATTTTGTCAACAAGTCAATTAGGTAAATATTTCTTAATATGCAGGATGAGTCATAAATGAGGAAAAATATTTCATACAAATTGCCGCACACTGGGCTACAAACATAAATTCGTTTTCCGCATGTCCCTATGTCAATAAATGACAATGAAATTGAATGGTAAAAATCTGGAAATATGAAGTGACTTTCGGGTGTTACTGTGTGCAGACTTTGGCCAAGGGGACAGATCGGCAATAGGGCAACAAGGCATAAGTTGATTTCCCTAGGCCAACTAGCCACGATACACAATAATGGCCATTGAAAACGTTACGAGACAGACGTGAGTGCTGTGATTGCTCACAGTGTCACACAGATCGTCGCTTGACGCCGCATGCCTCCCCTTCTCGTGAGCGGCAAGACTATTTACAACACTCGCATGTTGTTGCCTATAGCCGATCTGTCCCGTTGGCCAACGTCGGCGCACAGTAACACCCAAAAGCCCACTTCATTTTCCAGATATTTACCATTCTATTGCATCGTCATTTATTGACATAATAACATGTAGAAAACGAATTTATCTTTATAGCTCAGTATGTGAGAATTTGCACAAAACATTTTTCCTCATTTATGACTCACCCTGTATACCGTCGTTAATGACCACGCTGTCGATAGGACGTTAAACTCTAATTTTCCTTCTTTCACACTGTATATACATACAAAGTATATTTAGCCAATGGCCGTGTCGCAGTTGATACAGTGGTTCCTGGTAGATCACTGAAGTTTAGCACAGCTGGGCTTGGCTAGAACTTGGATGGGTTACCGTACAGGTTTGCCGAGTGCTGTTGGCAAGCGTGGGTGCACTCATCCCTTGTGAGGCCAACTTACGAGCTACTTGATTCAAAAGTCACGGCTACGGTCACAAAAACTGACACAACGGCCGGGAGGGTGAGGCGCTAACCGATTCCTCTCTCCATACCGCTTACAAACTACTTCATTTAACTTAATGTAACTTAAGCTAAGGACTACACACACACCCATGCTTTAGAGACGTCTCGAAGAGTGTGAGTACGAGTTTTTAAGGTAACATCGGCCATGACAAAAACCAGGAAAATATTAGGATGGTGCACACATTGTAATTACAACCCGGATTGTTGACAAAATGCTGTAAGAGAGAATGAAACAGGAAAATTATCGATAAGGCAAGCCTCTGATATGTTATGAGAACCAACGACCACTCTCCACATAAATATCAATACATTTTGAGGTTTGCTAATTGTATCTCCTTTATTTCTTTTTTCGAAACGGAATTTTTGAAATGCCGTTCACGCCGGAGGTTCGAGTCGACCCTCGGGCATGTGCGTGTATGTGTTGTCCTTATTGTTGTAAGGTGAAGTGGGAAAATAGTGTGGCAGAGGAGAGAGAGGGGGGAGGGGAGAAAGGTTTATAATTCGTGGGAGTATGAAAATTCTTTACATAAATGGACGTCAAAGGTTAATACACTTGATATCAAAGGACACACACAATATATCTCTGGAACAACAACAGCTAATATAAAACGATTTTCACCGGTATCAATGTAAGGCAGGAGCTTAAGTTTGTTAATATTATGATACATTCTCAAAATCATATGCGTTTTTTTAACACAAACTTACGTGTTTTTAATTGGACACCCTATATTATTTTATCATCAGTCAGTACCATGAAAAATGACAAACAATGCCGTTGATTGTATCGCAATGAGCCACTTAGATCCCGAGATAATGCGAAGCGAAGTTTACGCTTGAAATACGCAAAACGCACGGCTAGCGCACGTCCTGAGAAGCATTAGGTTCTCGCCTGAGTCTCAGGACGTGCGCCATTGCGATTGCGATTAAATCAACGTTATTATCTATGCGATTTGTCTTGCTATAGATTGCTGATGAAATATTATAGGGTGTCCATTTAAAAACATATATTATTTTCGTTGAAAACCACATTCGCTTTCGTTTTAGACAGTTTCTAAATAACTACATTCATGAGCCCCTGCCTCACGTTGAAATCGGTGAAACCCGTTTTGCAATAGCTGTTGTTGCTCCAGCGATATTTTGCGTGGTCAAGATAAGTATATTATATACATCCTTATTTCTGATTTCTGATGACGATATGAACAGGATGTACAATGAGGTACATGGTGGGATTGATCCCCATTCACGTTTCTTGGGGTACAATTCTAATATAGGAGAGACTTGGCAATGTGACTATGTGGTGTTGATGGAGACATGCTTCGAAACAGTCTGTGTAGCCGCAATATCCGTAAGGTTGAATTTCCTGAGCGGTTTGCTGGGCGCAGTGGCTCAGCGCACCCGGTCAGAGCTCAACGCTACCTGTAAAAAATTAAAAATAAAAACATAATAAATAAATAAAAGATGAGCCAAATACCCAGAAAACAACCCAAAACGAACATAACCAAACGATCGCAAGTCATTTTCTGTGTTGCCAACTGCAACGTGATGGCGCCGTACCAAGTGGAGTGTGTTTATGATCACTGGGTGGTATATGTGTGTCGCAGTTGCTGTTGGCAGCGCTGGCAACCGTGGCCGCGGCCGAGCGGCTGGACAACTCGTACCTGCCGCCTCCTGGCGCTCCGCTGGCCGGAGGCGCCCCAGGAGCCATCCAGGCGCCCTTCGGAGGACCCGGAGGAAGACCTGGACAGGGCGGGTGAGTACAGCACTGGCTCCAATCACAGGTTATGATTATATACAGGTGCGTGCTTGAAAGCTAACATTGATCACGAACAAACAACATTTAGATGGCATCTGAGGGTGATGTAGGTAAAATCTGTAGGGCAGGACAGAGACTACAATATATTTATCAAATAAATGAAGCCTGTGGGTATAAGGAGAAGGGGTTAGCAGAAACGAGGAATCTGTGACTGGCCGCATTATACAATTCAGAAAACGACATAAAAAAGTAAATGGTCTCGTATATGGATATGACTATTGAAACAATGGTAAAATGATGTCTCAAATAACAATCACATTCGAGCACTGTTTCTAAATTCATATTCTAAGAAACCACCTGGAACACATTTTCAGGTAAATGCTTATTATACGTAGTTCATTGGTACATGATATGGTAATACTATACAATAACTTATCACTGTATGTACAAAATCTAGTAGGGTAACTACTGACGAGTACTATTCCTTGAGACAGACAACTGTGATTCTAGTTCTGTGACCACAAGTATTATTCCTCATATTTCGTGAATACCGTGATGTTCGCGAAGAGTAAGGATACCAGTTGATTTCTGTGGTCAGTGACGTTGCGAGGAAGGGGTGGTGATGTAAAAGGTTACATTGTGGGATATAGTAATTTTTCTTTCATTTTAGTCATCTCGCAACTACTTTCTCACAGAAGCCCATACACAGTATAATCATATTCCTGGGCGGCAGCATGTAGTGAGTAGGCATCTAGTTTGAATCCCGGTCATGGAACAAATTTTCGATGCTTTGCGCTCCTTAAATTCATCGTTGAATATGAGTGAAGATAAGCCTCTCAGAATCATAAAGAACATGGTACTGAAGTTGAATTTTGGAAAACAAATCCACATTCTCCCATTTCACGATTAATATCTTGACAAAACATCTCACAAAGATGCACTAAGTAACATCATGCTTTTAGGACTTCGTTATTATTTAAGCTGCAGTACTGTCACTTGTGAAAATTCCATTCCATATCATTCAGATTAAAACGACTGTTATAACGTGATGGTGCTCATTCTACAGCATTGGAGGCGGTCGTCCTGGAGCCGGTGGTGCTGGCCCTGGAGGCCTCGGAGGACCAGGGGCTGGTGGATTCCCAGGAGCAGGAGCTGGTGGATTCCCAGGATCTGGAGCTGGTGGAGCAACGCCAGGTGCTGGGGGATTCCCTAGCGCTGGGGGCATTGGTGGATTGCCTGGGGCTGGAGAAGCTGGTGGATTCCCTGGTGCTGGAGGCGCCAGTGGTTTCCCTGGGACTGGAGGAGCTGGAGGATTCCCTGGATCTGGAGCCAGTGGTGCTAGACCTAGTGCTGGTGGATTCCCTGGTGCTGGAGGCGCCGGTGGATTCCCTGGATCTGGAGCCGGTGGTGCTAGACCTAGTGCTGGTGGATTCCCTGGTGCTGGAGACGCCGGTGGATTCCCTGGTTCTGGCGCTGGTGGTGCTAGACCTAGTGCTGGTGGATTCCCTGGTGCTGGTGCTGGTGGTGCTAGGCCTGGCGCTGGGGGATTCCCCGGTGCTGGAGATGCTGGTGGCGCCGCCGGTGGTCCTGTCATCCCCATCCTCAAGTACGAAAACGTCAACAATGGTGATGGCACCTACTACTTCAGGTAAGCAGAGCTGAACAGCTGTAATGCAACCTAACGTACATGGTTCTCAAATAATTGAAATAGCCAAATTCTTGACATGTCTCGGATAATGAATTATACCAACAATATGCATGTCCCTGTCTTCATATTCTATTTATCTAATTCTCCTCCGTTTCTCTCTCGCCTCTGTTCACCTCTTCCTCTGTCAGCAATCTGATGCTTCCACTCTATCGATCTTCTCCTTCTTTGCCTGTCCATATACTTCTCCTCTTTCCTAATTTGTCACCCCTGACAAACATACATAATTCCACAAGTTTTAGGTTCAAACAGTATCGCACATCTTGGCTAGGTTCCTTATGTTGCTTTACAGACTATGTAAGCCCTCTCCATTAAAATACACATTCATGGTGACAGGTCAAATAGTGTTGATAAGCAAGATTAGAGCAAAACTATATAGCTACTGAATTACAAACAAATGGACACGGTTTTGATAAAGATAAGAAGAAATATATCTTGACCATATGATAAAGAAAAATCTTAATGTAAGTCGCAGAAGCATGTGAACTGTTCATGGCGGCGATTATACACAACTTAAGTAATTACTTCTGTTGATGTGATGCTCCTCACCTGCTAGTTCTTTCATTGCAAAGTATTACAAGATACTTCAGGTGGACATGGCTACACACCTTTTACATATGTGGATTTACCATCTTTTCTATGTATAATTTGTAATTACAAACAGCTACGAGACCGCCAACGGCATCGCCCAAGACGAGCAGGGTTACCTGAAGAACGCCGGTGTCCCTGACGCCGAGGCCCAGACCGTGGAGGGCCGCTACACGTACACTGGAGACGACGGTGTGCAGTACACGGTCACCTACACCGCCGACGAGAACGGCTTCCAGCCGCAGGGCGCCCACCTGCCCACGCCCCCGCCAATCCCAGAGGAGATCCTGCGCTCCCTGGAGCAGAATGCTGCTGAGGAGGCCGCCGCTGCAGGTGCCGCTGGTGGTGCTTTCGGGGGTGCCCCAGGAGCTGGTGGCGCCTTCGGTGGTCGTCCCGGAGCTGGCACAGGTGGTGCTTTTGGCGGTCGTCCGGGAGCTGGTGCTGGTGGCGCGTTTGGTGGTGCTCCAGGAACCGGTGGTGCACTGGGTGGTGGTAGAGCTCCAGGAACTGGTGAGTTAATAATATATCCATTAAGCACGTTTATCATCACATGCTTTCAATGCTGGGGCACCATTCCAAATTTGGAGAGATGTTCATTACTCATATAAAGGAAAAGGTACATGGGCGTAATTGTGGTATGGAGTGAAACGTTCTAGGGTAGTTTGAGGAGCTGCACTAGGTACTATGCCTCAGTTACTCAGTGCTTGAAGTAACTGCCTTGTGAGCAGGAGATCTTGATTTTTATCCATGTCTTAGCAGTAATTCAGTGCTTTTTCCTATAAAATAGACCTACAAGACTTACAATCTGATACAAATGTGTCGATTACTAAAAATCATTTAGTTTCCAATTTTGCACTGCCAGGTATTTAATAAGAAGTATATGCTTAGTAGCTTTGCCTTTAACACATACAGTGTGACACACGTATTGATTGAGGTGATATTATCCTTGTGGTTGAGCAAGGATATGTCCAGCCGCAGCTGGGCAGCTGAGCGCACTGAGGCGCTATGCTACGATTTGCGAGGCCGTTCCCCGTTGGGGGTTCGAATTCCCCCTCGCGCATGGATGTTTGTGCTGTCTTTAGTTTAAGATAGTTCATAAGTAGTTTGTTAGTTTAGGGACTGATGACCCCGCATTAAGTCCCATAAGCTTTATAAACATTTGGACATTTTGTTAGTCGCCCCGATGTCTTCCTTTGTGCCCATAGAGTACTTTCTGCCCGTCAACTACGCAGAAAATACTTTCATAATGTGCATTTAGTGACTTTGTCAATGAAGCCTATAGTTGTGTTTGATCAAAAATGGAATCTGTGGGGTTATGTGTTTTATCCATTTTTTTTTTTTAATTTTTTGTAAAACTCAGAGAGATAAATGGAGCAGTTCACGTATTTGAAAAAGAGGTTTGTACCGACTTGAGATTAGATCCAGCAATCTAAGGGCAATATTTAATGCAAATTTATTCGTGCTGAAGTGCCTAGAGTTAAGTAGTTTTCTCTTTACTACGAAGTCTTGTGTACATCAAACTGTAACTCTTTTATTTGGCGATTGACAATAGTGAGAGCTTTGTACAGCCTGATTTCAAACAGTGGAAGTCAGTAGGCTGTAGGCAGCTGAAGTGCCAATTTGATGTAATCGATCACTCGTTATTTCTAAAAGTCTCCATATGCTTCGTTAGAGCAAATATCTATACCCATCGTTCCCCCGCCATACACTGTTATAGTAAATCTTCATTGCAGAACAGTCCTTTTGATACACGGATTTAGAAAATATCTTTCATGTGAAACACAACTAGTTCTTTACTCACACGAAGTGATGAGTGTTATTGACAAGGGATCTCAAACTGATTCCAATTTTTTTTTTTTTTTAATTTCCAGAAGGCTTTTGACGCCTTACCTAAGAAATGGCTTTTAATCAAATTTCGTGGTTATGGAAATTCGCCCCATAGTTGTGATTGGATAAGGGATTTCCTGTCAGAGAGGACACAGTTTGTAGTAATCTATGGTAAGGCATCGACTAAAACAGAGGTGACATTCGGCGTTCCACAGGGTAGTGTTATTAGTCCTTTGCTGATCCTTATATACGTAAACGATTTGGGTTGTTTGCAGGTGACGCCGTCATTATCGTCTAGTAAAATTCACCTGAAAATCAAAACCAACTTCATTACCGTGTAAATGATATATCAGTTTGGTGTAAAAATTGGCAATTGACTCTAAATAATGAGAAGTGTGAAGTCGTCCACATGATTACGAAAAGAAATCCGTTCAACTTTGTTTACAAGATAAATCAAACAAAAGTGAAGGCCCAAAACTGCACTAAATACATAGGAATTACTATTCAATCAGAATTAATCTGGAAAGAACTCGTAGAAAATATCTTAAGAAAGGCGAACCAGAAACTGTGTTTTATTGGCAGAAAACTTAAATGATGCAACAGAACTACTAATGAGACTGCATACACGAAACTTGTCCGTCCTTATTTGGAGTATTGCTGCCCATTGTGGGATTCTTATTAGTGTCCAAAGAAGGCCGCCCGTTTTGTATTGTCACGATACAGGGGACACAATGTCACGGAAATGTAACAGGATCTGTGATGGGAATCATTACAATAACGGCGTTTATCGCTGCGGTGTGGTCTACTTACGAAACTCCAATAGCCAACATTCTCCGCCGAATGCGAGAATATATTGTTGACTTACACTTATATAGGTAGAAATTATCATCAGAATAACTACGAGATATCAGATCTCGAACGGAGAGATTCAGATGTTCTTTTCTACCCTGCGCTACTCCAGAATGAAATGGTAGATGAATAGTATAAAGGTTATTCGATGAACTCTCTGCCCGGCACTTAAATATGAGTGTCTCATGTAGATGTAGATTTAGATTGTGTATTCCATATCCTAAGGATAAAAAGTACATACAATATCTTGTGTTTGATCATACAAAGTAAACTTTCACGGCCGGCGTCAACTTCATTTAAAACTTCCGGGCTGATAAGCCGTGGTCAATTTATGAAACTTTCCCCTAACGTTTCATCTTCGGCTGAGGAAGACATCTTCAGAGGTAGAGTGTTTGTTTTATTTCTAAGTTTGCTTTATCTGTCGTGGGCTGTTTCCTTTATTAGAACAAAATGAGTTCACATCAACAATTGTAACTGTGTTCCATTCCAAATTTTTCTACAATGTGTTCCCTAATGCAATCCATATCCCCGGGCACATGAATGCGTTCCTCTACTTTGCTGTTCGTTTGCAGGCGCCTTCGGTCGCCCCGGTGCTGGAGCGACGCCCAGCTACTCGCCAGAGAGTGGCTACTCGTACCCCAACCCTGGAAAGTAGGTGCCAGGGCAGCCCTTACCCAGCAGCCGGTATCCAGTTGCTGGCAGACGACCAAACGCTACCACGACCACGGACTACGATCTCGCCCACCGAGCCAGCCGACCACTTTCCACCCGTGGCCGAGTTGTTCAGGACTCCCCTTCGTCCATCCGACTAACAGTGACCTCACCTGACGTCCCCCTCCTGACCAGAAGTCGTCTCGACTGCTGCTGCGTTGATCGGAGAACCATCGACAAGTACTACACAGGCGACGATGATGGACTTAAACGCTGTCTTCCCCTACCTCATCCGAACCCTTTTCAACCACTCTTTGTTCCCTATGTCGGCATCACTGATGCATGCATGCAACCTACAATACGTATGACTAGCGCAGTTCCTGAAAGTCGCCTTTGGTCCATAACTAGGACTATACTCAACGCTAACTGCAGAAAGTATGAGACAACTTCACTCTCTTTTAATCTTTCTCTTTTTTCTTTTTACTGAAGAATCCCACTACTTACTTTGCAAATGCACAAAGACGACGTCTGCGGTGCTTTTGACGACAAAGCACACTACGAGATACTACTTGAGTCATTTTTTTAAAGTTCTATTTATTTTTATATGTATTTAAAAATGTAAAAAAAAACAATGTGTGTAAAATATATTTTAATAAATATTGTTTTCCTTAAATGTTGTGCATTATCAATCCTAGAAATAATGTGAGTATTAATTACAACAATTAATATATGAAACGAAAACCATGATAAGCCACGATCAAGAAAAATGCAGTACACTATATAATTTCGGAAAGTCTTTATGACTGTTTTGGTCTGGAGTAAAATAACCTAGTAGTTTGGATATAGGGATGAAAATTGACGTGATTCCGGACATTACTTTTATTTTCACACAGAAACACAAACATATACAAACACACAGACACACACACCCACCCACCCACGCACACTCACACACACACACACACACACACACACAGACACACACACACGAGCAACATGCCACATCCAATTGAAAAACTAAATAAAATACGGAATATCACTGTTGATACCACAGTTCTTGAAAGTAGAAACTGCTGGTGAATGGCAGGAGGCACTACTATCGTACTGACAAGTTGAGAATTTGGGGTTTAGAGAAGTCTTGGCTGGTAGCCTAACTGGTTAAGGCAACCGCCAGCCCGAAGTGCGAAATCCGAGTTCGAATCCCAATCCAACACTTCGCCGTTGCATTTATTTCAACACCCCAAAACGATCGAAATGCTTCAATACCTCTAATACGTAAAATTACGGTCGTGACTGTAAACCAGCACTATTTGTTCCTTTCGGACATGTCCGAAAAGAGCAGCCACTATATCAATAATTAAATAATTATAGTACCTGTTGCAACGCTTACACGGTATCAAACAGCAAACGTGTTAAAGACAGGTGATTAACCTGTAACGTTGACATATAGGAAACGCTATATAAAGGAAAGCTCTTGAAGTGACAATATTGAAGTAATAAGATAAATTAAACAAAACAATAAGCATTTCGCTGCAAAGAGATTGGTGTCATAGACTCCCAAATTTCTTTCAGCAGATTCACCCGCTATATTTTATAGATTAATCAAGACAAAACATTTACAACAAAGCCAAGATGCTTTGTAAAATACATTACCTCACCTGGACCAGAAATGCAACGAGTTTAGTTCCAATATTTATCACAAAAAGGACAAAAATAATACATTTTAATATACTTACGGAAAAAAGAAAATAATAATCAGCTAATCCTACATGACGCAAGACAAACTAAAATTTAGTAAAGTAATTTTATCTTTCATTACATAATTTTCTTGGCTGATTAATTGATGCTTGAATGCTCATTTGCGGTTTTATCTTCCTCCGTAATAAAAAGAAATAACAGGTGAATACACAGCCCTCTGCAACGGAAGTATACTCTTTGCCCTCATAGAACTGACAGAAAACCTGTAACCAAACAAACAACAAACACACACACACACACACACACACACACACACACACAATCACACACACACACACACACACACACACACACTAAAACGAAAGAACATGCTTCAAAACTCCCACCCACATCACAGTCAGCTGTTCTCAACATTACTCCCAGAATTCAACTGTCCGACATCTTGTTTTCGTGACATAAACAGTGGGTCAAGTTAAAGTGTCAAAGTGTTCCTTCATAACGTAAAAATACCGCAAATACATTACAGTAAATGATACAAACGTTTCATAAACACACAGACATTTTGTGATAGAAACAGTCGCAACAGTAAAATAGCACAACCACAAAAAATGACGTTATATATTTTCGTAAAAAATCCCTGCCGGCCGCGGTGGCCGAGGGGACTGAGGCGCTCCAGTCACGGTCTGCACGGCCACTACGGTCGGAGGTTCGAATCCCCCCTCGGGCATGGATATTTGTGCCGTCCTTAGTCTTAGCTAGATCATAAGTAGTTTATTAGTTTTTTTGAAAAAATCCCTATATTTATAAGTTAACCTTCCCAGGTTTTTGTTTGCAGACGGCAAATTGTCAAAAGCAGATATGTATTGTGACATAAAGAACCACAAATACAACGACATGTGATATTAAGGTAGGCCTAGTGTACCAATAAAAAGTGATTTATATTGTTTTCACCTTTAATTGCTACATTTTATGTACATAAAAGTAATAACCATCTCATTGTTCAATTCAGAGAGACTAAACAATAAAAATCCCACTGATGATGCTGCAACGCCAGCGAAACATGTTTGGGGAAAACTAAAAACAATTTTTAGTTCCTTTTGTCCTGTTTTTTACCACAGTTGCTATATCATAATATTATATTGAAGGTATTTCACTTAACTGTCTATGCAACTGATCTAATAAAATATGCTATTGCCATATGCATTTCGCCTTTATTTTGGAAGGCATCATCAGTGGCCTGTAATATATACATGATTATTTTTTTTTAAATTTTATATTTACATTTCTCAGTATTTTTTAGGTTATCAACAGTTCTTACGCGTTATTTTGGTATAGTATTGATATCTGTATATTGTACTTACAATATTTCATGGATATAGCTTTATATCTGGTTCTCATTGGTTGCTTCCAGCTGTTGTGCTCCAATTGTAAGTACAATATCCAGATGTCAATACTATACCAAAATAACGCGTAAGAACTGTTGATAACCTAAAAAATGCTGAGAAATGTAAATATAAAAAATTGTAAAAAATAATCATGTATATATTACAGGACACTGATGATGCCTTCCAAAATAAAGGCGAAATGCATATGGCAATAGCATATTTTATTAGATCAGTTGCATAGACAGTTAAGTGAAATACCTTCAATATAATATTATACTAAAAACAATTGTTTTTGCTCAAGGCAGATCATACCCAAAAAATAAATTACCTCCATTCACTTTCTTACAGGAGTAATGAACAATGTTTATACACAGTATTTCCGAAATTTAATAGTACAACATACTGTTTATATTTTTCGCTCGCCTTCGTCCACCAATCAGTCTATTCGTTTTATGAAACTGAATACGTGAAAAGATATTTATATTTCATTACTTTAATGTTTTATTACCCAGTTCACATAACCTAAATGCACGTTAAGGAAATTAACCGGATGTAGCTACAAACGAATTTCATAACAGTTCATGCCACGTGCTTCTTACGGGCCGAGGTTGCCGCAAACGAAGATCAGCAATATTGAAACTTTAAGACGTCCGACAACGATGCAAACCTTAAATTTTTATTGATCGACAACTAGTTTCGGGCAGGCCAGAGCTCACCCTCAGGTTATAACAATGAAAATTACAAATTTATTCACCTCTTACATAACGTTATCAAAGCATTACTAATGTATTCACAAAAATTCGGTACAGAAATATACCTATCAATAAATGTACAAGAGTCTCTGATAATAAAAGTTATTTATGTCAAATATCCGCAAGTCTTAAACCATATGCGAGTCGAATTACGTTGACACCTTTTACTCATCTCCCAATGGCAGTAATAATCTCGTGTTTTACTGGATTCATAGCAGTGGCCCTTACACTTTGGCATCATTGACATGCAAGTGTCCCACGTGGCATCAAACAAAAATGCTTTTACACGTACATAAAATCTCCGTCAATCACATATAAGTGCATGGCGGAGAGTTCATCGAACTGCTTTTATAATATGTCTCTACTATTCCATTCTTTAACAGCGCGCAGGAAAGAGATATACCTGAATCTTTCCCTTTTCGATCTAATATTTCTTTTTTTATGATTATCATGTCTGCCTATGAAGGTGCGTGCCAACAAATTATGTTCGACATGGAAGAGAAAGATGGTGACAGAAATATCGCAAATAAATCTCACCGCAACGAATAACGCCTTTCTTCTAACGATTTCCATCCAAACTCGTGCATCATTTCTGTGACACTCTCTCCCCACCATCGTGATAGTATAAAACGGACTGCCCTTCTCTGAACTTTCTCTATATCCCCCGTCAGTCCCACTTGGTGAGTATCCCATAATGGGCAGCAATTCTCCAAACTGGAGGCACAAGTTATCTGCAAATGAAACGTAGTCTTCGGTTCATCTTCCCTACAGTATTTTCTATTTTTGTTCGTAATAGTTATTCCTATGTATACAGGTGAATTTACGGCTTTTATATTTGACTGATTCATGGTGTAAAACAATATTGACATATTTCGTTTAGTGCTCATATGGATGACTTCACACTTGTTTAGAGTCAGTTGCAAATTTTCACAACAAGGAGACATCTCACTTAATAATTTTGCAATTGCTTTTGATCTACTGGTGACTTCACTAATCGATAAAGACAGTGCCATCGGCAAACAGTTTAAGAGAGCAGAATTTAAGATAGTTACTCACATTGCTCCTAAATCTTTTATAAATAATAGGAACAGTAGGGGCCCTCTAACACTTCCCTAGGGCATGCCAGGAAACGGTTGCAATATCACCGTCCACATTCCTATTATTTCCTCTATGGGGAAATTGTGTCAGTCTATCTCTGGATATTTCACTCTAACCCTTTTGTGTTCTCCTAGACATGGTCTAAAACAAATGTAATTACCATTTAATAAGTGATATTGAAAGTCGTAGCTAGTCAGTATTCAGTAACCAAAATTTAGGAAATTACTTAAATTCTGTAATAGCCGCAGTCCAGCAGCCTGGGAATACATTTTTTTCTTAACTTTGATTCTGAAAGCTGGGTCATCAGAGAATATTATTACTGCATCCTACTTTTGGCTCAACAAATACAGTGTTTGGTATTCACATCCAGTTGTAGCTGTCGAATCATTTTTGGGATTCTGAGAGAGACTATGCAGATGTTTCCTAGTAGTTTTTTTTTATTTTTATTTTACATATCTCTTTACATAACTAACGAGCTATAAATGGAAGAAACAAAAGAATACATCCAGTACTGTTAAACTATGAGGTGTCCGTGGCACTTAAGCAACATTACGATCAAACTAAATAGTAGAAGGAACGCCAAATTAAGATGTTCATAAACAATACACCTGTGTTGAAAATGTTCAAATGTTTGTATACCTATTGGATCAAACTGCAAACTAACTGTAAAGCACAGGTGCACACACACACACACAGACACACACACACACGCACGCACGCATACCCGAGGGAGGACTCGAACCTCCGGAGGGAATTGTCGCTCATTCCGTGGCGTGACGCTGTTGATCACGAAGCCATTCAACGCGGCCTAAACATTTGTGATCGATAAGAAACTATTCTACAGAGAAAAATGAATTACCTTAAATTTTCAATATACCCATTTGTTATCGGCAAAAATATCTATTCCATAGAGCAGAATTATTTATTTTAAATTTTCAGTATTTTTTATGAGAATGCTCCCTTAGAAGTAAAATTGCGAAACTATCTTTTTATGTTGACCTAATCAATTCGCACCCGCCGCTGTCATCTAACGAAATTTTTCCAGTTGTTCGAATCTTCCCTACTTGGAGAGAAAATCGCATCAGACTCACTGGAAGAAGAATCACAGTCTGTTCAGTGGCCCTTAGAGAGTCGTGTGAAAGTGCACATTTTTGATTTATTACACATTTAATTCCTCCCAACTTATGAATACTCAACCGAGACTAATAACAGTCTCTAGAGAACAGTTCCATCGTTAGATCAAACTTTCAATTAAGAAGGTCAATCCAATTAACTTACAAACGTACGCACACACTCACACACACACACACACACACATACACACACACACACACACACACACACAGATACAAAATAAAAATATTAATAACAATCGCGGTGGAGTGCCAAGCGTTCTAAAGCGCTTCCATTCTCTAATAGCGCGCGGGAAGAAAGAACACCTAAATCGTTCCGTTTTCGATCTGATCTCTCTTATTTTATTGGGATGGTCATGTCTCCCTAAGTAGGTGGGTGCTAGCAAAATATTTTCACATTCAGAACTAAAAGTCGGTGATTCAAACTTCGCAAACAGATCACGCCGCAATGAATAACGTCTTTCTTTCAATGATTTCCACCCCAATTCGTGCAACATTTCCGTGACGCTTTCCCCCCCGTAACGTGATAAAACAAAACGAGCTGCCCTTCTCTGAACCTTCTCAATATCTTCCGTCAGTCCCACCTGGTGAGGGTCCCACAAGGGGCAACAGTACTCCAAGAGAGGACGCACAAGTGTGATGTAGGCAGTCTCTTTGGTGGAGCTGGTGCATCGTCTAAGCGTTCTGCCAATGAAAACGTAACCTTTGGTTCGCCTTCCCCACAATATTTTCTTTGTGTTCTCTCCAGTCAAAGTTGTTCGTAATTGTAACTCCTAGGTATTTGGTAGAATTTACGACCTTAACGTTTGACTAATTTATCGAGTAATTGAAGTACAGTGGATTTCTTTCAGTGGTCAAGTGTATTACTTCTCACATTTTATTATTTAGTGTTAATTGCCAATTTTCGCACCTTATAGAAATTTTGTCTAAATCGCTTTGCAGTTGCTTTTGATCCTCTGTTGACTTCACTAACCGATAAACGAAAGCATCATCCGCGAACAGTCTAAGGGAGCTATTCACATTATCTCCTAAATCGTTTATAAACACGAGGAAGAGTAGGGGACCAATAACGCTTCCCTGTGGAACGCCAGATATCCCTTCTGTTTTACTCGATGACTTACCGTCAATTACAACGAGCTGTGTCCTTTCTGACAGGAAATCGTGAATCCAATCGCACAATTGGGGAGATATTCCATAAGCACGCAATTTCATTAGAAGCCGCTTGTGGGGTACAGTATCAAAAGCCTTCCGGAAATCCAGAAATATGGAATCGATTTGAGATACCTTGTCGATGGCACTTAACACTTCATGTGAATAAAGGGCAAGCTGTGTTTCGCAAGAGCGATACTTTCTGAATCCGTGCTGACTATTGGTTAATAGGTCGTTCTCTTCGAGGTAGTACATAATATTCGAACAAAGTATATGTTCCAAAATCCTACTGCAAATCGACGTCAATGAGATAGGCCTGTAATTTTGGGGATCACTCCTATTGCCTTTCTTGAATATTGGAGTATTTTGGGCAACTTTCCAGTCTTTGGGTACGGATCTTTCGCTGAGTGATCGGTTGTAAATTAAAGCTAAGTACGGAGCTATTGCATCAGCATACTCTGAGAGGAATCTAGTTGGTATACAATCTGGCCCGGAAGATTTATTTTTGTTTAGTGACTTAAGTTGTTTTACTACTCCAGGAACATCTACTTCTAAGTTTCGCATGCTGGCAGCTGTTCTTGGATTGAATACTGGAGTGTTCACTTCGTCTTCTTTGGTGAAAGAATTTCGGAAAGCTGTGTTTAGTAATTCTGTCTTAGCAGTACTGTCGTCGGTAGTATTACCATTGCTATCGCGTAGTGAAGGTATTGTTTGTGTTTTGCCGCTAGTGTACTTCACATATGACCAGAATTTCTTTGGATTTTCTGCAAGATTACGAGACAGGATTTCGTTGTGGAAACAACTATAAGATTCTCGCATTGAAGTCCGCGCTAGGTTGCGAGTTTCAGTAAAAGACTGCCAGTCTTGCGGATTCTGTGTCTTTTTAAATTTTGCATGCGTTTTTCTTTGTTTCTGCAACAGTGATCTGACCTGTTTTGTGTACCACGGGGGTCAGCCCCCTCTTTTATTAATTTATTTGGTATAAATCTCTCGATTGCTACTGATATTACGTCTTTGAAAGTAATCCACAACTGATCTACACTCGCATTTTTAGTTTTGAAGGACTGTAGACTATCACTCAGGAAAGCGTGAAGCGAATTTTTATCTGATTTATTGAATAGATATGTTTTTCGTTTATTTTTGGTGCATTTGGGAATTTCGATATTCAGTCTCGCTACTACAACTCGATGTTCGCTAATCCCTGTATCTGTTTTGATGCTCTTTACTATCTCGGGATTTTTTGTTGCTAGGAGATCAAGAGTATTTTCGCAACCACGTACTATTCTAGTAGGTTCATGAACTAACTGTTCGAAGTAGTTTTCAGAAAAAGCATTCAGAACTAGTTCGGACGATGTTTTATATTTGCCCCCGGTTTTGAATACGTAATTATGCCAACATATCGAGGGTAAATTAAAGTCGCCACCGATTATAACAGTATGCTTCGGATACATATTTGAAATATGATTCAAACTTTCTTTGAACAAGTCATCGAGCTAGCACTGAAGACGGAGAATTGATGTTCAGCCGCGATGGAGTCGCTGAGCGTTCTAAGGCTCCTAACTGCAGAGTGCGCCGCTGCTCGCCGTCGGAGGTTCTTGTCATCCCATGGCTTGGTGGATGTTTAGCCAGTTTAAGTACTTTAGATAGCTAGGGACTGATGACAAGATTAGTTCGATAGATTTACAAACGTCTGAATTGATGTTCCTACCTGTATGTGGCTAAGATGTATGTAACTCGTACTACTGTGGCCACATTCCTTGTTCCGATCCTCCTACTTCGTGGCAAGAGATTCCTTTCAAACGCTGGTTTAACACCGCCATATGACCTGTGCAAGCTTCGAGGTCACGATGCTGTGCAATCAGCTACTTTCTAAAGTTGCTGTTATTCTGACTGAATATGACATTTAAAAAGTATTTTCGCTCCTTATTCTTACAAAGTATCTGCTGTTTTTTTCTGAAATTGAAGCTTAAAAAAACCATTAAATATCACGATTACGTCACATATTCGTAATAGCTCTGTTATTGGCTGAAGCTCAGCTGACATCTACTAAACGAGGAAGTAGAAGAGTTATAATAATGCTAGCGAAAGTCACTATGGTTTTCTTACATTTTCTACTTTCTCGCAATGGAAAATGCGTTTACTAATTCTATGTAGGATAAGAAAAGAATTTTGTGAAGGCTTATAATAAAAACTTCGTTTTGCGTTTTCCAAAAAAAGCCCTGATTTTCTACGTGCCGAAAATAAAATACAAATTACGTATAAAGTAAAATTTATTTATGTTTGAACCTACCTCCTATTTCTAGTGTCAGCGGACTAACTCTCATTGCAAGCTACAAACACCAGATACATGTGTAAAAATGGATTGCTTGTTCGATTGAGTCTTATATGCATCTCATTTTAAAATTAAAACCGTCATTATTGACCAAAAACGACAAGATAAGTTCAAGGATTCAGATTAGTTCGTTGTTGTTGTACACTTCAGTCCAAACACTAATTTGATGCAGCTCTTCACGCTACCCTGGCCTGTGTAAGCCTCTTCATCTCTGTTCTGTATAATTTTGACTTTCCTGTAAGTAGTAGTTTTAGAGCACCTTCCCCCTTTTTATTTAATATTGTTTTTCACCAGTGCTGAGAACAAGCTCAGATACAATTTTTTATGTTTAAGTTCCGTTGCGCCATAAATGTTTTCTTAGCCACCTTTATGAAAGAACTTTAATTGTTGTGGTTTGTTTATTAATGCCTGTGCATAATTTCGTGTGAGCTGCTACGTATATTGGCCACTGTATCGTTAACTTCTTGTTATTAGAGTAATTTGAGCCAAGTCCGTTCTCAATTTGGCCCAGGGAACAAGGTTTTTCAGAGGAGAGTAGCCGGTAGCTCACACGGATCTTTTGCTAATTTTACTGCTAAAATTAAGTTTTTTTTTTTTTTTTCGACATTAAACTCTTATCTGGGTACCACCTACCGGAATTAAGTTGTTATTACGTACAGTGGTATAATTACAGTCGATGTGCTTTCTTACGATGCTGTATTTAGCAATGTGTTGATACAAAAATGTTTTGCTACATTGTCTGATAAACACGAAAGCACTCTCATGTTGTTTATCCTTTGCAGAATCCATCTAAACTACATTTCGCATATACATATTAACTTACATCTATTGTCACTGTAAATATCATATTTCGTGGGCCATTTTTTATGTTTTATCATGTTCTCTGTTTTTGAGTGTGTATGGCTGTATCTGTAGGCGAAATATTAATCATGTTCTTGACCTGCCACATATTTCTGTTTGTACGTTTGGTCTGGTTTTTCCATATTCACGAGAATTAGACAAGAGAGGCATATTGTGATATTTATATACAGTGTTGAGGTAAGACATGCCTCTTAACAGTGTAGTGAATTATGGAAATAGAAACGTGTATTTAGCGTGGCCGATTTATGTGATACATACATTGTTTGGTTCATGACAAACTCCAGTAAATTTCCTAAACTTGTGTCGTAGCAGTTAATTGGTTCATGGGTCAACAACCAAAGAGGAGCAGACGGAGGAAAAGGTCAAATGTTTGTAAAGCTATGGGACCAAACTGCAGTGTGCCTACATCCCTACACTACTTAAATTATGCTATTGGAAAACAAACATACACACAATGGAGGAATCGAACCTCCGACGGGGAGTACCGCTCACTCCACACTCGCGGCACACGACCATTCCAGTGCGGCGAAAAGAGGCATTTAAAAGCGTTTTAGTACCCTCTCCGAAATATGACAGTAGTCAGTACCATGTTGCAGAAATCCTCACTTATCACTGGAGCTGGCCAATTTCTTCCATGAGACTTTCGTTCTTTCTAAATCAACCTGTAACAATACGTGCAGCTCTTATTCAAAATTTCGTAAACCTATTTAACAAAACTTCTATGGCCATCAGTTCCTGGACTTACCACCTACTAAAGATAACTTACAGTAAGGACAACACACGCACTAATGCGGGAATGGCCGACAAGTTCGTGGCAAGGCCGTTCCGCGTGGCTGAACTGATTTTCGTCTTGTCTGTATCCTCAATAAATTCCACCTATTACTGAACCAACAATGACGATCTCTTTTAAAATGATGGTCGAACGGGTAGCTATACTGTAATGTACTTCTTTTGTGGATGACGTATACGTGCATAATGACGTTTCAGTTAATCACTGCATTGCATCTGCCAGACCCGCGCTTAATTTTATGTCGTCATTTTATTTCAGATCACTCACATTTTTGTTCAGTAGTGTAGTCACATAATAAAGGATACTTCTTTCTGTGGATTTACAATTATTTCCATTTGTTTATGCAGATATTTAAATGTCATTACCTGCACCAAGGGTCGAAACGCTGAGAATACTCCTTCATTTCGCTACAGATTTCCAGCATTGCGACTTTTTTAAATAGTAGAGCATAATCTACAGAATGCCTCATGCAGCTCCGGACGTTATCAGCTAGGACATTTACGAGGGTTGGAACTTAAATAGTGGCAACAATACTGTGAGGACAATACGCATTGGTATCAAGTGTTGTCGCAGATAGCACACGGGTTTGACATATCTACCTTACCTCCAAGCAATTCACTCATCCATTCCAAGTCACCTGCGCGTGCACAATCGAGGGAACCTCAGTCCCTTGTGATCCAGCGGTGTAACGTAACGATGTCACTATGTTTTCGAAACAGGAGTAACGGATCTCGATCAAGATTGAGTGTGCCAGAGGTCGCACAGCACGCAGTGTCATCAAGGTCTTCAAGAGGCTTGAAGGGAATCGGCATTTCCGTAATGAACAGTAGCACGTTCGGTAAAAGCCTTCAACGAAGGTCGGCTACCTGTCGCAGACATGCATTGGGTAGGCCATCCTAGCGAAAGAAGCGGCAACACTTTCTGCGCAAGCCTCCCATCACGACAATGCATCGCCGCATACGGCTCAAGCTGCAGCTGCTCTGTTGGGTCGATGGGACTGGAAGTACTGTTCCATCCACTATACTCTCAGGACGTAAGTCCTCGTGACTTTGATTTGATTCCGAGGATGAAGGAACCATTTCGTGCCATTCGTTTCAGAACTGTTCCAGTGATTCAACAGGCAGTAGACCGCTCCATTCACACCATCCACAGAACAGACTCTGCTAACGGTATATTCGGTATATTACGCCTTCCACATCGCTAGCAACAGGTTCTACACAACGCTGGTGACTACTTAGAAGGACGGTAAAAGGTGCAAACGTGTAACTCTTTTGCATTGTTTGTGAGATTCGACAGGCAGTAAACCGCTCCATTCACACCATCAACAGATCAGTCTCTGCTAACGGTACACTACGCCTTCCACATCGCAGGCAACGGCTTCCACACAACGCTGGTGACTACTTTGAAGAACGGTAACAGGTGCAAACGTCTAACTCTTTTGCATCGTTTGTAAAGAAATAGTTGCAGCTTTGTAAGTTCCAACCATTGTACACACATTGTGAATAGAAAATGTCCCCTACTTATTTTCTGGAGTATATCAGATATTAGTTCCATGTCACACAAATGCTTTCCGCAGTGAGAGGTATGTTGATTTCTGTTCACTGGAAACTTCTTAGTCCAGAGAAAGTTGATCTTACCTTCGTCATGCTCGTATATTTTCTATTAAGGGACAATTTGGAAACGTATCAATCGTCTTCCGCAGACGACATCTATCAAGTAGCCTACTTCTGCTACGAGGTCAAATAGAGGGAGTTGTGTTTCCATGGTCGTTGCTTTCGGTATCCGTGAGGATTTATACAAATTACAGTTTCTGTCTGAATCAAAGTCGTAAACAGTCTCGAGATAGAAGGTATGGTGGTGGCGGCGATTTATACAAATTACAGTTTCTGTCTGAATCAAAGTCGTAAACAGTCTCGAGATAGAAGGTATGGTGGTGGCCCGGTTTGGAAATGGTGAAAGGTGCATCGTACAAATATTTCTGATATACTACACCATATTATTTGCCTGTTAACGAAAGCATAATGACGTTTTGCGTGAAAACTGACACTTGGATAGTCAGTTGATAGCAGCAAGCGTAAAGGCATTTCTTAGTCACCGTCTCTCCCGTATTTTAGCATGTCAATTGTCAACATATATTGCATGACAATTATGCGTCTATATGTGCTCTAATCCTTCTTACTGTTACGGGCGCTAGCCGAGGCATACATGATTTCGCCGCACCAAATGTTCCATTCCACTGGTATCTCATAATGTGATCGTCAAACTCTACACGAAAAATCTGTACCAGTTCTTTTAACAGCAGGAACTGCTTTCTTATTCTGCATTCCGCAACACGTTCAGTGAGACAGTGCCTCGCCTATAACACCAGTGTACGCTGCGCCTAGTGGAAATCATTCTCTGCTGAATCATGTATGTGTGTCTACTGCAACAATAGTCGTATCACGCTTCTGTAATGCCCAGTGATTGTGCCTTGCATTAATAAAAACCTTTGTTTGCTGCTGAATTCCAGATCGGGAATAGTTATCCTTGGAAAGAGAAAGAATTCATTTATCACCGTGTTACGCCTGATTAACTGAACAGTTACTTTTAGGAGAAAATATCTTACACTGTTTCCACATAATCCACTGTGTTCCTAATTTCGGTATCGATAGGTCGTCAACATAGTGTTTCGTAATGAATGGCCACCAAAGTATAGTATTACTTTAAGCATTAAGACAAATTTAGACCAAGTCAATCAAATGGGAACATTACAGTTGTTTAAGATTTATTTTTGTGTTTTTAAACCAACATCGTACCTTGTTACATATCAGATCACATCCTATTCTTAATTGCAAATGTACATCCTGCCATTCAGCTCACTTTGATTTGACTGCACCTTCTATCCCTGCGTATTAAGAGAACAACTAAGTTCTGTTTTCACAGCATGAACTGAAAAATATCCGAGTGTGTTAAATCATCTTATCGGTTTTTTATGATTTCCTTCTTGCTATCTACCTTAGACCCTCCCACCTCTAGCCATTTGAATTGCATTTCATTTCACCTTTTCCTTAATTCCGTCTTTTCCCTTCCCCACGAATTACCCATGTCATCTTGGCGCCCCCTCTCTTCCTTTACGTATAATCTTTATTTTGACGAACATTTGTAATTTATATGGTTTTAGTAATCTTTTTTGTATAGCAGTTGAAAATAAAAGGTCGAAATCTGGATCGCGGAATAAATCGATGAAATGGAGGTCAAATCTTTAGAAAAGAAAGGAAATGTGTAAACTGATTATTGCCAAATGTTTCTTTTCTTTATCACTCAGCTGAACGCGTTTATGGTATTTCTGTGTGACGCAGAGAAACTGATAATGAAAATGAAATTTAAATCTATGAAATCTTTCTCAAGTTCTTTGGAAGGTAATGTCTAATATGTTTGTGATACATCATGATTCAGCCGTATATCATCAAGAGTTGAACGCTTGAGGAAATATTATTTAAAAATTTCGAGAATTAGCTGTATGTGATGAGCCTTCGGACCTAAACCTGTCACTTCCCCAGGAGTCGTCAATCAGTAATCACTAACCACAATGTCCACCAGGGCATACAAACAGTAAAAGTTACAGCTGATCTCCTTACACTAATGGAAACGAGGAAACCGCGTTAAGTAGTGCAGTGGTTTTGGCCCTGTGATATGCCCCTCACATGAGTTTGCAGAATACAGACGCACAGAAACGCGCGTACTTATTTATTTCCTTCTGAGAGGCTCAATCACCTTGGGTGAGTGGAAAGAACTCATAATTATGACAGTTAAAAATTAAATTCAAGACAGAAAGGGTTCTGCGACATTGGCTGCCTGTGTGTCTCTGGTACGTTCGTGGCTCATTACATTTGAATTCAGCGGTCATCACTCTGCATGAACTACGCTCACGTCAGATGCTTCAACAACACACAAACACACACGTCTAAGAGATGGGGAAAGCGATTTTACAATTACACAAAAAAAAGGGGAAAAAAAAAGAAATGACCTATTTCTTATTTGATCTACCGAGATTAATTCTTGCTGTTGATCATGAAGTTGAGATCAATTTTAATGTGTTAATTTAATACATACTAGGTTCTTTATGGCAAATAAAGATCCGCAATTCGTGTGTTGTTTTGTCAATTGCCGTCGATGGTCTCAAAACAGAGTTATAAAAGTTTTAGTATAAACTGGTGAACAAAGGTGTTGAAATGTTAACTAACATCGCAGTCACTTGTAACATCGAAATTAGGAGGTGTGCAACAATTTAAAGGTATTAATTCAAAGTAACTATTTATCCACCAGAAGCCGTTAATTCTTGTTGTTTTATTTATACAAACGGTTTCGGTATTACATCAATACCGTCTTCAGGCCATGTCATACCATCCATCCACTCCAGTGAACAGTAAAAATCGCCGCATATATCCATTTCTTTATTTCCGAAGCTCCTGAAGAAACATGTATCACCACAGACATGTGACAGCAACAGTCAAATACCTTCAAGGTATTTGCCTCTGTTGTAGATCACTAAATGGAGAAAAAATACTGGGTACTGGTGCAACCTTTTCTGTGTGACAGGAGGGGAAAGGAAACAACAGAATAAAATGTGAAAACATCGCTTCACAAGGAATACAGCCTAGAACTATTAATTGTGACTGGTTTCGAGAAACTTGTGTCATTTACCAACAATATATATTAATAAGAACAATTTCAAAGATGGATATACACAGATACGTGCATCGTGGATGGTACAGTACTAAATGGCCAAACTGTGTACTGTTTACACTCTAATATACAAGGTTACTGCAAATTAATATTAGTGCACAGAACCACAGATGGAATGTAAGAACGTGGCATTGGTAATTTTCAAAGACCGTACGTACTAGACTGTAAGCAGTACACTTTTTCACATTCATTAATGTAGCATTCACGATGTACGTATCACGGTATATCCTTCTTTCAAAATGTAAGAAAATTTTTTTTTATCATGTTCGAGAATGAATACAAGTTTCTCGAAAGTACTCAAAATGAAGAGTCGATAAATACGCGAAGCTGGACTCTCTTCTTGTGAAACATTGATTTCATAACAGTACATCACTCTCCTGTCCAAACAATGTTGGCTCTTAATAAAGAACACATTGTAAGAAATAGCGAGAGCTAGTCTACAGTTTGAATAAATTCAGTCGGAATGGGTCAACTACAGATGTCAGCAGAGGCCACTGCAGTTCCTTGTTTCTGCGCATGAACAGTGTGCAGCACAATCGGAAATGTATACCTCCACAGTCGGCACAATCTTTAGATAGGGAGAGGAAAAACTCGCTGTTATTTTATGGCCAATATCAGTGTTATTTTTTGCACTTTTCGGTGTTATTTATCTGAGTTGTTTTCTGGTAATCTTATTCCATATTCGGTTGTAAATTTTTGTCACATTTAACAATTTCATAATTTAATGTTGAAAAGTACCCTATTCTCAAGATAGGGTGTGTCGAATTCCATACAGGTGATGAAAAAATAAATTTACAAAATATATCGATGCTGATAGGTATCTAAAAATCCTTTTTTGGATGCCAATATCTTGAATATTGTGAAAAAATTAAATGTCAACGTTTGTATCCATCAGGTCCACAAACTATTTTTGACACTAGGAATTTTCTCGCTGATTAATATTTCTGTTATATTGTCGCAGTTTCTTAGAGAATAACGATATTGGAAAAGAGATGAATACATTTCAATGTAGGCTAAAGAAAAATCTTTCCCTTTGCAACTGTGTAGTGAATAAAGAAAAAGTCTTGGGTACAACTACAAGAGAAATTTTTGTATGAAAATCACAAAAAATTACAGATTCGCAAATTTGTGAAAGTATTTCTGTGGAAAAAAAAAAAAAAAAGAAATCACAGAAAAGATTAAAATGGGACAAAATTGAGTCTTCTTAATTTTTCTAATGTTCAGTCACATCTGGCTTTGAAACTGAGTTTCTAATACACATTTTGGTATAAGTTTGTGTTTTAAAATCTGTGTCCCGTGTGTAATACAGAGTTGTAATACAAAAAACATTTCTTTTAACGTTCTCTTATTTCGTGACACACAAACAAATTATAGGAAGACTCATTTATGCTGTCTATTTTCAGCAGTTTTATAGTGCCGGATCTATGACTTTACCCAACCGGGACACTAACTGTTTCTCCTTGCCGCTCCCTCCCGCTTGGCGCCCTTTTGCTACCCCCCCCCCCCAACCCCCACCCCAAAGTGCCGTTTCTAAAAAAGTCGGGACAAGTGGCAAGTCCATCTTCAAACAAAAGAAGCCTTGCAGCGGAGAAATTAGAACAGATAAACATTTGAAAAATTTACATTTTACTTACTGTAGCAGCGGCGTAGTATGCTAATGTTGACAAGGAAATATTCGTTTTGCCAGTATAAGTTAAAAGCTGTACGTGTGTTGTGTGGATGTTGAACCTGTCGTTAGATCAGACAACAAATTGTTCCTTGACACAGCAATTTGGTTTAATTATGGCCCTGATACTGATGTATATGCTATTAAGTGAGAAACAGTGCATGAAACTGATTATGTGCGCAACGGATATTTTTAAACACAAAACAACTGTGGCATGTAGCCTTTTGAAACAGACACTGACTATACTCAAAGATTTTGACTGCGAGAAAGATATAAAAAAAAAACCACAAATCACTTTCTTAATGCTTGACTGTGAGAATTTTATGCAGATCAGTTTCTAATTATTGAAATTTAGTATCAATTTAGTATCATAGTCAATTAACTATCATTTACTATGGCACCAATAATGAAATACGTTCAACAATATTATTCACGTCAATACTGCACTTTAAATCCACTAATAATTGATTATCAAATGAAGGAAGTAGGTTAATTTTCTAACTACGTAAATGAGAGATGAAAGAAAGTTTAAGTTACTTATTATTAATAATCAGCATTACATTACCTACATAATACAACTTCTGACTTGCTGGCAAAGCAGCCTCTGCTCTACAACGGAGCCATACACACAACCCAACCGCTCTCTAAGCGAGCTGAACCACTAGTCTATTAATAATCAGCATTACATTACCTACATAATACAACTTCTGACTTGCTGGCAAAGCAGCCTCTGCTCTACATCGGAGCCATACACACAACCCAACCGCTCTCTAAGCGAGCTGAACCACTAGTAGTCCTCTCTCTCAGTGCGAGCTACAATGCTATGCAATACATGATCTTTGCCAAAGATGAAACTTCATAAAGGACACATATCGATACATACAGTAGAAGCGATACATTTTCTTGCAAGCAAGTTACTCGATACAAAACAGGAGGCACAATATTGGACATTTTCTTACAAAATAATTTTTTATGGACACGTTTCAAAGTGACTGACCGGACAACGTTTCATAAAAGAACCTGCCGAGAATACAGCATGAACAGCATTAATTATTTATTTCGTAGTCATACATAAAAGATAAGTCCCTTCATTCTAAGTGAGTGAGTTTTCGAAGAGCATTCAAGCATCATTACCAAAATTAGTACATTACACCGGTGCTGTCGTAAATAAAACCTCACCGACTACGTTAAAATGGACAAATCCCAGAAGATGATAACGATGAGCATCCAATATAAAAAAGAAGCCATTTAATATGAAGGTGAAGCAATTAATTAAAATTTTTTATGCTGCCGGTAATTGAACCCGGACCTCCATGCTTACTAGAAAGACATCTTCCCACTACTTTTATTTATTGTCTTTTTTTCTTTTTCTGTGTCTTCAGGTAGATCTATATTTTGCGGGCATTGCTTCAGTTCGTTTTCGGTTATTCCTTGAATATTTGGCTCAGCTTTTTATATTACAGGGAGCGTTCAGTCCCCTGACCAGGCGCGCTGAGCCACCACTAGTGACTAAGGCGCCACGGAATAGTATAAGTACGACTTCTCACTGTATTCCACAGAAGCTGAATTAAAGTTTGTGACTTGCAGGAAAGTTGTACTTAGACTATTACGAGGCGCCTTAATCGTTAGTGGTGCGGTGGTCTACTGGCGCCGGGTGCCGTGCCTCAGTGCGCCCGGTCAGAGGGCTGAGCGCCCTCTGTAATAAAAACGCTGAGCCAAGAACACTACTAACAACAACAAAGATCAAACCTGATCAGCGAACGCAATGAAAAGAAATATCCATAGGGTAAAAAATGGTAAGACATCTGCCTAGCAGGAATGGAGGTCCGGGTTCGATTCCCGGCCGCATCACAAATTTTAATTCATTGCTTCACCTTCATCTTTTATGTCTTTGATATGTTAGAGACGAAAAACAGTCTCAGGGTTTATGTATTAATATTTACATGGATAAAAAGAACCCTTTGTTTAAATCTAGTTGCGGTGGTTAGAAGTCTGAGAGAAATCAATAAGTAGTAATGCAAGTCACAGCGAAACTAAAGATAACAATAACAACGCAGTCAAAGACTATAACAACAAAACTGATAACTGCTCAGCTCAAACCAAGGAGGTTAGAATCTCTGGAAATGCCGTAACACTGATAAAGTGAAGCCAACAAACTGGACACTCCAGAATTTCTGCCCAAAGCATTCGGCATAGAGCGTGTGTGTGTGTGTGTGTGTGTGTGTGTGTGTGTGTGTGTGTGTGTTTGTGTATAGGAGATATAGTAATGAAATGTACGTCACACACAAGTAAGTAAATACTCCAATGTGACTGTCAATTTAGTTGCATTACGTAAAGTAGGCAATATTCATACAGGGTTTTAACCAAGAAATCTTTAGAAATTAAATACTGCAACAGAGACTGAGCATTTTTTAATTATTCAACACTGTTGCTGCACCAGCCGCCACCACCACCATCATGGAATGGATTGAAATGCAAGAAATCTTTGTTTTGGGTACAAATGCATGCTTCAAGCAATGCCTGTTCTCATTATAGGTGACGTCACCTCTCTTTATTCTAACGTCCTTGGCTTCACTAGTCTATTAATAATCAGCATTACATTACCTACATAATACAACTTCTGACTTGCTGGCAAAGCAGCCTCTGCTCTACATCGGAGCCATACACACAACCCAACCGCTCTCTAAGCGAGCTGAACCACTAGTAGTCCTCTCTCTCAGTGCGAGCTACAATGCTATGCAATACATGATCTTTGCCAAAGATGAAACTTCATAAAGGACACATATCGATACATACAGTAGAAGCGATATTATACATTTTCTTGCAAGCAAGTTACTCGATACAAAACAGGAGGCACAATATTGGACATTTTCTTACAAAATAATTTTTTATGGACACGTTTCATCACCCCCCTCCTACCTATTAAAATTTTGTAGGGTGGGTGATGCCAATGGCATTGCCTAGCCAGCAAAATTACTGAATTTCAAGTCCAAAAATCCATTAATGACATCCAAAATATAACATGAAAAATATGAAAACCTGATAAACATTTTTATACAAGATATTCAAGATCAAAACAACAGATGAAGTTCATAGAAAATTTAAAAAATGTTAGAGTCATAAATGCATGCAATTTTACAGACGAGTACCAACAAGAGTAATGCTTGGAGTGGTACAGGATGTGACAGGCATAAGCAAATGCTAAAATGTACAGCACATCAGCAATAAATGGAATACATGACAAATATACATAATGGTAAACATAAGTATATATAGAATTTTACATAATATAGTTTGACAAATGATATAGTGGAGAAAATGAGATAGCTAGAAGTAATAGACAAGTGAAAGAAAAAAAAAAATACAATAATAAACATGAACATATACAAAGTTTTATAAAAGGTAGTTTAACTAATGTCATCATTCTTTAAAGAAAATGAGGTAATTACAAGTAATACACACAGTAGTGTAAGTTCCATGCGTCTAAATTTTGTACAAGAGATCAGTATTTTTGGGAACATAAAATGAACATTTGTATCTTGGGCACAATGTAGTCTATGTAAATTTTTAGTGCACTTAGTATAATATAAAGTGTCAATTTTGTATTCTGTGATGCATTTAAGATGCCATACTTTCATGGATGCTAGAACATACATGTAAAATTTTTGACTACATAGGTTTCTGATCATGTACAAAATAATGTCACTGCTTCGGCACAATAGGATTTCAATATTACGTTTGTCAATTGAATAGTTACAATGACAGTTCAGACTAAAGTGTATTGACTCATTATAGTTCTGAAAGCATATTTATCTATCAAGAGCACAATTTTATTTTGGTCACTCAATGTAAAAGAACCATGAAATATACCTAAACACTTGTAATGAACCTGTGGACAACGTTTGCAATGGGAGGCACTGAATAGTATAAGCACACGAATAGCACATTAGCTCCTAACATTCATTTTAGGTCTTCACACGAGTAGCCAATTATTCCCTAACATTCATTTTAGGTCTGCACACGATTAGCCAATTATCCCCTAACATTCATCTTAGGTCTGCACACGAACACAAAACACTGTAAGATTACACCACACTGTAGGCGAGCTGGCTGGTTGCATTGAAGTTGAAGTCATGGGGAAAAGGTTCTGATGTATTCCTCCATGCAATTCGACAACCAAGTGTGCTCCAACCAACGGGGCTACTAGCAGACTGCATCAGCATAGCCAAAATTAGAGCAAAATTATGGTGGTTGGCCAAGGCTGCAATGGACAGTACTATGTGGCCAAACATCATCCAAAAAACATCTTCATTAAAAGGCCCAAAATCAGTGGTGTATAATAACACGTCCATTGTTCTGTGTGCATTATGGAATCTCGTGTGCGAAGTCGCCAGTTCCCATGCGTGTCCAAAGTACATGAAATAAAGCATTTTACACACAAATTAGTAACATAGTCATGATATTTCAGTTTACACTGAAAGAAAAGTCGTTGATTATTAAACCATATTTTTACATTACAAGTAGTGTCTTGAAGACGGATACATTTGAATAGTAATGAGTAATTTAATTCTTATACTAGAGTATCTACAAAATTAGTGTCATTTCATATAGGCATAAGACTTTACATACTATGTACATATTACTTTACAAACACATAATCGTATGAAATACATTCCGGGTGCTTGTCATCAATTTGGCATTAGGTCATGTAAAGTAAATTTTTTGTCATAATTAGAGCAATTAACGTGAAGCCACTTCAAATAACTTGACATTCCAATTACCACTAGTCAATTAAATTGACATACATCACTATGGTGGGGATTGCATTACCACCAAATTATAACAATTAAATTACATATGTTGCCATGGCCAGGCTTTTGTCTGAACTGAGTTACATATTTCATTGCCTTGAGGTATAACACATCAGGGTGGTTTCGTGAGAATATCAAAAGAGGTTCAAGTCATCAGGTCATGTCTGTGTCTGTCTGAGTCAGCAGTAGGGTCAGACAAAACAATTAAGGCAAATTTTGGCACAGTAATAGATGTACATCACAGTAAATCATCCGATAACGTACACTACTTGTTAGGCATAGCTGCAGATTTTCATCAATAAGATCATCAATAAAAATTTTGAAGATAGCAGTAAGCAAAAGCAAAGTATCTCTGTGCATTAATTAGACTTAACTAGGCGTAATTTATGGCAAAACTGCAAGTTTGCAAGAGAGATGGCAGTATGCAACGTATAAGCATAACCATACATTTTCATGAGCTTCATTATAAAATTAATTAGCATAGTGGTAGGGCTTAGGTATATAATTAGTGAGCATAGCGGTAAGCTTTGATTACAAGAGCAATAAGCATAGCTGCAAGCATAATTAGAGATATTCATTACACATAATTACAAATAATTACAGAGCATCAGAAGGATATGATTCTCACCAATCACACATGCCATTGAAGGCACAATGCATCAACATACAAAATGGTGCACATAAGCACAAAGAGAAAACACAAAAGCGCAGTGCGAGTAAGCACATAAGAAAAGAACAGAGCATAGCATCATTAGCAATAGAGCGATTCTCCTCATAATTGCTTCATAATCATTGTATACTCTCGTCCACATAATTACATTTATCAAACATCTTTGACTGTTACCAATACCTTCCTTACCATCATTTATCCATAAACAATAGTGCATTTTAAAGACCACCATGACATATTGTGTATTGCCTTACTCATCATCCTCCAGAATGTCCTTTTTCTTTTTCACTGCTTAATTGGCCTACAAAATGCTTATGTCAACTCAAAATCTTCTTCACTCGCTCAGAAGTTCGTAAGTTATGCAATTAGTAATACAGAAGAGAAATCTGATACTTTCTGAAACGGAGGAACTTAATTAGATTAATCAATCAAAAATTTCCATTAATTTTATTTGTCTTGCACAGCCACAGAGTTCGTTATATGTAAATTGCAAGATAGTCATAGTTTTGTATGACAATATCCCAGCGTAGCACAGAGCATAAGTATTCAGAGTTAGAGAAAAGTAACAGTGAGAAAAAGATGTAGATAGAGCGCACTAAGGAAAAGCGGAAGAATAGTGACACTCAGCTCGAGAACGGGGCACCAATCGCCACTTGGTGTGTCCAAAACAGATTAATGGACTCTCTACCCCAATTTTATGCCTTGAAAATTTTAATATTGGAAATGTGGTGTATGCCTTTCGACTTGTGCGTCTTTAAAGTTTCTACCTCAACGACATTGTCGTGGATGTTACGTTTGATTCGATACGGACCATTGTACAGTAAGAAGAATTTGTGAATCATAGATCTTCCCTTGTGGGATAAGTGGTAGGATGTAATTAATACTTTTTGTCCTACATAGAGTTGTTTAGCATAACAATTATGTTGGGAGCGTTTCCTTTTTTCAGCTGCTTTCTTAATGTTTTTAAGCGCCAATTCAATGATCTCACGATGACGTTTAGAACGCGGCGGGCTTTGTTGCGACCGGCGATCATATCTGTTTCTATCAACATATCGACTGCGCGAGGAATTTTCCTCGTCTTCTTCCTCTAAGTCTTGTAAGAGGTTTCTAAAGGCTTCAATATCATTCTTGCATCGTGCGGCAATGGCAATTTGACGCAAGTGTAGAGGCAATTTGTTCAAACAAATTCTAATTAATTCGGCAGGGCAGTAAGGTGCCGATAAAAATTGATTTTTGTATACCAAATGTTGGAAATATTCCACCGGGCTCGAGAAATTTGATCGCTCAAAAGTTTTGAACGTCGCAATACTGTTTTTAACGCGGTCTTGTGCCGCTTCCGACCAGTATGCGGATAGAAATGAGCGTCGGGACTGATTCTCGCTATAGCACTCTTGTGCAATAGCTCTCATTCTGGTGGCTGGCTCGCCTTCCAGATAACCACATATAAATTCTAATCTGTGCTCAAGTGGCCAATTCGGGGGAAGACAATAATCGAATTGCTGCAACCACTCTTTAGGGTGCAAGTCATTCGGAGAGTTTTTGAATGTCTTGAATTTACGTACAGTCAGGAAATGCTTGTAGTCAAACGCTTCACTTCGCCTGTGCGGTGTAAGTGAGCGTAAACTACGCATCGCGCCTTCATTGTTGTTGCTATGAGGTACACTTCGTTCAGTAGTTACAGGGGCAACAGTCTGGATGATTGACTGAACTGGCCTTGTAACATCAGCTAATGTGGCTTTGCCACACAGCTACTGCGAACGGCTGAAAGCAAGGGGAAACTACAGCCGTTATCTTTCCCGAGGACATGCAGCTCTACTGTATGAACATATGATGATGGCATCCTCTCGGGTAAAATATTCCGGAGGTAAAATAGTCCCCCATTCGGATCTCCGGGCGGGGACTACTCAGGAGGATGTGATCATCAGGAAAGACAATACTGGCATTCTACGGGTCGGAGCGTGGAATGTTAGATCCCTTAATAGAGTAGGAAAATTAGAAAATTTAAAAAGGGAAATGGATAGGTTGAAGTTAGATATAGTGGGGATTAGTGAAGTTCGGTGGCAGGATGAACAGGATTTCTGGTCAGGTGAGTACAGGATTATAAATACAAAATCAATTGCGGGTATCACAGGAGTAGGATTGATAATGAATAAGAAAATAGGAATGCGGGTAAACTACTATGACCAGCACAGTGATCGCATTATCATTGTCAAGATCGATACGAAGCCAACACCGACAACAATAGTACAGGTTTATATGCCAACTAGCTCTGCCGATGATGAGGAAATCGAAGAAATATATGAGGAGCTAAAAGAAATTATTCAGACAATTAAGGGAGAGGAAAACTTAATTGTTATGGGAGACTGGAATTCGGTAGTAGGACAAGGAAGGGAAGGGAAGATAGTAGGTGAATATGGTCTGGGCAAAAGGAATGAAAGAGGAAGCCGCCTGGTAGAATTTTGCACGGAACATAATTTAGTTATAACAAACACCTGGTTCAAGAATCACAAAAGAAGGTTGTATACGTGGAAGAGACCAGGAGACACCGGGAGATACCAGATAGATTTTATAATGGTAAGACATAGATTCCGGAACCAGGTTCTACAGTGTAAGACATACCCAGGGGCAGATATAGACTCTGACCATAACTTGTTGGTTATGAACTGTAGGCTGAAACTGAAGAAACTACAAAAAGGTAGGAAAATTAGGAGGTGGGACCTGGATAAATTGAAGGAACCTGTGGTTCTTAAGAATTTCAGAGGGAGCTTTAGGCAGCAATTGACAGAAACGGGGGAAAATAAAACAGTAGAGGAGGAATGGGTAAAATTGAGAGATGAAATAGTGAAAGTAGCAGAGGACAAAATAGGTAGGAAGGAAAGACCTACAAAAAATCCTTGGATATCACAGGAGATACTAAATTTAATCGATGAAAGGAGAAAATATAAAAATGCAGTAAATGAAACTGGCAGAATGGAGTACAGACGACTAAGAAATGAGATTGACAGGAAGTGCAAAATGGCTAAGCAGGAGTGGCTAGAAGGCAAATGCAAGGATGTAGAAGAATGTATAAGTAAGGGAAAAATAGATACAGCCTACAGGAAAATAAAAGAAACATTTGGAGATAAGAAAAACAGCTCTATGAATATCAAGGACACTGATGGAAAACCAGTTCTCAGCAAAGAAGGGAAAGCTGAAAGGTGGAAAGAGTATATAGAGGGGCTCTACAAAGGAAATAAACTTCGAGACACTATTGTAGGAAGGGAAGAGGATGTAGATGAAGATGAAATAGGAGATACTGTACTGAGAGAAGAATTTGACAGAGCCCTGAAAGACCTAAGTCGAAACAAGGCCCCTGGAGTAGATGATATTCCCTCAGAGCTACTGAAGTCTCTGGGAGAACCAGCCATGACAGACCTGTTTCACCTGGTGTGTAAGATGTATGAGACAGGCGAAGTACCCTCAGACTTTAAGAAAAATGTTATAATCCCAATCCCTAAGAAAGCAGGTGCAGACAGGTGTGAAAACTACAGAACCATCAGTTTAATAAGTCACGGTTGCAAAATATTAACGCGAATTATATACAGAAGGATGGAAAAGCTGGTAGAAGCCGACCTCGGGGAAGATCAGTTTGGGTTCAGCAGAAATGTAGGGACACGGGAGGCAATACTCACTTTACGGCTTATCCTAGAAGATAGATTAAGAAAAGGGAAACCTACATTTCTAGCTTTTGTAGATTTGGAGAAGGCTTTTGACAATGTTGATTGGAATAAACTCTTTGAAGTTCTGAAGCAAGCAGGAGTAAACTATAGGGAGCGTAAGGTTATTTACAACTTGTACGAAAACCAGACTGTTGTTGTCAGAGTTGAAGGGCATGAAAGGGATGCAGTGGTGGGGAAGGGAGTGAGACAGGGTTGTAGCCTTTCTCCAATGTTATTCAATTTGTACATCGAGCAAGCTATAAAGGAAAGCAAGGAGAAATTTGGAGAAGGAATTAAAGTTCAGGGTGAAGAATTAAAAACATTGCGTTTTGCCGATGACATAGTAATTCTATCAGATACAGCAAAGGATCTGGAAGAGCAATTGAACGGAATGGACAGTGTGCTGAAAGGTGCATATAAGATGAACATTAACAAGAGCTAAACTAGGGTAATGGAGTGCAGTGTAAGAAAATCAGGTGATGCGGAAGGAATTAGATTGGGAAACGAAGCAATAAAGGAGGTAGATGAGTTTTGTTACTTGGGAAGTAAAATAACAAATGATGGTCGCAGTACAGAGGATATAAAATGCAGAATGGCAATGGGTAGAAAAGTGTTTTTGAAAAAGAGAAATTTGTTAACATCGAATATTGATTTAAGCCTAAGGAAGTCCTTTCTGAGGGCATTTGTATGGAGTGTTGCCTTGTATGGGAGTGAGACATGGACGATAAACAGTGCAGACAGGAAGAGGATTGAGGCTTTTGAAATATGGTGTTACAGAAGAATGCTGAAGATTAGGTGGGTGGATCGCGTAACTAATGAGGAGGTGCTGAACAGAATTGGGGAGAAAAGAAATTTCTGGCATACCTTGACTAAAAGAAGGGATAGATTGGTGGGACACATTCTTAGACATCAAGGAATTGTGAATTTAGCATTAGAGGGAAGTGTGTGGGGTAAAAATCGCAGAGGAAGACCAAGAGATGGATACAGTAAGCAGATTCAGACAGATGTAGGTTGCCGTTCTTATGAGGAGATGAAGAGGCTTGCTCAGGATAGGGTATTGTGGAGAGCTGCATCAAACCAGTCTCCGGACTGAAGACCACAACAACAACACAACGACCTTGTTTGAAACGGTCAAGGGCGAGATATTCATTAGTTTCATTAAAAGGGGTAGGATGCGTTACATCAGAACTTTTGTCACTGTTATCACTGATTTGGGTAATTTTAACAGTAATATCCTCAACCTGTTTATTAATTTTATTGATCTGTTCAGTCGTGACTGACTGGAAGTTCTGCAACTTTTCATCAAATAGATTACTCTGTTGCTTCAACTGAGCGAGTTCAGTGGTTTCTATATTTTCGACTCGTGACGCAAGGCTTTCCATAACCGGATTAATCTCGTCGCGAATATCTTGTCTTATTTGCTGAGATTCACATTTGAAAGTATTGAGCAGTTGTTCCCTGAACCGATTGTTGTCCTCATTTATTCTATTAAAACTACTTTGAATACTCGCAAACCTCGAATCGCACGTCTGTTCTATTTTCTCAAGTTTTTCATTTAATTTCTGAGATTGTTTCTCGAGTTTTTCATTTAATTTCTGAGATTGTAATTGACTATTCTCAAGTTTTTCATTTAATTTCTGAGATTGTTTCTCAAGTTTTTCACCTAATTTCTGAGATTCCTGAGATTGTAATTGACTATTCTCATTTAACTTAGAGAGCTGTGAGAGTAAAATCTGCATGAAGTCATTTGGTAATACGTTTTCCGTAGCTGTTGCACATGTATTTTTTGTAGCAGAGCTAGGCGGAACCGATGCATTATTTTCCGCAACCACGTTACAAGAATTGGAATTCTGTATTGTCGAATCCTGTACTGTATCGTTATCCATATTGTCTATTCCTGAACTAATCTGTTCCGCATTTTCGGACACGGTATTTACTATCGTATTTGTATCAGTGCAGTGAGAAGACTCTTGTAAAAATTCAGCTTCTCTCCTTGCATCATTCGAGGTCTCATTCTCGGAAGCAGATTTAGCATCAGCGCGGACTCTCCTATTCTTCGACATTGTTAACAGAATTTTGCAGTAAAGTGACTAATAATATTTATTTTCACCAACTGCAAAATTTTTGAAAATTACACACGGTATTTATGAGAGAACAATAGGCTGAATTGGGCTAGTGCAACATACAATCACAATCGAGATTACGCGAACCGTTAATTATCACACGAGTTCCGCGATACTAGAACTTTCATCACAACAAACATCAGACAATATAAAAGAGAGACTTGTTCAGTAGTAATGCAATTATTTGTATATTCAATTAATCTACTATAAACAATGCTACACACTATCAAGAATGGTAAGTAACAAACTACAGAAACAATTACTATGCTACTGTTGCTATAACAAAGGATGGTGCTACAAAAATTAAATTAAGAGCCAAAAGATAAGTTGGTTAGTGGAAAAGACAAACTAACTGAAATAAGACTACGTATCTAACTACGTCACGATCCTGTTTGTGAACTATCCTGGCAGGGTCGCCAGATAAAAGCTGTACGTGTGTTGTGTGGATGTTGAACCTGTCGTTAGATCAGACAACAAATTGTTCCTTGACACAGCAATTTGGTTTAATTATGGCCCTGATACTGATGTATATGCTATTAAGTGAGAAACAGTGCATGAAACTGATTATGTGCGCAACGGATATTTTTAAACACAAAACAACTGTGGCATGTAGCCTTTTGAAACAGACACTGACTATACTCAAAGATTTTGACTGCGAGAAAGATATAAAAAAAACCACAAATCACTTTCTTAATGCTTGACTGTGAGAATTTTATGCAGATCAGTTTCTAATTATTGAAATTTAGTATCAATTTAGTATCATAGTCAATTAACTATCATTTACTATGGCACCAATAATGAAATACGTTCAACAATATTATTCACGTCAATACTGCACTTTAAATCCACTAATAATTGATTATCAAATGAAGGAAGTAGGTTAATTTTCTAACTACGTAAATGAGAGATGAAAGAAAGTTTAAGTTACTTATTATTAATAATCAGCATTACATTACCTACATAATACAACTTCTGACTTGCTGGCAAAGCAGCCTCTGCTCTACAACGGAGCCATACACACAACCCAACCGCTCTCTAAGCGAGCTGAACCACTAGTCTATTAATAATCAGCATTACATTACCTACATAATACAACTTCTGACTTGCTGGCAAAGCAGCCTCTGCTCTACATCGGAGCCATACACACAACCCAACCGCTCTCTAAGCGAGCTGAACCACTAGTAGTCCTCTCTCTCAGTGCGAGCTACAATGCTATGCAATACATGATCTTTGCCAAAGATGAAACTTCATAAAGGACACATATCGATACATACAGTAGAAGCGATATTATACATTTTCTTGCAAGCAAGTTACTCGATACAAAACAGGAGGCACAATATTGGACATTTTCTTACAAAATAATTTTTTATGGACACGTTTCAAAGTGACTGACCGGACAACGTTTCATAAAAGAACCTGCCGAGAATACAGCATGAACAGCATTAATTATTTATTTCGTAGTCATACATAAAAGATAAGTCCCTTCATTCTAAGTGAGTGAGTTTTCGAAGAGCATTCAAGCATCATTACCAAAATTAGTACATTACACCGGTGCTGTCGTAAATAAAACCTCACCGACTACGTTAAAATGGACAAATCCCAGAAGATGATAACGATGAGCATCCAATATAAAAAAGAAGCCATTTAATATGAAGGTGAAGCAATGAATTAAAATTTTTTATGCTGCCGGTAATTGAACCCGGACCTCCATGCTTACTAGAAAGACATCTTCCCACTACTTTTATTTATTGTCTTTTTTTCTTTTTCTGTGTCTTCAGGTAGATCTATATTTTGCGGGCATTGCTTCAGTTCGTTTTCGGTTATTCCTTGAATATTTGGCTCAGCTTTTTATATTACAGGGAGCGTTCAGTCCCCTGACCAGGCGCGCTGAGCCACCACTAGTGACTAAGGCGCCACGGAATAGTATAAGTACGACTTCTCACTGTATTCCACAGAAGCTGAATTAAAGTTTGTGACTTGCAGGAAAGTTGTACTTAGACTATTACGAGGCGCCTTAATCGTTAGTGGTGCGGTGGTCTACTGGCGCCGGGTGCCGTGCCTCAGTGCGCCCGGTCAGAGGGCTGAGCGCCCTCTGTAATAAAAACGCTGAGCCAAGAACACTACTAACAACAACAAAGATCAAACCTGATCAGCGAACGCAATGAAAAGAAATATCCATAGGGTAAAAAATGGTAAGACATCTGCCTAGCAGGAATGGAGGTCCGGGTTCGATTCCCGGCCGCATCACAAATTTTAATTCATTGCTTCACCTTCATCTTTTATGTCTTTGATATGTTAGAGACGAAAAACAGTCTCAGGGTTTATGTATTAATATTTACATGGATAAAAAGAACCCTTTGTTTAAATCTAGTTGCGGTGGTTAGAAGTCTGAGAGAAATCAATAAGTAGTAATGCAAGTCACAGCGAAACTAAAGATAACAATAACAACGCAGTCAAAGACTATAACAACAAAACTGATAACTGCTCAGCTCAAACCAAGGAGGTTAGAATCTCTGGAAATGCCGTAACACTGATAAAGTGAAGCCAACAAACTGGACACTCCAGAATTTCTGCCCAAAGCATTCGGCATAGAGCGTGTGTGTGTGTGTGTGTGTGTGTGTGTGTGTGTGTGTGTGTGTTTGTGTATAGGAGATATAGTAATGAAATGTACGTCACACACAAGTAAGTAAATACTCCAATGTGACTGTCAATTTAGTTGCATTACGTAAAGTAGGCAATATTCATACAGGGTTTTAACCAAGAAATCTTTAGAAATTAAATACTGCAACAGAGACTGAGCATTTTTTAATTATTCAACACTGTTGCTGCACCAGCCGCCACCACCACCATCATGGAATGGATTGAAATGCAAGAAATCTTTGTTTTGGGTACAAATGCATGCTTCAAGCAATGCCTGTTCTCATTATAGGTGACGTCACCTCTCTTTATTCTAACGTCCTTGGCTTCAACGCTGTTCAAAGACCTTATTAAAACGCATTTCCGTCAGCCACAGCTGCACATGCGCAATACGTCGCATTTACAACCTGCCAGGTCGGCGTTCGAACACGGAAAATAATCCGAAACGGCTTCAAAATGCTAGAAGCATTACGGCGCAGAAATCCATCGAAATTTGAAAAGAAATATTAATTACCGTAATATCTTCATAACTTAACAAAGAGAGATAAGCTTGCCGACAATTACCGATAGGAAATCGTACTACCACAGTAAAACATATGCAGTCTCGACACTTCTCAGTTATTTGTTATGCAGAGGGCTCCAAGCGGCTGGAAAACTACATTTCTGAACACGATATTGGATGACTGCGAATAGTATAGTTTATTTTGATTTTAAAATACTGTTTACATTAGGAAACTTATGTAATGCCATAAAAATAAGTAATAAGTTAAAAATAGCTCCACATTCGTCTTACTTAGTTTTCCTAAGGCACGAAACGGTACATTATAGGACAGTTTATACATCTATCTTGTAACCTACAGGCTTCTGATAAATAATTTCGTTCGCTATTATACATAAAAAATGGTTAGTAAACACCAGAAGACCTTTCATTTGCCGGAAAGACGTTAAGGTTTCTTCTGTACAATTCCAGTCGAATCAGTGAGTGTTTAACGTAGCAAACGTATATAGAATGCAATAACTACAGTATTTAACGTACCAACTGACTTACAGCAGTTGTAGCTGAAGGAAAAACGTCACAAACGTGGCAATAAACCGACAAAAGCTCAGAATCTGTTTTCCAACATAGAAGAAGCCAATTCCACAATTATTGTTACAGCTGAAGCACAAATGGTAAGAATCATCAAAACTCAGCAATTTTAAGCTAAAGTAATAACACTCAACAGAATATGCACGTTTAAGAAAGACGTGTGAGGTGTAAAAATGTGAGAATCATTAGACTCCATATCGAATTGATACACGTCAAAATACTGCCTGTCATAGTAAGAAAAGACCATAATAGAAATGTTTTATTCTATTATGTTTATACTGTACTTACTTTCAGCGGAATAAGCTTCAAATACACACATATTGGTAAATATTTGTTCAAGACGAAGATGTTCTTTAAATCACTGAATCAGTAATATTCGACTGTTTTTACGTTAATTTCTGTATTATGCATGGCCCTTGATATTTTACTGATGTTTGTAAAGCAAAATTTATGCTAACTATTTCCTTAATTACGTACAAAAAATTATAAACAAACATCACTAATTCGGCGGCTTGACCGTCGCTAGGAGCGCTAGTATCGTTGCATCTGTCAGTTGGTAACAACTTCCACAGCAGTGAGTGACTTGATTGATGTCCTACTGTCAATATGCACTTATAACACTATGTGTCGCCGTATTATTACAGTACGTATAACAGAGTAACATAATAGTCATCACATTTGGATATGGAACATTTATACCTGAAGAATATCATTGACATCATTACACATATGACTTTTCTTACCCGGATACAGGTTAATTTCGTTGAAAATCGCCGAATTCGCGTCATCGTTAAAACGAATTTTTCCAGTCCCCATCTATAGATCATAGACGTCAAGGACGTGATGTGGTAGGTGACTGATTTATTTGCTTTCGCGAAAGGAGCGCGTATTTCGAGTAGTCGATTTTGACCAGAAAGTCTCTCACGAGTTTCATTCACTTCGGGTACTTGTCGCTACTCCGTATACTGTCAATATACGCTTATAACAATGTGTAGCGCTGAATTATTACACTATGTATTACAGAATAATAAAATAGCTACCACGTTTGGATATGGAACATTTCTACTAGAACTATGTGGCCGACATGATTAGATTTACGACGTTTCTTACCTATATAAAGGGTAATTTTGTTAAAAACGCTCGATTTTGCGTCAATTGAAAAGAATCGAATTCATGTTATTTCCTTAAAGAACATCGAATTCACATTATTCGTCGCGTTTTTGAAACGATTTTTTTCCTGTCACTATCTATAGATCGTATGGCTCAGTAGTACAGTGGCAGAATGCCAGACTGTGAATCCAAAGGTCACGAATTCAATCCACGCCAGGTCCTAGGATTTTTATCTGCCACTTTCTACTTCTTTCACCTCTAGCAATGTTACTGCTGTGAAAATATCGAGTAGCACCGTGGTTCGGAACCTATGTTAAGCTGGAGGACTCCCTATTACTGGCTGGGTTAGTCAGTTCGAAGATAGACGTAGTCGATTTTCACCAGGAAGTCTCTCGCTTTAAACGGGTTTCAGTCACTTCAGTCGTCGCTGGTCCGTACTACTGTAAATATGCGTTTATAACAACGTATAGCGTCGTATTATTACACCATATATTACAGAATAATAAAATAGTTACCTAGTTTGGATGTGGAACATTTCTTCCTGACGCATGTGACTGACCAATAGATTTACGACTTTTGTTACCCAGATACGGAGTAATTTCGTTAAGAACGTCCGATTTCGCGTATAAAATAGCATTCATGTTATTTCCTAAATAAACCGCCGAATTCACGATATTGGACGCCTTGTTCAAACGTTTTGTTTTCTGTCCCTATCTATAGATCACTGACGTCAAAGTCACGATGTGGTCGGTGGCTGATTTACGTGCTTTCACGAAAAGAGCGCGCACTTCGAGTAGTCGATTTTGACCGGAACGTCTCTCGCGTAGAACGTGTTTCAGACACTTCGGGTAGTTGGTCGCTGCTGCGGAGACGTCCGCATAGCAGTGGCATAGCAGACGCACTGAGTCCGGTGTCGCCACCGCCGCCACCGCCACCGCCTGCGGCCTCCGGCCTCGCATCTGCTGCTCCGCTGGCCCTCGGCCGCTCGCGGCTAATCCAGATGCTGGCGAGGAGCATCTCCAGCCCTGCCCCTCCCCTCCCCTCCCCCTGATCGCGTTTCGCAAGCGGCCGCCGCTGCTGCCGCCGGAGTGGGGCGGGAGAGGCAGAGGGTGCGTTTCGCGCGTCGTGCGGTATAAATACGGCGAGAGAGCAGCACTCGGACAACAGCTCACACGACTGCACTCCCGGGAGCACCGCACGGTGATCTCAGCTCCGCAGACACCCACCACCGACGTCATGAAGTTGGTGAGTACCTGTGCCACCGTCCCAAGTACTCTGCTGTTTCACTGCCTTCGCTGGCTTTGTAGTGCGATGCAGCATTACATCTTTGTCTTCTCATACACTTCGCAGACAAACTATTCCCGATAGACACCTAGGACGAAGCTGTTCAAATGTTTGTAAAGTCACGGGTCCTAACTGCAATTGTCAGCGGTCCCTAAACTTACAAATTACTTAAACTAACTTATCCTAAGAACAACGCAAACACCCCGCCCGAGGGAGGACTCGAACCTCCGTTGGCGAACGGCCGCGCCCACCGCAGCATGGTGCATCAGTGCACACGACTATTCCTCCGCGGTGACGAAGCTGCAGTCTATATTGGTTCACTCTTGTAGGGTCATCGTTCTCGGTTCTTTTACAACACCGTAATGGAGAACACCTCCCTTCCAGCCTTTGCACTGCAGTTAGCTGATCAATCTGTAAAAAACCTGCTACTCTTCTCTAGAACTTACCATACCCTGTATCACTTCTTATTATGGATAGAGTTATTGTACTTCTGCTTGCCTTAAATGTGAGGCACGAGATCTAATCAGTTCAACATCGGTATACTCGTACATGTTAAATACGCGGTTTACTTACCAATCCTCAGAAAGACGGTTACTGTTTCTTTAGAGAAAATTTCTGTAGGCAGTCTCAGACTAATAGACTTCCAGTAATCTACCTACTTTTATCTGAGTACCACAACTATTGACCACCGATAACATGAATTTGTTGAGAAACTACATTTCATTCTTGTGTGACGGTCCAAATGTACACTAATACTTTCAGATTGCCTTTCTGGCTCAATGAAGCTGTTCCCATTGGTTTTCTGGAGCCCTGGACCTAATTCTCCAGATATCCTTCGCAAGTCAAATCTTTAGGTTTACTTCTACTAGCTTACGCCAAGTAGTAACAAACAGAAGACAGAATATTCTCCGTCCAAATGTCATAAAATGTTAAACCAGCAATAGATCGATTAAGGATATATTAATCTGCTAAGAGGAAGTTCGTCGATTCTGAAAGCTGTCTCAAAGATGGGCTGAATTTTACACGTTAACAGAGAGAGATGCCTGAGTCTGCTTCAGCGATAATGTCTGAATATCACTTGAACTGAACTAGGATATAAACGAAAGTATGTGCGCTTACTGGCGACATAATAAGATAGAGACACAAATATTTTATGTTTGTTAGGTATTTGCATAGCAGCCCCACACCCACTTAACTAGCAAAGTAGGAATCCTACAGCACCACGCTGGATAGTATCGTGGTGTCTGTGGTTTGACGTTGCCTTCCTCCAACACATTATTTTCAAGTGTTTGTGTAGTGTCCATTACTATGAAGACTGCGTTTACAGTTTAGTGTTGTGGGACATGTGAATGAAGCGCAGGGATCGGGTGAAAACCGAAAGTGACAACCATCTAATTCCTGTGTAAGGGCACAATTATAGTTGTAAGCAGATCATATAAACATATTATCACCGAGAGTGATACAGGGTCTCTTTTATAAGATTAAATGGTAGTTTCCACTTTAATAAGGAGCAAATATTTAATCAGGACTGTTACTTTATGACTCCACTCTGCTACATTCTCCAAAACATGTCAAACACTCCTCATCAAGAAATGGAACCGGCTTCTCTCTGAATATGACGGCACTGCACAAGTGGAAACGGGTCCTTTGAAAATTCTAATTACCAATTAATATTGTGTTTATCCAGAAAGTTCAATGAAGAAACGGTAACGTTAAAACATGAAATGAAGGTACAACACCTGTTCAGGGGATCACTTCGAGTGTACAGGAGGTAGGTGAAGCGACCGAAAATTGTATTCCGAGAAAGAGATTGGTTATTGCTGTGAGAGATTAACAGAGGCGGGAATCTCGTGACGAGCAGCGAGGAAATGGCAGGTCTGATCATGTGTGAATATCACTTACTTCTGCACTAGTCTGTAAACGTAATCTTGGGCGCGTCTTTGGTTGTCTAACGGGATGGACACCGAGACGTAAAAATTTTGTACTGATTGCCACTGGACAGTTGAGAAGGACAAAATGCGCATGCAGACGATCCGAGAAAGCTTTCCTGAAATCATGAAACTTTTTGAACCTTTATTTCGCAGTTCTGTATTGCAATCTTGAGATCTGTTAATAACGGAAATTACTAGTAATATTTCGTCAGTCTAAGAATGGACCTGAGTATGTCATCAATCAACAATATTAGTGTCTAATGTACAATACACTGTACCCATGTCGCCAGTCCATCACCTGTGGTTTGCAAGGTGTGAAGCACACAAGTTCACGGGCGAGTTCCTCTCCAAGCGAAACACACTGGAACAGGCTTCCTGCTATGATAGACCGCGTAACACGCGTCCCTTTTTGTTGTGGCCGCGATGGCCAGGTAGCAGCAGGTAGAAAGTAAACACGCAAAAGTCGCCGCGGCTGGACGAGGCTTTCGCAGGAGGCGGCGGAGAGCATCTTCCGTCAGACCGCTAGGCAGGGTCCGCCTCAGAGGTCGGTAGGGATCGGGCGCGCCTTTTACGTCACTTTACGTCAGTCTGCGTTTGCGGCACTGACCACTGGACAACATCGGCGCTCCTCCACGGCATTCACTCTGTTAGGTGCTACACGACGCGTACTTCATGTACTGCCGTGCGAGGGTGCACTGACATTAACAGCAGCCGACTTTGCAAGTTGTTACTTTCAGGTACCGAAACTGGCCTAACTTCGTCCACCTAGGGTGAATTTGGCCACTCGGCTATCAAACCAGTTTTCTTGCTTCTGCAGTCTAGTAGACCAATGGCTGAACCCGATGGCTGTGATGTGCCAATCGAGGTCTCTGACAACCGCATTGTTTTACTTAACGTTCTGCGCTATAAATACCTTACAGTGATTATTGCTTGCGAGTTCGTGCAGAATCACAATAGCATCGTTATGTAGTGTGGAAACAAATCTTTGAGCAGCCGAGACGTCGTTTTGTAAGTCATTATTTTGTCAACAAGTCAATTAGGTAAATATTTCTTAATATACAGGATGAGTCATCAATGAGGAAAAATATTTCGTACAAATTTTCGCACACTTGGCTACAAACATAAATCCGTTTTCCGCATGTTCCTATGTCAATAAAAATCTGGAAATATGAAGTGGACTTTTTGGTGTTACTGTGTGCAGACATTGGCAATAGGACAATAAGGCACAAGTTGATTTCTCTATGCCAACTAGCCTCGATACATAATAATATCCAGTGAAAACGTTACGGGATAGATGTGAGCGGCAAGACTACCTATAAACTCTAATTTTCCTTCCTTCGCCCTGTATATACATAGAAAGTATATTTAGCCAATGGCCGTGTCGCAGTAGATACACCGATTCCTGGTAGATCACCAAAGTTTAGCACTCACGGGCTTGGCTAGAACTTGGGTGGGTCACCGTCCAGGTCTGTCGAGTGCTGTTGGCAAGCGGGGGTGCACTCAACCCTTGTGACGCCAACTTAAGAGTTACTTGATTCAGAAGTAACGGCAACGGTCACAAAAACTGACATAACTCCGGGACGGCGAGGCGCTGACAAACTACTTCATTTAACTTAATGTAACTTATGCTAAGGACAACACAAACATCTGTGCTTTAGAGACGACTCGAACAGTGTGAGTACGAGTTTTCCAGGTAACATCGGCCAGGACAAAAAGCATCAAAATATTAGGAGGGTGCACACATTGTAATTACAACCAGGATTGTTGACAAAATGCTGTAAGGGAGAATAAAACAGGAAAATTATGGATAAGGCAAGCCTCTGAAATGTTATCAGAACCAACGATCACTCCAGAAAAAATATCAATACATTTTGAAGTTTGCTAATTATATGTCTTTTATTTATTTATTTATCTTCTTTTTTTTCGAAATGAAATTTTTAAATGCCGTTCACGCCGGAGGTTCGAGTCGACCCTTGGGCATGAGCGTGTGTGTGTGTAGTCATTATTGGTGTAAGGTCAAATGGGAAAATAGTAGTCATTATTGGTGTAAGGTCAAGTGGGAAAATAGGAGGCAGTGAGGCAGTGGAGAGAGAGAGGGGGGGAGGGGAGGGGAGAAAGGTGTATAATTCGTGGGAGTATCGAAATTCAAAGGTTAATACACTTGATATCAAAGGACACACACAAAATATTTTTGGAACAGCTATCATAAAACGATTTTCACCGGTATAAATGTAGGGCAGGAGCTTAATATCGTAAATATTAGGAAACATTCTCTAAATCATGTGTGTTTTTTAACACAAACGTATGTGTTTTTAATTGGATTTCATCAGAAATCAGAAATCAGTAGCATGACATGTCACAAACAAAGGTGTTGACTGAATTGCAGTGAGCCACTTGCATCCCGAGGTAATGCGAAGTGAAGTTTACGCGTGAAATACGCAAAACGTACGGCTAGCGCACGTCCTGAGAAGCATTAGGTTCTCGCCTGAGTCCCAGCACGTGCGCCATTGCGATTGCGATGAAATCAACGCCATTATTTATGCTATTTGTCTTGCTATAGATTGCTGATGAAATATTATAGGGTGTCCATTTAAAAAACATATATTTTTCGTTAAAAACCACATTCGCTTTCGTTTTAGACTGTTTCTAAATTCCTACATTCTTGACCCCTCCCTTACGTTGAAATATTTTGCGTGGTCAAGATAAATATTTCTGAGAACGAAATGAACTCCTTAATATAATGAAAACTTTCGACAATGAGACTTTCTTGGTGATTATTACGTCGGTAAACAATCGATTCAAACGCTGGAGCGCGGGGCGTGGGAATTACAGTCTCGTTCATCACCCCAGCTGTCAACAATAGAAAACCAATTCGAATCCCAGTAACACTCGGTTCAAATTACTTTCACTTAATTTCCAGTGTTGCCAACTGCATGCACCTTGAAGTGATGGTGCCGTACCACGTACAGAGTGTTTATGAACGCTGTGTGGTGTCTGTGTGTCGCAGTTGCTGTTGGCAGCGCTGGCAGCCGTGGCCGCGGCCGAGCGGCTGGACAACTCGTACCTGCCGCCTCCTGGCGCCCCGCTGGCCGGAGGCGCCCCAGGAGCCATCCAGGCGCCATTCGGAGGACCTGGAGGGAGACCCGGACAGGGCGGGTGAGTACAGCACTGGCTCCAATCACTGGTTATGATTATATACATGCGCGTGCTTGAAAGCTAACATTGATCACGAACAAACAACATTTCTATGGTATCTGAGGGTGATGTAGGTAAACCTTATAGGCGAGGACAGAGACTACAATATATTTATCAAATAACAGTCGCCTGGGGGGGTAATAAGAAGGGGTTAGCAGAGCTGAGGAATTTGTGACAGGCCGCATTAAACAACTCAGAAATCGACATAAAAAAGTAAATGGTCTCCTATATGAATATGACTAAACGATAGTATAATGATGTCTCAAATAACAATCACATTCGAGCACTGTTTCCAAATGCGTATTCTAAGAAACATCTATAACACATTTTCAAGTGAATTTTTATTATAAGCGGTGCACTGGTATGTGATGTACCAATGCTATACAGTAACTTCAGTGACAATATCTTGCTGTAAAATGTGCTCTTGTAAAAGGTACACATCACCATATGTACAAAACCTAGTAGGGTACTATTTCTTTAGGCAGACAACTGTGACTCTAGTTCGGTGGCCACAACTATTAGGTTAATACACTTGGTATATTTCGTGAATACCGTGATGTTCTCGAAGAGTACAGATACTAGTTGTTTTCTATGGTCAGTGGTGTTACGAGGCAGTGGTGGTGATGTAAAAGGCTACATTGTGGAATATAGTAATATTTATTTCATTTTAGTGATCTCGCAACCAATCTCTAACAGGAGCCCATAAACAGTATAATCATATTCCTGGGTGGCAGAATGTAGTGAGCAGGGATTTAGTTTGAATCCTGGCCATGGAACAAATTTTTGATGCTTTGCGCTGCTTAAATGCACCGTTGAATATCAGTGAAGATAAGCCTCTCAGAACCATAAAAAGCACGGTACTAAAGTTGAATTTCGCAAAATAATAATAATAATAATAAGCATCCACATTCCACATTATCTTGATAAAACATCTCACAAAGATCCACTAAGCAACTTCATGCTTTTAGGACTTGGTTATTATTTAAGCTGCAATACTGTCACTTCTAAAAATTTCATTCCATTTTATTCAGATTAAAACGACTGTTATAACGTGATGGTGCTCGTTTTACAGCATTGGAGGCGGTCGTCCTGGAGCCGGTGGTGCTGGCCCTGGAGGCCTCGGAGGACCAGGGGCTGGTGGATTCCCAGGAGCAGGAGCTGGTGGATTCCCTGGATCTGGAGCTGTTGGAGCGACGCCAGGTGCTGGGGGATTCCCTAGCGCTGGAGGCATTGGTGGATTCCCTGGTGCTGGAGGAGCTGTAGGATTCCCTGGATCTGGAGCTGGTGGTGCTAGACCCGGTGCTGGTGGATTCCCTGGTGCTGGTGCTGGTGGTGCTAGGCCTGGCGCTGGGGGATTCCCCGGTGCTGGAGGTGCTGGTGGTGCCGCTGGTGGTCCTGTCATCCCCATCCTCAAGTACGAAAACGTCAACAATGGTGATGGCTCCTACTACTTCAGGTAAGCAGAGCTGAACAGCTGTAATATAACCTAAATTACAGACTCCAAACCCAAACACTGCCATTTTAATTCGATGTCAATGTAGTGTCCTGTAAAACAGATCATACAATAGTTGTGTTTCCTGAATGTGACATGACTTTTGGCAAAATATGGGGTTCTTTAGAGTTATTGAAGCCTAATCATGGGTCTCAAGTAATTTAAATAGCCGAATGCTTGACATGTCTCGGAGAATTAATTATACGGACGATACACTTTTCCCTGTCTTCATATTCTATTTATCTAATTCTCCTCTGTTTCTCTCTCGCCTCTCTCTATTCACCTCTCCCTCTCTCAGCAATCTGATGTTTGCACTCTATCGATCTTCTTCTTTGCCTGTCCATCTCCTTCTACACCTTAGTAATTTGTCACCCCTGACAAATATGCATAATTCCACAAGTTTTAGGTTCAAACAGTATCCCACACCATGGATAGGTTCCTTATGTTGCTTTACAGACTATGAAAGCCCTCTCCATTAAAATACTCACACATTCATGGTGATAGGCCAAATAGTGTCGAGAGTACACTCCATCCTTGTAAATGAACAATACAAAATCCCAGACAGGCACTGATTCTCCTTTAGTGATGCAACATTTAAGCAATATTGTAGCAAAACTATACGGCTATTGAATTACAAACAAATGGACACGGTTTTGATAAAGATGAGAAGAAATATATCTTGACCATATTATAAAGAAAAATATGAATATAAGTCGTAGTAACACTGCATCCTATGCATGTGAACTGTTCATGGCGACGATTATACCCCAGCTACGTAATTTTTTCTGTTGATGTGATGCTGCTCACCTGTTACTTCTTTCATTGCAAAGTATTACAAGATACTTCAGGTGGACCTGGCTACACTGTTTTTATATGTGTTGATTTACCATCTGTTCTGTGTATAATTTTTATTTACAAACAGCTATGAGACCGCCAACGGCATCGCCCAAGACGAGCAGGGTTCCCTGAAGAACGCGGGTGTCCCTGACGCCGAGGCCCAGACCGTGGAGGGCCGCTACACGTACACTGGAGACGACGGCGTGCAGTACACGGTCACCTACACCGCCGACGAGAACGGCTTCCAGCCGCAGGGCGCCCACCTGCCCACGCCACCACCAATTCCCGAAGAAATCCTCCGCTCCCTGGAGCAGAACGCTGCTGAGGAGGCCGCCGCTGCAGGTGCCGCTGGTGGTGCTTTCGGGGGTGCCCCAGGAGCTGGTGGCGCCTTTGGTGGCGCCTCAGGGGCTGTTGCCGGTGGTGCCTTCGGTGGTCGTCCCGGAGCTGGCGCAGGTGGTGCTTTTGGCGGTCGTCCGGGAGCTGGTGCTGGTGGCGCGTTTGGTGGTGCTCCAGGAACCGGTGGTGCTTTTGGAGCAGGTGCTGGAGCTGGTGGTGCACCTGGAAGTGGTGTTGGCGGTGCTTTCGGAGGTCGTCCAGGAGCTGGCGCTGGTGGCGCCTTTGGTGGTTCTCCAGGAACCGGTGGTGCACTGGGTGGTGGCAGAGCTCCAGGAGCTGGTGAGTTAATAAAAATCCTTTAAGCACATTTACAATCACATGCTTTCAATGCTGGGGCACCATTCCAAATTTGGAGAGATGTTCATTACTCATATAAAGGAAAAGGTACATGGGCGTAATTGTGTTATGGAGGGAAACGTTACAGGGTAGTTTGTGGAGCTGCACTTAGGCACTATGCCTAAGTTACTCAGTGCTTTAAGTAATTGCCTTGTTAGCAGGAGATCTTGATTTGTATCCCTATCTTAGCAGTAATTCAGTGCTTTCTCCTATAAAATAGACCTACAAGATTTATAAGCTGGTACCACTGTGTTGATGACTCAAAATCATTTTTTTCCAATTTTGAACTGCGAGGTATTTCATAAGAAGGATATGCTTAGTAGCTTTGCCTTTAACGCATACTGCGTGACACACCTATTGATTGAGGTGATATTATCCTTGTGGTTGAGCAAGGATATGTCCAGTGGTTAGTCGTCCCAGCCGTGGCGGAACAGCCGGGCGCAGTGAGGTGCTATGCTACGAATTGCGAGGCCGTTCCCCGTCGGAGATTCGAATCCCCCCTCGGGCATGGATGTTTGTGCTGTCTTTAGTATATGATAGTTCATAAGTAGTTTGCAGGTTTAGGGACTGATGACCCCGCATTAAGACCCATAACTTTACAAATATTTGAATATTTTGTTAGTCGCCCCGAGGATTTCCTTTCTGCCTGTCAACTACGCAGAAAATACTTTCATAATGTCCATTTAGTGACTTTTTCGATGAAGCCTAGAACTGTGTTTGATCAAAAAAGGAATCTGTGGGGTTATGTGTTTTTATCCAATTTTTTTTTTAATTTTTTGTAATACTCAGAGAAATATATGGAACAGTTCACGTATTTGAAAAAGAGGTTTGTACCGACTTGAGACTAGATACAGCAACCTAAGGGCAATATTTAATGCAAATTTATTCGTGCTGAAGTGCCTAGAGTTAAGTAGTTTTCTCTTTACTACGAAGTCTTGTGTACATCAAATTGTAACTCTTATTTGGTGATTGACAATAGTGAGAGACTTGTACAGCCTGAACAGCCTGAAACAGTGGAAGTCAGTAGGTGCTGAAGAGCCAGTTTGATGTAATAGATCATTCGTTATTTCTAACAGTCTCCATTAGCTTCGTTAGATCAAATATATATACCCATTGTTCTCCCCTATACACTGTTATAGCAAATCTTCATTGCAGAACACTTCTTTTGATACAGATCCTGGTGTCATAAATAACTTGTTCGATTTCCAAGATATGTCACGGTCTCATGCATAGTCTAACAGCACTTACTTCCAGTATCTTTTTCACTTCATTATATAGACTTATTCTTAGGTTTACGCCCAGTGAATTCTCATCCAGGGTCAGCAGTGTCTCTACACCGTCATTCACTACAACACACTAGTTTGAAAAGTAAATGAGTGACTATTTTTCTGCCATTGTGATATTTATGTAGAGTCCCTAATCCAACAAATTTGAACATGCAATATTTGAGTACTTAACCAGAAGTTTCCATTAACCTACGAAGCGTTCCAAGTAATATTTTCCGTATCTCACAACCTCTGAACTGTTTAGGATTACACGATATTTTTTGAACAGGAATAAGTGATCAGCTGACGTGTTGTTTTATTTTCTGATATGGAATTTCATTACAGTTTAGCAAATAGACATACCGTAGGTAATAGGCTGTCTTCATTACAGATAAATTAGTCTCACTTTAATGTCAATTTCTGGGCTCCTGATTGATTAGAAGGCTGAAGATTACTACCTGTAGCTTCATTTATTCACGTTATTAGGTCCTCGGGCGAATGACTCAATTTAGTATTTGTTTGATATATCCAACTAATTCTTCATAATTGATAATCACTTCTTTTTTTTGGTCTGTATTAAAGATTTATTCGTACTTCTGCCATTGTTTGTGAATCAACTGAAATCACTTAACAAGAACATGTCTTCTGGTCCGGACTGTTTACCCATTAGAATTCTATTTGATTAGGCTGATGCGATTTATCCGTACTTAACAGCATTGCACAACCGCTCGCTTAGCGAAGAATCTCTACCAAAAGACTGGAAAGTTCACAGGTCATACCAATATTCAAGAAAGACAGTACGAGTAACCCACTAAACCGCAGGACTATTTCATTGACGTAAATGTGCAGGAGGGTTTTAGAACGTATCCAGTATTCAAATATTATGAATTATCTCGAACAGAATAATCTGTTGACCCAAGGACAACACGGATCTAGAAAATATCGTTCATGTGAAACACAACTAGCACTTTACTCACACGAAGTGATGAGTGTTATTGACAAGGGATCTTAATTTGATTCCGAATTTTTTCTAGATATCCAGAAGGCTTCAGACGTCGTACGTCAGAAATGGCTTTTTATCAATTTGCGTGGTTATGGAATATCGCCCCAGAGTTGTGACTGGATAGGGGATTTCCTGTCAGAGAGGACACTGTAGTAATCGATGTTAAGATATCGACTTAAACAGAGGTGATATCCGGCGTTCCCAACGGTATTGTCATTAGTCCTCTCCTGATATCTACATAAACGATTACGATTGTTTGCAGATGGCGCCGTCATTTATTGTCTAGTAAAATCACCTGATGATCAAAACCAACTGCAGTACGATCTACATACGATATTAGTTTGGTGTAACAATCGGTAATAGACTCAATATAATGAGAAGTGTGACGTCGACCATATGAGTACGAAAAGAAATCCGTTTAACTTTGTTTACAAGATAAATCAATCAAAAATGAAGGCACTAAACTGCACGAATTACGTATGAATTACTATTCAATCAGACTTAAACTGGAAAGACAATGTCTGACGAAAGGCGAACCAGAGACTGCGTTTTATTGGCAGAACACTTATATGATGCAACAGAACTACTAAGGAGACTGCATACACCACTGTTGTCTGTCCTTATTTGGAGTATTGCTGCCAATTGTGGGCTCCTTATTAGAGTCCAAAGAAGTTTCGCCCGTTTTTTATTGTCACGATACAGGGGACACAATGACACAGCAAAGTGACAGGATCTGTGATGGGGATCATTACAATAACGGCGTTTATCGCTGCGGTGTGGTCTACTTACGAAACTCCGATAGCCAACATCCTCCGCCGAGCCGCGGTGGAGTAGCCGAGCGGTCTAAAGCGTCTCGCTGCGGAGCGCGCGGTTGCTCGCCTTGGAGGTTCGAGTCCTCCCTTGGGCATGGGTGTGTGTGTTGTCCTGAGGTTTATCTAGGTTTAATTAGTTTGTAAGCTACGGACTGATGACCACGCAGTTTGATCCGATAGATTTAAAGACATTTGAACATTCTCCGCCGAACGCGAGAAAATATTGTTGACTGCCACTTATATAGGTAGAAATGATCATCAGAATAAAATACGAGAAATCAGAGCACGGACGGAGAGATTCAGATGTTCTTTTCTCCCCTGCGCTACTGCAGAATGGAATGGTAGATGAATAGTATAATGGTTATTCGATGAACCCTCTGCCCCGCACTTAAATATGAGTATCCCATGTAGATGTAGATTTAGATTATAAATTCCATATCCTAAGTTTTGATGTCATCCTAACGATAAAACGTACATTCAATATATTGTAATTGTTTTACTTCTGAGTTTGCTATATGTCGTAGGCAGTTTCATTTATTAGAACGAAACGAGTGTTCACATCAGCAATTGTAACTGTGTTCCATTCGAATTTTTTCTACAATGTGTTCCCTAATGCAATCCATATCCCCGGGCACATGAATGCGTTCCTCTACTTTGCTGTTCGTTTGCAGGCGCCTTCGGCCGCCCCGGTGCTGGAGCGACGCCCAGCTACTCTCCAGAAAGTGGCTACTCTTACCCCAACCCTGGCAAGTAGGCGCCCGGGCAGCCCTTCGCCAGCAGCCGGTATCCAGTTGCTGGCAGACGACCAAACGCTACCACGACCACGGACTACGACCACGCCCACCGCGCCAGCCGACCACTTTGCACCTGTGGCCGAGCTGGTCAGGACTCCCCTTCGTCCATCCGACTAACAGTGACCTCACCTGACGTCTCCCTCCTGACCAGAAGTCGTCTCGACTGCTGCTGCGTTGATCGGAGGACCATCGACGAGTGCTACAGAGGCGACGATGAGGGACTTAAACGCTGTCGTCCACTGCCACAGACAACCACATGCGAACTCTTTTCAGCCACTCTTTGTTTTCTAAGTCGGCATCACTGATGCATGCAACCTGTTAATACCTATGACTAGTGCAGTTCCTGAAAGTCGCCTTTGGTTCACAACTCAATGCTGACTGCAGAAAGTACGAGACAACTTCACACTCTTTTATTCATTCTCTTTTTTTCTTTTTACTGAAGATCCCCACTACTTACTTTGCTTTCGCAGATGCTCAAAGACGATGTCTGCGTTGCTTTTGACGGCAAAGCACACTACGAGATTCTACTTGAGTCATTATTTTTAAAGTACTATTTATTTTTATATGTATATAAAAATGTAAAAAAAAGCAATGTGTGTAAAATATATTTTTAATAAATATTGTTTTCCTTAAATGTTGTGCGTTATCAATCTTAGAAATAATTTGAATATTAATTACGTGAATTAATATATGAAACGAAAATTATGATAAGCGTCGATCGACAAAAATGCTATAGACTATATAATTTCGGAAAGTCTTTATGACTGTTTTGGTCTGGAGTAAAATAACATAGTAGTTCTAGTTCGGGTGTAGGGATGAAAATTGATGTAATTCCAGACATGACTTTTATTTTAACACAGAAACACACACATATACAGACACACCCACACACACACACACGACCAACAGGCTATATCCAATTGACACAAAGTTAATGAAATACGGAAGACCACTGAGGAGAACACAGTTTTGGAAGTAGTAACTACTCTCTTCTGGTGTATGGTAATCCTATAAAATATGGAAGATAATAAAGTTATATAAGAAATCGAATGATGATAATTGTTGCTTTACATTGTAATCATACTTTCAACTAACCACGAATTAAAAAAAAAAAAAAATTACCATTTCTGGGCGTTGAAGTAAATTCAACGGTGAAGTTGAAAATTTTTACTGGAACCGATTGCGAACCCGGATATCCCGATTAGGGCCGCATTGAAACTGTCATTTGCCTATTGGGGCGTATATACAATTATTGGTATGGTGTCTGTTGTTTTCGGACGCATTAGTACGCTCGATTCGTTGCGGGAACACATTATAGACTGCGAGCAAGAGAAACTAATGGGGAGGAGGCACTGCCATCGTACTGACAAGTTGAGAATTTAGTGTTTAGAGAAGGCTTGGCTGGATAGCCTAACTGGTTAAGGCGAGCGCTAGCCCGAAGTGCGAAATCCGAGTTCGAATCACAATCCAACACTTCGCCGTTGCATTTATTTCAAAGCCCCAAAACGGTCGAAATGCTTCAATACTTCTAATACGTAAAATTACGGTCGTGACTGTAAACCAGCACTATTCGTTCCTTTCGGACATGTCCGAAAAGAGCAGCCACTATATCAATAATTATAGTACCTGTTGCAACGCTTACACGGTAATAAACAGCAAACGTTTTAAAGACAGGTGATTAAACTGTAACGTTGACATATAGGAAACGCTATTGAAGGCAAGCTCTTGAAGTGACAATATTGCACTAATAAGATAAATCAAACAAAACAATAACGATTTCGCTGCAAAGAGATTGGTGTCATAGAGTCCCAAAATTCTTTCAGCAGACTCACCCGCTATATTTTATAGAGTAGTATCTCTGAAGATGAGGGTACCAAAGATGTTAAATTAAAAAAAGTAAAAAAAAAAAAAAAAAAAGAAAAAATCGAACAGAAAGAAGAATAGAATCATGATAAAACATTACAACAAAGCGAAGATGCTTTGTAAAATACATTACCTCACCTGGACCAGGAATGCAACGATTTTAGTTCTAATATTTATCACAAAAAGTACAAAAATAATATATTTTAATATACTTACGGAACAAAGAGAATAACAATCAGCTAATCCTACAAGACACAAGACAAACTAAAATTTAGTACAGTAATTTTCTCTTTCATTACATAATTTTTTGGGTGATTAATAGATGCTTGAATGCTCGTTTGCGTTTTTATCTTGCTTCGTAATAGAAAAAATAATAGATGAATACACAGCCGTCTGCAACGCAACTATACTCTTTACCCTCAAAGAATTGACAGAAAACCCATAAACAAACACACACATACACACACTAAAACGAAAGAACATGCTTCAAAACTCCCACCCACATCACAGTCAGCTGTTCTCAACATTACTTTCAGAATTCAACTTCCCGCCATCTTGTTTTCCTGACATAAACATTGGGTGAAATTAAAGTGTCAAAGTGTTCCTTCACAACGTGAAAATACCGCAAATACATTAAAGTAAGTGATACAAACTTGTCATAAACACAGACATTTTGTGCTAGAAACAGTCGCAACACTAAAAATAACACAAAAAGACGTTCTGTATTTTCGTAAGAAATCCCGATATTTACAAGTTAACCAACATCGCACTAACTTCACACGTTTTGGTTTGCAGATGGCAAACTGTCAAAAGCATACAGAGATGCATTGTGACATAATGAGCCACGGAAACAACGAACAAACTAAAAACAATTATGTTAGCTCAAGGCGGATCATACCCAAAAGCAAATTTCCCCCATTCACTTTCTCACAGGAATAATGAACAATGTTTATCCACAGTATTTACGAAATTTAATAGAACAACTTACTGTTTATATTTTTCGCTCGCGTTCGTTCACCATTTAGTCTATACGTTTTATGAAACTAAATACGTGAAAAGATATTTATATTTCATTACTTTAATGTTTTATTAGCCAGTTCAAATAACCTAAATGCACGTTAAGGAAATTAGCCGGATGTAGCTGCAAATGAATTTCATAACAGCCCACGCCACATCGTTTTTACTGGCCGAGGGTGTCGCAAACGAAGATCAGCATTATTGAAACTTTAAGATCTCCGACAACGATGCGAAACTAAATTTTTATTGGTCGACAACTAGTTTCGGGCAGGCCAAAGCTCACCCTCAGGTTATAACAATGAAAATTACAAATTTAATCATCTCTTACATAACGTTACCAAAGAATTACTAAGGTATTCACAACAATTCGGTACAGAAACATACCTATCTATGAATGTACAAGTCTCCGATAATATAAATTATTTATGTCAAATATCCGGAACTCTTAGACCATATGCGAGTCGAATTACGTTGACACCTTTTACTCATCTCCCAATGGCAGTGATAATCTCGTATTGTACTGGTTTCGTAGCAGTGGCCCTTACACTTTGGCATCATTGCCATGCAAGTCTCCCAAGTGGCATCAAATAAAAATGCTTTTACACCTATATAAATTCTCCGTCAATCCCATTTAATCCCACCCCATCTGATATCTCTGTTTTATGATTATCATGTCTGCCTATGTAGGTGCGTACTAACAAAATATGTTCGCGCTTAGAAGCGAAAGATGGTGATAGAAATATCGCAAATAATTCTCCCCGCACGCTTAACGTCTTTCTTCTAACAATTTCCATCCAAACTCGTGCATCATTTCTGTGACACTCTCTCCCCACCATCGTGATAGTACAAAACGGACTGCCCTTATCTGAACTTTCTCTATATCCTCCGTCAGACGCACTTGGTGAAGATCCCATAATGAGCAGCAATTCTCCAAACTAGAGGCACAAGTTTTCAGCAAATGAAACGTAGTCTTGTGTCTGTCTAGCTCTGCGTATTTCACTCTACCCTGTTTCGGTTCTCCTAGACATGACCTAAATCAAATATGGTTAACATTTGAATCGGTCATTTCAAAAAGGTCATTAGTCATGAAAGTAAAATTTTACAGGAGAAGGAAAAAACGTTCTACAGCATAAACCATTTATTTATTTATTGTTATTTTAATATCAATATTTAGTGAGGTGCCAAGCACTGTGTTGCACTGTGTATTTTTGTTTTGTAATTAATAGTTTAACCACAATATTAATTTAAAAATTGCTGACTTATGACCTTTTTGCAATGAACGACCGTGTGTTGCAACAAATGAAAGCATTACTTGCAAATAAGTGCCTATTTTATTGAAAAAATCAGTTAATATTTAACACAGTAAAATGAAATTTGAATATTATTATCTGCAGTAACATTTTTCGCAACATTTGTGTGGTTTTATAACATGAAAATAGAGTACAATAAACCATGTCAATCTTCTTGATAATCATCTTCATTATTTGTTCCCCCTTCCTTTGCCCATTCTTGCAGTTGGACATAAAATTCCACATATTCAGCTGGAATATACTTCCTCACTTTCAGTAAATCTTGTATTTTTTGACATTGATCGGCACTTGCTTTCCAGGATACGCCATCTCGATGGGAAGTACAGGATGCTTATTGAAGCTTTGGAGGGGCTGGAATGTCTCTCTGATGAGCCCATCGATTAATTGCTCTGTTTTTACTTGCCCAGGATAATGTGCATCATACTGAAAAGTCATCCATTTTGAAGGAGAAAAAGAAACTTTTTATTATTTGGGAATTATTCCCACGCTTGATTCGGAGAGGCAAGCCTTTTCAAAATAGGCAGGCCACCAGCTTTTAAAGGCTAATACAGCAACATTATCAATAGTTTCCACTGAGTATTTACTTGATGCCTTTTTTATCATTATGGCATACTCTTCAGGTAAGTAGATCCGGTCATGACGTCTTACAAATTTTTTATGCTCCCCAAATCTCTATCGTTTGGAAGGAAACTATGCCCGCATATAGGGAAGTAATGTTTCATCTTCATAAATCTCCCAGTTGATACAAGTGTTAAACAAAAGCGAATCATTGGGTGATTTTTGTTTTGACCAGCACACACGTCAAAGAAGAGATGAAACTCATTCACATCTTTTGAGATATACTTATTTGTGCCTTTCTTCAAACAGAGATATACTTATTTGTGCCTTCAAACAGAGATAAACAGTCCTTTTTGCACCTAAAAGAGTCGAAGTTATCAATTACGATAATGCTTAAATTGCATACTATGCAGGTATATGAATTTACTTCCATACAGAAATCAAGTACACGTATTTTACTCACTTGCAGTCATCTCCTGTACTCCGACGCTGAATTTTCTCACCTTTCCAATTCACGTATTCCACTCCCTTTACTTTTGAATCATGAATAATATTTTTGTACTTATCACCAGTTCTTGTCCGTTTCTTGCCTATAGGAGGCATTTCAGAGTCCGAAGAAGACGCAGACATAATTACACCTTGACAAATAAGTGGATTCTGGATGCGACAGTAATGACCTATTATTTGAACGTACAATGCTGTGAACACAACAATGGATTGTTGCAGTGATGATAACCTCAGACGACAAAATACGCAGGAAAGCAGCGCTACGCCGCCAATAACTTCTGTGTTCGATTAAATACACACCACACAGTCATTGCAAAAACGGCATGAGTCAATGACTCATGACCTTTTTGCAATGAACGAAGATTTCAAGGGTCGATAGTGACACCGTTTGAAAGCTGACTTCTGCCCTTCTTGTACGTATGAATCCGGCTACACTTTCTCATCCATTTCCAATGAATAACTCATTTTCGTAAAAAAGTTGACTTATGACCTTTTTGCAATGACCGATTCATTTAATAAGTGAAATAGAAAGTCGCAGCTACTTAGTATTAACTAAAATTTAGGAAATTACTCGATTTCTGTGGCAGCTGCATACCAGCAGCCTGGGAACACATTTTTTTTCTTAACATTGCCTCTGAAAACTGTGTCATCAGAGAATATTATTACCGCATCCTACTCTTGGCTCAACAAATACAGTGTTGGTATTCACTCCCAGTTGTAGCTGTCGAAGCATTTTTGGGATTCTGAGAGAGACTATGCAGATGTTTCCTCAGTAGTTTTTTATTCCCCATACCTCTTTACATAACTAACGGTGGATAAATCGAAGATAGAAAAGAATACATCCCGTACTGTCAAACTATGAGGTGTCCGTGGCACTTGCGCAACATTACGTTCAAACTAAATAGTAGAAGGAAAGCCAAATTAAGATGTTCATAAGCAATACACCTGTGTTGAAACTGTTCAAATGTTTGTATACCTATTGGACCAAACTGCAAACTAACTATAAAGCACACACACACACACACACGCGCGCGCGCGCGCGCGCGCAATCCCGAGGGAAGTCTCGAACCTCCGTAGGGAACTGCCACCCATTCCGTGGCGTGACGCTGTTGACCACTAAGTCATACAACGCGGCCTAAACATTTGTGATCCATAAGAAACTATTCTACAGAGAAGAATTAATTACCTAAATTTTCAATATACACATTTTTTATCGGCAAAAATATCTGTTCCATAAAGCAGAATTATTTATTTTAAATTTTCAGTACTTTTATGAGAATGCTCCCTTAAGCGGATTAGAAGTCTAATCAATGTGTCATATAACGAAATTTTTCCAGTTGTTCGAGACTTCCCGACTTGGAGGGAAAATCGCATCAGACGCACTGGAAGGAGAATCACAGTCCGTACAGTGGCCCTTAGACAGTCGCGTCGTGAAAGTGCACATTTTTGATTTATCACACATTTAATTCCTCCCAACTTATGAATATTCAACCAAGACTAATAACAGTCTCTAGAGAACAGTTTCATCGTTAGGTCAAACTTTGAATTACGAAGGTCAATCCAATTAACTTACAAATTAGTAGAAACGCACACACTCACATACACACACACACACACACACACACACACACACACACACACACACACACACACACACATACAAAACAAAAATATTAATAACAGTCGCGGTGCAGTGCCGAGCGTTCTAAAGCGCCTTACTGCGGAAAGTGCAGTTGCTTACCGCCGGAGGTTCGAGTCCTCCCTGGGGCACGTGTTTGTGTTGTCCTTAGCATAAGTTACTTTAAGTTAGGTTAAGTATTTTTTAAACGTAGGGACTCATGACGAACGTAGTTTTTTAGATTTACAAACATCTGAATTTGAATAACAACAAATAATACTTGTTTAGGAACGAGTAATGCTGCATACTTCCAATCTATATCGACAGATTCGAAATTTTAAGATGAGTAATGACCAGACGAGTACACCTGTCCCCTGCCACTCACTTTGCCCCTGCATCTGTCGAATAGGTCATACAAACGTAGACATTCGAGCACACGCAATGTCTTACAAACATTCATTGGCTACAGACGATTAGAACAGGGAAAGAGGAAAACGACAATAGTATACAAAGCACTCCTCGCTACACATCTTAGGGTGGCTTATGGACTATACAGTGAAACTAAACTAGCACTACAAGAATGACGCCGAATGTAATGAATCTGGTGCAAGGACGGCAGTTGAATCATTCATCCTAATGAAGATTCACGTTCCTCGTGTTATTGTTGTGGTTTACAGTACGGAGACTGGTTTGATGCAGCTATCCACCCTAATCTATCCTGAGCAAGCCTCTTCATCTCCCCATACGAACGGCAACCTACATCCATTTTAATTCGCTTTTATATTCATCTCTTGGTCTCCCTCTGCGATTATTACCCAACACAATTCCCTCCAACGATAAAATCAAAATTCCTTGATGACTAAGAATGTGTCCTACCAATCGATCCCTTCTTTTAGTCAAGGTATGCAAGAAATTCCTTTTTCGCAATTCTGTTAAGTACCTCTTCATTAGTTATGCGATCCACCCACCTAATCTTCAGAATTATTCTGTAACACCACATTTCAAAAGCCTCTATCCTCTTCCTGTCCACACTATTGTCCATGTTTCACTCCCATACAAGGCAACACTCCACACAAATGCCTTCAGAAAGGACTTCGTTATGCTTAAAGTAATAATTGATGTTCACAAATTTCTCTTTTTCAATAACGCTTTTCTTCCCATTGTCATTCTACATATTGTATCCTCTGTACTGCGACCATCATAGCTTATTTTACTGCCCAAGTAACAAAAACTCATTTACTTCCTTTATTGATTCGTTACTTAATTTAATTCCTTCAGAATCGCCTGATTTTCTAAGACTGCATTCCATTACCCTTGTTTTGCACTTGTTAATGTTCACCTTATATGCTCCTTTCAGCACACTGTCCTTTCCGGTCAGTTGCTCCTCCAGGTCCTTTGCTGTCTCTGACAGATTTACAATGTCATTGCCAAAACAAAATGGTTTTTATTTCTTCACCCTGAAATTTAATTCCATCAAATTTCTCATTGCTTTACTTTATAGCTTATTCAATGTACAAATTGAATGACATTGGGGAAAGGCTACAATCCTTTTTACACCGTTTCCAACTTCTGCATCCCTTTCATACCCTTCAACTCTGATAACTGTTATCTGGTTCTTGCAACCACGACTTATTAAACTGATGGTTCTGTAATTTTCACATATGTCTCCACCGGCTTTCTTTGGAAAGGGGATTATTACATTTTTCTTAAAGTCTGAGGGTACTTCACCTGTCTCATACATCTTACAGACCAGGTGAAACAGTTTTGTCATGGCTGGTTCTCCCAGAGACTTCCGTAGCTGTAAGGGAATGTCATCTACACACACAAAAGAATGCAACATAATTCATTTTATAAAAACATCTGTGAAATAGGGAATAAAGTGCTAATAGTTACTGAAGAATACAAAATTGCAAATTAGAGTCTGTTATTATTACTTCATAACTGTGATCGTGTGTTACACACAAGACTAACAAACAGTATTTGCAGTCAGTAATGAAAACTTTTGGGCTGAGAGGCCTTGGTCGAACAATTGAAATTTCGTCCCCTGACATTTCGTTGCCGGCTGCGGGCAACATCTTCTGGGGTGAGTCGACGACTCTAAAATTACAGAACAAATTAATTTTCAATTATGTCTTAATATTTTCATACATGGGAGTCTCTTCCTCACACTGAACAGCCTCATTGGTAATCATTTCAATAATATTTTTATCAAAATGTATTTAAATTAATAAACTGCCTCCACACCATCGTAGCCCAGCCTCACATTTAAGCCATGTTAACACTGCGACTCTCTGCATGCAGCAAACTATGAATTACTAGTGTTACTACTGGAGGAGATATAACTTCTTTGACTTATATATTGTAATAAAGTTCCAGATTGCTGCTCATGTATTATTTAATATTGCTACAGCTGTTTCGACAGTTTGTCATTCTCAAGCGCGTCTACGATGTTTGGACGTTAATTAATGTTGACATCTGGCGTAACTTTTACTTTAATTGTCAGGTGTTATGCAGCTTTTTACATTAAAACTTGAAATTAAAGAAACTTTTATATTTTTTTCGTAACTAGCAACAGCTTTGCCAAAGATGTTTACATAAGCAGCAATCTGGAACTTTATTACAATGTCTTTTTACGACATATATGACGCTGCAGGCCCAACAATTAAAAAAAAAAAAAAGACTTATATATTGTTCACATTTTAAAAATAGGGGTGAGCTATCGATAATACACAAAAAAATATTACAAACAAGCATTTTACAAACGGATACAAAGTTTAGAATCCCTTGTAAATTCACAATAAAGCAGAGTAATTTAAGTGAATTTCTAAAAGTCATGATAGTAGCAAATTTTGAAAGAAGCAGTTGCATGACCATACCAGTGTTTCAGTGTGCACAGGCCGCAAACTAAATTAGTGATTATTTAAACTGAAATCAATCATACAATTTAGTACTGATCAGATACTTTTGCAAAAGACAAATTCAGACATATCTGAAAGAACAGAAACCGCATATGTATATAACTTACGCAATTTGCCGATGACGGGCAATGGTCCTTTTACAATGCGGAGGCGCTCCTAGGCTTTTACTCTTACGTGAATCAATTTACAAAACTACCAGTTTGTGTAATAGTGATCACGGTAATGTTGAGAATTTGTATCTGACGGGAGGCGTACTTGAGTAATGTGTACAGGTATGGTGATCGCTGGGTCCCCAGTGGTGTATGGGCCAGTATAGCTGCCTAGAAAGCAGGAGACCCGGGTTCCAATCCCGCCTGGGTACACATTTTCAACTTTATCCAGACGCAGTTACATCATATGAAAAGGTTAAAACTGCAGGACCTCAATAGCCGTCTGTTCTTTAGGACATGTCCGAACACGTCCTTGCAGCTGAATTGCTTGAGGTAAAGGGCTATTTGAATTCCGCATCGAGTAAATATCGTTTACAATCTCGAGTTTTCGATAAGACGTACAATTAGCTTCTCAAAAATAACTTACGACCAGAACATTTAAAATTCCTACATATGATTTAGCACGTTTTTCATGCTTTTTCATGGTTACAAAGAACTTTATCAGGTTAAATCGGAACTTGGGATGTTAAAGAGGGCGAAAATCTGAGGGATATCTAATTTGTCTTAGATGCCAACATTAACTATTATCTAGTAAAAATTATGGTCGAAATTCTGATGTGTCTTTATCCGCTCGAGTAACTTATATGGTATGGTAGATTCTCGGTAGCGTGGCGTCATAGGTTACAAATTTTGTGTTCCGTGTTCAGTAGCGAACCAATGGTATTTTTCCGCCCTTTTGCTGTTGAAGAAGATTGTGGTACTCTAAATCACATCTACATTGTTACTCTTCCAGTCACAATGAAGTGCATGGCAGAGGGTTCGTCGAACCAATTTTGTGAAATTTCTCTATAATTCTATTCTTTAATAGCTCGCGGGAAAAAGGACACCCAAATCTTTCTGTTTTTTATCTGATTTGTCTTATTTTATTATGATGGTCAAGTCTTCGTATGTTGGTGGGTGCTTACAATATCTGTTCGCATTGGAATACAAGTATTGATGAAATCAGTCATCATTTTAAATTTTATAAAACAAAATTGTTGTATTCACCACATGAGTCACAAATTGTTGCTGTATCTACCATAACTGAAACCTCATAACTCATTTGAAGGCTGTTACTGACAACCAACGGAATACATGATAATGCGACTTTAAATACAAATCTCTGACATGTAGAGAAATTAACAAATGTTTTGAAATTTCACATAATAACTCATTAATTTGTACATAATAATACATCATTGCTTTTCAGTAGTATAGTTTGATAACATTGATCTAATCGAATAATAATTATCATATAGAGTGTTTACATACAGCAAAATTATACTCATACAAGTAAACATACGAAATTTCGCTCTTTTGGATCCCTACGAGCAGTTTCAACCACATATTATGCACTTTTCAATGCTTGTAACATGCATAAAAATTATTTGAAGGTTACTTTGAGATACCACATTGTATTCTACGTAACGCGAATCCTTGAACCATATATCACTGCAAATGAATTTTACAGCAACAGGAGGATCAGCACAGTGTGGGTTGACGTCACAGGAATAACATTATTTAAATCTAGCTTATTAGCGAGCCTTCGAATTATAGTATTACATTTTTTAAGTACAACATTTGATGAGGAGAGAGGCATGCTATGATCACGAGATGATATAATTATCACACCGATGTAAGAGGATTTACAGAAAACAGTCAGATGTCCGTCTGATTTTGCTGTTTATGCTACTCCGTTACAGCTCACTCGTAAATTAGTTTTACAGCCTTTATACAGGAATACTGTAACTAGTCTTCATGCTCTTCTTTAGCTCCTTCTACAAAGAAATCTACTCTTCATGTCTACAGGTTTTTGCTAATATTTTTACAATGAACGGCAACCATGGTGCACGCACCGTTAATATAGACACCAACACCCTAAATGCATTGTACAATAGCAGATTTTGAACCAATACATTTATTTGAAACGGTTCATTCTTCTACTCAATACACGTTAACACGTCAGTATCTCACGTTATGAAATTGGCTACTAGAAACAGTCGTAACAATATGTAAACGACCTAACTCAGTGATACTGATAGCCGATGCTGGAAAGGATATGAGAAAAGAGACCATGGGAAGATTGTTTAAATGTACGACACTGAAAATACTACACAATAATCACCTACAACTATGGCTCGCTATTCTCTTCATTTTGTGGCGGAGGGTACGTTTCCAATTCCACTTAGGAGTAAAGTGACTTTATTAGTTTCAACCTAGGCCTAAATGTCTTTAATTTTAACTCCACGAACTTATCGCGACATATCCGTAGGAGGAGGTATATGTTGTTTACTTCCTCCATAAAGGTACTAAAACAGGATAATTTGACCAATGTTTTTAACGTATACACACTATTTCTAGATTTGCGGAAGGCTTTTGACACTGTACCTCACAAGCGCTTTCTTATTAAATTGCGTGCTATTGGAAAGTCGTCACAGTTGTGCGATTGGATTCGTGATTAGGAAGGACACAGTGACTTGTAACTGAGTAAAATCACCGAGTAAATCAGAAGTGATATCTGGTGATCCCCAGGGAAGTGTTATAGGACCCCTACTGTTCCTTATCTTTATAAATGACTTAGGAGACAATGTGAGCAGCACTCTTAGACTGTTCGCGGATGATGGTGTCATTTATCTGTTAATAGAGTCACTAGAAGATCAAAAGAAACTGCAAAATGATTTAAATATCTGAAGGGTGCAAAAATTGGCAGTTGACCCTTAATAACGTTAAGTGTGAATTCATCCATAGGAGCACTAAAAGATACACGTCATACTTCATTTACACTAGAAATAAGACAAACCCACAGGCCATGAAATCAAATAAATACCTAGGAATAGCAATTACGGACAACTTAAAAGCCGGCCGCGGTGGCCGAGGGGACTGAGGCGCTCCAGTCACGGTCTGCACAACCACTACGGTCGGGGATTCGAATCCCCCCTCGGGCATGGATATTTGTGCCGTCCTAGTTCGTAAGTAGTTCATAAGTAGTTTGTAAGTTTAGGGACTGATGACCCCGTAGTTAAGTACCATAAGCTTAACAAACATTTGAACATTTGATTTGACAACTTAAATTGGAAAGAACACGTAGAAAATCTTGTAGGGAAGGCGAACCAAAGGCGACGTTTCTTTGGCAGAACACTAAGAAGATGCAACAGTTCTACTAAAGAAACTGTCTACACTACACTACTGCTTCCTATTTTGGAGTATTACTGCCCATTGTATCATCAACAACAGGTGGCACTGACGGACGATTTAGAGAAAATTCAGAGAAGGGCAGATCGTTTTGTATTAACGCGATATAGGGGAGAGAATGACACACAAATGATGCACGACTTAGGGTGGAAATCGTTAAAAGAAGTGCGTTATTCATTGCGGTAACTTCTATTTGTAAAATTTCTTTCACAAACTTTCACTTTTGAATGGAAACATATTTTGTTAGCACTCACATACATAGGCAGACATGATCAACATAATAAAAATGAGAAATTAGGTCGAAAACTGAAAGATTTAGGTGTTCCTTTGTCCCCGCTCACTATTGCATAATGGTACTGTAGGGAAGAGCGGTTTGACGAACCCTCTGCCCTTTCACTTCGTGTCACTTGCAGATTATTTATGTCGGTGTCCTAGCAATAATGTACAATTATACATTTTTCATTAATTCTTCATACCGTACTCTTTTTCTTTGTCTCTTTAACGCTGCTTATTTTTGTGGTGGGCACAGATACAATTGTTTAATGCATAAGATTAACTCCTCTTTGTAAGTAATTCTGTTGTAATTTTATAAGCTCCAATGCTTTTGAAAGACTGATCAATGTGCATAACGTAGCGAACAGTTGACAGCTGAGGAGCGGAGTAAAAGGAGGGACGTGGGCTCTTTGAAACGTCATGGTTGTCGGTTGAGTTATGGAAAATTCCGCTAATTCCTTGAGAAATGTTGCTCGTCAGTGCTAGAAGGGCCAGACGTTTCGAGCAAGTTTGGCCACTGAAGTTACAAGAGTCAGAAAGTTTTATAAAAAAAGAAAAATAATCAATCTCATACAGAACATTCTGTGGCTATCAATAATCAATATTATAAAGATAATCCACCGAAGAAACAAATTAAGAAATGTAATTCGCAAGAGGAGAAGCCATAAGGTGAAAAAAGAAAATTGGAATACGAGCTGAGAGTCGCAGCTCCTCGTCACGCTAGTAGAAATTAAGTGTAAATTTCGACAATAAAACGACTTATCGTATTATTATGACACCCTCAATGGCACAATGGACGTTATTTCTCCGCATTCCCAATATCTGTGCAACGGTTACAGTTTTTACCTGTACCCAGATGAAATGTATTCACAGTTCTTCCTTATAAGCAACAGAACTGCAGTTCTTAAGCAAATGACTATTTTGTTGTACTGTGAGTCTTTTAGTTTCTGGCTTACACAGGAGACGAAATACCAGTTTCAGTTGCTGCATCAATTTTCATCCGAATTCTCAACAATGCATGGAAAAAGGTTTGTCATGCTTTTATAGATACCTGAAATGAGTTTGCATCCTCAATGTCTGATTTTAATATAATACAAGGATTTTATACTTTATGACTTTAGCCACACAGATTAAAGCCAAAACGTAAAACAAAAATATATAAGCTATTTACATTAAATAATAATGTGATAAAAATTATTGAGGTACGTGACAAGAAGTGGTTTTATAGGGATAATGAACAGTTTGTATTCATCTTCAGCGTTGTGTAACGCTATAAATGGCAGATCTGCTCCAAAAATTACTTACAAGCTGACATATATACTCAGTCGAGACACGCTAAAATAATAGTCTCATCAAAAATCACATTGATCACTTGAGAAAAAAGTAAAAAAAAAAAAAAAAATAATAGCGCAAAACAAACATTGAGGATCTATAATTCTGTTGCTTGTAAACGGAACCGGCAATATGCGATAATCACCGCATTAATGTAAGTAATATGGAGAAATCACGTTACCTTTACTATTGCATGTGTAATAAGAAAACGAGAAGTCGGTTTATTGTTAAAATCGACGCTTGAATTCACATGTAAATTAGAGACACTCTTGCCCGTAGTTACGAAGCCTCAGTCACGTGTCTCGAAGCAACTTTAGATTTTGGTTTCAAACCACAACACAGCAGAGATAGGGAATGCGCAGTCTATGTTATATTTGGTCTATAGTATCAACAATACACCGCCATTAGTATTGTGTTTTCGTACATAAACAAAGTTCTTTATCAGATTTACGGTTCTTACACAGAATTTCTTTTTCCTATTCTTCAACAGGAAAAAATATTCAATTCACATTGTAATAATTGGTTTTGCAGCTCAATATATTTTATGTGGACAAAATATTAAGTTGAGATGTTACTGTTTATATTTGAATAAAGTAGCGGTGCCAATACAAATATCATAATAAAGGGTGAAAATGCAATCCAAGTGCCGGACCATTCTTTTTAACTTACAGGTGTTTGAAGTGGTGCAGTAAATGACGGGATACGAAAGCAGCCAATCAGGAATAGTATTAAAATGCGTCTCTGAGTTTTGCTCTTTGTAGACAAATCGTCGTTGTTGACGTAAACGTTTTTAGAAGTTGTTGTGGTCTTCAGTCCGCAGACTGGTTTGAAGCAGCTCTCCATGCTACCCTGTCCTGTGCAAGTATCATCATCCGAGAATACGTCCGGCAACCTACATCCTTTTGAATCTGCTTACTATATTCATCCCTCGGTCTCCCTCTACGATTTTTACCCCATACGCTTCCTTCTAATGCTAATTGGACAATTCCTTGATGTCTCAGAATGTGTCCAACCAATCTATCCCTTTTCTTAGACAGGATATGCCAGAAACTCCATTTCTCCGTTAAGCACCTCGTCATTAATTACGTGATCTACCCATCTAATTTTCATCATTCGTCTGTAGCACCACGTTTCAAAGCCTCTATCATCTTTCTATCCGAACCCCTTATCGTTCACGCTTCATTCCCATACAATGCTACACTCCAGACAAATGCTTTCAGAAAGGACTTTGTAACGATACACTAAAATTTTTATTTTTTTGTTTATCTTTGATCAGCTATGCTTATCGCCTCCGTTTCCCTTTGACTCGCAATGCAACTAATTTAATTTCGTTCGTCATTTTTTACTTACGAACAAGCGAGAAGACGGAACCGTAATAGTAGTTTTACTCACTCTCTGATCTGTATCTAATCGGTGTAGACTCTTTCATACCTGTATCCACTCAGGTAAGAAGAATGCAAGCTGTTGCTGAAAATATATTATTTAAATTTAAAAGCATTCCTTCTCCTTGGTTTTCATTTAAATCAAACTCCTCCACGTCAAATATTTAATTCCTTAAGGTTTTCAGCTCCTTCGCCTCCGTAATAGTTTAATGTTCAGATGCCATTACAATCGCTTCGCATTGTCTGCAAAATTTCAATCAATCAATCATCCTTATACTATACTTTTCGTGGATTTAGAACCTGCAGTCATTTCTTTTGTAATTTCACGAAGTCCGATCATTGTTTTAATTATTATTATTCTATCATTACCAGTAACTTCATGTTCCACCCACGGTCACACAGCAATGAAAAGCGAAGTAAACAGTCTGAACATTGATCTCCTACGGAAAGTATCTCCAACGTTCATGTACATTAAGTAAAAGTTATGATTTCCAGCTTCTACAATACGAAGTGCGGGATCCAGCTAGATGCTTTCCGTAAGTCTTATAACGTGCTGTTGCTTGTATGGTGCCCAACTTTAATATGCAACCCGCCGTTTATTTGCTTTAATGTTCATTTTGTGCTGTACTTAAACTAAATTATTTCAAATTAAAAAAATTCGGTACCATCAATTCTTTGTCCAAAATATAATCCCGGAATCTACTTCAACAATTATGGCATCATACGAAGCAAGGGCAACGTAATAACTTCCTAACATTTTTAGAATTAACATTGTAGAATCGTGATATATTCGTAGAAAATACCGCTGTTGTTGATGGACACATTTTTTACAAATGACACATTCGAAGAATATGACGTGTTCGCTGTTAGTTAAAAGTGTGTATGCAATCAAAACTACGTAATAAAGAAAAATGTTTCACTAATGTAGTGAATAGTTCTCATTGGAGTTTTCGGTTAAATTTTACCTACGACTGCGGTGGAGTTTGCTGATTTTGGAAACGATACTTTACTTTGATGAGAATAATTAATTTACTGACCAAAGAAGGCTATATAGAACAACCTATCAACAAAAGAGCAGGAACTGTATTATTTATTTCATGGTCAACACAAAATATTATCCCCCAATTCTAATTCTAGGTGATTGTGTTTTAAAATGGCAATCAACGGCTATAATGTAACTCGTTCAAAGCATAACGATCTTCCTATGAATATGTCATCTGTTTGCAATATCGTACGTGTATAGACTAACGTCTTTTCTACGAATGTGTCGCGATTTTCTAGCAGTCTAAATTATTCGTGAAGAATAATATGCGAAAAACAGCAGTATTTTCTACGAATATATCACAATTTTCCAATATGTTACTCATAAAAAAAGCACACACGTCACCAACGCCGATTTTTGTAAAACGTAAAAAGTCGTTCGTATTGACTGTCTGCACGCCACTCCTGATAGGCAGATTACACCTCCCGTCTTTCATTGTGGCGTTGGCAACTACAACACTGAGGAAGAATGTGTTGACACATAAACAGATTTTACCCGATTAAAATTGTTGTGAAAAACAATAGGCAAATATCAAACAACTTACGGATATGCCGGTCGACCACCGTCGATATTTCTCAAGGCACAACTGTACTCAAGAAAGCAATGTGTAAGCGAATTTCAGTGATATCTATATTACCTGGATGTCGAATTACAGATATTTGGGCGTGCCAGCCAAAGATGCTCATATTCTGTTTCTTGACTAATTACAACATGGCCGCTGTGAAGTATTAGAAGAAAACGAAATGGAAATATGTTTCGATTCCGTACTGACGTGAGTGTAACTTCGAATAATGATATAAATATCAAATCCAGAGGTAATCTAGTAATTATGTGTCACGTAGAAGCTGATAGAAATTAGTTTGACAGATTACAATAAGGCGGATAATGCAAATTTCTATGCTAAACGTATGAATGTGCACGCAAAATACAGGTCTATGCTCAGACACCAGAGTTATACACCCAAATTATATAGAGATCACTGGTGAATTTACATCTCGGTTTACAAGGATAAACAAGGATGACAACATACACACTACAAGAAACGTAGAGTAAAAACAACCAAAGATGGCCAACATCAGAAATATCGATAGTGACTACTAATCAAAAGGCGAGGTAGTATTAATTCTGTCCCTCCGTTTTTGACGAGAGATAGGGCCGGATTCCAAGCAGAATTCAAACAAAAAACCACCATGTCTATTTAGATATAAATATTAACTTATCCCTATTCTCATAGCAACTATAATATTTCGTGGGTTGATTCTGTTTTATGTTTTCTTGTTTTCATCAAGTGTGCGTTTCTGTATTTGTGAGTGGTGTGGGAAATATTTGTCAGGTGTCTGGGAAGAAGTTAGTTGCCACATATTACCATTTGTATGTTCGTTTAGGTATTTCCATTTTGGTTAGCCTGCAAAGTGTATTTACAACCTATATTGTGGTAATAGTTAACATGACTTTAAAAGTACAGTATTGTGTGACTACAAACATAGAGTCTTTATGGTAGGTTTATGTGGCAAACACAGAGTTTGGTTCATGGCAATAGGAGCATATTGTAAAATAAGTCTCCTTTCAAGAAGCTCCATTACATTTCCTACAACTAACTCGAGTTGTTGCTGTTTATTACAAGCAACCAAAGAGCAAAAGACAGAGTAAGGACCGTTTCAGAACAAAGATATTACAGTTGCCATGACAGTAGTGATTCAGAAGTTGTCGCTTGCAGCGACTGTCCCTGGAGTTGGGCAATCACTTCGGTGAAGCTTTTACGCTTCTTAAATCAACCAGTAGCGAAGCGTACTGCTTTTCTTTCCTATATGGCCTATATCTTCCAAATAATACGGATCCAACAATGACGACTTCACGTACTAGGTCAGTCACACACGATGCGAAAAGCAACTGTTCTACATCGTTCCCTTTTAGTACGCTACAATTATTTCCGCATTACAAGACTGCTTTCCGTAGTGAATGACATGCTGATATCTGTCCACTATAAACTCTTCAGTACAATCACAATTGGTCTTCGTTACATTCGGTAGTCTATTGTTCATTACGTAACAGTATGGAAACGTATCTAACGCCTTCGGAAAGTCAAAGAATATGGGATTTATCTAGGAGTCTGTATTTACTGCGAGAGGGAATAGCGCGACCTGGGTTTCACACGAGCATTCCTATCGGGATACGTGTTGATAACTACAGAGGAGATTTTCGGTCTAAGTAATCAACATCAGAAATATCGATAGTGACTACTAATCAAAAGGCGAGGTAGTATTAATTCTGTCCCTCCGTTTTTGACGAGAGATAGGGCCGGATTCCAAGCAGAATTCAAACAAAAAACCACCATGTCTATTTAGATATAAATATTAACTTATCCCTATTCTCATAGCAACTATAATATTTCGTGGGTTGATTCTGTTTTATGTTTTCTTGTTTTCATCAAGTGTGCGTTTCTGTATTTGTGAGTGGTGTGGGAAATATTTGTCAGGTGTCTGGGAAGAAGTTAGTTGCCACATATTACCATTTGTATGTTCGTTTATCGATTTATCTAGGAGTCTGTATTTACTGCGAGAGGGAATAGCGCGACCTGGGTTTCACACGAGCATTCCTATCGGGATACGTGTTGATAACTACAGAGGAGATTTTCGGTCTAAGTAAATGTCAAACTATCCTGGAGATATGGAGCTATATTGGCGGCCCGCTTGTATGAAAGCTGAAAGGTGCATCGTACAAATACTATTTGCTTGTAACAGAAATTACAATGTCTTAGTATGTGCAAACTAAACTGATATTTTGCTCGGTAGTTGATATGAACGATCGAATTTTGCATTCAGCAACCGATATTTGAGTGAGGAGTTTGAAATGTACCGCACTAGCGTCTTCGCAACGCATGAGACTTCAAGAAATTATAAGGTCCTGTTGTTTCGACTCTGGAAAAAATTCAAGAATTTGTCAACAAGACCACATCCCTACATCCCACGATGCCATGATTCTGTTAGCGGCCATCAACAAGGGATATTATGTCATCTGCTAGGTTATAGTCTGAACTGTTAGCGCTGTGTCAATCCATCTGTCCTCAACTTTTCATAGTTAATCAACATTGCCATGGATCTCAAAAGGCAACTGCGAGTAATGAGGGAAAATGTTGATAATACTCTCACTCGTCTTTCCTGAGAAACCAAGGAATTAGCTTCGGCCATTGGCGTTGGAATTATGCAATCACGTCGTGCAAATCAGGATACCGGTGATGATGCTGAAGGTTACTACGAACTGTCTGTGTTCATAATGTTTATGTATATCTTCCTTAGTTCACTGCAGGATCGGTTCTTGACACATTCTGAACTCCATAACAGCTTTGTCTTCTACAACGAAAACCTGAAATCATAGGTAACACTGATGGAGCTAAGAAACTCTATTAATTTTATGCTTTAGACTCATTAGTCACAGATTTAACAACAACAACGGCAGAGTTGAGACTCTTTTATCTCGTCTGAGCCGACTGGAGCAGTTGTCTCAAAACGCAATGGAAGCTTTTTCTGCCTGCGACCGTCAGATCAGTCCTAATGTACTTCGGTTTCTACAACTCTTGGTAACTCTGCTACTGACAACAGCCACAATTGAGCGCAGTTTCTCCACCCTGAAAAGAGTCAAGGCGTACCTAAGGAACACAACTAGCGAAAATCGTCAGAATGGGCTCGCCATGAAGGTAATTCATGGGGAAAAAGAGATTGGTGTCATAACTGTGATAAATGATATTGCTAAACAAAGAGACCGCCGTCTTTCATTTGTACTTAAAATTTTTAGTGCGGAACTATTCTAAAATTTTGTCTCCTAGGCATTTATCTACGTGACATCTATCAATTTTATGTGCTGTTGCTAAAACTACTTCAATTTTTCTCTCTCGTTTACGTTACGTCATTAATGTTCTAACGAAAAAAAAAAATGTTACCCAATGACACACTTTTTTAATTTTGGGCATGAAATTAGTAGGCCTATGGATCAATGACCTTAACTCTCAGTTTCAGTTATTGTAAAATGAATAGCGTAGCCATACCCAACAACAATATTGTAAATTCGCCACTGACGTAGAAAGAAGATCGATACACAAATTGGGATCAGAAATTGCAATCAATGTTAGAGGAAAGAGATGGGAGTAATTAAGAGGAGAATCTAATGTTTCAGCGTTCGAAAATCAAACGCAGGTATTTGACAGATGTAGGAAACCAGGGGTAGAAAAGAAGCTTCTAGCTCCTGAAAAAGAGAGGTATGAGCACGATAAACAAAGCGATAAGACACTTAAACGTAATGTTGAAAAAATAACGACAAATTAGGCTCATCTTTAACCGAACCAGTGCAAAAGCTTTATTCTCACTTCCGGGCTATGAAGCTTGAGAATACTATTGTGGAAGAAAATGAAAGAATCTCACAGAATTTGTAGATCATGTAAAGGCAACTGTTCAGGGAAAAATTAAAAGAAAGTTTTCTGAACCAATGCTCCAATGTTTGTTAAGCTTAAGGGACTTAACTGCGGGGTCATCAGTCACTAAAGTTACAAACTACCTATGGAGTATTTTATACTAAAAACGACACAAACATCCATACCAGAGGGGGGATTCGAACCCCCCGACCGTAGCGACCGTGCAGATTTTCAAAACATACCGAGTACTCACAAATAAACTTTAAGTCGTTGTTAAAAGAACAATAAATTGCCGAACATATCGGCAAAGAGCTTAAGAAAGCCATCTCGCATTCAAAACTAATGAACCCGCGTGAAGTGTCGCCAACCTTACCAGCCATTGAAGTTGCTGCTGATAAAGTATATCAACTCGCGCAGCACGTAACAGAGATACGTTTGGCGACGCAATTAGTGTAGTACAGGGAACATCTTGTAATGAACTTCCTTCTACCAACCGTGGCACAATTTCAAACAAAATGTAAAAGTTAACACATCATTTATACCTATAAATGTGAATGTCTGTTCGGTGTACGCTTATCACGTCCGAACGACAAGACGCAGAGACTTAAATATTTGTACAGTTACGTTTTTTATACCTGAGGAAGGTTTTAGGCACTGTTTTATAGCGATCTGATAGATATTTAGTAATTTGAAGCGTATAACGCGAATTGCGGAACAATAATTATTCTTTGAAAATTATGTTTACTCTTTGAAAATGTTTTTATTGGTTGCATTGTTGCTTGAGGATTGATAATGATAAAGGGTGGAGTATATTGGGATGAAAAGTTATCGGTGTCTATAAAATTCTACGATGTGTGTGTTAATATCTCGCTCTGCAGCGAAAACTACAGAACGCAAACAAATGGTCTGTGTGTAATTGTTGCCCGACGTCTCCCGTTGTACACCATAGCAGTTCCATGCCGATAGCTATAAGGGGGTGGAAGATATAGTGGTTGATAGTCGTCAAATTATAAAAAAAATCGCGATGACGTTTGCGAGCCTATAGGAAGGAGATTACATACAGCTAAACGTGATGCCACAGACCATATCTTTGGTCTATGCGTGCTACAATGTCTTCAGCTCTTTCTCTGTAAGGATACGCATACGAATAGGGAAATGTAAGAATAAATAAGTAGCACTCTACTGAAAGATAGCTTATCTATCTTAATCAACCAACACGCGCGCGGAGCCGCGGGCTTAGCCAGTTATCTATAATTGTAACAGAAAAAAGTTCGATCAAGAACAGACAATTTCAAGTTTCATCCGCAGTTTTCAAAACAATTTATCCTCGGTATGGAACGATAAACAAAAGATTCATTTTGTTATTTCGTACATTCATGGAGAACCTACTGTCGAGCTGTTGTCGATTTCCATAAGCAGCTATGCGCATTAACAGCTTTGCAACTTACGTATGTTATAGAGCTGGGCCAAAATAACGATAACTAATTTGGAATATTCAATTATTGATGAATAACCGTTACTGTAATAACCGCTCATCAAATACTGGCAGTTATCGTAATAACTGTGCGTAGCGCCATGTGTTCACAGGAGTTGGTACTAATAAAATGATTCGACCACAGTATCGTCAAGAGGTCGTGTCCAAATATTGGTCAGTTCTACATACCATGGAATTAACCGCATAAGAATCATGGGTAGTAACTGTTTAACGATTATCCATCTGTTGGTGAAAGTCTGTACTACGTTCTCTTAGGAAACCTGTATCTCATTACATGGAGTGACCATTTTGAACTCGAGGTACTATGATAATTGTAGACGCTTTAGGGAGTACAGAGTATTGAGAATAGTAGAAATATCAGTGGCAGTTAATTTTCACTGGCAGTATAGTTATGACTATATCGTTATTAACTGCAGCAGGTCATGATATTCCCGGAGAGGATAGATATTTCGTCTGAAGAGTGCCGACTTTTAGAATTATGAAGGAATAATAAAAATAAATAAAACTTATTTTTGTAACCAATGCTGGTCAAGGAAAAGTTCATAATATTGTATGACAGGATTAATAAATTGTCTAAATAAAAGAATAAATATGCACACTCTATAGTATTACAAGGAAGAAAGTGTCCTGCTGCCAACACATTGTAAACAAACTTACGTCAATTATTGCCAGTTATTCGTTAAAAAGCGATGGGAAGGTAGAAAAACTGAAATCTTGCATTTCTAATTATTTTTGACGGGACTCACAATCCAAGGCGAGTGTAATGAACGCTTGATTGCTTAAATCTTTGTTAAAAAAAGGATACTTCAACTTGCTCGTCGTAGCCTAATTGATTATTATTATTATTGACTAACCTGCCAAGTTAAAGTACGATCAACATTATCTCATGCATACAATATATATTTTACTCACTACATCGAGGAAGGACCTTAGGGGCCTGTATTCCCATTACACGAGAGTATTGCTGTCTCATCCAGAGCTTCCTGGCAAATTTAAAAATATGTATTGTTTTTAATTATGTCTTCTACCATATATTTTCAATTTTAACTTTTAAAAATTAAACCTTAATGGTCGGATGACTACAGTGAATTCCTCATTCAGTGTTTGCAAGTTTGCAAGTTGGGGGCTCTAATTACACATCAGCATCACTTTATAAAGTACGGTATATATGAGAAGCCTGCAACTATCAGGCACTCTATTGCACATGTGTATAGCAAGAGATAACTGAGTCAGTTGTAAATTTCTATGAAATAAATTGCAGGCTGCAAGTTTAATGAAGAATACTGGGCACTAAATTGAAATTTTTTTAGCAGAATGAAAGACAGTTTTTATCCCATATCCATTGTCAATTTACTATTTGCTTATGTTGATGTGAAACCCATTTACCTGCAGGTCAAACCAGCCCAGCAGAGGAATTGCTGATGGAGGTGACCCCACCAGTCACATGCAGTATGAAAGATGAACAACCTGTTCCATTAGACCTCAAGGCAGCAAGTTGTACAAAGTGCCATTACAGACTTTGTCCCCAAAACGATTGGAAATGATGAGAAGAAGATAGATGGGCACATCCTAAAATTATTCACAAAAGATTTCCAACCTTCCTCAGTTGTTGAAGGTACAGGGTATTGTAGTTTTGTTCGTGCTCTGAATCCCAGTTATGATATCCCAAGCAGGAAGCATGCGGCAAATCTACTGCTGCCATACACAGCAGCCAAGGTGAAAGTGGAAGACAAGCTGTTAAATGTGAAGACAGTTTGTCCGACCACAGACTGCTGGACATCTGCAACAAATGAGAGCTACATGACAGTGACAGGACACTATATTGCTGAAGATTTCACCTTGCAGTCATTGTTGGAAGGGTGTGGCCATTTCTCTGAATCACACACTGCTCATAATCTGTCAGATTTTTTACTAGAAATTACGAATAAGTTTAAACTTACAGGTAAGATTTTGCTGGTTGTGACGGAAAATGCAACCAACATTAAAAGTGCAGTAGTTTCTGTATTACAGTGGAAGCATTTTGGATGCTATGCACATTCTCTGAACTTGGTTGTGCAAGATGCCTGAAAAATTTTATGAACGTGTATCAGAAAGTCAAAAATATTGTTTGGTACTTCAAAAAGAGCAGCCCTACAACAGAAAAGCTGGTAAGATACCAAAAGAACAGTGGTGTTAGTAAAGTTAAAAAACTGATACAAGATATGCCCAAGAGATGGAATTTGGCTCGGTTCATGTTGGAGTGAATAGTTGAACTGCAAGGTGCAATGAAGAGTTCCAGTGCACTGAGTAATGTGGATATGGAAACACTGGCAGCAGAAGAATGGGTCATATGTAAGGAACTTTGTACTGTGCTGAAATCATTCCAACAGGATTCAACACAACTCATTGCTGAAAGCTATCCTATTGGTAGCCAAGTAATTTGAGTAGTTTTCTGTTATGAAAATGTTAACTATGATTTTGACATTATTTTCTGTGGGTGTCTGCTTTTTGTTATGTACTGATTATATCCCAGTTTTAGGTTATTGTTCTGACACGAGGGTTGATGGCAGTATGCAAAGACTTCTGAAGAGACCATTGTTCAAGCCTTGATCAATGGCCTCAGGAAACGCTTACAAACTGTAGAGATGAGCAGATCCATAGAAATAGCTACTCTATTTGATACATGATTCAAGTGACGATTTATCAGTATGGGGTGTTTTTGATAACATAGTGAGACGAACCCAGCCCGAAGACACTCCTCAGTCAAGAGCCATTGTCGAAGTACAGAGGTATCTAGACAGCCAAGTGATAAGCAGAAGTGAGGATGCACTTACATGTTGGCAAGAAAACTAATTCATATTCCCTACTATTGCAAAGGTGGTAAAGGAAAGGTTTAACATAGTGACCATGTACCATGTGAACAGATATTATAAAAAGCAGGTATCATTATAAATGAAAGAAGGACTAGTTTGAAGCCATCAAAAGTTGAATAACTTATATTCATGAATAATAATGATAGCGAATGTTGAATTGTAAGGTATGTGTCATGTTTTTAGAGATGTCAAATTGTTAACATTCTGGTAGTTTCATTTGTATCTTAGACATTTGTTCCAGCAATGGATTCAGGAGACATAACCAGCAGTAGATGTCACATTGTCATAATTAGGGACATGAATCAGAGGGTGAGTCCAGTCACATTTTGGAACAAACTTATTTCATAAAATGGGATTAAATTTGTAGTACAGTATTACATATGTCGACGTCTATCTTCCTCACCCAGACATGGCTCCATAAGTTCCAAAACCAACAGTAGATGTCACAATGATATGAAGTGGGAAGCTTGAATAAGAAGGTGAGTACTGCCTTCAGTTTGTTTAAAAATAGGTTATTACATTTGCAGTATTAAATATGTTTATTAGATTGTTCCAGAAATGGCTCCAAAGTTCCATCACCACCAGTAGAGGTCACATTTTTATAAAGTGGGAAGGTTGAATAAGAAGGTATATATATATTCTCACTTTGTTTTAAAAAATAATAATAATAGAAAGTCGTGGCTGGAATTAATAATATATTAAGGACTGTTTCTCCCCTCAACCACCTCCCCACTCCATTCCTAAGCTGCATCTCGTTATTCCCATCTAACCCATCCCCACCACCGTCACGTAACCTTCCTATCTCCTCTCCCTTCCCCACCCCTCCTGTCACCGATTTACTCGTCACAGAGCGTGATTCGAAGTGCGGCAGCCGGAGGCCGATAGCTGAAAGTGTTGTATGTATGTGTGTGTCTTTTGTATGTGCCTGTCGCAGCTCGTCGCCACGTCTTTGCGGTGAGTTGTAAACTGTCCTTAATATATTATTGTTTAAAAAATTGTTACATTTGCAGTATTAAATATGTTGAATGGATTGCTTCAGAAATGGCTCCAAAGTTCCTTCACCACCAGTCCAGGTGACATTTTTATAAAGTGGCAGCATGACTAAGATGGTGTGCACTGTTTTAACTTTTTTTACATGGTGTTGCAGTATTAAATAAGTTGAGTTGCAGTTTTTTTCTCAGTTAAGAATCCAGGTTTTTCGTCACCACCAGTGGATGTTAAAATGTGAGAATTTCGAATAAAGTGTGTGCATTTCAGTCACATTTTTGTATATTAAATATTTTTCTTAAAATGGGGTTACACTCATAGTATTACATGTACTATGTCTTTCTCTCAGAATGGCTGCAGAAGTTCTGCATCAGCAGCAGATGTCCCTTTGTAATAATACGAGAATTTGTAATACAAAGGTGAGATCAGTTTGCGCACTTGTTTGCCATTTTTACCTTTTATCTTAAAATGGTTTTATATTTGTGGTATGTATTACATATGTCAACTTTCATTCTTTCAGACGTGGATGAAGTAGTGCCACCAACAGCAGCACATCAAAATGTTCTCTTATATTGTTAAATGTTATGACACATTTTAAGATATTGCTAGGTATACGTACATAATATACGCATATGTTGACTTACATCTTTGTTTCAGCTGTGGCTCTAAATCTACACCTTTAACTGGAGTTAGATTCCTTCTGTTGTGATAGTATGTGTCATCAGATCATTGCTTCCTATGAGCCACAAACTGTGAAAAAGGCTTAACTTACATTGTGTTGTGAGGTGGCCATGTATGGTAACTCAGACATATAGCAGCACTCATCTTCTGTTGCTTTTTTTAGCTATGGTACCAGCTCTCAAATAACATTCAGGATAAGATTAAGTAAAATATGTGGAAAGATTTACTAGGAAACTTGTATTCAGAGGATTTCTTTGATGCGAATACTGCTGTAATTATTTGGTGTACTCAAATGTTAACCCTAAGACTAAAACTTCTCAAAAGATAGAGTTTTGAATGTCTTACATAATGTCAACATATTGTCTCACACAGAGGGCCCTACAAAACAAACCAATAGATTAGTGTTCAAAATTTAACATCTCACAGTTCATCGTACCAGAATTTGAGTAGAAGACAACTTGACATGTTATCAGCTCTAATAAAGGAGTTTGAAGCTTAGATCTTTATCTTATTGACAACAGAATTAAAAACATTCCTTTTAAACTGAACATATTTACAAATGAGTGTTCATTTTAAAGTTGCTGCCAGTTTTATGTTCTTACACTGTGTGCAATGCTTGTAAAGTGTTTAGACAAGAATGTTTCTGCATTTGGTTTCATGTTGTTCTGTTTCAGGTAACTACTATACTGTATGTAGCAGGCTGAAAGCCACATGGATCACATAGTGAATATCTATGAATAAGGAAGAGTAGTGATGTGTTGTGGGAAGTGATTAAAAGATGTTATATAACTACATTTGTATATTTCATAGCTGTAAGATCTTAGTGTCGGTGTGTGTTGTTATAAATAGCAAAAGTGATTCGATATTATTATGTAACAAAATAATTTGTATGCTAGGGACAAGTCGAATGAGGCAGTACAGTTGTTAAGGCACTGACCTCATATTTGGGAGGATGGGGTTCGCTCAGTCCAGCCATCCATGGTTTTGCTTTATAGCTAAGGCAAATGCCGAGATGGTTTCATCATAAAGGCCCTGACTAACCACCTGTCCTAACCTTATAGAATACCCTTCAGTAGTTTGTGTAACTTATATTTTAAGCTACTACTATGTCAACTTCCATATAATTGTGAGAGGTTCATCTAATTAAATAAAAGTTAAAAATAAATAATTGATGCTTGTGTTATTTGATGATTCCAGTTAACTGATCCCATCCTTGTCCAGTCACAGTTTGTACCCCATCTAATAGCATTTAACCCTATTTATTCCTTCACTTGTAATGCTGGTGTGTTTGAAATGCTCAATTTCATTTGGGAAAGGAGTCAAGGTTCAACACAACTGATGATCCCACATTATAAATACAATTTGGATAGTGATACATTTTTAAGTACCTTAATTTCTCACACACAGTAAGTCTTCCTTGCTGCCTAGTCACATGTGTCTGTATTGAGGTGATATTGCTGTCTAATAAAAACAGGAAAAGAATGACAGTGCTGGTTTACACAGAACAGGATCACACAGTTCATTATTTGTATTAGTGCTTGTTTGGGATGTTAAGCACATCATTCAATAAATAAGAAAAAATACTCAATCCTTATCAAAAAGTGCTTAATGTGATATTTCTGTGAGAAAACATTCACTGTCTTCTCATACACAGCACAGTTGAGTATGAATGTTACATTTTTATCAAGTTTAAATATTGCAGGTGATGTAAAATTTTAAAACAGATCTGAACCATCTGCAAGTACTAGTATACCTTGTACCTCAACCTTAGTGACTTCATTATTATTAAGTGCCAATGCTGCATCACAGACATCTCTAATAAAGTACACCTACCATGTATCTTATTCATATCAGATGCAGAGTACAAATTACTTGTGTGGTTTGGTGAGACTTTCTCTTAGGCATTATTGTGAGATAACTGTGACAATGTCTAGCATTCTCATAATAGTATTCTTCAGTTACACATGTTAGTTTTATATTTTATTATTTAGCATGAGACTTTGAAAAAACTTTCTACAGTGAATTGAGCACATCATAGTTAGGCACAAAAATTATATAACAGAATATTCACATGTAGGAGAAAAATGTCAAATTTAGCACTTCATGGAGGAATGTTTTTAATGAAAACCTATATGTTTTGCTATCATAACTGGCGGTACTTTATGAATTAATAGTAATTGTGATGATACATAAAGAATTTCATCATACAGGGTGACACAGAAGAATTTTCTGCCAGGTGCACTGATTTGCCAGGTGAGATTTTCCTTATGAAAATTACATGTCATTTACAGTGGCTATCTATCCTGTGTTGGTTGTTTTATTTGTTCACACAAGTTAGGACATTACTGATTAAAATAAAGAAAGAAACATGTAGCACCTGACAGGTGGACCCTAATTCAGTCAGCAATACTATTGAACATAAGAGAGAGCACTTTCCAGACATTGATAAGTGTATGCAACAAGCAGTCATCCTCACACCCAAAAATGAATAACTGTCTGTCTCGCAAGAGTAATATGCTGATGTTAGCAATGACCTTTGAATGCTCTTTTAAAACTCAATCCTAGGTCTATAGAATAACAAAATAAATTTTCGTATTGAAAGTTAAATAAATAATACTTTTCCTTGTAAAGTGAACATTTTGTTACCAACATAGCACACCATACCCTAGGTAAAATTTGACTGAATACCTTGTAAATAGCTGAAGATATCAAGCATTTTCCAAAGCTCTCATAAAACTTGCTTTATTTTTCTGAAATGGGATTTCTCTTACAAGACATGGGAATATGTATGTCTACTTTTGTGTTGAAGACACTTATCACAACACCATTAAGTTTCTGATTTCGCATATGGTAGGCCTATAATTGTAAACACACATTTATAGCAGTTTACTTTTGATAGTACTGGAGCAATGTTTAGTAGACCTACACTTTGCATAGCAGCTTTGAGGATTTGGCCTACACTCTCAGTTACGACCGATAACCTGTTTACAGTGGATTTAATATTTTAAAACACCGATAATATCAGATATCATTTACAGTCAAAGCGCCATTCTGAAAGTCAACACTGATTACTGCTCATACAATTCGCCAACCACAATGATATGGTAATGTTTTCTGCACATAATCGTGATTGTTACGAGTTCCAAGTGTTTTCCATATGACGGAACAAAGATTCTCCGGTCACATCTATAAATAGAACCCGCGCGCCATTCGTTATAACTTCACTCCTGATGATCATCCGTCCAGTTTAAGGGGGCTAAACGGTGTTGCGGTTTTAATGGGACACACGCCGTAGGCCTCCGCTCGTATAGGTCACTTTTCCGAAAACGATTTCGGACTGATTGTGTCGATATTGCGCGTCCTGTTGCTGCCTCTGAAATGCATTCGGCTTCCTGTCTCGACGCTCTGGTAAGCGGAGATAACGGTCATCGCTTGCTGATGTTACCCGTGGACGACCTCTGCTTTGCCTTCTTTTAAAGGTTCGTGCTGTGTTAAATCGCCTCGAGCTCCTTGAATTTACACTTTGAGATATTCCAATATCTGCAGCCACCTCTCTCTGTGTCTGTCACATTTCCAATCTTCCTATGGCTCCCTATGTTATGGCGTCGGTCAAACCAAGTTTTGGGCACGTGTTCGGTAGGAATGCTGGAATCTGTGGATCTGGATTTTCCGATAAGTATGGATGCTGCCACGTATAGGTCCTTCAGTCCTGCTGCATTTTGCCCGTACTTTCTCTCCCACTTCACTTTGTAACTCTTTCATTTTCTTTCTCACTTCTTTCATCAAAGCATTGTTCTCCTAGATACGTCTACCGGAGACTTTTGTTTTGGAGATTATTCTCGGCATAAATGTGTTGTTTGATCTAAAATAAGTCGCGTCCTGTTGAACTTATAGATCTATGAGTAATTGTGTTGCGGAAATGGTTTCTTCTGGTGATTTTCAATTACTTGCTGGACTATTGGAAGTTGCTTACTGCAATATTCTGCTGCTACTAATAACAGGATAATGTGGTAAGGGGACAGCTGGAAATTGTTGTTTGTGAATTAATGTTTGCATCCTTTGTGGTGGCTTAACAAAAACTTTCTTTCCGTAGAAATTAATTTATTTACCTTAGGGAGCTATGATGTACAGTTGATTCCATGTACTACGTTAGTTACCTGCAGTATTAACGGGTAGAAGACTTGGAGCAATCTAACGCTGAATTTGTCAGGCCCGAATCAATTTATTTTTGCCTACACCATTTGTTCAGACTATTTCTGACAAAGTAGGTGATAGTTCTTTTGGTTAGTCTTTGGGATTTATTTTCAAGAAATCAAATAAGCTCTGGATAGCCCATCTAGGTCCAACTTGTCAAAATCAGATGTGCTATGTATCGACTGATATAGTCAGTAGTTTGACGTATAGAAATCCTTTTGCAAGATTCCAAGATATCTTCTTGGATTATTGGTAGTGCATCAGTGTAAGCTGAGTCGATATAATTTGTACACAACCTTGACACTGCAGGTACAGATTGATAGCAGTACTTCTCAAGAAAACCTCTGAAAACAGGCTATTCTACTTTTCGAAAACTAATATTTGCTATCACGGTACCATGGCACAATCCACAGCAGAGGTGATTCCTTTTGCTGATTTTATTGGATGATTTCGTTAAAAGCTTCTGTTTCAATTTTTATCTTCGATCAACATTGAGTTAGATAATACCCTATCTTTGGGCCGTGTTAACTGCGTCTTTTTATCATCCTTAACTTGAAACATGATTCAAGAAAGAGGATATTAAACAGAAGCGTCAATCTTAAGGGGCTTACGTTTAGCAAAATATAAAAATTAAAACATTCAGTACAGTTTGCCAATTTCAGTTTTCCAACTGCCCTGTGACTGAATTGATTTTCATTATAACTCAAAATTTAAAAAAAGAATACGTAATTAAAAAATGTATGCTTTGCAGCGGCGAATCTACGATTGAGGTTGGGGGCGGGGGTAACTAAGCTAAAAGATATTTTGTGTTACTGTGTTGTCTGCAATTGGATTTATGTAAAAATGAATATTTTTCTTTGTTTCTATGAGCAACATATAATTTTGTTTTCCAGATATTGACGTTAGTGCTTTTACTTTTGGTTCTTTGAAGTAGGTCTACATTTTGAAAATGGAATAAATAGGCAGGGCCGGCGCAAGCCCTAGTACCGCTCCGTGCGAGCTGCTAAAATTTGCCCCCCCCCCCCCCACGTTTTTTGTTTTGTTTTACAAAACGATTGTGGAATTTTATTTAAACAAATCAGTAGGAAATGTCAACAAGCAATCGCAATTTTTGTCTTTACGTTTCAGATCTACCAGGGTTCCGGCCTCTGAGTGGCTAGTCTCAAAGCTTTTATGTGCTTACATCTAACCGTCATGTTGACAGTTACGTTCAGCATGACAGTATAGATGTACACGTAACTCAAAACATTGAGAACAGCCACACTGTGACCGAAATCTATGTAGATCTGGAAAACAAAAGCAGGTGAAACGGTCAAAGTGTGGGGCAGAAGACAATGGAGAGAGGGAAAATAAGGAGAATCATGAAGTAACATAATAATCCAATAAATACACCCGGGCATCGACGGGTACTAATGATAGTCGAAATACATTAGCTCACTGCATTTCGGTTGTTCATTACAAAGAACTGACACTCGACATCTGTCGTAATTTCCATGTGTCAGTTCTTTTGTGTCCAATTATGGAATAAGGGGTAACAAATTAGTCACCGCCGTACCACTTCACTTTTCTTCGCTTTACTTTGCTTATTTCACGACTTTGAAGTAACGTATCATAAGAAAAATTAATTTTCCTATTCTGCAATCTTGAAGGAGAAAAATTCTTACTTATGAGTAATGTGCATGCATAATACTAATTGTACGTTATATGAAAAGCACTTTCCTATTACGTCCCAAGTTGCCAGAAATTTGGACTCACCAATTCAAACGCAATTAAAGTGTTTCTGATCGATCTTGACTCCCTCGGCGAACTACGTTGTTAAGAATGCAACAATACGTATTGCCTGGAAAGGCATAGTGGTGACGCGGTAGTGCCAGGAACTAGGCCACGTCGCGAGGTACAGCGAGGCTACGGTTAAACTAGCCCCCAAGAAGAAGAAGCAAGGCCGGCCGCGGTGGCCGAGGGGACTGAGGCGCTTCAGTCACGGTCTGCACGGCCACTCGGTGGGGGGTTCGAATCCTCCCTCGGGCATGGATATTTGTGCCGTCCTTAGTCTTAGTTAGTTCATAAGTAGTTTGTAAGTTTAGGGACTGATGACCCCGCAGTTAAGACCCTTAAGCTCTACAAACATTTGAACATTTTGAAGAAGCAAGAAGCTCACCGAGCAAGAAGTGACCGATGATATGGATAAATGTATTATCAGGCAGCAATTGAGGGCAATAGAGAGAAATACGAACTTTGCGAAAACTGCACAACTTTCGTCAAACAGAAATGAGCATCAAAGCTAGCAAGGAAACCATTAGAAGCAATGTTCTATCTATGGATTTTCGTTTTTAGAATGTGTCAAAATTAACGTTTTGTTTGTGCGGACGAGAGGGCATTGTTGCTAAGTCCATACTTTCTCAGGCTTTCATCACAATCAAAGCGACCAAAAGTCTACTTACATGAAAAATGGATTCACACGCATTATGCAATATATAAATGTTAGCAAAGTGTTAGTGTGCGAGTGGTACTGTCAAACAAAAGTTCCGGTCAGAGTTTAATTGTTGCTCATGCAGGCGGAGACAGGTGTTTCATGGCGCAACAATCAAAACGTCCGATTATCACTCAGAAACGGATAGCAAATATTTTCAAATATACGTCGAAACCCAACTTATCCCTGGCATACTACCAATGTCTTTATCTCTTGTAATTACTCTCAGCGTATTTACCCATTTGGAATACTTCTAGCCATTGTAGGAATTGAACATGTTTGACTGTAGTAATGTTCAACAATTTTTATCCATAATGCGGGAAGAATAAAACACTCGGAAACTATCACTGAAAGGCTAAGCAAAAATTTTAAGGCTTAACATGTAGCCGCAGTATCGAACATTGCTTTCAAATTTACGAATTAGATTTCGTCTTCTGCAAAATCAGTTGTCAGTAAACGCACGGCGCGTGAAGACTTTGTGACACTTGCGGGGAAAGGGAATGTGTAGACACTTGCGGGGAGACCCGGACGCTGCAGGTAGTGAACAGGGTGATCCAGAAGTAGGGATACACCATCCCTACTCCACGCCCTCCAGCCGCTACCTGTGCCGTATTCAGGGAAAGGCCCATCGGACCGGCCGCGCAGTTTCTGACACAAATTACATGTTTGATAATATCAATTTAATGCATAGAAGTATGAAATCACATCTAGACTACTTCCTGCAAACATTTCGACAAAAAAAAGTTGGCACTGAGTTTAGAAAAACAAAATTCTGGTATATTGGATTTTAACATTTTATCAAAAAATGAATGTTACTACAAGAGATACAGCCATTCAAATTTACGGGCACCATAACGTTTTCGGTTCCTGAGTAAATGAGCTGCTTCTTGTAGTTTCAACATCATAGTAGCCTTTTTCTTGAATGTTCTGAATATAAATCTTCACACAGGCTTCTGATTGTATACCACTGCCCATTACCTTAGACCTTTTTCACTGTACTGAACAGGATTTCCGCGTATTTCGTAATTTATATTTATACAGTTAACAGGCAATGCAATTTATAACCAACTATTGGCTGCCAATTTCGCTTAATTTTTCCTGGAAGTCTTGCAACTTGTTTCTCCCTGTTGGTTTGTGCCAAGTTCGGAGTAAAAATGGTTCTATATGACGGTGATAGAAAATAGAATTTACCTTTAGCATTTTTCGGTGTGTGACATTCCCTTACACATTCCGTAGTTCATACATTTATTAGATGTATTCGTAATTCGAATAAGGGGAAATCGTTTTGGGGTCGCGAATAAACGCATCAAGTAGGTAAAATACTCATTGACTAATTATTAATGTTTTTTGATTGAAGGTTTAAGGTTGCGTCTCCTATTAAAAAGCATAGTAGCTATTTTTAAAGAGATGGAAGTTGCGTGATAGTGGGGTTAACTACATAGCGGTCAATTACATCAACGTATCTGGGCAGGATGCCTAATATATTTATTGCTTGCGCGGGTGTCTTGATATACTTAATGTTCTGAATAATATGCTTTTAGGAGTTATGACTGTTGAAAGTCATCGGATTGTAGTAGCAGAGAATGTCTTAATAACTCTCCAAACATTATCACTGTTAAAATACCGGTTTCGTTTCAGGAGGAACACTCAACGAATTAATATATAGTTAGAACAAGTTTCGTGTTATTTTGACGCTACTGAAGTCTCTGGGAGAACCAGCCATGACAAAATTGTTTCACATTGTGTGTAAGATGTATGAGACAGGTGAAGTACCCTCAGACTTTAAGAGAAATGTAATAATCCCCATTCCAAAGAAAGCGGGTGCAGACAGGTGTGAAAACTACAGAACCATCAGTTTAATAAGTCATGGTTGCAAAATATTAACACGAATTATATACAGAAGGATGGAAAAGCTGGTAGAAGCCGACCTCGGGGAAGATCAGTTTGGGTTCAGGAGAAATGCAGGAACACGGGAGGCAATACTCACTTTACGGCTTATCCTAGAAGATAGATTAAGAAAAGGCAAACCAACATTTCTAGCTTTTGTAGATTTGGAGAAGGCTTTTGACAATGTTGATTGGAACAAACTATTTCAAGTTCTGAAGCAAGCAGGAGTAAAATATAGGGAGCGTAAGGTTATTTACAACTTGTACAAAAACCAGACAGCGGTTGTCAGAGTTGAAGGGCATGAAAGGGATGCAGTGGTTGGAAAGGGAGTAAGACAGGGTTGTAGCCTTTCCCCAATGTTGTTCAATTTGTACATTGAGCAAGCTATAAAGGAAAGCAAGGAGAAATTTGGAGAAGGAATTAAAGTTCAGGGTGAAGAATTGAAAACATTGCGTTTTGCCGACGACATAGTAATTCTGTCAGATACAGCAAATGACCTGCAAGAGCAATTGAACGGAATGGACAGTGTGCTGAAAGGTGCATATAAGATGAACATTAACAAGAGTAAAACTAGGGTAATGGAGTGCAGTGTAAGAAAATCAGGTGATGCTGAAGGAATTAGATTAGGTAACGAAACAATAAAGGAGGTAGATGAGTTTTGTTACTTGGGCAGTAAAATAACAAATGATGGTCGCAGTACAGAGGATATAAAATGCAGAATGGCAATGGGTAGAAAGGCGTTTTTGAAAAAGAGAAATTTGTTAACATCTAATATTGATTTAAGCCTAAGGAAGTCCTTTCTGAAGGCATTTGTATGGAGTGTTGCCTTGTATGGGAGTGAAACATGGACGATAAGCAGTGTGGACAGAAAGAGGATAGAGGCTTTTGAAATGTGGTGCTACAGAAGAATGCTGAAGATTAGGTGGGTGGATCGCGTAACTAATGAGGAGGTACTGAACCGAATTGGGGAGAAAAGAAATTTCTGGCATACCCTGACTAAAAGAAGGGATAGATTGGTAGGACACATTCTTAGACATCAAGGAATTGTGAATTTAGCATTGGAGGGAAGTGTGTGGGGTAAAAATCGCAGAGGGAGACCAAGAGACGCGTATAATAAGCAGATTCAAGTGGATGTGGGTTGTCGTTCTTATGAGGAGATGAAAAGGCTTGCTCAGGATAGAGTAGGGTGGAGAGCTGCATCAAACCAGTCTCTGGACTGAAGACCACAACAACAACAACAGACTTCTTGGTGTGCCTGTACCCAGGAAAAGCTATTAGCCGCCCCAAGGGCCCCGGGTTCCCCGCAAGTGTCACTCCGCGCAAGTGTTCCAACCCCGCGAGTGGCAGGCTGGCAGCGCTCCACACATAAGAATACTGGCGTGTACGCCAGACTCAAGGATGTTAGAATAAAGGAAGGTGGTGGTATCTATGCTGAGAACAGGACTGGGTGAAGCCACAAGAGCCATGCTTTTGTGCCCAAAACAACGATATATAAGTTCACCCTTGTGTGGATATTGCCCTTTTTACGTAATATTATTAAATTGACAGTTACACTGGAGAACTTAGATAGGGCGTACATTTCAAGGACTAGAACAGCAGATTTGCCGCACCTCGGAAAGTGCCGCCCGCCGGCCGCGGTGGCCGAGGCTACTGAGGCGCTTCAGTCACCGTCTGCACGGCCACTACGGTCGGGGGTTCGAATCCTCCCTCGGGCATGGATATTTGTGCCGTCCTTAGTCTTAGCTAGTTCATAAGTAGTTTGTAAGTTTAGGGACTGATGACCCCATAGTTAAGTCCCATAGACTATACAAACATTTTTGAAAGTGCCGCCATGTGCGGCCGCTTGTTTCGGACGTGCCTTGCGCCGGCCCTGAAATAGGTGTCTTTCAGGTTTTTAATGTTGAAATAAGCAAAATTAAGTGTTAAAGTCGAAACAGGTACTATAACATTTGCGGTTTGGGTTTTAATTACTTATAAAACGCATAAGCACAAGATTATTTGCAACTAGTAACTCAAGAAAAGGATAGGCTTTAACCTAAAGATCCGCGGTAAATTGTTAACACTGTGGACTCAAGGACTAAAGTTTGGGTAATTGTCCCTACACATCTATTAACATCCCCATTTGCTTCTGATCAGAATAACTGTTACAACACATTAGGAGATTCCAGTTAAGGGGGCAAGCATTGCATGGACTGAAGTGGAAATGAGAATTTCAACTGAAAAGAGAAGTGTGTAAAAGATATATGTGTGAGGTTGTGACATGGTTGCACAGTGTCTACCGAAACTTCCTAATAAACAGCCTTGTATCACATGTATTTACACCATTAAGTCTCCATGATTGCATCACGGTAGTTGTACCGAAAATCCTCTCAGATTCTTATTAAGTGTTGCTAAAATAAAATGTTTTATTTTCCATTCCATAGCCTGATATTAAGTGTAAATTTACTTTCAGTATCTTCATAAAATCTTTCAGGAAGACTACACTGAGAAATATATGATGTTTTTAGGAATTTTTTATTACCTTGTAATACTGTCAGATGTAGATTTACTACATCTGTTTTCAGTGTAACGAATAAGATGCTGGTGTTCGTTGAACAGCTTTGGTGTCGGTCGTTCTACAGTGCGAGGTGCTGGCCCTTCGGGCCTTGGAGGGCCGGGAGCTGCAAGATTCTCTGGTGTTGGAGGAGCCCCTGGATTCCCTGGATCTGCAGCCGCTGGCACAAGGCCCAATGCTGAAGTACTCCCTGGTGCTGGAGGATCTGGTGGATTCCTTGGATCTGGAGCTGATTGTGCTAGGCTCAGTACTGGAAGGTTTCCTGGTGCTGGCGCACCTGGTGGACTCCTTGAATCTGGAGCTGGTGATGCTAGGCCAAGTGCTAGAGGAATCCCTGGTGCAGGAGGACCTGGTGGAATCCTTGGATCCAGTGGTGCTAGGTCCAGTGCTGGAGGAATCCTTGGTGCAGGAGGATCTGGTGGATTCTTTGGATCTGGAGCCGGTGGTGCTAGGTCCAGTGCTGAGAGATTTCCTGCTGCTGGAGGAGCTGGCGGATATCCTGGATCTGGAGCTGGTAGCAATAGACCCAATGCTGGGCATTCTACTGGAGCCAGTGGCCCTAGGACCAGTTCTGGGGGATTGCCTAGAGATGGAGGAGCTGGTGGATTACCTGGACCTGGAACTGGTGGCGCTAGGCCCAATGCTGGTGGATTCCCTCGTGCTCGAGGAGCTGGTGGACTCACTGCATCTGGAGCTGGTGGCGCTAGATCCAATACTGTTGGACTCCTTAATGTTGGTGGGGCTATACATGGTGATGGAGGAGCTGATGGTACTATTGGTGGTCCCGTCATTCCCATCCTCAAGTATGAAACGTCAACAAAGGTGATGGTTAGTACCACTTCAGGTAAGCAGAGCCCAAAATATTCAATACAACCAAACATACATATAACAGCCCAAACAGTGTGTTGATTTATACATCAATCTATGTGACCTGCAATACTAACAGTAAATCAACTGTGTTTCTCGGAATGTGTCAGCATATAAATAATTCTGCAGATGTAACAAAGAAAGCTGGGTTTATCTAAACTTTTTTGTAAAACTTTGAACTGCCCTTAAAACTGGACCCACTCTTGTTTCGAAATTGGTCTCATATTTGCAGACCATTGGATAAGTAAACAAGCCAAAAACTTGGTATTTCCCTTGCATCTATTTCAGTTGTCATCTCGTCCATATCTTGTTTCTAGTACCTCTGTTCATGCCCTCCAAGTAGTCTCTTCGTTAAATTCCTATCCTATCCTCTCTCTCTCTCTCTCTCTCTCTCTCTGTTCCTCTTCTCTTTCTGTAGCCCATGCGAACCCATCGATCTCCTCCTCCTTTCTCTGATGACTTCTTTCTCTGCCTCTCCATCTTCTCGTCGTCTGGTCTATGAAAAGTTACACTATCAAACTAGTATCAAAGTATCTGTCACGGTACACTCTACCACATACCATACGGAGGATTTCAGAGTATAAAATCTTTCTTCGTGAAAACACACATTCATGAGAAAATTTTCTTTTTAATCACTCAAATGGTGTCGAAGTTCTAAATCACCCTCCACCATGTACTGTACTAAATACGAGTCAGAGTCACCTTCCTCATCTGTTGAATGTAAAGTGCACAAAATTTCAGTAAGATCAGAGTAAGATTACATTTGAGCCAAATTATGTTATGAACACCGCCCTAAATGAACTGTACGAAATTTTATAGTGACTTTCCTCAAGTTTTGAATGCTATTTAAAAATTTATATCACCATCAGAATAAAAACATGAATTTGTTGAATCATTAATAATCTGATAAAATGTCAGTCTTACATATACCGGGTGATCAAAAAGTCAGTATAAATTTGAAAACTTAATAAATCACAAAATAATGTAGATAGAGAGATAAATATTGACACACATTTTGCAATGAAATGGGGTTTTATTAGAACAAAAGTTCAAAAAATTTCCGACAGATGGCGTTTCATCTGATCAGAAAATCAATAATTAGCACGACAAATTAAGACAAAGCAAAGCTGATTTTCTCCATCATTCCTCAACAATAGCTGTAGTCGAGGAATAATGTTGCGAACAGCACTAAAGCATCTCCGGAATTATGATGAGGCACTATCAGTTCTGATCGGAAGATTCACTGGATTGCCAGTCTTGTTTAAACAACTGTATTACAGCACCGGTGCGTACACTGTTACCGAAACATTCAACACCAGATTAATCGTGAATAAAACCTATGCTAGAAGGATTTCAATAGTGAGAGCTTGTCATCTACGGCGACTCTCATCAACGCTTTTACTCCGTCAATTTTTGAACTTTTTGTTTTTTGTTCTAATAAAACCCCTTGTCCTTCCAAGCATGTGCGTCAATTCTTACCTCTCTATCTACATTAATCCGTGATTTATTAAGTTTTCAAGTTTATACTCACTTTTTGATCACCCAGTATATAAAATGAAACTATTGAGCGTGTAGAATGAAACACTTCTTAAAGAAGAGAAGCCTAGATCACATTTAAAGCAAAATTACTTTATTTCACTGATAGTTTCGGCAATACTTGTTGCCATTATCAAGTGACAGGCCTACATTAAAAACTACAGTGCACATGTGCAGGAAAAGACTTCTCGAATTTGTGGTTTACCAAATGGCCGACCAATAGCAACAGGGGAGAGGGGGAGACAACTGTTGGACATGTCGTACAATTGCTGCTGGCAACCTCAAATCAGCTGTTGTTACATGTCCAGTGGTGGTTCTCTTGATGTTAAGTGAAAGACACACAAAAATGTGTGGTGTCAAAAATAAAATGGTGACGCACCACTGCTTTAGTGCCAAGCAAGCCCTCATTGACAGACAGCGAACAACTGTACACAGTAAATGCAACAACCGGCCAGAAGCGGTTACATTCGAATAAAGGTGCATGGTACATTGCGACTGATAATGAAACATAAAAACATGGTTTGCTGCTGCAGATTACTGACAAAGGTAGTAATATTTATAACACTACAGTAGTACTGGTGATAACAGTAAAACAGTTTGTTGCCTTCCCCACTGGCATAACATTTTAATTTACTTCTTTAATACTGCTAGTTGTGTCCACGTCACATTTCGCCTACAGTATAAACTTTTACCACTAAATGCGGGTGGAAAATTACATTATACAACACACGCTTCATCATAAACGCTGCGAAATGTGAAGAACTGCCGCATCGTGCATGACGTTTTCATTTACTCCACATATTACGTCATCTTCTACGATAGGTTAGGTGTAATGCAGAACATCATACAGCGAAGGACCAATTTCTATCGTAGAGGCGCGATTGCTTCTACAAAGTTAATTAAATATTTCATATATATTTCAGCAGAAAAAGATTTGAAATCAATTTTGTACGTGTATGTTAGAAATGTTTTGTATCATAACAGAGCACAATAGAAAAAATACAGTCCTCTAAGTGGTAAATTCTGGTTTATTCTTATAGTTGTTTGTGGTCAAAAATATTTCGGTGCCTAATATTTTGTCTGCTAAATCTTTAGACACTTTCCGAAACTACATCAGTAAGGAATAAAATGTCACGCAGTAAAATTTCTTTTGGATGAAACCCTACTGCCCTAATATCAGATATAATGATCGCGAATACCGGCTCTTGAAAGGTTGTGTAGTACAATCAAACACAACAAGAGGTGCTTTAATACATAAATTTCAATTATGCCTTAAGATTTGTAAACCGCTACTACTTAGATGTAATTTCTGATCAAACGTGATACTGATGTGGTAAATTGCAAATGTTGACGAAGATTGCGTGAGAAATTTAGTTGTCTCCTTGTTTCTTACATCCTACAGAAACATGTACTGATTAATTAATAAACAGACACGAGATATCGTGCCATCGTGTGCTACAAAATGTATTACCTCGCAAAATAACGTGAAATTACCTTACGCCGTTTCCACATACAATTGCAGGTCTGTAAGTGCTTATTACTTGAAGAAGGGATAGTAGGCATCTTAAGGAGTTCGGCTATGTCGACATCACTGACGAAGGGTTATCAGGTCGTTTTTTTTCTGAGAGTTGTACACGTAATACGCTGCATTCCGTAACATATTAGTCTCTTTCTTTCATTTTAACCACAGTTGTGAAGTAATGCTTTCAACATTAAATGATATGCCACCATTAAGCTAACTGGAGATGCCGTCACAATGCCCGTACAGACTTTTTGCTGTTTAGTGCCGTCACCAGTGCATGCAGTGACAGCGGGCAGGGCAATTTGCAGGCATCATGACTTAAGGTTGTCCATTAACAACTGTTTATCGCATTACAAGTGCGAAAAAGTACATTTAATACTTTCGTTTCAGGAAATTCTTGTTGCCCAGCTGCTTCTTTGGCCTAGGTAGATTTTTTTCATGAATCTTTTCCTTACACTTGACTCTTTAATTGGAGGGGGGGGGGGAGGACTTCCGCAACCCAGTTAGCGCAGCTACCATATTATATCCTGGTTGGATGCCTAATTTGTCCATTACTTTTCTCCTGCTAATTACACTATCAATGAAACAGATAACAGCATCCATCACAACTATTTTGAATACATATGGAGGAAGTGAGATACCAACAGCCGTATGTATAATAAAATATTTATTGTATCACAACCAGTTTCGGCATTCCACTATGCCATCTTCAGGTCCCTACATCGGAGCATAATATCCATTAAGTAGGGATATCAAATCTGGATTCGTGGATGGACTTCTGTCTCTTAGTGGGAACCACCACCACCAACAACAACAACAACAAAAACTGTGACAACAAGGACTGGTTGAAACCACAACCAGTCCTTGTTGTCACAGTTGTTGTCCACGAATCCAGTTTTGATATCCCTACTTAATGGATATTATGCTCCTATGTAGGGACCTGAAGATGGCATAGTGGAATGCCGAAACTGGTTGTGATTCAATAAATATTATATATAGGGCTATTGGTATCTCACTTCCTTCATACTCTTGACCAGCCGCTGTCCTGTTTCCACCACCAATGATGGATTCAATAAGACTTATTTTGAATACTGTCCATACAACAAACACTGTTCTTGGTACTCGTTGCCGCCTGCACCTTTTGAAACCATCATTAGGTTTTTTGTGCACGGCCATGTACATATTTGCTAAGTACTTTTTTTATCCGCAAGGGACCTGTATATAGACTTTATTGTTTCCATGACTGACAGGCATGGAATGTTTAGGTGATATTCCTTGCCTGAAATATCAGCGTGGCTAGTGGGCAGACATTTATTCAAGGGGCGTTGAAAACTATAATAAATATCTAAAAGGACATAAACCATACATTTTTTTTTTTGAAAACGGGAGAAATTTGTCTTTCAGATGGAGGTCATTTTTTTATTTCATCTTTTTTCAGTCGTTTTCACGTCCACGTCGCCTTATAATTTAGAAAAGCCTTTGAAGCGGTATGAAACCCAAATAATTTGAAACTGCTTAAACGTTTACAATTTCAGCAATAAATGTATGGCGCAAGAAACATTAATTTTCATTCTCTCTCATTTTACAAATGCGTAAAGTTGTTTAGTTTTTAATCATGTTAATTCATCTATGAAATAATTCGGATTAGTGAGGTCTTTATGATACTGATTAACATATATCTTCTACAGTTGAAAATAATTGCATATGGTGCAACGTTAAGACGATTCGTATCATTTGTATTTTGTTAATTATACAGAGATAGATTACGGCGGAAAGGAGGAAAGTTAGCTTTTAACGTTTCGTCGATATCATTAGAGACACAGTTTGAGCTGAGATCTTTGGGTAAGAATGGTGAAGAAGCCGTCGCGGCATTTGCCTGGAGTGATTTAGGAAAATCCCGGAAAACCTAAATCTGAAATTGCGGTGGTGGATTTGAACCACTGTCCCTCCCGTATTGGGCCAATACGGTGGGGCTCTGGGCCGCAGGATGCTCTAATAATGTGAGTTGTGTCGGCATTCGTGGTGTTATTGAATAATTGCACCTTTACTCATCAACTATTATATGGTCCAACATCTTCCCTGTAAGTCCATTTCGGCCTTATTAACCCTCGGGCGGCAGCGCCAATTATCATAACTTCAGCAGCAGCGCGGTGCAGATTTGATACCACTGTGTATTCCGTGTTACAAACCTAGTATATAACTACTAAGTGATCGAAATGATAAACATAGTCTAATGCACAGGTAGAAATATAATATTTGTTTATATCTGAATTAGTAAATCAATTACATTATTCTGAAAGTGGACAATAATCATGTACAATACCATGAATGAAAGAATGTGCGTCTCAGACCTCACGCCCCTTGCGTTCCCTTTTGAACCAGGGAAGATTTTTATGATATTCTTTTTCAGTATTATGGAGTGCTGCTTTTATTGCGTTTCACCCCACAGAATGGTGCCGTCTTCAATATCAGATTCATTGCGCCTGATATCTTGTTCTGGATCGGAATTAGAATTTACATTTGAATAATAGTATCCTGTTCATGATCTGATGAGGAATCTAGACAAAAATCACTAAGATCTTCATTACTTGTCGAAGGAAGTCTATTTCTTCATCTGTTAGACCCATTCCACGTCTACAAGACCTGGAGATCAAATTATGTAGTAGAATAACAGACATTTTCGCATTGTATAAGGCTAAAAATGGTTAAAAATTAGATTGACGGAACAGCAGCACAGCTAATCAGGAGAAACTAGAGAACAATAACTTATCGATAGTTAAACTTCTATTTACGAAATAAATTTAAATTTTTGAGCATTCTAATATGTAGGGCATAATTTATACAAAAATATTTACTATAAACTGCCACAAATCAATTTACAAGGAAAACTAGACGTAACACTAAACAATTCAAGTCTACTTACATGACAGGCAGCGCAGTGCATATTTGTTACCAGTGATGAACTCCCTAACAAAACTTTTTTTGGGTGGACACAGCCGTGCACTGGAAACTCAGGACCTTCACTGACATCATTGTTAAGGCTTAACTGAGGATTAGCTAAAGTGGAAATACGTCATCTCCATTATTGCGACAACAGTGAGCATTTAAAGGAAAGTGGTAGCATATTTGCACCAGCGCTGTCGCTCGAGGTTTAATTGTTCCTTGGCGTGTCGTATGATCTGCGAGCGCCTTGTTGTTTTCATTAATATTCCTTAAATGTAGCCAGGGCAATTTGTTTCTGCTTATGTAGTCGTTGCCGATCAGTTACTTATCCTGGCCGTCAACGTATTTGTCAACAGTGTTCATTCCGCAGCTTCGATTACTGCCTTGGAGAGTGGGTGTAATTGACAGTTTGAACGAAATTTGGGTAACCACTCGCCTACTTCTGACAAAATTTTGGGGTTACGTGTTTGAGTGTTTTCTTAATATGCTGTTCCCACCCGCTGGTCTCTACCTTAACCAGCTGTTTGCTGTGGTGTTTAGCGGTTGGCCTCACCGGCCTGTTTTAGACTTTAATCGTGGTCAACCAGGTGTGTGCAGGACACTGTCGGATTTGTATGCCTGTTTATGATATTGTGGCATTACTGCCACTTTCAATTTTCTTGGTGTTTTGCTTACTGTAAAATTTTTAAATTTGGTGTAACCCTAAGTTCAATTTTATGTGCTCATTCTCTTAAAAGTTTAAGTGGGTATCACCCGATGATGGTCAGTTGTTTTTAAAGACGAATTTTTAAAGTTGTTGTTTTATAATTCTTCACCTGGTGATCGTAAAATTTAGCTGATAGTTAAATTTTTAAATTGGGCTTAACACTGAGTTCAACTTCATATGTTTAATCTATAACATTCTTCGTGGGCTTCACCTGATAACGATCAGTTGATTTTAAAAAATGAATTTGAAGTTGTTGTTGTTTAATAAATCTTGTTAAAGATTCAGGCACAAGTGATTATTAAATTTAACATTGGGTTTCCCCACTGTTTATTAAATCGGGATTCACCCTGAGTTCATTTGCTTGGTTTAATCTGTTGGGACTTTAAGTGGGCTTCATACGACAATCATTTTATTTTGAGTTTAAGAAAAGAAAAATTCTGAAGTTGCTGTTTTTCTGAAAATTTTACTAAATGCACGAGCCTCATCTTCTGTCTTTAAAGTTCTATGTTTAATTTTGTTACTGATTAAAATTTTTGGAACGTGCTTCATGTTTACTTTAATAAGTAATATTTTTACAAGGTGACAACTGACTTCATTGTAGGTCCGACCCAGTTCTTCCACTTGCCTTAGAGCAATTTGACCGTTTCAAAAGGTTTCATTTTTTTTCTTTGTATAATATTTAAGGATTTAACGTTGTTACTTGTGCATTTGTGTTATTAGAAATATAATGTAACATGCCAGTGGTTTGTAAAGCGTGGGTCACGACCCACTAGTGGGTCACCTTATCTATGCAGGTGATTCGGCAGGCGACTGTAAAGTATCTGACTAAAATATGCTACGTTCTGAAAAAAGGAAAAGTGCGTTTTATTTACTTTCCCACATTTTTCGCCCCACAAAGTAGAACAACAATTACGTTCTACCGCCTCTTTATTTCAAATGATAATGTTTATGGGCTAATGTTTCAAGTTCATAGGTATTAATATTTTCATGTCTGGGCCAAAGAAATATTTTTATAGCTGTATTACGTAAAACTAGCTGTTGTTTTAGTAGCTACTTTTCAAAACAGGCATTATGAATTGTGGATAAGAATCCTATTTGCTCAGTACAACCTTAAACAGCTATAATTATAAGCAGCCGAGTATCATTTGATACTTCTTTAAACACTTATAATACTGAAGTCTAATCTCATTTTAAATCAGAACTTCCTATTCATGTAATAGATTTTTCGAACAGAAGTATCAGAACAAATTCCACGCAAAACGATTTACGCATAAAACTAACAAGTTTCAGTCTGTCTACGGGAAGTATCATGCTTCGCAGTAACAATCGCATGAAGCTTAGCACTTAATTTGTAGAAAATAAACGTCTTTTTGGACAAAATAGTAATCTTTTGGACCTATAAAATGTACCATCCTCATCATTAACAGACAGTTCGATCGCTTACAAGGGACACCTTTGACATCGAACGCAGGGAACCGTATATTCAAATAACAAGCAATCATAAACAAAACTCCGCACTTATTTATTGGCGCCACTAGACGGCGGCCTTTTGTTTAGTAATTCCTGGACGGGTGATATATAACGTACCCTTCTACATGCAAGAATTACAATAAAAGATGTTACCCTGAAGATGTTGCCATCGAAAACAACAAAATATTGCTAACGCCTTGTTGTTTGCTTCTTTCGGCAATTTAAACATGCCAAGTTTTATGAAAAAACGTAATTTACTGTGGAAGACGTTCGCTGTTTTGTAACTTGCTGTCTTAGGCGTGCTGTGTCGGAATATATATAATACGAATTATTCACATTTTATTAGTATTGCAGTAGATGTTCTAGGAATCTCATGTGCAAATTTCAAATTTTCAAATGTTTTTACAGCTTATGGGACTTAACTTAGAAACCACTTATGAACTAGCTAACACTAAGGACGGCACAAATATCCATGCCTGAGGGGGGATTCTAACCCCCGACCGTAGTGGCCGTGCAGACCGTGACTGGAGCGCCTCAGTCCCCTCGGCCACCGCGGCCGGCAATCTCATGTGCACTTTGTGGAGGTGTACTGTTATAGCAGAGCATTATTTTCAGTTTTGTTAACAGCACTGAGTTATTTGCAGTTTTTAAACTTGTAATAGTTATAGCAATTCATCCTGTATCTTAATTAGAAGTGGAAATAATTCTAATATATCGATTCTAACTATGTCTGTATGTAGAATGAAACTTTCACTCTGCAGCGGAGTGTGCGCTGATATGAAACTTCCTGGCAGATTAAAATTGCGTGCCGGAACCCTGACTCGAACCTGGGACCTTTGCCTTTCGCGGGCGAGCGCACTACCGACTGTGCTATCCCGACACGACTCACGATGCCGCCTCACAACTTCCGCCAGTACCTCGCCTCCTACTTTCCAAACTTCGCAGAAGCTCTCCTGCGAACCATGCAAGACTAGCACTCCTGGAAGAAAGGATATGGTGGAGACATGGCTTAGCCTAAGGGATGTTTCCAGAATAAAACTTTCACTTTGCATGCAGGGATAGCGCAGTCGCTAGTGCGCTTGCCCGCGAAAGGCAAAGGTCCCAGGTTCGAGTCCCGGTTCCGGTACGCAATTTTAATCTGCCAGGAAGTTTCATATCAGCGCACACTCCGCTGCAGAGTGAACGTTTCATTCTGGAAACATCCTTTAGGCTGTGGCTAAGCCATGTCTCCACCATATCCTTTCTTCCAGGAGTGCTAGTCTTGCATGGTTCTGCGAAGTTTGGAAAGTAGGAGGCGAGGTACTGGCGGAAGTAGAGTTGTGAGGCGGCATCGTGAGTCGTGTCGGGATAGCACAGTCGGTAGTGCGCTCGCCCGCGAAAGGCAAAGGTTCCAGGTTCGAGTCCCGGTTCCGGCACGCAATTTTAATCTGCCAGGAAGTTTCATGTCTGTATGTGTCTAAGTCTTTGATTGGTTGGCTTTCTGGAATGTGTATGCTTGAGCTAGTAAAGATATATTTCGAGTTTGCCTCCAGGCGTTTAAATTAATTTAATGTTATTTAAGTCCTAACTCTAGTACGATGTAGTTAGAATCGGAAATACAATGCACATTCTCTGACATGTGAATGCATTTGTCCAGTCTGCTCGTCGTTTCTAGGAGTCTCTCGCCGCCTTGGTGCTGCAACGTCACCTAGCTACTCACCAGATAATGGCTACTCGTACCCCAACCCTGGCAGGTAACTAGTAGCCAGTAGCCACTAGCCGACCACATGCCACACGCCCCGGACCACGACCTCGTCGACCGCGCCGGTGACCACTCGTAGCTGCACACGTGGTCGAGCTGTTCAGGATTCCGCTTCGTCCATCCGTCTAACAGTGACCTCACCTGACGTTGCTTTCCTGACCAGAAGGCGTTTCCACTGTTGTTGCATTCATCAGAGGGCCACCATCAAGTAATACAGAGGCGACGACCAAATTCTAATACGCTCAAGGCCTTCTTCACTCTGCTACAGACACTCTCATAGGTAACCTGTCTCAGTCAGAGCTACCTTTGGTTTTCTTTGTCGGCATTGCTGATGTAGGCAACCTGTTAATTTCTATGAATCGTACAGTTCTTGAAAGTCGCCTTTGATTCATAAACATGAACAAGGTAGACTGCATTCAGTGAGAACTGCACAAAGAACGACACAACTTCACTACCGTCATATTTATTCACGATACTCCTAATTTAGAACTAAGCCGTCGTACACAAAGACGACGTCTGCGATGTTTATGACAGCAAGGCATGATACGAGAAATACTTGAGCCATGATTTTTTAAAGATAATTTATTTTTATATACATATAAAACTGTAAGAAAAAGTGTGCGTAAAATATATGTTTAATAAATATTGTTTCTTCAAACGGTGTGCATTATCATTCCTAGAAATACGTAAGAGTGATGCACATAAAACAGTGTTTAATACGAAGATTATAATGAACGATGTATGATAAAAAATGAGAATATATAATTAGCTATACTCTTCATGGGTTCGTAGCATATAATATAAACGGTATTTCCATACAGAAAAACAAACACGGATATAAACGGCCACACACGCACTATGTATTATATACCATTAGTGGACTTCTGCTAATCACTATGTGTTGTGTAAACTGTGTGTTGTCTGTGATGTATATACAGGGTGGTCCATTGATAGTGACCGGGCCAGATATTTCACGAAATAAGCATCAAAAGAAACAACTAGACAGAACAAAACTTTTTTAGCGTGAAGGGGGAAACAAATAGCGCTATGGTTGGCCCGCTAGATGCTGCTGTCATAGGTCAAACGGATACCAACTGCATTTTTAAAAAAATAGGTACCACCTTTTTTATTACATATTCGTCTAGCACGTAAATAAATATGAATGTTTTATTTGGAACACTTTTTTGCCTTGTGATACATAGCGCTGTAATAGTCACAAACATTTAAGTACGTGGAATCGCGTAACATTTCGCCAGTGCGGACGGTATTTGCTTCGTAATACATTGTTGTTGTTGTTGTTGTTGTCTTCAGTCCGGAGACTGGTTTGATGCAGCTCTCCACAATACCTTATCCTGAGCAAGCCTCTTCCTTCATCTCCACATAAGAGCGACAACCTACATCTGTCTGAATCTGCTTACTGTATCCATCTCTTGGTCTTCCCCTGCGATTTTTTCACCATACACTTCCCTCCAACGCTAAATTCACAATTCCTTGATGTCTAAGAATGTGTCCTACCAATCTATCCCTTCTTTCAGTCAAGGTATGCCAGAAATTCCTTTTCTCCCCAATTCCGTTCAGTACCTCATCATTAGTTACGCGATCCACCCACCTAATCTTCAGCATTCTTCTGTAGCACCATATTTCAAAAGCCTCAATCCTCTTCCTGTCCGCACTGTTTATCGTCCATGTCTCACTCCCATACAAGGCAACACTCCATACAAATGCCTTCAGAAAGGACTTCCTTAGGTTTAAATCAATATTCGATGTTAACAAATTTCTCTTTTTCAAAAACGTTTTCTACCCATTGCCATTCTGCATTTTATATCCTCTGTACTGCGACCATCATTTGTTATTTTACTGCCCAAGTAACAAAACTCATCTACCTCCTTTATTGCTTCGTTTCCCAATCTAATTCCTTCAGCATCACCTGATTTTCTTGCACTGCACTCCATTACACTAGTTTTGCTCTTGTTAATCTTCATCTTATATGCACCTTTCAGCACATTGTCCATTCCATTCAATTGCTCTTCCAGGTCCTTTGCTGTATCTGACAGAATTACTATGTCGTCGGCAAAACGCAATGTTTTTAATTCTTCCCCCTGAACTTTAATTCCTTCACCAAATTTCTCCTTTCTTTCCTTTATAGCTTGCTCAATGTACAAATTGAACAACAATGGAGAAAGACTACAACCCTGCCTTACTCCCTTCCCAACCACTGCATCTCTTTCATGCCCTTCAACTCTGACAACCGCTGTCTGGTTTTTGTACAAGTTGTAAATAACCTTACGTTCCCTATATTTTACTCCTGCTTGCTTCAGAACTTGAAAGAGTTTATTCCAATCAACATTGTGAAAAGCCTTCTCCAAATCTACAAAAGCTAGAAATGTAGGTTTGCCTTTTCTTAATCTATCTTCTAGGATAAGCCGTAAAGTGAGTATTGCCTCTCGTGTTCCTACATTTCTCCTGATCCCAAACTGATCTTCCCCGAGGTCGGCTTCTAACAGCTTTTCCATGCTTCTGTATATAATTCGTGTTAATATTTTGCAACCATGACTTATTAAACTGATGGTTCTGTAGTTTTCACACCTGTCTGCACCTGCTTTCTTAGGGATGGGGATTATAACATTTTTCTTAAAGTCTGAGGGTATTTCACCTGTCTCATACATCTTACACACCAGGTGAAACAGGTTTGTCATGGCTGGTTCTCCCAGAGACTTCAGTAGCTCTGAGGGAATATCATCTACTCCAGGGGACTTGTTTCGACATAGGTCTTTCAGGGCTCTGTCAAATTCTTCTCTCAGTACAGTATCTCCTATTTCATCTTCATCTACATCCTCTTCCCTTCCTACAATATTGTCTCGAAGTTCACTTCCTTTGTAGAGCCCCTCCATATACTCTTTCCACCTTTCAGCTTTCCCTTCTTTGCTGAGAACTCTTTTTCCATCAGTGTCCTTGATATTCATAGAACTGTATTTCTTATCTCCAAATGTTTCCTTTATTTTCCTGTAGGCTGTATCTATTTTTCCCCTATTTATACATTCTTCTACATCCTTGCATTTGCCTTCTACCCACTCCTGCTAAACCATTTTGCACTTCCTGTCAATCTCATTTCTTAGTCGTCTGTATTCCATTTTGCTTGTTTCATTTACTGCATTTTTATATTTTCTCCTTTCATCGATTAAATTTAGTATCTCCTGTGATATCCAAGGATTTTTGTAGGTCTTTCCTTCCTACCTATTTTGTCCTCTGCTACCTTCACTATTTCATCTCTCAAATTTACCCATTCATCCTCTAGTGTTTTATTTTCCCCCGTTTCTGTCAATTGTTGCCTAAAGCTCCCTCTGAAATTCTTAAGAACCTCAGGTTCCTTCAATTTATCCAGGTCCCATCTCCTTATTTTCCTACCTTTTTGTAGTTTCTTTAGTTTCAGCCTACAGTTCATAATCAACAAGTTATGGTCAGAGTATATATCTGCCCCTGGGTATGTCTTACACTGTAGAACCTGGTTCCGAAATCTGGGTCTTACCATTATAAAATCTATCTGGTATCTTCCGGTGTCTCCTTGTCTCTTCCACGTATACAACCTTCTTTTGTGATTCTTGAACCAGGTGTTTGTTATAACTAAATTATGTTCTGTGCAAAATTCTACCAGGCGGCTTCCTCTTTCATTCCTTTTGGCCAGACCATATTCACCTACTATCTTCCCTTCCCTCCCTTGTCCTACTACCGAATTCCAGTCTCCCATCACAATTAAGTTTTCCTCTCCCTTAATTGTCTGAATAATTTCCTATAGCTTCTCATATATTTCTTCGATTTCCTCATCATCGGCAGAGCTAGTTGGCATATAAACCTGCACTACTGTTGTCGGTGTTGGCTTCGTATCTATCTTGACAATGATAATGCGACCACTGTGCTGGTCATAGTTGTTTACCCGCATTCCTATTTTCTTATTCATTATCAATCCTACTCCTGTGATACCCCCAATTGATTTTGTATTTATAATCCTGTACTCACCTGACCAGTAATCCTGTTCATCCTGCCACTGAACTTCAGTAATCCACACTATATCTAACTTCAACCTATCCATTTCCCTTTTTAAATTTTCTAATTTTCCTACTTGATTAAGGGATCTAACATTCCACGCTCCGACCCGTAGAATGCCAGTATTGTCTTTCCTGATGACAACATCCTCCTGAGTAGTCCCCGCCCGGAGATCCGAATGGGGGACTATTTTACCTCCGGAATATTTTACCCGAGAGGATGCCATCATCATATGTTCATACAGTAGAACTGCATGTCCTCGGGAAAGGAAACGGCTGTAGTTTCCCCTTGCTTTCAGCCGTTCGCAGTAGCTGTGTGGCAAAGCCACATTAGCTGATGTTACAAGGCCAGCTCAGTCAATCATCCAGACTGTTGCCCCTGTAACTACTGAAAAGGCTGCTGCCCCTCTTCAGGAACCACACGTTTGTCTGGTCTCTCCACAGATACCCTTCCGCTGTGGTTGCACCTACGGTACGGCTATCTGTATCGTTGAGGCACGCAAGCCACCCCACGTCGGCAATGTCTGTGGTTCATGGGAGTTACTCGTGTTAAAATGGACCGTTTAACCAATTGCAGAAAAGGTCGGTATGGCTATTGTAATCAAAATGCCCAACGGGCCTGTGCTATGTATGTTGTTCGTTATCCTGGAAGACGTAATCCAAGTACCAGACCTTTCGTCGGATATTTTCGTTATTTAAAGATACAGGAAGGGTTCAGCCACAAGTAAACCGTCAACCACGACCTGCAACAAATTATTATGCCCGAGTAAGTGTTTTAGCTGCAGTTGCGGCTAATCCGCACATCAGTAGCAGACAAATTGAGCGAGAATCGGGAATTTCAAAAACGTCGGTGTTGAGAATTCTACATCAATAAATTTCACCCCTAGCATACTTCTATGCACCAGGATTTCCATGGTGAAGACTTTGATGGTCGTGTACATTTTTGCCACTGGGCACAAAAGAAACTGCGGGACCATAACAGGTTCTTTTTTTTTAATTTTTATTTATTTATTTATTTATTTTTTTACGCATTCTGTTTAGTGACGAAGCGACATTCACAGGCTGAGGTAACGTAAACCGGCATAATATGCACTGTTGGGCAACTAAAAGTCCACGATATCTGCGACAAGTGGAACATCAGCGACCTTGCCGGATTAATGTATCGTGTGTCATTATGGGAGGGAGGATAATTGGTCCCTATTTTATTGATGGCAATCTAAATGGTGCAATGTATGCTGATTTCTTACGTAATGTTCTACCTATTTTACTACAAGATGTTTCACTGCATGGCAGAACGACGATGTACTTTCAACATGATGGATTTCCGGGACATGGCTCGCGTGCAATTCAAGCGGTCTTAAGTGGAATATTTAATGATAGGAGGATTGGTTGTAGAAGCACCATATCATGGCCTGCACGTTCACAGGATGTTACGTTCCCAGATTTCTTTCTGTGGGGAAAATGAAAGTATATTTGTTATCGTGATTCACCAACAACGCCTGAAAACATGCGTCAGCGCATTGTCAATGAATATGAGAACATTACTGAAGGCGAACTACTCGCTGTTGAGAGGAATTTCTTTACGCGTATTGCCTACGCAGTGAAGTTGAAGGATATTATTTTGAGCATTTATTGAAGTCGTGAGGTAATTACAGGTAATCACGTAGTAACAGCATGCGTTCTCTTAATGTATGATAATTTCAAAAAAGTACATGTATCACATTGGAACAACCGAAATGAAGTTCAAACGTACATACGTTCTGTGCTTTTAATTAAAAAAAAAAATTAAAATAAAAACCCTACCTTTTACCCTCAGTTCGTCTAAAATTGTGAGCAATATATTTGTGAATATTACAGCGCCATCTATCACAAAGCGACAAAAATGTTCCAAATAAAACATTCACATTTATTTATGTACTAGACTAATATGTAATAAAAATGGGGGTCATCATCATCATCATAATCATTAGAGACTCATTATGCCTTTCAGCGTAAAGTCTAGTGTATAATACCTCTAATAAAATTCCTCCATGATCCCCTATTCAATGCTAATGTTGATGCCTCGTCTGATGTTATACCTTTTACTTCAAAATCATTCTGCACCGAATCTAAGTACTTTCTTCTTGGTCTACCTCTACTCCTCTTACCCTCCGCTGCCGAGCTCATAAGTCTCTTAGGTAACCTTGCTTCTCCCATGCGTGTAACATAACCCTATCATCTCAGTCTGTTCGCTCTAACTGCTTCATCTATGGTGTTCATTTCCAGTTGTTCTTTGATTTCCTCGTTATGGACACCCTCCTGTCATTGTTCCCATCTATTAGTACCTGCATTAATTCTTGTTACTTTCATATCTGTAACCTCTACCTTATGAATAAGGTAACCTGTATCCACCCAACTTTCACTCCCATACAACAAAGTTGATCGAAAGATAAAGTGGCGCGCTGCTAACTTAGTCGTTACTTACTTCCTTCTTGCAGAAGAGAGTAGATGTTAGCTGAGCACTCACTGCATTAGTTTTGCTGCACCTCGACCTCGATTCCAGTTCTTTCACTATGTTGCCATCCTGTGAGAATATACATCCCATTTACTTGAAACTGTCTACCCGTTCTAACTTTGTTCCCCCTACTTGGCACTCAATCTGTTTCAATCTCTTTCCCACAGACATTACTTTCGTTTTGGAGGTGATTATCTTCATATCATAATCCTTGCACCGTTGATCGAGCTCTGAAATATTAGATTGCAATCTTTCAATCGAATCGGCCATTACAACTAAGTCATCCGCATATGCGAGACTGCTTATTTTGTTTTCACTTATTTTAATCTCGCCCTGCCAGTCTACTGGTTTCAACGTATGATCCATGAATAGTACGAATAACAGTGGTGACAGTTTACAGCCTTGTCTTGCCTCTGAAACTACCATGAACCATGAGCTTAATTTGCCATCTACTCTAACCGCTGCCTGACAGTCTACGTAAAGCCCTTTAATTGTCTGCAGAAGTTTGCCTCTTATACCACAATCTAGAAGAACTAGAAACAAGGTCATAAACCTCTTCTAGATCTATGAAAAGTAGATACAATTCCCTGTTCCACTAATAGCACTTTTCCATTACCTGCCGTAGGCTAAAGATCTGATCCTGACAACCTCTAAGAGGCCTAAACCCACACTGATTTTCATCTAAATTGCCCTCAATTAATACTCGCACTCTCCTTTCAACAATACCTGAGAATATTTTGCCTGGAACGCTAATAAAAGAGATAGCTCGATAGTTGTTACAATCTTTTCTGTTTCCATGTTTGAAAATTGGCGTGATTACAGACGTTCTAAAGTATCTTATCCACTACTTCAGCGCTCAACCTATCTCCATACCAGATTTCATCACAATAGAATCAGTGGTGTATGTAATTATATATAGCCAAATCGGTTCAACCGTTCTCGAGTTTTAGCGAGACTAACGAACAGCAATTCATTTTTATCTTTGACAGTTCATGCACAGATTGAGATTGTGTAAAGCGAACTTTACACTCTCAAAGTATATTTCTGAACGCACCCAACACAACAATCATGTCTTTTTTTACATATTTAAATCTAAATTTTTCTCTCAATGTTTCCATCTTTTATTACCGTTTAAAACTTCCCTGAACTTCCACGAATGTGACATGAACATTATCCTGGACATGTGTGCGTGATTTGCCCTATCTTTCCGCCCATTATCGCGCCGATACTTAGACTATCTGATGATGTCTTTATAAAGCTACTGGCTCTAAAATACATAAGAATTAAATTAATATGGTTTATATTAAGATGTAAGTGATACGAAGTTCACTGGGTCATCTAGTATTTTATACTTTCGAAAGAAGAGGGTACCAAAAGATATTAAAATAGAAGAGAAAACAGGCAAATAGTAATTATTGTACGCAACCAATTATTGGTAAACTAATATTAACTCCTATTAAATAAATACCTCACCGGTCCAGTATAGTTGTTTGCATTTGTATCTTCCTCTGTCTGTTTGATCTCATGGGCAAATAACCATAGTTTTTCTCGGTACTCATGATGGTTAATAGTTATAAGTGCTTTTTTTACGATTCTGGTTCGCATTCATACTCTGTATGTAATATGTAGCTGAATAAGAGAGCAGTTGCAAATATTGTTCACGAGTTTGCCGTCGTATAACGTTGTGCATATCCCACAATATTTCCTCGGAGCAACTTGCTGGTAGCAATCAACTGTCCAACAACCTCAGGTGGGTAGATCTTACTCATAGCTACCAGCAAGGTCTAAACACTTGAGCCTGTCACAGTTGCTTCGAGGAAATAATGTTCGATTTGCACAACGTTGTCCGGCGGCAAACTCGTGAAGATTATTTCCAACATATGCGCTGAGAAAGCTTGAACATTTATCAAGAGAGCAGTTATTTCAATTTCACGACCATACTTGAATTATTTACTATCCACGTTCAGTAACCTAAATCATGTCATCAAAAGTAACCAGAATAACAAGCTGAGAGTGTGTAAAAAGAGACAAACCAAGTCGTATGTTAACAACCTCAGACACTTCTTAAGAACAGATGTCATCACAACATAAGATGTAAAAGCAACTTTTGTTTGCCAACAACGTGAGAGATATGATTACAAACATTAAGAAGACACTGTAATTTACCTTAACTACAATGTAGCAGTGACACATGGTCACATATTTTGGGTGGTATTTTGTTTAGCATTTCAAGGCAGACTGCCTACCATTCCACAAAAATTATACGCTAAGATATGGAAGTTTGCCAGTTACAGTTTCAAAAATTTTTACTTTGAATTTTACAGAGTACATAAGTTTTTCTGTAAGTAGATAAGTGAGAAACAATGTATATTACCAAAAATGTTAATTACATTAAATAAGTCAGCAACCATTAGTTGTTCTTATTTACGGCGAGTTTCGGCCAATTACTGCCCTACCTCAGGCGTGATTTGTAGCATTACCTTAATTGGTTGAAGAACATCCCTTCACCCGCCACGCATTCTGTCACTCCAAGATGCTATTGCGCTTACCTTCTGTAAACCTTTTACATTACTGCTAAAATGATACCGCTGGGCAAGAGTTTCCCGAATCAGATCGTAAATAAAAACCACGGCCCTGCAACTGACTGCTGCTTCATTTGAGTTAATACAAATCAGAGTTGCTGAGATAGATAAAATACCATCCGTGGAATGTTCGACAGAAGTTAAGGTCATATCGAAGGTATCGGGAACAATACGGAAATAGTTTGTCGGCGGCAGAAATCTATCGGAAGTTAAGTACAACGTGTAAATTTTCAAGTCGACTCTTTCTGTGTTTGTTGTCCTGAAGCTTTAGTTTGTTGGTATAAGCTGTGTCTTACAGGTGGGGACTGGCTCTCAGCTCTTCTCTGAGAGATTATGCTGTTAATGTATTGTGGGAATCGTATGTTAGTTCCTAATTTCCCCTTCGAGGAGTGGTTAAATGGTGCTTGTGTTTTTCATTTATAGCTTTGTTTGCCCAGTCTTCTGCCTTATAGCAGAATGTTCTTCCTTCTCATTTTATTAAAATTCTTTATTGTGTTGAGACGAATTTTAAATGTGGTCATACTCTCCTCCTGTGATCCTCGGGGTGCCTAAGTCTTGGCAGCTTATCCATTATAGACTCACGAGAAGTGAGATTTTATTTTCTCTTCACCCTTTCTTTCCATTCATTTACTGAGGAAAAATAGGCAGTTTTCTTTCATGTTTTGCCTCTGAGAAGCCTTCTCACTCGCTGAGATATTCCTATTTCTGTTTTCCTTTATTAACTAGGTTAATTGTCTTATTTTACATTCTGTTGTGTACCGACTAGACAGACTTTTAATTTAGTTATCCATAATGGAGCAATTGTTACGTCCCAGAAGATTCTGTTTGGTCAGTTGTTATGGTATTTGAGTGTTGATTGCCATTCTTATGAAGAGGCTTGCCCAGGATAGGGTGGAGAGCTGCATAAATCCAGTCTCCGGACAACACAACAGCTTTGCAAACATTTGAACATTGGAAAGACCTTGCCTTTCATTACTTAGGAGACACTCAGATTCTAGAGTTTGTATGTAAGAAACAATACATCACCCAAAGCGTAAAAATCTGGTTGCTGAACTTGAATAAGTGATAAGAAACATTGTAGGAACTTAACGACATAGTAAGGCACTGTAGCTTCTGAGCTGACCCTTAAATTATCTCCATCTGTGAATGTACTAGAGTTAAGAGACAATTGATGATAAAGATTATCCGCAATATTGTCTTTAAGAGGAGAGGCTTTCCCATTGTCTAGATAACTGTTCATAGAGCGTTGCATTAATAAAGAATCCTTCAAAACCTCAGTCCCATCAAAAACATTCCATCTGCATCAGTACTCAACATTAGGAAGCAATATTGCATCACCCCCACATGAATATCATAGTACGTACGACGCCCCTCGAGAGTCCCATACACTTTCTCATCTCTGATTAAATCACGATTTTAATTTCACCGAACTTATGAATATACACTACAGGGCTAATAATCGTCTCTAATGTACTGTATCATCGTAAGGTCTCGATATTACGAAGGTAAATCTCATTTAATTAGCATGCAAAAGAGCGAGATCTAAGTTACACAAACACTATAATTAACATACGAAAAATAAAACTTTTCGGTGAAAGAATAATTTGGCCAGGCTGAGAACTGACAGTTCCTAATAGATATTTCAAGATGCTTACCAAGGAGTACACTTGTCATCCCCCCGCCGTCTTCTGACATTTAAACTGTGCACCTTGTAGATGTTCGGCTCACCTTGTATCAGATTTCACGTGCTTTACACTATGTAGGCCTGTCCCTCACAGATAACAACTATGTCGCCATCAGTTGTTTAGTTTCCTTTTGTAGAAATAGTTTGTCACATACAAGATAGAGATATCTATGATTACAGACCCTGAATATATGTAATCGTCAATGAAACGAAACGCGTCTGTTGAGAGTAGTCGCATCTTATTTGTAGTTGTATACACGGACAAACATTATCCATCATAACTAATAATTTATACTCTGTTCCAAATGGTCGACCTGAAAATAGTCAAAAACATGTGCTAGTACAAAATCCAATTTCCGTGAAACTTCGAGTTTATTTATTGTTATATATATATTAATATGAAGATTGTTTTTATAGAAAATAAAGTTGTCCGCGAATGCAAAAAAAAAAAAAAAAAAAAATTATAATTTATTTCAAATAACGTGATACGCACTTGTGGGGCATCATCAGATTATATAAGAAAGGAGAGGACCTCCGACGTGCAAGACATGGAAACTATGTGTACAGATACGTAGAATTTAGTTGACCACATGAGTCCTACCAACAGTGGTGAGTGTTGATATATTGTAGGGGAGACGAGGAAAAGACTGCGTTTCATTGGCAGACGGTTTAGAAGGTAGAATTACGGAAGGGACTGCATGAAGTACATCCCACAGGCTCTTTTGGAGTAATGCTATGCTGTCTGGTTTCTTATTTGGTGGAATAACGGAGGACATCGGAAGAGTACAATGGCAGCTAGCTTTGTGTTATCACGGAGCAGAAGAGAGAGTGTCACGGAAATGATACTGCAGTTGGAAACACCACCATTAAACGTTTCGGCGAGATCGTCGACTTTCACTTCTAAATGCAAAATTTAATTATTGACTCCCATTTACAGGGGCAAATATTAAACAAAAAGAAAAATATAACAGAAATGAGAGCTCCAACGGAGATATTTAAGTGTTTTATTTTATTTTATTTTATTTTATTTATTTATTTATTTTTTTATCGCGCGCTATTCGAAAACTGAGAAAAATGGATGAATAGTAGAAAAGAAGTAGTTCGGTGCTGAAGCTAGTGGCTGTAGGCCGAGTGCTGGACGATTACCTGTTGTTGGAGGTCATAGTGATTTACCTGGTGCTGGAGGAGTACGTTGATTGCCTGGATGTGGAGCAGGTGCTGGAGGAATTCCTGGTGCTGGAGCTGGTGCCTCTAGGCCCATTGCTGGGGGCTTACCTGGAGCCAGGGTTGGTGGCACTAGGGCCACTACTGGGGATTACTTGCTGCTGGAGGTGTCCGTGGATTCCCTGGTGCCGGAAGATCTAGTGGATTGCCTGGTGCTGAAGGAAATGGTGGATTACCTGGTCTGGAGCTGCTGGTGGTAAGCCAAGGGCTGGAGGATTATCTGCTACTGGAGGTGCTGGTGGATCCCCTGTTGCTGCTGCTGCTATATCAGGCGCTGTTGGATTCCTTGGAGTTGGAGGAGCTGGTGGGGCCACTGTTAGCCCCATCATGTCCATTCTCAAGTTTGAAAACGTCAACAATGGAAGTGGCTCCTACTACTTTAGCAGTAGTAGCAGAGACCAAACATACACACTGCCACCCAAACAGTGTCACAGTTCAACTTATATGACAACCTATGTTACCCTTAACACTTTTCGTATTTTAACCGTGTTTCCTGTAATGTGACATAATAGAAATTAATTTTCAAATGTAACAGTTAAAGTTGTGGTTCTCAAGACTCGTTTGAACGCCTTTTAAGTGGTTCCTACGGCGGGAGTCACTCTCACTTCTCTGACTTGGTAATGGCTCGCAATGTCACACACCCTCTGATAATTAAACTAGGATGGAAATCACTCTCACTTCTCTCACTTTGCATATCCGTCATAATGATTTCGGTTATATGATCGTCTGTACCTTCTTCCTACATCCAGATCCTCCTCTCCACTCTCAGTGTTAATTTCCTTTTATCTCTCTCGTTTCATCTTGTAAGGGACTACTCTCGGTACATCCACCCTTTCTCTGAAAATCTCCTTCTCCGCCCCTACCTTTACCTAGTCTACGAAATTACATATATAAATTTGGTGTCAAGGTTTCTAGTGAGGTATCCTCTGTAACATACTTTTCAGTGGCTTGGAGAGTAGAAAATCCTTCTCCATTAGAACACATATGTGTACAAATTTTTCTTGTTTTTCAGTTAAATGGTATAAATGTTTGATGTGAAGCACCCTCCCCTGTACAATATATGCAATCCGAAGTGGAGTCACCTTCCTCATTTGTTGAATATCAAGTGTGCTAAATTTCTGCAAGATCGGAGTAAAACTAGATTTATGCACAATTCTGTTATAAATACCACTCATAAAGAACTGTGCAAAATGTTACGTAGTGATCTTCCTAAAGTTTTGAATGTTATCTGACAAAAATTATATCAACATTGGAATACAAGTGTGGGACAAACAAGCTATTGAGCTTGAGGTGATGAAAATAGGTAACCTAATCTGCAGTAGGTGTATTCTTAGAATTTCAAACCATCATGATGTTATAAAACAACACTAGCGTAGTAATTATACTATTCTAATGATCCTCACCACTTATGTCAAAGTCAGGTACTCCTTGATTCCACGAGTAGACTGATTGGACCCTTTTTTGGTGGCTGTGGATTCTCAGTTCTTATAAGTATTAATTTTTCATAAGTTTTATATATGTTTTCTATTTTCCAACAGGAATGAGAGTGGTAATGGTATCACACAGGACGAGAAGGGGTACTTGAAGAATGCCGGAGTTCCTGACGCCGAGGCCGAGACGTGCAGGGCCGCTACACGTACACTGGTGACGACGGCGTGCAGTACACCGTCACCTACACCGCCGACGAGAACGGCTTCCAGGCTCAGGGCGCCCTCCTGCCCACGCCCCAGCTAATCCCCGACGATATCCTGCGCTTCCTGAAGCAGAACACCTCTAAGGCTGCTGAAGGTATTGCTGGTAGTGTCATCGCTGGTGCCCCAGGAGCATTTGGTGGAGCACATGGAAGTGGAGCCGATGGTGCTTTTGGGGCTATCCAGGAATAGGTGCTCGTGCTGGTGGTGCACTTGGAAGTGGTGCTGGACGTGCCTTAGGAGGTCGTCCAGAAACTGGTGCTGCTGGCACGTTTGGTGGTGCTCATGGGTCAGGTGGACGTTTGGGAGTTCGTCCAGGTGCTGGTTCTGATGTCATGATAGGTGCAGCACCTGGATCAGGTAGTTTGTTGGGGCTGGAGGTGGTTTTGGAGATCGCCCAGGAGCTGTCACTTGTGATACCTTCGGTGCTCTCCTGGAACCGGTGGCCCATTTAGCCCACGGCCGGCAGCGCCAATTATTATAACTTCAGCAGCAGCGCGGTGCAGATTTGCTACAAGTGTGTATTCCGAGAAACAAACCTAGTATATAGGTACTAAGTGATCGTAATGACAAAAATAGTTTAATGTACAAGTACAAATATCACATTCTTTTAATATCTGAATTAGTATATCAATTATATTCGGTGTTTAAATATAACAAATGTAACATTATTCCGAAAGTGGACGATAATCATACGTAATAGACTCAGAAGTACTATCATTTCCTCTTTCGTTACTTCCCTATAGTTCCTGTCTCTTGAGTAATTAGTGTCAGCTTTTACTGTGTTATATGGAAGTTAGTACACGTAATTACCTCATTAATAAAATAATCATCTATCATGAATGAATCAGCTTGCCTCTTAGACCTCAAGCCCCTTGTGTTCCCTTTTAAACCAGGGAAGATTTTTCAGTGTTTTGGAGTGCTGCTTGTATGGCATTTTACTCCACAGAGTGGTTCCGTCTTCAGTATCAGATTCATTGCTTCTGAAATCTTGTTCGGGATCGGAACTAGGATTTACATTTGAATAGTAGAATCCTTTTTATGATCTGATGAGGAATCCATACAAAAATCACTAAGGTCTTCATTATTATCGAAAGAAGTCTATTCTCATTTGCTACAGCCATACCACGTCTACTTCACCTGAAGAGTAAATTATGTAGTAGAATAACATTCATTTTCGCATTGTGTAAGGCTTAAAAGGGGTAAAAAACGAGACTGATGGAAACTACAGCGTGGGTAATCAGGAGAAATTAGAAGTCAATTTTTCGAGAATTAAACTTGTATTTACGAAATAAATTTCAATTTTTGAGCATTCTAATATGTAGGATAAAATTTATGCAATAAATATACACTAGAAACTGGCACAAATTCATTTTTAAGGAAAACTAGACGTAAGATAAAAACAATTCAAATCCACTTACATGACAGGCAGCGCGGTGCAAATTGCTACTAGTGATGCAGTCCCTAACAAAACTTTTTTTTGGGTTAACACAGTCGTGCACACTGACATTATTGTTAAGGCTTAACTGAGGAATAGCTAAAATGGAAATACGGAATCTCTACTGTTGCGACAACAGTGAGCATTTAAAGAAAAGTGGTAGCGTATTTGCACCAGCGCTGTCGCTCGAGGGCTAATGGTGACAGACCTCCTGATGTTGGTGAGTCAACACTCATTCAATTTTTAAACAGGTGTTCAAATTTTCTTTCACAAGCCAAATTCTTTTCATTGCACGATATATTTTGCAATAATACGAATGTGAGAAATCTCGAAGTACTCAAGGTAATACTTCAGTACTAATGTGGCACTGACTACGTATCATTTTACAATTAGTCTATTTGTTAAAGCGGCCTTTTTTTTAATTAATCAAAATTACATAGAAGCTTCCTAACATTAACCTTGTACGTATTAAAGCACATATGGCTGAACACATGTATTGGGGTTAGCATATCAGTTGTTACTAGGGAAGTATATGGACACCAGTTGTCGAATAAAAGCTTATTTATTATAATGTTGGCAAAAGATTAATATTGTCTTCTCGAGTGAATTAAGATTGCCCGGATGCACATTTCAGTTCTGTATATAGGCGGTTTTCTTTTTATTTTACAAAATTTGCTGTTGTTAGTTCCATTGTACAATCCACATCGAAAACTATATCTTGTTCCGTCATTTGACGAATTCGACATGCAGTACAATTGGAATACAGCTGTGTCGTTTCGTTCAAACCCAAGTATTAAGGCACTGGTTCCCAGGCACAATAGACATTTGTGTTTCTCCAATCTGCTTTTCATTTCCAGTGCCTGCAGTCGCCCAGGTGCTGGAGTGACGCCAAGCTACTCACCAGAAATTGGCTACTCGTACTTCAAACCTGGCAAGTACGCGCTCAGATAGCCAATAACCAGCAGCCAGTTGCCAAAAGATGACAGACGAACGACCACACGCCACATGACTCCGGACCACGACCTCGTCCATCACGCCAAAAAAATGTTCAAACGTCTGTCAATCTATCGGACCAAACTGCGTGGTCATCAGTCCGTAGCTTACAAACTACTTAAACCTAGGTGAACTAACCTACGGACAAACACACACACCCATGCCCCAGGGAGGACTCGAACCTCGACGGCGAGCAACCGCGCGCTCCGCAGCGAGTGCTTTAGACCGCTTTTTTTTTTTCTTTTTTTTTTTCGGGGCTCCCTTCTCCCCTACACCCCGTCCTTACTCTCTCCATCAATGCCTTCATTGGCGAGCTTTCTCACGCTATATCGAAATTAATTGCTTCTTTGCTGATTGGAAATGAAAATAAATGCTTTTCAAAACAGAAAATTATGACTTCTTCTTTCATATGCGTTGAACTTCTACGCCATAACTAAATTAACTGTATCACCTCTGTGAGGACTGTAAAACAATGCTTTCTCAAATAAAAACAGAAAACAAGGCTTTTTCTTACGTCTGCATTATAGTGTCTTCTAGAGCTAGTAATTGTTCTTCATGTTAGTTGAAATAAGGAGTTGTTAGTAAGGAGTAAAATAATAATAATAATAATAACAAAAAATGGTATATTGATTCTTCTGTTCCATTATGTAAGAGTTAAAACATTTATCTCTTGGAGTTCAACTGGCTGTATTCCTCTAGCGTAACATCTTTTATCCTATACCTTCCTTTCGGAACACTATTTGCAACATGTTACCGAAATTCTTCTTGAAAATTTTATTCTTCAATTGTTTGTGATACTCCATTGCCATATAACTACTATAATCCTCAGCGTTGTTCTGGAAACTTCGATGAATTACGAAGTTCACAAAATGTCCGAATATCCACATTATCGTATTGTTTTTTTGTCGTGGGAAGTATGTCTTATCCGGTATAAGTAATTCTTCTGTGGTGATGAATCTGCCGTCATTTCTTTGGAGGAACGCCACCTGCTGCTTCACTTTTGTACATAGGTCATTGTAGCCCGAGCAGGTAAACCTGTGGAGTAACGTATCTACATGTCCACAGGTGGTGCATAAATTGGAATTAGCTTTGCCTATAATACTCAGTCTCTCTTTCGTTGCTATAATTGCATTGACGACCTGATACCGCGTGGAACGTACCTCCGATGCTAAAAGTTTGCTGCTGATATTCCTCCAGACAGAGCACCAATCTTTTGCAGGATAATTCTTCTCCATTCTGTTTCTAACAGCACTCGTCCGGGGTTTGTCATAATGATGTGGCCTATTACCATGTTCTCCTGTTGTCTGGCTATTCTTCTTGTAACTAACCTCAATGAAGTACTCCCTGACATGGTTCAGCTTGTAATTAATGGGGGCCACATTGACGGGGGCAGCTAAACTCTTTGGCTCTGTCATTTTGAAGAGTAGAGCCGTAATACTCTCAGGGCTATTACGGAGAATTTCTTGTGTCCTCTTGATAAATAAATTCATCGTTTTCTGCCGAATGTCTGTAAGACCGAGGCCACCGTCACCATATGGTAAGGTCACTGTGTTAGCTGCAACTCTGAATATGCATACCTGCCAAATCACTTGACACACGGCTCTTGTAATGTTTTGTGCTATACCTAATGGGACAGGCAGTATTTGACCTAAATATAATGCTTTTGATAGGATAATGCAGTTGATTAATTGAACCCTCTGAAACAAATTTAGATCCCTGTTTCTATGTTCCCTTGTTAAACCTCTGATTTTTGCTAGCATTTCTTTCCAGTTGGCAGAAGTCATTCGGAGTGGACAGTTATAAAATATAACGCCAAGGGTCTTATGGTGGTCTGTAGTAGTAATCCAGGAACTTTTCGTTTTATTGACGACCGCGTCAGTGGCACTTGAATACATCTGAATCGCGTCGCTTAGATATTGAACGTCGTCATTACTCCGGACAATGACTCCTAAATCATCAGCATACACGTTTGTTACTTTCTTGACAGACATTATTGTTATTCCTTCAAGGTGGTTATTTAATTTTAGGACAAGAGGTTCTATCGATATGATGTACAGCAGCATTGAGAGCAGACTGCCTTGCGGAAATCCCCTGAGAATATCAATGTTCTTCGTGCGTTGTCCATTTACAAGAATTTTCGCTATCATTCCCGTGATCATATGTTTTAATGATTGTAAGATAGTGTTGCCAAATCCCATAGTGGTCATCGTTTTAAAAAGGTAACGGTGGTCAACCCTATCAAACGCATTGGCTAAGTCAATAAAAAATAAAGATCCCTTAACTTTAGTCGCCGAAAAGATGGAAATAATGTCACGATATTCACTGACGGTTTTCACTATACTCCTATGAGGTAAAGCCGTCTGATCACTTCCAATCACTCTTTTCAGAACAACTGTCAAGCGGGCTTTCAATGCACGAGCAGCGACTTTATAGTCAGCGTTCAGTAGACACAATGGCCGCAGTTTGCGCACGTCTTTCATCCCCTGCCCTTTGGGAACCATCACCGTAACGCCTTCTTTAAATTCAGGTGGTAAGTCGACACCAGTAATAACTTCGTTTATAACGTCAGTAAACGCGTCGCCAATCACATTCCAATACTTTTTATAAAATTCCACTGGTATTCCGTCAGGACCAGGAGTCTTATTCAGTGGAGAAGTTTTTATGATGTCCAGCAGTTCGTCGGTAGAAAAGGTTGTTAGTAAGCCTCTATTGTCATCAGCTGTGACAATATCGTCTGTACTGTCCAGCAATGTTGCTGCAGATCCCTCATTGAAATCAGTAGCTGTGTATAGGTCCTGAAAAAATCGGTGAATTTCATCCATTATTGCTCGCTGTTCAGATAGGACTTCACCGTTTGCAGCTCGCAGCTTCTCCAAAAAAGTCTTCCTTCTGTTTTTTGTTTGTCTGATGATGTGGTACAGGGAAGCAGTTTCCTCTGCTACAGTTGACTGCGACCTAGATCTGACCTTCAAACCATCGAGCTGTTTCCTTTTCAGTTGTGTTAAAATTGCCTTGATTTTCTTTATTTGCATGAAGTGCTCATCAGATAAAACAGGACGATCGTAAAGTTCTCTGAGACAGGTATAATAAAATTCTATAGTGTCCTTGAAATATGTGGCTTTTTCTTTCGCATACTGAATCAACGTCATTCGTAGTTTCTTTTTAGCATGTTTGGTCCACCATTCAATTGCCGAACCGTATCTTGGGCGCTCCCTGAGGCACGCTACCCAAGTCAGTCCTAAACATTCATTTAGTTCTGTGTCGTTAAGAACACTCACATTCAGTTTCCATAGACCCCGTCCCCGGAACGTTTTTTGCCGGACGAGATTGATACTGCAAAGTACCCCACTTTGATCAGAGAAACTAGCAGGTATCGCGTCGATAGATGTTATACACTGCCTTAGGCTGTCACAAACATACAATCTGTCAATTCTACTAGCAGAAACATTGGTAACGTGCGTAAATTTTACTATTGTTGGGTATAGCACTTCCCAAGCATCGCTTAGACGTAGATCACGGACACAGTCATTCAGTTCTTTGGAGAAATTAAAGTTTGGGGATTGATCCTTGGGGTTCAAGACACAGTTCCAATCTCCTGCAATAATTAGACTTTCTGGGTTATCTTTTAATAGGTGAACGATTTCTGCCATGAAAAAGCTAGCTTTAGCAGTTCTGGCATTGTTGTCGGAGGGTGCGTAGATATTTACTACAGTTGTTTCAAAAATTTTACAGGATGTTCCCCTGCCGGATTCTAAGAGACACAGAGTTTCTACAGGTATTCCATTTTTCACTAAAATTGCGGTTCCACACTCTTTCTCTAACGCCACATTTACAATTTCGATATAGCCTGGAAATTGAAATTCATTGACGAGTACTTCTTGCAACAGTTCAATGTCAGTGTCAGATTGGTATAAATAATCTTTCAAGGCCGATAATTTTAATGGGTTCGAGATCCTGTTGATATTGAGGGTCAATATATTATACGTTTGTGTCGTTGTCTACAATCGGTGTGCCATAGTCAAGAACCACAAAGGCTAGTCATAAACACGAGTATGATGTCAAACGTCAGATTCATCAAGTAACAATGAACACAGAACCGCCATCGATTGCGACTTATCGCAATGATTCTAGGTGAAGTTCTTGGAGTCCTTCTGCATTTGTGTTCCCAGAGAACACAGGAAGATTAACACTAGTAGTTGACGCTGGACGTTTATTCTCTTGTTCCATTTCAGTCACCCAGTCCATTCTAGCCGTCGAGTCACCTTTCTCCGGGTTCTCAGACATCCGTACCCGTTGACCAAAATCGGTGGCTGTTGCGATGTCTACACTTTTTCGTCGAGCACGCGTTCTGTGAGAACCAGCTTTACTGTTATCTTCTTTGTCCTGACTATACGCAGAACTATCGGACAATTCCTTATTTTCGTCTGTTCCGTCATTTCTCCTCTTCTTGTGTTTCTTCTTGATTTCCTGAAGTTTCTCCCGAGTTTTGGGAGCTTCAGTTTCCGCTTCCGGGTGTGCAATCCTTCTCTTTTCGTTTTTCTTTGGGGGAGAACTACAGGGTACAGATACAATGTGTTCAACTTCCATGTTTTGTACAACGTCATGGGTCGTCAAAGGACTGGAAGCCGTTTCCATAGCGGTTTCGTTCACTTGCTGTGAAGGTTGTTGGTCAACCACAGCCTGGTGAGAAACAGTCGCATCCGCGGGGGTGACGTGCTCTTCCTGTTGCACCTGTGGTAGTTCAGCCTCGCTCCGGTGGAGTTAACTTGAAGCACGGCCTGTGTAGCGTCTTCGGTGGCCGAGTCCTGCACGACACTTGTTGTCACGGGAGGCGGCGCCGGCACCGCAGCGGCAGCCGCCGCATACGACAGGGGCATGTTTACAACGCCAGGCGCGCGCGTCACCGCGTCGCAGGGAGGCAGCTGAGCCACCCGACGGCGCGAGCACTCCGCCCGGCAGTGATCCGTCGAATTACAAATGGCACACGTCCTGGGCTGTCCGTCGTATATTACAAGTGCACGATAGCCTGACACACTGATAAAGGACGGTATGTGCTTCATCAAATCAATTTTTTCTTGACGCACGCCATTCAGTACGGGGCACGGAAAGTTGTTCCCCCACTTTTCCTCATGAACAGACAGAACACGGCCGTAGGCACTCAGAACATCGCGTACGTGCTCGCAAGGAATTTCAAATGGTAGTTCAAATACGCGCACAGTGCGCAAACCCATACCGCCAAAGGAAACTTCTACATCAATCACACTACCATCAGAACGCAAAAATTTCATAATCCCTCCACTTTCTTCTACAATACGCAGACACAGATCAACATTAAAAAGTTTTACAAAAAATACAGGCGCAAGCTGAGACAGATTAATTCCGTAAAGTTCGTCTAATGGAATCTTAACTTGTTCAATAAGGAATCTATGAACTTCATATGCAGCAGGTTTCACAATTCCACGTTCAAAAGTAAACTTCAAAGTATATCTCCTTAAAATCGTAGCCATATTCAAAACAAATTCATATTATAAACAAAACGACCAAATCCCAGCCACAAACACGTTAGTAGAGAATATATCACCCAGTAATACGAAGACACAAGATTCCGCTGTCAGAATAAACAGTAAACTTGCCTTGACGTGAGCAGCGACGGAGCACAGCGTAAGCACAACCGCCCTCCACGACGGCCCAAGCCGGAATACACCACTCGGCTACTCCACCGCGGCCCCATCACGCCAGCGAACCACTTCGTACACGTGGCCGAGCTGGTCACGACTCACCTTCGTCCAACCCTTCAACAGCGTGCTCACATGACGTCCCTTTCCCCACCAGAAGGTGTCTCGACAACTGCTGCGTTCACGGGAAAGGATTCTAAGATTGCTACTGAGGGGACGATCAGGGACTTTTCTGATTAAGCCCTACCGTTTTTCAACCACGGACACCCTTCTCCTAAGTATCTCTGACGTAGGCACGCTATTAATAGCTACACTCGTACTTTTCCTGAAACTCGTCTCTGATATATAACCGCAAACTAGTTAGACTATAATCAATGTTAACTGCAGAAAGTACAATTCAACATACTTGACACCTCTTCTTTATTGCCTTTTACTGAAAATATTCACTACTTAAATTGCACTCACAGAGAAACAAAGAAAGCAACAGTGATGCTTATGACGACAAGACATGATACAAGGTGGAGCTCGAGTCATTATCTTTATAAGACTTCATATTCATATGTACATAAAATTGTAAAAAAATAAAATGTGTAATATATATTTTAATAAACATTATTATAAAATATATACATGTGGTGTCTGTTCCGAAAGAACAGACGTCACTTCTGATCCTGCAGTTGTTATTATTTAATATTCATAGAATATATGACATCAACTGCGATTGGGCAACGCTGAAAATGTGTACCCAGCCGGGATTCGAACCCGGGTCTCCTGCTTTCTAGGTAGTTGCGCTGACCCCTACACCACTGGGGACACAGTGATCACCGCACCTGCAAGGACTACCTAGGCACGCCTCCCGTCAGATACAGACGCCACATGTATATATATATATATATATAATATGCCGGTGACGGGCAATGATCCTATCGTTAGTGGGGAGGGGTGGGCAAATTTGAAGCCGTTACTCTTACGGGAATTAGTTCATAACTACGAGTTTGAGTACTGTGGGCAGGGCGAAGCTGGGAATTTGTATCTGATGGGAGGCGTGCCTAGGTAGTCCTTGCCAGGTGCGGTGATCACTGTGTCCCCAGTGGTGCGCCGGGCGCCGTGGCTCAGCGCGCCCGGTCAGGGGGCTCCACGCCCTCTGTAATAAAAAAGCTGAGCCAAACATTCAACGAACAACCTCGAACAAAAACGATCAGCGTCCGCAACGAAGAGAACTACCCAGAGAACAAAAAAAAAAAAAAAAAAAAAAAAAAAAAAAAAAAAAAAAAAAAAAAAAAAAAAAAAGTGGTGTAGGAGTCAGCGCAACTGCCGAGAAAGCAGGAGACCCGGGTTCGAATCCCGGCTGGATACACATTTTCAGCTTTGCCCAATCGCAGTTGATGTCATATATTCCATGAATATTATTATAAAAGCTGTGCATTGACATTCCTAGAACGAAAAACTGCAAAAAATCGAATAGGTACGCTATTCAGCATATTATTGTAGGTCTCGAGTGAAATTCTGTACTAGTTCTAGTTTGGAAATAGGGATGACGATTGATGTAATTCTGGATGTTACTTATATCTTTTCTCAGGTTGTTGTAGAGTATCTTCTGCAGTACATAGTACAAAATCTAATGAAGCCAGTGTCATATCTCTTGTTTTGAAATTTTGCATCGTACACCATATAACACAGCCCATGTCTTACACTATGTGATTAAAAGTTTGCGGACAACGCCCCTCTCGAAGATATAGTTATCATATTTGGTGCTTTGTGCTGCCAGCTACTGTCAGGTACTCCACATCAGCAACGTTAGTAGTCATTAGACATTGTGAAAGAGATAATCAGGCGCTCCTCGGAACTTATGAACTTCGAAGTTGGTGATGGGTTTGGGTGCCACTTGTGTCAACGAGATTTCCACGCTCCTAAACATCCCTATGTCCAGTGTTTCTAATGTAATAGTTAAGTAAAGTAAAAGCGGGACAGATGACGCGGGGGGACAGACGCCGCACTTCCAAGAAACTCGTCAGCACACATTGTTGTGCGCGCGACGCTCATGTTGATGTAACGGCTGGTGAGATCAGTTTACTCCCAGGTTTTGGTAGTTCAGGAGCGGAAAACAGAGGAGAAATTTAAGAAAATCGAAATTCGAGACCAAGGTAAATCAAGGAAATTTTTCACGATTCCTTTTTAATAGTATGTACTAGTACTAGGTAGGCGTCTAGTAGCTTATAACTTGTATTTAGAAACATTGTATTTGTATTTTAGTAGAGACATTGTAGGTTATGTCGGCCGAGTAATGGCACATTCCAATAACATCTTTGCTAAAAATAGGGATGCGGCATCTGTCCCCATGAAAACGGACAGACAACGCACCATTACTGTGGGACAGAGGCCGCAGTGCTTACAATGCTAAGGAGTCCATACGAATTTTTGTTTTACAGAAAAATGCCGAGAAAACGCATTAGCACAACAGACAGTGGAGAATGGGCTGCAGCAGATCTATTAGTCGAAGAGGAAGGTTATTATAAAAGGAAAGCTCCTCGAATGAAAAATATACCAAACGAACATAAAGGAGAAGACTTGCTATGCACATTTTCAAGAAAGTAAGGTGTGGACCATCATCATACTTGGGTGAAGATGCAGAAAGGAAATTAGTTGCCTATATAAGGGAATTGCAATCATGTGGCTTTGCTCCCAAGCCGTCGGACGTCTGGCAAATAGCTTTTAATTTAGCTGATCAGATGGGACTGAAAACCAAATTCAACAAGGAAAAGAAACTTGCAGAGAAAGATTGGTTTCTCTCATTTTTAGAACGCTATGCAGACTTAAGCATCAGAAAAGCGCAAAGGCTTTCTGTAGCTAGAGCGATAAGAATGAACAGAGACGAAGTCAATTCTTACTTTGATCTGTTAACACAAACATTGACCGAAAATGGGCTTTTGGATAAACCAGGTAGTATCTACAACGTAGAAGAAACTGGTCTACAGTTAAACAATGAGCATGGGAAGGTTGTTGCGGCAAAAGGAAGCAGAGATGTCCTTGTCGTTACTTCTGCTGAAACAGGTGTGACAATAACAGTTATTGCATGCTGTAATGGCGAGGGAAATTTCTTACCACCTTACTGCATTTACAAAGGAGTGAATAAAAAACAAGACGCTGAAGACAACATGCCTCCAGGGTCCGTTTTTGTTGTGAGGAGAGAATCTGCTTATGTCAACAGTGATATATTCATGGATCGGTTCAAAAACCATTTCCTTCCTAGAAAGGCTCCTGGCTCTGCTCTGCTTCTGTTAGATGGACGTGCCTCTCATATGAATTATGTTACCTTTTTGGATTTATCTGTCGAAAATGAAGTGTCGATAATTTGCTTGCCTAGCCACACGACACACTTTTTACAGCCACTGAACGGAACGTTTTTCAAGCTTCATGAATCCTGCACTCTCTATGAGAAAGTGTGTTGTTTGTGTGGACGGCTTAAAACTTGAAACACAAAAATCAAAGTGAATGTCATTTTCAATGTATTTTACCATTGGCCATTTGTTCCTCCCTTCTGCGTCATATTGTCCATCACTTGCTAATTAACTGAAATTCGCAAAACATTGTACATCATAAGAATGTTCCTTTGTTATAAAGTTTTTGTATCTATAATAAAATACAATGTTCAAACCATCAATCTTGCCTAATTTTATGGCGATTTAAGTGTTTATATATTGATAAAAATTAATTTGAAAATGTGCAGCGTTTGTCCCGCCTTTAACTTATAAACGAGAAGTTACACGTGCGGTACGAAAGCTTATAGGACGACCTCCTCTGTTGTTTCACACAGACCATCGACAGTTGAAGAAGTTTGTACTGTGTAATAGGCAGGCACCTATGCATATCCTCACACAGGAATTCCTAACCGCATTATGTGAAATCTTGGATTTCATGTTCGAGTGGATGCCGACGAGCCACACATTATGCACGTCAATTCCAAACGGCGTCTCACTTGAAATAATGAGCGTAAACAATGGGCAATTGAATAGTGTGGTGATGAATCACGGTACAGAATGAGACGATCTGGTGGCAGGGTGTGGGTATGGCGAATTCCCAGTGAACATCATCTGCCAGCGTATGTGGTGCAAAGAGTAAAATTCGGAGGTGGTGGCGTTATGGTGTGGTCGCTATTTCATGGAGAGGACTTGCACTCTTTGTTCTTTAGCGTAGCAGTATCACAGCAGAGGCTTCATTGTGGTCTTAACACCCTCTTGCATCCCACTGTTGAAGTGCAATTCAGGGATGAGTATTACATTTTTCAACCCGATCGACCACCTCAACTCCGAGAACAAAGTGCTTCCATTCCCTAGGAAATCTTTCAGCAACTGACTGAGCGTACGTCTACGAGAATGGAAGCTGTCATTAACGCTAAGGCTGCACCTTTTTTCCAATGTCATGCCAGATAAAGTCTGCTGGAATAGGATCAGCTGTTTAACTAGAACCTTAATAAAATAAAAGGAATTACAACGGTAACCAAACATGCTATCTTGGCTTTTTTCCTTTTGGAAAATTAATCACTATAGTTCGTCTCCACGTTACCATATCAGGTAATCTCAATATGAAATATTGATAACGCACGTACGTAATTTTGAAAAAGGCGTGTGGCATGAAATAAATTGTAGTACGGCGCCATCTGTTGGGTGCTCACCCAATCTAGATAGGTTTGATTTAAGTTCGCCGCGGTGGAGTAGCCGAGCGGTCTAAAGCGTCTCGCTGCGGAGCGCGCGGTTGCTCGCCGTGGAGGTTCGAGTCCTCTCTTGGGCAAGGGTGTGTGTGTTTGTCCTTAGATTAGTTTACCTAGGTTTAAGTAGTTTGTAAGCTACGGACTGATGACCACGCAGTTTGGTCCGATATAATTACAAACATTTGAACATTTTGAACATTTAAGTTCGGCGTTCTGACTCTAGGTGGGTCAGTAGGATCAGACTAACCTCCACAACATTTAAATTGCAATAAAATATGGAAGGGACGAATCGAGAACAATGATCCCAGGCCTATCTTTTAAGTTGAACCAAATCAAACAGTTTTCAAAATATAATGAAGATCAGTTGAGCAGTTTCATAGATAATCACGCATAAATATCGTGACATTCAAATTGTATACACACAATGAAGATATAGGGTGTGAGACTTAATCTATTCACACTAGAACAACAATAGCTACTGAAATATGAAATTCGCAGATATGAACTCACGGTAGGGTATTACGAAAGTAAATATTATGAGACAATCTTAAATATAAACAGATATTCTTTTTACTACAGAGATATACTGTTTTAAAAAATAAACCTCATTTTATTTCTCAAGCAACCAATAGCATGGAAAAATATTAAAGCGAATCACGTTACGTCAGTTACATCCCTAGATACTGAGAAGAGAAGATGACGCTTGAAATAAATAAACTGCACAGCTAGCGCACTATAACTGGCAGCGTGACGTTCACACGTAAGTCTCTGTCTCAGCACTAGCTGCACTGTTCACATGTTCCAAGCGTCAAATTCGCTCCTCAGTATCTCGGGATGTACTTGGTGTATTGTGATGTGAACAGTGCCATTAGTTTTGCAGTTTTTATGCTATTGATTGCATTCGAAATAATGTGGATATCCACTAAATTATGTAAGTTTTGTATAGGAAATAGCCCAATATTTATTTACGTTTAATTTTTTGAAATAATACGTTTTGTGTTTTAAAATAATGTTGAACAATCGCGTTTGAAAATTTTCCTTATTTTAAAATGTAACGAATAAAATCCGTAAACATCAATAAATCTCGCAGAACACAAGGAAACTACTGACGGTTGAGTCCATCCATTTGTTCTAAAGTAATTTTAACTTCCATTAGATAATATCTCAGCTGACTGTATTTAGAATATTCAATACTCGTTTACATTTTTAGCTTCCTACCGTTCTGTTCGTGTAATAAACAATGTCTTCTCGTGTAACTATTGAAAGTTAACAGTTTAAAGTGCTTTTCACATTTTTTGTCGCCTTCACCAACCAGTCACTCTGTACATAATATGAAACTGAATACGTGAGGAGATATTTACATTTCACTACCGCTCTTCTTCTTCTTCATCAAGGTTCAACCCTGAGGTTGTTTTGCAGCAGAACGCCATTCCTCTCTTCTGTCTGCCTTCCTCTTCATTTCCACATACGTCTTACATCCAACATCATTCATGATCTGTTGCATGTATGATATTCTTGGTCGCCCCAGTCCCTTTCTTCCCTCAACAAATGATGTTATCATGTCTTAGGATGTGAACTATAAGTTTGTCTTGTCTTGTTTGGATGTGCCTCCACAGGGATCTGTTTTCCTGTACTAAGTACCTTTTCATTTGTCACTATCTCTTTCCAGCTGACCTTCATCATCCTTCTATAACACCACATCTCCAGGGCCTCTAGCCGACTTCTCTCCTTTCTTCCCATTGTTCAAGTTTCGAAACCGTATAGAGCCACACTCCTGACAAAAGCTTTCATTATACGTTTCCTCATCTCCATACTGATGTTCTTGCTGGTGAGTATGTTCTTCTTCAGACTGTATGCAATTTTGGCCTGTTGTATTCTGCTCACAATTTCTTTCTGGCTTCTACCATCCCTTGTGATCTTGCTTTCCAAGTAAGTAAATTCCTCTACCATATCCAGCTCTTCTCTTCAACTTCTTATTCTTCGAGGTTCATATTATGCTTCTGTACTGCGTACCACCATTTTAGTGTCATTCTTGTTTATTTTCATTCCATACGGGTTGTAGAGAATCCTTTACATTGTTCTGATGACTTCTTCTAGGTCTCCATGACTAACAACATCGTCTGCCTCGCGTAGCATGCCTATCTTCTGCACATTAATGTTGATCCCAACGTCTGTAGTTTCACGAACTTGGTCTAGAGCTTCCTGGATGTAGGCGTTGAATATAAAAGAAGAGAGAGCACATCTTGTCTTACCCCTTTTCTGATATTGCTTCTCGATCCTGGTGACAGTTCCTAATCAATGCCACGTCATCCTTACAGAGACTGAGTATTTATTTTTCATTCCACTTCTCCTCATCACTCTGAACATCTCTTGCTAGAAGGGCAATTTACCTGTACTATATTTACTATCCACATTCAGTAACACGATTTCATGCTATGAAAACTAGCCAGCATAATTTAGCTACAGCGTTCCAGACAAAAATATTAGATAATGTTCCATGCCGCTCACTCACTATGTGCCGAATGTTTGATGAAGACTGTACACATTGTCGAAACTTAATTACCTCTGGAACACATTTAGAGCAAAAATAGATTTTTTATCGACAGCTTTATTCAGGCTTGCCATGCCCACGCTCATCAATTCATCCTACGTGACGGATGTCAAACGTTTGTAATTCAATCGTAATTTCACATACTTACAAAACATTACAAAAGTATTTATAGATAGTTCATAGGAGTTTTTATATACATGGTAATGAAACGTACCCACCCATAGATGTAAAAGAGACTCTGATATATAAGTTTTATTACTTATACCATCAACTGATGACAATCCTTATCTATTGGTTACAGCTGGGCCAAAGAAACCACAACACCACTTCCAATAGTTATAATGTAGTAGTTTTCTTCACCTTCTACGCTGATGTAGAAAAAACTGCTGTGTTGATCAGCTTCTTCGCAGTATCCAATGCTGTCCTTAAATTATTTATTTTGGTAGCCTTGGTTCATCATAGTAAATGGAAGAACACACTTGCATGTTAGACCTTTTCATTGTCTCTTCATTGTCCTCCAAAAACATAAATGCATCAGTATACATAAAAAACAGACATTACATCATGGTGTTACACTCCAAACTGAGACTGAGCAAACTAAAAACTGACTATGATGAAACACATTCATTTTATGGATAATGCTAGGTTGTAGAGAGTTCGAGCATAAAGTTGGTTCAATAACATCCCTCAAGTATGTTTCCAAAATTAAATTAGTTGTTTTCCACTTGTAATACATATTTAAATTTTAATCAACACAAACAGCAGAATATTTGAAAAGTATTTATACAGTGGTTAAAATATATATGAGACATACATGGAAACTATGATTAGTGCAGGATTGATTTGTTATATAATTGTAACTGTTAAAAGAATTAAACAGATATATAGTTGCACTACAAAATGATTTTGTCAAACTTTGTAGGATATATATAAAACTTTTTAATCTCAAACTTGGAGGTCGAAAAGTTTTACAGGTTCCAACTGTTTGTTTTAGCATTGAAAATGGTCATACAGTGATTTAAATCTAGATATGGTGAATAAACAAAATATTTATGATTGATTTCTGACAATTTTCTACAAATCAAAAAACAGTCTTTGAGCACAAAAGCAATAATGATATGTTTAGGACACATCACATAACTTCAGGAAATGATAGTAATTATATTTTTGTAGCAATATGAGTAATTGCATCATGTTACAAGACAATAATGTTATCATAATTCCCTGATTGTGGTAAGCTGCAATTAAAAGAAAGTAATTTGACCGAGAATGGTTAAGAAGGTCAGGTTTAAAGTTTGACAAAAGTAATTTTATGACGTTATTTACATTTCAGTATTATTATGCAGTGTCAAAAGACCTTTAGTTCTGAACAATCCGTTTGGAAAGGTTTACTCCTTTAATACTATGAAAATTAACTTGGTTAATACTGTATTATTATCTATATTTGTGGTAAATTTCGAATGAAAATAAAGTACTGCCATATAAAGGCTTGCCTGGGTAAAAATAACTGGACATTACTTTTACATACATTGACATAAAAGGTATCGAATGCATCCTTAATCAAGAGAAATTGGTTCCCTAGGACTAAACCCTTTAAAATACCCCTCTCGCCCCTCACCCAGACATAGTAGATGTGTGACAAGGTGTGATGAGAATATTGGTAAGTATTTACAATTAAAAAGGTAATGTAGGTTGCTAAATCAAAAGTTATGTTGTAGAAAAATACTTATTCAGTGCATTACTAGACTTTTTATTGTTGTGTCCATAATACTTTCTTATATGACATTAATTGGTGACAAAATGTTTATATTGAGTTCTGTACTTTCCTGACTGCGGCTCTGTTTCTCTGGTTAACTTATTATGTCATAGAAATATTCTCAACAAATAGTGTATAGAATGAAACTTTCACTCTGCAGCGGAGTGTGCGCTGATATGAAACTTCCTGGCAGATTAAAATTGTGTCCCGGAACCGGGACTCGAACCTGGGACCTTTGCCTTTCGCGGGCAAGCGCACTACCGACTCTGCTATCCCGACACGACTCACGATGCCGCCTCACAACTTTACTTCCGCCAGTACCTCTCCTCCTACTTTCCAAACTTCACAGAAGCTCTCCTGCGAACCATGCAAGACTAACACTCCTGGAAGAAAGGATATGGTGGAGACATGGCTTAGCCACATCCTAAGGGATGTTTCCAGAATGAAACTTACTCTCTGTAGCGGACTGTGCGCTGATATGAAACTTCCTGGCAGATTAAAAGTGTGTGCCGGAACCGGGACTCGAACCTGGGACCTTTGCCTTTCGCGGGCAAGCGCACTACCGACTGTGCTATCCCGACACGACTCACGATGTCGCCTCAGAATTTTACTTCCGCCAGTATAGTATCTAGTCGTATTCATCATTACAGAACACAGAAATATCTGCATTGGGTATTGTACATTCAGTTTTCAAATCAATCAAAAACTGTGGATGAGATAAGATAGTTAAGACAAAATGTAATGTTCAATAAAATTACAATAAGTATTTACGTATGGATGCAGCGAAAACTGTAAAATCTTGCATCTCCAATAGTGCAACAAAATTTACAACTGGGATATAAATATAAGGACTTTTCTTCCATGCGCAGCATCAATAATTGCATTATAACATGTCATGTGGCTAATACAGTTCCAACGAAAACTCTGTGACAACATTGCTAACACATTATTCAAACACACAAAGGAAAACGTTTAATGTTACATCACACCTTAACAATAAACAAAATTTAATTTTCTGAATAATCTACGTAATGAGTTTCTCCCAAGTCAGTGTATTATTTTTCCAATATCTACACCTTCAGGTCACTTAGTTCACTCATAGCAAATACCAGTAAAATCACATAAGTGGATTATTCACTCACTTATGAAGTATTATTAAAGGAGATAGATGTTGCATATAATACAAATAGAGAAAAGTGGTTTTCGTCATCATGATTTCAAATATGAGTGTGTGTGTTTACAATTTACATAGAAATAAATTGTGTTCAAGTAGGGTATCAATCTAGTAAGCAGAATGGACAATTACTCATTTCTTTTAAATAGTCAATCATGACAAATTGAGTGTTCGTTATTTTTTTTTATTTTTTATTTTATTTTGGAAGACCAAGCAGACCAACTTCAATAACCAGAAAAAACAACTAATTATTTTCAAATTTCCCACAAAAAACAAATAATTGACATATCTAATACATGTTGAAAAATAATCTTTGGTCGCTAAATAAAGAATCCATGCTGTGAATCGCCAAATGGTGGGTAAAGTTAATAGCTTTTACTTGGGCAAGAATTTATATAGAAAATGTTGCCACAGAAACGAATTATTTCACACATCCAGAAGGGAGCAGCCAAAACACAATCTGACAAAAGGTTGCTTCATTATTCACATTATCAATACAAAAGATGAGAAGGGGAAAAATTTACTCCAGTTTCACATAATTGATTTATTTACTTACGGCACATAAATGTGAGAGACCAATTATTTTAAAACAATTGAAAAACACACCTCACTAGGTATACAGTTTTATAGCACAACACACCTTAAAATGGCCCAAATATTGCCCACCTACCTATGATAGTGTGTGATAATATGGCGATTAAGCCTAGGAATTACAACACATACATGCTAACATTCAAAAATGTTCAATTGTTTGTAAAGCTATAGATCTTCATTACTCTGGTTATCAGACCCTAGGCTTACAAACAACTTAAGCTTACATATACTATAAATACGCCGACGCTGGAGGGAGGATTGGAACCTCCGATGGCGAGCAGCGGCGCGCTCCGCAGGTAGGTGCTTTGGAACGCTCGGCAATTCTACTGCGGCCGCTGACGTTTAGCTGCCTAGCCAAGCTGGTACTCACCAAATGGAAACAATTCGATGGTCAGAAGAATGAAGCGTTATCAGTGGCGTACAAAAAACAGTTAAGACAGACATCCGTTATTGGCAAGGCTTTTGTGGTGCTCAGGACTAAATCTCGATTTTTAGTATATTTCCACGTCGAGGAAAGAAAGCACCCCATTCTTTTCTATCTCCATCGTGAATTATATTTTGTTGTGCTGTTGGTTGAGGTGTTTGTGGAATATTTGTAGTTCTTCATCTGCGTGTGGCCAGATGACGAATGTCTCAACCACATATCGAAGGAAAGGATACGCCGTATTCGCGATGGTCTCGACAACAACAACAACAACAACAGAAAACTCTTCGAGCTGCAGCTCCGTGTGGTCCATGATTGCATACATTTCTAAAGAAAATTGACTGTGGTGCGGAGACGAGCCATGAGCGTGGCGGGCCATTGTAATACAGTACACCATACAGCCTTTGGTAAGTGGTGGCCAACACACTTCTTGGCCTACATATAAATAAGCCAGTAGTTACAAAATTGCTGATGTATTTAGCCAGTTATCCGAGGCAAAATTATGGCAGCTCTTGAAGTAAATGTCCCTTCAACTAGCGTGCCATAAAGCCAAAAAGCCACTACTGATCACTGTGCTTGTGACAACAACTATTGCATCAACTCAGCTTTACGTCCAGACTAATTATAACAAAGTTCAGAAAAGTCGGTGTGACACTACGGTAGATTTACATGTAAGTGTAGCAAACAGCGCAGAAATGCTGCAGCAAGAGATGACAGTTGTTTGTTTCTGAAGTGTACCTGTGTGACTGTATGAATGGCTTCTTTTTTTAATGACATAAACTAATGACCGAAAGCTGAAGTGCTGTGTGCATAAGCGTCTTTTCGATGAGTATATCGCAGCTCGCAGAACATTTTTACCGTTACATGCAAGGTATTATAATGTTAACTTTTGGAAAGGTATTTGCATTTACATTTACATTTACATGGGATACTCTGCAAATCACGTTTAAGTGCCTGGCAGAGGGTTCATGGAACCACCGTTATACTATTTTATCTCCCTTTCCATTCTCGAATAGCGCGCGGAAAGAATGAACACCTGAATCTCTCCGTACTAGCTCTGATTTCTCGTATTTTATTCTGATGATCATTTCTATCTATGTAAGTGGGAGTCAACAATATATTTTCGCATTCGGAGAAGAATGTTGGCGATTGTAGTTTCGTAAGTAGCCCACGCCGTTGTTGTAATGATTCCCATCCCAGATCCCGTATCATTTCCGTAACGCTGTCTCCCCTGTATCGTGACAATACAAAACGAGCTGCCCTTCTTTGGACTCTTTCGATGTCCTCCGTCAAACCCACTTGATAAGGATCCCACAATGGGCAGCAATACTCCAAAAATGGACAAGCGTAGTGTATGCAGTTTCTTTAGTAGTTCTGTTGCACCTTCTAAAGGTTCTGCCAAATAAAACGCAGTCTCTGGTTCGCCTTTCCCACGATATTATCTACGCGTTCTTTCCAATTTAAATCAGAAGTAATTGTAATTCCTAGGTATGTTGTGGAGTTTACTGCCTTCACATTTGATTGATTTATCATGTAAACAAAGTTTAAAAGATTTTTCTTACTCACGTGGACGACTTCAAACTTCTCATTATTTAGAGTCAATTGCCAATTTTTACACCATAGTGATATCTTATTCAGATCGTTCTATAGTTGGTTTTGATCTTCAGATGATTTTACTAGACGGTAAATGACGGCGTCATCTGCAAACAACCTAAGAGAGCTACTTAGATATCCCCCTAAATCGTTTATGTAAATAAGGAACAGCAGAGGACCAATAACACTACCCTGTGGAACGCCCGATATCGCCTCCATTTTAGTCGATGCCTTACCATCGACTACTACCAACTGTGTCCTCTCTGACAGGAAATTCCCTATCCAGTCGCAAATTTGGGGCGATATACCGTAACCACGGTAGGTTTGCTGACAAAACCTTCATTCTGTCGGCAAGAACGCCTCCCCCCATCTCCCTCGCCTCCTCTCTCTATCTCTCTTTCTCTGTCTCTTCCTCCTCCCCTCACCCCCCTCCTTCTCTCTATGTTGGGCTCGTGACACAACCGCCGGCACCAGAGCGAGCATACGACGGAGGAACCACGTGACGTAACTCGTCTCGGACGCCGTTAATCACTGCAGGGAACGGCACTCGTCGTGACGTAAGTGCGCCGAAAAGGCGAAAGATGATGATGCTCCGTCTGAGAAGCATCCGCAACAGCTGTGAAGTAGTGGGGAGTGTCTCGTGACCGTTTGAAGCGGGTGACAATGTTGACGTTTCGGTACGAAAATTGACATCGCATAACCGCTCCCACCCGGCTTCACCGAAGAGAGCGCCCGGAAACTACGGATTTTGGGGATGAGTTTATTGTATTTTAATGCAACTGGTGACTATTTAATTGTCACAAACACGGCTTGTACATTAAATATCGGTTATTTTTTCGGCTACTTCTGGTTTAAAAGATTATTACAGCTGTAATACAACGTTCAAATGTTGCAACAATGATTTTACACGAATTGCATCCTTAGTCTCAGCATATAGGCCGTCCTCCTGGAACGAGGTAAAATGAACACAATAATATTACATATTAGATATTTCATTTTATTTGTAAAGCCATCCATATGCTACTGAGTAATAAAAATAAAATTCGTATGTAAGTACTATAACATTTCCTTGATTTTTAAGTAATTACATTTCATTCATTCTACCACTTCCAACCGATACTCATCTTTTCAACATTTCGATGTATGGGGGTTCTGCTCGTTGCAACATTATTTTCCTGGGGCGTCGTAGTAGAAATAAATACTCGTAGGTACAATTTTTCACTTATTATTTAATTTACAATCAAACTGCTTATTCGACCAAAACATTACAACTTAATTTGCGTACACAATACACCACAACACAGACTGACAGATTCCAAAGCACTTTACAACCGGCAAAACTCGAACTCCCCCACGCAAGGCGGTGAGGCAAATATATAACCTTGACAATAATGGCATTACATTACGCATTGTTCATAACAATTGAATATACTGATTTACAATTACCGAACATAACCGTAAAACATTTCATGTATACAAAAATAATCACAATATAAAATGAAAACTATACATACAATAATTTTAGATGGCACATATCTTTTGAAGACAAAATAGCGGTACTATTTGTTTCATAACAAAGAGTAACGCTAAATGTCAATTAATTTGTTAATGAGTGCATCATACATGTTCGTAACATATTGAACTATCAAATATCTTGGCACTTCTGAAAATAGGTTCAAAATCTCACGTCAATCAATATATAGAAAGAAATACAATATTGAGATTTCGACTATTACATTAACTTACACAATTAGATGGTCAACACAACTTGTTTATGAGCCTAACATATATACAATGCTATATTGTACATGTCATTTCTATCCTTCGTCTGTCAATGTCTTGAAATAACATACAATGACGAAACTATTGTTTATAGAACTGTCTGTTAAGAAAATATATGAATCTCTTAATTAATGAAATATATCACTTGTTAACTAATCACAGTATCGCTGAGACACTGTCCTACACTGATTCCTAGGCTGGCTATTTCGTTTGTAACTTCACACGCAACATATATCACTATTAAACCACATGATTCCGGGTCCGATGCAGACAGTATCGTACGATAACATTGAGATGAGAGGGCCAGAGGTATCAGCACAGTACTTACACACCTAAAATCATTTGTTAACTCGTACGTTGCTTCTTAATCCCTTTCTTCAAAGTTGACTAATGTATAATAACGTGCTAAAACAATAATTGACAGTTTATGCATGTGAATGATCGACATTGGAATGAGAGTCCGATGTTGGAGAAAGTGTTTTGTGCCGAAAAGAAAAGGTGTTAAAACAGAAAAAAAAAAACGGAATACCATCCACCTGGAAGGACATCAGGATCATCTGGGATGACACAAAATGAGATGATAGCCCTCAGGAAATATCATATAAAATACAAAAACGTTCGCTACTCCAAGTGTTCATCATGGGCTTGTGGTCGAGTTACTTATTGTTTTCCTATTTCATCTATTTACAAGCGAATTCGACGATGTTTCGCAATTACTGTACATATGGAAGTTGGATATACGTTCTACATTCCTTCTGTTAATCTCTCTGGCTATCACATCTCCTATCTCTGTGCCTTATTCTTGCCTTCGTCTTTGTTTTGTTCGACTTCTTTCTGTATTAGCTGAAAATCAGGCCCATCTAGGCCGCAGTGGCCGAGCGGTCTGCGGCGCGCCAGTCACAGTCTACACGGCCGCTACGGAGGGGGGTTAGAATCCCCCCTCGGGCATGGAAGTTTGTGACGTCTTTAGTTTAAGGGTAGTTCATAAGTAGTTTCTAAGTTTAGGGACTGATGACCCCGCAGTTAAGTCCTATACAACAAACATTTAGCATTTTTAGCGGGTATGTATTTATTCCACTAACCTGTTAGTTCCTCTTCTCTTTACCTATTTTCCCCTCCTCTCTCTCTCTGCCTACTACCTCCTCCTCCGCTATCCACCCATACATCCCCTTACCTCTTTGATAATCTTCTTCCTCTTTTCCTCCCATCACTGTACGTTAAACATCACAGTATCTTCCAAATTTCATGGAGATCGATCAAAAGGTATCGATATCTGCAATAAGCTACCGTTTGCCATGCACCCTGACCAAACCTCTTGTTTTGTTTGTAAATCTAACGAAGTTCTGTGTTTATTAGGATCTAGGCTTACAAACTGTTTCAAATAACTTAAACTAATCTAAGGACGTCGCACACACCAATGCTTGAGGGAGAACTCGAACCTCCGACGGCGAGGAAACCTGCGTTACGCAGCCAGACGCCTTAGACCGCTCGGCGACTCCATCGCGGACCTCCGCACTTCCCTCCAATACCAAATGGATGATCTAGTAGGCCTACATGATACCAATCGATCGCTCCCTTCTTGACCCAGAATATATCAGAAATTTCATTTCTACCAAATTCTGTTCAGTACCTCATCATTAATTATCTACCCACCTAATATTAAACATTCGTCTGTAGAACTACGTTTCAAAAGCTTCAGTGCTGCTCCTGTGCTGGCCGCGGTGGCCGAGGAGACTGAGGCGCTCCAGTCACGGTCTGCACGGCCACTACGGTCGGGGGTTCGAATCCCCCCTCGGGCATGGATATTTGTGCCGTCCTTAGTCTTATTTAGTTCATAAATAGTTTGTAAGTTTAGGGACTGATGACCCCGTAGTTAAGTCCCATAGACTATACAAACATTCGAACATTGTTTTTAGCTCCTCCTGTCTGAACTATTTACCGTCCACGTTTAACTCACACCACCACAAATGTTCCTGACATTTACAACACTATTTTGTATTAACAAAATTCTGTTCTTCAGAAATGTGTTTCTTTCGACTGCCATTCTGCATTTCATATCATTTGTACTCCGACCATCTTAAATTATATTAGCCCCTGTGTAACAGTACCCTCTATCACCTTTATTTTCTTGTTTCCTAACCTAATTCCCACAGCATCGCGTAATTTATTTCGGCTTTTGCTTTGCTCTTCTTAATGTTCGTCTTATCCCCTTCTTTCAAGTCTTTTATTTTCATCGGCAAGCCGCAGAAATTTTACTTCTTCTCCCTCAACACCAATTCACATTCCAAATTTCTCCTTTATATCCTTCACAGCTTGCTCAATGTTTAGACTGAATATACATTGGGGAAACCCTACAATCCAGTCTTACTGCTTTTTCGAACCAATTCTTACCTTATATGCCTTCAACTATTATATCTGCCCTCTCGTTTCTGTACAAGTTATATATAAGTCTCAGTTTCCTATATTGCACTTGATGGCTTAAGAATTTTAAAGATTGTGTTCCAGTTATCAAAAGTTGACTCCAAATCTGAGAAAGCCATAACAGTAGAATTGCCTTTCTTTAGCTTGTTATCTTACACTTTTTCTTCTCGTAAGGCCAGTATTGCTTCACGTGGTTCTAAATTTCTCCTAAATTCAAACTTATCTATACCGACGTAGGTTCCTAACAGTTTTCCTGTAAATAATATTCTTTTAGAATTCTCCACCCATGACTTATTAATCTGACGGTTCTGTCATTTCCACTGTCTGTTCCTGCTTGCTTTGGAATTAGGAAAATTACATTCATTGCCTTTCTCATACATCGTGCACCCCAGGTGTATCGACTGACTCTCCCAAAGACTTCATTAGCTCTTAGGGAATGTCGTCTACTTCTGATATCCGCACAAAAAAAGATAAATGCCAAAGCATTTATTACCTTCTTCACTGCCGTTGTTTATACAGCATGTCACATCAAGCATAACTTTTTAATTCATTACTTTGATACTGCTAATTGTATTCGCGACATTTCGCATACCTTGTTGACATATTCAACTAAAATGGAAAATTATATCATTCTGCAACACACGATTTAGTAGATGTCGTCATGAACACTATGAAGTATGAAATACTAACGCATCACGCATGGCGTTTTTATTTATTCCTTCTCCTATATCTATTTGTATTACTTCTTCTAACCGTAACTGCGTTCGTGACCTATTTCACAGACAGTGACTACATATTTTTCCCATCTTCTGTAATATTTTGTATCTCAAAGCGTTATCTACTGAGGATGAGTATATTAAGACTGTATAAAATACTTCGCTAATGTTGTAAAATTGGGTTGGTCAGGCTTAAGATAGAACAACATACAAGAGGGGATGGGGCTCGATTGCTATCCAGGAGGTAATTGTTTCACCGACAATAAAATGTAATTATATAATTTGCAGTCGGAAAAAACAATAGTAGTGTTTGTATATGTATGTAAGAAATATCTAGTAAGTACAAACTAAACATCCGATATACAATATGTGTTACATATTTTATGGACATTAATCTGTCGTCATAACCATATTTCACCGCCTAAAACTTTGGCTGTTAATGCTGTAAGCGTTATCAGAAACTTCACCCATAGAGTAATAAACGTCAGGTACAGACATTTACATACAGTAAAATCAAAAGACTAGAGAAAGGTCATAATGTGATTCCTTATTTCAATAGGTACATGGCTGTCTCGTATGTGTTACGGCGCATAAATCTCGACAATTTACCTCCATCTACACTGCCTCTTGCCATACCTGGACCGAATATCTCTGAAAACGGAAATTAATTTCGCTAACTAAACATTTTAGTAGTGGGTTACGATCTGTATACTAGTATTACTTCCAAAATAATTTTTGGTACAAAATAGTACTCACCTCCGTGGGAAGTAGTAAATGTTGACGACGTTTGCGTGATAAATTTACTTGGCGGCAGAAACATATTGTGTTTTCTTGCACATACCACATATACTGAATATATTTAGATTATCCGTTACGGATATTTCAGAACGGGTGACTCTTGTTTCCAATATGATTTACGAAAAAATCCAACCAGTCATTATAACTTGAAATGATACTGTTTTTTTTTCATTAACCGGTTATCGAACATTTTCAGGTTTATCTTCAGACGGGGTGCATGTTACAGGATCATTTTAAGCGTGATGTTGGGGGTTGGCTTGTGACTGTATAGCGGGCTTTCTATAATCAATTGCCACTTTGCGGGTCACCTTGTGATGAGATTACAGTATCACATTACTCGATTTTTCACTTTGTAAGGGTAAGTTTGTTTGTGTGTCGTACAACCGATAGATTGTACTATACACAAACCAAACAAAACTACCTATATCTTCGAGTGAAGACGTTTGTGAATAAAATCAGTTGTAAAAGCACATGTTGGACGCTGGAGAAGTGATGTTTACAATGTATTATAGAGAGAGCCCAATAGTAAACAAATCGAATAATGTGATAGTGTTATCTATTCACAAGGTGACCCGTTAAGTGGCAATTAATTATAAACGCCCGTCGTACAGTCGCTAGTCAGCACCCAACATCACGCTTAAAATGATCCTGTAACATGCACCCCGTCTGGAGATGGACCTGAAAAGGTTCGATAACCGGTTAGTGGAAAAAAACAGTATCATTTCAAGTCAAAGTAACAGGATGAATTTTTTCTTCACTCATACACTGATTAACGGTAGCTCTCGTCTGATATAAAACGTGTTACCCCACTAAATAACGTGAAATTACTATTCGCCGTTTATACATGCAAGTGCTGATCTGTGGGTGCTTATTACTTGAAGAAAGGATAGCAAGCAACTTACGAATTCGGCTATGTCGACATCACTGGTGGTGGGTTACTTGTGAGTTTTTCTGAGATATGTACACGTAATACGCTGCAGTCTGTAGCACTTTATTCTTTTCATTTCAGTTTTCACCACAGTTGGGAAGTAATTCTTCTGACATTAAATGATATTCCACGATTAAGCTAACTGGAGATGCAGTCGCAATGCACGGACGAACAACTTACTGTTCAGTGCCGTCATTTCTTTGGCGACAGCGACGACAGATAGGGGTTTCTAGGGCTTATGACATAATACTGTCCGTTAGCAAGTGTACACCGCATTAGAAGTGCGGAAATATTCATTTAACACTTTCGTTTCAGAAAATTAATTTTGCATATTCCATTAGCAAGTGCTCAAGAGACCATTGTCGTTAATACTGTTAGACACGGCGGGATTGCATTTTGGGATAGTATATTCATTCTACAATAACGAACATTACAGCTCTGGGCGAAATAATTCTTAAAATCATGGTCTTCTTCGTACGAGATTCATAGGAAACAAGTTAGTTCCGCCGGCCGCGGTGGCCGCGGGGACTGAGGCGCTCCAGTCACGGTCTGCACGGCCACTACGGTCGGGGGTTCGAATCCCCCCCCCCCCCTCGGGCATGGATATTTGTGCCGTCCTTAGTGTAAGGTAGTTCGTAAGTAGTTTGTAAGTTTAGGGACTGATGACCCCATAAGCTTAACAAACATTTGAACATTTGAATTTGAAGTTAGTTCTGGCATTCAGTATACCTAGTGCCATGGAAAATTAGTAGCTGCAGGTAATACCTACAATCAAGAAGCTCATTTTTAGGGTACAATACCCCAATTTGTAAAAAAAAAGAAAAAGAAAAATAATAATAATAATAATGGAACCATTAAAGGCTATGTGTTGACCGTCTGTATGGCTAGATGACTATGACGACCACTGTTTTCCCAATAGTCTCTGGAGATATCAAGTTGATGTACATGACACATACTAATGTCTACGATATTATGCTGATGTATAAAATATGTGCCTTATTAAGTGCTATAAAAATAAAGCTTTTATCTCACATACTTCGGTACTTGCAAACTCATTAATCAAAAGCTATTGAGTACAAAATGAAGTCTGGGAGTACAAGCAAAGCAAACAGTCAGAAAATCGCTAATTTGGAGTGTATAAAAACCTGCCCGTCTGTTAGGAACAATTTTTCTGGAGAATGGTCAGATGTAAGAAGTTTAAATTACATCGCATACAAAGGTCAGCGATAACTTTGCCGTATAAAAGATTTCAGTCTGTAAGACAATAAATGAGAACATACAGCCACTTGTATTGCGTGAACATAAAAAATATCTGTTCCTTTCGAACAAATGTTTCTTAGAAATTTATGAGATCGCTTCTTACATGTTATTCATAAATACTTTGTCCTACATTAGTTTTAGACAAAGACAATTAAAACAAAGTACTAGGATATCTTAGAAATTTCTGGTATCTATATATGTTGCTATCAATATTAATGAGAGGCAAACAACGCTGATATTCTCAACTTATGGAAAGGTTGAAGGATCGGCATGCCTAATTTTGATGGGAACCCTCCAGAAATAAGATATAATCACCCTTATTTTCGTTTTTGCTGGTTTCAATCCCTTGTCAGTGGTATGAACATTATTATTTGCTGTTATTCTCAATGACCTACCATATGGCTGCTAAGACAGGCCGTATTCTTAATTTCTTCTTATATCTAGTTAAGTTTAGCAATATACAACTTAACCAAATGAAGGAAGAAAACCATAAATAACAATTACAACAAATTAAAGTAAATAACTTGTACCAACATATCCCTTTAATATAAAGAAGTAAATAGTAGAGACAAGTACAGAGATATAAACTGAAGATGATCCTCTCTCACAACAATTTTTTCTTCTGTTGTCATTACGACCGCCCGCCTAATATCATATAGCCGGTTGGAAAGTGAAAGAGAAACATCAATTTATATTAAATAGAAGGAACATGAAAGAGAAATTATTAGAAGCCGGAGCAAGATACCTTCCCATGCCTAAAATTCGAGAACTTCGCATGGTAATCAAGTCGGCAACCCTCAACCATGTTTATCTACATGAAGTGGCAGCACCACAACTAATGGTTATATCTCGCTTTACAAAGAATTTGGCCCAAAAGATGTAGTCAGACTTCTACGTAACACACATACCCGCCACTGGGAAGCATCTACATGACAGGTTGAACGGACTGCAGAGTGGAATATTCATTAATGTCGTTCGTGTTTAATCTTGTTACTGAATAACGATGGGAATACATTTCAACTTCAAGGGCATTTAATATGCGGCCTTTAGGTGTATTGTGTAAGACGGTTAAGTTTGCTGGTACGGGGCCTTAAGTTTTTTGTTCTGTAGCAGGTGTCGGCCAAAACACAGATTTACTAGCTCAAACACCAGTTGTGTGCTCTTTAAAACGAATGAGGAAATTGCGATCGGTTTGGCCGATGTATTGTTTATTAGTCATTGCATTGGACCTTACACCAGAGATTAGAAATTTGCTTTTATTATTATCAACAGTATTTTTAAGTTTATTCTGAATGAGATAGATTGTGGTGAATACCAAAGTTATATCAGTATTTTGGAATAATCTGTTAAATTTGTCAGATAAGTTGCTCGTAAGTCACTTTGATAAATTTCCTATCAGCTTCAGTTGAAGCTTGTGAAGACTTCTGTTATAGTTTCTTAAATAAAACATCGATGTCCTTTGAATTGTAGTCGTTAGCTTTAGCTGTTTCTTTCAACAGACCAGTTTCTTTTAGAATTTCAGCATCAACTGCACGACATCGAGCTCAGGAATGCTCGTAATGCAGTGGCTGCCTTCTTGTCTGTGGTCAGCAGTGTTGGTCCATAAGACAGATGGACCGGCTCCACACCATTTTGCAGGACACTCAGGCTACACCAGCTATAGTTTCATTATTGTAGTTTATTATTATAGCTTTATAATTTCATATCACATTATATTTTCAAATCTTCGTTCCTCTTCACAGATTGTGATCTGAAGATGATCTCATATGACCGAAACTAGTACTCGTAGATAAAAATAAAGTATTTCATGCGAGATTAACTGTTTGCATTATCATATTCCATTTGCAGCACTCTTAGAAGATGCAGCAGTTCTAATAAAGAGAGTACCTACACTATACTTGTGCGTTCCGTTAAGGAGTGTTTCTGCCCAATGTGGCAGTGCGACTCAAAATTCAGAGAAGTGCAGCAGCTCGTTTCGTATTATCGCGATATAGCAGAGAGAGTGTCACAGAAATGATGCACGAGTTCTGGTGGATGCGAACATATTTTGTTAGCACCCATCTAACATATGTAGATGTAGATATTAGCGGTGGAATGATCATTCGAATTGTTTCGTGATGGTAATGCAGACAAGTACAGAGATATAAACTGAAGAAGATCCTCTCTCACAACAATTTTTTCTTCTTTTATCATTATGACCGCCCACCTAATATCATATTGCCGGTTGGAAATTTCTCTTTCGTATCACGTTCCTTCTATTAAATACAAATTGATGTTTCTCTTTCACTTTCCAACCGGCAATATGATATTACGTGGGCGATCGTAATGATAGAAGAAGAAAAAATTGATGTGGGAGAGGATCTTCTTCAGGTTATAACTCTGTACTTGGCTGCATTACCACCTCCAGACAAATTGAATGACCATTCCACCGCTAATATATACATCTACATATGTGACTCCGCTAATCACAATTAACTTAATGTCGGATGGTATATCGAAGCACTTTGATTATAGTTCTCTACTGTTCCAACCTCTAATAGCTGCGCGGGAAAAAGGAATATCGGAATCTTTCCTTTTCCGATCTGAATTTTCTCATTTTATTTTGATGATCATGTCAGCTTACGTAGCTCGGTGCTAAGAAAATACGTTCGCATTCGGAAGAGAACGTTGGCGATAGAAATATCGCAAAGAAATGTCGCCGAAACGAATATCGCCTGTCTTTTAATGATTTCCACCAGAACTCGTGCATCATTTCTGTGACACTCTCTCCCGTATACCGCGATAATACAAAACGAGCTGAACTTTTGAGTCGCACTGCCACATTGAGCAGAAACACTCCATAACGGAACACACAAGTATGGTGTAGTCACTCTCTTTATTAGAACTGCTGCATCTTCTAAGAGTTCAAACACGAGAAACGCATTGGAAGTCTATACGGTTGGCGTCGTTAACTTGCAGCCGAGGTACGGCATAACAGAAAACGTCAGGTTACAGTTTTATGATTGTCGAGTGGGACGAGGTACTCAGAAAATATTATTAAAATATCACATTAGTAGTATAATATCCCCCTCTTTCATTGTGATTTGAATCTCTTCTGTTGGTGCGTGTTTTCGTTACAAATGTGGGGTTGTGGAGACACCTTGATGCAAAACACTTTTTTTCATACCCATTTGCATCAAGGCAGATCCACAACACAAAATCAGCCCCCGCCCTCCCCCCCCCCCCCCGCCCTCTTTCGTGCGAGGTTTACTCAAAAATGTTCAAATGTTTGTTAAGCTTATGGGACATAACTACGGGGTCATCAGTCCCTAAACTTACAAACTACTTATCAACTACCTTATACTAAAGACGGCACAAATATCCATGCCCGAGGGGGGATTCGAACCCCCGACCGTAGTGGCCGTGCAGACCGTGACTGGAGCGCCTCAGTCTCCTCGGCCACCGCGGCCGGCGAGGTTTACTACAAGTCGTGTTACAGTACAGTATATCTGCCTAGAACGTATTGTCTACATAACTGAATGCTTTTAAGAACGCAGATTGCATTTGTAGTAATTGTAAGCAAAACGAATTAAATGGTTAAAATTTAAGAAATTCCTTCGAAGTGCATAACAAAGGGAACCGATACGACTTAAACATTCAATAATGAATGTGCGGCACAAGAAACATGATCTTCCGTTCCCTATCAGGTTACAAATGAAATCAGTAGTTTCTTTTAATCATGTTAATACATGCACAAACAATTCGGAAGAGTGAGAACTGCATGATACTGGTTTGCATATACTGTACACTTGAAAACATTTCTTCGATTCTCAGATGATAGTTTGTAATGTTAAGACGATTCTCTTCATTGGTATTTAGTTAATTCGATAGAGCTAGAGTACGGCCTTCCATGTTGGTCCCACGGACACCTTCCTTATGAAGGGCGAATGCGCTGCGCATCTGGCATCCTAGTTCGCTTCGCTGGCAACCGGTAATGAACTTCTACTGTTTTACGTAGGAACATGGAGTTGGTTGCTTTACATTCAGACTGAACCTTTGACTTTCCCGCCAGCTGTCCTCATTTCCAGTATCGTCTGCGGTAAGGAATTTGCGGCACAACCAAGGTAAATGGCTCCTCAGATTGTAGGAAGAGATCAAGTTACTCACCTCACTGTGGCTTTTCGAGGTCAGGACTCTGACATTACGTGGAAGCAAGAGAGTCTATTAAATGAAGAGTTGCTAAAACTGATTGGAAACTTGGATGAAAACAATACACGAATGTATTGAGGAGAAAATATTTTTACATATTGCTAAAGGTTGACCTACAGCACATTGAATAATTGGAAAATATAAACAAGAGAAAGCTTAAACAGGTAATTATAGTGGTAAGCCACTGTAGAATTTTGGGTTCATATAATTGATATAAAGGCTGGAAGTGAGAGGGATAACAAACAACTGTTTTTTGGTACACGTAGAACATGTGAATGAAAGTAGAACCCAGGTGTAATTCGATTTTATGAAAATCAAGTAATAAAATTTTGATACAATGTCTTTACGTTAAGTGGAAAAGCTTAAATGAAGTCAAAAAAAAAAAAAGAATCAATTAATTCGTAATACATTTTGCAGCCAATATTCGCTTACGCCACAAAATATAAGAGGGGGTGTTCAAATGAAAGGATGAAACTGTCTTAACAACCAAATCGTTGAAATTTGAATATGCCGCTTTACGATAACCTAGTGCCATATCTAGGGACGCGAAGCCGGCGTCGTCACCTCCCCCTGAAAGATTCAAGACTGTGCCCAGCAGGTCAGGTGATGCTCACCTTATTTTTCGACGTCCGAAGACCGAAGTCCGATACTCATCGAATTCCTCGAGCTCGGAAAAACCATTAACAGTGAGGTGTACTGTGAGACACTTCGTAGCATGCGCAAGTCCATCAAGAGGAAACGGCCTGCGATGCTCACGGAGGGTGATTCTGCTGCATGATAAGGCGCGTCCACACGTGTCGAGGGTATGTACTGGCAAGTTGGAGCAGCTTGAGTAGCCACCGTACTGCGCTGTGATTTACGTCTGTTTGATTCGCTGAAAACATTCAAAGGGAAGAGATTCAACTAGGACGACGAAGGACATAGTAGAGAACTGGCTTTTGCCACAGCCACAGGAATTCTGGAGACAGGGAACACATCGGCTCAATGAACAGTGGGATAGTTGTGCTCAAGCCTCTGATGATGACTTTTCAATAAAAACTTCAATATATCCACGGTGTCGTTTCGTAATTTTTTCTTTGAACACCCCTCGTACGTACAAAATTGTACCATTGTGCGATACATATTTCAGAAGATATTTCGTCTTAAATCTGAGATATGTAGCTACTGCATCACATTTGACTTTTTATTACGTCTTTATTTCTAACTCTGTTCAAAGCACATTTCATAGACCGTAGCCAAATATACCACCGAAAGGACATGCAAAATTATATCATAGTGCGACACATTGATCTGTAGATGTGACATGATAACCACTGGGCTGCGATGGAAGGAAACTACAGGGCACAAGTAGCTATTGATACTAGAGAAATATGTGTTCATATACCACGGAATGATTTGAACGAAACTTCACGAACATATTACTTACTATCTGAATAGAAATATTGTGTGGGTAATCTCTTATTGATAGGAATGTGACAGCAGCATCGGGAGTCAAGAGGGAAAGGGTTTGACTGGCGGTGAGGGGGTGGGGATTTGTACAATGTATTTTCACTGGGGGGAATGCAGTGGGGAAACTAGTGGGCACTATGGTGAGGTTATCTTCTGGAATTGCAGAATATGCAGTAGTAATAAGCTGAGAGAGGAACAGGAGCGTTTGATCCGTGTCCTTCAGGTGCGCTGAAGAGGAACTAGGAAGGCTGAGAAGGGGAAGAGGGGCTGGCAGTTGGCAAGAAGGTTGCTAGGAGGAGGTATTTAGATAGCTTCACGTTGCAAGTTGCAAATAGGTTTGACCAACTGTCAGAGTTGAAATGAATCTCCTGTAGCTGTAAATGTAGGAGGCATGCAGCAGAACTTAGCTGTTAGTAAGCCGAAATCTGTAGAGGGGTCTATTAGAAAGAAGAAGGTTCTGCGGTTAGGCAATTTCCCATGGCAGAGGTGTTGGCCAATAGTTGCAGGAAGTACTTGGGAGTGAGTACCAGGTCACCAGCATAGTGAAGCCCAGTGCAGGGTTAGCTCAGGTTACTTGTAACATAGACGAGTTACGTAGAAATTTCTCAAAAGAGAATCAGGTAGTGACAGTGGGTGGGGCCGGGAATAGTCTTGATAGGGTTCGGGGGTATGATATAGATGGTGATCTGGAAAGTATAGCAACTCAAACTGGTGACACAAAAGAGCATTTCGTGCAGATGTTTCAGCGTCATGGTAGGCCTCGTCTTAATACAGCTGTCAGGCTTGAGGAGGTGCTGATGACGGAGGACATGGATCACATTGAGACTATCCAAAAGTCGGATTTCACTAGGCACTGTCTGCACCTCAGTAGATATGGGAAGGGGAGGCTGGCAAAGCACATAGGTGACAGTGTATCAGGGTGTGGGGGTGTAGGTATTCCTGCTTAAAGGAACTCCCTCTAAGAAAGGAACCAATTTCGACAGATCTTAAGAATCTAAGTAATAAGGGAATTGCTATATTCCATCAAAATATACAAGGTATCAAAGTTAATGAACTGTTTATTGATGTTGACTCTGACATTATTGGTATTTCAGAGCACTTTTTAAGTGATGTGACAATTCAGAGATTTCCTTTGTCAGGATACGATTAGCTGCATTATTCTGTAGGAGTTCCTTGCAGTGTGGAGGAGTGGCCACGTATGTTAAAAACGATTTTTCATAGGAGTCAATAGATTTTTCCAAACACTGTACAGAAAAGGTATTTGAATTATGTGCAGGAGTTGTTAATTTTAATAAAACTTAACTAGTAGTTATTATTTATAGGTCTCCTGACTCACATTTTAAAATGTTTCTGCCCAAGCTAGGATTGTTTCCAGGTTCACTTTATAGGAAGTATAAAAATTTAGTTGTATGTGGAGATTTCAACATTAATTGTGAAAGTGATAGCACAAGAAAGAGTCAGCTGTTAGATCTACTTAATTCATATAATCTGACGCAAAAAGTATTCTTTCCAACAAGAGTGCAAGGCAGTAACAGGTCTACCATTGACAATATTTTTGTTCATTCATACCTCCGTAGTTTAGTCCCCCTAAAACATCCAAACAACAACAATACAGATGATAAATATAATGTTTTCCTGAACACATTTCTTACTCTGTTTGAAAGTTGGTTTCCGCTAGAAAACTCAAAACAGGGTATTTCCACAAACAGGCAGCCAGGGTGGCTGACAAAGGGGATAAGAGTATCATGTAGAACAAAGCGGGAATTGTATCAAAATATTAGAAGCAGTCAGAATTAAGATGCAGTATCTCATTACAAACAGTATTGTAAGGTTCTGAAAAATGTCATCAAGAAGGAAAAAAAGTATGCGGTATGCAAAAAGAATAATAAACTCTTAGGATAAAAATAATATCTGGTCAGTCGTGAAGGAAGTGTCTGGTTAGCAGCGTCTGTCGCAAATATTTATATTGTTTTTATTTATTCTTGGTAGAATGTAATTTACTGCATCACATTACTTTAAATTCTTTTTTTTTCCATTACTGTTTTCGTATTTATTCTCGTTATATCTGAAAGATGTTCATGTCATCTACATTTCTTTACCATGATACAGTAGCATCGAAATCTGTTAGTAGGTACTAAACTAAATTCTCACACAGATGAAGGTTAGGGTTTAATGTTCTGTACTATCGAGATCGTTAGCCAAGCCCACTTTTTCACAAATGAGGAAAACTTAGGGTCTTAGCAAAATGATTATTTCCTGGATTAGGATGAAGTCATTTGATAACTGTGCATGGAGCAACTTAACTGATTATTTTCCATTGTTTGTTTGTAGATTTGGACACAGTTCTGCCAGATAAGTTTCCCAGTTTCTGAAACATACGAATAACGCGCCCAGTTGTACCAAAAATATTGTGTCCTTTTCCCTTACAGGCTGTATTCAATGTCATTGCAACGGGAGAAGTGACAGTAGCGCTACATTGTGTTGACTGGTAGATTGTGATACTGTTGAACACTTTACTGGAAGGCTACGACTACCGCTGAATGTGAATCGCCTCAATCGCAACTATGTTACACGTCTATGAATATTTCATGAACTACTTGATTCACATACCACTAACTGTCACAGGTTCAGGTGCTCTGTGTAATTTCTCGTACACTATCCAGACGGAGAATACCGCTGAGAGAGCTCACACTTCAGAATGACAATTCTATGTATCGCACTAAATCATTGGACTCGCTTAACAAATTACAAGAGATTGAAAAAGATCACTTGAAACTATTGTAGAGCAGTTTACGTTACATCACCCCTTTTTTTCTCTTAGAAAAAAATGTTGCGTCATAAACGTTTATTCGTGTTCGTAAAGTACACTCCTGCTTAGTAAATGTTTCCAATAGACAATTTTACTCATTAGAGCTTTGAACCGACCATACTTCCCGAAGTGTGCTTTTACTAGTGCTTTTTCGTCGCACGCGTACTGTCAGGCACAATGAAGATCTGTGTCACTATTTACCACTGTCGTCAAAAATTAAAGCATCAAAAAGTAATTCACCTGTCCTGTGTCGAATTCACGATATATGCATCGACATCCATACTGCGCAAGCCACCTCACGGAGTGTGGCTGAGGGTACCATGCGTGTATCGTTGTCTTTCCCTCCTATTCCAGTCACGTACGGGTCGAGGAAAAATTGATTGCTTGTATGCAATCTCGGTAATCATACCCTTGGGGTCTCTTAGCGAGATATACGAAGGAAGAACCAGTATATTGGTTGAGTATTCGTGAAACGTACGCTCCCTGATCTTTGACAGAAGCCCATACAGCGATACAGAACGTCTCTCTTGCAGCGTCTGCCAATGGAGTTTATCAATCATCTCTGTGACACTTTCGCACTTACTAAATAAGCCCATAACGAAGCTTGCTTGTCTCCGTTGGGTGTTCTCTATCATTTATATCAACACTACCTGGTAGGGATCCCACAAGCATGAGCAATACTCAGCCGCTGGTTGAATGATTATTTGGATCCAACTTCTTTTGTAGACAGACTTCACTTACTGAGTTTTCTTCCAATAGCTCTCAGACTGGCATCTGCATTACAACCATTGATTTTATATGGTCATTTCACAAACATGTTCGTAAAAAAGTGCACCGCTCGGAAGATGGTATTGTGGTCAGTGGTCTGTGACCATAGGAAGAATGGAATTTGTACATTCCCAAACAGATGTTTCCCTACAGCTTAACCCCCAAGTAGTACAATATTTCTCACGCAACTAGTATGCTGCAGTCTGTCAGACCTAGGTGGTTTATACTGTATAAATGCAAGCAATCTTTTGATTCTGATGCAAAAATCTAGTTTAATACACAACAATAATATAAATGGAGAAAAAAAATCAAAAAATTTAAACTTGATTGTCAGAAGAAAACTTTTTTATATTTTCCGTTAAAACTAGGTTTTACACATTTTTCGCACACGTTCAAGACACTATTGGCAACGATATTTCCTCTAGCCCTTTAGTTTCGGAGGGGACACGTTACGGGTTTTTCTCTTTCAAGAATCTAATCAAGAGCCTGAAGTTGTAGATGTTGTTCATGTAGTTGGAAGGTTGGAACTTACATAGTGGCAACTATTTATTCACAACCGACAGAAAAGCGTTACATGCTTGCACCTGTTACTGTCCTGCAAAGTAGCGACCAGCGTTGTATAGAACCCGTCTGTCCTGTCGATCGTGTTGTAGTCCTTTAGGTTGTTTAGTGGGGACGTTCGAACCTTGGAATTGACTGCTTGCTACTTCCTCCCCCAGGAGAAGTGGCGATCATACACCTACCTGTACTTTTGCTGCTGCCTGACCGTGGCTGGCATCGAACTCCGTCTCTTCTAGCAGGGTTTCAGTGCTATTGAACCTTACTAATAGGACAGCAGTGGAGGAGTTGCAGACGAAGTAAGCAAACAGGTTTAATCGGTATAACTGTCTGTATTGTTCTTTTGAGCAAGAAGAATGTGAGGTACACATGAAATAATAATAATAAGTCTCGCTACAGGACCAAGACACTCTGAAGGTCAATTCAGTAAACTCATTCAAACTCGAATAGTCCAACCCCTAGCAGAGAGAGAGAGTGCGCCGAGGAACATTACATATCTTTGAGAGTTAACGGAAACAGCCCAGGCAGGGACAACGGCTACAGTTCTAACGGTATCCTCGCGTACACTTTCGCTCGTTGCTTGGCGAAAATGTTTCCTCATCCCGGCGGAAACATAACCGATAAAAATAGCGAACGACTGCTGGCTCAACTAGCACTGGCGTAGAACTGCGCAAGACTGGGCGTCGAGAGCGTCTCTCGTCAGTTTTATGTCCGTCACTCCAGGACACTGTATTGCTCCGCCGAGGAGAAAAGGGGCTCCGCAGCCAACCTGACAACGCGCCTTATGCACCCTTCCCCCGGCCCGCGCGGCAAGGGTCTTCGCCCTGGATGGTTGGGACACCTGGAATAGCGGTTCTTCCGCCAAACGGCGCGAAGGCGTGTGTCCCTCCGCCGTTGGTAAGGAGGAAGCAAATTTAAACTAACGGCCAAACGGGGCTTTCAAGAGTTTGCCATACTTCATTGCCGTATTAATTACACGGGACATGACAAAATTATAAATCCTCCGCCAGTAGGGAGTCAAGGTGTCAGCCAAACCTGAGGAGGTTCTTACTTGTCGGGGAAAATTCACTTTATGCAATTAAATTGGCAATTAAATTATGCTACTTGTAAAGTACTGGGCCGACCGGCCAGCGACCTATATCATTCTAATCGTAATTTCACGTAAGGGCCGAATCTGCTGTCAAAATCACGGAATTAATTTTCTAGGGCACTCTCCCTTTGTTACAGGGCTGGACTATCTGCCCTGTGGATCTGCCTGTCTTCAGCAGTTAGGTAGATATTGGTGCTACAGTGTGAATGGAGCGTTCTGCTGCCTATCGAATCTCTGGAACAGTTCTGAAGGGAATGCCACGAAGTGGTTCCTTCGTCTTCGGAATTAATTAAAAATTGCAAAGACTTAAGTCCGGGAAGTTTGGTGGATGGTACAGTACTTCGCAGTGCCATCGACCGAGCAGAGCAGTCACAGCTCGCGCTGTATGCGCCCGCGCATTGTGCAAAATGATGGGTGGGTTGGGCAGAAAGTGTTGTCGCTTCTTTCGCAAAGCTGGTCGCTGGTGATGCTCCAAAAAGAACGGTAATACTGTGCATTGACGATCTGCCGTGGAGAAATGTAATGCATTATGATAACACCATTACAGTCGTACATGAGAATCACCATATGCCTGTTGAAGACCGTGTAGACTCTGTTGTGCTGTACGACCTTTGGCACATTCAATCTTCATCCAACTCCGTTGTTTCTGTTTCGAGAATATAGTGATATCGTCACGCTAGACCGCTTGCTCACAAATGACTGTATTTCCCTCCATTGTGCGCACGCCGGCTAGTCCATGTGCTCGTAGGTAATGTCAACAACGTGTGCTATCAGCGACAAAAGTGGATCCCACTGCATAGTTTCTCCGCAGCTGTGTTGCCACTATTTCACCCCCCATATATGCAGTATCGGTATATAACTCTTGCTCAGAATCGGGATGCAGTATGACTATACAGGTGTGCAAGACACTCGTCGAGTCGAGCCTGAAGACAAGCACTAAAAGTCTTGTTGTTGACACTTGTGCAATGACAAAATGTTGAGTTACTTTCCCTTATTACACCAGGTTTGAAGCAAAAAAAAAAAAAAAAAAAAAAAAAAAAAAAAAAAAAAAAAAAAAAAAAAAAAAAAAAAAAAGATTTTAATATGTTGCTCTTGTGGTTTTCTGAGACAGGTCTGATGCAGATCTCGACCCCCTCTATCGTCTCCGAATAAAACCTACAACTGCATCGATTTGAATCTGCTTAATGTTTTCATCTCTTGTTCTCCCACTGAGATTTTACCCCCACACTTCCTTGAAGTCTAGAAATGATGTTTTGATGTATAAAAATATATCCTACTAATGGATCCGTTCTTTCGTAAAGATACTCCAGAAATCTCTCTTATCCACTGTTCTGTTGAGTACCTCCACATTAATTACGCGGTCTACGTATGTATTCTTCGCATTCATCCGTAGGATTATATTTAAAACGCCTGTGTCCCATTTTCCGAACTATTTATTGTCCATTAATCACTCCCGTACAACGAAACTACACAAATGCCTCAGAAAAAAATTCCTACCAAATTAATAGTCGATATTAAAAATATGTCGTTTTCAGAAACACTTTTCTTCTTATTGCCATTATACATATTATATCTTCTGTACTTCCACTATGGTATGCTATTTTTCTGACCAAGTCCCTTCTTACCTCGTTTCTTAATCTCATGTCAGCGTCTCCTGATTTAATTCGAGTATATTGCATTAAACGTGTTTCACTCCTCTTCATCTTATATCGTTTTTTCAAGTTAATGTCCACTGCGCTTAATGGATAATCCAGGTACAGAAAATAAATTACCTAAGCAAAGTTGCGTAACTGAAATGTCGGACTGAAAAACAGTTCACACTGCAGTTAGGAAACTGTCAATGGAAAAAACAGAAGCTCTTGATTACAAGACATGCACACTCAAATTTAATAGTAAGCAGAGGATATTGACTGTAACCTGAACTCTCAGATAGAAGAAAGTGATGTTGCGCGTCATCGAGACTGCAGAATATGTGAGTTAATCGTTAGTGATCGTTCGCTTGTTTCTCGGATGTGGTGGAAGTTTATACAGACCGAAACTGGGTAGCGAAGGGTGAACAACGTGTGGCTTTAGAAGGAAAGGACCGTTATTTCGCTATAAGGGCACGTCGGTATCGACGTAGTGCCGCAACGCAACTGGAATCTGACCTCGAAGCGTCCACTGGATGAGTCGTATCGAGGCTAACAGTGTAGTTGCCTTCATTATCGGTGACCTGTTGTATAAGTGCCCCTAAGACGTCTTCACAGAAGGTAACGTCTCAAATGGCCAACATTCCACCAGGACAGTAGAACAGTGGACCAATATTCTTCTCACAGTTGAGTCCCGATTTGGTCAGAAGAGTGATTCCCGACGGCTTCGCATCTGGATGGAAAGTGAAACACGATAGCTCCATACCTAGCTGTCATACACAAACGCTCGCTCAGCCAAGGTTCCGAAGCCAAAGAATGCAAAGTTGTACAGGTTACTCTAATACTCAAGAAAGGCAGTAGGAGTGATCCCCAAAATTACAGGCCTATATCATTGACGATTTGTATCTATTACATCACAGATGTTATATGACATCGACACTTTTAAAAATTTCACTTTTTCCACCTCGAAAAACACCTTTTCTCTGCCCTTTCCCACAATCGTATTACCATGACGCATGTTCGACTGTCGCTTTTTGTACTAGCAATGCAGAACACGGGAGGTACGTAGTTGTCTTCTATCCCGGCAGGATGGAGACAAAAGTTCTTTTATAAAGTTTTTCACTAATGTGATATCTTCTCAGGTGATTTCCCAGCACAGGTGCACGACGCTCAGGTCACAGATCCATTGATCTTAAGTGAGACTGTAAATCTTAAATGAGGTTGTGCGCTGAGATAGAAACTGATGATGCAATAGTTGTCAGGGATGCCAGCTACTTTAATTCTGACAAAATAAAGTAGCAAGGTACAAACCACTGCACACGTACTCAACAGATATATCATTCACAAAAATTACAAAGATGCAATAAAACTTTAGTTACGTAAAAGTATGAGGGAGAGTCAGTAAATAAGTCGCAAACTTATGTAGATACGTCAGTAGGGGAGACCGGGACACATTTTCCATATGGGCAAGTTTTCCAAATCCGTTTATTTTCGAAACAAACCGCTAGATGCTACCACCGGCGATACTGTAGGACGTAGCAACAAAGCACGCTTCATTTACGAAAGTTTCAGTGTTTTATCAGCACTGTTACTCATGGACGTAGTGTTATAGTTCCGAATATGGCGACGGGGCACATTTTCCGAGTACATATGGGACACATTCCTTATTGCTTTGAGTCTTACGCCAAGTCTAAAGCAAATGAAAAGTGGGTACAGTGAACGAAATGCAAGAAATGGGTGCATGGAGACTGTACGAAAGGGAATGTTGTATTTTTTGTTTGCTTACATTGTGATTCAGACAATCAGTGTAAGTATTGTTAAAAAGGTCTGTATTCGTAAAATATTTATGGCACATATTTTTGTAAAACCATTAAATAGCAGTTGTTTTCATTTAATGTGGCTATTTTTATTATCCTATTTTGTAATGTATTGTAAATTCATGATAAAAATACGTATTTAGTGAAATCAAGATAATTATCTCTGTTTTAACATTTAAAGTATAATTGGAATATTTGCCCCTGTACATTTTATGTAATCTGCAAAACTTGCCCCGCATACGGGTCAAATTTTCCAACGCAACATGGTCAGACAAAACCATTTGCTACGAAGAATATTTACTATTTTCAAAAATATCAGTACAAGACTGTAAATAAAGGTGCAGGAAATATAATGAGCCGCTGTTTACCGTAAAATCAATAAAAATAAGAAGTACAAAAACAAAAATGTAAAATGGTGGAAAACGTGCCCCGGTCTCCCCTACTGAGCGTTGTGTACGGGAATTTTCGTGCATCCTTCCTTCTAAAAATGTCTTAAACCACTGAAACTCCTGGTTCTCTAACAAAACACCGTCTCCGATGGCTTTCTGCATCTCTGAAAATATTTCCGTAGCACTGTGTCGAAGCCTGAAGCAAAACCGAATGGCACACCGTTGCTTGAACCGGGCATTCATTACAGTATGCAGTTCGGAAAAGCTCTGTTCATGTTGAGGCTGCTCCATTCTTGACCTATGATATGCTACACGGTCATTATCGTTACTTAACACCTCGTATCGTCGTAAAAGTAGGACAATCAAGAAAAATGACGCAACATAATTTCCATGATTGCTACTGTACTTTATAACTTTCAACTCAGATCTTTGAACATTCTGATGTATTTCGTTCCCCTCACTTCACAATTTCTGGACCGGTAAAAATTTTATGTGTAGTAAACCTAATAGTGTTTTTAACAGCAACCGAAGCCGCAACAGCCAGGTATGAGCTGGAAGTAATAAGCTCTTTCTGTCCGCCGTATGACGCTTGTCATGCATTAGCATAGTGTTTACAACACCTCCACGTTCGTTACTGCCGGACTAGAAAGAGACTTCGGGATATGTTCTTCTGCTTCTACTTTCTTCTTAATTGTCGCTTGGGCCTTGGAGACCATACGCGTTCTGTACACTACCTTTCCAGTCCTCTCTGTTCCTTGCTTTTGCAGTCCATTCTCCTTTTCTCAGACCCATGGTCATCCTTCCATCCAGTACGTGGCCTTCCTCTCTTACGTCTTTCCTACCTTAGGTAGCCGTTCCTCCTCCATCCTAATTAGATGTCCAGCCCACATAAGTCTTCTTCATCCTTTGAATAAAATCAGCCTGTTGATATAGCTCTTTCTGTTCCTTGTTTTTCAGTATCCTCCACTCCCCGGTATCTGGTTCTCTCTTGGAGCCAAAAGTTTTCCATAAAATTTTCCTTTAAAAATTATTTCTTTTATCTGCTTTTGTAATTGTATGGCTTTCTGACCCGTATAGAGCTACTAGTGGAATTGCACTCTGATCTAGTTTGAATTTTCTCGAAACAGCTCTACTGCGTAACCCATCTCGTAGGCCAAAATAAGCTTTATTCGCTGCTGCTAGCCTCGCTTGAATTTCAGTTTCCATTTTATTCTGTTCACTGATGATGCTTCCCAAATACTTGAAGGTGTCTCCTCTTTTAAAAGTGAGAACATCAACTGTCAGAGGACTGTCATTAATAGGTGCCTTGCTCCTTCTTCGGGAAATAACTTTATCATATAAGCTTGGATTTTTTGTTACATGTACCATTAGATTTACTACACAACAATGTTTACTATTTCACGTATTTTGAGGTAACGGGAGAATCTGAAAATATACGACGGTGAACCAGTAAATGAGTCTGAAACTGAGGTATACATGCCAGTTCTGCGCGCTGTGTGGGAGTATTTCTCTACCACTATGGCATAGTGGGTTTCAGCAGTTTAAGAACGCAATGAAGCTACAGCTTAAGAGCGTCACTTACAGGGTGCTAACGCTGCAACAAAAATTACAAGCTCCAGGCTATTAACCGTTTGACTCCGGCGCCATGATTGTTGCGCCGTGCGCTGTGGACGGGCGCCAGTCGCGCCCGGCCGTGCCCGCTGTACGGCGCATTTTCCGCACTCCCCACGGCGCTACTCTGTCCTGCTTTCACACTCTCAGTGTTATCACAATTATTGGACTTTATACTACATATTTATTAGGGAAAATTGATTTGGAATAGGAACAGTTTTCTTCCTTCTTTCAGATAATTCGCGTAATTTTTTCGTAAATTCTAAAAGATCCAAGTTTTGGAATCAGCTCTGGTAGGATGTGGACGTTGTTATTATAAACGCATATTTCGCTCGCTAAATATTGAGCAAGCTATAAAAGAAAGCAAGGAGAAATTTGGAGAAGGAATTAAAGTTCAGGGGAAAGAATTAAAAACATTGCGTTTTGCCGACGACATAGTAATTCTGTCAGATACAGCAAAGGAACTGGAAGAGCAATTGAACGGAATGGACAGTGTGCTGAAAGGTGCATATAAGATGAACATTAACAAGAGCAAAACTAGGGTAATGGAGTGCTGTTTAAGAAAATCAGGTGTTGCTGATGGAATTAGATTAGGTAATGAAGCAATAAAGGACCTAGATGAGTTTTGTTACTTGGGAAGTAAAATAACAAATGATGGTCGCAGTACAGAGAATATAAAATGCAGAATGGCAATGGGAAGAAAAGCATTTTTGAAAAAGAGAAATTTGCTAACATCGAATATTAATTTAAGTGTAAGAAAGACTTTTCTGAAGGCATTTGTGTGGAGTGTTGCCATGTACGGGAGTGAAACATGGACGATAAGCAGTGCGGACAGGAAGAGAACAGAGGCTTTTGAAATGTGGTGCTACAGAAGAATGCTGAAGATTAGGTGGGTAGATCGCATAACTAATGAGGAGGTACTGAACAGAATTGGGGAGAAAATAAATTTCTGGTATACCTTGACTGAAAGAAGGGATAGATTGGTAAGACATATTCTTAGGCATCAAGGAATTGTGAATTTAGCGTTGGAGGGAAGTGTGTGGGGAAAAAACCGCAGAGGAAGACCAAGAGAAGGATACAGTAAGCAGATTCAGACAAATGTAGGTTGCCATTCTTATGCGGAGATGAAGAGGCTTGCTCAGGATAGGGTATTGTGGAGAGCTGCATCAAACGAATCTCCGGACTGAAGACCACAACAACAACAACAAATAATATTTATTTACTATTGCTTTACGTTACACTTCAGTAGCATTACATTACGATGCATGACGCGAGGCGGAACTGCTACAGCAGTCCACCGGCTGGGCGGCACAGGCAGCACTCGCCTGCTGCAGCAGTCCACCGGCTGTGGAGCACATTCACTCCCAACTTCTGCAGAAGTTCACCGTAGCGAAAGGGTTAAAGTCTTTTCGAACGATGGTGTGAGTGTTTAAATTTTCAAATGGAGTTAGTTGAAAAGTAAAGCAATTTTCAGGCTTGTAAACACAGTATTATCTCCCTCGTAAATTATAGGACAATTAAAGCACTTAATCTGATGTTGTTCGACTGGCGAAACGCGTGTAACTTAATCCACTCTTCGGCACGATCTGACTGTCGTGCTGACCGAAACAGCAGAGCGTTACGTGCGCCAGAAGCGAGTGGCTTCTATACGCGCTTATGGCGGGAAATAAATTTCTCGAAGAGCGCTCACTTATTTCCTCGCCGCGGCGGAGTAGCCGAGCGTTCAAAAGCGCCATGCTGAGGCGCGCGCGGCTGCTCGCCGGCGGAGGTTCCAGTCCTCCTCGCGCATGGGTGTTTGTGTTGTCTTTAGGTTTAAGTTAAATTTGTTTGTAAAATTAGGGACTGATAACCACAGACGTTGTCCCATACGATTTACAACCAAACGAATTTCCTTAGTCTTGTTTATAAAAACTAATAACTTAAAACAATTCAGAAAATGACAGAAGGTAGGCAGTTATTGACATTTTTTTCTGTGCTGAAATTACCCGGAGATCAATTAGGAGGGGGCCGGCCGCGGTGGCCGAGGGGACTGCGGTGCTGCAGTCACGGTCTGCACGACCACTACGCTCGGGGGTTCGAATCCCCCCTCGGGCATGGATATTTGTGCCGTCCTTAGTCTTAGCTAGTTCATAAGTAGTTTGTAAGTTTAGGGACTGATGACCCCGTAGTTAAGTCCCATAAGCTTAACAAACATTTGAATTTTGATCAATTAGGATTTACAAAATTTTAATTTACATGGTTTGGCGCCTGCAATCACTCACTATAATGGCGGCAACCAATCAGATCACATCTTTCACTAAACTGGCCTACTTTCCCAAGAAAAGGACCTGATGCAACCTCTGCCAAGCGTCAGGTCTCTAACACCACTGCTGACGTCATGCAAAACTGCAAGAACTCTCAGCATTTAGCGCGCCAATCAAAATTAAAATAAGTGATGCGGAAGCCAGAACAATCACAACAGTCATCAAATATTATCAAGTATCTCGGCCGAACACTGCACCAATATTTTTTTCACTATTATTGATATGGTGTCTGTTCTTTCCGGACATGTACGAAAGATATCATTAGTTGACAGCAACGGCCATAAATTTACGAAATCGAAATATTGAAACATTTCGACCGTTTCGGGGCGTTTAAAATGATTCAACGACGAAGTTGAAAATTTGTACTAGACCGGGATTCGATTATGGATTTCCGGCGGTCGAAATGTTCCAATATTTCGATTTCGTAAATTTACGGCCGTTACTGTTAACTGGTGGTGTCTGATCTTTCGGATGTGTCCCAAAAGAACAGACACCTTATAAGTAATTTTAAATGTGCCCACAACAGGCAAAGACAACGACAACTTGAATGCGGACGCATTCATACGCTTGGTGTCTTGCGGGAATACAGTATAGGCTGCGAGCAAGAGGAATCAGTGGCCAGGGGCCACTACCATGGTTGTGTGCTATAAGCTGAGAATTTTGGCTCGAACGGAAGCGTGCCTGGATAGCCTGATTGGTTAAGGCAACCGCTGGCCCGAAGCGGGAAATACGGGTTGGAGTCCCGATGTGGCACTAATTTTCAACTTTGTTGAATTTATTTCAACGCCACAAAATGGTCTGAATAATAATTCCCGACGACTTCGCAACTGGAGGGAAGGTGGATCACGGTTTTGGGGCCCATAGTCCAAGGAGGGTCCCTACTGGTGTGTGTAACGATTATGTTGAGCACTCACGCTCTTCATCAGATTGTCAATACCAGGTATGGAACGCGATCTCCACATCTCATTTGCTGGTAATGCGAGGTGTAGTGAGCCTCCTCTTTGCACTGACTGACGATAATGGTCAACCACATAAAGCACAGTTCGTTAATGTTTTCTTGGAAACAGAAGGTAATGGAATGTTGGTGTAGGCTCCTTATTATCCCAAATCCCAAGGAGCTGATCGTGTATGGACACGACGACAGAGCAGTATACCACGCTGCCCACTGATTATGTTTGTAAATTACAAGCATGGCTTATTCTGCGTCTACAAATACCAACGCTCACAAAATGTTCAAATGTTGGTTAAGCTTATGGGACTTAACTACGGGGTCATCAGTCCCTAAACTTACAAACTACTTATGAACTAGCTAAGACTAAGGACGGCACAAATATCAATGCCCGAGGGGGGATTCGAACCCCCGACCGTAGTGGCCGTGCAGACCGTGACTGGAGCGCCTCAGTCTCCTCGGCCACCGCGGCCGGCACCAACGCTTCTGTTGAGGGTTACAAAAGACGTGGAAATGCTGACGACTTATTATTGTTTAGAAAATTCCTTAGATGCAAGATTTAAGGGTGAAACGCGTATTTACGGATTACAAAGTACATCTTGTTTATACGATTCTAGATTGTCTAGCCGAGTGCGGAGCAGTACAAACAGTTGATTCGCCGGAAAAGCCTAAGATCACATATTAAAATATTTTCTAACCATGAAGTATTTCACTAAACAAAATATATCTATAAAGTAGATAAATTAAAAGATTCATACGTGGTTTTCAACTTAAATTGTGGCAACTATGTATTCACAACTGATATCAAATCGTTACATTTTTACACCTCTTATTGTTCTTGAAACTAGTCACCAGCGTTGTGTAGAACCCGTTGTCAGCGATGTGGAAGGCACAGTATTCCGTTAGCAAAGTCTGTTCTGTTGATGTTGCGAATGGAGCGGTGTATTGCCTGTTGAATCTCTGGAACAGTTCTGAAGCGGATGCCACGAAGCGGTTCATCTTCGGAATCAAATCACACAAGGACTTAATTCCGGAAAGTATGATGGATGGTACAGTACTTCCCCATCGGCCGAACAGAGCAGACACAGCATGCGCTGTATGTGCCCGCGCATTGTAATGCAAAATGATGGGTGGGTTGCGCTTCTTTCGCAAAGCTGTTCGCAGGCGATGCTCCAAACACGAACAGCACTACTGTGCATTGACCGTTTGCTTCGGAGGAACGTAATGCGTTGGAGTAACATCATCACAGTCATACACGAGAATCACCATATCATTCACGATACCGGCGCTCTGACGCACTTTCGACTTTCGCGGTGACACATATTGACACCACTTGTAGGACTGGCATTTCAGTTTTGGCTCGTACGATGTGGCCCGCCGGTCGCGGTGGCCGAGGGGACTGAGGCGCTCCAGTCACGGTCCGCACGGCCACTACGGTCGGGGGCTCTAATCCCCTGTCGGGCATGGATATTTGTGCCGTCCTTAGTATTAGTTCATAAGTAGTTTGTAAGTTTAGGGACTGATGACCCAGTAGTTAAGTCCCTTAAGCTTAACAAACATTTGAACATTTTTTTCGATGTGGCCCATGTCTCATCCAGTGTTACGATACGGCGTCAGAAAGCCTCTCCTTCGCGCTTCTGATCAGTGACGTAACGAAGTCATTTTTGCATTTCCATCACTTCACACGGAATCCATCGTGATAGAACTTTTCGCATGCCCAGGCACATTCAGTCGTGATCCAACTCCGTTGTTTCGGTTTAAAAAACATAGTGACGTCTTTACGTTGGACCGCCCGCTCAAAGTGGTTGTGTTTCCCTCGAGTGAGCACAGGCCGGTGACGTGGAACGGCAGAGTCCGCTATCAGCGACAATGGTAGATTCTTTGAAAAAAATCATTCTTATGCCAAGGATGCAAAATATTTTTATTTGTTATGTAACAAAAATATTTTGCAGCCTTGGAAAGGGAATGACTTTTTCAAAGTACATCATGGCTGTAGACGGCCACCTAACAACATAATAATAGATTCCACTGCATCATGTCTCCACAGCAGAGATGCAACTATTTAAGTTCCAACTCTCCTATAATGCTTTCCTCAACACATTTATCATTCTCTTTGGAAGTTGTTTGCCATTAAAACGTTCGAAACAAGGTACTACCACTAAAATGCAGCCTCTGTGTCTGGCAATGTGGATAGCAGATATCATGTATAAAAAAAAATCGAATGAGGATAACGGCCGATGGTATCGGCTAGTTAGTATATCAGCTATTCGCTACTAGGTAGCAGCACGATACGCAATGTAATCTTCGCCGCCAGCACCATTTCGCTATGTGCAGAGTGTTTGATTCACACTGTCGTGTCGTCTCTGAGTACTTATTGTTTGTTATCAGTAATTATTGCCTCTAAAAGTTGTTGCATCAAATAGTTTTTAACTTCACCCTTAATCATTACAGGTACTTATGATACTAGAGCTGTTATTTAACTTGCCCTTTTAATATAAAACTCTGACAATTGCATTTCGTTTGCTCTAATAATAATTCTCTTACTACCATATCAGTGTGAGTCGGGTACTATGACTCATGCGACATTAGAATGGTGAATCAATTTCTTCTTTATGTATTTTTTAATTTTTTTTTTCAAGGATACTATGCGAATGTTTTAGAAGTGGTGTAGCCTTTGCTCTCTTGCAGCGAAAAGAGGTTGACATGTCGTAAAAGAAAGGCAGAGAGGAGAGAAATATTGACATCAACAAAAATATGCTGTCAGACAAGAAAGATTCAGCAAAGCAAAAGGACGAAACAGAGAAAGAGACACATAAAGTTTTTCTAAACACGAACAAGCCATGACCAATATCAAGAAGAAAAATTAAAAAATCAAAATTTTTCATTATGTCTTACACCTAGTTCTTCTGAACACGTTTCGGTTGTAAAATGTATTGTGTGTGGAGAAAGCTATGAGAACTGGATTCAGTGCAAGTGTGATGCTGGGCACATGAGCTCTGTGCGGTCATTGAGGACTTACTTTTTCTTCTGTGATCTCTGTAAGCTAAATAAACTGTAGGATAAATGAGCTATAATATGTTATACATTGCATATAGTATTAAACAATAAAACTATTACTCAAAACAATGTTTTAATCTTTAAAACTAATCATATTGGTGTGACCCATACTACTCGACAATTTCTAAAATGTCCAAAATGCAACGTTGATTGTAAATACATTTTGTAATATGTTCCCTTCATATGTTGCTAACTACGTCTTTATTACTTAGAGGAAAATAGTTGAAAATATGATTTTTCTCGCACGTAACTGAGCGAAGATACGAATATATGTTGTAACTTACATTTTTTCCTTAAATGGCCCATAGCTTCCGCCGTTGTCCTATTTCAAAATGTTCGTTACCACAATCAAACTGCAACATCCAATTACAAACAGTATTGTAAGGTTTTAGAATGTTATTAGGAAGGAGAAACATATATCTTATGTAAGGAAATCAGCTAATTCTCGGTAAAAAAGTAAAGCACTATGGCAGGTTGTTAAGGAAGTGTCTGGTCAGCATCACCAGGATGAGGATATAAAGTCCATTGTCCGTATAAATGTTTCTGCCCTGATTAGTTCAGTTTATGTAGATTACTTATTATACAGGCATTGAACATAGCAGGTGAACTACACAGAAGATTCGTTCCTACAGAAGAACATGTAAATCTCTTTAAAAAAAAAAGCTATGCCAGACATTTTAAATACTCCTCATGATCCTTACAAAGGAAGACAATAATTACATCGATAAGAATATAAGAACTCTCTTGTTTATGATGGGAATGTATCAGAATACTAAATGACTGATCTTCGCTTATTAGCCCGGAACATTCCCTTTTAGAATGGTCACTTAACGGAGCGACTGCTGTACTCAGTAGAAAAGCTACATTATAAAGAAAGGAGACAGAAATCATGTAGACAACTTTAAACCTATTTTTAAAGCAGTGTTGTTTGCTAAAGATTTTGTAAAGATTAATTCATCATTTCTGTTGCAATAATTGCTTGTCAGATATACAGTTTGGTTTCAGAAGTGGTTTAAAACTGAAAGTGCTATAATCCTTTTTCTCTGTGAGGAACGGGATGGATTAGACAAAGCGTTGCGAACACTAGGTTCCTTCATTGATTTAACTAAGACGTCTAAATGTGTTGTCACAAAATATTAAAGCAGAAGTTGAACCATTATGGATTGGTTCACCTCTTACCTTAAGAACACACAGCAGTGTCGAGAACGGCTTCGATAGCTGTCCCATGGGGCACAGTTAAGCTGGAGTTACCCCAGTGATCATGTTTTATATCCACATAAATTTCAACACACATTGCAGTGCATGCTAGAGGTTCATCGAATCGCTTATATTATATTTCTCTACTGTTCCATTCTCTAATAGCGCGTTTTCCATCCAATTTCCCTTATTTTGTGGTCATGTTCGTGTCTTCCTATGTAGGAGGGTGATAACAAAATATGTTCGCATTCGAAAGAGAAAATTGGTGAAAGTCGTGCATCATTTGCATGATATTCTTGGCCTGTATCGCGATAATATAAAACGAGCTGCTCTTCTTTGAACTTTCTCTAAATCGTCCTTCTCTTCCACTTGTTGAGGATCCCACAATGGACAGAAATCAAAATTGGACACACAAATTTGTGTAGGCTGTTTCTTTGGTAGAACAGTGGCATCTTCTAAATGTTCCGACAATGAAACGTAGCCTTTGGTTTGCCTTCCGTACAATTTTTTTCTATGTGTTCTTTCAAATTAAAGATGTTCATAATTCTTACACCTACGTCTTGAATTTACGGCCTGTAGATTTGACTGACTTATGAGTTAAATGAAGTTTGGCGGATTTCTTTTGGTTCTCATGTGGGTGATTTCAAACTTTTCATTATTCAGGGTCATTGTCAATTTTTGCACCATGCCAACATCTTATTTAAATCATTTTACTGTTACTTTTGATCGACAATCGACAGCATGTATCGCGTACACTCTAAGAGATATCGTCACATTCTCTCCTAACACTTCACTGGCGAACACTTTCCGTCAATTGCAACTCACTGCGTCCTCTCTTACAGGAAAATACGAATTCAATCGCAAAACTGTGGCGGTATTCTATAAGCACGCTTTTTGATTATAGGACGCTTCTGAGCTACAGTGTAAAAAGCCTTCCGGAAGTCAAATAAGGAGTCGATTTGAGATCCATTGTCAATATTACTCATCGCTCATGTGAGTAAAGTGCTAGCTGTGTTTCACTAGAACAATACTTTCTGAATCCGTGTCGAATGTGGGTCAATACATCGTTCCCTTCGAGGTGTCCATAATGTTTGAGCAAAGTATATGTTCTAAGGTCCTGCTGCTATACCAACGTCAATGATACAGGCTTGTAACTCTGCGGATCACTCCTATTGCCTTTCTTAAATATTGAAGCGAACTGTGCAACTTTACAGTCTTTGGGTACGGATCTTTCTCTGAGCGAGTGGTTGTTTATAATCTGGAACTATTGCGTCAGCAGTATTGACACAGTATCAAAAGATGCAGTTCATCTCTTGTAGAAATTAATTTCATGCTACATCATTGTACGGTTTTAGATTTTCTGACAAGAAATTCTGGACAAACTGAAGTTTTGCCGTACGATTAGTGAGACAAATTCAAATTTCTTGTCCTTCAGGTAGGTGGTAAGCTGTGTCGTTTAAAGGCCATCGTTGGTCCTCGACAGAAATTTAAATGTTGGTTAGTGCACCACTAAAATGTATCTGAAAGAAAGGATGATTGTGCACGAACAACAGTCTACGGTTTTTATTTATTTATTTATTTTTAGTTTGCTTAGCACATTTAGTACATATTTTTTGCGGAAACACTGGTGATACAAAAAGAGGTTAACAGTACCTGACATTGTAGGTTCTGGAGGCGATCTGATACATTAATTATCTTCAAACGTAGAAAGCCAAGATCGCAAAATAATTATTTATTTTATGACTTTCGGTTTCAGTCGGTGACTTTGCGATCTTGGCTTTCTACTTTTGAAGGTAATTAGAATGGGTTATTTTTGGGTCAGAAACGTGTGGCTCGAGATATATACGGTGTAAGCACACGGAACTCCTAGCGACTCCTCATCGGCAGTCTGGTGATTGCGTTAATGTCCTCTCAATACGAATATCATTCATTTCGTTAGTTGTTAAGAAAAAAAAATTCCAATGTTTGTTAAGCTTAAGGGACTGAACTACGGAGTCATCAGTCCCTAAACTTACAAACTACTTATGATCTACCTTATACTAAAGACGACACAAACATGCATGCCCGAGGGGGGAATCGAACCCCCGACCGTAGCGGCCATGCAGACTGTGACTGGCGCGCCACTGACCGGCCGGATGTTAAGAATGCCAACTTATTTTCCAGAGTTTACACCTTCAGTACAATAAATCTGCACAGAAATCCATTCTACATCTGGATTACGTCTCCATGACTCTTGTGGTTTTTCTACCGAATCCATTTTCAAATATCTGCCACAAGCATTCAATAACCATAACAGCAATAGACGCACTTCCAACTGGAGCGTATGATCATGGGTCACTGTCTTTTTTCGAGAATTGAAAAAGAAGTAAACTAATTCCTGAGTTACGTATTTAATTGTGTTTTCTTAAACATATGGCTTGTCGTATAGGATTCCTATACTTCGTATTTTATCCATTACTATTTATCTGATGCTACTTCATGCTGTGACGCGTTCCATGACCATGGAGACTTACTCCTTAGTTGGGTTCAGTGGAACGTGATTTATATAAATAAATTAAAATAATGATTTAATATTTTATGGAACATTGTTCCTGTTGAAACTAAAACAGCCATCAAAAAGTACTTAAAATAGCGCGAAACATATATATACAGCAGTACGACTCACCTGAAAGTGCTTGTATTAGTACTAAAAGTCCAGATGAGGGATTTCGATGAAGTAGTTCAAGCAAAGTGGGAAAGAACAATGTGCGCACCTCACTAAAGCCACGTTATGACATTGCAAATCACTTTTGCATTCACGCAGTCCAATATCAAAAGCCCGACTATTTACATTTTTTAATAATGATGTTGGTATTTCAATGTCATACCCCGGCTTTCGCCAAGCATATTGCAACATAGGCTTATTTGAAGGTTCAGCATATTGATTGAAAATCACAGAGTGAAGCTTCACGATGAAATAACGGTCATGTACCGTCACTTGTGGTTCGGTATATTCATTTTTCTACTTTTGCCTGCCTTCACATGAATGTTTCGTGAAGTTTCAAGTTTCTTTAAAATGTCAGAACCGAAAGCGCCTTGTGTCTTGAAAACAGATGTACATTTTTTTTTCCTCCACTGCCTGCCATTGATAAAGCTACATTAATTCTGAAGACTGCAAAACACTACCTGTAGTTTTCTACCCTGAATAGGACAGTTTTGATGCTGAAGACCTTCCATACTGGAATTGATCTGGTCACTGTTCCAAACAGTACCTTTCTCCACACCCTCCTCCGATATAAACACGATCACTGCCTCCACAAACTGTTGTGCCTTATGACGTATAATGTTATCTTGTTCTGTGTCCTTGCGTGTGACACATGTAGTAATATTCCTGGATGAAATGCCATATTCCTCCTTTAAATAGTAGATAAAGGAAGTAGACCCTTTGAAATTGACCACGGCAATCATTTTAGTGAACTGTAGATCCATACCTCCTTGCACAATCAAATTGCGATATTACATACTCTTTTATAGTTTGTAATTACATCAGTCTGCTTCCATTGAAACGAGCGTCTGCTTCCCCGTTTCCTAGACACATAATTTAGAATTATTGTGCAATTTGATAGCACCGATGCCGCGGTGGAGTAGCCGAGTGGTCTAAAGCGTCTCGCTGCGGAGCGCGCGGTTGCTCGCCGTGAGGTTCGAGTCCTCCCTGGGGCATGGGTGTGTATGTTGTCCGTAAGTTAGTTTATATAGGTTTAAGTAGTTTGTAAGCTACGGACTGGTGACCACGCAGTTTGGTCCGATAAATTTACGGACTGTTGACCACGCAGTTTGGTCCGATAAATTTACAGACATTTGAACATTTGATTGCACCGATGCGTGGATTGTAATAGTACTCATAAATGTTCTCTAGTACGCTGTCATAAACATCTGTTAGTACACGCGCATCTTTTTGGGTGGTGGGGTTCGTTCTCAGTGTGACTTAACTGTTTCTGTTGCTCTGGAGGTAAATGTCGTGTTCTGCTTGAAGAGCCACCTTCAGGTTCAGTTTTCTCGTTGTATCCAGAGTAACGTCGCATATTTTTTTGTGCCGTCGCCTTTATATTTCTGAATTATTATGTTATATAAAATATCCACGAATATATCTTCGGCCCTGATGTCATTTCTACATTCATCACTTTCGCAACTTGGTGTCTAACACAAGTGTAGGATTAATTGTCTTTATCGTGTTTATGTACTGTACGCATTTTACACAGTAACCGGCTCGCGAACACTCCAAGAGACAAACACCTATTGCAGCTGTACCACTCACGCAACTGGAGCAGTGGTTAGTGTAGCAGCGGACAAGTGCGGCGTTTTGCATGGAAATGACGCACAACACTGGTTTATGATTGCTTGTTATTCTATGCATGGTTTGGTGCGATTGTACGATTCGGAAAGTTCAAGGTCAAACGTGTCCCTTGTAAGGTCAGCACACACACACACATACACACACACACGTCCGAGGGATCTACGGTGGAAACAGCCACCCAGTACGTAGCAAGATGCCTTAGACCAAGCAGCCATTCCGTGCAGCTATAGTGGTGAGCGAGTTCATAAGGGCACGACTGATACGCAGCAGTGTCTTAGACGGGTGTGGTAGTCGGCAATGACTAACGTCACAAACAGTCTACTACGTTGATTTTGTACTGGACTGGAGAAGTACGAAGGCACCTCCTGTCTGTGTACATTACTAGGATTGACTATCGGCTGTGAAAAGGTGGTCCGCACTGAATCCACATTTGTTTGATGTCTACCAGAGGGAGCGGTATTACAGCCCTTTCTATGTTGCAGACACACATTACACATGTTCTGAGTTCTCACAAGTAAAGAAAGATTCGTTCCTGTCTCTTATGCATAGGAAAGCAACGGAGTCATGATACGAGTCTTGTTTACTCTTTACCCGGTACACCGGCTATGTACTGCTTGCGTACTGGTCACTGTCCCCTAATGGAAAATAGGGGATACCTCGAAGTTTTAAATGGCAGTCACACGAATACTGACGTTCTATAATTTGTCACACATTTTGCAAATATTGAGTAACCTCTTCGCGGTACGATGTGTTGGCAACTGTGGGATGTAACAGCAACCGGCACACAAATATTGATGCAGGCATAGAAGCATTGCTACAACAGCTACACTCACTAATAGAACGCCGGCCGCGGTGGCCGAGGGGACTGAGGCGCTCCAGTCACGGTCTGCACGGCCACTACGGTCGGGGGTTCGAATCCCCCCTCGGGCATGGATATTTGTGCCGTCTGTAGTCCTAGCTAGTTCATAAGTAGTTTGTAAGTTTAGGGACTGATGACCCCGTAGTTAAGTCCCAAAAGCTTAACAAACATTTGAACATTTTGAACTAATAGAACAAAGTTATTTGGAAGTGCAAAAGCGAATACTTAAATTCTCCGGACTACAAGGCAGGCTATTTCATATTCACCATGTAAACATAACGAAATGTTACCGATCCTTATTGCTGCTGCCATTAAGTACAGAGGCCAGCTGACTGGCCCCAACCAGCATAGACATAGAAGTCAGAGTTTCAGAGGGCACTGCCCTCCGCGTCGACCGTGGGTGCGGCCGAGATTCTTCTTCCAAGTGGCGCCTGTGGAGGCGCCTTCTTAGGGTTACCATACGTCCTCTTTTTACCGGACAAGTCCTCTTTTTGAGGCAAGAAAATGTGTCCGGCCGGAATTTATAAATTTCTACAAACTGTTCTCTTTTTTGGGTTCCGAGAAAGAAAATTTATTTTTGTGTCATTGGCAACAACATGTTCATTCGCAATGTACTTCCAAACTGTTCGCAACTATTACACGCATACACAGAGTGAAATTGCCGTTCACAATTTCGCACTCAGCATGGGTCTGAAAGTTACAAACGATTCGGAACTTCTCTGCGAAGGAACCCGGCTGTCTATCCTGTATTCAACCAGTGCATCCTGTCTTCTGCGTTACGTTCTATGGCGGTGCTTTTGATATACTTTGTGGTTTGGGTTAAAGCTGTATTGTGTGTTCGAGATCGTAGGCAGCGTTTTGCTTCAAAATAAATTACGAACTTAAATATAACCTAATGCCGAAGAGAAAATCAGTATTAAATATGTGCTCCTGAAGAAATACAAATCATTGAAGAGAATGATCAAAGGAATGTAAAAATTAATAATACATTGTGCTGCGATTAGCTTTGTAATTTTATAAAATTTTTGAAAGATTATCAAAGGAAACAGAACATACCTGCAGCTGAAGTGTGGTGTGCATACTTAAATCAGTCACCTAGTGTTGTTATATTCTAAACTGCTGAAAATTGTAGACTTCTTTTTCTTTCTATAACTACTCATAATTCCGACACAGAACGTGTGTTTTCACTTGTGACCAAAAGACAGGAATAGATTTAAAATATACTGTATGTGTACAATATAATTTCAAACATTTGAAATGCCTGAGCTTTTCTCAGTAGTTGTTAAAAAAAGAAAAAGCTCTTGAGAGAGATTTCGTCGTCCACCAAATATAGTTGGTTCAAAAGTGAATAAGACAAGAATGAGAGAATTCACAGTAGTGATTAGGAATAAACTATCAAGATTCATAATATTTCGTTTTCCAACAACCACACAGGGTTACTGTTTTAGTTTGTAGTAGTTTTACGTAGTTCATTAATAAAGTTGTAAATTAAATTATATTAATTTGTCCTCTTTTTTACATGAACTGTCCTCTTTTTTGGTGATTAACATATGTCAACTCTACGCCTAATAAATCTCTTTGTGGCGGTGCTGTGCTGAATGGTGTGGTTACTTTCGGACTGCACAGAATTCGTACCATATAGGAATGATACTAGGACTCAGCAGAAGAGCAGTATGCATCGTTACATGTTTATTTGATAAGCGGAATAGCCCGCGCAGTCCTTGGCCCATGCAGTGATGCCAACTTAGTGGCTTTCCCGCTAAAACTGGTAGTGTCTACCCTCCCTTTAGTGGCGAAATATGGCTTCTAGTGGCTGGTGGATTTTATAGTTGTTTAGAAAAATTCAGTTTCTGAAAATGCGATCTCAAACCACTACGCTATTTTATGTGTTTCGAAATATTTTACTTTTACTCGTAAGACAACAGTGATGCATTACAATATGACCTCAAACGAACCATCACACTCCACAGATTACATACGGGATATCCTGTAAAACGAACAATATTTAGTACAAGCTATAGTGGAGCCGAAATAGGATGATCCCTGGAGCTTGCGCCAATCGGCTTTGAGCGCTGGCTGCGGCGGCAGACCATTGAAGCAAGTCAAACGCTAGCGTTGCTCTGCGCATGCGCGAGTTCGGCTCCGCTGTGTTCTGTCAGATAATAGCGACCGGTAGCTATACTGTCCAGCAGCGAACTAACTACTTGGCAACATGGTTTCATTCAGTTTCCGCGGGCGGGACGGTCTCCCAGCCCAGTAGGCGGAGCCAGGGATCATCGTATTTCAGCCCGACTATAGTTCATTTCACGAAGGAAGGCACCTTGCGCAGGTTCAGGGAATGCAGTATATTTGACGACTTCATACGTGTATAACTATACCGAAACCACAATATATGCAAACGTTTCAGGGTTCTTAGCTTCAAGACCCACATTTAAAAGACTGACTCATTCAAATGCTCATGTTGAGAGATTATTGAGCAGTATGAATGTAATAAAAACAAGCAGAGGAATAGAATCATCATCATCATCATCATCATCATCATTAGAGACTGATTATGCCTTTCAGGGTTCAGTCTGGAGCAAAGTACCTCTAATAAAAGAAGTTACATATTCTAACTGCTATATTAAGAATATGCTGTGGTTTGTGGTTGGCAGAAAAATACTGCTATGATCTTAACATTCCAACAAACGCAAAAGAAATCGGCACCAAGGAATCGTACCTATCAGAAACCGACAATGATGTTTATGCAGACAAATATGATTCTTCTTCAGAAGACGAGTTCATTTAACTAACAGTTCTATAAGAACTTTTTGTATGCTCTTAACCTTGAATTGCTGGTTTATTGTGCATTTAATGATTGTGAATATTTTATTAATTAAGAATAAAGGAAACTAATTACTAATATACTAAATGTTTTCTTTCATAATAATTTTAAAACATTTAGTGGAAATTTTAGCGATTATGAGAGAAGGGGCTTTTTTGTTAATGGTTTTTCATTTGAAGATGGGAGGGGGGGAGCTCACTTTAAGTGTTGGCAACACTGCGCCCATGCCACAGATTTCACGGCCGCTCTCGTCCGAGGTTAAAGTCACCCCTCAGGCATGAGTGTGTGTGTCATCCTTAGCTCGAATAGCTTGTAGGGCTAGGAACTGTTGGCGACAGCGGTTTGATCCCTTAAGTTTAAGAACATTTGAAATTGTATTCTAAAATGTCAGAAGTGTCAGACAGTGCAAGGTAGTCGTTCTGTGTCGCGGTTTGAACTACTGTGAAACTTCCAAGAGCCTACAGTTCTTGGAGTGTCATCACGCATCTTACATCATCCAGGACATATATCGCGGAAAGGCCGTCTGAATAAAATTAGAGAGATCAAAAATGTTGGACCAAACAGCTTTGGTCATCAGACCCTAGACTTACAAACTACATAAACATACACTAAGGACCACACACGCATCCATCTTGAGGGAAGATTCGAACCTCCGGTGGGAGCGGCCGCCCAGTCCATAGCGTGAAGCCCTGGACCATTCGGCTGGAGAGATCAGATCTCACACTAAGGCTTACCGGCAGTCGTTATCCTCTCTAAGGATACACGCCTGGAAAAGAAGAAAGTAATACTGGCACATCAAGTACCTCTGAGAAACATCGTGATGTGATTTGTGGAGTACAGGTATAGATGGTTTGGATCCATATACTAACGTAAGACAGCCTTCTGAGGATGGTCCGGATGTTGGTAGAAAGAAGCGTCAGAGTCACGCATCTTCTTTCTTATACTAAATTCTCCTTATTTTAATATTTGCTTATCGACAGGTCGTTACTTACGTTTAAATTTCCTGTGAAGTTCTGTGTCTTTTCGTAGCATTTTCTAACTTGGTTGTCGAACCACAGGAACATTTCCCGGTCTATCATTATTTTACTCGGCACATATTTGTCTAAAGCTTATTATACGACGCCTTCTTCCAGTGACGCTAAACACTGTCAAGTACTGTTGGTGAAAGTTTCGATAACTGAAGGAGATCAACAAAGTGGGTCCAGAAAGGTTGCTTAGACACTTCTGTCTTCTTACTAAACACTGTAATGCGTTCCTGTTTTAAGAATCAAAAGCTTGAACTTCTCTAACTTTGACAACAGCTACTTAAAAGTTCCTTACTCACATACTTTCTATTACCGTGCGAATCCTGTTCGGATGTGGCGAGGCACCTCAAGAATCAACAGCATAGGTTAGTCCGATTGCCACTGGTAGTTATGCGCAAGAAATTCTCCTCTTCTGACTCATTCAGCAGAGTAAGCCACGTGAAATTGACTAATCTATTACCGTTCCCTTCACAATTGCCGACTGCGAAACGCGTAATTAGACTTTGTATACAGCTATATGGGGCCGAAGGCACCCGTCAATGCTCGGCAGTACTTCCATTGTACAGTCACGTTATTGTCGTATTGCGGCTGTGTAGTCTCAGCGCCTGCTGAAATGGGTAGGCATCGCCGATATATACAGGGTGTTTCACTGTGTTTGCCTCTGTAACTTATAAAATAATAGGTGACGGAAAATTTTAATTCGGGAGGTCAACACAAGAAATGTTACACTTTCTGCGGAGCTATGAACATAGTTTATTGCATCATTTTCGAAGAGTTACACCACAAAGATATAACTTTTTAAATGGAACAATAGTTTTTTCTATCGTGTATTGGATTCGTTTAAACCAGCTGCGTCCAAATCAATTTAAACTACATTCCTATCACTGTTAGTTTGGAAGCTACAACCCTTCAAAGTTCAGGGGGCGGAGGCTGCGATAGCGTAGCTCACTGGCCGAGTGGTTATCTCCACCAGCCAGTTAGCTACGCACTAGTAGCCTCCGACCCCTAAACTTTGAAGGGTTGTAGCTCCCAAACTAACAGTGATAGGAATGTAGTTTAAATTGATTTGGACGCAGCTGGTTTCAACGAATCCAATGCACGATAGAAAAAAAACTATTGTTCCATTTAAAAAAAATTATATCTTTGTGCTGTAACTCTTTGGAAAATGATACAATAAACTATGTTCATAGCTCCGCAGAAAGTGTAACATTTCCTGTGTTGACCTACCGCATTAAAATTTCCCGTCACCTATAATTTTATAAGTTACAGAGGCAAACACACTTGCTTTAACTAACCAAAGGAAAACACACGCACCCATACCCGAGTTAGGACTAGAACCACATCGAATTACTATACCTTGTGCATTTGTGACGTCAAGTGTAGTAAAATTGCTGTCATCTGTGAAAAACGTCAGGCCCAATGCACAACTTGGTTACGCTTATACCTACAATAAAAACACACACCACCATGACAGCGTAAACCTACACTTGTTGGAAGAAAATAAATGTTCCTGTAACGTATCCACTGATGATGAGCCTGCAGTCATCGAATAAAAACATCCATAAAAGCAGATGGTTGCAGTCTTAACCAAAATAAATAACCAATCTACGCTATAGCTGCAGTACGCATCCAACATGGAGATTTTGAAAAGGACTCGAACCTCCGACGGGGATCAACCGCGCGTTCCGCAGCAAGACGCCTTAGTGCGCTCGGCCTTTTTAAGAAAGCCATACGGAGTACTCATTACTTATTTGGAATCTTTGTGTGTATAATTTTCATTTTATGTCTTAAATTCGATTTAATTTCTTTGATTATATTATTATTATTATAAATTAAAAAAGACGTTCAACCCGTCAACTAAATAAAAACAGTGACAAAATTCAATTGGATGAATACTTGTAAACGAAAAGAATAATATGGTTCGTACCTTCATAGAGACGCTATCTACTACCTACACTACAGCATCTGACAAGCTCTCGAGTTTCAAGTAAAATTCTGAAATTGTTTATGCGGCTATCTGAATGTCTTCCGTTTTAAACTCTAGACATTTATGCAAAATTCCGATTTTTTTCGTCGTTTACCACCATCGTGAATGACTCGCCAGGGTATATACTATTAAACCGTCTATTATTCCAGTGGGGACCATCTCTTAAGTTTTTAGATCGTATACCAAACGTTCTATTTCATTTCAATTTCTTACACTTTACTGTAGAACAGTGTATTAACAACAAATGTATTTTTATCAGATAAACGCCAAATTCAAGTTATTAGATGGCAAAAAACAACTTTATTTTAGATTTGTAGAATTTTCTGTAGTAATTTAGAAGGAATTAATAGCAAGTGTATTACATGTTCGTTTCAGTTCGTCTTCAGTAACACTAAAGTGTTTTTATGACATACTTTTTTCTACAGAAGAATATATTAAAAGTGAACTTATTGTTCTTTTAAAAATGGTGCTGCTGCACTATTTGACCGTAATACAACTGTTTTATATTATTATGGTACATTTCGATTGTTTTTCTATACAAGCATGAGTTGGCAGAATGGGCATTCGTTTTATCTTTTGCACGTACACCAAGATCAATCAGTTCAGCAACAGTGTTACATTTTAATTGAGCGTAGCTAAACCCCTCGTGCGCTATTGAAAGTAGGCAATAGCAAAAGATGTATACAGTTCGCTCATTTGAGAGGTGTAGAATTACATCAGTGGAGAAAGCTGAAAGTGTGTCCCAGACCGGGATTCGAACTCGGGTCTCCTAATTGCTATGCAGCTGTGCTTGAAATATTTTCGTAAAAACATGTTTAATGATTATAATTTCATTGTTAGTATCAAAATTTCATATAAATTATAATGTAAGTAAAGCTCCGTTCATTATTCCAAGTCAGTATTAAGATAATGCCTTTCGAAATAATTCTGAGATGAAGTTAACACCACTCTGTGACACTGTAATAGAGCAGACTTCCCGACATCATATGGAAAACCATATTGTTAAGAACCAGAACAATATCGACTTTGTGTCACAAAGGAACAAGAAACATTAATAATCTACGAAAATTTTGACTTTGGCACTTAGTCTTTTGGCACGTACCTCATAACGCCTTTCTCGAAAATGACTCCGATACCAGCAGTGCATAATTTTAATTTATGCTAAGTGAAAATTCAATAAAGAAAACTGAATCATGATTTAAACCGAACTTCAAACGAAGGGCCTACGATCTTGACTAAAACTGTTGGTGGGGTTTGTTAATAAATTTTAAATAAACTTTGAAAAAATATATTCGGAATGAAAGAGATAAAATTACAAAACAAATGAAGATAAAAAAGTTTTATGGCTATAACGTACTGGAAGCCAAAATTAACATTAGAATGGCGCTGCGGTAATGATGCCGACAACAAGAAGAAATTCAACCTTCTTAGCTTTTCCTTCAGGTAACTTAAAATGTTTTTCTGAGTGGTGACGCCTGAATGGAGAGTCACATCGCTACACCATTTACAGTCATCTTTTCCTATAACTGCATCAGCGTACACTGCAATCCAACTCGTCTAGTAAGCAGGACGACCTCACAAAAGCTTAACTCCAGCTTCACCCGACTGCTATTACTGGCACCGCAGCGATCAAAGATACAAGAGCATGGCTGTGCCGCTCTAAGATATTACACTTAGAATAACGCATAGACTATACATTACAGAGACATATTGAAGCAAATGTGTATAACCAACACCACCGCCTCACAACTGGCAGTGCCTACGTCACACTGACAGGGAAAACTCCAAGTATGGTACCAACGGATTTTGATGGGTCGCAGGTATGTTGTGAGGTAATTCCTCAAGACCATCAACCTAAAAGGATTTATTCTAATGGGCCTTGATTTCTTAGAAAATAGAGATCAAATTCGCAGCAAATTACCACGCGTAACGTGTCTACTTATACATGGCAGTTACCGCTCAGCTAGACAGCGTCGTGTGATCGGCAAGGTGCTAGGCTTTCGTGCAGGAGACCAATTTTTAAAAATTGTAATTGCTACTTTTTATAATTAAAAAAATTAAAAAATAATTAAGCTACGAAAAAGATGTACAGAAAGAAAAACAAAAATAGTGAAAAGTCAAACGATTAAAAAAATAAACAAGAAACATGAACTACTTGTCAGTCTGCCAACATGTGAAGTATTTCATTGGCAATCTCTTCGCCCATTGCAAGGGACGTTTCGGATATCATGCTAGCGAAGCAAACATTCGGCGTATTTTAAAGCGTTAGTGACTTCACCTTTTGACTGCTCATCACACACATCCTTTTCCGAAGAGGTATGGGCCTGCTTCTGTCATAGCGCATTTGTTCTCCAAGTTGCACTACTTGCCGCACGCATGAACGACACGCTGTTAATGACTAACCGACTGGCCGTAGCATAATAGTCCACTGGGACGCGTCAAGTGGGTACACACGTCATAGGAGGAGAAAAAAAGGTCAAGAACTGTAAACAAAGGTATTAAATGTTTCCCAAATATTATAGGTATTAACAAAAGACTGTTTACTGATTTCTAAATATACTTCAATCGCTTTAAAAGTGTTCTTCGAAAAATAAAATGAATAAAATAATCGTCGCGCAATACATAACATACTGAGCGAATGTTACATGTTTTTATCTTGACCATTTACGACAAACGTTTACATAAGAATGGTTATAAAAATACGTAATTATGCACAATCATCGGACAGGTGTGAAAAGTAATTGACCCATTTCGGACTTGAAACCAGGTCGCCTGCATGCCAGCCTCGCATCTTGCCGGTTACACCACTTAATTTTATTCTTTTCTACATGAAACATAATGAAGATATATTAGAATATAATTAAAATATACTTGAGGTCTTTGGCTTCATAACTTAATAATTTCAAGAAATAAGTAAATATTATTAAACAAATCTTTTTGAATTATGAATAATATTAAGAAATATTGAACACAATTCATAAAGAATGAAGGTTTGTTATTGTAATTGTTGCAATGATTTATTAACTTTAAACAACCTACCATTGACTGGGATTCGCAGCTGACCTCGTATTACGTCTTATATGTCTGAGCGCTGTGACCTTTGCGCTCTCCGCGCTCTATCTAAAAAAACGATGAAGTGCACAAAAAATGTTTAAAACAAAATTTGTAGAGAATTTCATGCTCTACAACTTTCATCTGAGATGCAAATACCATTTAACGCATAGGAAGCGAGATATTTGCGAAAAACTAATTTTCGTGACCATTGACCTTTAATATCTTAAGACGCGGACACGAGATTTTAAGAGACTTTCAACACATCATTTAGAATGCCAAAACAAAGGTTTATGCAAATATTCAGCTTGTTACCTCTCATTCCGAGGTTGACGCCTTTTTTCGGCGTATTTGACTGGACTACACGCTGTCTCGCTGAGTGGTAACCGCCATGTATAAGTAAACACGTTACGCGTGGTAATTTGCCGCGAATTTGATTTCGATTTTCTTAGAAATCAAGGCCCAATGGAATAAATCCTTTTAGTTTGATGGTCTGGAGGAATTCCCTCACAACATACCTACGATCCATCAAATTCCGTTGGTACCATACTTTATGTTCCCCAGCTGAGAGGTTGGCCACTGGGGCACGCCCACCTCCTCTTAGCGGCTGGCCAGTCAGCTTGCGTACGGGGCCTCTCGGTGTGACGTAGGCACGGCCAGTTGTGAGGCCTTGTCTTCTAGGTGATGTTGGTTATACCCATATTATTTTTATGGAAACATAAAACTAAATACAACGAAATTTAATGTTATCACTTGATATAGGGGCCTTACATGTAGTCCAGTGATCACAGTGGTCATCACATCTGCGCGGACTACTTTACCAGGCCTCACAAGAGACGAAAATTTTCCACTCAGCGCTCCCTGATGTCCTCAGCACTAGTGGCATTTTGCTGATTCCAGTGAAGAGTCAGAGCATGTATCCCCACTCAAGAAAGCTTCACTGGCCGACTTGGCGTTGCGTCTGTTTCTTCTTACATGTCGTACTTTCCTTTGTCTTTTAAAATTATTATTATTATAGCTATACCTTTACGATTATAAGGGAGTTTCCAGCAGAGTTTTAGACACCTTACAACAACCGGCGATTATACTGTTCGCCCACGAATAGCTACAGTACGCATAGTGTAACTAATCTCCCCAAGGTACAATACAATCGTAGTGTTACCCTCTGAGCGGATTAAATTTCGACCGTGTGTGAATCTTAATGAACAAAGAATCGTTGTGCGTCACCTCAGATTTAGTTACAGAACAAAGTTATTGGCAGCAAAGGTGATGCTGAAAGTACACTTATGTGTTCAGAAACCAGTCAGGTCTGTGCCAGTAAAAGGAAATCGGTTGTCAGCCTACTAAGGCAAAATCTGTATTATTATGGTTTCTAATTTTAGGCCTACACCTGATGTTGAAGTATAAACATGTACTATATTTTCAAACAGTAGTATGAAGTCAACTCAATATTATTACATTTGCTATCATTAGCAACAAATATAGAAATAAATGCAAAAAATATGTAGCATTCACAAGAATAACAATATGTCAGTATATAAACACAAATTTATTCCTGAACTATGAGTGGATCTTACATACTGGTCTTCTCTAGAGTCAGATAGCAATTTAGAAATTTTGGCCTACTAAATTATTATTGATTGAAATGATAATGTAAAGTTCTTATGCATAAATGCAAACAAAAACTGATACTACAATTGTAGGCACTGCAAGTAATCTCTCTGTGCCACCGAATTTTACATTATCATGAAATAGGTTAATCTACAGCTTTTAAAACGATGGTAGCAAAATTAAGCTCCTACACACTGTATAACTGTTTAGGGAATACTGATATTTCATACAGATTATAAATAGCAGGTTAATGCTTTTTGTTCTAATTACACATTAACCATATCTTTATTGCAGTTGTGTAAGTTAGTAAACATTCAGTTTTATGGTCAGGTATTTTTCTCAACTAGCAGAAAAATGCATACAGTTTACATCAAGAAATAGTTAATGTAACCACAACTGATTTAAATTGAAGTGTCACTTGGTTATCAAAGATTTTCAGACTTGAATCTATATGTAACTGCTCTCAATTTTGACTTTTTTTTTTATCAAGACTTCTAACTGTAATCTTAACTACACTTATTTTCCAAGTTGCAGTAGATAAACCGATAGCAATTTGGTTTCTTTATAGACAAATAATCTAGCTGTAATTACTACTTTAATATACGTTCCAAAGGAATAATCTTTTGTTATATCATCGAAATTGTGAATGTGAAACACAACCTACTATCTTTAAATGTCTGAAAAGCCTGCACACTTTCATAAAATTTTAACAGCTAGAAATGTCATACACAATAGATACTGAATATTACTCTATTATTCACCTTTGTAATATATATTTAAAAAATAAATAAAAAAAGGATAGTCGGAAGACTGTTTTGCTACGAAAGGAGTCTTGTCTAGGTATAAGTGAAACAGGATGAAATCAGTGTGCCAAAGACAGAATTTGTAGTATATGTATATATAATTATTTTACTTTGAACATACTCACTGCTGGTTCAAGCATTAATACAAAAGTAAAACTTGTTACGTGTTCATGCTGGCGCGGTGGCGGCATTGCATTTAGTGGCGATAAATACGAGTGGTGATCGTGACTTGGCTTTTTAGTACCGTGATTTCTTAATGTCTTTTATTGACGTCGGATTATTAATATTTATTGCTTCATAATTAATTGCCACACCAAATATAGAAATCAATGCTTCCTCCAAGGAAAACTTCCTGATAGATTCAATAATTTATTCAGCCATAACTCACTGTTGAACACAATGCTGTTGCCACCGCAATGTCCAGAAAGCCACTCTCTCTCTCTCTCTCTCTCTCTCTCTCTCTCTCTCTCTCTCCTTGCCATAGGTCCAGCATGTTCCCCCGCCAACTCGCCACACATACAGTTCCGTTTTGACATACACTTTTTACATTCATAAATTTTACAACCTCTATGCGTGAACCAGCTTATTACAATAAAAGGATCATTAAACAAGCTACAAAATTATACACATTTTCATAGAGATAATTTTATAAAAAATCAAAATTAATTCCATACATAAAATTAGTACATCAAACATACAGCACCAAAGATTTTAGTACAGGTATTCCACTACATACAGTCCTTACTGCTAGAATCGATACATAAGTTGTCGAAATTATAAATGGAATAAATTTAATAGAGAAGTGACCTTTAGTGTTGCAAGCTGATTTTCTTTTTTTTTTTTTCAAATTTTGTTATGCACATCGTAGCCTGAAACCTACTTTTTATAAAAAGCCAGATATGTATTTCAGTGGTTTGTACTTATTTCAAATATCCACGTTTAGTTACCTATTATAAATTCTTTGCTTAGATAGTCTTGGAATACTTTGAATGAAGGTTTGGTATTACTCATTATACATGATACGGAATTATAAGTTAATAACATTATTCAAACTTTTGTACATAGAAAAGCCATATTTAACAACCACTAACAATGAATCTCGTGTGTAATGTGGCTAAACCGTGAAACCATATCTGCATTCAAACAGTAATGTTGTAGATAAAATTCACCAACAAAGTAATGTTATGACCCTGTCTATTAAATAAACTGATAAACGTATGAATTTCATTGTGATTCTGTCTTTGACATCTATTAAACGCATCTGATATTGAACCTTGTAAAATTACGTGTGATTGTTTAGAGCGCAACGGATAACACAGTAAAAGAAGGCAAACTGTTAATGAGACAGTTTTAATTAAAATCGTAATCTGATTGACTTCAAATCTCACGTATTAGAAAAGTAATGTCAGCTGAGGTTATTTGAAGATCATTTTAGCGTACACAGTATACTAGAGAAGAGGCTATACTAAAATAATTCAGTTTCGAGAGCCAAGAAAAACAAGTGCCTATCTGATAACTGGAATATTTTTGTTTGCTTTGTAGTAAATAATACTTCAGTTAGAATATTCAAAGGTTAAGTAGTCATCAGTGTCACTGGTGATTTACATTAACGACATTCACTACACTGTCTCAATTGCATTTACGTAATTTTCAAATCTGATTAGAGGAGTAGAACTGAATGCAAAAACATTCTTTGTTGCAAGACAACTACGTTTTTTGTAACTATTAAGCCTATTAATTAACCTAACAATGTGATATTTCATCGATACAATAACTTTCTGTTTATGAATTCCAATTTGACTAGGCGTTTCTTACTTTTATCTCACTAGTTATGCAGTTTGATCTCATTAAGGATGATCCTTTCACTAATATTTTTATCAAATTGTAAGTCAATGACTTGCTTTGTCAGAGGGCGGTAATACAAGACACAATTAATCTTCACAATGATGAAAGGAATGGAACTGCTAAGAGACTTCAGGTTAAATCAAAACTACCAACTTTTGTTAATTAACTTCATTAAGAAGACGGACTAAGAACCTGGTACAAGAATAATAATACAGTACTACTATTACAATAATAAGTACAGAAAATTTACCTTTTCCTTTCAAAGAGCAAATGCTTATTCTCAGATAGTGATACAATGCTCTTCACCTTCCAAAAATAATTGACCAGAAATATTAATGCAATTCGGCTGCCAAAACTACCTAACTAACTCTCAGACTGCGTCTGCTAAACAAAAGCGTCACTCTCAGAGATACTGCTCGCCATTTGCAGACTCCTTGCTCGCTACTACGCAGAACAGAGATAATGCATACTCTGGATTATGGTACAGTTTACCAACTTGTCCATATTAACAAGTGCATTGAAAGTAAAATCAGAATAGGACGTACAAATGAAATGTGGCAACTTGCAGCTCAAATAGCAACAAAAATGCGCCCAAGGCAGAATAACAGTTATATTTGTAATAGAAATATCCCCATGGTAGAATATGTGAACTCCTTTGAACAAGTAACACTGTCCAAATGCCCCTAGCGATACAATTCCAGTATGTCGTAGCAGTGGATATAGATACCGAATTCAGCACGTCGGTTACAGCCTTTGTCGTCTGTAGTCCCAAAACGATGTCACTCGAGGTCCTCCTTCAACCTCTGGAAGATGAAAAAGTCACAAAGTTGGGCAAATAAAGAGACTGTGGAGCAACAGGAATGTTCTTGCTGAAATTGCTGAAACACAAGGCGCATAGCCATGATATAACACCCATCTGTTGTTGTTTAGTCGTACATGCATGACCCTTTTGCGGAAACTTTCAAGAACATGTCGGTAAATGTGGCGATTCACTGTTTGGCCAGGAGGGACAAACCCTTTGTGCACGATGCAAATGAGCATGCATATGATCTTGGACTTGACCATTTGTGTTTTTTAAGGTCTTCGTGATGTGACTGCCATTCCACACTCTGGCGCTGTGATAACTTGTTCCAGGAAACGGGGATCCTACTCTGTCGCGTCCAAAGGTCAATGCACCTGCCATCCTGATGTTCTTTTGGTTCTGGGAAAGGTGTTTCGGAACAATTTTGACACAGACCTTTTCCATGTCCAATTCACTGAACTGATGAACTGTGGTGAGTGGTTTAACTCGTCTCCAATCATTCTGTCAGGCGACGACCCGAATGCGAAAGATGCCAGAATCTGACGATATATTTAGCGATTGAAATAAATCGCAATTTGTGATCTGGTATGGCTTCGCTGTACTAGGTTTAGATGGAATACCAAAGTGTGGGAAATGAAAATTTGTGTCCGGTCGGGATTCAAACCCGGGATCTCCTGCTTGCTAGGCAGACGCGTTAATCACTCCGCCACCGAGGACACAGTGACCAGCCTGACTGCAGATGACTCTTCCCTGCACGTCTCCCGGCACACGCAAATCTCCATTTGCCACTCTTTGCTGGACTTTCGTTGTACGGTTTGTTGTCGACTTCCGTCTTCCTAAAAATGCATTAAACAACGGAAACACCATCGTATCCTGAGAAAGCACCGCCTCCGTACCATTTCGGCAGATTTTCATATGTTTCTGTTGTACTTTGTCGAAGTCTGAAGCAAAACCGGATGGCAAACCATTGCTCGAACTCGGTACTCATTACATAACACACACGAAAATCTTGTTTTCGCAAAACCATGGCTTCTCAGCGACTTCTAACTCATGCCGACGCTGCTCCAGTGTCGCCCGATGGAATGCTGGAATGCTACATGGTCAGTCTCGTTAGTTAACACCTAATATCGTCAAAACAGTAGCAGACGCAACAAAGATGTTGCAACATAATTTCGATTATTGCTACTGTACTGTACAGCTTGGAACCCAGATGTTTAAACATATTGATATGTTTCGAATTCCTACCCTCACTTCACAATTCCTGAAACGGTAAAAATTTAAAATGTAGTGAATCAAATAGTGTATTTAAGAGCAAAGTCAACCGAAGGCGTAGTAGTCAGATATATGTTGGAAGTACTCCGATGTATATCTCTCTCTGCCGTATGTTGCTTGTCATGCATTATTCGTGTTTTCAATTGCAACTGTCTCAGTTAAATAGTTCAGGAGCGCGAGCATAGCGCTGTATAGGGATAGCTATATATGACTGCTACAACTTTGGAATGTACCTTTATCATATTGTTGTTGTGATCTTCACTCCACAGACTGATTTGATGCAGCTCTCCTTGCTACCCTGTCTTCTGCAAGCCTCTTCATCTGAGAATACGAACGGCAACCTACATCCTTTCGAATCTGCTTTCTGTATTCGTCCCTCGGTCTCTCTCTACGATTTTTACCCCACACACTTCCTTCTAAAGCTAAGTTGACAATTCCTTGAAGTCGCGAAATGTTCCCCAGCAACCTGTCCCTTCTCTTAGTCAGGATATCTTTTCTTCCCAATTCTGTTAAACACCTCCTCATTAGTTACATGATCTACCAATCTAATCTTCATTATCCGTCTCTAGTACCACATTTCGAAAGCTTCTATCATCTTTTTCTCTCAACTGCTTATCGTCCATGTTTCACTTTCATAAAATACTATACTCCAAACAAATGCTTTCAAAAAGGACTTTCTAACATTTAAACTAATATTTGATGTCAACAAATTTCGCTTCTTCAGAAACGCTTTTCATCCCATAGCCATTCTGCATTTTATGTCTTCTTTAGTTCGGCCATCAGAAATTATCTTGCTACCCAAATAACAAAACTCATCCACTGCCTTTATTGTCTCATCACCTAATCTAATTCCTTCAGCATCGCCTATTTTTGTGTCACTACAGTCCATTACCCTCGTATTACTCTTGTTAATGTTCATCTGATACATTCCTTTCAAGATTTTGTCCATTCCGTTCAAATGCTCTTCCAGGTCCTTTGCTGCCACTGTCCGAATTACTATGCCGTCAGCAAATCGTAAGGTTTTTATTCCCTCTCCATGTACTTTAATTCCCTCTCCAAATTTATCCTTGCATTCCTTCACAGCTTGCTCAATGCAGAGATTTAACAATATTGGAGAAAGGTTACCGTCAACTACTGAGACTCTTTCATGCCCTTCGAGTCACATACGGTTGAATTTTTTGCAACATGTACATTATATTTACTACACAAAAATGATTACCATTTCAAATATTTTGAAGTAAGGGGAGGATTGGGAAATCTTTGCATATAAAGGAAGCAGAGTGTCCCTGTGTTTGTGTGTACGTTGCATACAAATCTATAGTATTGTTCCAATCTTTACGAAGTTTTGATCCACGGGGACGGCCGTTGTAAGTATAAGAATCACGTATAGCACAGAATTCATGAAATATGACAATCAATGAGATGAGCGAAAAATGCTGCATTAAGCGACAATTCTGCTCATTTTCTCCTAAACCACCGGACAGATTTCAACCAAATTTGGTACACATAGTCCTTACGTGATATACCAATTGATGTAGGAAGACGAACCACATCATATACATGGTTCAGGATATATAACGACATAAACAATAGGAGTTGCAAAGAAACTGCCTCGTAATGCGACGACACATTCTCCTACACGCAGTGTATGCGAATGGCAGTACTTAGCATCTTGGAACAATTCTTAAACATAATTTTAAAATTTGTCAAACGTTTTCTTGCTGACAACCACGTAAAAATAATGAAAGAAAAAGTTCCTCGCTTACTACTTTTCCGCTGTTCATAGAGTAAAACTACGGCATTCGGTATGACGCAGTAAATTTGACGAATAGTATGCACACACACACACACACACACACACAGCTGAATGTAATTTCGAAATTGTATCACAGTACGACACGTAGTTCATGAGGCATGAGCATATAAACTATAACGTTCATGTAAAACTGCCCCACCAAGCATCAGGTTTTAATCTGTTACTTCTTTACTACTGACTGTATTCGCAACGGATTTTACCGGCATACAGCACTTACACAAATGAATATATGACTTCAAAATTATACAATTGTACAACATACTGTAAATATGAGTTCATATATACTGCGATGGACAGAAACTTGCAACATTATGCAACACGTATTCCATTCAGATTAAGGAAATTCCTGGAAGGCTGACATTAGTGCTGATAACTTTGAGCTCTGAAGCGCACACGAATGTGGGTGATACCAATAGACTACTATATAGACTTCTAGACTTTATGATAGACCTGGCGTTTAACGTCAAGAGACTCCAGTTTCCGGTGAGACTTGATTTTTCTATTAACGTTAATAAACCACAGGGTAATCTGTTCAATACTGTGAAGTACATTTGACATGTCCATGTTTCTGACACGGACAACTATACATCTCTTGCTCAGTGGTGATCTTTCGAAAGAAATTATTGATATTAGATCCTGGATAAGACGCAAGTAATATTGCTTATAATGAAGTTAAGAATTAAATTAATGTATGAATGTTACATATAATTTGTATTTTGATTACTATAGAACTTTGTTTGGATCCTGTACTTAAAAATGTGTATATTATGCAAGACAGCCTTATTTCTTAAATAATCTCTTAAAATACAATATGTTGTTCGAATAAACAAAAATTTTAACAAAACATAAAAAAAGAAAATTTATTACGATAATATTATATAGTTACAATAATTCTTATTTTTGGAGTCGGTGTCAGTCAAGGGAACATGCGATCCGACTTCGGTATCTATATTCTCCTATTAGTTTTGCTAGGTATTTCCTTGACTGACACCGACTCAAAAAATAACAATAATTGTAACTACATTTTATTATCGTAATAATTTGATTGACTTATGTCTAATATTTTCATTTCATTTAACTTAAGAGAACCCTAAAAGTATTTTGATCATTGCCACACATAGGTATGTGTTGAGTTAGATTTAAAGCGGAAGGCACCTACCTATCTTCTTGCGTGGTAAACACATAAATCGTACCTACATATTGATGAGTAGAAAAATTAAGATGATTATTAACTTGTAGAAGAATACGCAATTATTTTCTTTTACTTTTTAGTGCATATTAATTTGTTTTGGAATAGTTATCTGTTTTGTGTCTTCTTTTTTTTTTACTTAAATTTTGTTTATTTTTTATTTTTAGTGAATCTGAAAAAACACTAATTAATTTTTCTGAATGTGGGTTGACGTACTAAACGCGCTGCTCATATGAGACAGCGCCGGATAAATGAAACAAACGAAGTCAGGGAAAAACGCCTATCTCAAAAGAGGAAATCTACCTCGAGGACAATAGCAAAAGAGACTTGCGAAGAGCGCAAAAACAGAGTTTCAAAAATGCGGCTTTACATGAAAAAAGTTTTGAACGTGGAATTACTTGACCATAACGACGTTACGGTAGGTGACACAAATATCCGGATAGCCTATATAAGATTCGGCCGGGTATCGTTAATTCGCTCCTAATAATAGAAGAGATCCATTACTTTTTCATTGTTAACATAATCGGAACCTAACCAAACTACCATCAAACTACCATTGAAGTACATTATCGAATAATCGAAATCGGTTGGCTTGATATTGAGTTATTCGTCCATTTGTCGCGCACTTAACACAAATTTAAGAGTAATATGGTTTTCCTATGGCTGCCATTGCCAGAATTGGACCAAATTGAAATAGGACGACACGGGTAGCACCAGATTTAAAAAAAAAAAAAATAAATAAATTAAAAAAAAAATAAAAATAAAAATCATCAAAATCGGTCTACACAGTCGAAGGTTTTAAGAGAAAGAACATAAAAAAGATATGAAGTCGAATTCAGACCCACCTCTTTTCTTGAAGTCGACTAAAAAATGAAATGGACAGAGAGAGAAGGGGTAGAAGTACTACTCAAGGCTTGAATCAATAAATAAATACCTGGGCAACGCTGTGTTTTCAGTTACTAGGTCATAAAGCTTAAAGATATGGTTAGACAGTTGTAATATACAGTAACCAAGCAAATTATGTTTAGATACTTTTGTCATATCTCCCACAGTTTCGAAGATATGTGTGGGAGTAGAAAAATAACCACCGCGTTTCCTTCAGGCGTGTTTTCACAACTTCATCCTAAGGGCACGTATTTAAAAATACGTCCCATATTTTGACTGAGACAACAACAATTTGGAAGTGTAATGGAATTGGCGAGTGCCTCTTGAGTACTCTTACTTGCTAGCAAATAAAATGGTGTGTGTGTGTGTGTGCGTGTGTGTGTGTGTATGCGTGTGTGTGTATTTCAGTCAGTGATATTTCAAAGGCTGGCGTTTGGTAGTCATTTGGTAGTCGTTTGCTTCTGTTGTCAAATTTTCAAATGTTTGTTATGCTTAAGGGACTTAACAGCTGGGTCATGAGTCCCTAAACTTACAAGTTGCTTATGAACTATCTTACACTAAAGACAGCACAAACTTCCATGCCCGAGGGGGGATTCGAACTCCCGATTGGAAACGGCCTCGCCCATCGTAGCGTGGCGCCCCAATGCGCTTGGCCTCTCCGCCGCGGTTCCTCTGTTGTCCTGGAAATCTTTGAGTCGGTATATAAGATAGGTAAGTAGAAGTTAAGCAGATAAATTTTCAGACTTTTGTACAGTGAACGGCCACAGCTACCAACTACTAACAATTACCTCCGGCGAATAGAGTAGATAGTCGCAGTGAAGGGTGTGTTTGAGCAGGCGTGAGAAGTCAGGCACGTGACGTAAGCCGCTTAGCGCGGGAGAGGTGTTTACGTCCCACACACACACACACACACACACACAGATGCCAGCGCCGGGTCTTGAACGGCGTGACTCAGCTACGGCCGGCAGCAACCGCGTGGGAGAGAATCCGGCACGTCGGAGACCGCTGCAGGCGACCCCGGCCAACAGCTGCTGCTTAGCAGGCGAACAGCTGCAGACACACGAGAGGCCGAAATGTAAAATGAGTTGTGTCAAACCCGTTTCAAAGACGAAGACTGCACGGTACTTCGTCCTATAAACCATCGAACGAATGACAAAATGACACATATTGAAACGACTCACATAGGGATTGAAATGTAATTGAAATCGTTGAACAAAGGAAAGACTGTTCGACATGATGGAATTCCGATTCGATTTTACACGGAGAATGCGAGGGAACGTGGCGCCCTCTTAGCAGCAAACTATTTGTCTTACTTAGCGTTGTCCTGAGTTTTGGAATACGAACATGTTGCACACAGTGTTTCAGTATGCTCTTAATGTTATTTATGTGATTCATAGACAAATTTGTTTTGGTATAAGATATTGGTGAACTATTAGTAACACATCTTACCGATACTGGAATCGGACGATTCGTGTTACACATTTTATCTCATACTAGCAAAAATTGGCCTTAAGAATCACATAGATAACACGAAAAACATTTTGCGACACAGTGTGCAACGTGCACGAATTCCCAATTTCCAATTCCCAATTCTCATCACAACGCTAGGTAAGACAAGTACGAGGTATGTCCACAAAGTAAGTTCCGTTTGGTTATATAAAACAAACGTGTACAGATACAGAAAAAATATTTATTGTACAAAAATATACAACTATTAAACTACTTTTCTACATAACTTCCGAAATTTTGTAGGCATTTGTCATAGCGTGGCAGAAGTCGTTGCCTGCCTTCTACGTAGAAGGTTGCCGCCTGTGTATTCAACCATGTGGTAATATGTTCTTTCAGCTCGACATCATCACTGAATTGTTGACCACCATGGACAGGTTTTAGGTGCAAGAAGAAAGTCGCCAGGAGCGAGACTGTACGGACGATGATCAAACACGTTCCAGTGAAATTCCCGTAAGAGTTGTTTAGTCACATTCGCCTTGTGAGTTCTGGCGGCATCGTGAAGAGAAGAAGAAGACTCCTATCATCTCTTCTTACTCCTAAAATCTGTCCTTGGTGGTCAACACTTCAACGATGATGAGCTGAAAGAACATGTTGCCACATGTTGAATACACAGGCGGCAACCTTCTATGAAGAAGGCACACAAAAACTTCTCCCACGCTATGACAAGTGCCTACAAAAATTCGGAAGTTATGTAGAAAAGTAGTTGAACAGTTGCAGATTTTTATACAATAAATATTTTTTCTGTCTCTGTTCACATTTGGTTTATATAACGAACGGAACTTACTTTGTGGACATACCTCGTAGTTTTCTTGTGTTATGACTACTCTTGGCAGGCAGCGCACAGAACTTGTATCTAGGTGGCGTTGACCGGAGGCCTCCAGCGGAGCGAATAGTTTCCGTTGACAAGAAGCGTCGTCTGTCAGGCGCGAAAGTATAGGCATACTAGCGTAACGCACGCTGCTTCGCATGCGTAGGCTGGTTGGTCTGTACCAGTTGTTTCTGCCTCTTAATATAAATTGTCATAGATATAGCTAACGTACTATCATAATGAAATGTTGTGTTACTACTTTTAGCCGCAGCAATGGCCGCGTGTATTCAGGCGCCATGCTGCTGTGCGCACTGCGGTTCGATTCGCCCCTTGGGCATGGGTGTTTGTGTTGTCCTTAGCATAAGATAGTCTAAGTTAGTTTGATTAGTTTGTAAGCATTAGGGACTGATGACACCGTACTGAAGTCTCTTAAGTTTTATAAACATTTGAACATTTGATTTTACTACTTGTAACCCCCTAAGGCACCCCTTAATAGTTGAATTTCGAAAATTTCCCCAACTGCGTCTTTTAAATTACAACCAAGTATGCAAATATCATATTTTGTAATTCTGGGTTCAAAATTGGCTTAGTGGCAACGTACTTTCGAATAAAGGTTTCATCCCCTATTTCACCCCCTAAATGATTAATTATCTGAAAATACCGAAACACACGTCTTATTAATTCTGACCAAGAGTCCATATCCTAAGTTTCGTAGTTATATCTGACCAAGAAAACATGTACCATTCTATGTGGTTACAGCTTCAATAATGCCTGAGTAGCAAAACATTTTGGAAAAACATTCCCTCTCCAATTTAACCCCCTTGATAGTTGAATTTCGAAAAATACCGGAACACTTAGTTTTTTTAAATTCTAACGAACAATACAAATACCAATTTTTGGAGCACTAGCTTCAAAATTGTCTGGACAACAATGTGTTTTCGAAAAGAATGTTTGATTCCTTATTTTACTCCCTCAGTTGTTGAATTCCCAAAAATACCGAAACTCGTGTCTTTTTAATCCTGATCAAGAGTCCATATCCTAAATTCCGTACTTGTTGCTTGAAATTCGAGTGAACAGCAACGTATTTTTGAAAATCCATTTTTGCATCCCTCTTCTTACCCCCCTATTCGTTGAATTTCAAAAAATGTATTTTAAATTCGAGCTATGAATTAAAATCCGAAATTTTGTAGTTCTAGCTTCAAAATTGCCTAAATAGCAAAGTATTTAAAAAAAAAAAAACTTTTCATCTCCTATTTCACCCCCGTACGGAGGGAATATTGAAAAATCGCTTCTTAAATGACGCCTATAGAGTAACATCAATACTCTCTACAAATTTCAAGTTTCTATCTTCAGTGGTTTGGGCTGGACGGTGATGAGTCAATCGGTCAGTCGGGACATTGCCTTTTATATAGCCTACAGAGACATCTCAGGCATTTACAAAATGAAACGCGATTACAGGATCTAAAGGCCGGTTCATTTTGAAACGGAATGAGAATGCTTGAAAATTATTAAAACTTACACCAATCACTACACTACATCTCGTCAGCCGTAATAGCATCTAAAGTCCACACAACTTCAATTGGCGGAATTATATACGCGAGCTCAAATACGGGATGATAAATAAATAAAAGCCCGTCATATTAAAGTTTTAAGATATTTCACAAATTAGAGCGCTATATTTACATTTTGTATAAATTAATCAAAGGAGCTGCTACAGACACCTCTTTACTAATCAGAGGCCAGGACGACACAAATGAATCGGAACGTTGTTTTCTCTCGTCAGAAAAAAAAAAAAAAAAAAAAAAAAAAAAAAAAAAAAAAAAAAAAAAAAAAAACAAGGAAATGTGGCTTAAGGTTCAGAGAGAGAAAAACGCTCCATGATTATATCTTCGGCCAATTAATAATGTTAGTTGTGTCGTTTCAAACACTTCACAGGCGAGCATCTAAGTTAGTTACTGGTGAGGTCCACCAATGCGCGATTGTCACAGAAATGCTCCGGGAATTTAAATGAGAATCGATGCAGGAAAGACGACCTTCTTTCCGAGAAATTCTGTTGAGGAATTTTAGAGGGCCGTAATTTGAAACTTACTGTAGAACGATCTTCCTGCCGCCTACTTACATTTCGCGTAAAGTTCACAAAGAGAAGATAAGAGAAATTAGAGGTCGTACAGAGGCGTACAGATATTCATTTTGGTCCCTATATGGGAGTGGAATAGGAAAGGAAATGCCTGGTAATTGTACAGTGTACCCTCCGCCATGCACCCTATGGAGGATCGCGGAGTATGCGTGTAGACGTAGAAGAGTCAATCAGTGCTCTCTGCTATGTATATCTAGGGAAGAAACAACGAGGACAGAAGATCATAGAAATTAGAGTTCACACGGAGGCATACAGGCAATCTTTTTCCCGCGAGCCATACGCGACTGGAACAGGAGGAAGTAACTGTGGTGCGCAAAGTACCCTTCGCCACACATCCTGAAGTGGTTCGCGGAGCAAGGATGTACATATACATGCTAACCCGAAGCACAATGGAGGCTGACGCCTACATTAACCCGTAATTGCCTACTTTCAAGGCAGTTTGCAATTTTCCTTTAAAAAAATTGAATCAATATTTTTCTACCAAATTAAGATTATAACACTTTTAAAATCTACTGATGTGGATACGCCATGTAGGAGCAAAATATCTCCTCCATCGTATGCAGAATACGCTTTTAATTCAATGTTAGGCCGTCGACACATGTGTCATTTCTTACTCGTTGTGGGCACGACTCGTGTCTCGTCCGTCACGCGCGTCTTGTGGCAACGTCGCTATGCTAGCACGGCCGTCAATACACAGATCGATTGGCAACCGTCGAGGGCGCGATTTTCCTTCACTCAGACCGCGAATTCCAATGGGGAGCTACAAACTGTTTTGGTTATTTCCTCCAATAATTACCCGTATAATGCACAGTTCTAGTGATGAGAGAGGCGCTCTGATGTTTTACTGGTACCGGCACAAGATAATGAAGACACAAAGAGTGTTAATGCTAGTTTACACGACGACACTAGGTTTCATGAAATTGCGCTACTGACCAATGCGCATACGCGGCAGGCGTTCGCGCGACTCGTTGGCGAAACTAAACAGTTTCGACAACTTCCAACTTTGACGAAACTGATTGCGCGTGTTTTTAGGTTAGGTTATAACCAAAACAGAACAAAATACAACATAAATGGGGGAAGGGCAGGAATAGTTCGGTTTTTGGACATATATGCGATGCATGGGTGTTTGTGGGATTTTAATGATGAAAATTTCAGGAATAAGCAGTGGTGCGTTGATGCGCTTGAAGCTATCATTCGTGAATTAAATATTGATGAATTAACGAATAGTGAATTGCAGACTAAATTAGATTCACTTCGAAATACCTATAAAAACGAACTATGGTAATTGTGGATTTAGGAAGACAGTACAGGTACTTCAGAGACCAATATGAATGTCTACGTGACAAGAAACGTAATGCAATTTGTAATTTCAGTTCTGGTAACAATACTTCACACATAACAGTATCTTGTTCTTTTATTGCATTACTAAATCTGTTTCAAAGGAACGTGAACTGCTGTGATGACATTCTAAGTTTATTAAAATAACTTCTAGGATCTTCAACCACAATTTCGTTCAGCAAGGTCGCTGAGCAACCGAGCTGACGTATTTTTTTTTAAATTCAGTCACGAATCCAAACACGTTTCTTGTTCTTTTTATATTTAGTCTTATGTAGCGACTTCACACAGGGAAGCAATAGCTCCGCCACAACTCTTACAGCTACCAAAACTTTCATTCTGCGGCGACTACGGCTTTCACTAAACTTCGAAACTGAAGTGAATAGTATTTGCGTTGTCTACAGACATAAACGGAAACCAGTTGCGCGCAACTCATTTCACGCAACGAGTGTCGCAACCTGGTGTTGTCGTGTAGACTAGCCTTAATAGTGCATCCGTACATAGAGCGGAATTTTCATCATCGGTTATTCGTTGGTGCTAGAGAACTGCAAGAGACTGATACAAAATTTTTAGCATTCTATAAATTACATGGCTTGAGAAAATGCGGTGTGCCCAAAACTAGTCGCCAATAAAAAGGGTCGTTTCTTGAATATTTGCGAGCTGTGAGAGCCGACATACTGAAAATATTGATATATTACGTACTTATTTGTTTATTAAAAGTTACAGTTATTGCATGTAGATCTCATGGGCTCTAAAATGATTTATGCTGTGGAAATGCAGAGATATCCATGACGTACGATCCGCTCGTCACGCTCGAACTTTCCTGTGCACTGCAGATCGCATTAGACGAGCGTCGCTCGCAACGAATTCGAGATGATTACGAGACGCGTGAAAATCGACCCGTAGGCGGGCTCCCATTTAGTTAAGTGGGCATTCGAAGGGAACGGAATCGCGTCGAGGAGGAGTCGCAGATGCGACCAGTACAAATCGACTCGTGCGGGCCGGACTAAGTGTTACAATGACAAGAGAAACGAGACTCTGTAACCTAGCACAGCTAGAATTGTCTTAGTTCTCCATCCCTTGGACAACGTCACCGACATGCTGCACATTTCGCATTGTTCAGAGATGATTAATCCTGTTGTGGAGAATTCCCCTTGGACTATTGCATAAAGTTCATTAATATAAACTTCCGGGCTAAGATATCGTGGTTCATCTGTATAACTTTCTTGTTCCGACGTTTCGTTGCCTACTGCAGGCATCATCTTCAGGGTCAGTGGAAGACTGGCTGCTAGCCACTGGAGGTCCTGCTTATCTACATCTACGTAGATACTCTACAAATCACATTTAAGTGCCTGGCAGAGGGTTCACTAACCACTTGCATAACCTTTCTCTACCGTCCCATTCCCTAATAGCGCGCGGGAAGAAAGAACACGTAAATCGTTCCTTTTTCAATCCGATTTCTCTTATTTTATTGTGATGGTCATGTCTCCCAATGTGGGTGGGTACTAGCAAAATATTTTCACATTCAGAAGTAAAAGTCGGTTATTTAAATTTCGCAAATAGATCTCGCCGCAATGAATAACATCGTTCATTTAATAATTTCCAAATCGTGCAACTTCTCCGTGACGCTTTCCCCCTCTGTAACGTGATGAAACAAATCGAGCTGTCCTTCTCTGAACCTTCTTAATGTCTTCCGTCAGTCCCTCATGGTGAGGGTCCCACACTGGGCAACAGCACTCCAGGAGAGGACGCACAAGTGTGATGTAGGCAGGCTGTTTGGTGGAGCTGTTGCATCTTAGAAGCGTTCTGCTAATGAAACGTAACCTTTTGTTCGCCTTCTCCACCATATTTTCTAAGTTGTTCGTAATTGTAACTCCTAGATATTTGGTAGAATTTACGACCTTAAGGTTTGACTGATGTATCGTGTAATAGACATTCAGCGGTTTTCTTTAGTGGTCATGTGTATTACTACACACTTTTCATTGTTTACTGTTGCCAATTTTTGCACCATGTAGAAACTTCGTCTAAATCGCTTTGCAGTTGCTTTTGATCCTCTGTTGACTTCACTAACCGATAAACGACAGCATTATCCTGGAACAGTCTAAGAGACTATACAGATTAAGTCGTTCATCAACACAAGGAAGAGTAGGGGACCTATAACGCATCCCTGGGGAACGCCAGTTATCACTTCTGTTTTACTCGATGACACACTGTCAGTTACTATGATCTGTGTACTTTCTGATAGGAAGTCGTGAATCCAATCGCACAATTGGGGCGATATTCCATAAGCACGCAATTTCATTAGGAGCCGCTTGTGAGGTACAGTGCCAAAAGCCTTTCAGAAATCCAGAAATATGGAATCTATTTGAGATCCCTTATAAAGAGCGCATAGAGAGCGCCTCCACTTGCCACGTGCTAACGACTATGAACTTATCTCTGACCAGTATCATCTCTCTCGATTACGTGTAATCGATTGTCACATTGTTGATGCAAAGGCGACCGCCATATTTTATCTAATTTCAAACCTTCTTCTTTTCTATTGCAATTATTGTGGTGATTTTGGATCTCCGTGGGTTCTCTATAAATGCTTGTATAATAATATGAGGTCTTGGCTAGAACGCTAGTTACACTAAGTTTTATCTCATGATCCTCATTTGTAAAGACATGTTCCGCTACGGCTGACTTGTCGGTGTGTCCCAGTTGTCAGTTCTTTTTTGCGTTCCATTAAGCGGGTATTAATACTTCTTTTCGTTGTTCCTATATAGTCCATACCATAGCTAACGGAATTTTATGCACCCCAGGCGTCGCTAGATGGTGTCGTAGATATTTCACCCATTTTAAACATTTACCAATCTTCTTAGTGGGTCTAAAGATTTCTTCCACTTGAAACTCGACCAAAACTTTCCCAATACGATCCGTGATGTTGTGGATAAACGGAAGAAAAACTTTCCCAGCCGACAGAGCGTTGTCAGTCACTCCAAATCTCATATAATGCTGAAAGCGATATAGGGTGTTACTGGACGAATAGTGAATATTTAAGGAGGGGTAGTATAAACGAATTGCTATAACAAATTCGATATAACTAATGTCCAATTTTTATAGATATACAGCTGTTTTTAAAGAAATATAGGCATTCACATGTAATCGAAACAAACTTAAAGCAGAGTCTAACATAAGAGACACGAAACCCTCCAGTGCTTGTGTACTGAATGCGTAGCTGAAGAAGCAAATTCACAATACCGTCGTGTTTAGGCGCTAAAAATTGTAGTACTTACCGAGAATGTAATCCGGAAATCTATCATTTGCAAAGGATGCTGTGAAGTAATAGAATAATGTTACGAATGGCAAGTGTTCATTTTCATTTATAGTGATTACTTATAGTTCAGGTGGAGGAGAGAAACTTCGACTCTTAATGTAAATCGTAAATGCTTAAGCAGTACTTCATAGTATTACTGCTATTTAAAAGCAATGTCTGAACTCATCCGATTGCAGTTAACCCCTTAGTGTCTGAATTAATTTCTACTCCGAGGAAAAAAATCATTTTGATCTCAGTATTGTTACGTCAGTAAGTTTTGCTATGTCAGTTGTAAGGAAACCTATATGTAGTTGGTGTAATTAGTTACGTGTCAAATTTGCGACGACAGGCGTTTTAGTAGTAAACGGCTTACAATTCTTCATCGTGGGAATTTGTTTTTAAATGAACTTTCTTACAAATAAAAAATAACGTTGGTTTGAATTACATTTGTGTTTGTATCTAAGACTAAAGCATGAGATTAATGTTAAACTTCTCATGAAATTGCTTGAAACAATTTGAGGTTTTGTCTTGGGAAAGGTTAAGCTTGCTTTTCGTACGTATAATATCGCTTAACAACCCGTTCATTGACAAGCCGTTAGAACATCTGTAGCACGTCACCAGTGAAGTGTAATCAAACAAAATCGTATTTTGACCATATGATTCCATTGTTCATTGCTATTAATAAAACCCCAAAATGTCAGCCACAAACAGATCCAGGCAATGAGGTATTTTCGCACCAAAGATGAATAGAAATTAGCGTACTTTCTTCATTTCACTTAATTTATTGCAAGTGTCCAAAAATGTTCTTAAGTTTAATAATGATTTTGCAGCCAATATCGCATTTTTCATTTATTATGTTACCGGTTTCGGCGTGCTCGACGCCATCTTCAGACCTGTCGTATTTTACATAACTGCACAACATTTTTTACGTACTAAAAGAGTACATCGAGGTTGAGGCGTCACCAAACATAAAATTTCTAGTCACAAATGAAATATATACGTCCATATTCTAATGGTCCTGAAGCAAGGTACTTCAAAGTCTAAGTTCTATATTGATTGAAGTCCAGTATAACACTAACTGTGACTTCAATCAATATAGAACTTAGACTTTGAAGTACCTCGCTTCAGAACCATTAGAAGATGGATGTTCATATTTTATTTGTGAATAGAAATTTTATGTTTGGTGACGCCTCAACCTGGATGTACTCTTTTAGTATGTAAAAATGTTGTTAAGTTGTGTAAAATACGACAGGTTTGAACATGGCGTCGAGAACGTCGAAACCGGTAACATAATAAATGAAAAATGCGATCTTGGCTGCAAAATCATTATTAAACAATTATAGATCGCCCCATCGAACAATGAGTTCCTTATATAATGTTCCTAAGTGCCTGGTGATGCTTATTTTCTTTACAATGTAATTCTAGACCCAATAGATATTAGAAGAAAGTTCTGAATTTCAAAATGAAGCTTATCTATAGATTTAGCTGTGCATCACGAAAGAATGACCACAACCATCTACATGTTCACAACACGTTCACGATAAGCGAAGGTCGTCGTATAAATACAGTCAACGATCAGTAAACTGCAGCACATTTCACACGCACTGGGTTCGTCCGTGTACAATCTACTTCAGCAAGCACTGCAGCTCCAAAGACTCTGAATCTTCCAAATATATCGGTGTGATTCCAACCTTCCTCGGGAACGGCCACACAGCCCTTATCATGATGCCTTAGACCACGCAGCCATTCCATGTATAAACTGTTAATATCAGCAAGTCACAGTCTCGAAGATATTGGGTTTAATATCTGCCAAGTAAATAGAACGATCGCAAGGTACAATAAGCAAAGGTAAGCTGAAAGGAGCATTTATAAGAAGGTGTAGAACCAATTTTCTGAATACGTAAAAATCGTGTGTAATTTTGAAAAAAAAAAAAAAAAAAAATACAATTTCTGAAATCCACAAAAAAGACTTATGCTACGTGAAAGTACGCATGGAACACGCAAATATTGTAATTGAGCACATCCAGTTGTAATTTATCTCTGGTCTTAAAACGTTCTTGCAAGATAGTATAACGACTCTACTACTGTCAGCCGTATGAGTTGCACTGCACTGACATTTTGTTATTATCGACTGCCTTAACAGCCGCAGAGATAATACATTAACGAAGTTTCCATATTTTCATTAGAAGTTTAACAGCCACATCTGGTGATTAGTAAATATGAAAGTAAGCACATCGAAAAACAGCTACTACTTATTTTGTATCAGGCCGTTCTTCTATTACTAATTAGTGTCGGCTTAGAGCGCTAGTATCGCTTCAGCTATACTTATTCCCCTAATCTCTTACGGAAATAACGAAACGTACGTCTTTGGTGGGAAGCTGGACGATCTAACACTAACAAGTAAACCTACGGATTGTCATAGAGATTTCATCGAAACGCTTTTTATGACATTTATGTACCTTCATCTACATCTACACGGATACACCGCAAGTCACAATGAAGTGGATGGCAGAGAATTCATTGAACCACTTTTATGATATCTCTCTATAGTTCCATTCTCTAATACCTCACGGGAAAAAGAAACACCTAAATATTTTGCTTTTCTATCTGATTTCTCTTATTTTATAATAATGATTATATCTCCCTATGTAGGTGTGTGCTAATTGGCTAAAATACTTTCGCACATTTGCTCCCTCTAACAATTACGTTATTGAGGTACAGATAATTTCAGCAACCAGTCCGCCCCCCTCTCAGAACAATGGCAGGAATGGAATGTTTACTTCCGTGGTCATTTTAATTTGTTTGGTAGCCACATACTTCTGAAGCCGACATTTTTCTTTGGCTTGGCAATTCAACCTGATGAACCAAATAAATATTAATTAACAATCTTTTATGTACATATGAATGGCACTAATTGGCAAACGAACCAATCGAAAGCTTCACGCAACTGGAAAACGACAAAAGCCAACAAATCAGAATGTAATTTTACTGAAGCTGCATTTTAAACATCTGAAACACTGATACTGATCAAAAAGAAGGAGCCATTTGCAATCTAGATCAAAAGATTATAGGAGTTAAACCACACAGTGCTGAAACTTAACAGTAGATGGCTTCACATTGTTAAATTTGAGTGTGTTCTCAGGTACAATTCTCTCCCCTGTCTATCGTACAGATTGTAGCACAATTTAATATGGAACATGGATGATGAAACAACTGCATGTAGCAGTAAAAGAATATCTGGAAGTTTGCTGCATAATGCATTTATCAACAAAATTCCCAGAAATTTTCGTAGCACAGTGTGCCGCTCGGGGACGTGCGTTTCTCTATTTGTGTACTCCTACGCGCTCTACTGGGCAACGAGAGAAGCTTCGAGAGTAGCTGTCACTTCGTAGTTCCAGCACTTTCCAACAGGTGTGCCAGCGTCTAACCGGTCCCGTGATACGTGCCGCGGTACGTGCGAGAAGAAAAGTAGATTGAACGTAATTTTAGTAAAACTGAGAAAGTCTACGTATTTGCAAACGCGACGTTTACCAAAATTATGGAGTGTGTATATTGATTCTTCTTTTCTTTCAAGAAATAAAGCAAACCCATCGGCTTTCTTCTACCGTAAATCACGATAACCTCTCCAAACGAACCAAACGTACATGAGATTAATGTGGGGCAAGGGCGTAAATAAAGAGGATTGGAATCCAAACCTACCCTTACGCATATCCGTGAAATTTGTGTGTATATTTTACTCGCTTACAGTGCAGTCTGTGTTCCAATTGTTTATACATTTTGAGAAATCGTGTCAGCTGCTGATAATTTGGGGCTCTGATCTGAGTAATTAACATCATTTATAAGATTAAAATATCGATGCCACTGACCTAATATATGCTTTCAACCTCATCAAGAAAGCCGATATGAGGATTAGGACATTATATTTGCATTCCAACCCCAGATCTATGGGTTGGGGGACGTCTAAACCAACGTATGCTAAGTACAACACACACACACACACACACGCACACGCACACACACCCATGCCCGAGGGATGGCTCGAACCTCCGACGGCGAGCAACAGCGCGCTCCGCTGCTCTTTTTAAAGTCGATAGTGAATTAAATAAAAGTTTTTCCATACTAGGCGAAACATGATGTTTAGGCAAGAGTATCCCAGAATATCATAATATGCCGAAAACAATTTCTCAGTTCTAAACACGATTTAGCTTTCACCTGGGCTAAAAGTAAGCAATGATGATTGTTATTGTGACCTTTCCATTAAATTTTCCTCTACGTTTTTGATATTATTAGCAAACGACATGAACTTAATATTATATTTCGTGGAGTAAAGGACTTCCAGTCCGTTTCTCTCAAGCCACATTTTTCTTCGGAAAACGATGACATGCGTTTCTTGCCAGAGCTTTTATGCAGTTGCAATCATCCAGTACTGCATACCATTGCTAGAGACATTGTAGGGTATTGCAGTCAACCGTATTATTTTAGAGCTGATGAACTGCGCTAACGATATTTAATGATCACTATAGCAGATGTTTCACGCTGTTAGTCCATTTAACACATTCGTTACACTCAACAGCATAAATAGTTTTCTTTTTTTTTCGAATTCATAACTGATAATCTCACTTTCAGACAGTGGTTTACTCTAAGCATACGTGTTCAAGAGTTCCCTCCTTGATTGCATATCGACGTCGAAAACCTTTTTCTCCAGAAGGAAGCACTTATTCTCTGAAAAATTACAGGGCTGTCTATTTACTCACTCAAATCGATTGCATATTTCTAGATTTTCGAAAGTCTTTTAACACTGTACCTCACAAGCGTCTTCTAAACACATTGCGTGCTCATGGAAAATCGACACAATTGTGTGGTATGATCCATGATTTCCTGTTATAAAGAACACAGTACGTTGTAACTGAATGAAAGTTAACTAACTGAAACTGAAGTGACGTTCAAATGTTTGTAAATCTATGGGACTCAACTGCTTGGTTATTAGTCCCTAGTTTACAAACTACTTAATCTAAGGTAAACTAAAGACAACAGAAACACCTATGCTCGAGGGGGGAATCGAACCCCCGTCCGCTAACGGCCGCGCGCACCGCAGCACGGCGCACCAGTACGAGGCCAATCCGTCGCGGCTACTAAAGTGATAATGGCATTAGCCCTTGAAGTGTTATAGGTCCCCTACTGTACCTTGCTTTTTAATCGATGTAGCAGTCAAGATCAACCGCTCTCATAGACTGTTCAAGAATGATGAAATTATCTATCGGTTATTAAAGTCACCAGAAGATCAAAAATAAATGTAAAATGATTTAGGTGAGATATCTGCATGGAAAAATCATTGGCAACTGACCCTCACCGCGGCGGATTAGCCGTGCGCATTGGGGCGCCATGCTGAAGTGCGCACGGCAGTTCGCCGTCGGGGGTTCGAGTCCCCCCTTGGGCATGGGTGTTAGAGTTGTTATTTGGTCAGTTTACCTCAGTTTGGATGTTTCATTGGCAGAACACTTAGAAGTTGCAACACCCCGCTGTCACTGCAAGTAAAATTTTACACAGGTAGGACACATTTTTTTCCTTCTTACCTGTATACCATATGCTTTGCAATATCATGGAAAGAAAAGAAGTGCATCTTTCGATGGGTATAACCACTAAATTTTGCATAGAGTAGAAATATCAATGGAGTGAGGATTACGTTCTGTGCATCTTCTCAACATTAAGCAGGAATTACCACGTGATATTGAGACAAATCCACTCTTTCCACACATTTATTTGCTCCTACGATTGGTTTGTACCGCACTGTCTGCAGATAAGCCGCACCTCCTTTTCGCAAAGCTACCACATTACATTAAATAATATCTATATAAATTTGTCACAGAAGTAACAAGAAAGTTAAGGAAGCGTCCCTAAAAGTGCATTTACACATAGTCATCCGTCTTAACCAAGATGAAGTCATCGATTAGCAGATTTTTCCCAGTGTCCTCCTTAATGTTGAGGACCCAAAATCTGTTCTGCCATCTGAATGCTCACTCAAGACGTATTTTTGCTCTGTGCCTGCCACTAGAAGTAATATACACACGCGAGCGACAAACACATCAGTAACCTCTCTGCTTTCATAACTGTTCGGTACAATATTGTGATTAGAACTTGATGCTGCTAACACAGTCAAGACAATTCACTGGAAATACATTATTTAACGGAAAGTTCTATACAGTCGAACAGCTGTCTCCATTCCTTCAGCAATTACTCAGACTTACTATATCGCACTTTGATACCACCATGCCGTAATTAAACAGATACGAACTGTTCTGTTGATTGAAATACCAGACCTTCAGCATTCGTCAAGTTTTCAATAGGGAGCACTGCATACAGAATAACTACATTGTCCCCAGTGCAACACTGCAACATACTAATACTTCAGCATACACTTACTTTGTGAGATAAACAGTACACGGCGCTGTTGTTATTATTATTACAATTTCTCATCTCAACGATAGAAGTGTTTTCAGAAATTTACGCCAAACAATTACGTACTACATTCTTAACTTTACGAACACAAACTAACAATTTACATCGTTCTGGAGTACGGGCTTAAGCTAATTTCACTTTTTGTATGAAAATCTTTATGAATATCAAGCGTTTTCGACAATGACTTCTACTTAAATTTTACATCTTCGCTAGATCTGAGTTTATTGACAGAGCGATCCAACAAGGATTCCGTTTTTGCTGACTAGGTCCGGAACCCTAAAAAAACCATGTTATACACAGGTCCCTCTGTAACAACCGTTGCGAAGCATGGGCATAAAAGCTAGTATAGTATAATGACGTCTGTATATAAAACTATTTACATTTTTACTACAGCTTGTTGGAATGACGTGACCAATGTACGTTGGATCGAACATTTGTTAGGTGACGAAATCTGTGTCACATTTTGTTGAAAAATGTACTAATATTTCTCGATGCTCTATGTTTACCAGTGATCTCAATATAAACGAGTTACACAATCGCAATGTTTCGGATACTAAAAAATCATGTCGTTTTATTATCGTTGGGTTGGCAACTCTTTACATATAGGGCGTGTTTTTCTTTTGTGTTTTGCGTTCTTTCCAAATACGTTATGAACGGTGTACTTTAGAAGTAACCATGCAACCAAGTGATGGTATAAGCCACAGATTGCCATGTACTTACAATTCAAATATAACATTTTGTGACATGTTGTTATATATAATGTGCACAGACATTTTCTGGACATCAATGAAGTCTCTCATAACATTTAAGCAGTGGTTTCTCACCACACTAGTTCAGACTACTCCTGACGTTTAGAAACGAATGAGTGTGCGCCAAATATACGACATCTAGGCAATTACTACTGACCAAACAACAGCTGTTCAACAGTTCGTACCAGCAGCCATACGAAATACCCTTCAGTTGTGTCACTTGCCTTCGGTAATCTTCTTTTACGATAAAATCCACGTCTTAGACCACGAAATTGAGCAATGTTTTTATGTACATGTGCATTGTAGCTTCTAAGTTAAGTTTTTGCTCACTTGAAAATGGCAACAAGCGTTGCCGAAACTAGTAGTGAAATAAAACAAAATTGTTTTTAACGTGAACTAGGCTGATATTCTTTAAGACGTATTTCAATAAAATATTTCACGTAATAAATAAATTACACTGCTGAGGGCGGTACGTCTCTCGGTGTGTTCTACAACAAGGCATGACATCTGTTTTGCCTGTAGAACGAAAAAAAATTATTTACGCTTTAATATTTTAAACGCTGTCTTTGTTAATACGTTTAACATAAAAGAACCTGTACCTTTGTCGTACTAATTTGTTTGTTTATATTCAAAATAGAGTTAATCGCTTTATTTGTCGAACAGTGATGTCTTGTTATTGTAAATTGTAGAAGTTTCGATCTTGTAAACTATAACTTGTGCGACGTATTGAAACATACAATCACCAGAAAACCTAATTAATATAATAACGAATCATCTGAAATTATCGCCGACTGGTATAAAAATTGATTTTCAGATCAATGAGATTGTGGTCGTTTAACATTGATATTAGAATGTTGTTGGCTGCTGGTTAAGCAGAGATATTGCTGTGTGTTAAATGTTGTCAACTTTTTCTCTGTGTCAAGCGGCTTTTTTATACATTGTCGTTTTCTAAAATGTCCATAAAGGTCTCCAAGTAATTTTTATCTCATAAATCTATTTGTCCCAAGAGGATATCGATAGGACTATTTTATTCTTGTGAGTGTAAATTTCCATTGTTGTAGAATGTTTGGAGTAGGGCCTTTAAGTATTGTGTGCACAATTTTGAAAACATCTTAGATGTCTTTATCTGTGTGGTTTCTGGCTCTCTAGATGTAAGTGCAATCTTGACTGGTTGGTTCCACACATCTTCATGGACTTTCTTTAAATCGAATTCTAAATTTTCTTACCGTCTGTTCAATTCGTCTTTCTTTGAGCATATGGTAAGGTAGAGGTATTGATGTTGACCCACAAGACTGAAGTCATCCTATGAATACGTACAACCACTTATATAATTAATCTGAGTGTGACCGAAACATGATTTGTGAACGAAACAGAAACCGTAACCGAATATTCGGCTCCTCTTCTGGTTTCGCCCGAAACCGAAACTTGCGTAATTAAGTTAAAATTTCTATATATTTACGTTACACCACAAATCACTAGTTTTTCAACTTCCCCTCCCTGTACTAAGCCTTCATGAATTTGTGTAAACCTAAGACTCCTATAAACACGAGCTGAACTGTCCGCCATTTTCCCCCAAGCTGTAGACGTTGTCACGTTCCGGACGAGATCTCGCGTTATCTCGCGTTTCATTCATCTCGCTCACACTCGCAAACTACTCACTGCATGAACGTGGAATTTTCATCAATGTCTTCGTTAAGGACTACACTACATTTTCATTGTAGTTTTATTTGTGGTAATAATTTATAAACAGCAGATACTGATAGTTACGAACATGCACTTTCGGACGACGTTACGGAATTTTCGACATGCGAGGAACGTTTTTTCTGTTCATTCACATTAAGTGAATGAAATGTTCAAAATACATCAAATTTTCATCCTCTTCAAACAGCAACTCAGTGAGAAATGTATAACTTGAGATAATGTCAGTTAAATATGACGCACTGGAATTCGCCCGCCCGTCTAGTAGTAACACTTCTTCCGTATTAGAGCTCCTAATAATTAGGCACATGTTGTTACTGCATAACATCCATACTTGAAGATACTGGTACTGACTTCTTTTAATCAATTAAATTTAATAGATGCAAACTACAAAAGTACTGTGTCGCTATGTAATATTCAATTTCAATTTTTCAGTTATATAAAAAGGATATTGTAAATATCTCAATACAGAGTGCTTTATTATGTAAGGATATGAGAACAAGTCAGTCCGTTAGCTAGTGAAGAGATCCTTGCTGTCATTTTCAAGTATTCTCACATAAACATCTCATTAGATCTACTAACTTCCGTTCTGTTACTGCTAGGTGTTAAACTGAAGGAAAAGTAACTCGTATTATGTTTTGGATACGGAAATAGTGGCTCTGAAAACATTGGACAAGAAGCAAAGAAATAAACATTTCTTAGTGACGAAGGAATATCTGCAAATCGAATAATAAATCACTAACTTTACCTTTTTTCATTCTACACCTATATATTTCCTTGAATAAGGCGACAGTTAATGAAGTTTGGCGTAATAACCATGTGACAAAATAATCCCCTCTTTGCATGTTATCATTTGTCAAAATATCATTTTGATACCTCTAACCGTGTATGAGCTACGCAATGATTCAAATTCAAATGTTCAAATGTTTGTAAAGTCTATGGGACTTAACTACGGGGTCATCATCCCTAAACTTACAAACTACTTATGAACTACCTTATATTAAGGACGGCACAAATATCCATGCCCGAGAGGGGATTCGAACCCCCGACGGTAGTGGCCGTGCAAACCGTGACTGAAGCGCCTCAGTCCTCTCGGCCACCGCGGCCGGCCGCAATGATTCATTCTGGCCTTATCGCCATTGGAAATGAGTGCGCTAAATGAAATAAAGTTTAGTGGTATGAGTGAAAGGTAAAGATCTCCTAAGTCGAAAATAAAATTCAATCCATTAGGAAAGTTTCATCCGCACCAACATATGATGCAACATGCCCAAACGGAATATCATAGCAGCCTCTATTTTTTACCTAACGTAGCGCAGTCTCTTATTTCGAAGCCAATATCTTATTAACTATGACTATTAACGAAATGACGAGCACTTCGTCACGATGCTAACATGTAAAGATTTAAGTAGCGGAAAAATTAAATATTTCTACCAATTAGTTTTTTGCGAAATCGTCTGTGAAAGATGGCAGGGCATGCGCCTCTACGCTGTTAGTGCAGCGCGATTCCAGCCATGTTGGGGAAAATATGGCGGACGATTCAGCCTGGGCATTCGTAATTAAGTTAAAATTTCTATATATTTACGTTACACCACAAATCACTAGTTTTTCAAGTTCCCCTCCCTGTACTAAGCCTTCATGAGTCTGTGTAAACCTGATCAGGAGTCCGTAGAAGACGACATGGAAGGCGAATAGGTTCATACAAACAGACAGTACTTATATTAAAGTACTTCCAAATTAGATTTTTTCTCCTCGCTGTGACATTTTCTACCTAAAAAAAGAGAAATTAGAGGAAATGAGACAATATGTCAATTGATCTCGATACAGCGGGTTTTGATATTACGAGTCTCGGATTTACGAGTTTATCATAAATATGGGCGTCATAAAAGAAAACAACAATTGCGGCTACATCCTCATCTTCAAAGAATAAGGCACTCCATGATTTTAACGCGACGTAAACAGTGAAAAGACTATAAAACCTTTAGGCTGCCAATGTAAGTAACTATTTAAAAAAGCTCATATTTTTTAAACTTGAATTCTTTTCAATGTCTATTTTCTTCTTTTTCACACGTAAATTTCGATAGTTCGATGTGGTCCCAGTCCTGTTCACCTCGATTTAAAGAGACGACTGTATAGCTACCATAAATTGCACAGTTCTGCATTTCTTCTTGTAGGAAGATAGTTTTCAGTCTCTAGGTACACAACTAACCTGCCAAATAGATACTACGAAACGTCAGAGCCTCAACATGATTACGACAATACAAAATACGTAGAAAGTAATCATTTGTTTGCTTCCGTAAGAAGCTTTACGATTTTCTTCTTGATAACTCTAGCTTTAAAACTGCCAACTTCACTTCCGTTTTTTGTAATCGACAAACAACTTTACATAACTCCTTTTTGGCTTTCTTGAATTCATAGCAGCTTCAATCAGTGCTACAGAAAGTCAAAGTTCCGATTAACTGTATGAGTGATGTCAATTTACGCAAACGGAACGGGAAAGGTGAATACCACATGATCGATATATCCTAAGGTATTAAAAAAAAGTTCCTCGCTTTCAAGGAAACTCATTTATAAAACTTTACAGCATAACAATGAGATAACCTGTTCCATTATGTACAAAACTGATTACGTTAAATTGTTGCTAATGTAGTGTATCACTTCAAGGTATGATTGCTTCATATTCTGCTTAACAAAATGATTATCACAATATTTACGAGAGAGGAGAAACTCTTAGCAGTTAAATGGTGCGCCGTCAACTGAGAAAATGCTTCACTCTTGACTGAATTCATCCAGAACGCGACCGGACTTCATCAGTCATTCGGAAAACGAAAACCGAATTTCGTAAACCGTTATTCGCTGTCGTGTTTAAATGTTATAGCCTGAATCGGATTTCCTAGCCCATGTAATATGGCGGCTGAAAAACAGGTGATTAATATCCTGATTTAGACTGCACAATCGATATATTTCTTTACATAATTACACTGCTTTATGCTCACTCTAATATATATACTTTTAACTAGCTTAAAACCGGGCGTTGCCAGGGTATTTATTTATTTATTCCTGCCATTTTTATGTATATATTCATTTGTATAAGGGCTATATGTCTGTAAAATCTCTTGGGAATACAGTTAGTAGTAAAGAAGTAATCGATTAAAACTCGGTGCGGAAAGGATCGGTTTTCTATGATCGTTACTGTTTATGTGAACATATCTCATGAACTACTTGTCGTACTGTGATACAATTTAGAAGGTACACTCAACTATATGAGTCTATACTGTCTGTAAAATTTACTGCGTCCACAAGTCGTAGTGTAGAAATTATAAATTGTAACGTAATACCGAAAGCCGTAGTTTTAGTGTATGAACAGCGGAACGTTACTGTTTACGTGCTCATATGTCCTGAACTACGTGGCGGAATGTGATACAATTTAGAAGCTACATTCAACTATATATGTGTATACTGTCTGTAAAATTTCCTGTCGCTACGTCATACTGAGAGCCGTAGTTTTACTCCATAAACAGCGGAAAAGTAGTAAGCGAGAAACTTTTTTCCTTTCATCATTTTACTATAGTTGCCAACGAGAAAAAGTTTAATAAAGGTTTGAAATTATGTTTAAAGTTTGTTGCAAGTCGCTAAGTACTGTCATTCTCATACAGTGTATTTCGAAAGTCTCGCCGCATTGTATGACATTTTTTGCCATTTCTATTGGTTATGACGTAATATCTTTTGAACCATGTGCCGTATGTGATTCTTAACCATCCAGAAATTGTTACTCCCGGTAAGGAATGTTTGTACCAAATTTGGTTGAAATCGGTCCAATGGTTTAGGAGAAAATGAGAGATATTGTCGCAAAATGAAGCAGTTTTTCGCGCATCTCATTGTTTATTACGTCATATCTCGTGAACTATATATCGTATGTGATTCTTACACTTACGCCAACCGTCCTCATGGATTGAAGCTTACGTGTACAAAATTTCATAAAGATTGGCTGAAAACTGTAGATTTGTGTGCAACACGTACACACATACGGACACTCTGCTTTATACATTAGACTAGCTGCTGCCCGCGGTGTTACCCACGGTTCAATAGTCAGTCATTAAAGTTCCAAGGAAGGACAGAAATAACTACATTACTGTTTGCGACATTGTTAGCACGGAATATATAATTGTCTTGGAACGGATGGAGAGCCAAAAATTTATTGCAATACGTCCCTGTAAACAACGTTTCGAGACTTCTTGCTCTCCGAGTATGCGTAGAGATTTCTAGCTCTCGATACATGGAAGCAGCCTAGGTAGAGCTGTCCGTGCGAGCAACATGGGGTCGCCAGATGAATACCTGCCATTTTTAATGTTTGTCATTGACTCTTGTTTATAGTAATCGAGAAGGCCACCTTCAGTAGGAACTGTAACCGTTTAAACTGGAAAGGAAAGTTTGTTGGGATGATGGGAATTCGTGGTATTAATGCAGTCTCTCCCTTGGCTTCAACGGTGATGATGGTGGCTTGCACGATATGCCTTCTCAGGTCCGTGATGCGTAACCTGGTGCCATTGCATAATCGTGGTGCATCCAAGTTACGCATCAATAAAACAGGAACACCCACCTTCAGCTCCAACTTGTGGGATGGCACCCCTGACAGCTCTAACGGAGAAAAGCAACGAAATAAAAAAGAATTTTAACGGAGAAACGAACTGTTGAGATCCTACAAATGCAAAGCGAACCAACAAAAGAAACAACAAATGTCACGAATAAAGAAACTATCCTGATCCTATAAATACGAACTAAACGAATGAAAGAAACAATAAATATAACAGGGAAAGAAACCAACGAAGTCTTACAAACCAACGAAATCACCAGAGAAAGATTGAATCAGTGAAATGTAACCAGCAAAGTCACCAGCACTAAAAGCAAACGAACGAATGTTATAAATAATCGAAATCACCAAAGAAACTATTATTCTTTGAAATCCAAAGAGAATACACTTTTAAAGAATTACGATAACATCACAATGTTCGAACATCTATAGTTGAAGGTGACAGTCCAATACACGTCATCGAGAACCAAGGAGAAAACAATTGAATACACATTGTGCATCCTGAGAAATATTTTCCCCGCGGTGGAGTAGCCGAGCGGTCTAAAGAGTCTCGCTGCGGAGCGCGCGGTTGCTCGCCGTGGAGGTTCGAGTCCTCCCTGGGGCATGGGTGTGTGTGTGTGTTTGTCCGTAGGTTAGTTTACCTAGGTTTAAGTAGTTTGTAAGCTACGGACTGATGACCACGCAGTTTGGTCCGATAGATTTACAAACATTTGAACATTTTTTAGAAATATTTTCGTGAGTGTTATACTGCCTGCCATCTGTGCATTTGCTACTACTTTCGTTGCAGTTTACGTACGCTATTTATACGTGGCAGTTCGCGCTTTGTACACAAAATAGGGCTTGGTATCTAGATCCCATTCTACACAAAACGTCAATGTGTTTTCTTGCCATGGTACTTAGAGCATATTTTATTTAAAGTCTTCAATTTATATACATACTTCAAAATGTTCAAATGTTTGTACAGCTTATGGGACTTAACTACGGGGTTATCAGCCCCTAAACTTACAAACTACTTATGAACTACTTACGAACTAAGACGGCACAAATATCCATGCCCGAGGGGGGATTCGAACCCCCGACCGTAGTGGCCGTGCAGACCGTGACTGGAGCGCCTCAGTCTCCTCGGCCACCGCGGCCGGCATACATACTTCCTTCATTTGTTACAACAAATGAAAATGAATGTGGCATAAACACCAACATTCAGATTTCTTGTGTATGTAATTATATGTCAGTTAAGTCGTTGTGACATTATCCCAGAATCGTTTTGTATATTAGAAAATACAAAGGATAACAATAACAAAGAAAAACAATTTCACTATGGCAGGACACGAACCATTGCCCAAGATAATAGAAATTAGTGACATGATGCGTTAACTCTGGCGGCTAATCATGACATATACTACATATCACCTCTGCTATAGTATTAGAAGCTTCTTAGAACCGTTACGTATTTCTATCGGTATATTTCAAATAAATAACTTGTAATAAACATTTTGAAAAGTAGCCTATGTCCTAATCCAAGACATAAGAAATCTTTATATGAAATTTCATCTAAATCAGTGCAGCAGTTTTAGCATGATGCGGTAACAAACATACAAACTTTCGCATTTATAATATGTATAGGATTCACGCTAGAAAATGTCACTCTGTTTACATGTGTCGAAAATTTCTAATAGGAAGGCACAATCTGACAAGCCAAGAACGCTTCAAAAACGGTAGCGTTTACATGGGCACGAAAATCGGTTGTGGAGCTGGAAAACTGCTTTACAGAAGTGGATTTCCAGAATCGATTGTGGAGTGTTTACTTGGCCAACCAAAAGCGGATTTGGGAAATCAGTTTACGAAATCCGGTTCTGGAAGCCCATGTAAACAGGGTGAATATCTTTGGCTGAATTCTGGCCGAAACCAATACATTGGACGAAACTGGTCGTAACCGAAACTGATTTTTCGGACGGTCCTTTCGTTATATAACTTCTTGCCTATCGCGGGGATGCGCACAACCGACATCGACATACCTCCCCCCCCCCCCCCCCGGCTCATCCTCGTGCGGATAGGTTCGTCGCGGACGCCGTATCGCGTTTCTTCGATCTCGATCTTTGAAACCTTAACTAGATTCTTATATTACAGCGGCTGACTAGCCTTCTTACCGAACACACCGGCTGCCGACTAAGTTACTATGTCACGCTTCACGGGTGGTGCTCACAGACTTACCTACGCCGGAACCTGAAAAAATGTTCAAATGTTTGTTAAGCTTATCGGACTTAACTGCAGGGTCATCAGTCCCTAAACTTACAAACTACTTATGAACTAACTTATGAAAGTTATCTGTTTTATGAGATTTATTAAATATATTTTTGGACTGATCGTGGACATGGAACTGGGATTTGCTATCTGACCGTGTGAGTGTGACTTTGTTTGTCTGACTAGCAGTGATTTCTGTTGATAACAAACGATAGGTTACGTAAAATTCAGATTTTCCTCACGTAAGAAAAGTACATCAAATTCTTTGTCACTGTTCCACACACTGGATCAAGAACTAAGCCCTGATGGTAAATTATGTGAATAAATACTTTTTTTTTCCAGCGCAACCGATAACTCAGTCGTGCATTGCTATGAAAAGAAGCTCTAACTGATCCGTTAATTACTTCCATAAATTACTTCAAAATGAATCCATCACTTTAATCCCGTGTTGTAAATTCTCACCATCGGTAAAAAAAAAAAAAAAGTTAAACTCTCGTTTCAGAAAAGCAACTGAGAGTGCACATAAATATTTTACTGTTAAATGAAGTGAATCCTTGTGACACTTCAAAGATGCCAATAACTTTACTGAGAAGTAAATTCAATTTTTGTAACAGTTGAACCGTACTGTGGTTGGCTCATCACACTTAGTCAAACACTTCATTATCGAGTGTTGTTAATCACCTGATGACTTTATCAAAAAATGATCTCTTGAAATTCTCTACTCACAGTTAATACAAACACAGAAAATTTGAATTAACCCACAGATAAGCACTCTACCTTTGATGTTTCACTCATTGTAACTGCCTCATCATTATCATATTCTCAACATAGTTTTCAACAATCCTAACCTGACCCTAATTATATTAGTGAAAGTTATCTGTTACAACTTACACTCACAGAGCCACCACGTGCACTTCAAAACAACTCACATATAATTAACTGGTCGTAAAACTTTTGGAGTAAAAATGGAAGTTCCTACACACTACAAAATAATGGAAGAGAAATTTCATTATCACACTTATATTGGAAATTAAAAAGCAACATCATTACTAAAACATATACATATTACCTTATACATTCTTAGTCTGAACATCTTCATCCTATTCAGCAGTCGAGCTAACAGACATCCTCTGGCCACAGCTCACAGGTCAACCTCCTACTCCGCCCGCCTCATTACAACAGCAAGACACGACTGCCCATTCCCACTGTTACACTGCGACACCCAGCGCGCTACCCGCGTCACCATTACCAGACAGAGCAATAATGCTACCTCTCTTTGACTTACAGGAATCTTATTCACAAAATAATAATTCCAACAGAATTTACAAAATATTAAATCCAACTGAATATAGCCCCCCCCCCCCGCACTTATACTAAAGACAACACAAGCACCCATGCCCGAGGGAGGATTCGAACCTCCGACGCGGGAGGCCGCGCGATCCGCAACGTGGCGCTCCAGACCGCTCGGATACTCCCGCGCGGCATCCAGTACCTCGCTTCCTACCTTTCAGTGTTCTTCTGCAAACCTTGCAGGACTAGCACTGCTTGAAGAAATGATAGGCCTATACCTGAGACATGGCTTAGCCACGGCCTAGCGGCAGCTTCCGGAATGATATTTTCACTCTGCAACCGGAGTGTGTGCAGAATGTAACTTCCTGGTAGATTAAAACTGTGACCCGATTCGGGATTCGAACCTAGGAACTTTGGCTTTCACGGGAACGCGCTCTACCGACTGAGCTGAGCTGACATGCTTTATGGGCGCTCACGACACCTTTACCTCCTAGAGTACCACCTCTCTTACCTTCTCACTTCACAGAAGTTCTCCTGCGAACCTCGAAAGACTCCTGGTAGAGAGACATGGCTAAAAGCCGTCGGCACATGGAGCGTGTATCTGAACGAGTGTGGTCAACGTGACGAGGTCGCAATTACAGTTTATTTATATATGACTTATTGTCTTATTGGGTATTAAATTTCTAATGTTTTCCCTATTTCATATCTTTTAATCCCTTTTTCAAGGTGACGTGTTAACGTGTGAGCCGCTCGTTGGCGAGGTTTTCCCAACGTATGGGACTTAGAATCTGCGCAGCGCGGCGCACACAAGTCTTATCCCGTAAGCGTGCTAAAGGAAATCTAGACGCACGCGTAAGCGCGGCGCGTAGCCTCGCCGCGGCTAAGTCCGTTATCGCTGACGTCACCTACGCGCGGGTTGCATACCGCGCAGGGGCCCATGATTACTCGCCGCGGCTAAGTCCGTTATCGCTGACGTCACCTACGCGCGGGTTGCATACCGCGCAGGGGCCCATGATTACGCGGCACTGTTGCGCGCATAGACATTAAGAATGCGACTAATAATGTAGGGGCACAGGTGTTTCTGCAAGGACCTAGTGTGTTTTGCGGTGGTGTTCTCCAGTTTACTGTTCCTAGAGCTGACAATACTCCGAGTCATGGTAATGGTTGGATTACAGCTGCAATTGTTCGTGGTAACGGTGATACTTCAAAGGCGCAAGGTGGACTTGAGAGTTTTAATAATAGAGATGTGATTGCGTATCGGACATTTCAAGTGTTTGAAGTGTATAATAAGGATATGGGTAAATCGTATTACTCTTGTAATATGCCATTTGTTGTTAGAACTCGTAATCATCGTAGAGTTAACGAACAGGAAGGCGTCGCTATTTGGATTAAAGGAATGTTGAATTGTAGTAAGATTAGAGTTATTGGAGATGTGTTGTATTATTATCGTCATTGAAATAAAGAAGTATTTTTAGTTACAATAACAGTTTTATTTTAAGATAAGGACACACAGCAAAAAAGAAACCTATTGGGTCACGGGCAGTGACCCATCCCAAGTCATCCCAGTAACTGATTCATCAACAACAGATGGAGAAATCGTGGGGGGTACCAGCAATGGGGGGAGTCACGACTCCCCTAATCATGTGTGCGCTCAACAGTGCCGCGTAATCACGGGCCCCTGCGCGGTATGCAACCCGCGCGTAGGTGACGTCAGTGATAACGGACTTAGCCGCGCCGAGTAATCATGGGCCCCTGCGCGGTATGCAACCCGCGCGTAGGTGACGTCAGCGATAACGGACTTAGCCGCGGCGAGTAATCATGGGCCCCTGCGCGGTATGCAACCCGCGCGTAGGTGACGTCAGCGATAACGGACTTAGCCGCGGCGAGGCTACGCGCCGCGCTTACGCGTGCGTCTAGATTTCCTTTAGCACGCTTACGGGATAAGACTTGTGTGCGCCGCGCTGCGCAGATTCTAAGTCCCGTTGAAGGTCATACGCGCCAGCCGTATGACCTGCGCAAATTCTCAACGTGCTTCTGAACGAGCATCAATAAGGTGGCAGAACGCCGCCGACGTCAGAACTCGTGGCTATACGTGCGAGGCCTTATGAATATGAGTCATTTCGAAGCAAGTAAACGTAACTGATTACTTTGAGAATCCTGGTCATTAGAAGTATTATTTGTTAGAATAAATGACTAGAAACGTCTTATATGTTCTTAAAAAGGTTCCCTATCCCTTTCGGGACGTGCACGCACAATTGTGCGGGTCTGGTTTCGCTCGCTTTATTTCTTTGGGATTCACGCTAGAAAATTCGGGCCTGAATCACACAATCGTGGATGGACTGTGATAACTAGAGCTGGGTTTGAACATGACTCGAAATGTTCGAACAATTTACGTCACAGTTCGGGAAATCTCGGGAAATGTTCGAACATTCGATCACGACTCTGTCTAGCACTGTCAGGAGGTACTACTCTAGGGTTTACAACGATGATATTCATAAATCTTTTCTGTGCTGTGCAGTATACAATTTATAACGAAATTAGAGTGTCATTAATGTAGCATGGTGACTAGTAAGTGTGAAATTCCGACTATAGTAGCTTCTAAGGTGCAGGGTAAAAGTAAAAACAGTAACGAATATAGGCTATAAGTAAACGATACCAATTGCGATTTAAAATTCTAGTGCTGCGATCTAGCGACGCCTTATCAAACTACGTACACATCAGCTCGTCCACCGTTTATTGCGAGGTCGCAATTACAGTTTATTTTTATATGACTTATTTGTCTTATTGGGTATTAAATTTATAATGTTTTTCCTATTTCATATCTTTTAATCCCTTTTCAAGGCGATTAAAAGGTGGTAATATTTTTATCTGTTACTGTGTCGTATGAACAGGAGATGGAATGATCATTTGCAACCTATCTCACATAATTACATTAAATGTAATTTCTGCTTATGAGGGATTCACATTTTTTTTTGCCTTGAATGTTATCCGACAGTAATATGATGCACTAGTTCTCTTATAGTAGCAGATATTTTGTTTATCAATGATTAGTATCTTGCAGTGACACCAGACAGGTCACGTATGCACTGTTTTACACAAAATATACAGTTTTTCATAATGTTGACCTTTTTTTACACTTACTTGTACTTACCATTAAATTAGTTCTGAGCAAAGCGACAGCCCGCTAACTTCAAAATTTCCCATGTATCGTTGGCAGATAGGCAGCGCCAATCATTTATTATCTGAGTGTTCGAACAGTTCGATACTCTATCGAGTTCTCCGAACATATTCGAACGCGAGTATCATTTGCCCAGCCTTAGTGATAACGTGCGCTCGGGAAACTTCCAGTACAGTTACAATGGCGGCAAGAAGGACTTGTTGACAAGCTTTTGATTCAAATGTTCGTTAAGCTTATGGGACTTAACTACGGGGTCATCAGTCCCTAAACTTACAAACTACTTATCAACTACCTTATACTAAGAACGGCACAAATATCCATGCCCGATGGGGGATTCGAACCCCGTCCGTAGTGGCCGTGCAGACCGTGACTGGAGCGCCTCAGTCTCCTCGGCCATCGCGGCCGGCATTTATTTTCTGTTTTGTAATGAATTACCGTATGTATTTTGTATCTTAAACATACCTCTCTCTCTGTATTAATGTCACATCACCTGCAACCTTGCGTCTGAAAAGGATATTACAGAAATCTGCCGTTTCAAGGCAATATGGCGCACTGAATATCCATAAAGGTTTATATGGTGTGTTGTAATTACGTGTCAGCAACAGACATATCTACTAGTAGTGTATACACCATGTCTAATAACTACGCGTTACATTTTACACGTTCTGAAGATTCTACTCCTGAATAATAACATTCATAGAGGAAGAATGACTTTTAAGTTTTACGAAGAAGCGAGACTGATGCAATAATGTTTATCTTATGTCGAAGGCCTTTTCTAATTTTTATATCGCACTGTTTAACTTTTATATTTGCTGCACTTATTGACATAATATGCAAGTTTGCTAAGAGTCTTATGTTCATAGATATTTCGTTGTTACTTATGTAGGCCTATATCACAGAATATGACGAACTAGAGATGGGAAGAATGAAACATCTGACCGTTTGGAAAAAAAAAATAAAAAAAATAAATAAATAAATAAATAAAATAAAAATAAATAAAAACATTACAGTGTGTATTTTGTAATAGTATGGGCGTGTTATTGTAACATCGTTTATGTATAGTGTATGAGCATTGCTATAGAACCGCACTGTTAGAGGCCAGCAACTGTAGGAGAACAAATTAAAACTTTTATTCTTATGTCTTGCAGTTATATATTTCCTACACCGACTAAATCTTACCTACCACCCCAAAGGCTTGTCAATATCAAGAACACGGTAGAAAATCTTTGGCAAGATGATTATATTCTTCCTACTCTGTGGTTGGCAGAGTCTTATATGTACCCTTGCCGCTCAGAGAAGCAATTGTCCTCGAACAACGAAGATTTTATGACAAAACTTTTCCATTGTAACGCGATTCCCTAATGTCAACGTCACATGATTTCCAACATTATCACGAGAGGTCGGTAGGACGATAAGTGAAATTTAAACACCAAATGCACTGCTTTCGGAATAAGTGACGTTCCTGCTTTCCCATTAGCTGAGAACTGACTTTTTATGTCTAATATATTGGTTTTTTAGCAAAGTAGATCTAATTAATACATTTTACTTTTATTTTTTTGCCTAATATTGATAAGTGTTTTGTGTAATAACCTACATGTGACATTGAAAAGGCAAATTATCACATAACATTTAATGAGCTGACATTTCGGTAATGGTTGTTTTTATACATCGTTAGCGCACTGCAAGGTACTTTAGTAAAATAAATATTATCTTAAAATTCGAGTTCTGGAGATATCTTTAATGCCCGGTTTTATTTACCCTCCAAAATTTCGTAATATTGAAGTATAAATACGAAATTCGTCAAATACGGCACATTATTAGATTTTCATGTATTTATATCGTTTAAAAATATATTTTGATTTAAATGAGTGTCCGGCCATCATTGCACGCAAGATAATGTTTCAAATGTTTGTATAGTTTATGGGACTTAACTACGGGGTCATCAGTCCCTAAACTTACAAACTACGTATGAACTACTTACGAACTAGGACGGCACAAATATCCATGCCCAAGGGAGGATTCGAAGCCCCGACCGTAGTGGCCGTGCAGACCGTGACTGGAGCGCATTAGTCTCCTCGGCCACCGCGGCCGGCTGCACGCAAGAAAGTAACGGTATGGGGTAAAGTTCTAACTCTTTAAAACAGGTTGAATTAAGTTGAAGGTTTAGTTATATGTTTTTACTATTATTACCTTACATGGCTAGATAAACCTAGAATTTTACTGGATATTTCAAAGAAAAAAGGGAGCAATGTTTTATTTTTCATTTACATATCTAAAGCAGACATTAAGTCATTTCGAAATATTGAAGTTACTTAGAAACGAATCGTGATTCGGTAATCTTAAGCTACATGCTCACGTCTGTCCATTAGTTTTTGACACTCTTTAAACTGTTCATATACTAGTAAGTTAAATGTGTAATTTGGCAGAGCTTCAGCAAAATGAAGCACCACTGTTACGATAAAATTCGTCGGTTCCGCCTTCCAGCAATGTTGGTCAGAAATACGACTGTTTTGAAACAGTTTCAGTATCGACCGCGAAAGTGACCCGAAATCGAGCAGAATGAAACCCGCCGGTTTCGAAACCGTGAGACGGCGGTTTCGAAACCGGGATACAGTTCCGCGTGTCGAAACATGGTTTCTAAACCATGAAACAGTGGCCACCTGTATGACGAAAGTATGTGCAAGCGTGGTAATAAGCGTTTCAATAAAGGTGAAGCAGGAATTCCATTCCTTTCATTTCCTAAACAGTACGATTAAAGGAGCAGACGCCGCCGACAACTGTCGGTGGAGCGCGTTGCGATCGCGTATAGCACTTTGAGGCACACTTCTACGAACGTTCAGCCGCATGCTCCGAGAGCCGGCGGCTTTAACTATAGCAGCCGCCGTGGAATGGACGAGCGCTCTAAGACGCCTCGCTGCGGGAAGCGCGGCTGTTTCCTGTCGGAGGTTCGATTCCTCCCTCGGGCATGGGCAAGTAGTTTGTAAGTCTAGGGGCTGATGACCACTACAGTTTGGTCCCACAGATTTAGAATATTTTGCACATTTGCTTAGCTATAGCCTATGGGACATTTCCAGAATGAAATTTTCTCTTTCCAATGGAATCGTTGTGGGATAGGACCTTGTGCTTTGTACAGATGGCTTAGTCGGTAGAGCGCTTGTCCGAGCTGACATAGTTTTAGCATGCGAGAAAGTTTCATATTCAAAATGTTCAAATGTTTGTAGAACTTATGGGACTTCACTACGGGGTCATCAGTCCCTAAGCTTACAAACTACTTATGAACTAGCTAAGACTAAGGACGGCACAAATATCCATGCCCGAGGGGGGATTCGAACCCCCGACCGTAGTGGCCGTGCAGACTGTGACTGGAGCGCCTCAGTCCCCTCGGCCACCGCGGCCGGCAAAGTTTCATACCAGCTAACATTCCGCTGCAGAGTGAAAATTTCATTCTGGAAACGTTCCGTAAGCTGTGGTTACATCATCATAATGTCCTTCCTTCCAGAAGAGCTAATCCTAGAATATACGCAGGAGAACTTTCCATTTCCCTCCTGCCAACGTACTAGTAGTGCTGCTGCTTCTAGCCGGCTGTTGCACTTTGCTGGATCGCTCCCCACGCAGACGTGTGTTGTGCAGTTGAGCACACCCTTTCTACACGACGATCCCGCTGGACCATTAGGATTCAAGGTCCCAACCCCTACCACTTCCTTCACTAGGGCAGTTACATGACACGAAACTTCAGGTATCTGAAGCGGAGTCCTCTCGGCCCGGCCGGCTGTGTGAACGCACCCTTAGACTCCACTTAAGGCTGATCGTCTTGTTGCCATGGTTCAAAGATTGTTAAGATTTCAAATTAAGTCCTCCCCCTCCTCCACACTTCTGGGATAGTGAAACAGGGTTAAACTTTGTGTCAATGGATGGCTATCTTCGAGGTGAATAAGTTTTATTACAACTTCTATTTTAATTCGATTTGTATTTTTTCCACTTACAATGACATTACAAGGGCAACAAACGTCAGGTAAGCTTCAAATCATAATTACAGATACTAGAAAAAAAGTCCTTCAGCGCTCTGTCAAATTCTTCTCGCAGTATCATATCTCCTATATCATCTTCCTCCACTTTGTCTTCCATTTCTAGAATACTGCCTTCAAGTTTATTTCCTTTATATAGGCCCTCTATATATTCATTCCACAGTTCATAAACATTGATTTATATTAAAATAATTTGTTAGGCAAGTACGAGCGTATATTATGGTTTCCATCTGGTCCCAAAAGAAGCGTGTCGAAAGAGAGTCGCAGTATATTATCTTATTCCGCTTAAATATGACCGAATAGTGACTGGCCCATCTGGATGCGGATCGATAAGCAAGGTAAGGCTTTTAAAACTGTTTTTCACAATATTTGGAAAAATAATTTTCTGGAAAGGGCAGCCACAGCTCGAAAACATTTTGAATGAATTTACAACAAACACTACGCCACAAAACCTAAAATTAACTTAAGTAATATAAAATGTCCTTGGTGCTGGTGTCTTGAATTAAAACCACAAAGCTTTCTGTATATGTACCGCAGATGCTTCACTTCCTTTTTTTGAGAAGCCGTTTGTTCCCAATAGGCGGCGCATTTCAGGTTATTTTAGCATACGTATTTCCCATTGTTTTGTTTTTATTCAGATCGTAGTGAGCATTTATTCCTCGGTAAAGCCAAGTGGTATTCTGGCGACGGTGGCAAATTCGAATGCAATGTTCGATGTTAAGCATGCATCGATTTTATTAATTCTTTCAGTTTCGGTTGCCGAGTGTTTTTTTCTTTTCACATTACAAAAATATTGCGAACAAACATTGGTGGAACATTACTGCAGCCAAGCATGTCCAACACCTACCATGGATAAAGACGTTGCGAGTACTCAGAAGGGGTAAAGACCGAGCTAGTAATTAAAACAAATTATTTCTTCCAATCAACAACATTGGAAATCAATTTCAATTAAAAACAGTAGCTAGAAAACTGATTCTACGATATATTCCTGACAGCAGTATCTTACCTCAGCTGTTCACGGAGCTTCGCTGGCAGTATCTGTAGAACTACCTCCCATGTTGATCTCGTCTTACACAGATGTCTCTGTCGATTCGTCGTCTACCGATAATGATTCGTCACTTGAATCCAATCCGAATGATATTATTATTTTTTCTATTTCTTCGTCCATCAGAACATCTCAAATAGTCCTCGCACTCTTTTTCTACATGACATATAACCTTTCTCCAATCTTCTAATGTCACAGCAGCAAAAGCATCAGCTGCATTTTTCTAAGCTCAGTGAGAGAAACTCTTGAGATATTCTGAGTACGGATTTTGTGTTTTACAATATTACAGATTATTTCGATGGCAGTCAGGTGTAGACGGTACGGAAGCAGTCGGAGGGGTACAAATCCATTCTCTTGCAAAAGTTTGTCACTACAATAAACAGGAGACGTTCGGTGAAATAGTGCCGGAAGTTCGGCGTTCCGTAGGTCGAAATCATAACATATGTTGTTGTTGGTCAGCCAGGATTGTATTTCACTTTTTAGAAAGCTACAGTAAGGCGGTTTATTCTCTTGTTCATTGTGATATGGAGCATTATCAAGAACAACAGTACTTCTTGGAGGTAAGCCTGGCATAAGTTGGGTTTCAACGTATTTTTGAATGTTTTTGCTATCAAAAGTCAAATGTTCAAATGATTGTAAAGCTTATGGGACTTAACTGCCGAACTAATTTATACTAGAGATGACACATACATCCATGCCCGAGGGAGGATTCGAACCTCCGACGCGGGAGGCTGCGAGATCCGCAACGTGGCGCTCCAGACCACTCGGCTACTCCGGCGCGGCTTTTGCTATCAATTTCTGAGACATAGTCGGACGTTTTGGTTTTTGAATCATATATGAGAAGTGCACTCGGAATGAAACCCATGTTTTCGCCTGCATGAACTACAATTAAACGGTGATCGGTACATTTGTTTGACAAAACTCCTCGCACACTATCACTTTCCAACATTGATTTACTGTATAATGAGTATGAATTCAGGTTTCATCCAAGTGAGCCACTGCTCTCTTTGATTCTGATGCTAAATTTTAACATAAAAACCTGAGAACGTAAGCCCTTTCAGCAACAATGTCCTATTGTTAAGACAAAACAACAGGTTTATTTTGGCACCTTCTAAAACGAAATCCCATAGACAATTTTTCTAAGGATTTCCTTGTTAGTTTTTAACCCAGTTCTGTTCGACAAAGGTTGTTCAGTTTTCGCATAGTTGGTATTTCTTTATATTGTTCGTAATAATGTTGAAATTGCTGCCTCATAATACAAATATCCATATCATCGATCACATACTTATTGTGAGGTTCTTGCTTCTTCTTCGGCGTAGAAACGTGAATCCTACTCTGCTCGATATCCTTTCCGTAATCTGGATAACTTCGTCTTGCTCAGCTTTAATATTTTGGCAGCACGTTCCGTCGCCTTCTACACCGGCACGATCAATCCCTTCTGTTTCTCGCCGTCAAGGAATCTAGTTATGTTAACCACAAGACGGCGCGCCTGTGGACGAAGAGTGTTTCCACGCTCACCTTTCTTTCCCGCAATTAACAGGTAACAATGCGCATTAGTGTAACGGTAGCCCGGCTGTACCTCGTCACGTGACCTAGTCAGTTCCTGCTGCTGCCGCATTACCACTTCGCCTTGCCGGGTAATAAAAGTGGGATGTTTGTAGATCGTGGATAGTATTTATGATCAGTAGCATATCACGGCGATTTCGTTTTTAGTCACCCATATTGCTCGTTTCTTCGAATTGGATAGAAACGGGATAGTTATTTAATGACTGACGACCACATCGTATTGTGATAGTATTCTGTCAGGGTCTCCTGAGTGCTGGGCACTATCTTTCATGCAGCATGTAATCAGTATCGTAGTAAGTACATCTCGGTACTCCCTTGATGATCATGACATTTTATAGTTTAAAAAAATTTAAACAATTTTATTTTTAATTTTTATAAAAATTTCTTACACTTTTCGATATTTTGGTTAGTAATTCAGTTTCTTTTTTGCTATTCACAGATGTACCTGAAGATGCATGTCAATTTATGTGAAACCGGTTGTGCCGCGGTGGAGTAGCCGAGCGGTCTAAAGCGTCTCGTTGGGGAGCGCGCGGTTTGTCGCCGTGGAGGTTCGAGTCCTCCCTGGGGCAATGGTGTGTGTGTTTGTCCTTAGGTTAGTTTACCTAGGTTTAAGTAGTTTGTAAGCTACGGACTGATGACCACGCAGTTTGGTCCTATAGATTTACAAACATTTGAATTTGAAACCGGTTGTGTTTAAATAAACACTTTTCGACAGCTTTGCTGTTCTATTTCAACACACCAGCACCCAGTACTTTAATATTATTTAAGTTAATTTTAGTTTTTGTGGAGAAGTGTGTCATGCCCCCATTATAACGAACGGGCGGCTGCCTCTGAAGAGATGTTGCAACGTATTTTTAATTAATTAGTAAGTCCTACGTCATGGCCTGTGTAATGAAGCATGATAGGATTTATTCCCATCTGCTTGCAATATTGTACCTTCCGATACCAGTTTTGCATAATAATACCTACGAATGTAATGAGTCTGTTGTCATTTTCTTTTAATAAACTTCTGTCATTATTTTTCTTATTGTGACTAGCTGAAGGTATTTTCTATTTTTGGCGTTGCAGAGATTTGTTTAGCAAACAGTAATTAGTTCTTACCAGAAGCGTATTGTTATAGGGCATATGTTTGTCTCATTAGCGTTTCTTTTAAAGCTAAGTAAATTCTTTTCTCAAAATATTGAAATAGGTATTATTATGTTTCACCATTAGTGATAACAATTTTGTTTCTTCATTAGTTTCCGTACATTTACCGTTTATTCCAAAAGCATTGTATGGAACTCATTGTTATTTGGGGCGATCTAAATCAAATTGTTAATTTTTTGGATGACCGGTTTCGACGTTATTTAGACGTCATCTTCTGACCAACTACATTGTACCATGAACATTGAAATGAGAGTATATAGCTAAAGCCATATGGGGTATGATATTGTGAAATATAGGCGATGACGTCTGAGTAACGTTGCAAGCGGTCATCCTAATAATAATAATAATAATAAAAAAAAAAAAACGCGATCTTGGCTGGAAACCTGTACAAAAGTATTGTTGACGAATCTATACAACTATATTTGGAAATGTAACACTATTCAAAGTGACAGAGATTTATGTTAAATTTTCTTCTGTGTTAGTTGGACAGAAAGTGGTTCTACAGTGACTATGAACTGATTCCAAAGACGATTTAAAATCGTTCATCAGATGAGCAACCATTTTCCTGCAATATATCAAAATCTTTTCATTAACAAAATGATGCTGATGGCAAATAGGGCGTATTACAACTTTACTACCGGTTTCGGGAGCAGCCCATCATCATATACGATTCGGCATACAAGAAAGATAAGAGGACATAGTTAAAACGTAATTGTTTTCACTGTGTCCTCTTGTCTTTCTTGTATGAGGAAGTGAATCTGATGATAGTCTGCGTCCGAAACCGGTCATATAGTTGTAATAAACCCTATTTCCAACGGAGTTAATAAAAACATTTTTACATATGAATTGATTCTTAATATTTTTGCCACACTATATGTACACCTCGAACTTTTGTTATGTTAGATGTATATCACACATGAACTGTGAAAATTTTATTAGTGAGGTGTGAAATGTGCGTACGGGGCTGTAGTGACTGTTATTGATGAGTCTTGTACGCTGGCCATAAAAGGGAGACTTTTTAATTAATCGCAATTCTACGTGTTGCCTACATTATTTAAAGTAGACTAGTTCGTAGTTACCGAGAGCGTTGATCTACGAGAACTTCAAGAGGCAACGAACTACGTCCCAGAAACCGTCACACCTGCTAATCAAAATTTCAGTTTAATAAAGGGACGCCACCTACAAACTTCTAGGACTGGTAGAGGGTAGAGAGTAGAGGATAGAGAGTACATAACATTTTGACTAGGAACCCATGTCCGGAAACGTACAGTTTCAGTTCAGATGTGTAAGTCGTCAACGTCTGTCTAGGGACAGAGAAACGTCTCCGAGTTGCCTGTCCTGATATGCAACAGGCTAGGTACCATGACGTGTACTACGTCAAACGATCACCAGAGTCACTTATCGTCGGCTTTGCTTTGAGACCAATACCTGCGCACCACCGAAAGAGTAAACATGGTGCAATACACATGCTCCTTCTGCATGGCGAAGCTGGAGGTAATGGACTAGCTGCTAGTCGGCTGTATCAAGAACGTTTTTCACAGCGTCAAACTCCATCGCACAAACGGTTTGCCCAGGTTACACAAGAACAGCTTATTTCAGAAAGGGACCTGAGTCACTTTTATGTAGTTCTGAGAAAACACACACACACACACAAAAAGAAAAAAAAATACGTTCAGTTTTGAATTGTATAACATATCCTTTTATAATCTTTGTAACCTTTATTTAATGCGTAATTAACACCTTTCTGAGCAAGAATTAAGTCACTTGTCTTCCAGGAAATATGGTTCTGAAATTGCTGACTGAGGTAACTTTCTGCTATAAAATCAAGAAATTAAAAAAAAAAAAACTTTTATTTATTTATTAAATGTTAGCATTCGTATTCAGAACAGAATGGAATACAGAAATATTGTTTGAAAATCTATATCAATTAACAATTTTTAATTCAAATGCATAAAAATAGTGAACTACAAAAATAACATCATTAAAAGTTACTTTATGCCAGTGCTCTCCATGTTCATTAATCACAATCAGTAGGCAGCTGCATTATCTCATCATAAAATTTTCTGATGTGGCACATACGTCATTGCCTTCTTTATGTCGTCCATCTTGGCCTTCTTGATAGGTACACGAGCAGCTGGGTATGCAGGAATACCGGGTATGCACACATCATAGTCATTCTTCTTCAACAATACGAATGTATTGTAATAATAAAGCTGATTATCTCCAGAACACAACGTATGAATGTATTTGTCAAGACAGCACCTTTTCTTTCAGAATTATATTCCAAATAGTGATACTTGGAGATACTGAATTGTTCCCTCTCTTTGTATGTGCGTCCTGCTGTTTCAATTGAGAACATACTTTTCTTGTACAATGCTGACCACCAATTATCACAGCTGTTCCGTTTCAACCATTTTAATTGTGATGTGACTACTGTTAGCAATTAAATAATGTTATAGCTTTGAACATAACCAGTATACAATGCCACACAATGCCTACAATGCCCTTAGTAGCAGAATAGTAATTATTTCAATCATGTTACCAACTTCTGCCTGATCATCAGCTGAAACAGTAGCCAACTTTTATTGCAGAAATGTACCCCAGTCACTGACTCGGGTACCTTTCTGAATTACATGACAAATTCACATCCTTATTATTGCTGTATGAAATCCATGACTCAGGGTCACTATAGCACTGAAATATACGTCTATGAACGGAGAACACAAATCTGCGATTAACTGAAAACACACAAAAAAGTGACAGGTACATTTCTGAAATAAGCTGTTCACAGCGGCTACGAGAAACGGGCACCTTCACCGTGAGGAGGAAGGACTGTGGTGCTCCACGGCGACGTCACACTCCCGAATTTGAAGAAGGTGTACTTCTGCAAGAATTGGACGTGCTATGGCTGTTAGTCACAGTACCGTCCTGGACGTCCTGCATGAGCAACAATTACATCCGTACTACTTAAAAAGGGTACACGCTATGCGTCCAGCAGCTTTTCCACAAAGCGTCGCCTTCTGCACCTGGTTCTCGCTCCGTTGCAGCGACGCGCCCCAGTTTCCACGTCGAGTTCTCTTCACAGATGAAAGTAGGTTCACAAGGGAGTGTGTCATGAATGCTCGAAATAGCCATGTCTGGGCGGACGCAAATCCTCATGCCACGCACGTTCAGAGATTTCAGTACGGGTTTGGAATTAACGTGTGGGCAGGTATTCTGGACGGTCATGTGATTGGACCATAACTACTTCCATCCAAGCTCACTGGTCACGCATACGCAGTCTTCCTACGACACTCATTGGATCCGTTCTTGGAAGATGTGCCATTGGATGTCCGTCAGGAAATGTGGTTTCAGCATGATGGTGCACCACCTCACTTTTCATTGGCTGTCCGGAGGTATCACAACAGACGATTTGGTGAAAGATGGATAGGCCGTGATGGTCCAACCGCGTGGCCGCCACGACCGCTGGATTTAACCCCATGTAGACTACTTCTTGTGGGGTATTATGAAGAGCCTAATTTATGAGACACCTCTAAAGAATGAGGTAGATCTTCGACGGTATCAAAATCGACGACGGACGATATTTCGGTAGGAGACCACCCCGCCATTTTTAAGGTGAAACTGCAGTGAGGAAACAATGTGCAACGATCTATAAAACCTCGGTTTTCAATGAGTAAACAGGAAAGACAACACACACCTAGCAAGCAAGCACACAGCGCCGACACGACCAAACATGAAAACGTCAGGATATCGATAATAAACATCAGTTCTCGACGCATGAGGTCGGATTAGATTTGTCCCTGTGTTTTTTTTTTTTTTTTTTTTTTTTTTTTTTTTTGACTAGTGAGAGAGCAGGATCCCAAGCGGAATTTAAGCAAAATCCTCCATCCCTATTCATAAGGTTGTCAGCTACTTTTATTTCTATCGCTTCCTTGATAACACATTCCTAGTAGCTGCAAGTGCATACCAAAATTTTCATTTTGTTGTATTCCATAGGGTGACCTGTATCGAGACAATGGTCGGCTACAGTACATTTCTTGCCTGTTGTAAACGTGTGTGACGTTTATGCTCAGTACAACGGTCCTCAACAGTCATAGTAGTTTGTCCAACGTATGACATATGATAGATGCATGGGATCTACTGTGGCCGAACACTGTCTTGACACAGGTCACCCTATGGAGTACAACAAAACGGAAATTCTGGCATGCACTTCTAGCTATTGGGATTGTGTTATCAAGGAAGCGATAGAAATAAAACTAGCCGACAACCTTATAACTAGGGATAGAGAATTTTGCTTAAATTGTGCTTGGGATCCTGGTCTCTCATTTCTCAAAAATCAGAGAAACAAAACTAATCCGATCTCATCCGTCGAGAACTGATGTTTGTTATCGCTATCCTGGCTGGTTTCATCTTTGGTCGTGTCGGCGCTATGTGCTTCCTTGCTCGGTGTGTGTTGTCTTTCCTGTTTAGTCATTGAAAACCGAGGTTTTAAAGATCGTTGCACATTGTTTTCTCACTGCAGTTTTGCCTTGAAAATGACAGGGTGGTCTCCTGCCGAAATATCGGCCGTCGTCGATTTTGATACCCGGCTTCATACCCGTAAGTTTTTCGATGTTGTTAATTGCCAGTAGAATTTAAGAAATCTGCTGGCACGAGTTCTGGCCGCTGCGCAAGACACTGAAGAGACACCAGGTGGGATGGAGAGAGTGTACCAGGACATGCTTCGGAGGTACCATGCGTGTAACGACGTTGGTGGTCGCCACATCGAGCCGCTGGTGTAGTGCATCAGTACGTTGCCGCTGGTGCGTTCTTGTTCTTGGCGAATAATGGAAACCATAAGGTGTAAATTGTAATGAAATACGTAAGTAATAACGGAACGATTCAGTATTCTTTGGAAATTGATTGCAACAGTTGTAGTGGGTCACGCCTAATTACAATTCTCAATTAGGAGTGGATGAGATAATCACCTGAATTGAAGCCAGAAACGTTTCCGGACATGGGTTCCTATTTAAAATGTTATGCACTCAGTACCCTCTACAAGTCCTAGAAGTTTGTAACGGGAATTTCAACCACCCTACTTACCAACACGTATAGGAGCTACATGTTTGCCACGTTTTGCTATATTGTAGACACACACAAATTATTTATTTATTTATCGTATGGCATATGACAGCAGCATAATACAAATGTAATTATACAAAGAACAAGAACATATATACAAATATCAGTAAAAAATTGTACAAAACCTCATTTTCGGCAGATGTAAGTCATCAATGATATATTATTACAGAACACTTGGAATTACATGTGTCATGTGAGACAAGCTTTCGGCTACAGCCGGCCGCGGTGGCCGAGGGGACTGAGACGCTCCAGTCACGGTCTGCACGGCCACTACGGTCGGGGGTTCTAATCCACCTCAGGCATGAATATTTGTGCCGTCCTTAGTCTTAGCTAGTTCGTAAGTAGTTTGTAAGCTTAGGGACTGATGACGCCGTAGTTAAGTCCCATACGTTCTACAAACATTTGAACATTTTGATTTTGGCTACACATGAATGTCCAGATCTTGAATCCACTTCATATTCTGAGGTGTGGCTTCTATAAAGTCCTCAGCATATCCACTATTTTCTCTTTTTGGACACACTCTTATGGTGTGGTCCAGCGTCTGCTCAGGTACTCGACAATCCGACAATCACAACTTGGGCTGTCCGTGAGTCCCCACTTATAAAGCATGGCCTTACATCTGGTATGGCCACTTCTGATGCGATTGGGCTTAGTCCAGTCTTTTCTTGCAAAGTTGAACCATTTTAGTTATTTTGAGGTATCACTTGTGAGGTGATGATTACAGACTGAATTCTCCCACTCCTTTTTCCAGTTCTCTTTTATGTTGAAGGTGACCTCTCCTCTTATATAGCAGTTATTCCATATCGGCTTTCGTGATTTCAAACGGTAATTTGACAATTTTTTATTACATCCTGCACAGTTAAATATTTTCCTTCGTTTATTTTTACGATTTTTCCCAGTCCTTAAAGATACTTTTTGTCTTCTTAATTTTGGTGGAGCTCTATTAGCGATGACGGAGAGCCACGGTGTTGTAGTAGACTTTAATGCGCCGGTGATTATCCGCATGGTTTCGTGGAGCTGTACGTCTACCTTGTTGGTGTGGTGGCTTCTCTCCCAGGCCGGAGCACAGTATTCGGCAGTGGAGTAGACTATCGATGTTGCTGCTGTTCGCAGTGTGGATGCATTTGCACCCCAATAGCTTCCCGCCAGTTTTTAGTTTCTGGCCAACATTTTTTATGTTGTTCTTTATAGGCGAGGGATGTATCGACATCCAGATACTTAGGATGGAAGTTGGTTGGTTAAATAGAACAGAAAATTGTTGATTGGCTATTTTTTTTTTTTTTTTTTTTTTTTTTTTTTGTTGTCCCAGCCTCGTCGCCACTTTTGTGTCTCGTTTCCGCCGCTTGTCTTGGGTGTCGGTGGCCGAGTAAAGAGAGACCGATACAGAAAGTAGGATGCACGCGTGTGCAGGTACGGAAGTGACCAGCCAGTGGGACAGCAGAAACTAGAAACACTAGGCTAAATTAGAATATATATATTTCGTAGAAATATGAAACAATACTTAACTTGAAGAGCAGCAGACTAGTACAATGTTGATTCATAATTTAGATAGAGGCCTGCCTACTGATGATTCCTAGTGCCTATCCGATAGCCAAGTCTTAACTGGTGCCTATCTGATTCCCAAGTGCCCGATGCAGCAGTCGTGGCCACGAGCGGAGTTGCAGCAGAGGGCGCTCGTGGATGACGTCGTAAGAACGTCGCGCCGTGCGTGCATGGTGGCGCGCGGCGAAAGTACGTGGCGCGCACTTTGGACTTGTGCGACACCACATTATTGTTGAGGTGAAAAGCGCAAACTGCAGTCTTAGCCGGATTTGGGCACAAACGTCACCTTCTGTAGTATTTGCTAAGGACTTCGAGGTCATCCGTTAGAGTATTTTCACTTTCTTCGAGAGATTTGCTTTGCACTGCTATGGCCAGATCATCTGCATACCGAATTTCTCGCTTAGGGCACACACCAATAGCAAGGCGTGTCTCTGTGCAAGGCAAAGTTGATTGCAGCACTCGTCCTGTGTAGCCAATTAGCCGGTAATTTTAAGACGCGTGTTTCGTTATGTCACCAGCCGACTGATGACTCAGTACGGTAATTTTATTCTGTCGCCTGCGGATTGCGTCCAAACAATCCTCGTGGGACGCCCGCTTATACGACCGCAGTGGCGCGCACGTAGTCCATGAAATACGACAGTAACGAACGCCGAGGGACGCTCGGGTTATGCAGCGTAAGGGCGAGAAAGGGAAAGCGGCCGCTGGGCCCGGGTGATTAATCGGAATGGTGGTCTCGGGAGGTCCGGCTGTGGCCTTGGTCTGGCCGCGTATAAGACCCGGTCTGGCAGGCCACGCGGCCTAGCTGGGCCCGCCGGCAGTCCACACGCACGCGTGCGTCTGCTGATAACAACCTGTGTGGCACGCAGGGAGAAGTACTGCCCCTGTCCCCAAAACACCATGCTTAGCCGTACTGCGAACAGATAAAATCACTATGGACTGTTCAGCAGCTAAAAACAACAAGAGAAACACTTGTCGCCTTAGAATTTAAGTTTAAGATTCATTACATTACTTTTTGTCAGAGACATTAACTTAAATCTAGTTTACAGTAATAAATTGGCTTACTGCCTATAACCGTAAGACTAGCATGGTTATTTAAGTAGTTTATTTTGATTAGGGCGAATGAAACAGTGCCGACCGCGGTGGCCGAGGGAACTGAGGCGCGCCAGTCACGGTCTGCACGGCCACTACGTTCGGGGGTTCGTATCCCCCCTCAGGCATGGATATTTGTGCCGTCCTTAGTATTAGCTAGTTCATAAGTAGTTCCCATAAGCTACACAAACATTTGACCATTTGAATGAAACAGTAACTTTCTTAACAACTTATTGCGGTTTGTCATTAGTCATATTCACGGAACACCATGCTGCGAATGGGTAAAACTGAAAATGTGTACCCAATCGGGACTCGAACCGAGGTCTCCTGCTTTCTAGGCAATTGTGCTGACCCCTACACCACAGAGGACACAGAGAATCACCACAGCAACACAGAATTAGTCAAGTACGCCTCCCGTCAGATACAAATTCTCCCAAGCCCTTAATATTACGGGATTTAGTTTACAGTAACTACGAGTATGAGTTGTAGTGGCCAGGGTAAAGTTGAGAATTTGTATCTGACGGGAGGCATACTTAAGCAATTCCGTGCACGTATGGCGCTACCTGTGTCCCCGGTTGTGTGGAGGTCAGTGCTACGGACAAGAAAGCAGGAGAGCCGGTTTCGAACCCCGGCAGGGTACACATTTTCAGTTTTCCACATTCGCAGTTAATGTCATACATTCCGTGAATGTGAATAGATAATAACTGATAGATCAAAAGTGGCGTTGTTCTTTCGCACATGTCCGAAAGAACAGACGCCACATATATGTAACTTAATCATTAATGTTCCTGATATTTCAGTTAAGTACGTATTTATGTGTACAGTATATTGTTTCACTAACATATCCACAGTCGCTTTAAGATACTTAGAGAAAATAGTTCTCCTGAGATGGTCTTCTGTACAACAGAAATTAAGTAATGTAGCTTAAGAGAACGAAATTAAATAACAACTGAATTATGAAATGACATGATTTTTTCGGTTATAACAAAATCTATATAGGAGAGTCACTTATAGCAAGATAGAAAGTATTGTAACATTTTTCTCACAACCGATAGTTGTCTGATATTAATTTCTCTGAAAAGTTGCTGGTAAATCTGGAGTATAACACCTAGTATATTAAAATACTACACAGATTTTGTCTCCAACTGATTTGGATACAAACACAGATTTCCTAAGTCAGTTGAATCGAAAATCAGTATGGGGAACAGGCTTTCATTTTCCTGTCAGTTAGCATAAGAGTAAATTGGACGCACCAACACGGTAAAAAAATTTCACATTTTGTGAAAAGAACATACCGCTGCTGCTTCATAAATACCGTCACTTGCAAGCACTCCAACAGGTTTCGTAACTAAACTGTATCCTCAGACTGATACATTAAAATTATCACATTAACAAAGTATTTCCCGACTCCAGATATTTCACTCTGATTAAAACTCCGTGAACAAGACACTCTTAACAAGGATTAAGTAAAGACCGAATGTCTGCGGGGAGATGTTAGGATAAAAAACAGCATCCAAACCAGTAAACATAGTTAATACACTCATGGCCATTAAAATTACTACAACACACAGATGACATGCTACAGACGCGAAATTTAACGACAAGAAGAAGGTGCTATGTTATGCAAATCATAAACTATTCAGAGCATTAACACAAGTTTAGCGCCGGTGGCGACACCAACAACGTGCTGACACGAGGAAAGTTTCCAACCGATTTCTCATACACAAACAGCAGTTGACCGGCGTTGCCTGGTGAAACGCTGTTGTGATGCCTCGTGTAAGGAGGAGAAATGCGTACCATCACGTTTCCGACTTTGATAAAGGTCGGATTGTAGCCCATCGAGATTGCGGTTTATCGTATCGCGACATTGCTGCTCGCGTTGGTCGCGATCCAATGACTGTTAGCAAAATATAGATAGGTGGCTTCAGGAGGGCAATATGGAAGGTCATGCTGTATGCCAACGGCCTCGTATCACTAGCAGTCGAGATGAATGGCAACTTATCCGCACGGCAGTAACGGATCGTGCAGCCACGTCTCGATCCCTGAGTCAACAGATGGGGACGATTGCAAGTCAACAACCATCTCCACAAACAGTTCTACGACGTTTACAGCAGCATGGACTATCAGCTCGGAGACCATGGCTGTGGTGACCCTTGACGCTGCGTCACAGACAGAAGCGCCTGCGATGGTGTACGCAACGACGAACCTGGGTGCACGAATGGCAAAACGTCATTTTTTCGGATGAATCCAGGTTCTGTTTACAACATCATGATGGTCGCTTTCGTGTTTGGCGACATCGCGGTGAACATTTGAAGTGTGTATTCGTCATCGCCATACTGGCGTATCACCTGCGAGATGGTATGGGGTGCAAATGGTTACACGTCTCGGTCACCTCTTGTTCGCATCGACGGCACTTTGAACAGTGGTCGTTACATTTCAGATTAGACCGCATATTGCAGGTCCTGTACGGGCCTTTCTTGATACGGAAAATGTTCGGTTGGTGCCCTGACCAGCACACTCTCCAGATCTCACACCAATTGAAAACGTGTGGACAATGGTGGCCGAGTAAGTGCCTCGTCACAATACGCCAGTCACTAATGAACTCTGGTATCGTGTTGATGCTGAATGGGCGTCTGTACGTGTACACGCCATCCTAGGTCTGTTTGACTCAGTGCCCAGGCGTATCAAGGCCATTATTACCAGAGGTGGTTGTTCTGGGTAATGATTTCTCGGGATCTATGCACCCAAATTGCGTGAAAATGTGATCACATGTCAATTCTAGTATAATATCTTTGTCCAATGAATACGCGTTCATCACCTGCATTTCTCCTTGGTGTAACAATTTTAATGGCCAGTAGTGTATTTGTACAGCTGTAACGATGTGTCATTTTACCATATTATTTGACAATTAATATACTTAGTTAGTTCGAGTCCTACTGTAGCATTACTTGTTATTGTAATTTCTATAAGTGTATGACGTGATTAAACGTTTAGATACAAATTGTGTGGGATTATGGGCTGGGAAACGTGGGTAGATTTTTAATCTTAATGGTCGGAAAGAGTTTTCTATCTCCTCGTTCAACCGCCACTTTCCTACCACTGTCAGGTCAAGTAATGAGCTACGACCAGATCAATTGTTAATTTGTGACCTATCTTAGTTCGAGTCCTACTGTAGCATTACTTGTTATTGTAATTTCTATAAGTGTATGACGTGATTAAACGTTTAGATACAAATTGTGTGGGATTATGGGCTGGGAAACGTGGGTAGATTTTTAATCTTAATGGTCGGAAAGAGTTTTCTATCTCCTCGTTCAACCGCCACTTTCCTACCACTGTCAGGTCAAGTAATGAGCTACGACCAGATCAATTGTTAATTTGTGACCTATCTTGCAATCAGTTGTTTTCACCGAATTTGGTTGTAATTGTTCTTCCAGCTTCAGTCATTAAGACGTCAGCTTGGCTTAGATCAGATTTTAAACTCACTGCACTTACTGAATAAAGTAACAGTGTCAAGACATTTAGTTTATATTTCGTTTTGCTCAAGGTTACTTTCTGTAAGTTTGATAATGTTTTCAAGGTCAGGTTAAAAATGTTTACAGTTACATTCCAGAATCATGACAATCACCCGTTACACACATCAACATACTACACGATTCTTTTTAGCAACACTCGCTTTATTTTAATCAAATTTGTACTAGAATTTAGTAAGAGAAATTTCACTATCATCCTCTCCCTTCTATTTTTCAGTGTCCGTCGGGACTACAGCAAAGCCGCGGCGGAGTGGCCGAGCGCATTGAAGCGCTTTGCTCCGATGCGCGAGGCCGCTCCCCGTCGGGGGTTGGAATCTTGACTGTAGTTGTAGTTAGTTTATAAGTAGTTTGTAAGTTTAGTGACTGTTGACCTCGCAGTTAAGTCCCATAAGCTTAACAAATATTTTGACTACGGAAAACCTCCCGGTTTGGTAACAGTCGACAGTATTTTCTTTCCTCTCTTATTTTTCTGTCTTTTCCCAGACCGTGATCTACTACCATTCAATGCTGTGCTCGAAAGCTTCATTCTTAGACACATTTGCATCAAATTAAAGCCAGTTTCTGACAATAGAAGATTTCTTTTAGCCATAAATGCTCTTTTTGCTTCAGATCACAATAGAAGAAAACTATTACATACTGAAAGCAATAGTAGAGGGAAAACCAGTCTTGAATGAATACACCACACAATGCAAAAATACATTATTTAACCCATTAAATGAGTTGTACAGAAAGGATGACACAGACAGACACAAACACACGGAGATTTCAGTACTGCCACGCAACCTTCTTAATTTTATTGATATATCTGAAGCATTGAATTAATGTTTTTAATTTTGTTACATTATTCATAGGTTATCGATTTAATAAACTGTGACGAAAGAGAAATATTATGATGGTTGTGTGAGGCCTGTGGTATGGGGGAAAACATGCATTCAGAGCTAACGGCTACCGGTGGCGAGCAAGCGGGTGGCTCTGTCATTCAGAGGGTCAGCGGTTCCCGGAAGACGCCTTAGGGCCGAAGGCCACAGCAGGTAGGACTGAGAAGTGAGCCTTCAAAGTATCTGGCTGGCGCCACCAACGCTGGCGTCGTCTAGGCGGGAGCGTCTGGAGCAATATAATACATCTCCATGGGCGGTGTACAGTGTTTTGCGAAGGGAGAGGTGAGACATCTGGCGCCGAATTGGCGAACGCCAGGGTGGCACCCGCCAGGCCATTGTACGTCTCTAGCTTGGCGCCAGAGACGTACTTAGCAACTGTAACTATAGTTTTATATTTGTGTGTTATCAATAGAGATTGCAGTTTGTCAAGTCACCGTATTAAAAGTTTTACATCCTTACTTCAAACGTATCGTAGACAGAAGCAGAATCAGTGTTGTAGTTGTTGTTGTGGTCTTCAGTCCGCAGACTGGTTTGATGCAGCTTTCCAGTGCAAGTCTCTTAATCTGAGAATACGTTCGGCAACCTACATCCTTTTGAATCTGCTTACTATTATTCGTCCCTTGGTCTCCCTCTACGATTTTAACCCCACACGCTTCCTTCTAATGCTGACAATTCCTTGATGTCTCAGAATGTGTCTAACCAATCTATCCCTTCTCTTAGGATAGGCCAGAAACTCCGTTTCTCCCCGATTCGATTAAGCACCTCATTATTTACCTGATCTACCCATCTAATTTTCGTCTGAAGTACCACATTTCTAAAGCTTCTATCATCTTTTTATTTGAACTCCTAATCGACCACGTTTCACTCCCATACAATGCTACACTCCAAACAAATGCTTTCAGAAACTTCCTAACATTTAAATTAATATTGGATGTTAACAAGTTTCGCTGCTTTAGAAATGATTTTCTTCCCATAGCCATTCTGCATTTTATATCTTTTTTACTTCGGCTATCAGAAGTTATCTTGTCACCCAAATAACAAAATTCATCTACTGCTTTTATTGTCTCATTACCTAATCTAATTCCTTCAACATCGCCTGATTTTCTGACATTGAATTCCACTACCTTCGTTTCACTGTTGTTAATGTTCATCTTATATCTTCCTTTCAAGACACTGTCCATCCCATTCAATTGCTCTTCCTCATCTTTTGTGGTCTCTGACAGAATTACTATGTCATCCGCAAACCGCAATGTTCTTATTTCTTCTCCCTGCACTTTAATGACTTCTTCCAATTTGCTCCTTCCATTCCTTCAGTGCCTGCTCAATGTACAGATTGAACAACATTGGGGAAAGGCTACAACCCTGTCTTACACCCTTCCCAACCTCTGCGACCCTTTCTTGCCCTTCGACTCTGATAACCGTTGTCTGGTTTTTGTATAGATTGAATATAACTCTTCGCTCCCTATATTTTACCCCTGACACCTTCAGAATTTGGAAGAGTGTACTCCAGTCGACATTGTCAAAGCTTTCACCAAATCGACAAACGCTAAAAATGTAGGTTTCCCTTTCCTTACCCTGACTTCTAAGATAAGTCGTAATGTATTTCCTCCCGCGTTCCTACATTTCTCCTAAATCCAAACTCATCTTCTCAGAGGTCGGATTCCACAAGTTTTTCCATTCGTCTGTAAATAATTCGTGTTAGTGTTTTGCACCCATGACTGATTAAACTGATAGTTCTGTAATTTTCACACTTGTCTGCACTTCCTTTCTTTGGAACAGGAATTACAATATTCTTCTCGAAGTCGGAGGGTATTTCTCCTTACATCTTGCATACCAGGTGATACAATTTTTTCACGACTGGCTCTCTTAACGACATCAGTAGTTCAGACGGAGTATCATCTTCTCCAGGGGCCTTGTCTCGACTCAAGTCCTTCAGCGCTCTGTCAAATTTTTCTCGCAGTATTATATCTCTTATATCATCTTCCTCCACTTCGTCTTCCGTTTCTAGAATACTGCTTTCAAGTTTATTTCCTTTATATAGGCGCTCTATATATTCCGTCCACAGTTCATAAACATTGGCTTATATTAAAATAATTTGTTAGGCAAGTAGGAGCGCATATTATGGTTTCCATCTGGTCCCAAGAGAAGCGTGTCGGCAGAGATTCGCCGTATACTGTTTTATTCCGCTTGAAAAACTTTCACTCGGAGCTGTGTTGTTCCTCTGCTCGTCCATTTCCGTGATTTAACTATAATTCACGTTACTGCAGAATATTTGCGCCAGCTACTTTGCCCTTAGCTGTCCAACTTATATGCGTCGTTAAAAATGTTGTCCATTATGATCGCTGAGTCGATGTGCGTGTAACGCACAACATTAATTGCTTCCATATTTTTATGCTTGTCTTTTTTTCGAGACATCTTGCCTTCTTCTCCACGTGAAACGCAAATCATCTAGATCCCAACAGGCGTGGAAGAATCTAAAGTGTCATGTTTACACTTTCAATAAATCTGTCCTCATATTGGCATCGTATGGGCATCCTCCATGTCTTTCTATCCTGGACATCCTCCTTCAGTTGCTTGTAGGTTCACCTCCCTTCACAGCTAATAACATATCAAACGTCCTAAAATGCCTTTCACTCGATTATGTCGTCTGGTACATCAGTCAATGCAATACAATTTCTAATAGAACAGTCTTGGTTGGGAATATTTTGTTTAGGTAAACGCCTTTCGCCTTTTTGAGGTATCATCAGAATCTCAAAATAATGCTTCACAACTGTCAGGTTAAGTTAAAAATATTTCGTTCAAAAGCCTTATGCTGGCCAGCTTTCGTACTAAATCTTTTTAAATGCAAGCTGGCCGGCCGCGGTGGCCGAGGACACTGAGGCGCTTCAGTCACGGCCACTACGGTCGGGGGTTCGTATCCCCCCTCGGGCATGGATATTTGTGCCGACCTGTGTCTTCTCTAGTTCATAAGTAGTTTGTAAGCTTAGGGACTGATGAGCCCGTAGATAAGTCCCATAAGTTCTACAAACATTTGAACATTTTTAATGCAAGCTGGCCGATGTAAAGTATTACTTTGAGATTCAACGAAACGCGTTGACCTAAATAAAATATTCGCAACCAAGGCAGTGCTTTATTAGAAATGATAATAAACTGTCCTCTTCGGTGCTGTGGGGTGACAGAGCGTTTAAATGGCATAGATTTCTTCGTTTTATCCTTGAACGTTTTCCTCCGTTATCATCTGCAGTAGACCATTCAAACGTAAGACGTCATCCTCTTCTATTTCATCCTCATGAATTTGATTTCCTCTTTTACCTAGCTCAACACTACCTCATTTCTCAATCTGTCGGTCCATATCACTTTCTCTACTCTTCTCCTTAGTCACATTTCAAAAGCATATAAATATTTTTATTGTTTCTAACAATGGAAAATGCGTTTGGAATGTCAACTTTGTGTGATTGTGTATTTTTCGTGACTGCCAGAAACTTGGTGAACGTCTTTACGGTATTTATTCCTTCTCTATGACTGTTTTAACGTTTCAGAACCATAAGACACCACGCGCGGAACCAAACAATGGCCAATACTTCCGGAAATTAATGGGGATACTCCAGTCTATCAGCAAATGTTTTGCTCTCTCAAACACTTCATTTCCCGTGAACATTTCGCGTCTGACTTCTTCTTTACACCTGGCAAGCTTCCAAAATACAGCAACGGTTGAAGCTGTGGCCACTTTCTTTCATCTTGTGATATATTAATTCTGTCTACGTTTTTTTTCCGATTTTCATTATGCCGGTCTTATCGATGTTCAGTTTCATTCTGAAGTGTCTCCCCACCATTACAGTATCCTCCGTCTTAACCTGGAGCTCTTCTTCTGTCACTGCTTATACAGTCATATCACCGTTATATTTCATAGTTTTATTGATTTTCCTCCCCCTATGGGGCCGGAATTATCATTATATAAATACGCTAACATGAAAATTGTAGTAAAATTACTAATTTATTCGTACAAGAAGGCCAATGAAAGTTACATAATTGGAAAGAGTGTTTGTCGTAGATTGCACGAATATACGAGGCGCGTCCAGAAAGTTGCGTTTCATTTTATCTTCGCTGCAGCGCTGCGATTGCAGTTCTGCACATGCGTTATAGACGATGTGTATCAAGGAGAAGAACGTGCGCCATTTGGAGATCGCTGTCAGTTACGTACGCTTTGTTGTGCTTGTTTGAAATGTCGGCGTTGAATGAAAATCACGCGGCCTGTGAAATCAGGTCGGTGATTCGGTTTCTGAATGCAAGGAAAGTGAAACCAAGTGAAATTTATCGGCAAATTTGCGATGTTTACGGACCAAATGCGATGAGAGATTCGATGGTGAGAGGATGGGTCCTACAGTTCAATGGCGGGCGTAGTGATGTGCACGATGAAGAACGAAGTGGGCGTCCACGTTTGGTTACAAAAGAACTGGTTCACGCGATTGATGACAAGATCCAGGAAAACCGTAAGTTTACAATTGGTGCTCTCGCTATGAATTTCCCCCAAATTTCACGATCACTGACGCATGAAGACACAGGCGGCAGATTTCTATGAAGAAGGTATACAAAACCTGGGGCCACGCTATGACAAATGCTTGCAAAATTTCGCCAGTTATGTGGAAAAGTATTTAAAGAGTCGTAGAATTTTGTGCAATAAAAATTTCTTTTGTATCTATGTACAATTTCATTTTATTACCAAACAGAACTAACTTTCTGGACGCGCCTCGTATATATTGTGTGTGCATTTAGTCATTAAAAGTGGTAAAAGGAAGTAGAAATTTTCCTATCTACAGCTTGGATCAAGTTCTTCATTCTACAACAATCAGCTCACGGATTGGCTGTTCGCCTCGACCAAAGACGCTTTAATGCAGCGCATCTGCAGTATTAACAATAACGTATTAAAATACGTGAATATCGAAACAAGGCGTGCATTAAACTCACTTTCTTGTGACGTTCAGATGCTTCATTTTCGCAGTGATTAAGAGTGGTTAAAGGAAGTGGATGTTTTCATATGAATGCCGATATGAAGGATGATGCGCCGGGAGAGGCATGTAGCGGTGCACGGGTGGAACTACGAAGTCGACATGTTGTCAGCTCTGGAATTCTGAATATCGCAGTATCGAAATAACATTATTTCTTAGCGTTATATAAATATACGAATACCGAAATTGTAGTACCATTTCAAATATTAGTCTAATGAAAGTCATATAATTCGAAAATGGCATGAGAAGTGTATTCTTCCGTTTTTATTTGTTGTTATTGTCTCAGGCATTTTCCTTGACACGTAAAAGATACCGTTTCATACCTCCCAGTGCCGGTTCAATTTTACCAAATATCCCAGCGGCCTCCTATGATAATTTTTTTTGGCAAAGGGTTGTTAAAGGAAGGGAAGGAAGAAGGATAGGAAAGAAAGGATTGACAGTGGCCGCATTTGGGCATTGATATTAAGCAATGGCGACAAGTGAAAATTTGAGCCGGACCGTGAATAGAACCCGCGTCTCCCGCTTCGGGCCAGCGGTCGCCTTAACCACTTGGCCACCCGTGCTCGCCTCCCGGCCGTCTCCAATTCTCACATGTGGCACGCTATGGCTGTAGCGCCCCTGTTGTCCATCCCCTCTTACACTCGCCATTAGGATTCCTGTTTGAGGTCGGACGTATGACCGCATCTGCGGTGAAATAACTGAAGCTAACGCCGTCGTCGCGTTTAATACTTATTGTGTCGGACGTCAGAAAGAACAGACACCACACCAGTACAATTCCTATGATAATTTTGGCAACAGATGCTGAATAGTGAGAATCCTGAGAGTCTTCATTGTAGCCAATCGCTTGACAACGCTGATGTTTTCTCATGGAATCTTTGCTTTACGAGGGCAATTATTTTTACTGAGCTGACGAGGATACATAAAAGAACCTGTCAACCATAAAGCAGGAACAGCATTATTTGTTTACTTCATGGTCTGTACAATACACTAATCGAGTCATTCTATGTGGTTCGAACAAATGGGCAAGGATTTTCTATCGTGTTGTTGATGTTGTCAACATAATCACGCGAGGCCGCGGACATGATACGTAAAAATCTTACCACCAGTGACCATTGTAAACACAATTGGTCGATTTTCGACCACAGGCAGTACTAGTAATGTCAAAACCGCAGCAAGTAGCACGTGCACTGACAGTGACAATTGCGACGTCCGAGATGTAAAAGAAAATTAGTAGAAAAGGTGACGTATTACTGTTAATGAAATACTTGTAAGAATGATGACGACGGGACAAAGTCTTCATTTGATACATACTGAGAAAAGCTAAATTAATGGCGGAGTCTCAAGAGGTGACGAGTAGAATTAACGACTATTGTAGCAGCGTCCGCGGTGTTTTCTTTGTCTCGTTGGTGAGGGGGAGGTGGGGGGGATAATACACTCATCGGTGGGCGGAGAGAGTGTGTCGTCGCCCTGGACAAGGTCAGGCGGCACAGTGATCGCCCGACGGAGGCACCAATCGGCGTCCGTAAGGCACCGATCCGAACGATCGGAACAAAGAGGCGGTGTGACGGAAGGGCTTCGGGCGATAACCTGCCGACAAAGCGGGCCTTGACACGGGCGGCAGCCGGAGCGGCGAGCGCGGCGACCGTAAACCAGAGCGGGCCACAAAGGCGCGGGAGGCGCACGACCTTGGGGCCGGCCGGCCGACCACCTTGGCTTTCTCCGACCGCAGCCGCAGCCGCCACACACTCTCGCTTTCGAAACGCGCGCCGCGGGACAGTCTACCAGCCAGGGGCGAGGATACACGCGCCCTGCGGCTGCTGCCAGCTATTGTTTACGCCCGCCGGAGATGAGCAGTGGTGGAGTGGCAGACTAAGAGGGGGCAGGAGGGCGAAGGGGGCGAAACTCCCGGGCTTCCAAATTTTTTAGTGTCCTTTTCGTTCTTGGGCCTACAAATCTCGAAAGCTATTCTTTGAACACTGGTGTCACGTGCATTACCTGAGGGGTGGGGGAGGGGGACTCCAAACCTCAAAATTTACTGTTTTATAGCGATACATGTAAGTAGCCTAATATCAAACATGGACATCTTACCTAATGATCGAAATTTAGTTAGCAGTCGATCCTAGTGGAAGATTCTCCACTCTTTTCACTGGTGAAATACTTTTTTTTTTTTTTTTTTTTTTTTTTTTTTTTTCATAAAATTGAGGTAAATGTGATAAATCACAGGTTACGGTTGACTGTTCACATCAAAAGCGGACACCTACATAAGAGCTTGATATAAAATTCGGATACTTGTTGAATATAGCAGTGTGCACCAATGGGAACACAGTATATGATCACATGACCTCGAAAATCAGACATGACGAGAGTATGTGCCAGGTGCTAAGACGTATTAGCCCGCATTTAAGAGTTTCAGTAATTTTTATAGTATTATTACTAATAACCAGCTTAAACTTAAAAAAAAAAAAAATGGAACATAATATATCAACAGCGTTCGAAGGAAAAGCTAGGAAGCAGTTGAGACAACCTGAAAACTGGAAAATAAACATTGAAAAGAAACAAAGGCAAGACTAGCTTGTAAACTACACTGTTCTGTTGTAAGGTGTGTTGTACGAAATTATCACGTGTTGGAAAGAAGTTCGATGTCAGAAGTAACGTACGGATGTTTATGGACAAATCTGGCAACAGTTTCAACAGACCTTATGCTAATATTTTTAGAGATTGAGTGTGGTAACATTTCATTTTGTAAACAAAATTAATAAAGATCATTATGATTACTGTAGTTCCTCATTTTTCCAATTTGTAATAGAGTTCAGAATTTAATATTTTCCACTTTGTGTTGATATTCCTATAATTTCCCAGATTATACAACTACAAAAGATTCTCGTCAGCAGTAAGCGAATCACTGTGTATCAAAAACGGACATCTGAAAGCGCGTTCACATCAAAAGCGGACACCTACAAGTTTTGATTTCAAAGACGGACATCTGTATTTTCAAATACAATTTCAGGGTACTTGAGTAATCAAATTGATATTAGCCACTTCCGGGTATTAGTTGAATATTAAGGTTGATAATGCTCAAATCAGCTTATGAATATATATGATCTACGGTTCGCAATAAAAAATGACGTTTATCTCAGTTTCTGGCAAACGACACATGTCCGTCTTTGATAATAGGCTACTCATGTACTTACAAGTAGACGGGTTGGCCTCGTTTTGTTTTGCCGCCGCCCCGGGCCTCCGACAGCCTTAGTCCGCCTCTGAGGCTGAGCCGGCACTCCGTACCCTGCCGGTCTTTGTAATGTTGACACTGCCGCAACCACTGCAAGATTCTTCTCAATGGAGAGAAATTAATCGTGCGGTTCCACAAATTGACCAGTAAAATTTACCTCAAAAAGCGAGTTCCCTACCAAAAATTAGTCGAAAGCTGGAAACTGTTTTAATCACTCAAGTAGGCCTCTGGTATGAGTAATCCGAGTTTAAATTTTTATTGAGGTGCTTGGGGACAGCTGTAAGACATTTTAGGAAAATCATGTTACGAATCATTAGTTGTTTGTTATAACTTCGACTGGTTTCGGTTCTAAACAATCATCACGGACTGTAAGCTAAGCAAACTGATTAAGTGGATACATAATCTACCATAATATCCATGCCTACAGGCAAGTCAATCAGTAAAATTCGTAAGATGTCACTTGCCATCTCATCTTGATGAAAAGATGGAAATATTGACAGGCCACAATTTCAGAGTGGAGCTTCAAGCATTACTTTTTGCAGCCGTGCAAGGTTACAAACCTTTAAATCATTCAATTGTGCAAAACTTTGCTATTTGATTATGTTTTCCTCCCAAACATGCTAAGTTAGAAAACGAAAAATTTTCATGCTTCGTTGATTTAAAACGTTCAGCCGTGGGGTAACGGCCATGTGCAATGTGGCACTTTGCTCCGGCGGACGCGTGTACTCCCCGACATTCGAGTCCTCCCTCGGGCAAATGTTTGTGTGTGTGTGTGTGTGTGTGTGTGTGTGTGTGTGTGTGTGTTTTCCTCAGCAAAAGTTTAGGTAATTTTTAAGTCTGGAGAGTGATGAACACTGCAATTACTTCCCATAGTCTTACAAACCTTTGAACAAAAGAAAATGTTTGTACAACTTATGGGACTTAACTACGGGGTCATCAGTCCCTAAGCTTACAAACTACTTATGAACTAGCTAAGACTAAAGACGGCACAAATATCCATGCCCGAGAAGGGATTCGAACCTCCGACCGTAGTGGCGGTGCTGAGCGTGACTGGAGCGCCTCTGTCACCTCGGCCACCGCGGCCGGCAAACCTTTGAACATTTGCTTCGTAGATATAAAACGTCAATATCATTTTTTCCATCAGTGTTATCTATCTTATAGTGTTCACTTTTGTTCCTTTCATTTTGGATGGAGGATTCTGTTGTATAGAGTGGCGTAGGAGGCAAACTAACATTTTCGTTCTATTATTACAAATTATATATATTACATGAAGTTATTAGCCGACATTGTCGGCGAATACAGCAATAATAAATGTTTAACGCATCAACTGACAGCGATAAATGTAGTCAGAAAACCTGAATAACAATCGAAAGGTTACAAATTATTTCTATGACCTGTGTAAGAAGTGAAAAGGTTACAAATTTATGTCCAGTTTCGGCAAAGCTATGTTGCCATTATCATATATATAGTGGATTTCATACCTTTCTCATGAAACAGATTCTGAAAATCAAAAGGATTAGCCGGCCGCGGTAGCCGAGGGGACTGAGGCACTCCAGTCACGGTCTGCACAGCCACTACGGTCGGGAGTGCGAATCCCCCCTCGGGGATTTGTAAGTTTATGGACTTATGACCCGTAGTTAAGTCCCATAAGCTACACAAACATTTAAACAATTTCTTTCAAAAGGACTAGACCGTGTTCTACGACTGAAGAGGGCATGTGCTAGTTCCCAGATCGAAACATGTGAGGTATTGGTATACTTGTTACTTCTTTTATTTTATTTGTATATAACATGTATTACGATAAAATTAAGGAAGAATACACACGCATATTTCGATCTGAGCCCTGGCACATGTCCACTTCAAACAGTCATTGAACAGTCATCAACTGATCACGGTCAGGTCCTTTGGATTTTCATAATCTGTTTCAGGAAATGAGGTCCTCTGTATATGGTAATGGGAACATAGCACTGCCGAAACTGGTGATAAATTTGTAACCTTTACACTTCTGAAACTGGTCATTAAATAAAGTTCTAGCATTACAGTTGCGATCCAGGCGTTCTCATTACTGTACATATATTGCAGTCAGTTGATGCATATTACACGAAGTGTTGGTGTGGCATGAAGGTAACGAACGTGATTGATGGATACTCTAATGGTACAAGTGACAGGAGGACGAGCCACTCGTAAAACAACATCAGTAACCGTCGCAAAAAATCTGTTTCAGTCTCGACCGAAAAGAGTAAATGGCGGTTTATATGTCCACTCACTGAACTACTTGAGAGAGAACATTTCAATGTGAAGCAAACTGCAGAAGACGCCAATGCCCTTATTGTAAGTACAGCTGAATCATTCTGACTGTGCTGTTGTTGTTGGCGAGGACATCGACCTTTCTGTGATTATGACATCTCAGCCCCATTGTCACCGAACAGTTTCCTGCTGAAACCACCCACAAGGCGACGCAATTTACAGCCCCCTTAATTTCAAGTTGTCTCAAGTACTCAAAGACATCATTAAGCCTGACTTCTTTGCCTTTTACTGAAACAGCTTCTCGACAGAAATCCCTCAGGACATATTTTCAGGAGCAAGCTTCGAGAAACATGTCACTGAATCCACTGCAAGGGGCTGGAAGGCTTCAGAAGTCGTTCTCTTGCCAGTTCCCACTGCTAAGGGTGCAGCATCGGTGGAGCTGATGAAAACCATTTACTGACTACAATAACACTAAATGCTATAAACACCGGGTTTTCTCAGTCCTAAATCATCTATGACTGACCCAAGAAGAGCCCTAGGCTTTGGTGGTAGCATAAAAAGATTTTTAATGTCAAATCTTCTTAAAATTCTTGAAACATTCAATGATATATTCTCGACAAAAGGCAAAAGGGCAATACATTTGTAGTTGTCCTTTAATGGTTCACCTCTTGGACAAAACTGAAACACACGACAAATTTGTTGAGCAGTTTACTCATTCTGTTTAAAGACAACCTTGGGATGCTCAAGTTCTTCTCCCAGATGTTCGGCATCAGAGAACTTTCAAGGAGGTTCTTTTACTGAACGAGATTGCATTTGTTTTTACTATATATTGACCAACCACTACCACTTCAGTTTATTCATTTTTTCCTTTTTAAATGTCATCTCATATTTATCAACTGCCCCAGACAGTCATCTTGACATAATCATAGACAATTGGCAGGAACAGTACAGCGATTGGGCTTTTATTACTCTTGAGCCGCGGTCAAATGGCCGAGCGTTCAAAGGCACATTGCTGTGAAGGGCGTGGTTGCTCTTCGTGAGAGGTTCGAGTCCTTGAGTGTGTGTTTGTTCTTAAATTAGTGTAAGTTAGTTTAAGGAGTTTGTAAGCCTAGAGACTGATAAGCAGAGTGGTCAACTCCCATAGATAAGTAACTATTTGAGCATTTGAAACGTCTTTGAAAAGAGTTTCCATGGTACTGATTTCAGTTTGTTCATGATGAGTTTCCTTCAGTGAGTTACAGAAGATTGCCATGCGATGGTGGTGTTGAGCATTGGAGTGAATGAATGCCAGAAACACACGTTTGAAAGTGTACACACAACATGATTAGATTAGAGATTATATTAGATTAGATTATTACTCGTTCCATATATCATGAATACGACATTTCGCAATGATGTGGAACGCGTCAGGTTAATGAAAGGTGCTTTTACAAATCATTACTTTGTACTAAATATCACGTGATACAATTTTTTTATAATTTCTTTTATTTTCTTTTTCTTTTTTCAAATTTACTAATTTATGTATAAAAATTCAAGAAGGACTTGCCATGCAGAAATTCTTTTAATTTATTTTTAAATGCTTGTTGGCTATCTGTCAGGCTTTTGATGCTGTTTGGTAAGTGACCAAAGACTTTTGTGGCAGCATAATACACCCCCTTTCTGTGCCAAAGCTAGAGTTAACCTTGAATAGCGAAGATAATTCTTTCTCCTAGTGTTGTAGCTATGTACACTGCTATTGCTTTTAAATTCCGTGGGATTGGTAATAACAAATTTCGTAAGTGAATCTATATAATGAGTGTCTCCAGGATGATCTTGGATGGACTTCGGCAATTATTCTGATCACACGCTTTTTTGCAATGAATACTTTTTACTCAATGATGAATTACCCCAGAAAATGATGTCATAGGCATAGTAAGCTAATTTACTGAGATGTATATCACCAAAATTTGCAATTACCCTAATAGCATAAGTTGCTGAACTCGAACGTTTCGACAGATCTTCAATGTGTTTTTTCCAGTTCAACCCCTCATCAATGCTTACACCTAAAAATTTTGAATATTCTACCTTTGACACAGATTTCTGACCAAAGTCTATATTTATAGATGGTGTCATTCCATTTACTGTATGGAACTGTATGTACTGTGTTTTATCAAAATTTAATGATAGTCCATTTGCTGAGAACCACTTAATGATGTTCTTAAAGACGTCGTTTATAATTTCATCAGTTAGTTCTTTCTGTCAGGTGTGATAACTATACTTGTATCATCAGCAAGAAGAACCAGCTTTTCATCTTCATGAATATAGAATGGCAAGCCATTAATATACATGAAAATTAAGCGTTTCCGGACACATGTCCACATAACATATTTTCTTTCTTTGTGTGTGAGGAATGTTTCCTGAAAGTTTGGCCGTACCTTCTTGTAACACCCTGTATGTTAAGAACAGCAAAGGGCCCAAGACTGAACCTTGTGGCACCCCATTTTTGATTGCACCCCAGTTTGAGAAATCAGCTGTGTTTTGCATAGTATGAGAATTACTGATGTCAACTCTTCCTATTAGGTATGATTTAAACCATTTGTACACCGTCCCATTCATACCACAATACTTTAGTTTATCTAGAAAAATTCCATGATTTACACAATCAAAAGCCTTGGAGAGACCACAAAAAATCCCAACGGGTGATGTCCGGTTATTCAGAGCATTTAATGGGCAGAAGTAGTAAATTGCACTGTGCCTAAAATAAAGAGGAAGGCTTGAGAAGTGTGGATAATCTTAGGACGTTAGTCATGATGTATACCTTATTCACAGCTGTATATTTATTCCAAAGTAGCTTCGTAGACACAGGAGGCATTATGTCAGTGTATTTGAGAGGCGTGTGTGGCATTAACAATTAACATTATTCCTTTAGGAATATTGCTTCTGCCTTCAAAATATTTGTGGAAATCTCTAAACTTATTAAATCACTTACATATGTTTCTCTTATGAATAATCTGAGTTTGTCCCAATTTATGAATAGAGCTTTAAAATTTTGGACTTTTAATCGGAAAAGCAAACGTTAAAAAATGTAGAGCATTTAATTCTGTATCGATTGCGTACCAAGATTTTCCTATCTGATTAGCTTGTCTAGAAAACATACTACGGTAAAGAAGGGTAAATTCACTCTTTCCGAAAAACGCTTGCTTCGTCTGTGGTATGTGGTAATTATTCAGCAATCAGTCGTCATAAATATAAATTCTTTATTTGTTGGCAAATCCGGATTTCGACCACTGTGTGGTCATTATCAATGCATAAAATAAATTAAAAAACTTAAAATATCTCGACCTCCATGTAGGAGGTGGCGTTTGTACTGACGCAGCTGTTACAATCTGCTGCGTCAGTACAAACGCAACCTCCTACATGGAGGTCGAGATATTTTAAGTTTTTTAATTTATTTTATGCATTGATAATGACCACACAGTGGTCGAAATCCGGATTTGCCAACAAATAAAGAATTTATATTTATGACGACTGATTGCTGAATAATTACCACAAATCAAATACAGTCGTGGAGCACCCAGTCCAATATGGAATCAAAACTTGCTTCGTCAATATACAACGTGTAGCAGCTGAGATTTGGCCAGTTTGACGCAAAATTTTATTACAGAAAAATGATGGAACATAAAATTTTGTTTGTAAGAACTCAATGAACAACTTTCCAAGAAGAAAATATCGCCATTAATGAATTATGTATATTTGCAGTTCGAGTGTTAACATACGTAGGCGACATTGAAATACAATATAATTGGCATACTTTGCTCACTTTTATTCCTCAATGTCAAACAATAGTTTTCACAGCCCAAAGCGTGTTAATACGGTCCATTTATGAGTAAATTCACAGTCACGATGACGAAGCTTCTTCAATGCACTCGGTATACTAACCATTGACACTCAGTATATTTATTTCGTAATGAAATTCGTCATCAGTAATGTATCCCTTTTTCCTACACACATCTCCATTTACACGTACAATACTAGCAACAAAAGCGATCTATACCAGGACTTAAAAGTACTTACTTTAGTTCAAAAAGGATTCCACTACTCGAAAACACACATTTTAAATAACTTTCAAGTAACCATAAAAAATTAGCTACAAAAAAAGATCAGTTTAAGACGACCCTCAAATATTACTAATATATAAACCGGAATATCGATATGTTCCGCATCCACGAGGATCTCCTCAATACGTATCTAAGGAAAGAAAAGCTAATCTAATCTATTCTCAAACGTAATCTTTCTACGTTACATTCCATGGATTTTTCTGGAATTTGCTTTCTTATTGTGTTTTTACTGGTACACATTATCAAGATAGTAGTTTTTAAAACCATGAAATTAGAAGAGTTATATCATATAAAGAACAAAATATTAGTTATCAGGGCGTTCGCGGAAATAAATACAAAATTTGTAATTTTGTTTTACTTGGAATCATGAAACTTCATTCAATTAACAATAAATTGAAATATTTATTACTAGCTTATATGCCCGTGCATTTCAACGGTTGTTAAAGAAGGGAATATGCGTATCATGGCTTTTTAGTGTTCCAGACCTCAGTAAGTAAAAATCCTTGTTAGATCGCTCTGTCAATAATTTCAGTTGTCATATGTAAGTAAAAGTCATTGTCCGAAACGAGGTATCTTCATAAAGATGTCACATGTAGGTAAAAGTCATCCTCCGAAACGATGTATCTTCATAAAGTTTTTGATACAAAATGAAACGTGCCAAAAGAAGCAAAGAAATGTCGTTAAATATTTAACACACAACGCTAAATCAGTAACAGTATGTTCAATGTTTGTTGGTATTCGCAGAGATAAGATTGCTTGCTTCTATCACAGACGTTCGCTTCCTTGCTGTACTAACCCATACTTTTTTCACAGCAGCGGCGTCTATTAGTTCTTTGGTGCACTACAGCGCCTCTATCGCTTGTTTGCTGTACTATAACTACTTCAAGCATAGCCTACATCTAAATATTTTTCCGTGATCTCACGTTTATGAAACGAAGTTGCTCCATGCTAATCAGTGTCTGCGAATCGTGTTACAAATGGGCATATCTTCATAAATATGATGTAGCTTACATCATACATTAGTGATATTTGCCATTTTAATTTATTTCATCATCATTCGTATCTCTTGACAATGAACTAAGGCATGGAAAACTGATATATTATCACAATCTTAATGCACTGGTCAGCCAGAACATTGTGCCCACCTACTTACTATCGCTATAAAGTCTGCAGGGTTATTTGTCTGATAGTAAGCAATATGTGTACCAAGTGTAATTGAAATCGGTCCATTATTTTAGGGAGAGATGTGGAAAAAGAGCGCATGATGTAGCAGTTATTTCCTGAAATATGTGTCGTATTATTATGTAAATTCGAAGGTACATTCAGTGGTGTATGTGCCTAATGTCTGCAAAATGTATCGTAAATGGTGTCAGTAGTAAAGTCGTAATAAATCAAAACCTCATGCATGGTGATGCGGTTTTTCATGAACCTAATTGCTTATGACTTCATATCTCGTGAACTATATGTCGAACTGTGATATATTATCGCAAGAACATCCAGTGGTACGTATGTGTACTATCTGTGAAGTGTCTGGCGTATAACATTTACAGTGTAGAAGTAATAACTTGTTCAAAAAATGTTCAAATGTTTGTAAAACAGACTACTTAAACTAAGGTAAACTAAACTAAGGACAACACACACACCCATGCCCCAGGGAGGACTCGAACCTTCGATGGCGAGCAACCGCGCGCTCGGCAGCGAGTCGCCTTAGACCGCTCGGCTACTCCACCGGGGCTAATAACTTGTAACGTCATGCCAAATGCCGTAAATATACATCATGGACGTCGGAAAAGTAGTTAGCGATAAACTTTTTTCCTTTCGTCATTTTGTTGCGGTTGTCAGCGAGAAAAGTTTCGTAAAGATTTGAAATTATGTTTACAATTTATTGCAAGCCGCTAAGTGCTCTCATTCTCAAATAGTTGACGAATAAAATCACACTATCACACGCCGCAAGATGGGATAGATATAATTTTTTATGACGTGATATACTATGAACTATTTATCGTATATGGTTTTTGCAACCACAGCAAATGATTCCTGACCTTAAAGAATATTTGTACGTAATTTGGTTGAAATTGGTCCATTAGTTTAGGAGCAGATGTAAAATATTATCGCAGCCGTTTTTCACGACTGTCATTGTTTATAACGTCATATCTCCTTACGTTTGTGTCGTTGGTGGTTCTTACTCCGACAGCGATTGTTGCCTGATAGTAAGGATCATGTGTACCAAGTTTGATTGAAATCGGTCCAGTAGTTTAGGAGTAAATGTGGAACATACACACACACACACACACACACACACACACATACACATACAGCCTATTTTATAAGATGTAAGATTATATAATGAAAACGTTATTTTTAACTACTTATAATCTGCTTTTTAATTATTTGAGGGTAATACTTAGGAGGATGAGAGACTAAACAACATTATCTGTAATTCTTCCATTTCCTCCATGTTAATATCCTCAGTGGAATCTCTATATTCTTTTTCCGAAATGTTACTATCTGTGTAATCAATGTCACATGGGTGCAGGATTGGCCCTTTCATAGTTTGCAGACAGTTTTATAGTTAATGCCGTTTCCTTGCAAGAAAAGTGAGCGTGTCGCAGCGGTTAATTTCTACTGCCAACACGCTGGAGGTTCCGCTTTCGGGACCACTTCGGTTTTTGCTTTTTTCTTTAAATCAGAATAGCCGGAAACTTTTCCATTTTATTTTACACAATATCAACAAACGTTTTGTGAAATTATTAAAAAAATCAATTTTGCCATAGCAATTTAATTTTCTGTTATTATTATAAAATCTTACTCGCTATCGCCTTTATCACTTGCTATGCTACAACAGAAATCAGGACTATATTAGTCGTAAGAGCAATCGAAACGTAATGGTTACAACACCAAGCAAATATCATAAAAGCTACATGCCTTGAAGGTGCACGGAGTTTTTAAGAGCGATTAAAAGAAAGATTATTTCATATTCACAGAATATATGACATCAACTGCGAATGGGCAAAGCTGAAAATGAGATCCCAACCGGGATCCGAACCAGGGTGTCTCACTTTCTTGGGAGATGCGCTGACCACTACACCACTGGATACACATTGATTACCGCACCTGCAAGGAGTACCTATGCACGCCTCTCATCACACACAAATTCTCAGATGTGCCCTGCCCACAGTACTCAAACTCGTAGTTTCATAAACTAATTCCCGTAAGAGTAAGGGCCCCAAACTTCCCCATCCTTCCCCACTAACGAATCCCAAGTGGGAACACATTTTCAGCTTTGCCCATTTACAGTTGATGTCATACATTCTGTGAATATGAAATATTCTGTGAATGCGAAAGAATAACAACTGCAGAATCAGAATCGACGTGTGTTCTTTCGGAACAGGATGCCGGTGACGGGCAATGATTCTTCTGTTAGTGGGGAAGTTTGGAGCCCTTACTCTTACGGAAATCAGTTTATGAAACTACGAGTTTGACTACTGTGGGCAGGGTAAAGCTGGGAATTTGTGTCTGACGGTGGTCGTGCTTAGGTAGTCCTTGCAGGTGCGGGGATCACTGTCTCCCCAGTGGTGTAGCGGTCAGCGCAACTCCCTAGAAAGCGGGAGACCTGACTTCGAATCCAGGCTGGGTACACAATTTCAGCTTTGCCCATTCGCAGTTGATGCAATATATTCTGTTAATAAGAAAGAATAATAACTGCAGGATCAGAAGTGACGTCTGTTCTTTTGGAACAGACGCCACACACACACACACACACACACACACACACACACACACACACACACGTCTTTCATCCGTTAACTTTCATGCGAACCATGAGTATTTGATTATCTTCCGAAACGAGATGCCTTGAAATGATGCAAGGTTCATGAGTGTAGTTTTACAGGAATATCATTCGGATTTCTGGTGTGGCATCGCAGGCGATAGCGAGTAAGATTTTGTAATTATGGCGTTAAAACTAAACTGGTGCGATAAAATCGAATATTTCTTACTAATTTCACATAATGTACACTGTTTGTTGATATTCTGTCAATTAGAATTGAAAAATGTCGGACTATTCTGATTTTTTCAAACAAAAACAATAAGAGGACCCAAACACGGTACCGCAATCGTGGTATCTGTAAACTCAACCGCTGCGCCAGGCTTACATGGTTGGAGCGTGGCTAAGTTTATCATTCGGGACCTACAACTTCTTCTGCGGTGTTCCTAATTCTGCTCGCTATCTGACAAGAAACTTCATGCTATTCTGAGTTGCAGATGTTTGTGGCCGTCTGTGGATCGTTGTGTTAGTTGGTGTTGTCCGCTTTGTCAATGATATTTCGATAATATACAGGGTGTTACAAAAAGGTACTGCCAAACTTTCATGTAACATTCCTCACACACAAAGAAAGAAAATATGTTATGTGGACATGTATCCGCAAAAGCTTAATTTCCACGTTAGAGCTCATTTCAGTATTTCTCTTTAAATGTAAATTGAAATAATTCGTGCAAACAATTGTCAAAATACCCAATTATTTCGTTAGTATGTACTGTACTTCCTCGATTCACCGCCAGTTGGCCCAATTGAAGGAAGGTAATGTTGACTACAGCGCTTGTGTTGACATGCGACTCATTGCTCTACAGTACTAGCATCAAGCACATCCTTCTTTCCGAAAACAATATGTGACTGGAATAGGAATCGATAGTGGTACTCAAGGTACCCTCCGCCACACACCGCCAGGTGGCTTGCGGAGTATTGTTGTAGATGTAGATGTAGATCAGTACGTAGCATCAACTGGTTAGTGTTCACCAAGATCGTGGTTTTGCAGTCAGTGCAATGTTTACTAATGCGGAGTTGGCAGATGTTGATGTATGGATTAGCACGGGGAAATAGCCGTGGCGCGGTACGTTTGTATCGTGACAAATTTCCAGAACGTAGGTATCCCGACAGGAAGACGTTCGAAGCAATTAATCGGCGTCTTAGGAAGCACGGAACATTTCAGCCTATGACTCGCGACTGGGGAAGACCTAGAACGACGGGGACACCTGCAACGGACGAGGGAATTCTTCGTCCAGTTGACGATAACTCTAATGTCAGCGTCGGAGAAGGGCTGCTTCAGCGCATCAGGGATTCCATGCGACGGAGGGTGGATGCATGTATCCTCGATAGCGGAGGACATTTTGAACATTTCCTGTAACAAAGTGAAGTCACGCTGGTACGTTCTGTTGCTGTGTGTTTCCATTCCATGATTAATGTGATTTGAAGAGAAGTAATAAAATGAGCTACAACATGGAAATGTTCGCAATTTGTCCACATAAAAGAGCAATGTCTACATAACATATTTTCTTTCTTTGTGTGTGAGGAATGTTTCCTGGAAGTTTGGCAGTACCTTTTTGTAGCGCTCTGTATTTTACGTATAGATTTTTGTCTTTTCAATACTATCAACTATTCAATACAGCAGCTATAACGATGCCACGTGACTATGATACTGTACATAACTTGCAGTAAATTTGAAAAACATCCAACAATTTAACTTTAACCGGTTGTATGTTCTGCATTATTGAACGATTGAAACCTATGCTACTTTTTGATTCACTTGTTAAAAGCTCTTACATTTTGCTAGCATGTTAATCCTGTACGAACAGTAAAAACATAGAACAACTTTGATTCCTTTCATATATTGTAGTGTAGTTTCATTGTATATCTGCTACCTTCACTGCGCGATAGTAATAGTTTTAGTAGCGACGACAGCGATGCTAAGGCAGAGTTACTAAACACAGCGTTCCGAAATTTCTTCGAAGAGAAGACGTAGTAAATATTCCAGAATTCGAATTAAGAACAATAAGACATAGGTAGTTATTCTCGGAAATGTAAAATAATGAAAAACACTTAGAAAAAGCAAGTACTGAGGTCCTCATTGTACTTTTCAGAGTATGTTGATTCAATACCTCCGCATGCCGACGTAGCTACTTCGCGCTTAGCGCAATATCCGTACCCAAAGACTGGAAAATTATACGGGTGTCATAAGCTATCGTAAAAGGCAGTAAGAGTTATTCACTAAATTACACCTATCACTGAGTTGATTAGCGGGATAGTTTTAGGAACATATACTTTGCTAGCACATTATGAATTACCTGGAAGAGAACAATTTGTTGACCGATAGTGAACTCTGATTCAGAAATTATCGTTTTACAGCAACACGAAGTGGTAAGTACTATTAACAAGGGATATCAAATTTTGTGAATGAAACACACAAGAGAACTGTCAAATATTCAGCAAATTTATTGGTTTTACAAAGCGTTTTTCGGCAGTTAAGCCATCATAACGTAAACAATACATATTTAAGTTTCAAATATATTCTTGCAATTCAAGTTGTAGTGTAAATTCCTGACATTTATACGATATGTGAGAATATAATAAATTACGACATTATCCCAAGAAATATAAATTGAAACAATAGACACTGGCTGAAAAAATGGTGACAAATTCTGTATTGCCCAGTCAGGCAGAGCAATTTGTACTAGACTAAAAGAACACCACAGAAGTTAGAAACTTAGCCAAGGAAATTCTACATTTGGAGACCACCAGCTCAAAGAAGGCTACAGTTATATTGTAACACATGAAGACATATATTAAACGAGAAGGAAGGAAAATGAACTTGTTTGAAATAATGCAAATTATTAAACATACATATATTTCCCCATACCTGGTACTGAATGATCAGACAATTTTTATACTCACCACTTCTGACTGCAGTAATTCTTGTCTATTCACAACTGTTTGGCTGCTTACCTGATACAAATTGCAAAGCCTTATTTTATTACTAACCATAGTTTAACTTTACCAGTTAAAATTTTAACTTATATTCACAGGTGTTTCGTTCAACTTAGTCGCACGCTTCCATGTTCGAGAATTGGACCTGTTTAAGATAATTGTATTTCAATTTTTTCAACCAATTTGTATTGTTTCAGTTTATATTTAGAGAGATAATGTTGTGATTTATTATATTCTCACAGATTTTATAAATGTCAGGAATTTACAACACAACCTGAATTTTAACAATTTTTCTCGGGTTAGATTTAAACTGAAGCATTAGTCTTCCTTGAATGTTATATATTTACCAACTTAACATATTTGAATATTAAAGTTGTATTGTTTACCTGATAATGGCGTAATAGCCGAAAACCGGATTGTAAAACCAATAAATTTGTAGAATACTCAGTTATTTCTGCCTTTCATTTACAATGTATAATATATACTGCCAAAAACAGACGAAACAGTTCGTGAATAGCTGGGATTTTTAACAGGACGAAACTACTGGGTTATCAGTCCCTCAGTAAATAGGATCTCAAATTGTTTACATATGTCTAGAGTTAAAGAAGGCTTTTGACACAGTATCTCTCAAGTGGCTTTTAATCAAATTGCTTGCTTGTGGAATACCGTCTCGTTGTGAGACTGGATTTGTGATTTACTGCCAGTAAGGACACAGTCCGTCGTAACTGACTTCCCAGGGAATGCGTAGTTACATTGGCTGACAGAAGCTAGAGCAGGTCTACCTAAGACCTGCTCTACTTGTTTGTCGTCTTTTGCGGCACTGTTGCGTAGTGTGGGATCCTTACTAGGTGGGAGTAACGGACGCCTTAGAGAAAGTTCAGGCAAAGGTTTTTATTATTATTATTATTATTATTGCGATACCGGGACGAGGGTGTCACAGAAATTACGCAAAAGTTAGTGTGGGAATCAATAAAAGGTGTACTTCATTCATTGCGTCGAAATCTTTTTACGAAATTCATTACACCAACATTTTCCTCCAAATGCGATTTTGTTGACAGCCACTTAAAAAGGAGCATTTATCATCTGAAAAAAATAAGAAAAGAATCATCAGACGGAATGTTTCAGACGTTCCAAAATCATCAGACGGAATGATTTAGGTGTTCCTTTTTGTCAGCACGCTGTTCGAGAATGGAACGGTAGAGAGATCATCTGAAATCCATGAGCTGTATGGCAGGCAGTGAATTGTTAATTGCCGAGTAGTTATGAAGAGGTAGACATACGAAACTTTATATATATATATATATATATATATATATATATATATATATATATATATATCATGCACAAGAAACTGGAAACCCCAGCTTGTACGGCTATCGGCTACGAGGATCAGGATCGTCCGTCTCTTCGTTATAACCGGTTTTCACTGCACCGAGCATGGCCTACAGTTTTCATCTGTGATTCGGTTTTACGAATTAAGACATTTATAATCTTCTTCCAACTAAATGAACTGCCGTCGCCAAGGACTCTTGAAACGAAGAACAATTATTTTTTTGCATCCTAATTAATAATTATGTACAGGAATCAATTTGGTTTATTCAAGTAGAATTGCGCTCTTTTTTATCACCGGAATATCGGAACTATCACGTAAATTCAGTGATGTTACTCCTTTGAGTATCTAACAAGAAATTACGGAGTTAAAACACGATTAATATAGGGATTTTTGTGATACTGTCACACCGTAACAAATGAATATATTCCATGTTAATCTGAACACACTAAACTCGACAAGTATTAGAAGGATTTTCATGGCCTTTCAAGGGAAACTTGAGTAAAAATTAGAGTAACATACAAGGCTATACGTCATCTTAATTGGATCTCGAATAGTCCTGTTGTTGTAGTCCTCAGTCCGGAGACGTTTGATGCAGCTCTCCACCTCTATCATGAAAGCCTCTTCATCTACTCGTCAGAACGGCAACCTACATCTACGTGAATCTATTTGAATCTCTTGGTCTCCCTCTTAGGTTTTTACCCCACACACTTCCCTCCAATGCTAAATTCACGATTACTCGATGTCAAAGAATGCGTCCTACAAATCGATCGCTTATTTTAGTCAAGGTGTTCCAGAATTTCCTTTTCTCTCCAATTATGTTCAGTACCTCCTAATTAGTCACGCGATCAACCCACATAATCTTCAGCATTCTTCTGTTGCACCACATTTCAAAAACTATATCATCTTCCTGTCCGCACTCAAAAAATGTTCAAATGTTTGTAAATCTATCGAACAAAACTGCGTGGTCATCAGTCCGTAGCTTACAAACTACTTAAACTAAGGTTAACTAACCTAGGGACAACATACACACATCCATGCCCAAGGGAGAACTCGAACCTCCACGTCGAGCAGCCGCGCGCTCCGCAGCGAGGCGCTTTAGACCGCTCGGCTACTCCACTATTTATCGTCTAGTTTTCACTCCCGTACAAGGCAACACTCCACACAAATGCCTTCAGAAAAGACTTCCTTACACTTTAATTAATATTCGATGTTAACAAATTTCTGTTTTTCAAAACCGCGTTTCTCCCCATTGCTATTCTGCATTTTACATCCCCTGTACTGCGACTATCATAAGTTATTTTACTGCCCAAGTAACAAAACTCATATAGCACCTTTACTGTTTCGTTACCTAATCTAACATCTTTAGCGTCGCCTGATTTACTTAGACTGCACTTAATTACCCTTGTTTTGCTTTTGTTGATGTTCCTCTTATACTCACCTTTCAACACACTGTCCATTCCGTACAACTGCTCCTCCAGGTCCTTTGCTGTCTGACAGAATTACAATGTCATCGGTAAAACGCAATTCCTTCTCCAGATTTCTCTTTGTTTTCTTTATAGCTTGCTCAACGTACAAATTTAATAACATTGGAGAAATGCTATAACCCTTTCATACTCCCTTCCCAAACTCTGCATCCCTTTCATGGCCTTCAACTCTTAGGTCCGTTATTTGTGCAAGTTCTAAATAACCTTCGGTTCCCTATATTTTACTCCTGCTTATTTCAAGATCAGAAAGAATGTATTCTAATAGTTATAATAATCACAATAATATGGAAGGGGCAAAATTACCGCTGTGAAAGCACTAACAAACATGGTCATGCTTGAAAATTGCTAAATATTAATGTAAATGGTAGTTAGGTAATCGTTTTCTCTCTCTCTCTCTCTCTCTCTCTCTCTGTCACACACACTCACACACACACACACACACACACACACACACACACACACACACATATGCCCCAGGGAGGACTAGAACCTCCGACGGCGAGCAACCGCGAGCTTCTCAGCGAGGCGCCTTAGACCGCTCGTATACTCCACCGCGGCGAAGTTTTTTTTTTTTTTTTTTTTTTTTTTTTTTTTTTTTTTTGTGATGATTATGCCTTATAGAATCCAAAGATAAATGGACATCACATTCGAGTACTAGGTTCTCGTTTGTTTTCATTTTTATCTTAGAATCAATTTGGCTATTTTTATCTATAACCGCGCGGGAGTTGCCGAGCGGTCTGGAGCGGCACGTTACGGATCGCGCCGACACCGCCGTCGGAGGTTCGAATCCTCCCTCTGGCATGGATGTGTGTGTTGTCCTCAGGTTAGTTTAACTTAGTTTAAGTAGTTTGTAAGTCTAGGGACTGATGACCAACGTAGTTTGTTTTGCGTCTCGTTTCCGCCGGTTGTCCTAGGTGTCGGTGGCCGAGTGACACAGGGAAATAGGATGCACGCGTGTGGGTAGGTACAGTGTCTGAGGTGACCAGCCAGAGGGACAGCAGAAACTAGAAACACTAAGCTAGATTAGAACAAGATATGTATTTCGTATCAATCTTATAATACTTAACTTTTACAAGTATCATGACTGCAGAATGCTGATACATATTTGAACTAGATAGAGGCCTGCCTACTGATGAGTCCTAGTGCCTGTCCTAATCCCAAGTGACCGATGCAGTTCAGTGGTGGCCACGAGCGGGATTCAGCAGAGGGCGTTCGTGGCTGACGTCGTAAGAACGCCGCCCCGTGCTTGCATGGCGGCGCGCGGCGAAAGTACGTGGCGCGCACTTCAGACTTGTGCGACACCGCAGTTTGGTCCCATAGAATTACAAACATTTGAACATTATATCTATGTGCTTCTGTTGATGATCTGAAAAAGGTGACTGAGGAAAACGAGCTGCGAGATTTAGAATTCGTGTATACGATTTCAGTATTACATAATGAATTGATCGCTATTCAAGCCTTAACGACAAAACCGTGTAAGAATCGTATGAGGAAACGATAAGCGCACTTGCTTTTATTCGGCTAAGTTCATTCGTGACAGAATACATAGCTTTCCGTAAGAGTATTTATTGCTCTATTTCCATGGCTTTTTCTCGGCGTACTCACCCACGGTTACGCATTTTAATGATTTTTGCACCTGAAAGTTACTCATGAATCACATTGTCTATTTGTTAAAACATTCTCAAAATCCGTTCCATAATTTTTGAACATCTCCAGGACAGACAGACGGCGAAGGGACATGGAAGTTATCCACAACGGTCTTACGCCGTAATTGAGTCTGAGAACTGTTTGCATAGAAGATTTCTTAATGCACTAATGATCTCATGCTCTTCCAATGCGGCCTATATAAACTGACGTTGCAGTCTGTCACAGGTAACACCGTAAACACGTAGAGACTTCTGGGTCGCTTCTTTTTGTTCTGAAATAAACTGATATGTATTCTAGATTTTCATAAACTGCTCTTTCGCTCTGCTCAAACGTTGGAAAGGTTCCTTTTAAAAGTGATGGACTATATCCTTCACTATCCTTAACAGAAACAATCTACAGCTTATAGTGTAATGACCAAGTCGTCGGAGCAGCTAAACACGCCCGCGCACCGCCCGTGAGGGCAGTTGTAAACATGGGCTTTTTTGTGTCATCAGCGACCATCTGTGCTATTAAGGTAATTGTAATAATCGATTTTATGCTGCTCACAACTAAAAAAAAAGTTCCATTATCCACGTTTCGTAACTGTGCCTTGTAATTTTTTTATAAATTCTGTCACATAGATAATCTCAGGATGCCGTCCTAAAGGGCGAAACGAGTTGTTAATTATAGAATAAAACAATGTGCAATCAAGACGGTTTTTTTACTGAAAGAATACCTTTCCTTTTTGAGTAGGTATACCATATCCTTCAAAAAGGTGCTAAGTAATCTGTCATTTAACTTTTTTATTTTTATTTTTTCTTCTTCAAATAAAATGATATTTTTCAGTTAATATTCTGCAGTTTCCAAGAAAACCGATCTTACAGAGTGCCCTGTTAAATACTGTTTCCTAATTTTACTTATGATTAGGAAACTGAAGGGAAACAAATATATATATATATATATATATATATATATATATATATATATATATATATATATATATATATGGTGACTTTTTATGCCAAACGTTGCCTGTCGTAAACTGTGTTACAAAATGTACTGTTGTTATTATTCTGATATAGCATTGCAAGTGTTGTTCTCTGTCCGCACGGTGCGCTGCTATCGCAGTGTAGTACAAAAGTGAGCAGGAGTGTGGCGACCGTATTTGTTCTTCTGAGCCTTAGCCCCTTAAGTGCATTGCCGCAAGCGCTGCTCGGAAACCTAACATTGCGTTTACGGTGAGAGGGCTGCTTATGTAAATCAAGGTGCGTTCTGCTTCGCGGTAGCATCCTCGAACGGGTAAGGCCCAGAGGAACCGCAACAGAGAAAGTGGAACTCATCCCGCATTCTGAGTAACGAGACGTGTGCTGCTAAGAGGTACTGACTAGTCCAACGAAATTATGCAGTGGCATTTACGACGCGAGGAAATGTGTCGGCCATAAGACTAAAGTTGCATCAGTTGATTGTGCCATCTATTCTCAACACCTGACATGACTGTCAATGAAACTTACAAAAAATCAGCATTGTAGCTCCTGTGTTCTTCTTTATGGGAGAGCGGGGCAAGTTGGCCATATTATTTTTTATTAATACTAATTTATTTGACATATTTAAATTTATGAAATTATTGTTAAATTTTAGATAGGTCTCTACTGAATCTGGATGGCAGTTATTAAGCTAGAAAATATCAAAGTATTAGAAAAAATTAATTACTAGACATATGTCAAGTTGGCCAATGTGCCCCAACTTCGAGGTAAGTTGGCCCATAGGCTGGGGCACGTTGACCCATTTAGTCGTTTGGTAACTATAACTAGGAAATAGAAATAAAACTGTTATCAAGAAATATACTTTAACGAATACAATATTAAGTTGAATATTGAGTTGTCGCGCGGGAGTAGCAGAGCAGTTCGGAGCGCCACGTTGCGGATTGGGCGGCCTGCCGAGTCGGAGGTTCGAATCCTCCCCCGGTAATGGATGTTTGTGCCGTCTTTAGTATAAGTTATTTTTTAGGTAGTTTGTAAGTTTAGGGACTGATGACTCCGCAGTTAAGTCCCATAAGCTTAAAAAATATTTTAACATTTTTGAATACTGAGTAAAATGCTTAACATTGAGGACTATGACAACAGGACAGGTTAAACGTATTGCGATTTATAGTGTCTTAATACAAACCAGTCAACTTTAATCAGCTCCAAACGATCAGCACTGTTTTAATGCTCGTAAAATAGTCAAAGGATTTCATTTTTCACGGATCTCTGATGAGCCCAACGCTTATAGTTTTGCACTGAATTCCTTATTCCCCATTTGACTGTTTCCTCATCGTTACCATTATCACCATCTTGCCTTTTTTCCGTTTTATGACTCCTGCAGTTCATTTGGTTAATTTCATTGTACATTCGTCGCACTTCCTTTTTGAAAAAGGGCTTTTCTAGCCTGTGATCTAATTTTTCATCAGTATTTCTGTCCAATGCTTTGGTCCAATGGGAAGGCTTGAAATTCAGTTTCTGTTTCCTGAATTTCAATTATATATACGAATTGATATGAGGTCTGTCTGTACTTAGTACCGTGCATCAACTACGATTTTCTTGGAATCCCAACGTTTTCGCTAACAGTCCTCACAGGTCTTTCCTTTCCTTTTACTTCTAAACCTGCTCTTAGCATTGTATCTTCAGAAATCATTCCCCTTTCATTCTTTTATAGTTTTCATCATTTTTATGATACTACAAATAAAACAAAGGTTTAAACCAGAGCTGTAATCATGATTTCAAAACAAGTAAATGAACGAGATTCTGTCTTCTCAGATCACTGCTTAATAGGGCGATCTGTTGACCTCTGGAATGTATCAAAATATGTTTAACTTCGAGAATTTTGTTAATAATTTAATAAACTCGAAGAATTGTAAACTTTATTACCATTAAAATAACAAAGCTTTCATCGAGTTTAAAGAAGTACAGCTCCTGTAGGGCGTGGCAGGTTGTCTTTGCTGGCCATCGTGCCCCGTCCTCTCTGGGCCAAACTGCGCCGATGGCCTTCTTTGCAATAAATTCTGTTCTTTAGAAAACTCACTGAAGCAATAGTCTGTAGGACCGGTAGCAAATCGAAACATTACTGTGGGCAATGCACCCTTTGAGATACAGTCAACATAATTTCCATTTGAAACATTCGGCCAACCACTTCACAAGTTTCAGATCCCTTCTGCGTAAAACTGCGCACGGTTGAATGTAGCTACCGGCCTGTACTGACGCTCAGAGACTTCAGAAATGGTGAAACGCCGATTGTGTCAGACCATTAAATCCACTTTTGAGTAAAAATGTCATCGTTAAAGTAGAACATTGGTCACTTCGTTCTTCATAATAGACGTTAGTGCATCCGTTACGAAACACGCAGTACTAACAGCCGAACAAACCTGCCTCTCATGTGATCTACATTTCAGTAACCGCACTGAGAACTGCTGTTGCTGTCATTTATTATGTCCACACAAATACTACGAAGAGTGAGAATGTAATCTTTCCCGGCGTATATTCCTGATGAAGAGCCGAGTGGCGGTTTCTTCAAACTGCGAAGTTTCGACGAGCGACATACCCGTCAGCTTCTGGCGAAGTGCTGAGACTGGGCGAATGCCGAGCTATCGAAGCGTGTTTTTTAAGTAAGGTCTGTTTGAACATGAATAACAATGGAAGGCGATTTCAAAAAAAGTTTATTTATTTTCAGGAAGTACATACTTTATTTTTCGACATAGTTGCCATGTATGTTCAAACACATATCATACCTCTCATCCGATTTTAAAACACACTCTTCATAACCAAAAGTTCACTGCCGTTTTCTCGTCGTCGTCATTGTAACGGTTGCCACCGAGATGTCGTTTGAGGTGGAGGAACAGATGGTTCTGAACGCCTGTTCTAACGAATCATCGCTTCAACTGATGCCACCAAATCTTATGTAATCGAAGAAGGGAGACCGAAGCGGTCCTCATCGCGAACCGGCCATCTTTGAATTCTCATACCCACCTACGCACTTTGCTTTCACTCATAACAGCATCACCGTACAGTTCGCAAATCAGTCGAATTTCTGCAGCAGACAGTTCCTTGTTGACGAACCTCACACTCTACATTTTGAAAGCACAGAACAGAACCGTACAGGTTAGCTATAGAGCTGAAACTGGGCACAGTTGTTCGCGTGGCATGCCGGTACACGACGCACGCTATCCTTGCGGTATGCTCACTACTAGTGACTACAAAAATACATACATTACTTTAAAAAAAATAGCCTCGTATTTCTCTGTAGACCTTACACTTGTCGTAACTAACTCTCCGATTTGTGGTTGATTCTGCCTTATGCAAGACACCTTTTGTTTTGTTTAAATACCCAAACTAGTTTCGGCACTTATTGTGCCATCTTCCGTGGGTTTCTGTCGTTTATTTTCTATAATAATATGTTACGTGTTTTGGTTATACAATCGTTTGCACAAGTTGTTTGGTTTTGACAATTTTGTTAGATGTTTCAGTCCTAATTTATTCAAGGTACTTATATTGTGTCATTCGCAGGATTTGCATGTGCATTAATTGTGGAATAACGAATTTTAACAACCTTTCATCTGCAACAACAAGACGTTTTTGTTTACGAAAATTAACTGGTTTATTGTAGGCCTACATTAGCATGGAGTATTATTGAACTTATTTCTATGTGGCTGTTTTGGCTTACTTGCATTTGAGCTGTGGTGTTGCTGCTCGTTTGTTTGTGGCGTGTTCTTTTGTTTTTTGGTCTTCAGTACGATTTTTGCTATGAAACAGCGCTGTTTACATCGCCAATTTTCTTGTTGTGGTGGCTGAATGGTGTTGCATTTGTTTGCGTGGCGTGTCTGTGATGTGGAGCGCGATTTTTGAATAGTTTAGATACTGACATTGTTTTGTGGGTGTTTATATGTGTATGTTTGGTTGTGTGTGTGTTAAACAGAGAGAGAGAGGGAGAGAGAGAGAGAGTACTGTATGCCTGTGTGTGTGTGGGTGGGGAGGGGGTTCAGCTGTGATGTGGTGGTGGGATTTATTTGTAAATTTCTTTTATGGTCTCAAAGAGTGTTTTGTTGCATAGTGACGTGTATTCATTCAGTACTTTCTTACATTGGGCTATTGCTATTTGGATTTGATAATTTTCTTCTATTGTTAGTTTTTGGAATAAACTGTTGCTGGTTTTTAGGATTTGTAGGTCTGTTTTTATGTTTGTTGGGGTGTGATTCTGTTTTATTAAATGTTCAGCGAATGTTGATTGACAGCTGCTACTTTTTAGTGCTCTGAGATGTTCAGTGTATCTTGTTTTGAAATTTTCGAGTCGCCCGCGTAGTTGTTTCCGAACGAGACAATGCTTCGCTATTGCACAATATGCATGGGAATTATATATCATCCTACGTTCATTCCCTTAATCTCTCTCTCTGCCGAACACATCCCGGCTATAGGTCTGTTTCTTTCCTTGTCCTCTTAGGCTATTGATTGTATTAGCTACCTGAATGTTAGCCATCTGAATGTAAGTCCGGCGTGGCTGGATATTTATTTATTCTAATACTCAGTCTATTAACTTCTCCCTCTTCTCTGTGTCCATAACCTTCTCCCTTAAACTACATCTGCCTTATCTGCCTTGTCATGCTAATCCCGTCCTCGTCGTCCCACTCTCGTACCTCTGCCAGTCTCTTCTGTCCCCTGTCTCTGTTCATCCCCTCGGTCCCCTCTATATGAAAAATTAATCTGCCAAATTCTTGGTGATTATTGAAACGGTATCAAAGTCTGTGGTAAGGTTCCCTCCACCGAGCATCGTACATAGTAGACAGTGATACTGTGATGTCTCTATTGTTTTGTAGGCCAAGTGTACAAATTTTAATCAAGTGTAACATACATAAAACCCCTCTTCAGTGCAATATTGGTTTTTTATCACCAAGTAAACCCAATGTTGGGCCATTTTCATAGCTTTTCTCGAAAAGAATAGTGACAGTAGCTGAGGACTCGCAGCTCCAGCGCCACTTCTCTCCATCCTGGAAAAAAACCTAAAGTTTGCGCAACGTTGGGTTGCTACTAGTTGGTAATAAACAACCAATTTTGCGCTCTAGACCGTTTTAATACATAAAATTATAATAAGGGCGCTGCCTTCTGAAAGAAACGAAATGTATCCAAAAATATGTTTCCAACAATGGAATAAAACTGTGTCGACGTCTGTTGTAAAGAAACCTCCACCATGCACCGTGTGAATCACTATATTGACAAAGCCTTTACTTTTGTTTCGACGCTCGCGTGTGCAAAATTTTATCGCAGTCGGACGAAAGGTACGGCAGCGCATAAAATTAAAATCTAATTACCAAATTCCACTTTTTCAGCCGTTCCTTTTGGTTTCCCCTATTTTATTCTAAACCACCCCTGTGTCCAAGCGAACAAAACAAAACATAAATATCATTCACATCGGTGAAACTAACTCTTAAGTCACGCAAGACGTAACATCCCTTTTATACGTGTGTACATGCCTGCCCGCAGTGGCTGTTGAAGTTGAAAAGAGCGTTCTTTCAGTGCAGCAGACAAGTCGACAGTCAAACGTGCTGACATTAACGAACACTATACCACTGTAATTGTCTTCTAGAGAGCTGTCGAATACAAAAAAAGTAAGCGGGCGTATTTAAAAAAATGTACTAATATCAGCTGATCCTTATGTCAGTTGATACCGGTACTTAAACCATTCACCAAATAAATATATACGTATACGTCGACCCTTTGGCATACGAAAACCACAATTCGTTGGTGTTCCCGTTCAGAAAATAAAAGATGTGTTACCTGTATGTAATCGACAGCAATAATAGGATAATATGAAATACACGAAAAATGTTGTCATTTTTAGTGAAATTATTAATTTCGTATATATAAGAGAGAGAGAGAGAGAGAGAGAGAGAGAGTGGTCCATCTGAAGTTTCGGATGAGATTATCTCGAAAACTATACATAGGGTAAAAACAGTGGTTAAGAAAAGTTAGTAACGTCACAAGGGGACATCAAATTATACCACACGTGACTCCCAGCCCCCATACCCTTCGGTGGGACGGGGACCAACTTTTAAATCTTAAATGGAAACACCATTTTTATCACAGATTCGGGTTCTCCATAGAAAAGTGATGAAGTTTTGTCTGAAAATTTTTGAAACCACTGACAGATGGCGCTGAAATCTATAAAAATTAAAATTGGGGAAGAATTCCACTATATTTCGAATAATCCGAGAAGGACGCATCAAAGCGGTACATTACTTCAAATTACGCAATTTATTTTTTCAAAATGTATCCTACCCACCACAGGTTTTGATGGAGGGAGGTGCTATGCATTCAGACGTCACTTCACTTTCAGAACCGTAAACATCAACTGACGAAAGGAAATTATTCTTTAGCGAAACATGGCTCACTATCCTCCTACAGAGATTGCTCATATGATATTAATTTTAGGTCCATGCCATAACAATTATGCTACAGCTGCACAATTGTATGCGGATCGTTACCCAAACAGACGACATCTAAGCGAAAACATTATTTGAAATTGAACTGAATAAACTCAAAATGGATTGATGCACCGTCCACCTCGTCATACAATGAAACTGACGCTCATATCCTTACTGTACTCGCCTGTATTCAACTGGATCCCGAAATTAGTAGTCGCGCGATTCAGAGATAAACTGGAATTCCGAAATCAACTGTTTTGAGAATTTTAAAGGCACAAATATCATGTGTATCATATCACACTGACACAGACATTAACGCCGAAATATATGCCAATACGCGTAAATTTCTGCCAATGTGCCTTGGAATTAATAAGAAGTGACATTACGTTCACCGATGAAGACACATTAAAAAGCATTGGCGAATGAAATCGTCATAGTTGTCATTATTGGTTCCCTGTCTATCCACAGTGGCATAAATTAATAGTATGGTTCGGAATTTTTTCTTCACACGAGCGGTTAAATCTTTAGAAGTATGTTTTTAAAAACAAAACTGTTGTGTTTATGGAATTAGAAGATTTCACTTAACTTCACATTCTAAATAGAAATAAACCCTGAGACAGCTTTTCTTTTCAAACATGTCAAAGACATTAAAGATAATGGTGAAGCACTGTATAAAATTGATGATGCGACCGGAAATCGAACCCGAACCTCCATTCTTACTAGGTAGACGTTTTACCGCCTTTTTTTTTCATCTGGCAGATCTATGGTTCGCGGTCGTTCATTCAGATCGTTTGTGGTTGTTCGTTGAATGGTTGACTCAGCTTTTTTATTACAGAGGGCGCTTAGCCCCCTGAACAGACGCGCTGAGCCACGGCACCCGGATCGCTACACCATCGCATCAGTAGCGTTTAAGGCACCTCGGAATAGGCTAAGCACGATTTCCTTCACGTCACAAACGTTAATTCAGCTTCTGTGTTCCCATAAATTAATGACACTACTGCCAAGGCTCTCCATGCAGCGGAATAGCATCTCGGCAATGGACATATTGCAACATGGAGAGCCTTGGCTGTAGTGGGAATAATTCACGGGAACACATAAGCTGAACTAAAGTTTGTGACGTAAAGGAAATCGTGCTTAGACTATTCCGAGGCACCTTACTCGCTAGTGATGCGGTGGTCTAGCGACTAGACATCTGTCTAGTAAGCATCAAGGAGCTGGTCAGATTTCCTGTCGTATCACGAATTTTAATTCAATGCTTAACCTTTATCTCTAACTTCACAGTATCACAAAGGTCTTCTACAGCAATGAAAATAAATATATTGTAATATCTTAAGATTCTAACTGTGTGAGGTACCAAACCTTTTGAATCGAGCAGAGGGTTTACTACGAAAAATACCAATGCCTATCCAGACATTTTCCTCTGTGAGGGAATTTGAAATGAAATCCAATGTTTGTAAATCTGTGGAACTTAAATAGTCTGATTATCAATCCCTAGGCTTACAAACTACTTAAACTAAGGACAACACACACACCCATGACCGAGGGAGGACTCAAACCTCTGACAGGAAAGCAACCGAGCGCTCCGCAGCAAGGCACCTTAGAACACTCGGCCATTCTACTGTGGCGAACGATATTTAAAATTTTTAATACCAGTTACATAAAATTTGATCTTGCACCAACAGTTGTTTTTATATAGATATTGTACCTTGGAATCCACGAGACCTACACGTGATCACATTCCTTTAAAATTGCAACAATTTTCTATATCTTGGAAAACTGAGAATATTGGCACAATTCTATTCAAAATGTTATAATTCGAAAATTTTAAAACTTGTATTTAGTTTTTTTCTAATACAACTTATTACGATTTTACTAAATCTTATATGGTATGTAAATTTAGTATAGAAAAAAATGTTTTCTGTTGCTACACAATTAAAATGGAATTGGACATTTTTCGCTACGTATTTAGCAATAAGACGTTACAAATGAAAATGTTATAACAAAAATGCAGATTTTGTCTCTTAACTCGAGATTACCAGTTACATCACATGTATTATCGCCGAACAGAAATATATTAGGTGACATACGACGGATTTCAAAGCAGTAAATGATGTTCCTCGCTTTTCACTCTTCGATCAAATACTATCGAGCGAATGAAATTGGCATAGCACAGAACATGTAGATTCGCTATGTGCTGATGCAAGTTACGGACCTGCATGACCCTTCACAGTGATAAAATTGTAGCATCCTTATAAAAATTAAGACAATTTAATCATTTTTCACAGACTTGTGAACGTCATGGAGTGTCTAAAATTCAATATTAAAATATAACTATATGTCTGCAAATTGTTTTTTTAATATTCCAAAACCATTTTCAGAAAGAGTCCCAATACTGTTGACTCTATGGTATTATGATTGATCTGTATTTTAATTGCCATGACGAAGTATGCAGTATATACAATATCTGACTTTGAAGTTTGGTTTAAAGTAAGAACGGTCGATTGGTCAAAATAGGCGAAATGCAACGCCGCAGCTGCGTAGCGGCCAGTTTTGACAATCTACCCGACCGTAGTTCAGTTGACCAACGTGTGTCTATTGTGTTACACCTGTTGGACGAAGTGCTAGTTTTTTTTTCTTTTTCTTTTTTTTAAGTTTGGCAAGCCACCCAAAGAAACGCTTGCGATGCTGGTACGTGTTTGTGGGGATCAAGCACCGTCCATTGTGTGTATGTGTGTGTGTGTGTGTGTGTGTGTGTGTGTGTGTGTGAGTGTGTGTACGAGTGGTTCACCTGTTTTCGGGGAGGCCGGAAAAGAGTTTCTGAAAATCCTCGTAACGGACGGCGGGAACCGCAGTCGGTGAAGAAAACATTGAGAAAGTGAGGACATTAATCACTAACGATCTTCGTTTAACTGTACATATGATAGCGGATGAACTGCAGATTAACTGTGAATCTGTTGGTTGGTTTGTGGGAGGAAGGGACCACCGTGAATCCGTGCGACAAATGCTTACCAAAAATAAAGGGAGAAAAGAAAAAAAAATGGAAAATACCGTGCCACATCAGTTGCTGACGATCAGAAGGAGATGCGTTAAGCGGCTTCGTAGGATTTTGGCTAAATGGCAGATGCGACAGCCAGTTTTTTGAATCGTATAGACCAGGGGTCGGAAAGTAATTTTAGGTGGGGTCCGGATACGAGGTGCATTCAAGTTCTAAGGCCTCCGATTTTTTTCTCCGGACTGGAAAGAGATAGAAACATGCGCATTGTCTTAAAATGAGACCGCCTTCATTGTCAATACGTCCCAGAGATGGCAGCACCGTACGGCAGATGGAATTTTACCGCCAGAGGTGAGAATGAGAACTGTTTTAGATACTTAAAATGGTGAACAACGTGCAATCATCCGTTTTCTGAATTTGCATGGTGTGACACCAATTGAAATTCATCGACAGTTGAAGGAGACATGTGGTGATGGAGTTAAGGATGTGTCGTTCGTGGATGCGACAGTTTAATGAAGGCAGAACATCGTGTGACAACAAATCGAAACAACCTCGGGCTCGCACAAGCCGGTCTGACGACATGATCGAGAAAGTGGATACGTTGTTTTGGGGGATCGCCGAATGACTGTTGAACAGATCGCCTCCAGAGTTGGCATTTATGTGGGTTCTGAAGAACAAATTCCTTCCTGCACTGCAACAAAAACGTCCGGGAAGGGCTGCGCGTGTGCTGTTTCACCAAGACAACGCACCCGCACATCGAGCTAATGTTACGCAACAGTTTCTACGTGATAACAACTTTGAATTGATTCCTCATGCTCCCTACTCACCTGACCTGGCTCCTAATGACTTTTGGCTTTTTCCATCAATGAAAGTCACTCTTCGTGGCCGCACATTCACCAGCCGTGCTGCTATTGCCTCAGCGATTTTCCAGAGGTCAAAACAGACTCCTAAAGAAGCCATCGCCACTGCCATGGAATCATGACGTCAGCGGTGTGAAAAATGTGTACGTCTGCAGGGCGATTACGTCGAGAAGTAACGCCAGTTTCATCGATTTCGGGTGAGTAGTTAATTTAAAAAAATCGGAGGCCTTAGAACTTGAATGCACCTCGTACTTTTGAAAATTTTTGTTATTAATTTTTAATTCAGTTTATTTATTTATTTATTTATTTGTTGTCAGTCAGCAGAACAAATAAATTACTCTTAATCTCAGTCTTGAGGTAGATAGGAAGGTCGTTTAACACACTCGACATGGCTATTGCCACTGGGGCGTGAGGTCCGCTTTTCCTTGCGGTCGGTGCACGCCTGCGTAGAACAAAGGCTCCAAATGTTCAAATTTTTGTTAAGATATGGGACCAAACTGGTGTGGTCATCTGTCGCTAGACTTACAAGCTATGTGAATTTAGTCAGACCTATCCTATGGACAACACACACACTCCCAAGCCCGAGAGAAGACTCGAACGTCCGGCGGAAGCGGACGCGCAGACCCTGACATGTCACGTGGAACCGCGTGGCCATTTCCACGCGGTGATAGGCTCTCAGTCCCGACCAGACTTACAGGTTGAAAGCAATACTCGAGAGAAGTCCTCAGGAGACATTTTGCCTTCAATTACGCTGGTTCTACAAGTACGCACATACTCCGAAATCCACCGAAAGGTGCGTGCAGGAGGATACACACTACCACTACCAGTTACTTGCTTTCCTGTTCCACACCCATATAAAACGAGGGCGAAACGAATATTTGTTTGCATCTGTACGAGTCCTAATATCTCTAATCCTATTCTTGTGGTCTTTACGTGAAAAGTAGTTTGGCGGCAGTAGAATCGATCTGCAGTCCGCCTCAAATTCCGGCGCTCTAAATTTCTGCAACAGTGCTTCTCGAGAAGAACGTCACCCTGCCTCCAGCGACTCCCGTTTGAGTTACCGAAGCATCTCAGTAAAACTCGCGCATTACTCGAATCTACCAGTTATAAACCTAGCCGCCCGCCTCTGAAATGCCTCTATGTCCTCCTCTATCCCAAACACTTGAGCAATACTCAAGATGAGGTAGTAAAACAGTTTTATATGTGTTCTCCTTTACAGACGGATTACACCTTCGCAATATTATAAATATTAATCTAAGTCGTACATTCACCTTCCTCACGAGGTCCTTACATGCTAGTTCCATTTCGCATCGTTGTGCAGCGTTACTCCTAGGTATTTAATTGAGACGACTCTGTCAAGCAGCACACTACTAATTCTGTTTTCCAACATTAAGGATTATTTCTCATACTCATTTGCATCTCCTTACATTGTCTTTTTACATTTAGCGCTATTTGCCATTCCTCACACCACCTAGAAATTTGGTTCAAGACATCCTACATTCTATTACAGTCATTCACTGATGACACCCTTTTCTTCACAACAGCAAACAGCCGCAATTTGCAACTCACAGGGTCAATCAAAGAAACAGGAGCCGGGGCGGCTAAATTTTGTCTAAAATGTTACTGAAGCGAATTGAAGAACAACTGGGGCCGACAGTAATATTAATATTGAAAATTACCTATATAATAGAAATTAATTTATAAATGTAAAGCTCTATAGCGTCCTCTCGTCCTTAAGAATTATTTAAGCCTTTTAACATAAAAGTTAAATTCTAAAAATTATTAAGAGATAGTTAATTACGTGCTGCTTTAGAAAAGGAAGGAGCTGTGTAGAGCATATATTTGGTATCAAAAGGATAATAGAGCACATTTCGTTACTAAACAATGCTATAAGGGATGCTTTAAAAATACAAAGTCCACAGGTGGTGATGCGGGTGTTGTTTATTGACGCGTTTCGATCTCGTCATCGTCAGAATCTAAAACATGGGGTAAAGTTTTGTATAATTGTACCACGTCATGGCCCTGCTAAGTATAGTTCAGCAGAGCTATGTTCAAAATGTTCAAATGTTTGTATAACTTATGGGACTTAACTACGGGGTCATCAGTCCCTAAACTTACAAACTCCTTATGAAATAGCTAACACTAAGGATGGCATCAGAAACGATCACACTCGGTAAGAGAGCTTGTATACAGTTGGAGAAAGAGGAGCGGAAAATTTTAACAGACGTAAAAGAAGATAAAGCAGTCAACAATCCGAAGATTGGTTTGAACTCCACAGTGCTTTACTAGACATGGTCCTGTTTGGAGGTGGTATGGCGTTGCTTTCCTCCGACCTTCGAACTGACTTACCCAGCCAGTTATAGGGGGACCTACAGTTTAACGTGGGTTCCGAACCACGGTGCTACTTGGTATTTTTCACATGAGCAATACTGCCAGAGATGAAATAAGTGTAAAGTGACAGATAAAAATCCTAGGACATGATGTGGATCGAACCTGGGACCTTTGGATTTGTAGTCTAGCACTCTGCCACTGTGCAACCGTGGCGCACTTTAAACGACATATATATATATATTGAGCGAGATAAGCAAAAGGAGGTTGTGGTTTGTTGGGCATATCATGAGGATGGACGATGAGACGTTGACTAAGAAGATAAGTAATGCAACATGTCATACGGGAAATAACTGGGTGAAGAAAGTCAGGAAGTCAGAGATGATTGGAAGATTGTAGTAATAAAAGCAAGGAATCTGGTACAGGACAGAGAGAAGTATAAAGGGTTGATGGATGGTCACAGGTGGCCGGACACCAAAATCAAAGTCATCTTAACAAAAGAAGACAGAACCAAAAGAAGCGAGAGAATGAAGAGGTACTTGAAAGAAAGAAGACGTGCAAAACAAACCACAGGTGATCCTGAAGGGTCCTAAAGAAGAAGCAGCAGAAAACTAACATGGTGTGGTACACAGGCGCCTGCATTATTTTTCATTTTTGTATATTTATTAATACTTTAGTCCGTAATAAAAATGGGTTGGAGGGTTGTTGTACGTCCAGAGCCGGGGGAAATCCCCGGTGGTGAGTGAGACTGTTTTTCTTGAGGGCGGCCGTGAACCGGCGACATTTCGCAGCCTTGGCAGTGCAGACGCTGTGAGGTTAGTAATGTACGTGTCTGTTTCGGCGGGCGTGCGCCGCTTGCAGAGTGGGGCTCGGGTCGGCGTTCTGCAACGCAGTCTGAGTGGGCCGCGAATAAATTCATGCGTCACCATGACGCCCACGCAAAATTTTCCTTATGGACACATCACGGAATTAACCACATCATATCAGACCACCTCGTACGATGATCCTGCGTACGATTCAGGGCTTCCCAGTCTTATTAGCTGTCGATCCCCTTTTTCAGGTGAAAGTCCACGGCGGACCCTTCGTGAGACAAGTGCACAGTATTGTTGAAAGTCAGTGGGAAGGCCACGAGAATAGAAATCAACAGTCTTTCGTTTCAATATGAAAAAACTTGAAATTATCGAAGTTCCCATTTCTTTCAACTTCAGCTACATTCAGCTACTTGATCTTGGGTTTACCATCATTGTTCAACACAGTAGACAGCCCATATCTCTAACAAGCCCGTGCTTCGAAACGTTAAAAAAGGACTTCTCCATACCATCGTTTTCAGTGTATCCGGACCTCGGTTGGTAAAAATTGTAGCGTTGTTGGGGCGCTTTGTTCAAATGTTTGTAAACCTAATGGACCAAACGTCTACGATTATTATTCCCTAGACTTACAAACTACTTAACCCTACTAACAAGAGCCGAGGGGACTGCGGCGCGTCAGTCACGGTCTGCACGGCCACAACGGTCGGGGGTTCGAATCCCCCCTCGGGCATGGATATTTGTGCCGTCCTTAGTGTTAGCTAGTTCATAAGTAGTTTGTAAGTTTAGGGACTGATAACGCCGTAGTTAAGTCCTATAACCTATACAAACATTTGAACATTTGAACCTACTAACAAGAAAGGCGACATACATACCCATTCCCGAGGGATGTCTCGAACTTCCGGCGGAAGGGACCGCTTTCTACGTCTACGAGTACATCTACACAAGTACTCTGCAATTCACACTGAAGTGCATGGATGATAGTTGATGGAACCGCTTTCATAGTGATTCTCTACAGTTCCATTCTCTAATACTACGCGTGGAAAATGATCATCAAAATCTTTCCGTTGTCGATCTGATTTCTGTTACTTTATTATGTTGATCATGCTTGCCTATATAGGTAGGTGGTAACAAAATATGTTAGCATCCGGAAGAGAAAGTTGCTGAAAGAAATTTCGCAAATAGATCTCTTCGCAACGAATAGCGCCTTTCTTTAATTGATTTCCAGTCTAACTCTTGCATCGCTTCCGTGACACTCTCTCCACTAAAGCTCGATAATAGCAAATGAGTTGCCCCTCTCTGTCCTTTCTCTAAATTTTCTGTCAGTCCAACTTGGAATTCCACAATGCGCTACAATAATCCAAAATAGGACGCACAAGTGTTGTAAACAGTTTCTTTAGTAGAACTGTTGCATCTTCTAAGTATTTTTTTCCAATTTAACTTGTTCGTAATTATTACCCTAGGTATTGATTGGATTTACGGCATGTAGATTTGATTGATTTATCGTGTTAATGAAGTTTAACGAGTTTCTTTCAGGAATCATATGGATCACTTCACACTTCTCATTATTAAGGGTCAACTGCCATTTTTATCACATTCCAGATATCTAAATAATTTTACAGTTGCTTTACATCTTCTGTTGACTTTACTGACCGGCAAGTGACAGAGTCATCCGCGAACAGTCTAAGGGAGCAACTCAGATTGTCTCGTAAATAGTTTATTAAAAAAAAAAAAAAGGAACAGTAGGGGCCCTATAACACTTCCCTGGGGAGCGCAGATAGCATTTCTGTTCTGGCCGGTGACTTGTCATCAATTACAACGTACTGTGGCCTTTCTGACAGGAAATGCCAAATGCAATCGCACAACTGTGGCGATATTCCATAAGCACACAGTTTAGTTAGAAGACGCGTGTGAGGTACAGTGTCGAAAACCTTCCGCAAATCTAGAAATACGGAATATATTTGACATCCCTTCTCGATAGCACTCATAACGTCATGTGAGCAAAGAGCTGTGTTTTACAAGAATTATACTTTCTGAATCTCTGTTTACTATGAGTGAATAGATCAATATTTGAGGAAAGTATACGTTCTAAAATCCTACTGCAAACCGACGTCAGTGATACAGGGCTTGAATATTGGCGTAACCTGTGCAACATTCCAGTCTTGGGGTACGGGCTGTTCGCTGAGCGAGCGGTTGTATATGATAACTAGGTATGGGGCTGTTGCATCAGCATACTCTGTAAGGAAACTAAGTGGTATACAATCGGTCCCGGGATACTTTAAGTGACTTAAGATGGGTATCTACTTATAAATTACGCATGCTGGCAGCTGTAATTGACACGGATTATGGGGTATTTGCTTTATCTTCTTTGTCAATAAACTAATTTGTTGAAGCCAAGAGACCGAAAAATTCTGAGGGTTTTAGGCGTTGTAGCGAAATACGGAAGACTCAACTGTTTTATAGGTATAGTTATTTGTAAACAGGATTGAAAATCCAATAAATACATACCCAAATCACAGTGAAAACTACATAAATTCTATCGCCCTTGCAACGAAATTTTCTGTAAATGAAAACTATGGATAAAATAGAAGGAATAAGATTACGTTTTAAATACGAACTAAATATGTCAACAGAAGCTACGAACAGTTGTTAAGTCTGTAATACTCAAAGCGAAGGCAGTAACTCGCTGTTCGATGCTAGTTTCTATTCGTAGAGATAAGATTGCGGCGCTTAATTCTCTCACTGCGGCAACAGCTCAACGGTGGCACTAATTAGTTCTTTCGTGCGCTATGGATTACACAAGGAGTAAAGATTTCCTGTAAGACAAAAAGCAAAAAGTATCTATCAGCCAAGAATAACTGACGTGCTGATTATTAGCTAAATACAAGGAATACTTTAAAATGTTAAGAAAAGTATTTCAGACATCTAAACAAATGCATTATGAGAACAAGATAGCACAATCAGAAATGGAAGAAAGAGAAAAATCACGCACACACAAACACACAGTGTGGTATATAGTGAAAGAGGAGACATGTAGCATTATGAGTGGATGATAAATTAGTAACTGATGGGAATAGTGTGGCAAATTCATTTAACAGGTACTCTATATCTGTTACTTATAGTATGGGATCGTCAGGGTTCGTAAATAATGCCCTTGAGTATCTACTACTAGCAGCTACAAATAAATTTAGGAACATTAATGCGTCATGCACGTTACAAGAAGAAATAATAACATAGTAAAATCTTTAAAAACAAAGCATTGTAGTGGTTCTGATGAAATATGAGGAAAGATATTTAAGGCGTGTTCTTGTGAGTTTAGCACAATTGTAACTTATTTCCGTAACCAGTCTATTACAGCTGTAACATTTCCAGTTTGGCTAATATATGCGCATATTGAAACTTTATTCAAGAAAGGGAATACAAAGATACCATCAGACAGATTTGTGTAAATCAGAATTTTCGACAATTCTAGAAAAGTTAATGTAGAAGTAACGTGTCAACCACCTGACGTCAAATAACTTATTGTTCAGAACACATTTTAGATATCTGAAAGGTTCCGATTTCGAGAAAGCTGTCTACGCATACAGTGAGAAGGTATTTAATTCATTAGATAATAACTTACAAGCAGCAGGTATTTTCTGTGATTTGTCAAAGGCATTTGGCTGCGTGAAGCACCACATTCTGTAAAGTAAATTTGAATTCTGTGGTGTCACAGGCAGTGCTGCTAAACGGTTCAAGTCGTACCTTATTAACAGTGGTACAAAGAGACTAGTGAATTAAGTTATCAGACATCATGAGATTGGGAAGAAATTACGTACAGTGTCCCACAAGTATCCACCGTAGGGTGGAGTAAATACATGAACATCACATAGAAGCCTCTTGGAAAAACTGGGTATACTAACTACTACCTCACAGTACATTATTTCTTTACGAAATTTTCCGACAAACAGCTCAGTTCATACATACAATACTTGGAACAAAACAGATCTACACCAGGACAGAAAACCACTTACTTTAGTTCAAAAGGGGCCCCCTACAAAGATTACACATTTTCAATAATGTACCAGCATTGATTAATAATTTAGTTACAAATAAAGATCAGTTTGAGGGTTCGAGAGAACCTGAAAGAGTTATTAGCGGCCATCTTCTGCTACTCCATTGATGATTTTTTTAAGAGAACCAAATAATGAATGTGTTCATACTACTAGTATTATTATATTAGCTTGTAAAAATGTCTACGTATTCCACATCCATAAGTATCTCCTCAATATGGATCCATCGAACGAACAAATAATTTATCTATAACGTAATTTAAACCTTTAGTTGTCGTTTTTTGTGAAATAACGTACTTATAATCACAGCATAGACCTAACTCATTACGGTATCCTTTCTCCTTACCATCCGATTTTAATGAAATGAAGTTTCCTCAAAGTGCCATAAAGTTATCTGTGAAACGGCCATACAAATTGAAGATCAGACAGACATAGCGATTGCCGACAAATACTTAAATTTACAGTATCTTTTTATCCGTGATCCGATTCTGATGAAATCATGCCTATACGCCAACTGAAACTTCGCGCAAATTTCCTGTGAAATGCGCATGAAAATTGATTTAGTAGTTTTCAAGATTGAAGTGTACAACGACAGCCTACATTGACAGTTTTATTATTAGAGTAGAAGAATCAGAGGATTTTGAGGAGGGAAGTTTGTTGCAGAGGAAAGATAAATTCGTTGGATAACATTTTAACTTTCGCGACAAACACATCAGTATCAACGTAATTCAATTAGTTACTAAGTGAACGTTGGCAATCACAAACTGCACACCTAGCGACCCTCCGAGTGTTGCGGAAATATTCTAGCAGAGAGGCCGCGAGAACCGGCGCTGAAATAGTTGCGGCCTGCGGTTCCCCACGTTCAAACAACAGTCGCTGACGTCAACATACAAGTAATCGACAAAAAGACAGTACTTCTGACTGGGTTATAACATTTTTCATTATTAATGACAGTGGACAACAGCATTTTCTTTTGTTATAAAGAATATGATCGGAGTTCGTAGCTGAGTCGTAGTTACTGAATTCAAAAATGAAAACGTTTCTGCCTATCGAGTCAGTTACATGTACAACACTCTCTCCTAATAGAAGAACTTAAATATGCAGCTTATTGGTTACTTTGGTATTGCTTGATTAATTCGCTTTTATTTATTTCTTGGAGACGTAATTGTTTGTAAACAATCGAAATATTTACAAGAAATTCCATATATGATATTCCCGACAACCACCGCCAGAATACGAAGGAGTGCACCGCAGTCCTTTGTGTTTGCTGCGACACTCTCATCAGTGGAAGAGCACTTGCGAAGTGCATAACTGTGTATTGATGAAGATTTGGGATTCGTTTGATTTCAGAAGAAGAAATGTCTCGTACCTGTATAAATAACCCAAATCATTCTTTTCCTATTATTATTATTATTATTATTATTATTATTTCAACTTTCTTGCGGGTGCACGTTTGGCGACCGACGAGGAGAGCACATGGGTACCGGATTTTAGTTTTTTTTTTTTTTTTTTTTGATGGTACATGAAGTTCAGAGTTTCAAGTTTCAAAAATTTTCGATAAAATCGATTTTGCAATTTTGTAAGTATGCGTAAGTACTAATCATTTAATGAATCACAGCATCTGTCTGTGTAGCTCAAGTTGTAGCATTCTGGCCTTAAACTCTAGGGGTAGTGACAGATTTTTTTTTCTTTTCTTTTTTCCGTTATGTTGGAATACTTAGAAAATTGACGACGGTAGTGGCTGGTTGTTTAGTTTGTGGAAAGCTACGACACTGTCTTTGGAAAGTCATCTCAATAGATCCTAATGGCTTTCCAAGCAGCTAACCTACTGAAAGATCGTTTTACTTAACGACAAGATTTTCAGATCGTCTACATACACATAAATAAAAACTGACAAGAAAGTGAAATTTCAGATCCCAAAATCTTTATATATAAAGGAGAATGTCGGTATATTTCTGTGTGCGTATTGTATACAAATCCACTGTTTTGTTCCAGTCTTTACTAAATTTTGCACTCGTAAGCTTCAATCGATGAAGACGGTCTTAGTAGGTGTAAGGTTCACGTAGAACACATAGTTCATGTGATATGACGTCATAAACAATGAGATGAGAGGAAAACAGCTGCATTAGCCGACAATGTTGCACATTTCCTCGTAAATCACTGGACCGAATTCAACAAAATTGGGTACAGACATTCCTTACCGTGAGGTACCAATTCTGTAATTGTAAGAACCACATACGACACTTGGTTCAGGAGATACAACGTCATAAACAATATAGTTGCAAGATACTTCCACATAATGAGACGAGACTTTATTCACACACTGTATGAGAAAGACAGTAATTGGCGACTTGCAACCAACTTTAAACATAATTTCAAATCTTTTAGAACTTTATCTCGCTGACAACCATAGAAAAATTGTGAGAGGATCAAAGTTTCTCGCTTACTACGTTTCCGCTGTTCATGGACTAAAACTACGGCATTCTGTATGACGTTCCAATTTATTATTTCTATACTACAAATTGTAGCCGCAGGAAATTTTACAGACAGTATGCAGTTGAATTTACGATATCACAGTACCATATGTAGTTCATGAGATATGAGTACATAAACAGTAACGTTCTTACAAAACCGCCCATCACTCACCAAGATTTAATCTATTACTTCTTTACTACTTATAATTTTGTATATGCCTGGAGTCTCAGTAATACAATATTTTTTAAAAGAATTTTCACAACCATGTTTCAGCCTTATGCCATTCTCAAATGTTGTGCATATCATTTAAAAACATTAACAACCTGTGAAATACTGTAAAATTTCATTCAGTTACCAAGGTAAAATGGAAAAGATTACATCTATACATTGGGGCAATTATTGAAGAGTAAGTGTTACATATCTCAAGTAAAATTTTACAAAATTATTGTAAAGTTTTACTGGATATGTAACTTATGTAGCATGGACAAATATTTTTGGCAGATAAGTACAATATTCATTTAAACCGTACATATTGTAATAAAGGAGGGGGGCCTTCATTTAGTAATTGGTAGGATCTTGGAGTAATATTCCAATTCTAAATGATATAAATCTATGGTGGCGTGCGGATCCATTCATATAATTGTGGAAGTTATGTATACCACAATGATCAGTCAGTATGTCACAGTGTGGTATAAATGACAGAGTATTAATATATTAGCAAGTGTAAACTTATTGTTGGAATAATACCTATTCATATGTCCTACAATTTATGCAGTTTGATACAATATTCACAAATGAAACAAATGATGATAATGGATCAATAATTACATTGATAAAATAGAACATCGAAGAACAAAAAAGTGCATGCCAGGTATACATGTGACTTGTAAAAACAGATGTACAAAATATACACAGTATTTTTGTTAGTAATTTGAACACCATAGTGGAACACTTGGAAGGTGTATGGAAGTTTACAAAATTGAATTGTAGATGATACAAGTGGCTCAAACAGTAAAAGTATTAATCTTTCAATTTTTATCACTATAAAGTTTTATGTAAAACACTAAAAAGGTATTACTATGTTCCACTAGTGTAATTGATTTTTATATGAAAAGGCACACTAGCGGTTATGATAAATTCTGACTAGTTTACCATAACAAAGTTTATGATGTCTACATTATTTTAATGCACCTCTTCTAATGGTGCCATGCTTATTTACTGAACCTCCCCAATCAGCTTTTATTGTTTGAGCCACTTGTGTAATTTACCATCAATTATTGTAAACTTCCATATAACTTCCGGGACCCCCACCCTCCTCAAATTTTCCACTTGGTGTTCAAATTACTAACAAAAATGTTGTCTACTTTTTGTATCCTGAAACTTTGTCCTCATATGAGGAAGAGGAAAAAAACTGTGATTACCAATCTGCTGTTGATTTTATTTCACATTTATACATCTGTTTTTGTAATTCACTTGTAAACCTGGTATGCACTTTATTGTACTTTGATGTTTAATTTTATCAATGTAACTACTGATCCATTATCGTCATTTGCTTCATTTGTGAATCTTTTTATCAAACTACGTAAATTGTAGGACACATGGATAGGTATTATTTCAACAATAAGTTTACACTTATTAATTATATATTAATACTTTGTCATTAAACTTTTCCATTTTACTTTGGTAACTCACTGAAATTTTACAGTAGTTTACAAGCTATTAATGTTTTTAAATGACATACACAGCACTTGAGAATGACCAAAGGCTGAAACCTGGTTGTAAAAATAAATATAAAATTATCAGAAAACTGCGGTCAATTCATAAGAAAAAAATACTATTCACAACAGATTTTACAGACATACAGCACTTATAAAAATGAATATATTCCAGAAAAATTATACAATTGTACAACATATAACTCAATAAACATGAGATCTTGCGTGTTTTATTTGGCATTTGTAGTTTTATTGTTATCTTGCTTTGTTTGGATACGCACGTATAATTTTGTACATTTTGCAAGACAGACTTATTTCTTATATATTCTCCGATAAATATAACATGATTTTAGAAAAAATGAGATGGACAGAGTCAAAATTTCACAGAAAATCGGAGAAAAGATTACTAAGTAAGTTTATTTACTTTTGTTTACTCTTGAATCACTGATTTCTTTGAATAACTACTGACGCAAATTTTTTATTTCTCCTTTTACCAGAAAAATATTGCGCTTGTATACGTCGGGCAGGGTGTTGTACATTTGACCGATTGTACCTACGATCACCTCCGCTAGTACTGCCATCTAGCAACGTATTTTGAAAGCTTCTCGCTTAATATGTAACATTACCTTTGGTGTCACCTTTAAACCTTCGGTAACATCGTCGTCATGCAACGAGAGAAAAACAATTTTCTAATTTCGTCAGCGAAAAGTAGGCATTCAGCACGTGAATATTTCGTTAATAACATAGTTTTTGATTGTTATTTTTAACAAGAATGAATAATGGGCATGTGCCTTTAGATTAATTGTTAGTCTTTTATAGTGACTGTATTAAACTAAAAATTGTAGCATAGTGGGAAAAAGAAATTCGACCTTTGACGAGAACAAGGTGTTGTTCCTCTGACCTGGTCAAAGGTACAGTACATCACTTAACAGTATGTAGATCTTTTTCTATAGTAATTTGAGTGCTTTGTGAGTTTGTTGTTGTTGTGGTCTTCAGTCCGGAGACTGGTTTGATGCAGCTCTCCACAATACCCTATCCTGAGCAAGCCCCTTCATCTCCACATAAGAACGGCAACCTACATCTCTCTGAATCTGCTTACTGTATCCATCTCTTGGTCTTCCTCTGCGGTTTTTACCCCACACACTTCCCTCCAACGCTAAATTCACAATTCCTTGATGTCTAAGAATGTGCCCTACCAATCTATCCCTTCTTATAGTCAAGGTATGCCAGAAATTTCTTTTCTCCCCAATTCTGTTCAGTACCTCCTCATTAGTTAAGCGATCCACCCACCTAATTTTCAGCATTCTTCTGTAGCACCATATTTCAAAAGCCTCAGTCCTCTTCCTGTCCGCACTGTTTATCGTCCATGTTTCACTCCCATACAAGGCAACACTCCATACAAATGCCTTCAGAAAGGACTTCCTTAGGCTTAAATCAATATTCGATGTTAACAAATTTCTCTTTTTCAAGAACGCTTTTCTACCCATTGCCATTCTGCATTTTATATCCTCTGTACTGCGACCATCATTTAATATATTACTGCCCAAGTAACAGAACTCATCTACCTCCTTTATTGCTTCGTTTCCTAATCTAATTCCTTCAGCATCACCTGATTTTCTTAGACTGCACTCCATTACCCTAGTTTTGCTCTTGTTAATGTTCATCTTATATGCACCTTTCAGCACACTGTCCATTCCGTTCAACTGCTCCTCCAGATCCTTTGCTGTCTCTGCCAGAATTACTATGTCGTCGGCAAAACGAAATGTTTTTAATTCTTCCCCCTGAACTTTAATTCCTTCACCAAATTTCTCCTTGCTTTCCTTTATAGCTTGCTCAATGTACCATTTGAATAAAATTGGAGAAAGGCTACAACCCTGTCTTACTCCCTTTCCAACCACTGCATCCCTTTCATGCCCTTCAACTCTGACAACCGCTGTCTGGTTTTCGTACAAGTTGTAAATAACCTTACGCTCCCTATATTTTACTCCTGCTTGCTTCAGAACTTGAAAGAGTTTATTCCAATCAACATTGTCAAAAGCCTTCTCCAAATCTACAAAAGCTAGAAATGTAGGTTTGCCTTTTCTTAATCTATCTTCTAGGATAAGCCGTAAAGTGAGTATTGCCTCCCGTGTTCCTACATTTCTCCTGAACCCAAACTGATCTTCCCCAGGGTCGGCTTCTACCAGCTTTTCCATCCTTCTGTATATAATTCGTGTTAATATTTTGCAACCATGACTTATTAAACTGATGGTTCTGTAGTTTTCACACCTGTCTGCACCTGCTTTCTTGGTATGGGGATTATAACATTTTTCTTAAAGTCTGAGGGTACTTCACCTGTCTCATACATCTTACACACCAGGTGAAACAATTTTGTCATGGCTGGTTCTCCCAGAGACTTCAGTAGCTCTGAGGGAATATCATCTACTCCAGGTGCCTTGTTTCGACTTCATTCAGTGCTCTGTCAAATTCATCTCTCAGTATAGTATCTCCTATTTCATCCTCATCTACTTCTTCTCCCCTTTCTACAATATTGCCGCTAAATTCATTTCCTTCATAGAGCCTCTCTATATACTCTTTGCACCTTTCAGCTTTCCCTTCTTTGCTGAGAACTGGTTTTCCTTGATATTCATAGAGCTGGTGTTCTTATCTCCAAATGTTTCTTTTATTTTCCTGTAGGCTGTATCTATTTTTCCCCTATTTATACATTCTTCTACATCCCTGCATTTGCCTTCTAGCCAATCCTGCTTAGCCATTTTGCACTTCCTGTCAATCTCATTTCTTAGTCGTCTGTACGTCATTTTGCCTGTTTCATTTACTGCATTTTTATATTTTCTCCTTTCATCGATTAAATTTAGTATCTCCTGTGATATCCAAGGATTTTTTGTAGGTTTTGTCTTCCTTCCTATTTTGTCCTCTGCTGCCTTCACTATTTCATCTCTCAATGCTACCCATTCCTTCTCTACTGTTTTATTTTCCCCCGTTTCTGTCAATTGTTGCCTAAAGCTCCCTCTGAAATTCTTAAGAACTTCAGGTTCCTTCAACTTATCCAGGTCCCATCTCCTTATTTTCCTACCTTTTTGTAGTTTCTTCAGTTTCAGTCTACAGTTCATAACCAACAAGTTATGTTCAGAGTCTATATCTGCCCCTGGGTATGTTTCACAGTTTAAAACCTGGTTCCGAAATCTATGCCTTACCATTATAAAATCTATCTGGTATCTCCCGGTGTCTCCTGGTCTCTTCCACGTATACAACCTTCTTTTGTAATTCTTAAACCAGGTGTTTGTTATAACCAAATTATGTTCTGTGCAAAATTCTACCAGGCGGCTTCCTCTTTCATTCCTTTTGCCCAGACCATATTCACCTGCTATTTTCCCTTCCCTTCCTTGTCCTACTACCGAATCCCAGTCTCCCATAACAATTAAGTTTTCCTCTCCCTTAATTGTCTGAATAATTTCCTTTAGCTCCTCATATATTTCTTTGATCTCCTCATCGTCGGCAGAGCTAGTTGGCATATAAACCTGTACTAATGTGGTCGGTGACGGCTTCGTATCTATCTTGACTACGATAATGCGATCACTGTATTGCTCATAGTAGTATACCCGCATTCCTATTTTCTTATTCATTATCAGACCTACTCCTGTGATACCCCCAACTGATTTTGTATTTATTAACCTGTACTCGCCTGACCAGAAATCCTGTTCATCCTGCCACCGAACTTCACTAATCCCCACTATATCTAACTTCAACATATCCATTTCCCTTTTTAAATTTTCTAGCTTCCCTACCCGATTAAGGGATCTAACATTCCACGCTCCGATCCGTAGAATGCCAGTGTTGTCTTTCCTGATGATCACATACTCCTGAGTAGTCCCCGCCCGGAGATCCGAATGGGGGACTATTTTACCTCCGGAATATTTTACCCGAGAGGATGCCATCATCATATGTTCATATGTCCTCGGGAAAATTAGCGGCTGTAGTTTCCCCTTGCTTTCAGCCGTTCGCAGTAACTGTGTGGCAAAGCCACATTAGCTGATGTTACAAGGCCAGCTCAGTCAATCATCCGGACCGTTGCCCCTGTAACTATTGAAAAGGCTGCTGCCCCTCTTCAGGAACCACACGTTTGTCTGGCCTCTCCACAGATACCCCTCCGCTATGGTTGCACCTACGGTACGGCTATCTGTATCGTTGAGGCACGCAAACCACCCCACCTAGGCAATGTCTGTGGTTCATGGGAGTGGGCTTTGTGAGAAGGAAATTGAAATATATCTAGGTTCATTTTGTGCTAGGTACGTGTCAAAACCGAGTAAAGATGCCCCATTACAACATGGGCGCTTATCGTTGTGACGTGGGCTGCTTACGAAACTCCAATCGCCAACATTCTCCTCCGAATGCGAAAATATATTGTTGATTCCCGATTACATACGTAGAAAAGATCATCAGAATAAAATAAGAGAAATCAGAGCTCGAACGGAGAAATTCAGGTGTTCTTTCTTTCTGCACGCTGTTCGATAATGGAATGGGAGATAAATAGTATAAAGGTGAAACTTCCTGGCAGATTAAAATTGCTTGGCGGAACTGGGACTCGAACCTGAGACCTTTGCCCTTCGCGGGAAAGCGCTCTACCGACTGAGCTATCCCAACACGACTCACGATGCCGCCTCACAACTTTACATTCGCCAGTACCTCGCCTCCTACTTTCCAAAGGTTCCAGGTTCGAGTCCCAGTTCCAGCACGCAATTTTAATCTGCCAGGAAGTTTCATATCAGCGCACATTCCGCTGCAGAGTGAAAGTTTAATTCAGTATAAAGGTGGTTCGATGAACGCTCTGCCAGGCAATTAAATGTGATTTGCAGAGTATCCCATGTGGATGTAGATGCAGAATCCAAACTGGTGTTTAAATTCCGATGATAAAGATGACCTGAAAGCCGCCATTAAGTTTTTTCAAGGAAAGAAAATGACTATTGGTGAAGCAGCAAGAAATTTCCATCTTAAAAAGTTGAAGAAATCTGGTACCGTGGTCTATAAATATTATCCAAAAAAATCCGAAAATGGTCTTTACTGATAAAGAGGAGTTGTTACTTCTTGATTATTTAACTTTGGTGGGAAGTAATACGATTGGATTATGAGTTTGCGAAAGCAAATAACAGAACATTGGACCCCTCTTGTTTGGCAAATGAAAGTACTTGAAAGCAATGGTTATGGGAATTCGGAAAAAAGTACGCGATAAAATATTTCTTCGTAAACCCCAAGTCACAAGCATGGCTCCTGCCACAGCATTCAACAAAAAAAATGTGACAGCCATATTTCAAAATAAGAAACGTGTTTTGGAACGTCACCAGTTTGAACCTAGTGACATTTAGAATTATGATGAAATCAGCACCGAAAGTGCTTGCTTGAAAAGGTAAGGAACATGTTGGAGGAATAACATCTGGTGAAAGAGAAACCTTAGTAGCAATCATTTGTGCAATAATTGCCATTGGGAATAGTATACCACCCTTACTTATGATCCCCGTGTAAATTTGAAACGAAGCTATGTTGTGGTTGCCAATCCATCAGGCTAGTCCAACAATTTTCTTGCAGTTCATGAAACACTTACTGTCCCATGTTGAACCAAGAGTTCTGTTAATGTTAGACAATAATGACTCCCAAATAATTTTTATAATAACTGAAGACACGTAAAAAGAAGTCATCGGATTCCTCCCATAATCGGCTCTGACTTCCTGCGATTTGGTGTAGGAAGTAGACTCACAGGAGTATACATGCCACTATGGCCTCCATAGCTATGATCTAAAATCAACCAAACGCAATTTGATTTTACCTCCGCAAATTCTCTACAATAACTTCCAATATTTCACCAAACTGGATTATACACGGTGAATGTGACAAACAACCTAATTTAAATATCCCCCTCATGGAGAGTAGATATGTCTGAAGAAAGAACAATTATAACTTTTTGCAGAGCGCATTTTGTTCAAATCACGTGATAAGTTTAAAATTGACTTGAACAACTTCTCTCAGCTCAATTCGCATTTTACCCACCCAGACGTCACGGTTTTTCAAATGTCTCTTGATCATGAATACAGATTTTCGAAAACAATACGTTTCTAGATAAATGTCTTCAGGCCATATCATTAAAAATTCAACAATTTTCTGTCGTTAGTTATTTAGTTACTTGCGACCCACGGAGCGAAAACGGCTAAAGTAGGTTTTGTGATTTAGTGCGGGAATACTATAACTTTGAATCTATTTACCTCGGAAAAGAATGATCATATAGATAAAAATTATTGTTTTGAGGATATCATTTTCAGAACATATGGTAAAAATTCCGACAATTTGTACTGGAGAGAAAGTGTCAAACTGTCCATTCACACAATTCGTCGTTTTGCTACCCAAAAATTACGATTTTTTTTTTTTTTTGTTTTCTCAGAAATCGCTAATCAGAAAATGGTTCTTTTACGAGGCGTATCACCATAGACCACACGTAATGTGCAAAACCCAAGACTGTTTTCTCAGTTTGTATGGGCTCTGGGATAGATTTAACGTATGAAATTTGACACTATACTGTATTTTCGCTACAATGTTGAAATATATACAAATGTTCACTAAGCGAAATGCTATACGAAATACTTTATCGCTTATTTCTGCGATGAGCAGAACAAGAGATATAGAAGCCCTGAAAAACTGCAGTTTTACACGCGGCGTTTTCAAACATATTCTTCTTCTTCTTTAGTTTCGGCCATCTTTGGACCACGTTAATTCACATCAGCTTCCTTTCTTCCTCCTCTTCCAGTATTCTTCCATTCTCATACTTTGCATCTGTCTTCGCTCTTCTGTCCGCGATGATTTCGTTCTCGGTCTAGTTCTGTCCTCAAATCCCGCAAATGCCTGAATTTTTTTATTTAAAAATCATCCTGTTGTCTATTTCTTGATCTCGTATTCCCAGTTCTTCGAGATCCCTTTGCACTTCTTGGATCCACCGTATTTTGCTTTTCTTGTACAACAAGAATTGTGAAATTTGCTGTGTTAACCTCCCCTGGCCCATTCTGCAAATGTGTCCAAAGACTCGCACTTTCTTGATATATAATGATATTGGATATTTTTTCTATTTTGGAACAGAGTTCCTGGTTGGATCGATTTCTAAACTGACTGTCTTCTGTTCTTCGAGGTCCTAATATTCTCCTGAGAATCTTCCGTTCTTCCAGTTCTAGCTTCTTGATCACTCCTTATTAGGTTGAGTGTTTCTGCTGCATATAAAGATTCAGGGCGGATCACTGCCTGGTAATGTTTCAGTTTTGCATTGATAGAAATATTCTTCTTATTATAGATGTTAATTGTCAGTTTATATGCTAAATTAATAACTCATATCGTCCACTTCGAAGCTATGTAGCCGCATCGGAGTGGGCAAGCGCATTGAGGTGCTATGCTCCGACGCGCAAGGCCGCTCCCTGTCGAGGGTACAATCCTCCCTCGGGCATGGATGTTTGTGTTGTCTTTAGTATAAGGGAATTCATTAGTAGTTTGTACGTTTAGGGACTGATGACCCCGCAGTTAAGTCCCATAAGCTTAACAAACATCTAAATATTTTTCTTAAGCTATGTAACCACGACGGCGACACAGTAATCGGTCGAAACAATGTAATCGGTCGAAATTTTTTTGCATATCTTGCATGTGGACCGATCACTATTTCTACACAGCTCAAAACAGTTAGGAGATCATGTGAGATAGACTATAAGCGTATGGTAACATATTGTATCCAGTTATTGTTTACAATTTAAGAGCTACCACGGAGCTACCGCAATAGTGAAATAGTCATTCTCGTTGACCTGTAATATGGTGTGGGATCACCTCTGATGGCCAGCACAGATGAACACCTGCGTGGCATTGACATTATGAGGGTATCAACCAGCTCTTCAGGGATATTTGGCCATTCTTCCATTGGTGCAATATCCAGCCCTGCGAACCATTTCCTATGGCACAAGTGTACGGCACAGAAAAGGTCGAAGGATGTCTCTATGCATCTGATAAGACAAAGCGCCATTCTGAATGATATACAGATCAGTCGGTACTGCCTCTTGCCAACACCATTCGACCACCAACATAAGGCGATGTTTCCTGCACATAAGCAGGATTATTCCGAGGTGCATCTTCTCTCCACATGAGAGAACGACGATTGTTTGGCTTAACTTGACTCAATTTTGAACGAAACCCGATGCCATTCGTTGCGACTCCAATGTCGACGTATCTCCGCCCAGTTTCTCCGGGCTAAACGGTGTCGTGATTTTGAGGAGAAACACACAATAGGCCTCCGTGCATAAAGGCCACATTTCCGAAGGCGATGTCTGGCAGTTTGTGTTGATTTTGCGCCTCCTGTTGCAGCCTGGAAGACGTGTTGTTAACAGGAGATAACGGTCACCTCTTGCTAATGTTACCCTTGGACGTCCTTGTCCTTGCCTATTTTAACGGTTTCTGTTGTCTGGAAATTACACTTCGGGACACTGCAATGGCTGCAGCCACCTTCCTCTGTGTATTTACCGCTTCGAACCATCCTATGGCTGTACATGGAAACGCACGTTGAGGAGGACGTGGTTCCGTTGCAGCGTGGAATTCTACGTTCCACTGCCCTGCGAAGCGTGGAATGAAGGATCCAGCATGTTAGATCTTTGCTTCGTGTAGTGGAACGTGGCCAGTGAAAAGCGACCTGGTTTTCGAAATGGATGCGTTACGACGCTGCTCAGACGCACTTGGAGTGCTATGAGCGCGAACGAGAAGTTTTCTTACGTCGTAACGTAACAATGGATGAGACATGGGTCACATCGTCGAGCCAAAATTGAAACGTCAATCCATAAAAAATGATGTCAATATAGGAATCGCGAAAATCTAAAGTGCCTCAGAGCCACAGTATGGTGAAAGTTATGGTGATTCTCGTGTACAAATGTGATAGTGTTATCCTAACGCATTACGTTTCTCCATGGCAGACCGTCAAAGCACAGTATTACTGTTCGTTTTTGGAGCATCACCTGCGTCCAGCTTAGCGAAAGAAGCGACAACAATTTCTGCCCAAACCACCCAACATTTCACACGAGAGTGCCCGGACGAATGCAGCGAATTTTGCGGCTTCTACTATGTTCGGTCGATGGGACTTGGAAGTACTGTAACATGCACCACACTCCCTGCATTTGAGTCCTTGTGAACTTCATTTGATTCCGAAGGTAAAGGAACGATTTCCTTGCATTCGCTTCAGAAGTGTTCCAGAGATTCGATAGGCAGTAGACCGCTCCATTCGGACCATCAACAGAACAGGCTCCGCTAACGGTATACTATTCTTCCACATCGCTGGAACGGGCTCTACACACCGTGGTGACTACTTTGAAGGACAGTAACAGGTGTAAACAGGTAATGCTTTTGTATCGCTTGTGAATATATAGTTGCCACTAAGTTCAAACCTCGTATACAGCTGTCTACTGTTGGGGATGTTTGTTTTAAAAAATGTCATCTGCTCTTCTGATTAGGTAAACATTTACTTTATAATTTATATCTAATACATATTTGTAACTGTGGGCATAATTCTGGTACAGCAGGTAGCAAAACAAGTCGGTGAGACTAAGCGTTTGCACAGTTTCTTTCTAACACTGCTGGGCTGAGGTGGGTGGATTTGTTTGGAGACGCGGAAGAGAGAAGGCACACTGCGCAACCGCAACTTCACAAAACGAACCGTCATGCAGCGGCCGCGGTGCAAAGGTTGTCATCCGCAAGGCGGCGCGCCTCAACACGGGATGGGCTCCCCTGACCGGTTTTCACAGCGCGAAGCCTGCCGAGTTGCCACTTTGTTTAATTCCTTATGTCGACTAGGAAGAGACATTAACACACGTGCGACTCTTCTCACGAACAGTTTCCCAGTACAAAGATTCTAGAACCTAACGATCCGCATTCTACATCCATCGTCTTAAAGCCCACTAACATTCTCTGTACTGATGTTTAACATTCATTACTTACGAAATATTAGTATTAACTAGTAATCGACTTCCATATATTGAAGTGTTGTACGACCGTATTCATAGCTGATGATGATTCTTCCCGGTTGTATGGCCATGGTTCATGAAATACGAGGTATGTCCACAAAATAACTTCCGTTTGGTTTTGTAAAACAACCGTGTAGAGATACAGAAGAAGTATTGTAAGAAATTTACAACTGTTAAAGTACTTTGCTACATAGCTTCCGAAATTTCTTAGGCGCTTTTCACAGCGTGACACAAGTTTCCGTATCCCTTCTTCATAGAAGGTGGCCGCCTGTGTATTCAACAATGTGCTAACATGTTCTTTCAAATCGGCATTATCGTTGAAGTGTTGACCACCAAGGACAGTTTTAGGGGTAAGAAGACGTGAATGTTCCTAGGAGCGAGGTCCGGACTGCTCGAAGGACGATAAAACACGTCCCACTGAAATTCCCGTAACAGTTGTTTTGGTCACATTCACCATGTGAGTGAGAATAAACAACGCCTTTTGTTAGTAAACCTCGACACTAGTTCTGTACCGAGCGGTCCAATTTCTTAATGGTCTCGAAGTAGCCACGTGCATTGATTGTTTCGTCTCGTGGTAAGAATAAGAAAAAATGCCTTTTCTGTCCCAAAAAACAGTGCACATGACTTTTCGAGGTGTCAAGATTTGCTCAGGCTTAACCTTCGTCGGGGATGAAGTGTGCGTCCATTGCACTGATAGCCGTTTCGTTTCAGGGGTGTCGCACGATACCCAAATATTCATCCGCCGTGATTATCCGTGAAAGAAAACCATCGCCTTCTTCATTGTAGCGTGCCAGAAACTGCAGTGCACTGCCAGTCCGTTGTTTCTTACATTGTATCCCAAGGTCAGTAAACGTTTCGAAATTTCAGTTATTCAGTAAAATTTTCATGAATCAGTGATCGTGAGATTTGCAGGATTTCTATAGCAAGTACGCTAAGCTTGTGTGTATCAACTGATTCTCTAAACGTCTGTGGATAATAGCTAGTCTTTGTAGATAAAATTCTAGCTCATCCACTAATAAATGACCTCCACTGTCAGCATGAAGAGTGAGCAATATGCCCTCTTGTTGTGTAAATGAATAAATCGGAACTATGAAGAGAAGCGTAAATACAAATCTGAAAGCCTATTGAAGTATTTGCCGACTAGGGAAAACAGAAAAAAAATCAGGCGTGGCTGAGCACGCTCTGAAATCAAAATATTATGTCTCGTACTTCCGTTTTGTATTTATTTTGACTGTTACGTGTAAATGAAGATTGAATTTATAATTTTATCTTCATACTAGTTATGTCTAATGCAGCTTTCCTGTGTGTCATATAAATTAATTATCGCCGGCCGCGGTGGCCGAGGGGACTGAGGCGCTCCAGTCACGGTCTGCATCCCCCTCGAGCATGGATATTTGTGCCGTCCTAGCTCATAAGTAGTTCATAAGTAGTTTGTAAGTTTAGGGACTGATGACCCCGCAGTTAAGTCCCTTAAGCTTAACAAACATTTGAACATTTTAAATTAATTATCGCTGGTGTAGGTGGTAGAGTATCTGACAAAGTGTCAGTCCGCCAGCGATGCACAATAGTTACATTTTATTTATTTATCTGTATAATATGATACATGGTGTAGTAGTGTAATCTTCGTGATGCTATGGTAACGGGGCGTCTATTCCGAATTAAAATTCTGAATAAAATTATCTGAAAAAATTAAGTGTTTCAGTTCTGTTGGTTCGTTCAGAACACCCAGTCACATTGACTACTACCTATAGCTGCAATAAATAAATAATTTGCCACAAAAAATCTACAATAGGAATAAATAAAATAAATATCAAATTATAGAATCAGCCTGCATTTACAGACAGAAAGAAGAATGAGTGTTGTAATGGAACACAATGATGCACAATGTACGTACGTAAAGACAAATAATTAACTATAACTATAATCACGTAGTTATACAAATATTAATAAAAATGTTTACCCGCAGATAGCCTGACGATAGCGATAGGGGCGAAATAAGCCTATTGCTAATCTATTATAAGATATAAGTAACGTTATGTTAGTCGACATTATTGTCTAGGCAAATTGATATTTTATCATATACCAAATTTATAGTGGTTAAGCCATAGTCACAAGGAATAGAAACTAAGAATACAGTGTAATTGGCTAGTGAACACCATTACCTTTGAGCTACCAATCATTTGGCGTTTTATTATATCGTAATTTAAAGGTAACTGAGAGTAATGTTTCTTCTTTTTGACTGTAAATGTTAAATTTTTCCTTTATTGTTTTATAATTGTACATACAGAGGTAGGCTGGCAGCAGCCTCCTACGCTGCTCTTTGGCCACATGAATTTACATACATAAAGAAGGAGTAACAAACAATAGTAAGAAAAGAAGTAAAAAAACGGTGATCATGAGAGTTGAACATGGAGTTATATCGAATGTAAAACGCACATTGCAGAGAAGTTAATACATATACACTTAGACAATAAAAGCCTGTGCCAAGGTGACATTAAAACCACACATTGAGTCGAAAGCACTTGTCACAAAGATACACTATAAATCAGACGGATTGCAACGCTTGATGGTAGGATCCCGGAGAGAAAGGGGGGGTGGTGGTGTTTTGGAAGCACGGGAGGAGGGAAGGAAGCGGGAGTGGGACCATAGACTAGACTTGCGCATAATAGTTCGCGATCGGGAGCGCTCACTAGAGTTCGCGGCTCTGCCGCGAACTAGTTCGTTCTTTTAATTCGTCCGCTCCCAGTGACGGGTGAGCGGCGTTGTCTGCGCATGCAGGTGGAGGGAGAAGTTCCCCCACCTAGCTGATTCATGCGCTTGCTGCTTGAGCCGCTAACGATAATACGCAAACCAAAAGAAACAGTTTGTGGATAATTTCTCACGTTCATTTTTAGAGTTATCTCTATATCTTGGCATTATGGAATTTATTAGTCAGATGTAGCTGAGTGCAGAATACTTCAAAGCAGAAATTTTGTAGCACTGAACTATCTAATCTAGCAGGCAGACGCTAACCTCGAAATGGCTCTCATCAGCCGAAGGCAAACACGTGATTTTTAATTCTGTTCGCGACCGATCGCGCATATTTTCGCGACCTATCACGCATATTTTAGTTCGCGACCTATCGCGCATCTTTTAGTTCGCGACCGATAGCTCTACTTTTAGTTCTCAGCTCAGCCACGAAGTAGGTCGCAAAGTTCATCCGCTCGTTTTGGCTTTTGCTTCCGCTACTAAAACTACAGCTGAGCTGTATCTGCTCGAAATGACGGCAACTGGCAGAAAGGAATTTCGGGATTCTGCGCGCTCTCGCTGTTACTCGTCAGTCTTCGGAAAATGGCGGACGAACTAAGAGGCGAGGGATCTACGAACTAGTTCGCGTGTGGGAGCGCTCTTCCGAACTAGTTCGTTCGTGAACTACACAAGACTATCATGGAGGGAGTCCAAGGGAGAGGAGAGGGAGGTTCCTCCAAGCGGGTAGGTTGGGGGAGGAAGAGGAGAGGGGGCGTTGAATCCACTGGGAAAGGATTAGGGCTGGTATGAGAGATAGATTTAGGGAGGGAGGGCTTCATTCTGGAGGAGGAGGTATCAGAAGTTACCCTGAGAGAGGACGTGGAGACTGTGGAAATGAAGGGAGGGGTAAATGATGATGTGCAGTGCCTTGATTTCAACAGTAATGGTTATTCTCCTTTTGTTTAGTTCATTGGCAGCTCCCAATGGGTACACATCTACTGCCTGTTTAGAACACAGTACATAATCGTACTGTGTTCTAGATTTATTTGGATCGATCCTGTATCTTACAGGTTTCCGGTAAGATACCTTTAATTTATAAACAGTTTGTAGTTCTGAAATAAATCACAATTTGCGATCTGTTATAGCTTCACTGTTCTAGGTTTTGATGGAATACCAAAGTGTGGCGAATAAAAAACAATTTGTGCCTGGCCCGGATTCGAACCCGGGATCTCCTGCTTGCTAGGCAGACGCGATGACCACTCGATAAAAACAGAAAACAAAAACTTCTTCTTACGTCTGCATTATTGTGTCTTCAAGAGCTAGTGATTGTTCTTCATGTTAGTTGAACTAGGAGTTGTTAGTAAGGAGTAAAATAATAATAATAATAACAAAAATGGTATATTGATTCTTCTGTTCCATTATTAAGTGTTAAATAATGTTTTATCTCTTTCATCCCCTGCCCTTTGGGAACCATCACCATAACGCCTTCTTTAAATTCGGGTGGTAAGACGATACCAGTAAGAACTTCGTTTACAACGTCAGTAAAAGCGACGCTAATCACATTCCAATACTTTTTATAAATTTCCACTGGTATTCCGTCAGGACCAGGAGTCTTGTTCAGTGGAGAAGTTTTTATGATGTCCAGCAATTCGTCGCTAGAAAGGTTGTTAGTAAGCCTCTGTTGTCATCAGCTGTGACAATAGCGACTGTACTGTCCAGCAATGTTGCTGCAGATGCCTCATTGAAATCAGTAGCTGTGTATAGGTCCTGAAAAAATCGGTGAATTTCATCCATTATTGATCGCTGTTCAGATAGGACTTCCTTCTGTTTTTTTGTTTGTCTGATGATGTGGTACAGAGAAGCAGTTTCCTCTTCTACAGTTGACTGCGACCTACACCTGACCTTTAAACCATCGATTTGTTTCCTTTTCAGTTGTGTTAAAATTGCCTTGATTTTCTTTGTTTGCATGTAGTGCTCATCAGATAAAACAGGACGATCATAAAGTTCTCTGAGTCAGGTATAATAAAATTCTATAGTGTCCTTGAAATATGTGGCCTTTTCTTTCGCACACTGAATCAACATCATTCGTAGTTTCTTTTTAGCATGTTTGGTCCACCATTCAATTGCCGCACCGTATCTTGGTCGCGCCCTGAGGCACGCTACCCAAGTCAGTCGAACACATTCATCTAGTTCTGTGTCGTTAAGAACACTCACATTGTTTCCATAGACCCCGTCGCCAGAACGTTTCTTGCCGGACGAGATTGATGCTGCAACGTACCCCACTGTGAGCAGAAAAACTAGCAAGGTATCGCGTCGATAGAAGTTATACACTGCCTTAGGCTGTCAGAAACATACATTCCGTCAATTCTACTAGCAGAAACATTGGTAACGTGCGTAAATTTTACCATTGTTGGGTATAGCACTTCCCAAGCATCGTTTAGACGTAAATCACGGACACAATCATTCAGTTCTTTGGAGAAATTAAAGTTTGGAGTTTGATCCTTGGGGTTCAAGACACAGTTCCAATCTCCTGCAATAATTAGATTTTCTGGATTATCTTTTAGTAGGTGAACGATTTCTGCCATGAAAAAGCTAGATCTAGTAGTTCTGGCATTGTTGCCAGTATATATTTACTACAGTTGTTTCAAAAATTTTACAGGATTCTAAGAGACTCAGCGTTTCTACGGGTATTCGATTTTTCACTAAAATTGCCGTTCCACACTCATTCTGTAATGCTACATTTAAAATTTCGATATAGCCTGGAAATTGAAATTCATGGACGAATACTTCTTGCAACAGTGCAGTGTCAGTGTCAGATTGGTATAAATAATCTGTCAAGGTCAATAATTTTAATGGATTCGAGATCCTGTTGATATTGAGAGTCAATATATTATACGTTTGTGTCGTTGTCTGCAATCGATGTGCCATAGTCAAGGACCACAGAGGCTATTCATAAACACGAGTATGATGTCAAACGTCAGATTCATCAAGTAACAATGAACACAGAACCGACATCGACTGCGACTTATCGTAATGATTCTAGGTGAAGTTCTTGGAGTCCTCCTGCATTTGTGTTCCCAGAGAACACAGGAAGATGAACACTAGTATTTGGCGCTGGAAGTTTATTCTATTGTTCCATTTCAGTCACCTAGTCCATTCTAGCCGTCGAGTCACCTTTCTCCGGGTTCTCAGACATCCGTACCCGTTGACCAAAATCGGTGGCTCTTGCGATGTCTACACTTTTTCGTCGAGTACGCGTTCTGTGAGAACCAGCTTTACTGATATCTTCTTTGTCCTGACTATACGTGGAACTATCGGACAATTCCTTATTTTCGTCTGTTCCGTCATTCCTCCTTTTCTTGTGTTTCTTCTTAATTTCCTGAAGTGGAGGACAGAGTGACCAGCCAGGCTGCAGAGGACTCTTCCCGGCACGTCTCCCGCCACACCCAACTCTCCATTCGCCACGCTGTCTCTTTCCTATTACCACAACCTATTTGTTCTGTAATGCTCGCAGCCACAATACTGTATTCCTGCATCAGGGAGAACAGACAATGAGGTATCGAGACACAATTGTCGTCAGGAGCCCAGACTTGGCTTGTATACAATTATATTTTTTGACGATGTTACACCGTTCATTTAATGAAATAAACCGAAATTTGCGATCTATTATGGCTTCACTCTACAAGGTTTAGATGGAATACCAAAGTGTGGCGAATGAAAATTTGTGCCCGGCTGGAATTCGAACCCGGGATCTCCTGCGTACGAGGCAGACGCGTTGACCACTCATTTGATTTGGGTATGGCGGGAGACGTGGTGGGAAGAGTCCTCTGCAGACGGGCTGGTCAATGCGTCTCGGTGGCTGAGGTACAGAAAGTATTTTCTGTGCGTGCTGTATTATACGATTAAGGCAGCACAGCAATACTTTACCATCTATTTCACCAATCCAGCTTGCTCTGGTATGGCCACAAATGTGAATGCAGCAGACAGTTGTGGGCCATTTTCACTCCCCTAGATGGCCTGGCACCAGTTCGCGAAAAAACTACATCTTTTTCATAATTTATTCACATGATTTATGCTTAGTTTCTTGCAATTTTTGATATTGTTCAAATATTTGTTAAGCTTAAGGGACTTAACTACGGGGTCATCAGTCCCTAAACTTACAAACTACTCATGAACTACCTTCGACTAAGGACGACACAAATATCCATGCCCGAGGGGGGATTCGAACCCCCGACCGTAGTGGCCGTGCAGACCGTAACTGAAGCGCCTCAGTCTCCTCGGCCACCGCGGCCGGCAATTTTTGATATTCTCACGTTTGATAATGATGACAAAAATCATCGAAACTAGCTACGTTGTTTGAATAGAAGGTTTTTCTATTCCTTGTGACTATGGCTTAACCACTATAATGTGGTATATTATAAAATAAATGACAACTTTTTTAGCAGCATTGTGGTAACTTCTTCGATTTTAAATATAATGAAATACATTAAAATGAATGTTTGTAACCTTGTGTATCCAGTTGCGATAAAAACCTAGCACTCTTCATATCTAAAACAAGAAAAATGTTTCTGTCTATGTAAAATTTTGTATGACGCACGGTAGAATATACCTCGATAAAATCTACGGTTTTATTCAGATCTTGAAGAAATTTTGCTCACTTAACTTTCAAAACAAGACGAGCGTTCCGTCTACCTCAGATTTCATACTGTGCGTGGTGGAAAATACTTCGCAATGAACCTAGCCACCACCAGACTGATAAATACGAAAGGTAACAGAGTTATATAATTTTTCACGGATGGGGGGTGTTCAATTGAGTGAAATGGCATCTCATGTGACTTTGAAGACGTTATCTAATCACATTTCGCTTACTGAAACATATTATTTTTATTTTTGTACTTTTTAATGAGTAATTAGCATTTACCAGCACTGCGCAGTCTTCAAACATACGCATTACCAAGCAATCGTTTGAACGTCTGAGGCATATGGCGCACTTTCGCCATGGTAGTATGAGCTCCGAATCTCTCTGTAGTTAGACCTTTATGTAACAACAAAATACGCGCGAACTACTCTTATATGCATTGGCTGACAATTACCACAGCCAATCAGCTTGCAATTAGAAACCGCCTTTCATTCAGTAATCTATCCCAATAACTCGACATTCCTAGAAGAATTAGTGGATAAATAAATAAAAAAAATTAATCCGAAATATTCCTTCGTTAACTAACTGAAATTTTCACGGACGATCACTGTTTGTGCAATAGGATCAAACGGCAAGATATGTTTAATATAATTAATTAAATATGTAACCATTAAGGAAGATAATAATTAGGTCAGAAAAGTCTGTATGTTGATTTATGAAAGTATTACTGTCTGTTTTCTAGTGGCATTTGGAAGTAACTACCGCCACTCCTTGTACGTGGAAAGTGCACGAACTCTTCTTGAATACACCTTCGAAATGACTCATAGCTGTCACATAGAAGTTGCCACTAGAATGTAACTATAAGACTGATGTACGGCTCTAATCCTTAATTGTTGAATAAAAGGCGTGTATAAGGTAGAAGACAAGTCTGATAGAAAATGAAATTGGGGTTAATACGGAACACAAACGTCATCCAACATCTGAGATTTGTAAAGAGCTATGAAACAATTCAAATGACGCAGAAATCACACATAAACTTCCAACACAGTATAGCAAGGGCAGACAAATGTGAAAACTGGGACTATAAATACTGAAAAACCAAGGACGAATCGTTGGTATTAAAATGGGTGCAAGACAGGAATGCGGTCTATTGCCCCTGATGTTCAATATATACATCGAAGAAATGACCAGAAATAAAATAACGATTCTAGTGTGGGATAATTAATGAGTGAGTGAAGAGATATGAATGATGTGACTCGTTGTTGGCTTTGCTATCTCCAGAGAAAGTGAAAAACTACTATAATGTAGATCTGTGTAATATCTATAGAATTTATAGAATATGGATTGTGAGTCAACCTCAAAGTAGCAAAACAAAAGAGAACGTGCCGTTAAAATTCCGATTACGAACTAGGTGAATTTAAAAAATGTTCATACTTAGAAACAAACTAACACAAGACCGGTGAAGCAAGAAGTAAGTGGAGTATCTTTCCTTGGAGGCTTCTGTATCTTATTTTATTATTTTTTTCCAGCCTACCTATCTCACACCATTAGCGAGCGAACAAGATAAAAGCTTCTCGAACTGCTCCATTGCAAACGACGAAATTAATAGCCAATAGCCTGTCGGGGGTTTGGGAAAGTGAAGGAACGGTTCGTGTAAATGAATGAAACGAATATAGGAACTCCATGGAGGTAAAATGAGGAGAGATGTCACTACGGGCGTCTGCTGTACTGCTATTTGAAGCCGGACGGAAGCCATGTTTGTTTGTTTGTTGAAAAGACCCACAAGCCCGAATAGAACGTGATTCTCTTCATCTTATTAGTGCTGTCATAACGGTTAGAACAACCATAAACAACGCACACAGATATTATCAATTACAAATGTTCGACAACTCTACACATCAGCTCAGCAGAATACTAATGTTTTGAACAAACTGTAATGGCGGAGCTAGGACTGCTGAGTGTAGCAAGGCATGTGCCTATACGTAGACGGCCAATTTGTAGCGTTTTGGCGATTCGTGAATGAGTCGTTTGTTAGAAACGAATACAAATAAAGAATCCTAAGAATCGGAGCGTGATCCGGACGAATCGTCTTTCAAAAGAATTTTCTCTCTCTTGCGATTCCATGTCCCAACGATTCAAGATTCGAAGGCGACTACTGGATCATGCCGAATCGTGCCGAATGATTTCGAATGCCAGAGAGCAGTCAAGAGGGGAACGAATCGCAGCGAGCTGGACGAATGACGTTCAGAAAAATTGTCTGTCTCGTGACTATTCCAGACTCAATGATGCGTGATTCGAAGGCAACTGGCGAACCGTGCCGAATGATTACGAAAAGCCAGAAAGCAGGAGGACGCGTATGAACAAAGGAAGTACAGAACGAAGAACGTCAGCCGTTTATTATTATTCACGAATTACAGATGACAGAAAAGAAATGCAGCGAAATACACAGCTGATACTCAAGATTAACATCAAGAAATGATGAAAAATTACGTACTTTTATGCGTTTCAGATGCAGTGCAACACACACATGTCATTTATATAATTCACATGTACTGTAATATATTTAAACGAGCAATTATTGCTCATTCATATTTCCCGTATCGCGGAAACGGCTCTAACGATTTGGATTATATTTTGTATTTAGAGAGGTTTTTGCTTTTTGAGTTCATGTACATAGTTGTACTTATTGTAAAAACTCAATTTTACAAAAATATGCTTTTTATATAAGAACGCATTTTTAAATTCTTTTTATCATCACCTCGAAAATCTTTTTTACTATTTACTTTTTTTATCACAAAGAAACGTTTTATAAATTTATATTTTGTATTTAGAGAGGTTTCTGATTTTTGAGTTCATCTACATAGTTGTACTTTTTGTAAAAACTCAATTTCACAAAAATATTATTTTTTATAATAAACACTATTCTAATATTTTTAGAATCATCTCGAAAATCTTTTTTAGTATTTTCGTATTTTGAGTTTATCTTTCCGTATGGAAACCAATTTTACTAAAAGAAACGTTTTATATGAAATCGCGAATTTTTTGTACCTGGAATAAAATTTAGTATTTAAAGATGAATTTTTATTTTTAAACTTTATCTATATAGACGTGTTTCCTCAAAACTAAGTGATTTTACATAGTAAGTATTTTATAACGATTCGACATGTGTTAATAACCATACATTTAATGAAGTTTACATTCAAATGGCTGAAATATTCGCACAGAACGAAAACAAAAATTATTGTAAGTTTGCAGCAACATTTGAGCTACGTGACCTATATTCACGGTTTTGACAACCTACAACGCTACCAAATGAGTTACGCTGACAGCAGAAACAATTGGTACCATGATTTGTATTTATAACCGCTTGCAAAACTTCAAAGACGATTTTCATGATAATATTTGACAGTTCAATCGAATCTCTTTGACTGGTTATTATTTTAAGTCTGAACTTCACATACCATAAATATTTAAAAATCCGATACACATATTGTCTCCTTTTTGGCATTCTGTAAGAATTGTGCCATCGCAGACCAGAAAGAATCGTGAACGAATCGCAGGAAAAGATTCACAAAGTAAGATTGAATCCCAAGAATCGATTCCTGAAAAAGAATCGTGTCACCCAACTCTGCCGATTTCATATATTCCATTATTCTTATACCTCAGTTTAGGGTTGTCTGATATTCATCGGTGTTAGACAAACATCGATGTTTAGTGGGGAAACATCGATGTTTTATCATCGATTTAAGTTCTTTAAAAATCTAAAAATGGATGTAAAGAAACCGATATCGAACAAGCGACACTTCCACACATCCTCGTGCCGTCGATAAATCTATATCTGGCCGTGAGGAGAACCTCTTTGACTGCGACGCAAGACTTTTGTTGTTCGCAACAATTTGTTTTACCGTAATAAATGTTTCTTACTACGATTGGGCTTAACATTACTTCACCACTCATTATCTAGGTGAAAAAGTGATATTACCCGAAGCACATAGAATGACTAGGTCTATGGTTAACAGGTTCTTGTATGTAGCCTTGTCCACTCAATAAAAATAGTTACCCTCGAAAAGAGAAGATTTCATATTGAAAAGTACATCATGCTATAGGCCAATGAGGACGTCACGTGATTCCCGGAATCCAGCAACTGTTGCTAACATTATCACGCGAAGTTATCGGGTGATTAGTAAAATTTAACCAAGTCTGGCTGGTTGTTGATTTTGCGAGTGTGTTATACTATTGCGACGTTATAGCGGGCTATTGAGTTAAATGTGTGGAGTTGAATGAACAATCAATTTTTTTTTTGTTACAAAGTTGTCATTACTATTTGCTATACAACCTGATCCATTTACGTGCACAGATCCATTTACCGTGCTCTATTTTTCAAATGTAATGAAAGTAATCATGTCGAGGACTTCATTTCGAGGTGCCTACAATGTCACAACGAAACTCTTTCTCGAAATCTGACAGAAAACCCTCATAAATTTTTGTCATATGTTAAATATACTAGGGGCAAAACACAAACAATACCCTCACTAAGTGATAGTAATGGCGATCCTGCCGATGACAGCGCTACTAAAGCAGAGTTACTAAACATAGCTTTTAGAAACTCATTCACCAAAGAAAACGAAATCAATTTCCCAGATTCCAAATTACGAACAGAGGCCGTAATGAGTAACGTAGAAGTAGACATCATGGAGTAGTGAAGCAACTAAAATCACTTAACAAGAACAAGTCTTCTGGTCCGGATTGTATACCCATTAGATTTCTATCTGATTATGCTGAAGCGATAGCTCCTTACTTAACAGCCATACACAACCGCTCTCTCATAGAAGGATCTAAACCAAAAGATTAGAATGTTGCAAAGGTCACACCTATATTCAAGAAAAGTAGTAGTAGTAACCCACAAAACTACAGGCCTATTTCATTGACGTCAATTTGCAGCAGGGATTTGGAACATATCCTGTATTCAAATATTATGAATTATCTCGAACAGAATGATCTGTTGGCCTATAGTCAACATGGATTTAGAAAATATCGTTCATGCGAAACACAACTAGCTCTTTACTCAGACGAAGTGATGTGTGCTATTGACAAGGGTTCGCAAATTGATTCCGTATTCCTTGATTTCCAGAAGGCTTTTGACACCGTACCTCACAAACAGCTTTTAAACAAATTGCGTGGTTACGGTATATCGCCCCAAATTTGCGACTGGATAGGGGATTTCCATTCAGAGAGGACACAGTTCGTAGTAATCGATGGTAAGGCATCGACTAAAACAGAGCTGATGTCTGGCGATCCACAGGGTAGTGTTATTGGTCCTCTGCTGTTCCTTATCTACATAAACGATTCAGGGGAAAATCTATTAGCTCTCTTAGGTTGTTTGCAGATGATGCCGTCATTTACCGTCTAGTAAAATCATCTGAAGATCAAAACCAACTGAAGAACGATTTGAATAAGATATCTGTATGGTCTAAGAATTGGCAGTTGACTCTAGAGAATGTGAAGTGTGAAGTCGTCCACATGAGTATGAAAAGAAATTCGTTAAACTTTGTATAAATGATAAATCAATCGTATATAAACCGAAGTCGACTGTCCGCTTTACTCACAACTGTCCTTATATGTTCGTTCCATTTCATATCGATATGCAATGTTACGCAAAGATATTTGAACGACGCGACTGCATCAAGAAGCTCACAACTAATGCTGTATTCCAACATTATGGGATTGTTTTTCTCATGCGTAAAACCTTACATTTTTCTACATTGAGAGCTAGCTACCATTCTTCGCACCAACTATAAATTTTGCATAAGTCGTCCTGTATGCTATTACAGTCAATTAAAGACGATAACCATGCCATACACCACAGCGTCATCAGCAAACAGTCGCAAATTACAACTTACTCTGTCCATCAGATCATTTAAATAGAAAGAAAATAATAGTGGTCCTTACACACGCCCCTGGGACATGCCTGACGATACACACATCTCTGATGAATACTCGCCGTCGAGAACAACGTTAGGAAGTCTTCCAGCCAGTGACAAATCTGTCAACCTATTCTCTATGCTCGTATCTTCGTTAGCAGTTTGCAGTGTGGCACCGCGGCAAACGCTTTTTTGACAACGAGAAAACACAATCTTACTGTTGCCCTTCATCCATGGCTTGCAAGATGCCATGTGAGAAAAGAGCAAGCTTACTTTCACATGAACTATATTTCGTAAACCCATCCTGATTTATAGAAAGAAGCTTCTATCTCAAGGAAATTTACTACATCCGAACTGAGAATATGCTCCAAGATTCTACATGAAACTGATGTCAATGATATTGGCCTGTAATTATGTGGGTCATTTCTCTTTCCTTTCTTACAAATGGGAGTCTTTCCAAACACTAGGAACTTTGCGCTGAATTAAAGATTCGCGATAAATGCAAGTAAGTAAGGTGCCATTCCTGTAGAATACTCTTTGTAAAACCTAACTGGTATTCCATCCGGACCGGGAGACTTTTTTTTTATTTTGCTCTCTCAGCTCCTTCTCTACACCGCAAATACCTATTACCATGTTCTCCATTTCGGAGCTAGTACGTTGATGAAATGATGGTACATTTATGCGGTCCTCCTGCGTGAAAGATTTCTTAAAGGTTAAATTTAGAACTTCAGCGTTTCGTTTTACACAGTACCAGAATTTTTTCGGGTTCTCGGAAAGATTTTTTGCTAAGTTATGGCTGTGGTAATTATTGTATGCTTCGCGCATCGATCTTTTTAGAGACGCACGAATCTATACTAACATTTGCCTTTCATCATTTGTGTGTTCCTTTTCAAACCAAGAGTGCAACAGCCTTTGCTTTCTCAATAGCTTTCTAACATTATCATTATACCACGGTGGATCTTTTCCATCCTTCATAGATTGTGCAGGTACATATCTCTGTAACTCTTTATTTACAATGTATTTAAATGACTGAATGACGGCAGAAAATCTGAATTTGAACCGAAAACACCGTTCTTTTTTTATCGCTATAAACGACACTTTTTACGGAAAAAAATAATCATATTTTCCCATTATCGATTTCCACTACCGCTTCCTATTCTGTGACATCAGTTCGCTGCTTGTCTCGGGCTATTTTTCCATCACAAAACATCTTCCAACCACAGAAACATTTCAGTAGAAATACGATGAAGATTTCATATTTATTCGTTACAGTACAAAGAAATCAGTCAATTCTGGAATAAAATTGTATATTTAACATCATACAAGATTTTTACCTGCGAGAGAGGAAGCAAGCAGCAGTTGTAGCAAGTTTTGTTTGGTTCGGGAGAAATGATATGGAACGCAGAGATAAAACATTTGCTCTTTGGTCTCGTGCGATTTTTCTAATACTTTTGTTATTGTTAAATGATTATCAAAAGAATTATTGAGAGAGTTAATGATGCAGACTGAGATTGTTAAAGAGATGTCTTTTCAATGAGAGTTTTTCATTAAAAATGTCAAACGATTTTTATGGAATAAAATTTTAACGTGTTTGAGAAAGAATAATATTACATGGCAATTAATATTTCCTGGCCGCGCGAGCTAAGGCGCCATGTCATGGAGTGCTTGGCCACTCTCCGTCGTTGGTTCAAGCCTTATGTCAGGCATTGGTGTAATTGTTGTTCGTAGCGTTAAGTTAGCTAAAGCTATTTTAAGTATTTTTTTGTTAAATCTACGCTTCTATGACTTTATCAGTTGGGTCCCTTACATTTAAACATTTGACTTTTGAAGAGTCCGTGAAGAGTTACCACATTATGACGTAAGTATTGTCGCAACTTCAAATATAAAATAACCTTTTATTTAATAACAATACGTTTCAGCAAATTAAATAAGAGAGTTCATGTTTTTATTTGACTCAGAATTGCAAATACTTTTAAAGAAACATTGTCAAATGTCTTGTGCCCATTTGCGTGAATTACCAACGCCCCCTAGCCAAGCGTATAACAGCAATTGCAATCCATTGTATTTGTATTTCAGTTGTCAGTTTCAAATGATGTTAGTTATACTTTCCTAGAACCGATGTATTTGCAAAACGAGTTAAGCTGTCCATTGAGTACATATGTTGCGAACAAAGATCATTAGGTAGCGTTTTAGGTTCAGTACATTATGCAATTAGATCAGTTCACTCTATAGACTTATAAAGACTATAATAAATACATGAATTAATTCGTCAGTGCTGTTTAATTAGACGAGACTCAAGATTGAGCCCATTTGTATTATTAAAAAAATCTCATCAGGAACAGGCACTTACATTTGTGTTACAGTTTATAAAGTCAGTAATGTTTTCGACCTGACTGAAACAAATCGTCTCAATTAAGCCCCTTTATATTATTGCAAAAAAAAAAAAAAAAAAAAAAAAAAAAAAACTGCGTGGTCATCAGTCCGTAGCTTACAAACTACTTAAACCTAGGTAAACTAACCTAAGGACAACACACGCACCCATGCCCCATGGAGGACTCGAACCTCCACGGCGAGCAACCGCGCGCTCCGCAGCGAGACGCTTTAGACCGCTCGGCTACTCCACCGAGGCGCGCTTGGCGCTCTATGAGGGCGAAGGAGATGCTTTTTTACGCCTTATCGTAACAATGGATGAGACAAAGGCCACATCGTACGAGCTAGAAGTGAAACTCCAATTCGACGAACGGCGTCGTTATAGGTCGCCACGAAACAGTGCGTCAGAGCCATAGTGTAGTGAAATTTATGGTGACTCTCGCGTACGACTGTGATTGTATTATTCTAAAGCATTATGTTCCTCCACGGCAGACGGTCAATGCAGAGTATTACTGTTCGTTTTTGAACCATGACCTGCAACCAGCTTTGCGAAAGAAGCGGCAACACTTTCTGCTCAACCCACCCACCATTTTGCACGACACCGGCGCATACAGCGCAAGCTGTGGCTGCTCTGTTCGGTAGATGGGACTGGTAAGCACTCTAGCGTTCACCGTACTCCCCGGACTTAAGTCCTTGTGACTTTCATTTGATTCCGAAGATGGAGGAACAACTTCGTGGAATTCACTTCAGAACTGTTCAGAAATGTTTCAGAGATTCGACAGGCAGTAGACCTCTATTCGCACCATTAACAGAACAGGCTCTTCTGACGGTATACTACGCCTTCCACATTGCTGGTAACGGGTTCTACACAACGCGGGTAACTATTCTGAAGGACAGTAACAGGTGCAAACATGTAACGCTTTTGTATAGGTTCTGAATAAATAGGTGTCATTATTTAAGTTCCAACCCTCGAAATTCAGTCCGTTCCAACCAGCTTCATTTACGATATTATTGTTAGCCTACTTTGTCGCTATGGAGAGCGATCCTAAAAATTTTTTTTAATGTGATGACTTCGGACATCCACGATGGTAGTATCTGCACTTGACACTCAACAACATCGTATTGTTTTAATGTGATGAATTCAATAAAAACAAAGCTCGCACGTATAAATTACTCATTTAGCGCATGTCATTACTAGTTTCAGCAAGCTATGTTGCCATTATCAAATGTTCAAATGTATTTTTTTAAACTAATAGAATATTACAAAATGCAAGACGATTAATTAAAAACTGATACAGCACTGTACATATCACATTTTTGGTATACAATGGACATAATATCTTTGACATACAGTAAATGAGTAATTTATACATGTGATCTTGACTTAGTCTTCTTTCAGGGGCGCCGATTCCGTGGGTGCTCCGGTGCTGGTGCTGGTGTGGGGGTGCTAAGCACCCACACAAAATAAGGGAGGAAAATAAAGTAGCACAGAAATGTGGAAAAGTCATAGCTGTCAATTACGCATTTTTGCCATCGCAGTGTAGCAATCACGACCTAGCCGCTAGGCTCTTTCAACAGTGTCCCAAAGAGCACTCACTGCAGAGGCTTGGACCCCTTTCGTAGGGGCGAGACCACTACCCCTGGCTGCATGACGTCGTAACCGATGCAATAATCAGAGTTCAGTGACAGCCATAGTTTGCTGTGGTAGCTCCATTAATTCAGTTCATTAAGGAAGAATGACATCCGCACCGTCTTGTAAGTATTTAATTCTGCTAACAAGTACAGCATATTAGTATAGTGGCGTTACCCACGACTTCACGTAAAACATCGCGGGCAGGTAGAGGGCGAAGCTCCTGTAGGGCTAGTGCCCGAGTATTATAATGACACATATACAGAAATGAACTGAAAAGTGAACCTATGAATGACGTTTTGACTATTCTTTGCTCCATTCACGAAGTTCGATTGTCTGCTGAAGGAGTGCAACCAGGCGCCGTAATAAAAGACGTCACGTGTATGGGATCTGTGCTTTGTCGCCATATAAATAACCGCCGTTTCAAAGGTTTCCTGAAAGTTATACAAGTGGTGCATGGTTATACATCTTGGCACAGTACAATTCGTTGGCTTAGTTTTCTTTGCTTTGTTTGTCAGTCATGAGGAAATATGTCTAAATGAAAGGGGCAAAGTTCATTGTCGAATAGATCAAAACTAAATATTAAATTTAGCCTTCCATACTCACATAACTATAAACTTTAAGAAATTAGACATTGCAGTGTTAAGATCATCTAATAATAGAGATGCAGGACTAAATCAAAGTGTTTATGAAAAAGTTTCGTCTTTCTGAGAGGCAAATATGTAACGAAATTGTAACATATTTCAATCGTCTCATTCGTTTTAAACTTCTTAAATTTCCTGGACGTACCAGTGGTGCTAATTTTCAAATTAATGATTTTTTTTGTTTCTTATTTTGTTTTCTATAATATTAAATCTACCACAGTTGAAGTACTGTTAATAATATCAGTGGATGATCTCTCTCGGTTTTCTCCAGATATCAAATCATGCAATGTTATTACTACTGACAGAGGGACAAATATGACTGGTACGTTTTCTAGATTGCAAGCAAAAATCAGCGAAATTGAGCACTGCTTGGCCCATTCTTTGAACCTTGTGGCCGAAAAGGTAATTAAAAATGAAACCACGAGCACCCATACTGATTTTTAATAGTCGGCGCCCCTGCTTCTTATTGAATTCATCTCATTAAAAAAATTACGATATTGTTGAGTGTCTAGTGTAGGTAGTACCCCTAAGCTTTGGGTAACAATGAGACGACAGGTGGTGCGCTTTTCCCGACCACAAGAGACCAAAATGATAGCTGAAGCACTTGTTACAAAGGGGAGAAGGTTATCCACCTGTCCACGCCGCACCTCCCAGACGAGCGCTGACAGCTGGGAATGCAGGGCTCCTAATTGGCTGTCGAGAGTGACGTAAATACGAGCTGCCGCCGGAGTACTGGAGGCAGTGTTTGTCGTTGTATTATCTCTGTTTCCAGACAGAGGGCATTTCTACGCGCTAAACCTTCAAAGGAATCCTACGAGTTACTCCACACCCGCACCACATTTTCATAAGCACTTCTGCAAGACAAATAAGGAATTTAGAATATCTGAATGTTGGGGACGTTGCGTACTGACATTGCGGAGCATCTGTGGACAATATTCAAGGGCATGTTTAAAAAGCCTCGTGAAGAGAATGTGTTCAGGACGTGGGAAAGCTCCAGTCTTGTTCGATAGTCTATTCGGAGAACCACTACGACACCAAAGACAGCTTCTAAAATTAACTTAGCTAAGGGCTCACAAAAAATTAAACCAAGCCAAATTTAGAGAGAGAAGTAATATGTGGAACGCCTTCAACCTTTGTATGGGCTTGCCGGAAATTAATCGCTACTTTTTAAATGTGCAAAAGTCAGGCTTACCCAAGATTGACTCAAATTCTTTATTTGATATCAGTATCGGTAGAAATGCGGCCAAAATCAGATCTTGCACATCTTACTAGAGGTTTTGTGAACTTCTCGGTTTACACATTCACTTTGCGTCTCCTTATAATAATATGGTGCATGTTCTAACGTGAAACTTACGCTGTTGAGATTTTAATTCTACTCTTCTATTTATAGTGCACAATGGACTTACCTGACCTATTGTACCCAAGGCTCCTGCAAGGAAGACATCAACAGCATGTCACACAGAAGTAAAAAATATGCTCCTTGCCTACCTATAATCGGTGAAACTTTATCACTTAAGTAAAGACAGACGTAGAAACATCACCTGTAAAAAAATCTTAAAATTTACAAAATATAACTAGTAAGCATCAGTTGGGTACTAAAGTTATGTCGCTAGTTACTGAAATGAAAAACTGATTGTGAATACTTCTTTTATTATTTAACCTTTTTAGAAAACTCAAATTTATAAAAACAATAAATTAGATATTTTAATTTCCACGTTCCGAAGAGTTGACAGGATAGATGAAATGTATAGGCCTAATCAATTTCAAAATGAAATAAAGTTGGTAGAATGGCTGAAGAAACGCGCCTACTTGACTTTAAAATTAATACAATTTCGTTACTTTACGTTCAAGGCTGTCGCAAAGTCCGGTAATGCAATGCTAGTAATGTTATTTGCTGTTTGGGGATGGGTCGAGTGTGCCCAAAGCATTCGCAAACAATATTGTTAACTGTGTGGATGGCTGCTGGCTACAACTTCGCTGAAACTGAAACTAAATATTGTCTGTCTTGATCGACTCCTGCCGATCGCACTTTCCCTGCGTCTTGAAAGAACGACCTATAAATGCTAGTCTGGCTACAAATTGGCGTGGTACACCAGTCTCAGACTAACCCACCGTGTTGCCACTCAAAAATGCGGTCGCAAGCGTTGACTAATAAACTCTCTCTGTGTTCCCACTGGATATGAAAAAGTACCTTGGCCAACACTATGAACAACGCGCAATCTTTAGTCCTCTCAACTGGAGATTCACCAAGATCTCCCCCGTGGCAGAGTTTCTCCATACAGTGCAATAATGCGCCAGTGTTATTTTCTCCTCTTTGCTCAAGAAATCGCTGCAAGAGCGTCGACCTCTAGTGCACGATGACACACAGCCGTCGCTAGGGCGAGTCTGCTTTAATTTCTTCCACTTCGCTTGTGTATATGTTTCAGGGTCGCTGGCGTTTCCCCACTAGTGGCTTGCTTACAATGGGATGGTGCGTTTTATAACACTGTATGGCTCGGAGGCAAATAGTGAGTCATCTAACGTCTCATTTACGTATTCCTCTGAAACTAAACAGCGCCGTCGGGAATTCATTTTTCCCTTGAGTGTTAACAAGTTGCAAGTAAACATGCGTTGTATAAAAAAAATGCTATTGTCTGGTTCTTTTTAAACGGCTTTCAAAGAGTTTCAAAAGCATCCGTGTATCCCCAAACTGGAAGGAGGATTCTTAAGTTGCTATTGTGCGTGAGACCACCAAGGGTGGCCTGTTGTGAGGACCTCTGCCCACCTGAGCTTTCATCTACATCTACATAAATACTCCGCAATTCACCGTAAGGTACGTGGCGGAGGGTACACTGTACCACTACTAGGCATTTCCTTTCCTATTCCACTCCCAAATTGAACGAGGAAAAAAAGAATTTCTATATGCCTCCGTACGAGCCCTAATTTCTCTTATCTTGTCTTTGTGATCTTTACGCGAAATGTAAGTAGGCGGCAGCAAGATCGTACTACAGTCAGCTTCAAATTCCGGCCCTCTAAATTTACTTAACAGAAATTCACGAAAAGAACGTCGTCTTTCTTCCAGCGATCCCCAATTGAGTTGCCGGAGCATTTCCGTGACACTCGCGCATTGGTCGAACCTACCGGTAACAAATCGAGCTGCTCGCCTCTGAACCGCCTCTATGTCTTCCTTCAAACCGATCTGCTGCGGGTCCCAAATACTTGAGCAATACTCAAGACGTGGTCGTACAAGCGTTTTATACGCGGTCTCCTTTACAGGTGAAGTACATCTTCCCAAAATTCTCCCAATAAACCGAAGTCGGCTGTCTGCCTTACTCACAACTGTCCTTACATGCTCGTTCCATTTCATATCGCTCTGAAATGTTACGCCTAGATATTTGAACGACGCGACCGCATCAAGAAGCTCACTACTGATGCTGTATTCGAACATTACAGGATTGTTTTTTCTACTCATGCGCATCACCTTACATTTTTCTACATTGAGAGCTAGCTGCCATTCTTCGCACCAACTAGAAATTTTGTCTAAGTCATCCTGTATGCTATTACAGTCAGTTACAGTCGACACCCTCCCATACACCGCAGCATCATCAGCAAACAGCCGCAAATTACAACTTACTCTGTCCATCAGATCATTTATATAGAAAATAATAGCGGTCCTATCACACTCCCCTGGGGCACGCCTGACGATACACTCGTCTCTGATGAACACTCGCCGTCGAGAACAACGTACTGCGTTCTATTACTTAGGAAGTCTTCCAGCCAGTCACAAATCTGTGAACCTATTCCATAAGCTCGTATCTTCGTTAGCAGTCTGCAGTGTGGCACCGTGTCGAACGCCTTTTTGAAGTCGAGAAAAACACAATCCGCCTGTTGCCCTTCGTCCATGGCATGCAAGATGTCATGTGAGAAAAGGGCAAGCTGAGTTTCACATGAACGATGTTTCCTAAACCCGTACTGATTCATGGAAAGAAGCTTTTCCGTTTCAAGGAAATTTACTATATACGAACTGAGAATATGCTCCAAAATTCTGCATGAAACCGATGTCAACGATATTGGCCTGTAATTGTATGGGTCAGTTCTCTTTCCTTTCTTATACACGGGAGTCATCTGTGCTTTTTTCCAATCACTAGGAACTTTGCGCTGAATTAAAGATTCGCTGTAAATGCAAGCTAAGTAGGGGGCCAATGCTGCAGAATAGTCTTTATAAAACCGAACTGGTATTCCATCCGGACCAGCAGACGTTTTCATATTTAGCTCTCTCAGCTGCTTCTCTACACCGGAAATACCTATTGCTCTGTCCCCCATTTCGGAATTAGTACGTTGATCAAATGATGGTATATTTGTGCGGTCCTCCTGCGTGAAAGATTTCTTAAAGGTTAAATTTAGAACTTCAGCTTTCCGTTTGCTTTCTTCTATTACTGCCCCGGAATGATCAACTAGTGACTGGACAGTGGGCTTTGACCCGCTTATCGATTTTACATAGGACCAGAATTTTTTTGGGTTCTCGGAAAGATCTTTTGCTAAGGTATGGCTGTGATAATTATTGTATGCTTCACGCATCGATCTTTTTATAGATGCACGAATCTCTACTAACTTTTGCCTGTCATCATTTGCGTGTTCTTTTTTGAATCGAGAGTGCAACAGCCTTTGCTTTCTCAGCAGCTTTCTAACATTATTATTATACCACGGTGGATCTTTTCCATCCTTAATCGTCTTTACTGGCACATATTTCTCTAAACCTTCATTAACAATGCACTTAAATTTAGTCCACAATTCCTCTACATCCACAGTCCCAGAATTAAACGATGCCCATTCATTTTCTAAGTGCGATCGTAACATTTGCTTGTCGGCTTTTCCCAACAAAAACACGCTCCTAGCCTTCTTGACTGGTTTATGAACTTTGGTCACTATCGACGCTATGACGATATCATGATCACTAATTCCTGTCTCTACACAGACATCGTTAATAAGGTCAGGCCTGTTTGTGGCTATAAGGTCTAGAATATTTCCATTGCGCGTGGGTTGCCGGTTTAACTGCTCAAGACAGTTTTCTCGCCAGCAGCTCACACAGGGGCGCCTTGCCTCCGCTTTACAAAAACTCTGGTGTTCGTTCACTAGCACACGTGTGCCTTGATTATCTTATCTCACTTACGACATGATCTAGTAATTTGCATATCAAAATGTAATTATTATCATTGAAAATATCCATTTATCATCGATTTCATATTCAGAAGATTCGTCTTGACGAGTAGAATGTGATTGTGAGGTCGGAATATGCAGTAAGTGACTTGACTCCTTGAAATGTTAAGTATAACATGATACCAATACAAAATAAAGATAATTTGCTGATGTTGCAACATACTCGCCACTACTCCAGACTCCACTCATTATTCTGAGCCATTTCAACAAAAGTGAGAGTTTAGTGTGTATTGAGAACATTGTTAATAAGGCTAGTTTAGCCTCTACCACATTACACCCTTAGGCTATTGTATAACCTCTCACAATAAGGTTCATTGAATAATCATGGCCAGCCGCGGTGGCCGAGGGGATTGCGGCGCGCCAGTCACGGTCTGCACGGCCACTGCGTGCATGGATATTTGTGCCGTCCTTAGTATTAGCTAGTTGATAAGTAGTTTGTAAGTTTAGGGATTGATGACCCCGTAGTCGAGTCCCATAAGCTATACAAACATTTGAACATTTTGAATAATCATGTAACATTAACGTAGTTGAACTATGAATTACAGTTACCTTACTGTCCTTCGAAATATTCAGCGGTGAGTTCTGTGGTACATATCCTGGAAATTTTGCAAGAAGTCTTCCTTTGGGATGGTATTTAAAGGCCTCGTCACGTTTCGCTGAATGTAAGGTATATCATCTAATCTCTAACCTTTTGAAAGCGAGTTTCAATCAAGGGAGAATAGGAAGAAGTATTGTGAATTGAGATCAGTGAGTATAGCTCATGTTCAAGTTGCACCAACCCCTTTTTTCCCCAGAACTGTTTGAAAATATTGTGTATGGCGAGCAGTGTCTTACAAATTGAACATCCATCATACTGACCGGATCACAATCCTCCATATCTTCGTATTTCCCCGACTCAAACTCGCTTTGAAAGGAAAGAGATGTCATGTCTGAAATTCAAGGAAACATGATGAGGCTTTTGAACACCATCTCCCGTGGTTCGGAACCCACGTTAAACTGTAGGTCCCCCAATAACTGGCTGGGTAAGTCGGTTGGAGGGTCGGAGGAAGGCAACGGCATACCACCTCCAAACAGGACCGTGCCTAGTAAAGCACTGTGGTGTTCAAACCAATCTTCGGATTGTTGACTGCTTTACCTTTACCTATAGGATGCATAGTTGGCAGGACATGTATTCCAAGAGCTCAGTGGTGCGTAGTTACTGGAGGTGACTACTCCAAAGGATAGTAATGTAAGTGTACCTCATAGTTCATTTGTTTTAATGTTACAGCCTATCACCGAAGTTTAATGTCATAGGTTGTACACACCTCATGCGAGTCACTGAGATTACTACAATTCCGTGGTAGTTTCAAAATCAAGTGTTCTGGTACAGAGTTACAAACAATATTTTTGAATAAGAATAACGATCCATTATGATCTTGAATTTGGTGGTGATGAATGAAACAAGAAATGTGGGAAATTCCAATATGGCTATCCATTACTGTGGATGTGATCTCGAGGTGTCCTTGTACTTTGGACTAATGTGAATGAAATTCCTCTGGAGTGCCGTTAACAAATATGACTTGTAAAAATTCACTATCGTCACCCAGAATAGCGCTTGCGCACTTTAGAAAACCACATGTAAACCATGAATGTACCTGGGCAAACTGTGATCACCCATAATACCATAGATAATGCTCATCATGTGCACCGATGCCCACGCAGTGCCTGCGTTTCAATTTCATGGGTCCTTATTTATCAGCCTCTCAGCGACGACGTAACCAGATGGGGGTTCTTGATGATGCCGCTCCCTGCCCCCCGTCCTCATCAGCTAAATGAAATTTCAACACGCTAGCTGCCATGTAATTAAATTAAATGATATCTTCCTCATACTACGCAAACGACAGGTCCATTATCGATAGTCAAGGCCACTTATCGATGTTTAAATAACCATTTCTTTCTTTAGCCAATACGGTGTGTTATCCACTATTTTTGGCCTTACTCGAGTTTGGCAGCTGCTTTGTTAATAACATCAATACTAACTTTCAGTTGAATGTCATGTAAGAGCTGCCGTTTATATTATTTAATTATGCTGTTGCTATATTTTTCGATGATGGATAGATTTCTAATGAGAAATAAGAGCAAAATTGATTTTTACCCACTAGCGTTGTGGTAAGCTAATGTATGTAGTACAGAATATTACGAAAGTTGATGTATTTATTTAGAGTGTTGTAATAACACCGGAGTCTTTATTTGGAGAACAATATTTTATCAGGAGTGAAGATATATTACGATGTCTGCAAGTATGAAATAATCATGAAAATGAAGTAAGTGGGATTTTTTAGGCTGTAGACTTCCGTTCACGAAATCAATACGCAAAATATTCTTGTGCATGGAAACTTCAGCAAATTTTTTCGAAAGACTGGGCTCTTGTAGCTGAAAGGCAGCAAGCTTGCTAAAATGCCACTATGTTTTTAACATTGTTCATACCAAAGAAATACTTCGCGTTAAGATAATCTACCTTCCTTTGGAATAAAAGTGGAGGTTCCATTTGTGTATGGTGAAACAATGACACGACGGGACGCTGATGGCGCGCTGTCGTTATGTCACCAGCTACTGCCCTACCTTCAACAAAGGTTATACGCGATAGAGTTCGTTAATGCCAAAATAAATGGGGCGATGGAAGCTCTGGTCAGCATTATACACAAATATAAATAGCTGGTTATCAAGAATCAACTTTGTTATTATAGACACAGAAGTCGATCAATGTAGCTCCACGTTGTTGTGGAGTTTGAGACAGCGCCTGTAGGAGTTGTCAATCAAAATATTCATATATTCACCAACAGCTGTAAATTATGATTGAACATTACTCTTTTATTTCTCTACCGGTTCAGATATTCCACTGGTATCATCTTCAGGCGATGAACTGTCAATAAGGCAGTTTTTACGTTTTTGCAGGTCCTGGAAATTGATGTGTCCTCTTGTAAGATACCTGCTATAGGAAGGTATACATTTCATATTCAAATTTGAGACCAGTGTCAAGCTAGTCAGGCATGGGTCATTTATCTTTGGTTGCAGGCTTATTTTTCAATGGCAGTACTATTGATATTGGTGATAGTATTGTTGCCGGGAAGTAAGGTTGTGATTATTGAGAGTGCAGACTTCGCTAGGCGCGCGGATGAGATTGCAGAAGCATGGGGACCGTGGTTGTGTGCAGTTGTTCCGGCGGGATAGCTGAGGAGACTAGATGTTGAGACTTGAATGCTGAGCCAAGCTGTTTGTATACGATATGGAGACGAAAGGTGTATATGACATTGGAGAAACGATCTTTTGAAGCTTTTATAAGGTTAAGTTTTTCATGAAGTAATTTGCATGTTTCTATGGCACAACTTCACATTGTTGGGCTGAACTTATGGTAACAGTAACGGTCGGGAAAGATTTTTCTGTTAGCTTGTGGTCTCACGATTCATGCTAGGGACCCCTTTCTGAGTTAGGAAAAGTATTTATTGTAATAGTTTAGTTTTGAGATTGCGTTTTTTTTTATGAAATAGGAATTTGATGTGTATTGTTCTTGGAATATGGTATTGTTGTAACATTGTTTGTGTATAAATTTATGAACAGTAAAGAAATGTTTATCATGGTTTAAAAATAATTTTGTACGCAGATTAAATATCTGAGTTACATTTTTCTCTGAAAGATTTTAAAATCATAAATATGACATTGTTAGTAATTTTCATGAAGTTACATCAGTTAGAAAATAAAGCAGATATTTCATTTTTAATAATTAGTTCGAGATTCTTCAACAGATTACCAGTTTATCCCTCCTCAAATTTTTATTAAATTGCCATAGATGTTTTCTGTAGTTAGTTTTCCAGTGGTTAGTACAGCAGGAAAGAGTTTGGTGTTGCGCAAATTTATGCAGTAAGTGAAGGTGAGAAAGAATTAGTTTTTGTCAAGCTTACAGTTCAGTATGATTTACAGATTTCAGAGTAGGACAGTTCATTCAGTGTTCAGGTTAACAAGTGTTTGCACTGAGTCAGATTGCATTGATAAATATTGTGTTCGTTACATTGCGTTAAAGATTTTTAGTTCAGTCAGAAACAAGTTTGTAGGGCCAGAATTATTAACACAGTGATTTTTATTATCAGTAATTTTCAGATAGAAACAATTAGCAGTTTGTGTCTCATTATAATAAATATTACGCAGTCAGATAGGTTTTGCAATACCATTACATTCACATAGAATACAGTTAAAAATACGCAGTCAGATTAACATAACGTTGTACAAAGGCATTCAGCTAGAACAAGTTCAAACACACAGCAGACGTAAATCTTGTAAGAGAGAAGGAGAAGCGAGAAACTTTCACTCTTCACATAATTAAGTTTCAGCCCAATACTGTATCGCGAGATCTTCACTGCTTTACTGTTAGTGCTGCTGCGTTGTTATGCAGCAGCTCTCAAAATTACTTGCAGTGGCGGAGCCACGTGGGAGGCTGAAGCTAATGAGGCTGAAGCCCCCCCCCCAGAACTTCCCAAACATATTTTAAATTATTATTATTATTTTAAACAGGTCGGAACAGAAATTTGAAAAAAAGTACACATGTAATAAATCTCTACGTAACTGAAATTTTCAGTGCACAAGTTAACGTGACAGAGGGTCGCTAACGTGATCCCGCAGCTGAGAACGTGAGATGCTGTTAGTGTTAGCGGTTTTAAAGCCGCCGTGTCCAATTTTTATGCTGCCGCTATTGTTACTGCTATGCTGAAGTTTCGAGCCGATTCTTCATATGCAGCTACTCGCTGCTTAGCAGGTCAGCTGCACCACCGATTGGAATCTTCCGAAGGCCGCCAAAAACTAAGAACAACAATAGTGTTATTTTAGTTCAGTTTTTCACATAGTCTCAGGTTAATTAAACAGTTATAAGATCGGCAAGCTTCTTAAATTTCTGATAGCGAATGATAAGAACCCTTTACCATTAATAAATTGAGTAGGCCAAATGTGACCACAGGGAGGAGGGTTATAAAATAATTTACAAAACGCGAAATAAAAGATATTTATTTTTAAGATTACGTGGAAAACCATTTTTATTAGGTTTCATAAGGCAGTTTCATAAGCAAAGAACAGCGCGTAACTTATGTAAATATATATTACATTGTGTTTTCAGAATTAATATTAAATATCAGTCTTTCCGTCTATGTAAAAATCGTAACGATCCTGTGATAATATCCTGGCTACCTTCTTGCTCCCTGCTTGGCTTATCACGACGGTGGATATGAACGGCTCGTATTACAGTTTACGTTACCCTCCTGAGTGGTTTTGCATCTTTGTCCAGGAAAAGTGTCCTGTATCAAGCCCAGTGCCGTGCCGATAGATACACGTGAGGCCTTCGTTCTTATCCAAGCATTTTTGATCTTTTTACCCACAGTACCTTTTAAGGCGGCCCGGAGATGAGTTCACCGAGATGTCGCCAAACACGGATGAGACCATCATGATGCTGGAAACAGAACCTGGATTCATCCGAAAAAATTACGTTTTGTTCAAAAATGTTCAGATGTTTGTTAAGCTTAAGGGACTGGACTACGGGGTCATCAGTCCCTAAACTTAAAAACTACTTATGAACTACCTACAACTAAGGATGGCACAAATATCCATGCCCGAGGGGGGATTCGAACCCCTGACCGTAGTGGCCGTGCAGACCGTGAAGCGCCTCAGTCCCCTCGGCCACCGCGGCCGGCTACGTTTTGCCATTCGTGCACCCAGGTTCGTCGTTGCGTACACCATCGCAGGCGCTGCTGTCTGTGATGCAGCGACAGGGGAAACCGCGGCCATGTTCTCCGAGCTGATAGTCCATGCTGCTGGAAACATCATCTGACTGTGCACATAGTTGTTGTCTTGCAAACGTCCCCATCTGTTGACTCAGGGATCGAGACGTGGCTGCACGATCCGTTACAGCCAGGCGGATAAGAAGCCTGTCATCTCGACTGCTAGTCATACGAGACCGTTGGGATCCAAAATGGCGTTCCATGTTGCCCACCTGAACCCACCGATTCGATATTCTGCTAACAGTCTTTGGATCACGACCAATGTCGCGATACGATAAACCGCAATCACGATAGGCTACAATCCGTCCTTTATCAAAGTCGGAAACGTGATGGTACGCATTTGTCCTCCTTACACGAGGCATCACAACAACGTTTCACCAGGCAATGCCGGTCAACTGCTGTTTGTGTACGAGAAATCGCTTGGAAATTTTCCTCATGTCCGCACGTTGTAGGTGTCGCCACCGGCGCTAACCTTTTGTGAATGCTCTGAAAAGCTAATCATTTGTATATCACAGCATCTTCTTCCCGTCGGTTAAATTTCGCGTCAGTAGCACATCTATGTGGTGTAGCAATGTGTAAGGCCAGGAGAGTATTTACATTTGAGCAAGGAAACAAGGATCAAGGTAGCTAAACTGCCGTACATCAGTCCGTTGTATTTTGCTAATTAGAATGTCGGCGGCAATATAGAAAGTCGGCTCTGAGTGGATTTCCTTTCCATCGCGACAATCGTTAATTTGCTCCCAGTAATTTACAATCTTGCAGTAAGATGCGCGTTTACTTTTCGTTTGCACCTCCCAGAACAAATCAAAGATTCTACTCGCAGTTCGGAGGTATCACGTTGTAGCAAATCTGCTAACGTGGCTTATAGGAGGTAAATTAAAAAGAAATTTCATAGCCGACATTTGATAATCGCTTGGAAAACCGGTGACGGTGTCTGGACGACCTTTGCATTGCGGTGTTCGGAAGGTTAGCCAATCGCGTGTGTGGGCGTCCCGAGCAGGCGCGCTGTGGCTGACTAGACGGGCCGGCGAAAGCCGCCCGGCGAAATTGAAGCCCTGTTGCAAGACTCGGCTGCCCCTCGCTTTCGGCAGCACCGAGCGTTTCGCGCATCCATTATCACAATGGCGCAGGTGTGAGGTAACGAGCAAGCAGCTGCGTTTCGTTAGACGGGCTTCTGTCTGAAATAACGCCAGGAAAGCTTAGCGGATTGGATGAAGGATTAACGGGAGGTTACGAAATATCAAGAAAAGTAAGTAAGAAATAATAGGACATCAATTGTTCTTTATTTCACTATCTTAGGCCATTGTAAAGCGCTACACAGCAATAAGAGTTAATAATTCTCATACTTGTACATTAGCCAAGTCATTATCAAAACACGAAAATCGTTATACGTGTGATGTAACTTACAATTGTAGGGTCTGGCGCAAACCACCCAAAGGTGCGTGGCAGACGGTACTCAGTGCCAATACTAGTTGCTCGCTTTCCTGTTCCATTCCCATACACCGGGTGACCAAAAATCTGTATAAATTTGAAAACTTGATGAATCACGGAATAATGTAGATACAGAGGTAAAAATTGACACGCATGTGTGAAATGACATGGGGTTTTATTTGAACAAAAATAAATAAATAAATATTAAAAATGTTCAAAAAATGTCCAACAGATGGCTCTTTTTCTGATCAGAGAAGCAATAATTACCATAACAAATTACAACAAGGCAAATATGATGTTCTTTACAGGAAATGATCACTATGTTCACCATCATTCTTCAACAATAGCTGTAATCAAGAAATAATGTTGTGAACAGTACTTTAAACATGTCCGTTGTTATGGTGAGGCATTGGCGTCCGATGTTGTCTTTCAGCATCCCTAGAGATGTCGATCAATCACGATTCACTTGCAACTTCAGGTAACCCCAAAGCCAATAATCGCACGGACGGAGGTCTAGGGACCCGGGAGGACAAGCATAACGAAAGTGACGGCTGAGCTCACGATCATCACCAAACGTCGCGCGCAAAAGATTTTTCACACGTCTAGTAATTTTATTAATTATTATTATTTTTTGTTTCTAATAAAACCCCATGTTATTTGAGGCAAAGCATTTGTGTCAATTTTTATCTATGTACATTATTCTTTGATTTATCAAGTTTTCAAACTCGGTACAACGAGGGTGAAACGAATACTGGTGTGCATCTGTACGAGCCCTGATCTCTGAATATATATTTGCGGTCTCTACGCGGAATGTAGGTTGACGGCAGTAAACACGTTCTGCAGTCCGCATCAAATTCCTGTCCTCTAAATTTCTTCAATAGTGTTTATCCAAAAGAACGTTCCCTCCAGCGACTCCAATTTGAGTTACCCAAACGTATCAGTAGTACTCGTGCATTGATCGAACCTACCAGTAACAAACTAAGCCTCCCGCCTCTGACTTGTTTCTGTGTCTTCCTTTTCATCGATCTGATAGGGATCCCAAACACGTGACAAATACTTCAGGTCGAAGAAGCGTTTTATATGCGGTCTTCTTTATACACCAGTCACATCTTCCCCTAAATTATCCTAATTAATCGAAGTCTATCATCCGGCTTCCCCACGACTGACCTTAAATACTTGTCCCATTTCATATCGCCGTACAGCTAACGCAGCACGGTACTAATGCTGTATCCGAAGAATAAGGGATTATGTCTACAACATTTAGAGCTAGCTGCCATACCTCACACCACCAAGATATTTGGTCCATGTCATCGAGCATCCTACTACAGTCATTCAATGACGACACCTTCCTGTACACGACTGCATCATCAGCAAACAGATTGCAATTCACTCTGTCCGTCAGATCATTTGTCTAAATAGGCACTCCTGACGATACCCTAGTATCTGATCAACAGCCATCGAGGACAACGTACTCGATTTTATTTCTTAAGTACTCTTAGAGTCATTCACATATTTGGATACCTATTCCGTATACTCGTACCTTAGTTCGCAGTCTGCAGTGCGGCACTGTATCAAACACCTTTCTACATTTGAGAAATATGCAGTCTGCTTCTTGCCCTTCATCCATTGTTCGCAAGGTGTCATGAAATAAAAGGAAAAGCTGCGTTTCGCAAGATTGATGCTTCCTAAAGCCGTGATGACGCATGGGCACAGGTTTTTCTCTCTCAGGAAAATTTACCATATTAGGGCCGAGAATATATTCAAGAATTTTGCAGCAAATTGATGTTACTGATATTGGTCTTTAATTATGAAAGTCCATGATTTTGCGTTTCTTATACACGGTAATCACCTAGGACTAACACCAAAGAGTACTCTTTATAAAACTGAATTGGTACTAGGGATGGGAAAAACCGATACCAGTATTTTAATTCTGAATAACCGGTTTTGTTCGCTATTTATTTGATGTCTCTGGTAACAAATTTTTAGTTATTGCCAATAACTGGGTAAAAACTACTGTGTAACTACTTTCTGTAGTAGTGGATCTAAATGTTTTCAGTTTTAAAAAATATATAAAAAAATTGAACTATTCATTCATAAAATTTCTACTGCTGTGAAGTATTAGGTTATCTTAGAACTAGGAATTCTGATCAGTGATATTTTAAGAACAATCCTGGGTCATATACGAGCAACAAACGCATTGCATATCAATTGGTACAGGAGTAGTTGAGTCATCAGTGCACCTGTTGCCTTGTGCCGTGGCCTATTAGACGACACATATGTATGTACGCGCAGTGTGCAAGACTCGACTCCGTCTGATCATATGGCATTTCCTCGCGATCGTCGGTGGACATCGATTGTGTATAAAATAGCACAATCACGAGTCTGGTTCAAATCAAATGTTCAAATGCTTGTAAATCTATCGGACTCATGTGGTTATTAGTCCGTAGCTTACAAACTACTTAAACTAAGGTAACCAACCCTAAAAACAGCACAATCACTCATGCCGGAGGGGGGACTCGAACCCCCGACGGCTAACGGCCGCGCGCACCGCAGCACGGTGCCCCAGTACGCACGGCTAATCCGCCATGGCAACGTCTCTTGAAATACTTTACAAACTCCGGTGGCAGTAACGTACGCCGAGCGAGTAGGCGCAGTGGTAACCCACTGGACTTGCATTCGGGAGGATGGTGGTTCAAATCCACGGTTTTACGTGTTTTCCTCAAATCACTCCAGGCAAATGCCGGGACAACAAACGGAATAACTTCTGTTTCAGTTCCCTACTTTATTAGATATTTTGATTCTACATATCTTGAAGAAAAGTCTGAGGAAGTCATAATATTTTTCAACTTTTGATTTTTACAACAATAAAAAACTGAAAACCGGTTATTGAAGAAATCGATTATCTTGAGTGGTTGTCACAGAATGGTCAAACTGTGGATAGAAAACCGTTTCGTTTTAGTTTCAAAAAACCGTTTGTTTAAGTGATTACCGCCATCCCTAATTGGTACCGCATCTGAACAGTTTCAACTGATTCTCTACACCGGCTGTGCCTTTTACTGTTCCCTCCATTTGGGAGTTAGTGCGATCATTAACACTGCAATGGTGACGTCACTAGAAGTAACGTTGGCGGTCGCTTTACGGAGTCCACATTGGAACGATATCTTTAATTAACCTCATATATTGCAGTGAATAAGGAAACATAACGGGGGAAGAAAGCAAGCAAGTATTTCAATGGTAACAACTAGACATTTATTTTATGAAACCTAAAAATATAATGTTTAGTTATGTTGACAGTTTGGTTGCATATTCAGGGAAAACTTTTCTGTGAGATTCTACGCCACCATTCTAGTGTTAAATGAACATATGTTAGCATGGTCCTCCTACGTGAATGATTTCTTAAACGTTAAATTTAAAACTGCGGCCATTGATCCGCTTACCGATTTTACTCAGCACTTGAATTTTTTCGTGTTCAATTATTGAACTGTATGAAATAAAACCGTGATAACTTCTGCAGGTTTTACGTTAGAACGTTCAAACTGCGTGGTAGGCCGTGATTCACGGTGGGAATTAAACATGCGCATGCGCACGGGCCTTGTTGTTGTCAGCCATTTGCACGCGAAACAGCTTGCTTAAGTGCATAGCGCTGGTGAAGGCCGACTATTAGTGCAATAACAGCTCTACTGGGGAACGAAGGAGGAGCGACCGAGTGTAAGGTGAAAAGAACCGGTGGAAGAGTGCTAACAATAAAGTATAAAAATATTCGCAAGTTGAAAGTTTGTGATGACGGTGTTGGCAATGACGGTCGTGTAATAAGTGTGAAAATGCCTGAAAATATCGAGAAGTCGTGTTTTCAATCAGCCCCGGGAAATCGATCAGACGAACTGCACAATTGTCTGAATCAACTGCGAGACACTGCGATAAATTATTGTTGAATACCTGCGTCTCTTTCAATACAGAACTCAAAACCCGCCAGCCATTAAGGGCCATGAAAGAGGTCTTGTATTTCGCCAACACTCAGAATAGACGAACGGGAAGTGGATATGGTTTGATTTTGCGAAGATGCCCATTTTCTTTTGCGTGTGTTCGTAAATAAGCAAATTCTGTACATCTGGAGGATGGAGAATCCGCCATACGCGATCGGGAAGTCTCTACGCCCTCAGAGGGTGACTGTATGGTGTGAAATGACAAGTCACGGAAGTGGATTTTTAGGCATAGATTCTTTATTTCATTGTGAGGCTTATCAACATACCACACACCACAGCTTCACAATAAAACAAACAAATCTACGCCCAAGAATCCACTTCGCATTTCAAAAATAAACATACAACACATTGAATTTTCAGGATCACATCATAAAAAGAAAAAAGTAGACAACACTGAACAATTCACAATATTCAGGAACCAAAACACCACAAGTACCAACATCCACAATTTATCGAATCACCCGGTGACACACAACTAGACAAGTTTCAGATTCGATAAACTAAATAGAACACACATAAGCAAACATAACTACATTAATGAACTAAACACAATAAAACAATTAGCAGTTGAGAAAGGTTACAACATTGATATTATAGACTAAACAAAAATATGACAAAAGTATTGAAAAGGCCACATATACACGAGACCTCACATAATACAGAAGAACGCTCCCCACAGTAGTTAACATAGTTCACAGCATGGGCAACACATTAAAGAAACAGAATTTCGAATTGGATACAGGACAGACAACGCAATACCCAAAAACTCAGAACGCAAATAAATTCAAGAAAAAAATTATAGCTACCATAGCACATTAGCAGAGCACCTTGTAGCCTACACCCACAACCCAAACAAAACAGATACAGACCTAAGAATATTAAAATCAAAGCCACAGTCTATACCAAAAACTAAAAATTATAGAAAATTACCACATAAGAAAAAGCAATAGCAGAAGGAAAATTAGTTATGAATGACCGTATGCAAAAAACACGATTTAAGGAGCTATACAGAAGTGATAACAAAGACAGAGGGGATTAAATACTCAACAGACACCGCCATCCTCACAAAGATCAAAATAAGGCAGACTAGTATTAGCGAATAATAACAAAGTGTAAAAATTCGATTTTGACTAGTGTGAAGTGCAGATGAATGCAAAAAGTCTCCGAAATTTCTGTATTGTTTATATGTTGTTATATGACGCAGAAGAGAAAGAGTGTGATCCAAAATTAAAAGTAAATAATAGAGGAGATAACTGATGAATGATATATTCATACACAACAAATTTACGCCTTGACACTCGAATTGGCGTGTTAACTCATCAAAATATTCAAACAGAATTATACGAATGCAGATGACAACGCTATCAATGTCTGACTTTGTAAAAATGGTCTTGCATGACCATACAATGTAAAGGCAATGTAATAATCAAAACAAAACTGTTTTAGGCGTAATTTTCACTTATAGATTGGTACTAAAACTATCTTTTGATTTTTCAGAGCTGTAAATAAACATAAAACCCACTTATGATGGCACAAAGGTGCCGAAATCTGTTTGGGTAAAACGGAAACAGTGTTTCGCATATCAGGAGGACCCCGTACCAAACATGTTGCAGTCGTTATGGATCATTTTCAGAATCTTGTAGTTTTGTCCGTAACCCGTCTCATCTTGTGTTGTGACAAGTACAAACTCAGACAAGACGAGTTGCGCACATAATTAAATGATTCTGAAGATGATCCAGAAAGAGTGGAACATGTCAATGAAAAAAACCATTCGTAACTGTTGGCTGACAATAAGATTATAAATTTATTTTGAACATTAATGCAGTTGCTGTGTCTCGTAAATCGATTATGTATTCTATAGTAAAAGTGATTGTAAGTCCAAATACGTGTATGAACCATCCATTGGGATTATACTCTTTGTTGATAATGTGCAGTGCAAGTGCGTCTTGCAATTTTAATTAATAAAAACTTCTTGGCTAAGATGCCGTGGCCCACTTGTTAAACTTGTATCTCTGACGTTTCGTTGCCTACTGCGGGCAACTAAAAGTCAAAAATTAAGACTTGTGACAGACGGACCACGGTATATTAGCCCGGAAGTTTTTATTAATGAAGACGCCGGCCGTGTTATGAAAGAAATTTTTGAAACTTTGGGCTTAGAGGCGAAAACAGTGACAGCAAGTGGCAATGTGAGTAGTACCAAAAATACAGAAACAAAATCAACATAAAGACGTAAGTGATCTTAATAGATCATTTTATTCAGTAGAAAATCAAGTGTTACTGATAGAATTTAGTAAAAATCACACAAAAATGTAAAACAGTTGACCCCTGAAGATGCTTTAATATAATATGAAACACGTCTGGTCAGTTAGACATTTACAGCTGCAAAAGTCGGTAACCTAATCATCAAACTTTTGGCAGCTTACAACCACAGAGCCCAATTCAAGAAACGCACATACAAATACCGAGGCACCGGAATAATTACCCGCTCAAAGGGTCAGATCGGCCCTTTGAATTACATTTGTGCAGTGTAGTAAAGTTGGCAAAGCACACCATTCCGTATAAATAATTTGCGACTGAACAGATTTTACGGTTCCTGCTACCAGACAACCCATGTTTAAAAACATGCGATCGAAATGTACTTTAATGCCATACAATATTACATCGTTGCCTTGAAGTGTGAAGAACGGCACGTGACCGTGACCTTTGAAGAAAGAAAAAGAGTTTGTGGCTGTGCTGGCATGAATTGTGAATTACTCAGCAGTTCTGCTGTACGTTACGCAAACGCCCACGAGGTCTCTCATTGATGGCTACATTATCACAGCAGACAGTAAGAATAAATAGTATATTTCATTAGTGTTTTGTGTCTAGTTCCCGTTTATTTGTAGGAATGTAGAAATTCATAATAAAGTGACCAAAGTTTGAGAATCTGGGAGAAACTGTTAGTTAGATATATATGTTAGCTGTCTGTAACATGCGAGTTTATGTGACGTAGTAGTAGCGTGATAATCTACTAATTGGTGTTATGAAATTGCTCGAAACTGAGCGTAGAAATGAAAAGCGTCAAATTATCCGTAGGAGCGAGGCATTTGACAAAAAGGAAGTTCTGATGCCACCACACGGTTCACAAATCGAGTTATTAATTACTTCGTAGCTGTATAAAGTAAGTGATCCAAATGCTCATTCATCTACTGCTAATTCACGTAGCCTTTCTGTACCAAAATATTGGAAAGATGCATAGGTCACACCTATATTCAAGAAATGTAGTAGAAGTAACCCACTAAACTACAGATTTTATTGGCGTCAATTTGCAGCAGGGTTTTGGAACAAATCCTGTATTCAAATATTATAAATTATCTCGAACAGAATTTTTAGAAAATATCGTTCATGCGAAACGCAACTAGCCCTTTACTCACACGAAGTTATAAGTGCTTCCGACAAGGGTTCGCAAATCGATTCCCTATTTCTTGATTTCCTGAAGGCTTTTGATAATGTTCCTCACAAACGGCTTTTAATCAAATTGCGTGGTATATCGCCCCGAATTTGCACTGGATAGGGGATTTCCTGTCAGAGAGGACACAGTTCGTAGTAATCGATGGTAAGGCGCCGACTAAAACAAAGGTGATATCGGGCGTTCCACAGGGTAGTGTCATTGGTTCTCTGCTGTCCCATATTTACATTTAGGGGAAAATCTAAGTAGCTCTCTTAGGTTGTTTGCAGATGACGCCGTCATTTACCGTCTAGTAAAATCATCTGAGGATCAAAACGAACTGCAGAACGATCTAAATAAGATATCACTATGGTGTAAAAATTGGCAATTGACTCTAAATAATGAGAAGTGTGAAGTCGTTCACATCAGTACGAAAAGAAATCCGTTAAACTTTGTTTACAAGATAAATCATTCAAAAGTGAAGACCGTAAACTCCACAAAATAACTAGGTATTACTATTACTTCAGATTTAAACTAGAAAGAACAGTAAATAATGTCGTGGGAAAGGCGAACCAGAGACTGCATTTTATTGGTAGAACCCTTACAAGATGCAACAGAAGTACTAAAGAAACTGCATACACTACGCTTGTCCGTCCTATTTTGGAATACTGCTGCCCAGTGTGGGATCCTTGTCAGGTGGGTTTGACGGAGGACATCGAAAGAGTCCAAAGAAGAGCAGCTCGTTTCGTATTGTTACGATAGAGGGGGGCAGCGTAAGGAAATGATACAGGATTACAACAACGGCGCTCATCGCTGCAGCGTTGGCTACTTAAGAAACTCCAGTCGCCAACATTCTCCTCCGAATGCGAAAATATATTGTTGAATCCCACTTACATAGGTAGAAACGATCATCAGAATAAAATACAAGTAATCTAAGCTCGAACGGAGAGATTCAGGTGTTCTTTGTTCCCGCGCGCTATTCGAGAATAGGAATGACAGATAAATAGTATAAATTTGGTTCGATGAACCCTCTGCCAGGCACTTAAATGTGATTTGCAGAGTATCCCGTGTAGATGTAGACCGTCAAACCATTCATTCAATTGTAAACTATGCTACCTACTACTTACAGTTTTGGGACGGAAAGATAGCGTGGCGACCTGCGACCATCAAATGTGTTTTACTACTCAGCGCAAGTGGCCAAAGAAACGGCGAGGCATCCAGACAGGCACCGGACGCTCTTACAGTTAACGCATTGTGTGAACACGGTCCGGCATTCGCAGGTAACAGGCGGTTAGTTGCTTCGCCGTGCCCAATCCACTGTTACATGCCGGAGTCCTGAGGGTGGCTAATCTTTCCTGAAACGCCGAAAGGAGGCGGCACGACACTGGACATTAGTGAAGGCTACTCAGCCCACCGTGCAAGACCTCTAAGCCACCCTACAACGCAGACTCAAAAGTAAGGGAACCCCTACATCAAAAGAATAAATAAATAAATAAATAAATAAATAAACCAATACACCTGAAAACTAATGCAATTCTCCAAACCCATAGCAGACTATATAAGTCAGATAACATGTAACATAAATTAATTTCACGCAAAAAAAAAATCAGCAATTACAAATAATAAAGAGACGCATCAGGCGGAAAAATAAAAGAATATAAGAGAATTAAAGAGAGAAGATTGACCGTCACCTCTCACGTGGACGTTAGTTTTTATACTTACAGTTTTCCTGAACGCTATGAATAATGATCAGTGGCCGAGGGGACTGAGGCGCTCCAGTCACGGTCTGCACGGCCACTACGGTCGGGGGTTCGAATCCCCCCTCGGGCATGGATATTTGTGCCGTCCTTAGTCTTAGCTAGTTCATAAGTAGTTTGTAAGCTTAGGGACTGATGACCCCGTAGTTAAGTCCCATACGTTCTACAAACATTTGAACATTTGAATACTGACCAAACGCAATGGTCTCTCACACTTAATTTTTAGACCATTAGGTATTATTACACTAAATATTTCAGTGTCACGCGGTGCTTATGTCAATTCTCATAAATCAACAACAATGCACAAAATATTCTTTCCTCCCGCACTTAGTACCCTATCACGTTTTCACCTTTTCAGATCCCAACCACAACTCTTGACCACGCGGAAACGATGTTTTGCACGTTTATCGTGCGCTTCGTGTTTGTCCACTTTAACATACAATTGTTACATTATTTAACTCCGTTATGAAGAATTATTAAATTATTCTTCTCAGTACAAAGAAGACCACCAGTATGGCTGGAGGTTTAAAGTTAATAACATTCTGCAAAAGAAAGTTATAAGCGATTTGCATCTTGGCGCGCTGCATAACAATGCACTTGAACGGTTCGCTTTCTTACACTATGCGACTATCTTATGTCGACACCAGTGACTCCAGCTGCCTGGATTCAGAGGTTATCCTCAGATCCTTCAGGAGGCTGGCGAAAATTGGTGGAGACAGCTAACCTCCCTTTCGATTTACAACCTCATTCCCTCAACCTATTGCGGTCTTCTGGTTGGGAGCCAAGTTGAAAGCTTAAACAATTTTACGTCGTCATCAGTGTTTCCTTTTGCCTGGGTTCAGAGGTTATCCTCAGTTTCTTCAGGCGGCGGGAGGAACTGGAGACAGCTACCCTCGCTTGCGATGTCATAGCGTAGCTTTCGATTTGCAGCGTAATTCCCTGAACCTGTTGCGGTCTTCTGGTTGAGAGCCGAGTTGAAAGATCAAACCATAGGCTCGGACGATTCCGTGGTGATCTCGAGTGCAAATTTTTAGATCTCCGCTATCGGGCGGACATTTACGGGATCCGCCTGCTTAGGTCAGGCGTGCACTACACGCAGGAAGCGGCTACAAGGGTATCGGAGTACGTGTGGAGTGCACTTGGATTTCCTTAGGATACAGGCACGTTTATTGATTGCCGTCAAGCCAGCACGCGACCCAATAGAACAAAAATAGAAGAGATTAATAAAGTAATACTTAATTGCAGGGTCGTCTAAGAGAGGATTCCAGAACTGTTTTAACTTTTAGATATTCACGATGCCCACATAGTACTAGGGACAAAAAGCTGGCTCAAACTAGAAGTCAGTAGTAAGGAAATCCTAAACACAGACTGCATTGGATATCGCAAAGATAGACCGAACACTGAAGTGGGAGGCGTGTTTATTGTGATCAAAATACTATTGTATCAGGTGGAATTATTACAGATCCAAAAAATGAAATAATCTGGGCGAAGATCAGGGTGACTGGAACATGATCATTGGATATTTGTTTTGACCAACTGTCTCAGCAGCAGCAGAAGTGGCGATTTATCTGCAGGAAAATTTGTAATATATATCTCAAACATTTTATTGTCATGTTATAGTTTTGGTGAAGATTTTAACTTACCGGATATATACTGTAAGGATAACTGGTTTAAGAGAGGTAGCATGGAGAGGAAATCGAGCAATATTTTCTATGTGCTGTATCCGAAAATTACCTAGAGCAATTATATGGAGAACCAAATAATGGGAATAATGTTTTAACCTTGCTGACGACAAACTGACCCGTGCTTTTCGTTTAGATAGCGTACAGCAGGGAATCTACCATCATAAGGTAGTATCGCCATCAATGAAAACAGCTGTTAATTAAAATATTAGGCAGAAATTCTTGTTTAGAAAAAGCGAAAAGGTAAAGAATACATACTTGCTCAACACGTAAATCTCGTCTCTAACACGGACAGTGTTGAACACTTTTGGGCGCCTTTCAAGTGCACCGTACAATACAAGTTAGATAAGTACGTGCAGAGTAAACTTATGAGAGATGACGAGGAACCACCTTGGTTCTACAACCGAGTTTGGAAACTGTTATGAAAGCAAAGGAAACTTTACTGCAAATATAAAGGTATCCAAAGTCTTGAAATCAAGCAAAAATTATATGGTGCCAAAATTAATACAAGTTCCCTCATGCCAGAGACCTTCAACGACGTTTAGAGCAATGTTTTGTGTACCGACTTGGCAGAAATCCTACAAAATTTTGATCCTATATCAAATCGGTAAACGGTTCGAAACCAGATATCCCTAATGGTGTTGAAACGACACACACATAAGGTCCTCTTCTAAAACGTAGAACGAACGGCAAAATGTCACATATTGACGTAAGTATCTGATGGATAGAGAAGCAAGTAAAATCGCTCAATGCAAGAAAGTCTTTTGAACCTGATAGGATATCAATTTGATTTTACACGCAGTAGGCGAAGGAATTTAGCTCCTTCTACCAACAGTATACCAAAGGTCTCTGGATAAGCGAGGGTGGACGATCAGATGCGAGACACTGTAAGCCTAAAGCCCTGACTTCGGTTAGTTGCAGAATTTGGGAACAAATTTTATTTTCGAGCATTACATCATTTCTGAAGACCGTAAATTATCTTTGTAGAAATGAACATCGTATCAGAAAGCAACGATCATGTGACACAGAACTCACGCTATTAAAACACGAGATCCAGAAAGCAGTAGATACAGTATTCCAGGTAAATGCTGTGTTTCTTTTCTGCAAGGCGTTCGATACCGTTCCGTACCGTCGCTTGAAGGACAAAGTTCGAGCATGTGGAATATCAGACCAACTGTGGACATACGTTTTTAGCTGACAGAACGCAGTATGTCATTCTCAATGGAGAGAAATCTTGAGTCCTAAGGAAAATTTTTCTATTTTTTCAAATATTTTATTAAAAGAGCATTTCATACGGATATCATGAATCAGCATTATTACGGTAATTTTTTTGTTAATGTTCATGCGGAAGGAGATTTTCCTATGCCTAGCCGGCTGGACACTGGGACTCAATGTTACTATTGACGATATATGCTCATTCAGAAAGAAAAGTTTTATATTATTTATTTATCACTGCACTTTCAAAATATTTCTAAATATAAAGGACGTAACTATGTGGGTCATCAGTAAATAGACTTACGAACTACTTAAACTGCCTGAAGGCCAAAAATTCAAATGTTCAAATGTTTGTATAGCTTATGGGACTTAAGTAAGGGATCATCAGTCCCTAAACTTACAAACTACTTATGAACTAGATAATCCTAAGGACGGCACAAATATCCATGCCCGGGGGGGGGGGGGGATTCGAACCCCCGACCGTAGTGGCCGTGCAGACCGTGACTGGAAGCGCCTCAGTCCCCTCGGCCACCGTAGCCGGCACCTGAAGGCCAACACAAACACCCAGGCCCGAGGGAGAACTCGAACCTCCAACGGCAAGCAACCACGCGCATCGCAGCGTGACGCCTTAGAACGCTCGGCCACTCCACCGCGGCATTTATTTTATCATTATAAAACATTATCCGGCCGCGGTGGCCTAGGGGACTGAGGCGCTCCAGTCACGGTCTGCACGGCCACTACGGACGGGGGTTCGAATCCCTCGGGCATGAATATTTGTGCCGTCCTTAGTGTTAGTTCATAAGTAGTTTGTAAGTTTAGGGACTGATGACCCCGTAGATAAGTCCCATAAGCTATACAAACATTTGAACATTTGATTTGAGAAAACATTACTTACAGAGTGCTACAAAACTGTGACACTAGAAAAGTAGTTTTTTGACAGACATTTCTGTAACTGTGTTAGTACATCACAATCTATTTCCGTTGTGACAGTCAAAGAAACATTTTCTGTCATCAGTAATACACAAATATACTTGACATTCTGAGCTTATTGTTTTAACGTTGCAGCCCTTGTTTAGTTATCTCAGCCATTTATTTTTGTCTGTTATTGAGCAGAGAGGTACATTTCAGCATCTGTGAGTTGGTCATTCACACCTGAAATATGTGGGACGCAAAGTAGGTGTGAATGTTTAAAGGTAATTAGTAAATGGTAATTAGGAAAGAAATATAATTTCCAATGCGCAGTTAATGTCATACACATCACTAAGTAATTAGACGTACAGGTATCAGAGATATTACTCAATAATCAATTACAGTAACAGTAATCACTTGTTCAGCCGGATGGACTGCACTATTTACTCTTTGAAATAATAAGAACTACCGGTTTTAGGTTACTAAACAATTTTTAATATAATTTTCTCATGTATTAACAACAACAACAATGATAAATAGTAATGGAAAACTGAGGATAACATTCCTACTTGCGTTTCTTTCTGGAAGACATCGCAGAGGTATTGTTAGGAGCATTGGCCATTACGCACTGAGCATAACCTTTCATTGTAGCCAACAACGGAATTGAAATAACCCCCAGAAAAATATTCTGGAGGCAAGTTCAGTATCCAGCTTTCTAGACATGGGTTTACAGTATGGATAAAACCGTAACATATCTTAAACAAAAATAGAGAAGTAGCGGCCAGCCCGCCGGACGTGGTAACCGAAGAGGTTCTCAGGCGTGCCCCAGGGAAGTGTTAGAGGACCGTTTCTTTTCGCAGTATATATAAATGACCTCATAGGTAACATCGGAAGTTCCTTGAGGTTTTTTCCGGGAAAGGGTAGCGAAGTGCAGGATGACCTGCAGCGTAGCAACTCATGGCGCTGGGAGTCGCAATGGGGCCTCAACATATTCAACGTGCTGCGTTTACAAAGAAGGAAAAGTCTTTGCTATTTAACTACGTAATAGCTGAATAAAAAGTGGAAGCAGTAGGCAGTAGGCAGTAGGCAGTAGGCAAAAGGTACGATTTGAAGTGGAACAACCATGTAAATTCAATTGCGGGTAAGCCAGATGCCAGGCTGAGATTCAGTGGAAGAACCATCAGCAAGTGTAGTCCGTCAACAAAGGACGTACGTTTCAAAACTCTCGTTGCGCCAGCGCTTGAGTAATGGTCACCAGTGTGGGATACGTACCCGGTAGAGTTAATAGAAAACATAGATAAGATGTAACGGAGAGTGGAACGCTTCGTTACGGGCTCATTTAGTAAGCGCGACGAAGATGATTAGGAACTTCCAATGGAATAGGTTGCAAGATGTACGGGGTTCTGTCAAAGACTGACAGCCAATACACTGCTTCCTCCTACGTACAGCTCGCAAAGCGACCACAAGAAAAGAATTACAAAGATCAGGTCTCACACGAAGGTACAGCGGCAATCGTTTTTCCAGCGAACCATACGCGACTGGAATGGGAGGGAGTGACAGCGGTACAGAAAGCACCCTCCGCGGCACAGTATTGTATTACCGAGTGTGGATGTAGATTTTATTTATTTATTTTTTATTTTCTTATTTTTCAGAGTTATGAATTTACGTGATGTTAAAGTGATAAATTTGTTTCACGGCTCATGTGAAAGCCAATATTTTATATATATATATATATATATATATATATATATATATATATATATATATATATATATATGTGTGTGTGTGTGTGTGTGTGTGTGTGTGTGTGTGCTCAACAATGTTTTCATATTTATTATTTCATGAAATTTAAGAAGTGTTTGAGATAATGTGTAACACTTCCTTTATTACACTGACACTCATCGCCCATCCCATACCACTGAAGATAGAAACTTGAAATTTGTGGAGGGTGTTGATCTTACAAGTAAGAGGGTTAAATAGAGGATCAAAAATTCTTTTTGAAAACACGTTGCTATTGATACAATTTTGAAGCTAGAGCTGCAAAAATCGACATTTGTATAGTTGGTTAGACATTAAAAATTTTTGGAAATTCAGCTGTCAACAGGGTTAAATTGGAGAGGGGATTTTTTTCGAAAAATGTTGCTATTTAGGCATTTTTGAAGTTAGATCAAAAATATTTTCGAAAACAAATTGTTGTCAAGGCAATTTTGAAGCTGGAGCTACAAAAATTGGCATTTGTATTGTTCGTTAGAATTTAAAAAATCCGTGTTTCGGTATTTTCGGAAATTCAACCATCAAGGGTGTTAAATTACAGAGGGTATGTTTGTCGAAAATCTGTTGGTATTAAGGTAATTTTGAAGCTAAAACCACACAAATTGATATATGTTTTTTTGGTCACAATTAAAAAGACATTTGTTTCGGTATTTCCAGAAAATATATCATTTAGGGGGTGAAATAGAGGATGAAACATTTTTTGAAAATAAGTTGGTACTAAGCCAGTTTTGAACCCAGAATTACAAAAAATGATATTTGCATACTTAGTTGGAATTTAAAAGACACATGTTGGGGTATTTTTCGATATTCAACTATTAAGGGGTGCCACATCGGGTTACAAGTAGTAAAATCATATGTTCAAATGTCTATAAATCTTAAGAGACTTAGCTACGGGGTCAACAGCCCCTAAGGCTTTCACATTAAACTAACTTAAAATAACTTAGATTAACTTATGCTAAGGACAACACAAACACCCATGCCCGAGGGGCGAATCGAACCCCCGACGGCAAAAAGCAGCGCGCACCGCACCAGGGCGCCTCAAGACGCACGGCCATTCTTCCGCGGCTCCAAAGTACTATCACAACATTTCATTATGATAGTACCTAAGCCATATCTATAAAAGTTTATATTAAGAGGGAGAAACAACTGGTGCAGACCAACCAGCCTGTGCATTCGAAGCAGCCGGCGTTAAGCTAGTTTGGTTATAATTTTTGCTTACATGCTATGCTTTACATGAAATTAAAAATGTGTCTGATATATTATTGTAGATTTCTTCATAGTTGACTTTACTTCTTTATAAATTTTGCATGTGACTACTAGTGAACCCTGCAATGCTTCCCAATTGCTAAATATGGGTAAGAAGTGGATACACATCCAACACTCCATCCCATAATTTCTCAGCCCAGCATATTTCTTACCTTCTTCTTCGACCTTTAGGGGTTTCTCTCTGTACCAGCTAACAGAAACCCCGAAGAGGTATTTCTTTAATCCAATATTCTGTTAGTTCATTTTCTTATCGGTCCTGTCTTTGTCCATATCCGCCAAGTTGGAATGGCCCTTAACGGTCTAGGAGCGATGTTAAGAAATGCGCGGCTGCTCCCACTAGAGGTTCGACTTTTTCCTCGAGCATCAGTGTGTGTGTAGGTTAGGTTACATTACATTAATACGTGTTCCGTAGATCATAAATACAACTTTTCTAACTGATATGGAACGTGTCAGTTTAATAAATGGTGTCTATAGACGACACTCAATATTATCAGGATTTTTTAATATATATTTTTTTCATTATTACATCTTTTAGTGAAATAACTAAGTTTTATCTAAAAATGCATCTAAAGTGTAGAAGGAGTTGTCATTCAGAAATTCTTTTAATTTCTTTTTAAATACTACTTGGCTAACTGTCAGACTTATTATGCTTCTTGGAAAGTGATCGAAGACTTTTGTGGCAGCATAATTTACTGTGCAAAAGTTAGATTTAACCTTGAATAGTGAATATCACCTTTTATCCTAGTGTTGTAGCTATGCACATTGCTATTACTGTTGAGTTGGGTCGGATTGTTAATAACAAATTCCATAAGTGAACGAATATACTGTGAAGCTGCAGTAATGATACCTAGAGCCTTAAATGTCTGCAGGATGATCGTGTATTGGTATCAGCAATTATTCTGATTTCACGGTTTAGTGCAATGAATACTTTTTTACTCAATGTTGATTTGCCTCACAATATGATTCCATATGAAAGCAGTGAATAAAAGTAGGCATGTTAGCCAATTTACTGAGATATATATTACCAAATTTTGCAATGATCCTGACAGTATAAATAGCTTAAAAAACGTTTCAGCAGATCTTCACTGTGTTTCTTCAAATTCAATCAATGCAAACACCGGAAAATTTTGAATATTCTAACTTAGCTACATATTTCTGTTCAAAGTCTACACTTATTAATGGTGTCATTATGTTTACTGTATATATTGGCTTCCAGGCATGATAGTTATTCTTGTATCGTCAGCAAAAAGAACTAGCTTAGAATGTTCGTGAATATAGAATGGCAAGTCATTGATATTTATTAAGAACCGCAAAGGACCCAAGACCGAACCTTGTGGGATTGTAATTATGATAGCTCCCCAGTTATAGGAATTAACAGTTTGTTGCATATAGCGTGAACTGCTTATTTCAACTTTCTGCACTCTTCCAGTTTAGTATGATTTAAACCATTTGGGCACTGTTCCACTCATACCACAATACTTAAGCTTATCTAAACGAATTCCATGACTTACACAAAAGCCTTTGAGAGATCACTAAAGTCCCATCAGGTGATGTCTGGTTATTCAGAGCATTTAATATTTCACCAGTGATGGTATGGATAGAATTTTCTGTTGTCCTTAAAGTAGGTCTAATTTAGTTTAAGTAGTTTCTAACTAAAGTTCGGTTCATAGCTTTACGAAAATGTTAACATTTTTATGTCGGTCAGATCCTTCTTCCTCTCTCTCTCTCTGTCCATCCCTTCCTCCTCCTTCTCCATGTCTCCTGCTCGTCCTTCACAACCTCTCCTCCTCCCCCTCCTCCTCATTCTCCTGCGCCAACTGCTTCTCTTCCTCCCTTTCCCCTGTATCTACGCATCCATCCCCCTTTTATAACCTAAAGCCACTGTCTGGTTCAAATCTTTTGTTTATGTCCTTTCCCTGCTTACATAGAAAATTATATATACATATCTGCCAAATTTCATAGATCAAACGGAGAAATCCAAAGTAAGGTAGTTCCCTCAATACATGTTTTGAAGCTCAACTGTGCAAAACTTTATCGCATTAAAATTATATTAATTAAGAAAAACATCAAATGTTTGTAATCCTAAGTGACCAAACTGCTGAGGTCATCGTTTCCTTCACTTACAAAGTACTCAAAGTAACTGAACTAACTTATACCAAGGACAACACTTCCACAGACACACACACACACACACACACACACACACACACACACACACACAAACACATAATTGTAAGGTGATTCTATGTACAGTAACTCGTTTTGGATTGGACGATGTTCGGAATATCACAGAGTCCAAATGAAATACCCGCATTTGATTACCGAACACCAAATATTTCGTTACAATGTCCTATCACCCAGCCTCAATGTCATGTTATTCATTCCCTCGCTTATTCTGATAGTCACCAAATTTATTATCATTTAACTTCCATCATACCGTCTGCGTCGTGCAAGTCACGGTCTGCACGGTCGCTGCGGTCGGGGGTTCGAGTCCCCGCTCGGGTATGGATGTTTGTGCCGTCGTTAGTATAAGCTAGTTCGTAAGTAGTTTGTAAGTTTAGGCACTGATGACCCCGTAGTTAAGTCCCATAAGCTCTACAAACATTTGAACATTCTTCCATCATACCACATATGGGGCCCAGCTTCGTTTCTCGGTCGGGTTGGAGATTTTTTCCACATCGTCATTTGATCACCATCGACACGCAAGTAGCCCTTGTGGCGTCACCTAACGACTTGCATCAGGCAGGCCGAACAAGATCGCAGCTAGGGTCTAACGGCCAAAATTGCCACAGGAATCATCATCCATGTATAGCTCCATATCTCAAACGCTTCAGTCGTCTTCTACTTTTCCCCTGTTTCTGCATTTCAGCTTTATATTAAGCTGTGTTCCTTAGTGCTCAACTATTTCTGACATTTTGTATGTCTATTTCTGCTCATGGATATGCTTTAGTCAAGTATATGATACCCATACTTAAGTCTTTTGATGTTTCCAACCTATTCCTCCCCCTCTTGTGATATCTGAATGCTATATTTGCTACCGCATACTGAATATTGTTGCAGAAGTCAATAAATATTTCTCTTACCCGGCTTATTTTCTTCTGTAACCCTGACATTTCTTTCTTACCTTACTGTAGCATTACAGTCTTTTTTAATTTTCCTCTCACTATCTACACTGAAGTACCCTTCCAGTTCTCCTTCACATTCTCTCACCTTCTCGTGATGTCGACTTACAGATAAGTAAGCCTATAATTTAAAATTTATTACATACCAAAAATACATAATATTATTGTTTTACATGCAATGGTAAAATTTTCTCTCGAAGTTAACACATGTTACTTTTCTTGTACATCAAACATTACGGTTAACGTATTGCATTACATTTAAACATGGCAAATTAAATTACATTACATTTCAGTAATAAAATTTTTTAATTGTCTTAACGCTATGATATGCAGGATAAACGAGGTAGGAAAATGAACTGTTGAGATTAGTGTTGCAAAATTTGATTATTGGTTTTGTCTGTGGTAAAAAAAATATAAATAAAATAAAATGTGATCGTTCATATGTTCTACGGTAAGTCGCTGAATGAAGGGCATCATTTTAATAGTGGGGATATGTTCAGCTGTAATTATCGTTTAGTCAAGATGGGGAATTTTAGCTAGATGATTCCTTCCTTCCAGTGCTACTAACAGGTTCAGGTTACCATCTTTATTGGCTATATGTACTAGTAATTCTGTGCGCATTGATACCTATGTTCTTCCTTCAGTATATGATTTGCATATGCCTATAATGCTATCGCTGTGCTGTCCTATCACTAAATTCAAAATGATTGGTGTTTCCACTACCTCTATTTCTATGCTGTTTTTCATTTCATTCCAGTTTCATGTGAATGTATTTCTTTAGCTGTTTTAAATTACATTTCACTTATACGTTACATATCTAGTCTCATGTCTTTCCTTTCCATATTTCAGGCTTCCACAAAGCTCATAGACCTCTGTCAATCCACGATCCGACTTGAGAAAAAATGCTCATTTGTTGGTTCTGTACATCATAAATCTTCGACCACTATAGCTATTATGTTTACCATATAAATATATAGATGACACACAGCGTATCACGACAATTTTAGATTTAATCGGGACGTCAATTAAGCGTTCTAAATGAATTCTGACACAACATGTTGTCTCTAGTAACTCGAAAGATGGGCACAACTGTACTTATTAATGTAAATGAAAAATAAAGGAATATTTATTTATGTTAGAATTGATGAAGTTTAAACAATTTATTTAAAATTGATAGAATAGCGTAGACTGCAAATTGTTTTTATATTTATAAAGTGGTGACCGGTTTCGACTTTTCAGTCATTTACGAATATCTCTTTTTTATTGAATACCTATACCCAGGAGTGAATCTGAGCAGTTAAAAATGTCTGTTCCATCGGCTAAGAAATTGACCAGTCAGAGCATAAAGTACATCAGTTTCTAAGGCCTCCATATCTCCATACCGACAATGTCAGACCTTACTGAGGTCTTAACAAAATCTTATTTACTGTCATGTTCACTATGATGAATTAGGAGAAACGCTACAGCCACATGTATTACCATTGAACGATAATTTGACTAACTAATGTCTAAGACACTATAAACAGAAGGAGAAGAGAGGAGAAGCACGTCTCTGACGCAAAATTTTACTCCAGTTCAGTGGTCAAGCCTGTATGGAAATCAGGTGGCAAAGCGAAATAGATAACCTCGTTTTTAAAACATGCAACCAGTTGTGTCAGCTGCGAAGCAAAACCGCCTCACTGTAAACGCAGTGCTCGACGCCTAACGAAGCAGATAGTTCAGTAACCTCACTTTTTTGCAATCCCGATAGTACCATCTGCTGGTTGTTTGTCCTCCTCCTCGAGAGGTTTGCACATTTAGCGGACATTAATGTCGACCGGATCGCTGAGATACGGACGTAGCCACTAAAATACATTTTCGTAATTGTGGAGGCGAGGGAATGCTGATCGCGTCCTCCGCATCGTTAATACAATGTCTGCTGTTTCTCACTCCAAACAGAAATGGGGCCGTTGCCCCTGTGGTTTGCTCTCACGTTGCAGGCAACTACGATGTCAAGCGTTTCTTACCCCATACACTAGCGTGTAAGGTGCACTGGAAGTTCCTAATTACGTCACATCTTTAAGTTAATGTTGAATAAAATAATATTCAACTGTTTAAAGTTGAGACTATAATGTCACCAGTGGTGGCGCGTCGTATGTGTTCACTGGTTAGTGAACCCCCGGAAAAAGCTCGTCATGAAATAAGTAAATAAATAAATAAAATAAAAAGTGTTTTAAACTTTCATTATTCGTTTCATTCTTCGGTAATTTCCTAGAAGCGTTATCTCTCGAAATGGTAACGATATATAACGCTGCAGTCAGACATAGCGATATAGCTGTGCTAGCCATATATATTGAAAAAGTGACGTACGCGCGTTGGACAAAAGACGGATGAATCTGAACTCGTATTTTTATGCGGGTAGTGAACTAAATATTAAAGAATATTACAAATACTATTTTGAGGCAGCTTACCTTAGTGATAAGTGATGTTTTCTTCGAATGTTGTTTGAAATAATGACAGATATAGGTTTTACTGGTCACTGGTTCCTGCTTCGTTTGTATTATCGGGTGAACTATATGATGCTGGAGTGAGACCTGTTTTACCGTAGCCTATATGTCTTTGTAGAATATAGGCAACACTTCAGAAGCGTTGGTTTTCCCTGAAAGTCTCAAATTATGGAAATACAGAAATTGAAACAGATACACTTCATCTCTGTCGACAGGTCTTCCCTCTTTTTTAATTGTTTCTTTGACAGGTTTCCAGAGCCTTTCAATGTTCTGGATGTGCACTGAAGGATCATCAGAGGAAACAAACTCAACTGAATGATTTACAAATTCGTGGTCTACACCGTATTTCTTTAAAATTTGTTACGATTTACAACCGTCGGTAATCACTTTTGTAACTTCTTTATTAGTGGTACAAATGTTGCTTTCGACGTTGATTTCACACGGACAATGAAGCACTTACTAGTTTCCCTCTCAGTGCCACCAAAAACCCATACATGTTCCGTTTCGTTCTTGAGCTTTCGTCCTCTTCCGTATTTTCTTGTTTGATCCATCTCTATAACTTTTCCTGCCCCACCACTTAGGAATACTGTCGTTTGTCACAACCACATAACAAATTTCGCGACAGAAGCCGTAATAGTCGCAAACGGTATTAATATTAACATCAGTCTCTGCGCAAGCTTCTAATGTATATTGCCGTATCCAACACGCAACTATTACCAGACTTTTCTCAATACTTGGTTTTGTGTTCGCAAACCAAGTGTTCGTCCGAATGGATGTACTTTTTTGCACTTCGAACAAATGAGTTCGTCAGGGAAATCAGGCTGCGAAGCTTTCTTCTGAAGCTTAACAGTCCTTTCACTGCCATAGTCCACACATCGCCTACACTCACTATTAGGCAAAAGTTCCAATACCCAGCGGAACTGAATACACTTCTCCACAGACGAAATACGCGGAATCAACTCGCGCCACGATAATTTATCCATACCAACAAACTAACAACTGGCGAACAATAATCAGAACACGCGACAAATTAATTCCGAACAAATTAATTCGCGCGCGTGTCACTTTTTAGACATATCTCGCACTACATCTAGTATCAGTTGGCACCGCTGCTTACATTTTAACACAGACGCTACCACAGTACACAGATGACGTTACCTTGCAGGTGATTATGCGTTTTTTCACCAACGGTTAACAAAAATGATCGTAGAAATGCCTAATCTATCTAAGGGGTCAGATAGATGGTGAGAAATTAATAGTGTGTCTTTGACAAAAATGACTGCACTATTCAACGTTTGATACTGACAATGAGCTCTGCAATGGCAACGCACACGATTCAAGATTATTGGCAAAGAGGAATACCGAGCGAAAACCAAAGTTAAGTAACAACGAGCGATTGTGGCCACAAAACATAACATTACCAGGGAAAATCGACAGCAAAACCCAACAGTCACTTGAATAATACTGTTTCCATATAAACAATATGGCTGCAGCTTAATATTCATGGTAGGGCTGCAGTTGCTAATCTGATAACTCGACATCTGCAAACGAAGTTGTGCCATGATCGTATAACCTGGAAACTTTATGAGTGGAAGTATGTGGTAAGGACCGATGAATCTGTTTACACTGCTTCCAACAAACAAATGGGCTCATATATCGAAAACCAATAAGAACATTACGACAGATATTCGTGCATCCTACAGTCACCCATTGAGGAGGTTCTAGCATGGTTTTGGCATCTGTATCAGCTATTTCTATGATTATTCTCACTGGTCGAATGATAAATATCTCACCATTCTATACGCTAAACTGCTTATTATGAATAAAATTTTGCTAACAAACATTGTCATATTCCAAAATAAAAACGCGTCTGCGTACACGGACAAAATGGTTCAGGCGAGTTTTTTTAAGCCTCATAAAATAACACTGGCCATCAAAAAGCAATTTCAAGCGTTTTCCCTGCACTTCGTGAAGCAATTGCCAGTAACGTTTGGTCGTGAAAAACGAATATGTCAATTATTAGATTAGATTAATACTTGATCCACTGATCATAAATACGACATTTCACAATGATGGGGAACTTGTGAGTTTAATAAATGGTGTGTATTCACGACACTGAATATTTTAAGGATTTTTTTAATTTTATTTATTTATGTATTTTTTATTATTTTGTTTCCTTTTTTTCTCTTTTTTAGCGAATTTCTTAAATTTCATCTAAGAATTCATCTAAAGTGTACAAGGAGTAGCCATTCAGAAATTCTTTTAATTCCTTTTAAGTAATTGTTGGGTATCGGACAGACTATTGTTGCTACTTGCTAAGTGACCGCAGACTTATGTTGCAGCATAATTCTCCCCTTTCTGTGCCATAGTTACATTTAACCTTGAATAGTGAATATCATCCTACCTTCTAGTGCTGTAGCTATGCACACTGCTGTGATACACACTAAGTGGAAGTATTTAATTTTAACGGATTTAGAGACAGAAGTACATCTTAACAAAATATACTAACAACATTGAACGTGTATTTGATTTTTTTTAATGGTAGCTACATTTAAAATGATTTAAATGGCTGGAAGAATACGACCCAAATGATTCGGTGCCTGTATGAGAACGTCGGCTATTAGATTGACTCTTCTAACGGAGTTCCGGAGCAAACCTACACAAAGACTAACAGTAATCCGGAGTCATTGCTTCATTCCAAAGGGCATGATATCTTTCTTCCATAACAGACATGTCTTCATGGAATCTTTCTTCATGTTCGTTACAGACAGCTCTACAACTAGGAGAGAAAGAGTCTAAGTGGGAGTGGAGAAAATGGATTATAAGGTACAGGTTGCATTTAAGTTTTGACTTAAGATTTATTGCTTATACCTTATTTTATCATGTGACATGCATTTTTATTACTCTGATGAAGGCACTCCTAGCAGTTACTGGTCAATACTTCATCTCTGCGATCGGGAGCTGTTTTACTATCATTTAAATTTATTAACGATCGCTGAAGCAACGTAGCAATGATTAAAATTTTATGCTTCTTATGCTCCTTCTTCCTTCCTCTCCAAAACTGGTTCAAATGCAGGATTAGAAGTTCTCGGATTTTCAGCCCGATAAAAATACCTTTTATAACTTTTTCATTACTTGCTTTCGGAAATTCCTCTTTTATGTACTTAATGGCCCGTCCTTCTTGGTTCATACTGTGGCGTAAATGTTCGTGAAATCAACATGATATGAAGTGGTGGCAGATCATATTTTGGGTCCACGAGAGGCTTGCCGAAAATAATCTGGGGTTAATTTTTTTTGCTTTAATTAAATGCGATGTCCTATCCCTACTGTCCCACATACACAAGAAGGAACAATTTTTATGTGCCCCAGATTTGCATCCCTAAGAGTATGCCAATAACTTTTAGATCGCCACGGAGTTTTCATTTCTCATCACGATATTTGATTGATCCTGAGAGGGGTGTCAAATCTGCGTATGCCTCCTTCTTGTGACATGCATCAACAACAGGACTGGAAAGAAGACGGTTGCCATTCTGAAGTAACTAAGCTTGGAGGACTCTTTCAATCGCCTCCATTCAGCTGTATCTTCGTTCAAAGATTTTATCAGATGTTGCAAGAAGCTACAAGATTGTTTCTCTTCTTCAAAAAAAAAAAAAAAAAAAAAATAAAATAAAAAAAAAAAAAAATAAAAAAAAGGGAAGCAGTTCGATAGTGACGTCCTTTGGAGAATATTCCATTGCTGATTACTCCTTTGACAGATCTCCTTTAAAATCACCCAATTCCGCATGACTTAAACTTTGCGGCTTGTCATCTTTTCCCTCAAAATCAGCATCACGGGATGTGGAAAACTTATTTGGTTCTTCTTCTTTTTCTTGATCCACACAGTCTTCACTTCCTAGTTCAAACACAAAATTTTTGGGTGGAGTACGGACTATTAATACGGAATGGGCCTAACAGCATAACTCTTTTCTTCATAGACATTCCTACCTTTAAAAGTGGAAAAAAGAGGAATTCATTTTTTAAGGTATCAGGGACAGTCTAGGGCATGAAAACACTCAGCTCACCTCCTCTCAGACTGAAGTCATGGCTTCGCTTCTGGCACCAAGCCATGGATCGTTTCTTATGTTTTAGTCATTTACGCAGTGCAGAACTGTAACAAAACATGCGTTTCAACATAAACGGGGAGTCCCCAACATTCATACCAAAATAATGCTGATGGGCGGACTTCACAAGAGGAGTCAGATTGCGTTTCTTCAAGGAAAATGTTATTTAGCCACAGATATAACAAAAATATTCACCTTACATGCATATGTTGACTGGCTAAAGAGCGGTGGTCGGTAAATAAATTTATTTTTTATTTTATTAACGCTGCCAGCCCCTCGTCCCCACGTCCTCCACCTCTCTGCTCACATACGTCGAGGGGTCGAGAAGTAGCAGTAATGAAAATAAATCTTACTAGTAATCGCAACACACACGAACTGAGACGCCACACGAGAGCGGCCATGTTTTCTAAAGCATGCCTCGTGCATGGGTTGATGTGTTGTACTTAGTATAAGTTAGTTTAAGTAGTCCTGGTCCAACAGGGATACAAACATTTTTAATTTGAACTTACTAAGGCAAAGGCGAAACACCGCCAAGTGTCAGAAAGATGAACAATTTTTTTTTTGTTTTTTTTTTTTTTTTGTTTTTTGTTAAAAATCTTTACTGAGGTTACCCTACAGGGAAGGTAAGATGACTTTGTGAGATGGCTAAGATGTCTAAATTGACATTTTTAAAGACATTTTATTGAAGCTTATCTATTTTTCCCAAAAGTCGCAAACCTAACATTTCTCCTTTGCTTCCCTGCTTCTCCTTTGCCTGAGTCCACACTCAGCATCGACAAAATTGATACCACATTTCTGTCTTTCCAACCTCACCACAAAGGATACAGTCTCTGTCGTGAACATAATCAAAATAACTGTCGGCGCACTCAGTTTCAATGGATGAATTTTAAGGTGAGTCTATTCCACGATTATTCTTTTGTCTGCTACATTACAAAACTGGAACATCCAAGATCGCTGCTATATAATTTTATTTGGACTACCGGTTTCGATGGTCTATGCCATCATCATCTGGTCAAAAAATTGTTTTACATAGCCGACATCTTGTAAAGTCAACGTAGTTGTGTAAAATAATTTAAAGTGCATAGATGAACTATGTTATTGTAATAAAAGTGTACATATCACTATAAGTGACAGTAGGATACTGCCATACTTATTACACCTTTATTACAATGACATAGTGCACCTATGCACTTTAAATTGTTTTATACAACAACTGTTGGCATTGCAAGATGGCGGATACGTAAAACAATTTTTGGACCCTTAATGATGACAGAGATAATTGAAACCGGTCGTCCAAATAAAATTATATACCAGCGATCTTGGCTGCACCATTTTTGGAACCTACCATAGTATTGGATCACGTCCTCATAAAATAATCAAAGTTAATTTGTTTGTTTCATTCCAAAACCTTGCTATCTTGCATAATTCATCTGAACCGCAGGCGAAAAACCTGAAAAATAACAATAGCGAGTGTTTCTTTTCACAAGAAATTTGAACTTCATGTTGATTAGAAAACATGGAAATAAGTTATTAGCAAGGAGCGAAAATGTATGTCGCTATTCCTATTTTCCCGATAAGTAGGTTTCTTTATTCTTAGTCTTCATTTTCAGATCATTTTAGTATAATAATGGAGAGACCAAGTTGGAATTCACTATGTACTAATAGGACAGTTTATGACTCGCCGCAAAGATGTGACGACGAGCCGCGACTGGAACATAAAAGCGACACACACATACAACACTTTCAGCTGTCGTCCATGGCCTTCTTCAGAATAGGAACATCTACGCAATCACACAGGGACACAACACAGTCACACAACCATGATCTCCGGCTGCCGCACCTTGTGTTGTGAGCCTGTGCGATTGCGTGAATGTTCCTATTTATTTTCACCACTATATCCTTCTCTCTTGTGCTTTCCTTGTCCTGATAACTGTCATAGTCCGACTTCCGAACCAATATTAACAATCCCGCCAGTTTACAACAAGCCGGCCGAGGTGGCCGAGGGGATTGAGGCGCTCCTGTCACGGTCGGCACGGGCACTGCGATCGGGGGTTCGAATCCCCCCTCGAGCATGGATATTTGTGCCGTCCATAGTCTTAGCTAGTTCATAAGTAGTTTGTAAGCTTAGGGACTGATGACCCCGTAGTTAAGTCCCATAAGTTCTACAAACATTTGAAGATTTTTTCGTTTACAACAAAGGGCTTTATAACTACGTCAGTTGTTGATGCAGCTGACCCAGATATCTTACTATACACATTTCCTCCCTCTTCCTCTCGTATTTTTTCGTGTTTAGGTAGTACTGCTGTGAAGCTGGTTAGGTCGCAAATTCTTTGTTATTGGTCACACTTCATGTACAGCGTGCTCTCAAAAATGACGCGTTTCGGAATTACCATCATCAGATTAGCATCTCTTCCGTGCCATGTGCACACGTGAACAGATGGAAGATGTTCTTCAATATACATTCAAAAGCAGACTAGGTAGTCTGCTTTTGAATATATATTGAAGAACATCTGGTCGCCTACCTCCTCAGTGACTTTACGTCGCATTTACAATATTTTTTCGTGTGGTTTACATTATATATATTTTTAATTTTTTTCATCTATTAACGTTCTAATTCCGAAACCCATTTATTTTGGACTAATGGGTCCGACCGCACATATGTCTCCCTTTCTGTCATAATTTAGAAATGTTCAAATGTTTGTATAGTCTATGGGACTTAACTACGGGGTCATCAGTCCCTAAACTTACAAACTACTTATGAACTACTTACAATCTAGGACGGCACAAATATCCATGCCAGAGGGGGGATTCGAACCCCCGACCGTGGTGGCCGTGTAGACCGTGACTGGAGCGCCTTAGTCCCCTCGGCCACCGCGGCCCGCCATAATTTAGAAATTACATTAATTTGCATGTTTGTGCTACACGTTTTAGTTACCTTGAAGCATGATTCGAAGTGCGGCACCCGGAGATGACCGTTGTGTGACTGCGTTGTGTGCCCGTGTAATTGCGTGAATTTTCCAAATTCTGAAGAAGGCCATGGCCGATAGCTGAAAGTGTTGTATGTATTTTTTGTGTTCCTCTGGCGACTCTTCGTCACGTCTTTGCGGTGTGTCGTAAACAGTCATATAATGTCAGTTTAAGTATAGACACATATAGTGTCCATCTCTGTATTCAACCACTCACAGTAGTGAAAAATCATCAGTGTAGTATTTATAAAATATATTATTTACCACTGGTTCTAAAAACTGTAAAACAGACCTTCTACAACGTTGTAACACACATGTAGGCCTAACATTATAATTATTTCCGTGGGAACAGTGCACAAGAGTATAAAATGGTTTCTTATGTTGAGAGTTCCACGCTGTTTACTGTGTGACGTGCAGTAGGGAACTGACGAACATCCCACTAATCTTCCGTACATACACTGTACATGCTGCTTTCGCCAGATACCAGCACCATTTCTTATACAAGTACATGTACAACATTTTGTGTTGACATTTTATTTTCATGTAAAGTACAAAAGGTAATAAAACGTATTAGTTCTTATATAATAAGGGAATTTTTTGTGTAGTCTAAATTACCCTATAGTAGTTGAGTAATATAGTTTGAAAAATGGATAAAATGTCACAAAAGCTCAAGAGTTACATAATGAAAGCTAGTACATAAGTGTAAATCAAAGCATTACTATCATGTTTAACCATTCATGATATTCTTGCAATATCGAGAACAGACTTATTCCCCGTATCGATATCGTTAAGTCGGAACAATGGTGCAGATTCACGATTCCTGGGAAAGATGAACTATTTACATACATAAGTAAGTTTGAAAGTAAGTCCGGAAGTTGGAGTCCTCCTCGCACACGCTAAGTTGTTTAACTCTTTTACATTTCATAGCGTATTTATTTGACAACTATTACGAATATAGAAGGTAAAGACAGAGAGAGAGAGAGAGAGAGAGAGAGAGAGAGAGAGAGAGAGAGTGGCATTTAGAGAAAAGGAAAAACAAGAGAGTTCCTTGTATTACGCCTTGTAGTTTAAAAATATGATCTACTTATCTGATATCAAGGCTCTTGCGTTGTATCCTCTCAGCAAGTTTCCCTCCACTCTTAAGATGATTATACTTGCTATTAGATGATGATCAGTATTGCACGAAAATATAAAGAAATGATTACTAATTTCGTAAATCCACATGTATTTACTGTATAATGTGAGAGCCGTGAACCGATTACTGCGTACGATATGTTCCCAGATGATGGATAAGAAAAACTGTGATGAAACAAATGCGGCATATCGAATCTTTGTAAAATATACAGGGAATATATATTCTTTATCTGAGCGTGCGTATTTAATGATCCCGTCTCATACGGAAACTTTGGTCCTTTTGAAAATGTACTAAATGTACATCGTCTAGGTTTGTCACAACTTTCAATGAAGGTATTGCCAAAAGAAAGCATCAACGACGGATACTCTAAGGTATTAATAAATATACTTAGGAGCATGGTCTAAGTTTTTCACAGCTTTCGATAGAAGTCTTTACAAGAAAAAGCACCAACGACTAATATCCCAAGTCATTAGTAAATGTTGATACTGAAATATAGACTCTCTCTCTCTCTTTGAATTTTAGGTTATTACGAGATTTATTCCTACATTAATGACTTTGCATCGTTATCCACTTGTCACCAAAGCTATCCATCTGCACCTTCATATTACTGTTCATCATACGTTGCTTTTGGGTTGTTCAGAGAATATGTACACTGCGTAGCAATACTGACGAATCACTACTTCTGCTCCCAGGCGCATAACAGCCTCACAGCAAACGAGAACCTGGAAATACGAAAGACGAAAAGTTCCGCTTGCAAGTAACCACCTTAAGTGTTGTAAAAATAGTAATTAACGCATTATGGAGAAGCGAGATTTCATACATCTATAAAAACATATTTTACGGTTCCAAATGCAAGTCACAAAAGTATCCTCTGGTGCTAATCTAGTCCAGAGCCTTAGTTTGCAGACCTATCTGACGCTTTCACCCCACATTTGGCTATGGAAACGCAGTCTGAAAGGAGCAATATGTTACTTTCCTACGGGGATTCATTGCGGCAGAGGGAAACTTCGTGCAGGGATGCCACTGCACGCTGTATCTCATTCATTTTCGATGACGTTCAAACGGGAGGCTCCTACGCCTCATGTCGACTCAAGGAGTAACGGAACGTCGCTGCAGCTATCCAGTGTCGCTGACATATGCCTTCTAAGTCACACAGCTGTACATTTAATCACAGACGTCCTAAAGAATTAAGTATCAGTCTTTTGTGAAATATCAGGAATTCACTGTAAGCCTGTGCATGGCGAGTAGCAAATCTCGTCTTTCACCGTTTGCTGTGATATAGGTCTATGCCTGTTTCTGTGCTGTGATAATTCCTTCAAGTTTAGAAACGTGCTCTTCCTTTGTCCTTTCCTATACTCTCGTCTCCCTTCTCCTAACTGCTCCTGCCAAGGCCGTCCTAACCAGGAAAGTACAGCTTCACACGTGTCCTAACCTCTTTCACAATATTATGACCACATCGTACATTGCACCATATCTAAAATTTCTGAATCTCTAGTCATTGCTCTTGCATCAGAGGAATCGTTTTCAAATTCTTGTTACTGAAGAGATTACTGTAATCGAAGTTTGGATGGAAAAATTACTCATTTTTACACATCATCATCTTAAATAATTCTGCGACCTACGAAAGTCTTATTTAATTATACATGGCACAGACCGTACCTCCATAGTTGTTCAATGTTCAAATGTTTGTAAATCTATGAGACTACTTAAACGACAACCCACACACACACATACACACCTATACCCGAGGAAGGAATGGAACCTCCGATTGGGATCAAACGCGTGCTCCGCAGCAAGGCGCCTTAGAGCGCTCGGACATCCCTTTTCATGGATAGTTTTCTGTCACAAGATAGTTCATACTTGAACTGATTCCGATCACAGTCCCATACAGAACTAATATCGATTTTTTCTGTGGTAATATGCTCATTGACGTCAGCAAAGAAAACGTTTGAGCTGCTTCAAACAGCTCTGTTTCGTTATCATTGTCTTTTCGTGTTTGGTGCATCGTGATTCGGCATGATGTTATCCTAAACTTCTTTTTTAAAATCAAGCAGTAAATCGCATTCTCGCTCTTCGTCGATTAGGTTCCCTGATGGTCTTCAACATCAGTGTACGATTTCCTTTGAACACTGTATTTCCTTCTAGTTTCTTTGCCACGTAATCCAGTATGTTTTTAATATTGCTTTTAGACTTCAATTTAGGGTACCTTTTCAGCAACGTGTCGTATGAGTTGAAACCTCCTACGTAATAATCATCGTAAATGTTCTCTAGTGTTTTCTCATCAAATGCCATGATGTTGCTTGCGATTTTACCCTTCTTTTCGGGCGGCAGTTGGTGTTCACTACCACTGATTCCATAGCCTCCTCCCGAACTTCCCGTAACACTACTGCCTGTAGTGAGTTGTTCGTCACTGTCATCATCTTTATGTGTTAGTGATACAATACTATCTGTTTCTAACTTATGCTCATATTTCTGCGCTATAACAGATGGCAGAAAATATGCGAATACCACCATCTTCACGGAAATGGGTTCTTCGTACCTTCATGTTAACCAATATCAACGAAATGCCGGCCCATCTGACGTTTCACTACACAAATAATGTCACAAAATGCAGCTTCAGGCTGCCGGCCAGAGTGGCCGAGCGGTCTGCGGCGTGCCAGTCACGGTCTACACGGTCGCTGCGGTCAGGGGTTCGAATCCCCCTTCGGGAATGAATGTTTCTGCCGTGTTTAGTATAAGCTAGTTCCAAAGTAGTTTGTAAGTTTAGGGACTGATACCCCGTAGTTTAGTCCCATAAGCTCTACAAATATTTTGAACATTATTTTCGCAGCTTCAGAGGCACACTTTAGCGTCCTTACAGGTCAATTAGAAATGCGACATGCCACCCACAGAAGCCTCTAATGGACGACTGCGGTGTTTTGCAAATGCGGGAGTATCATTAGTGCAGTAAGAAACATTTAATTTATCTCTCATAATATTTTGGTGTATTTGTGTTTGTTAGAGCTCAAGTACACTCCTGGAAAACGAAAAAAGAACACCATGAATTCGTTGACGCAGAAGAGCAAATTTTATTGACACATTCGCTAGGATGTATTCGACGCACTATCAAATAGATAGAGCCATACGCACGTGAGTATAGTCACCAGCGAGTGTGCAATGTCGACGCCAGTTTCGTGCATACCCTCCTTTTGCAGCAATGTAGGGTGCATTTCTTCAATGGAGTCGATCATAGAGGTGACTAATGTAGTCTTGAGGAATGGCCTACCACGTAGTTCCCTCTTGGTGCTTCAGTTTGGCCAGATTTCGTAACGGTCGTGGACTTCTCAGGATGATGTTTCATCCGGTCCCAAACATGCTTAGTGGGGGAGTGATCTGGGGGCCATGGTTGTTGACATACAGGTCGGAGAACATATTGATTGTGAACGTGATACATGTGGACATGTATTATCCTCAAGGAAAATCATTTCCCTGTACCGTGCACTTCTCAATGTTCCCCTGGCGATCACCAGTAAAGAACGGCCAGTGTAGGGCAAGATTCACGACACCATGATGCAGGAGAACTTCTGTGAAATTTGGAAAGTAGGAGGCGAGCTACTGGCAGACGTAATGAGGACGGACCTTGAGTCGTGTCGGGATAACTCAGTGGTAAAGCGCTTGCCCGCGAAAGGCAAAGGTTCCAGGTGAGACTACCGGTTCCGGCACACAATTTTAATGTGCCAGGAAGTTTCTGTCACTTACTGCTTTCTAGTAGAGTGTTTTACCCCAAGCCCAGAGTTAAGGTCAAAACATGCCTTCCTCTCCCTCTATTGGATACTTGCACCATCTAGTTTACAAAATTTAATTTGTAATATAAATATTAAGATCCTTAATCGAGATAAAAACGGTCCTATATTTTAACTTGAAACAAATCACACATAGTGTCCAAATTTCGTTATCATTTTATTGTGTAGTTTCGGAGTTCATCTCGGATAAACATCGTGACAGGATTTTAATATGTATAAAGATATTGCGCCTCGGTTGCACAATGGTAGAGTGCCAGACTACAAATCCAAAGGTTGCGGGTTCGATCCCCGCCACGTCCTATGATTTTTATCTGTCACTTTCCACTTCTTTCACATCTGGCAGTATTGCTCATGTGAAAAATACCAAGTAGCACCGTGGTTCGGAACCCACGTTTAACTGTAGGTCCCCCTATAACTGACTGGGTAAGTCGCTTCAAAGGGCGGAGGAAGGCAACGGCACACCACCTCCAAACAGGACCATGCCTAGTAAAGCACTGTGGTGTTCAAACCAATCTTCGGATTGTTGACTGTTTTACCATTTTTAAAGATATATGTGACAAGTACATTTGATAGGTTGCCACAAAAAACTAGCAATTTAGGTTCCTAACATTTTTTCTTATAATTTTAGCATTAATAGAGGTACTTATACTGCATTTTTTTCTAATTTAATGAATAGCTGAAGTACTGTTTTACTGACGGACTAACGGGATACCTCACTGTCACTACACACGGTCACTACGGAAGCGATAAGTTGGTGGAAGAAGAATATTTTATGAATTTTACATAGTAAAGACAAAAACTGACGTATCAACAAATATCTATGATTGATTGACTTCCTACTCCACATGGTAATGAGTAAATATCGCAGATGGTGTCAGCAATAAATATAAATATTTTCACAGTACGTGGTAGTGGGACAATATCATGGTACACAGCAACATTTCTGTTGTCTCTGTTTTGTTATTATTATTTTCTTTCCTTTTCGCCGTTGCTTCGACGAGTAAACAATGAGAGTCAGATGAGAGAAGTGTGTGTTAGGTAATAAGCTCGGTGCACTAATTGTGAGGTGTCAGGAAGCGGGGCTGGGAGACGGCGCGCCGCCGCCGCCCCCGGAGGTCTGACCTTTGGCTGTCCGCCGGCCGGCGGCTGCTGGTCGCTCTTCTCTCCTCACACACACGCCGCACGCACTCGCCCGAGACGCCCTGGGTGGGGGGTGGCGAGAGGCGGAGCCGCTGGTATATATAGGCGCGAGGACCGGGACACGGCATCCTCTGCCAGACCTCGCCAGCAGAACGACACCACCACCATAACCAGCACCATGCTGCTCTCTCAGGTAAGTGCCGGTCACTTGTTGTCCGATGCTTCTTCCTAGGGGCTGTGGCCCAGCAACTTTCGTAGCAGCCACTCTAGTGTCAACAGCATATCCAGAGCTTTCCCGTAATGAACTGAGATAGTACGAAAGTTTCTTGGATCAGTTTTAGACCTGTTCAGTCGAAATTATGTGGTAACCACGTCGTACTACCAAATGGAACAGCGGCCAGTTCTATGTACATTTGAACTTAGGGTATTTTGTAAAATTTCTAATTCTTACCTAGAGTATCACTTGTAACTGAATACTAGGGGGTCGGTTGCTAAACAAAATATTTTAATAGCAAGTTCCACAGCATGTACATTCAAACTGACGATCTCTTTCAGTCCTTTCATGATCATTCCACAAGCATAGCAAAATACATACTCTGCCACCTTCAATGATTATATTACTACTTACAAAATTGATAAATAATTGTTCATACGTACTTTCCTATAGTTCAGAAAACCACAAAATATTCAAATGTCTGTAAATCTATCGGACCAAACTGCGTGGTCATCAGTCCGTAGCTTACAAACTACTTAAACCTAGGTAAATTAACCTACGGACAAACACACACACCCATGCCCCAGGGAGGACTCGAACCTCCACGGCGAGCAATCGCGCGCTCCGCAGCGAGACGCTTTAGACCCCTCGGCTACTCCACCGCGGCTCAGATAACCACAACGATAAATTTTAAAAGACAACTTTAAACTTAAGTAGCTCTTTGATAGTAATTTGCTGTGAAATTTGTTGGGACCAATATTATTTTTAAGCATAAATTCAGGTAATATGTTTATTTGTTTATTTCTTCAAGAAGGAGGGCGGCGTAGGAATCACGTCCTGTGAGAGCATGGTCATTAGAAACCGAGATCACGTTAGTATTGCTTGTGTATGGATGGGCAAGGCTAAGGCACTTTCATAGGAACCGTCCCAGCATTTGCCTGGAGTAGCTTAGGGAAGTCGCGGAAAAACTATATTTCGTTGGCCGGAGGTGGGATTGAAGCGCATTCCTATTCCTTCCAAATACGAGTGTAGTGTGTTACCACTGCACACGATACCAAGTTATTTTCTAGCTGTACTATTGTAATTTCATGTCCACATTAGTTGTTAAAGATTTACAGTGGTAAATTTCTAAGGGTGACAACAGGGTGAAAAAGTCCATAAAAACTTTATTTCACGTTTCTCGGAAGAAAATTATGGAAAAGATTTAATCTGTTTTTCCAGTTGGTGTCACCCCCGTAGTTACTAAAAGTGTTAAAACTGAAATCAATGCATATTTGTGTGGTGCTGACACAGTAACGGTAACAGATATTTTTATGAAAAGAAGTATTGGTTGCACAAGAGCGTTGTTTCACTTATTTACACAGGACGCGTTTCGCCTGAGCATCATCTGACGTTGAAGTGAAATTTTACAAACTTTTTCAAAAATAGGAGTTAACTTAAGAATATGTAAAATCTACCCTGAGCTTGGTGATGCGCAGAAGAGGGGAAACGCGTCATGTGTAGTAAATAAATGAAACCTCGCTTTTGTGCAACCAAAGACTGTTTTTTATCAAAAGTGTTGTTACATAGCGATGTTGAAAATTTGGTAAACTGGTAATGCTAGAAATGAGGAGGTTCTGTGCTAGATCGATGAGGAACAAGAAGGAACAAAAATGATAGGAAGTGTGTTAGCACATCACGAACTAATCTCAATCGTACTAGCGCCAGCTGCAGAGGTTTAGTTGTAGAGAGAGGTTGCGATATACTCAGAAAATAATTTAGGACGTAGGTTACAGGATACAGGATGATGATGGCACATTATAGGAATATGTGTAACCTTATGAAACTAGTCAGAAGAGTAGGTGCCCTCCGAAAATAGACTTTTTCAGAAAGTTGGTGACGTTATAAGTTCGAACATGTCTACAGGATGGATTACGTTTTTCTCCAACTGTAATGAACAGACAAATGTTGTGGAACAACTGACATAGGAAAATGTTAAAGACATGAATAGGAACTATATATGCTGTAGCGAATTCAGTAGGCTTTTGTTGGCGTCTAGTCACCATTTAGATATAAGTTATGAAGGAGATCAGCGTTCATGTGAGAAACAGAGGTCCGTATCTAAAAGTTGAATTCCGTTGACTACGGTTAGCGCACCATGGTGCGAACCGCGGCGAGAAAATTATTTTATTTTTATGGTTTTTAGTCTAAAAGCTTGTTCTGCGCCGGTTTTCTGTCCATAGTGCGCAATACAATTTATTGATTGCAACCTACTTCCTTCTGAAAGTACCTAGTGCAATCTTCTCTTGGTGGCGCCCTACAGTTCTTATCCTCACATCTCCCTTCCATATTAAGAATTACTTTGGATTGTAATATTCTGCGACCAATAAGTTTTAAACTATTTCAAAAATATCATATGTGTTTCCATTTCACGTGTAATATAATATCTTCTCTTATCTGCTAAGTGATATAGGTAATTCGTAAAGTACAAACGATAGTAAAGCACTTTAATACAGATACTAATATTCAATACCGGAATCCACCAAACTAGGTTTCATGAACAAAGGTTTTACTCGTGGAGCGTAAATGCTTGGGATAACTGAAATTCTCTTTTCTAGAGTTATTCCTACTGTTAGATTCAAATTTTCCTGCAGGAACCTAATGCCTGATATGGGTCACTCAGTTGAATATCAGCACCAATTTTGAGATTAGATAAGCACAACTGCGGAATCTGAGGTCCCTTTCAGTCCTGAAGGGTAATTTTAACAGATTTAGTTGAACTGCCTCTTAGTAGTATACAAGCGTCGCGGTGTCGTTCATGTTCCGTGATGATATGTTATTTCTTAGAATTTCGTCGTCGTAAAAGGTATAACGCAGTGTGCTCTGCTTATGAGCATCCCTTTAAGTAACCTTTCATCGAATTTTCTGCTCCACACATTCAGATGACTTTCTACTATGCTAAAATATCTTGAAGATTTCGGTAGTGAGTACCGCTCAGAGTTAGAGTTTCAAACGCTTAATTCCTTTAGATTGTAAACGCAAGTCAAATGGGACTAGAATTCCGTTGAGACTGGCGTGGCATAGTCGTAGATTATCTGTGGAATGATTGTGACGAAATTGTTCTCGTTATATCAGGCAGGCAAGTACACCAAGTGAACTGCGGCACCCACCAGATATCTTATATGTGTACCAGTGAGGGTCAGCGACCCTGTGGAGAGGTGTGGCGTAACACTGGGCGAGAGCAGACCGCCCTTGACAGAGCTTCCTCGCCCCAAGGTTGCGGGGCTTTCGCTTGGAGATCACGTCGGAAGATCCACCGCCGACGCACGACATTGGCACAGTTCGAGAATTTCTTATGGCTTTTACCGAGATGAAACTCTCAACTGACCTTGGGCACGCAGCACCCCTGTCATCAGTCTTCTGTGCTGTCCAACCATCTACTTTTCACTTGTAGTTTCCACAACATGCAAAACGCTGTAACTGCTTTCTTTTAAGATGGCTACAAATGTTAACGAGTCACTTCCGTACTTCCTAAGCTTAAAAATCTTATAAATTCGTCTCTTCCCTCACCTTATGCGTTTCATTCTGCTCTACACTGTAGTTTTCCTTTCCTTGATGCTCACGCTGTGTCTGCGATACTGTATTCGCTTCTAGAGTCTGAAGAACATTCTACTTAATCTACAAAGTCAGTACTTCTTACCCTCACATTACTAACAGTATCGAAACAACAATGGCGAAAAAGCACAACTAAAATAGCAAATCGAAATCGTAGACGGTCTCCACTTCACCAAAATGTTTCATAAAATTTAATTTATATTCATCGGTACCACAACGTACAAAAATATTACAATTCGAAAGTATTTTGCATTCAGCCAGCTATTACTGGAACTATAAACAGTTGGTTATACAACGATTTGACTGTCGTCGAAACCTAGTAGTATTTTCTAGTGCAGTTACTTTCCACATTTGCTACAACATTTTTAGTGGTTTCACTTTTCTCAGTTTTGAAAAATTTCCTATCAATCTGATTCTGTAATATATATATCTGAGACGTTGTTTATATTGTAGCTTCCTAAAACAGAAGTAGTATTGCGTATGGCATTCGACCAGTGGCCAGAAATCGCAGCATTCACGCCACACTGAGAAATTTCTTTCAAAAACTTCATGTTGCAACTTAGCAACAGTTTGTGTTGTGAAACAGTGTGTGCTATTCACCACATCGGTGACACAATGAGTCGCAAAAAGGCCTAACAGTTTATTTACCAGCGTTTAGCAGTCGACCCAACGAGCCTTCGTCTGAAAAACGAAACGAACATTGTCACCACATAGATAGGAAATGACTCACTTCACATAAAACCAGTCTGTTCTCATGTGAAGTAGTTTTGGTGGTAGTTTATTTGAAGGGAAAGGAGGCTGGAAGTAGCTACCAAGCTGAATAGCAGTAGGTGTGCCATTACATTACTCACCTATGGGATGAACTAGGATAACGAACACTGACCATTCCTTTACCGGAAAAGAAAACTGCGATATTTCCATAAAGAGATAAACATAAATCAAAGGTACATAACTACGGATTTGTGAAGATGGATGTTCACACTTACAGTGCCGTTCTCTACTTGTTCTCTAAATACCTCAATCAGATAGACTGCCCATCTTCACTATTTGAATCACAAATGAACTGGAATTTTAAAGGCAGAGTTGAAAAGTTAGTAAAAAACAATATTTTAAATTTCTACTCTTCAGAACAGAACCGCAGTGTTGTAACCTAACGTCATTTAAACAACCAATAACGAGTATCCATGAAATGTAAATTCAAGAAAATTCTTTGTACAACTGGGTTGGACATTGATCGTTCTTCCAATATCCGCCTAGTATTTTCTACGTGACGGACATATCCAGGCTACCAAATCATCATACCCCATATATATCGTGATAATTTAGTTTTCTAGAGGTTAACACAACTGCTCCGCTTTTTTCGAGTATCAGGAATGTCAAATTGGGTTGTGAGAAGCAATGAATGAAACAGAAGTTTTTCACTTCTCTGTACTACCAGGAGTGCACTTAAGGAAACACTCTGGTTTTTCTGTTTCAGATCCTCGCGCTGTGTTTGGTGTGCCTGGCTTCGGCGGCACCACAGTTCCGTCAAGCACCAGCCGGGCCCAATGAGCCCATCCCGATCCTCAGCCAGGAGCAGGAGGTCAACTTCGATGGCTCCTACAAATACAGGTGAGTCCCAATAGAAACAAGCGTTTACTGTCATTCTCTGTCTTCCAAAAGTCGGTGACATCTGGAAAGCCTTACAATGGTGTGAGCAGGAGCAACATTTGACACAAAATTCCATACATACAGTGTTTGGAGAATAGATTCAGCAATGTCATACAAAAGTGTAATCATAACCACACGGAAATCCATTACCAGGAATAGGGTTACGAAAAATTCGTATTCTTATTCGAGTTGTAGTGACAGTAGTAATACTAAATTTTGTTTTATTTTTCGTGGTTAGTTTCAGACATTTCCGTCCATTAACAATCTAGAGCATGACGAGCACTAAAACGTTACACAGTGCATGCAAAAGTATATATGTCCGTCTCATATGTTGTAGCACTTATTATGAAGGCTGTGGTTTGATAACTGACAAAACTGTCTCAATCTAGTCACAAAGTATGAAATAATTTTGTAGTAATGCAACTTGAAGTGGATTTCGAATAAGGAAATACATAACGGTTAACAAATGTTCAAGTGTTTGTAAATCTATGGGACTTAACCACTCTGGTCATCAGTCGCTAGGCTTACAAACTACTTAAACTAAGTTCTGTTAAGGACAACAAATACACGCATGCCCGAGGGAGGACTCGAACCTCCGACGCTGAGTAGCGCCGCGCTTCGCAGCTAAGCGACTTGGAACGCTCTGCCACTCCAATGAGTTCCCTGGTGTCAATCTTATATCTTTGATTTTCCTACTGGCGACATCTGCTATACCATAAAAGCCCCAAGACAAATTTTAGCTATTAAGCACTACTGCCAGTTGCCAGCCACTTTAAAACCGTCAATTTCGAACGTTGAGAGCGTAGTAATTCTGGTTAAAGTGGACATACTTTAAACGTATAAAACGTATAAAAACTAGGCAATGCATTTACTAATACTCTAATTTTTAAGATCCCACTTGGTAAGGTTGCTAGCGCTGGCATCTGTGGTGGAGCTCGAATGGGGTGTAAGAAGCTTAGGAACCTTCAGGTCGAAAATTTTCAGTCTATATTCATGCAACATGGGTTAAAGAAGGCCTCAGATACTTAATCACCAGTCTTTGAGCCAATGCATTGGGGTAATTACCAAATTTTTCCACTGGGTCTCTTGCCATCAAATAGGGCCTTCAAGTTTGACAAACCAATTGATGCTACTACAGAGGTCGACTACGTGCTGGCATCGGATTTCCTCCAACTACGAATAACACGACCAAAATACTGCACTGACGAGCACTCATTACGGTCATAGACACTTGAGACTTCATAACAGGTCGACGAAGTCTACAGTAAACCACCTGCAGAATAAACTAGAACAGTAGATGCAATGTTTTTGTATGTCTTCCGCTACATTCATTTCCTGTATATGGCACAAGCAGGAGTTTTGGATTACCTAGGTTCCATATTTTGATCTTCTTTTATCTTGCGAGGAAAGCTCACGTTAGTCTTTACTTTTCTGTATTCATGTGATTACGTGAAAGTTTGAGTTGTATGTAAATCCTGGCCCGCCTATTAGTTGCATACGGCCTTTGGCGGTCAAAAAAGGCCGTGCATCTGCCCATCAGGCTTGTTACCTCACGACAGCCCGTTACATAATCGGGTCTCTCAGCACCAAGGCTAACAGGACCCCTGAGGAATCACTTCCCAGACGGTGGTTAGGCACGTGAGACACATTAAATCATGCGAGGGAAAGCAGAGGAGACGCCTCTAATAAATCTAGAAAGAGTGTCGGTGCAGCTCGGCGGATAGGGAGAAGCAACACGCAACAAAAAGAGTATTACAGTTAAGAATGTTCTGCTTATTTCCTGTGAAAGTTATACGGCGTTACACAAAGGGCTAGGTAGATCGTCGCTACCCTTACATATTAGAAAGTGACCGTGTATGAACCGAAAGAAAATACGCAAACATTCTGTCTATTTCACTTATATAAACATTTTCATTTCAATATTTAATTGTGATATCTATTTCGAAACCCCGTCTATCCATGAAATACTTAACTTCTAATACTACGTCTGTAAACAATACGATTAAAATTTCTCAGATGTCATTCCATTTTCAATATGTATAAACTATCTTTGATTCTGTTAAAAACAATTCTGTCACTGGAATATTTGCTACAGCACAATAGTATATAGAAGATGACCAGTTTCGACAAAAGTTTGTTGTTGTCTTCGGATCGGCAACCTAACATTTCAAAATACTGCAGATGTAGATTTGCAGATCCGAAGATAACGATAAAGTTTTGTCGAAACGCCCAATCTTCAATAATGTGTTGAACAGCGATCTGGATATATATCCGTATTTCACAACATGTAACAATTTATATCGCCCCTCAACGTGAATATTGTGAACCATATACCGATGACATCCTGATGATATCGGTTGCTCCACAGCGCAATTTATTAAATTTAATTTCCCCGCTATAGGTGATATGAAACTTGAATATATTAGACACAAATTCGAGATTCGGAGGTTTCCACCAAGACATGTCTTAGTGTTTGACGTACCGTACATGGTAGACTCACAATCGCTTTCACGTATCAAGACTTACATAATTTATTTCAGATGAGTGTTGCATTGGATTCTTCAACCAATGCGCGATCATGTCCGAAGCATATTGCAGCTCGATCAGTAAGATCTTCCCGCTTGATGAGTAGTAAAATGTCTGTGATATGTTAATGAAGACCATTATTTGAAACGGCCTTTTGAGACAAAATAATGCTCAATTGGGGTGAGAAAGAATTTTGCATGTATCGGAAATAAAAGATAAGACTGGTATTTCTCGCCTTATAGTCAACAATACAGAGTATATGTCAAGGATGGGGAAGATAATTGGCCGTTCCCTGTTGGGGCCTCGAATCCTCCCTCGGGCAGAGATGTTTGTGTTGTCTTTAGTATAAGGTAGTTCATAAGTAGTTTGTACGTTTAGGCACTGATGACACTGCAGTTAATTTTCTTAAGCTTAACAAACAAACAATAGATAGAAAAGAGATAAGCAGACATTCACTTTTCAGTATTGCTCATGAAAACAAAAATTGAGAAGTCGCACGACTAAATGTGTGTTCCAGATTGCAGCATAGACCAGTACGCGTAATAGCCGATGTCGTCATGCACAGATGTACACGTGTATTCCTCCTGACATAGTATCCATACTGTCCACTAGATCATCAAGAGGCTGTTGGTCCATATTGCGCATGTACTGAACGACGATTCGGCACATACATCTTCAGGAACTTCATGTTACATTTAGGATACCCCAATAACCGTTTAGGGACTGATGACCCCGCAGTTAAATCCATAAGCTAAACAAACTTTTTTTTTGGGAAGATAATTGGTCTTTGTAGGCAACTATCTTGGCTTTTTCTCGATTTGTCTTAGGGGAATCAAGGGAAACATAACGTCAGATGACAGACTGATATTTGAACCGTAGCCCATCCAATATCGAGTACGGTGTGCCGACGACAGCACAAACTCGCTCGGTGTCACGCGTTAGGCACGGGCTACAAAATGTTCAAATGTTTGTAAAGTCTATGGGACTTAACTACGGGGTCATCAGTCCCTAAACTTACAAACTACTTATGAACTAGCTAATCCTAAGGACGGCACAAATATCCATGCCCGAGGGGGGATTCGAACCCCCGACCGTAGTGGCCGTGCAGACCGTGACTGGAGCGCCTCAGTCGCACGGGCTACCAGGAGCATCCTAACGCTATTGAGACTCCCTGCGGTTCGCCGAAGCTATTAAACGCACGAGCCACGACCGCCGGCGACGTGAGCTACGGCCACTTTGCGGTAGCCGCCTGCCCCGCGTGCTGCTGGCTGCTGCGGTCGTGTAACGACGCGGGAAGGCATTAGCGTCGCGTCAGCATGAAATGCCAGGCGCGAGACAGCGGCTGACCGACTGCTTTCTCCCTCCTGACCCTTGCCTCTGACAGCCCGCCGCTGACCCAGTGACGGCGACGCGCCGGGGGGCTTGACTCACCGTGGATGGGCGCGTCCTGTATTGCAGCACAAGTCCTCCTTTCTCAGGACATTGCATAAGGCAGCAGTGTCTTCTCTAGCACTGCTGCAGACGTACCAAATGAAGCTGTAAGGTAGCGAATTGGACGGGAAAGCACAACTACAACAGCGGCTTTCCAGAAGAGCTGTAATCGTCATATGAAAAGAGCTTACTCTCGGCTCTGGAATGGTGGAGATGGTGGAGATTTGAATCCAGGTGGTAACTCAACCTGCTGTCGAAGTGGGATGGTCACGTATCGTGTTCGAATGTATTCACATGACCACGCCGCGAGACAAGTTTCCCAGCTGTTTCATGAGTCGACGAGGACTGTTGAGTCTCCGAGGGAGGTGTTCGACATATAGGCGTGTAGCATGAGGAAGTACGAATAGTCATAATCTCTCCCAGCTCCGTGGAATTCGCACGCATGTTGACTGCAGTTTTTTCCTGCTCTCCCTAATTATACAATTCCCTCGTTCTCTATCGACAGTTCAAGTGGGAATCACAAGCGTATTGGCCCATCTAACGAAACCCTACCGCTTTTTGGACCATGTGTTCATCTCCTGACATTCAATCCTCAGTAGCTGCCACTTAGTCTTAGCTACGTCAGTATTTCGGGACTGGCTATTCCCCGGTGCCTTATTCATTCCTTTTGTCCTAAAATAGCGCTTCATAATGTGGATTAGTCCTCTCGAGATATTAACAAGCAAACGATGCCTGTGGATACAGAATTCTATCATGCAGGATCATCTTGGCGTCGGTTCCTACGAATGCTTCATGTAAGATTAAGGCGACGAAAGGCCAATGATCTTTTCAACAGCAATAGTCGTCTTTCAAAACCACACCTGTATCGATGCGAACAAAACAAGAATTAAATTATGCAATTTGGCGAAGCCATCTATCAATTTTAGCGAGACTAACGCACACCAATTCAGTTTTATATATAAAGATAATAATTCATTCCACACACATTTCTTTTGGTTTTGTTTGTGAGTTTGTCCAGCCATTTCTACAAAACCACCTACTGCCTCCCAGTTGTTGTTGTATTGGTAGACAGTTCTTGGTCTACAAATGAAAGTAAGGGAGTTTGGTCTCGGTGGTTGGAAGCGAGTGAGTGTAGGTGTCAGAAAAGGCCAGATTTACATTAAATACCACAGTAATCTGTACGAGATTAACATATAGAACAACTGATTGCCATTGAGAGCACGGTGTATTTCGTCGCTAGTATAATAAATTCAACTGATTCGTGTTTCTGTTCGCAGCTTCGAGACGGGCAATGGCATCGTCCAGGAGGAACAGGGCTTCCTGAAGAACGCCGGCAACCCAGAGGCCGAGGCACAAGTGGCCCAGGGGTCAGCGACCTACACGTCTCCTGAGGGCGTGCAGATCCGCCTGGTGTACACAGCCGACGAGAATGGCTTCGTGCCACAGGGCGAGCACCTGCCGACGCCACCCCCCATCCCCCCAGCGATCCAGCGCGCCCTGGAGTACCTCGCCACCCTCCCGCCACAGCCCGACGAGCAGGGTGCGCAGCCCCAAGGTGGCGTCTTCCGCTCGCCCGCTCGCCGGTTCTAAGGCCGACGAACTTCATCCCCGCCTCTCCATACCATCGCACGACGCCTTAGTCTCCCACGTGGAATACTCCCTGTGGGGTTGACGGAAACTCGTTGGACAGTTCTCACCTCGCCAGTTGCAGTGCTGGATGGTAACTGGATGTCAGACCTGGGACTTTTAATGCAGATAGGTGGCACTGAGGCCTGGCACCCAGTTTCCTTACAACACTGTACTGCCAAAATATCGCGTGTCTGCTACGAATCGCGTTTGCCGATTTTATCGGACTGGCTCCACGTGTGTAAGAAGTAACGAGTTGCACAAGATTATTACGTTCATGATTCATCAATGATTCTCAGTTGTTGGATTCTCTATGACATTCAGCTCATTTAAACGCACAAAAATATACCGAAATTTCACCTACTGCCACGCACTTGGAAAGAAGATCTTAAAATGTAGCTTAAGGCAGCGGGTAATAAAGTAACGAGTAGTTTCCATTACAGTGCTAATTGAGGTTTGAAAAATTGTCTAGCTTGCTGATAATTGTGCCTTTTGAGTACTAAATCGTTCGGTTAAATGCGGTACTACCGAAGAAATACATTAATCCTTGAGATTAATTTTCGGAATAAACAGATACTCATTCCAGTCTTGCCTTCCAACTACCGAAGTTATTTCTTATAAAAACTATAGAGATGTATCTTTCACATTGTCAGCGCTAAAGAATTACCCACGCAGTGATATTCAAAATAACGTGTAACGTTAAATAGGGAGGTACAGGTTTAAAATTGAAGACGGATGTTAAAATCCTTCGATATATTTTAATGTAAAGTATTCTAGCTAACAATGTTTAGTTCTATACTCTACGGTATTTGACTAACAGGTATGTGAAGTAAGCGAATTTTGCTATCAGTGTAATTCTAAGTGCCATATTAAAATGTAATAGTTGGACTCGAAATCCAACGCTCGATTTAAATACGACTGTTTCTTCAGCCGATGGATGTTCCAACAAGTTGTATTTCCAGGCAGAGTGCCAATGTCCTCGGTAGAGCACAGATTCAGTTCAAGACTGATTAAATATATGCAGTGTAGGTTAGTGGCTGTTTCGTGTTGAGAGCACTGAATGTGTCTTTACGAGTAAAGTATTTATCGATACTAAAACTTGGCGATATATACTGAATTATTTAGTATGAGTGAAGGACACGGTATTGTTTGAGTCGCCAAGCTACGATCACCTTTGTAGAATTAAAATACAAGTGAAATTTCGGTATATAATTTTTTGAGTTCTGAGATAATTCTGGTTAATTCACATTCCTCACCTACATATAATTGTAAACAATTGTATTTTTGTAATATGTTCGACAAAATTTCTAAATAAATCATTTTATATAATTTCCTGTGTATATCTATTTCATCCTTATGTCCCTTATCCATTTCACTGCACACATATGGCAGAACTAAGAAACACTTTATTTTACGATTGATAACTTTAAGTAATCTCACAACATGAGACTTGGAGCTCCACATAAACAGTGAAATCCTTCGATACAAATTGTAGGTGTGGCAATTGTACATCGTGGAATAGTTTCGTTAAAAATTTTTTTGCGTATGTAAGTCTACAAGAAACAAAGGTTACAGCGGTAAAGTTTCAGGATTTATTCAAAATACTCATCAGTAAAGCATAATTTGAAACCAAATACGATAAAACTAGCTGAGTCAGAATTTAATAAGGAAAGATTAGTTCCAAATTCAACAAACACACACAAACCATGCTGTAAAGAATACATTGTTCACATGTAATGTCGAATATATATGTGTAGAATCCTCCATGTCATTCCCACTGTCCTTTCCCTCCCCTCTTCTCTCTTTCTCTCTCTTTGTTCAAAATTACAATTATGTTGCATGACATTGCCTACATACCGGATGATGATGTGTAAGTATAAAACAGGCAGAACATCTAGAAAACATTTAAACAATTTAAAGCAACTCATGGTTCAGTTGGTCGGTCACGGCATTGGTTAAGCACCTGACAGCTCAGCTAGATTTAGTGTTTGGTTATTATGTTGTGGTAATATTGATATCTATCAGTTTTATCATATATCAAGGTCAGAGGTACACTGGAGATATACCAAAACATCTTGTTTCCCGATGTTACTACTGAATATGAAAATTGAAGCACTTGTTTCTTAAAGATACCTTAATGTACTAAAGACAACTGAATTACTAAGTAGAGCAACATTTCATAAAGTGCCAAGTGTGAGAATCCAGTATCAGAGCATATTTTTCTTTTTTTATCTACAGACAAGCTGTACAGTATTCGTTATTCACATAATATTTTTCCCACACTATTACTGCACTATTTGCAACTGATTAATGTACCAGACTTGTACCTTCTTGATATTTTTATCCTTCATACAGAAATGAACCACTGTAAAGATGATGTTGCATAAGGTTATGTAGGATAACTTCCACATTTTCGAGCTGTAATAAAAGTGTAATTAAGACCAAATGCGTTCCGTTTTATTTTAATCTATACTCAGTCCTACATCTACATCTACATGGGAAACTCTGCAAATTACATTTATGGGCCTGACACATTTGTTTGATTTTTCTCACATCTACATGTGACCAGGAACACTTCTCAGAGAACACTGACATGTACAAAAATTCTGCCATTTACCAACTTCCTTACGTAGGAAAAACCATTAGAAATTCTAAGTAAATAGTAAAAATACATAAAAGTGTTTAGGATAATGGAACATTTGCAGTACACTTTCGACACGAAGAGCATCAACATATCAGTATAGTTACATACATTAAAAAAGAATGAGTAAGAGAAACACCTTCAAACTTGCCTACATAATTCCAAATTGAAAAAGCTTTAATAAAAAAAAGAATAAATAAACATCAGAAACCAAATAGTACTTAAACCAATATAACATAAGATAGACAAGACACCCACACCACACACCACAGAATAGGAGCACATAAACAAACCAATATGCCCCATCCCACACACGATCACACATCGTAACAAAACAATAATTTTCACACACACACTGAAAGATAGCCGACCGCGGTGGCCGAGGGGACTGAGGCGCTCCAGTCACGGTCTGCACGGCCAGTACGGTCGGGGGTTCGAATCCCCCCTCGGGCATGGATATTTGTGCCGTCCTAGTTCGTAAGTAGTTCATAAGTAGTTTGTAAGTTTAGGGACTGATGACCCCGTAGTTAAGTCCCATAAGCTTAACAAACATTTGAACATTTTTGGAAGATAAGAAATCCTCTTGACATATATAAATTAACATGAAATAAATGAATACATAATTTTATACTCTCTCTCACTCACAAGGGTACTGGTATACGCTTCCTTTTAAACGAAAGTCGAATCCACTACACTTTATCGAATCAAAACAGAAAAAGAAAGGAGAAAAATAAAACGACACACACCGTGTTTACGCAATGTGCTACAAAAACAAATACCAGTAAAAGACTGAAAATACCACCCTCCAAAACAACATTCCGAGTTTCTGGAATTTGCACAAAGGAAGTAATATGAGAATAATGTACTAGTGTAAGCTCAGAGTAAAAACGTTCACTACACAAGCCTGAAAAGCGAGGTGTTGGTCACAATAAAAGGTAAGAAAGTGTCATACAAAATATCACAGATGGTAAAAGTAAGTCGATATCCTGAGAACTCCTAATGATTAAAAAAATAAAAAAAAATCCAACAAAGTGCTAAGATGTATTGTATTTTTACAGTGACCTCTGAAGATGGTTTAAATAAACCAAAACGCGTCTGATCTTAGTTTTTTAATACAGTCGTAAAAACTGGAAATTGTCCTACATAACCCTTGTAAAAGTTCTCGGTCACTGCTTTCAACTGCAGCCAGTGATAAATGTTACATGGTACTACTGGTCTATGATGCAGTGGTATACTGTATTTCTACAGAGTAGATCCTTACAAAGGAAACTGTCATTCCCAGTATGGGTTTAAGTTGTTATTTGGGTAAGACGGTCAGAATAATTATTTCACACGTGGTTCAAAGGCCAATGGCACTAAGTGACAGAAAATGTTTTCCCATTTGCAGATGTGCAATCATTGAGGACCGAGATCTTTTGTATGCCATGACGTTTACATTCACTCTTCCAAAGAACCGCTGAACAGCCAATATACTGTTACGCTAAGAGTCTGAGAATTATAACACGAACACCATTTGAGTATCGATTCACAATAATTTTTACGTGCATCACATGGTATATAGTGTTGCTACAAACACATCACCTCATTTTCGGAAAACTATTCAGAGGAAAAGTTTGATTTTTGCATATTTGCACATTTTCCCTCTTAGAAAAACGATTTTTATTTTTAATTACTCACCACAGTTATGGTGCAACATCAAATTAGAGAATTGCACGACACTTTAAGAGTTTTCAGGCGTAAGCATTCTGTAATCTTTGTATATTGTAAATTTCGCCTCGCACATATGCGTGTGTGAAATATAGATAAGATTTTATTTACATTTCAGAGCAGCATGATCTCATTTCGTTCTCGAGATACTGTGTTTTACATCTGATGAACTTACTTGTGCACTTTGCCGAATTCTGTCTTATCGGTCGCTATGTCACTCGGCTTAGAGTGAAATGTAAGGAATACACCAAGCTACAGCAGGGAGAAGTCAGGGGACGAGGTACAATGCTCCTTTTGGAGTACACAAAAGGTGAACATGTTCCTGTTCAAGAATCTGCGACAAGTGGGAAATGACCTACCTCAGTCCATATCCCGCTTCTCTAATCAAAAATTTTGGATTTGAAACATATTCGCGAAAGGCATATTCAGAGAGGCGGCGCAAGAGAGGGGTCCAATTAGGAATATGTTTGCATGCCAAAATTTTTGGATAGGTAGGAGGAATGAGAACTCAGTCACCTGGTTCCCCACATTTTTGTCACGGTCGTTTAAACAACAACTTACTAGCCTTTTTGTGCTAAAACAGGCGCTTATTTTAGCAAGGAGGTATACAATGATTAACCGTAACATTATGAGCACAAACGTACTATCAGTATGAATCAGTTCAGGTGATAACAACACCAACGAACGAGGGATGATGTTGCATTTATTGTCCGAGAGCGTGCTGTGGTTATGTAGAACAGGGAAGGCGTGGGATCTACGTTTCATCGGTGACAGAGTGTGATGACCTAGCAGCTCGTCACGACCACTCGGGAGACTTGTGACTGGCTTCTTCTGCATTTAGTTTTTAAATCCGTATAGAATAAATGTGCTATGAATTTTAGTTGGGTTGTCTGTTTGGATGGTAGGTTGGTACTCCTGCTTTTTTTACGTAATAAATTGCTGTCTTCTATTTAGCATGAGAAACTGCACAGCCTTTAAATTTTTTCTAGCCCGGTTTTGTAACTTAAACTTATGTAAAGATCAAGCATAAAATTTCTTTATTTCTAGGGGTTTGATATTTGATGTAACAATACTACAAACCTTTGTCTTTCCCCACGTAGTTAATGTATATAGGAGCCAGTTTAAAAAAGTGTATCCCGCAATTTATGATTTATGATGACATAGTCCTTGCGGTTAAAATTTTACTTTGAGTCTCTTTCGCCTCGTAGCTGATAACTTATTCATTCCACACATAAGATTTATTTAAAAGTGAAAGATATTATTTATAGTCACTTTCAAAACTATTCCACAGATGCTGTTAAAGTTTCTAAATACGAAGTAAATTTGTGAAGACACTTTTTATGGATCACTTGTCTATATATTTTCGTAAAACCCAGTTCATAGTCATTACATTTGAAAAAGACAAACGTAGAATGATGTACAGTTCGGGAATTAAATTCCTCACAATTATAGATTTCTTGCACAATATATGTGCTTCAGCTTACAGTTAGTACCAATACTGGTTTCTCCCCAAATAATATTCATAATCTCAATATCAATCATCCTTGACAAAATTACTGTTAAAATCTAACTAACATAGTCCATACTAACATCGGGAGGCAGAATTTTAACACTATCTCCTGTCGCCTAATTCCGATCTAATTCATATATATTGTTACATTGAAGTGCTTTATATTTCGATATCAATTACGACTTTAGTGAAAGTTCCATACATTACGATAACTAAACATTGAGTGAGAGATCTAAACTTAACGCATAGAGAACTAAACTCATAGAGAGTAACCCAAACTGCGGGTACTGTTTATACTAATACTCTGACAAAAAACTGCTCTCATTTACGGTAGTTTGGCTATCTTACTGTATGCCTTTTCGCTACTCTGATTAACAGAGATGGTAATTAATTTTCCTTTTAAATTACAAAAATATACAAATTCTGCCCTATAAAAATAATAAAAATATTTAAGAATGACTGAAATGTGGCGATCCTAATGCTAAAATCGCGATGTGGTGGTACAGATTGCTCGACTTGTCTGGTATCCGAGAAATGCTGTTGTGATTAGGCCTATCTTCAACATGTAGCGAACCAAGATAATAACACGTCCAAAGGTAAAGGGATTGGACGGCCTCTCCTCATTACAGATGTCGAACGTCGTTGATTGAAAAGTCTGGTTAAAAAAGAAGGGTAGCCAATTGCAGCGGATCTGACGTGAAACATTAATGATGGGCAGATTATAATTTTTTCAGTTACCAAACAGTGCTATTAAGGACGCTGTCAAACATATAAGGCCACAGGCTGTGAGGCCACCGTACGTTTATTTAAGCGTTTCGAAAATAATCATCAGACTCTGCAAGATTAGAAACATCAGTCGGCATAATGTTAGATTAGATTAGATTAATACTTGTCCCATAGATCATGAATACGACACTTCGTAATGATGTGGAACGTGTCACTTAAATGAAATGTGTCAATACATAATATTACATGACACTCAATTTTTGAATATTTTATTTTATTTTATATTTTTTATATTTCTAAAAATTTTTTATGCTTTTTATTTTTTTTTCCTAAAGTACTAACTTTTATCTAGAAATTCATCTAATGTGTAGAAGGAATTGCCATTCAGAAATTCTCTTAATTTATTTTTAAATGGTAGTTGGCTATCTGTCAGAATTTTGATAGTACTTGGTAAGTCACCAAAGACTTTTGTGGCAGAATAATTAACCCCTTTCTGTGACAGTGCTAAATTTAACCTTGAATAGTGTATGTCACCCTTTCTCCTAGTGTTGTAGCTATGAACACCGCTGTTACATTTGAATTCAGTTGGATTGTTAATAACAAATTTCATAAGTGAATATATATATTGTGAAGCTGCTGTGAAGATTCCTAGATCCTTAAATAAATGTCTGCAGGATGATCTTGGGTGGGCTCCAGCAATTATTCTGATGACCCGCTTTTGGGCAATGAATACTTTGTTACTAAATGATGAATTACCCCCGAATATGATGCCATAAGAAAGCAGAGAATGAAAATAGGCATAGTATGCTAGTTTACTGAGTTGTACATCACCAAAGTTTGCAATCACCCTAATAGCATAAGTAGCTGAGCTCAAACATTTCATCAGGTCTTCAATGTGTTTCTTACAATTCAACCCCTCATAAATGCATAAACCTAAATATTATGAATATTATACCTTAGCTATAGGTTTCTGGTTGAAGTCAATATTAATTAATGGTGTGATGCCATTTATTGTGTGAAACTGAATATACTGTGTTTTTTCAAAATTTAAAGAGAGTCCATTTACAGAGAACCACCTAATAATTCTCTGAAATACTTCATTGACAGTTAATTCCTGTGATTCGGGTGTGATAGCGATACTTGTATCATCAGCAAAGAGGACTAGCTTGGCATCTTTATGAATATAGAAAGGCAAATCATTAATATATATTAAGAACAGCAAAGGTCCCAGTACCGAACCCTGCGGCACCCCATGCTTGATAGTTCCCCAGTTTGAGGACTCGGCTGTTTTTTGTATATTATGTGAATTACTTATATCAACTTTCTGATCTCTTCCAGTTAGGTATTAGGTTGATATTATGTTATCTATTGTTTGAAGCTAGCTGTGTTATTCATTCCTCTGGTATAGTGAGGGAGATTGTTAAACTTATGGGTCTCAACTGCGGGGTCATCAGTCCCTAAACGTACAAACTACCTATGAACTACCTGATAGTAAAGACAGCACAAACAACCATGCCCGAGAGAGGATTCAACCCCCCCCCTACGGAGAACGGCCTCGCACATCGGAGCATAGCGCCTCAATGCGCTCGGCCACTCCGCGCTGCGAACGAGCGTAGGAAAATCTCTGCGCTCGCCAACACGTCTAAATTGTTTTATTATGTACCGGCTTCGATATTTCTATATTATCATCTGCAGGCCACATCGACATCATCCATCCACTTATATGGATTGTCACTGTGGCCGTGTTTACCACAGCTACAAAAACCGGTAAATACAGACATAGCTGACAATTCGTATAAGTGCGTGGATGTCGTTGATGTGGCCTGAAGATGAGATTACCGAAGTATCGAAACCGGTAGCATACACAATTTATGGCTGTTGGTGAATATATAAATATTTTGAATCACAACTCGATTATCCGCGTCGAAACTTCAAGAAAATATGGAGCGACATCGACTAAACCAAGTGTATGCTTGAAGAGTACATCGATTAAAGCCATGGTACATCAACGCTGAAGTAGACACATGGTGATCATGGGCAATAATTACAGAAAAAGTATCGAAATTCAATCAAGGATCAACATTTAGTACCACTGATCCCCTAGTCATGCAAGTCACAGGTTTTTAACAATGAGCCTTCTGTCTAGCGCTACTAGCAGAGATGTTATTTGACAAGCATTGTCGCTTTGCACGTAGTAAAGCGTAATGATTACGAGATAAAGCCAAAGGGGCAAAATATTTTTCTTGCACTTACTGTGTTTCAAAAGTACCAAAAGTAAAGTTAACAGAAGTTCGGGAATTTTTACGTAATAATACATGCTACTACGAGCTACTCATTTCGACAAAGCATCGTCTTCATGTGTAATGCTTCCATTACATACAATTTTGTAATGCAATTGTGCAAAATATCTTGTAATCATGTCGTAAGTACTACATAGGCTAGACCGCTCAAAACGTTACTCTCAGATGTAAAGAAAACACAATAGAAGAAAAGAATCCTTCCAATTTTTACAAGCAAGTACAATCTGAAAACCACACAGTTGACACTATAGACGAGAATTCCATCCTGATGCAAAATTTTATTTAATTTTTTCTCTAATTTCGAATAAAAAGTTTCACACAAATCCATACGATATTACACACGGACAAGCAAAAAATTATACTCTCCTCATAGCATTCTTAAGACTAACATTCTCTTTACAAAAACTGTAAACATACTGTATCTGCGCTGTCAAATAGCTGGCAAAACATCGCATGATTGCATGACGATAAATATCTCGCGGGCAACTGCTGTTAAAATAAATTTACGGAAGATAATACACAGTAAAAGTAATTCGCCTCAATAACAACTACATCACTTATGTAGGCTATCGTAAGTATAATGTCACGTTTATGTTTCTGTGTATTGTAATTGTACACGTACATTAAAAATAAATGACGAAAGCTTACGTATAGCAAGCATTTCACCTGAAGATGGTGATCTGTCGAAATGATTATGTCCTATTGTAAAATAAAAAACACAATTCAAATTAACAGTGTTCTGGAATATAATTTATTATTATGTCAATGTATGAAACCGTTAATTATCCAAAAGCTATAAATTTAGCTTTTTTCCGTCAGCTATAACACGAATGTGTTAGCCCCCTCTTTTTTATAATGCTATCGACAAAGAATTCGACAATTTACTTTTGTAGCATACAAAAAATTACAGTCCATCGCGTTAGTAACGCAGTTGTATAATTATTAATGAACCGAAGAATGCTATAACGCCTGCAATTGGTCCATCAGTTGCTCCCACTAAAATTCCACACAGTCGGGTTGCCATTCCATGCCTTGGACAGTTTTCGTACAGCCTCGCAAAAATTAATTTAGGCACACTAATGTTCACCTAGTTTTTTTTTTTTTTTTTTTTTTTTTTTTTTTCAAAATGCTACCCCGTATTTCACTCCCTGATAATGAAAAGCTCAGTAAGAAGTTATTCTCCAAATCAGGAGTGTATAGTATTAGGTGTACCGAACAATCAGCTGAATATATCGAACTAACAGGAAGATCCTTTGCCGTTAGGTTTAGCGAGCATCTACTGACTAAAAAGGGTCAATTAAAGAAATTCTCTGCATTTACCCATCATCTTAAATTTTCAGGCCATCAGCCCCCAAGTCTAGAAAACAAAAAATCCTTCACGTGGCTAGTAGTGGTCACAAAATTAAATCTGACGGATGATTTTGAAATATCCATACTCATATTTTTGAAATCCCTGAACCTTTTAAACCACCAAATTATGTCGAAATATCAAACCTTTTTCGACATAATGATGGGCATCTTCCGTTAACGGCTGCCACCTGTGGTAAAATTGTTTACATCATCACATGCAAATCTTTAGCTGTCGTCGCACACAAGCGCTCCATCTACGAGCCTTTTGCGCAACTTCGACGCATAGGGTTCAACAGTTACTAGCGAGATACTAGCGCGGACGCCGTCCGCAATTATGGCAGGCATAGGCTCCCGTAAGTACACAAAGCTTCGCGCGGTTAAATTAGGTTTTATCACTGATTTCGTTGCCCCCCCCCCTTTCATGAGCAACAGTTATCTGTTGTAAAGGTTCTATTTTATTGAATCTAATAATTTGACCCTCTGCTACCTCAGTGATAAGTAATTTTATTCGTGAAACTATTCTGTTTAGCGGTATTTATCAGTTCAATCTTCATTCTCCAACGCCAAAACGCGAATTTTGTAATGTGGCCTGCAGTTTTATCAGTCTGCACCTTCCCCATCTATATCTATAAATGTGAATGTCTGTTCGGTGTACGTTTATCACGTCTGAATCACAAGACATAAAGAGCTAAAAATTTGTACAGTTAATAATGCCTACCCGGGGAAGGCTTTTAGGCACGGTTTCAGGGCGATGGGATAGATATTTATCTATATATATTAAGGTGAATGTCTGTTCGATGTACGCTTATCACGTCCGAACGACAAGACGCAGATACTTAAATATTTGTACAGTTACTAATTTATACCTGAGGAAGAGTTTACGCGCGGTTTTATAGCGATCTGATAGATATTTAGAAATTCGAAGAATATAACACGAAATGCGGAACAATAATTACTCTTTGAAAATTATATTTACTCTTTGAAAATGGTTTTACTGGTTGCAGTGTTGCTTGAGGGTTGATAATAATTAAAAGGGTGGAGTATATTGGGATGGAAAGTGTATATAAAATTCTACGTGTGTGTATGTGTTAATATTTCGCTCTGAAGCGAAAACTATAGAACGCAAACGAATGGTTTGTGTGTAATTGTTTTACAAAGTCTCCCGTTGTACACCACAGCAGTTCCATGCCGATTGCTATAAGGGGGTAGAAGATATGGTGGTTGCAAGTCGTCAAATTATAAAAAAATTCGGACTGAAGGCCAGCGATGACGTTTGCGACTCTATAGCAAGGAGGTTACATACAGCGAAACGTGATGCCACAGACCATATCTTTGGTCTATGCGTGCTACGTATTCAGCTCTTTCTCTGTAAGGAAATATAATAATAAATATATATAGTAGTAAAAATGAAATTTCTTTTAATGCATCTATTTAAAAAAATCGTTTTGACGTTTCGCGCATTACATCAAGTGATCGATCTGTGACATTATTACAATCATTATTGTTGAATTTCGTTATTGGATTCTTCGAAACGAGTGAATTTTACGTGCGACTTGATCTATACTACTTACTTTCCTGATAACCGGTAAGTGCAGAGACTTCTGCAGTCTGATAGGAATATTTTTACGTCCCGCTTTATCAGCGACATTTCCTCAAAAATCAGTGAAATTAATTACATTAATTTAATTGTTATTTAAACTTTGTAGATAAATGTGCATTGCGTTACTTTACACATGTTACAACAGTAACAGTCTCATAGCACACTACTGAAAGATAGCTTATCTATCATCAACCAACACGCGAGCGGAGCCGCGGGTTTAAGCTAGTTTCTAATATTTCTTGTTTCGGAAACATTTTACATATTTTAGTTGACTCCTGCTTTATGACCAACTTTGTAAATCCCCCCCTCCTCCCTATCAACATCTGATGATGCCCAGACGAGGGGAAACGCTTCATGTATAAATAAATGAATCATAGCTTTTGTGCTTCTTTAAAAGTTTGTCCTCTGCCTGTAACTAACGTTTAAGGAGTAACTCAGGAGACCTTTGTAATAACGTTTAGTCAGTGAAGAGATGAGTAACAGTTGACTGTGTCAACCATTCACAGCAGTCCCTCACAAATGTTGCTCTCTGAAAGCACAAAGACAATAACAGCAAATAATTTTGTGCACGCATGTAAAGCGAAGTGGTTCCACACTAGAATATGACAGACACCACTCCCAGTCGTGTAGCAAATCAATTTATTACTGCAGCCTTGAACGCTGCGCCCGCGCTCGCTGGATTCGCTTGAAAATTCTGCACGCGGCCCGCAGCCAGAGATTCTGCCGTGTCCAGCATGATCTTCGGGTTGCTTATCGGTATGTAGGCAGACGCTGCGAGGCAACTCATGAGAATTCTCGGAAATTCCAAGGCCGCGCTGCCCGACGTGCCTCCACCGATTCCGTTGTCTTTTCATCACACTCAAAAGTTGAGACACTGTAATAATATTGAAGGTGTTCTTCTTAACACGGCTTACCTTAGTAGATTTATAATTGAAAAACTAATCCACGTTTACTGCATTCGTAAATTCAGAGAAAAATTTGTTATTTGAATGTTTAAAGCTGAAATGTATGGGTGAAGCATTCTACAGGAATTAAACTGCAGTTTTCAGTGACAGGTCAAACTAGAGAAAGTAGTGACACAGGGCTGCACCCAAACATCGATGATAGTCAAACTATACATTTAAGTCGGTAAACGATTTATACGTGTAGGAATAATTTCTCCGTACTTAATTACGACATACCTGACTTTAAAATACGTCTTTTTCAAATGTCTTTCAAGCGCCGTTGCATTTAATTGTTGCAGACTACGTGATTATGTCGTCAGCGAATACAGCACAAAGGGAAAAGTATCGTCGTCAGCCAATGGTAACCAAACCTTACCGCCGCGGCAACATGCAAATAAGAATTTTGTTTGGCGCATTTTGTATTTATACTTCAATATTACGAAAATGGGCAGATTAAATGTAACGGCGCTTGAAAGACATTTGCAAACCACGTATTTTAAGGTAAGGTACGTCGTAATTAAGTATGGAGGAATTATGCGTACGAGTATAAAACCTTTACCGCGTATCCTTAAATTCAGGCGATCGAAAGCAACTGTGCTGTTCTGGCGGATTTTGTATTTATACTTCAAAATTACGAATGTGGACAGATTAAATGCAATGGCGCTTGAAAGACATTTGCAAAACACGTATTTTAAGGTAAGGTACGTCGTAATTAAGTATGGAGGAATTACGCGTACGCGTATAAAACGTTTACCTTTAAGTCGAAATAAAGGAAACAAAGTCTAAATTATGAAAAGTGAATCCACAGTAGAGAAAGGAACATTTATATTTAACGTTTAATTTGTTTGTGTCTGGCGGTTTGAAAGAACGGTTAAACTATATTTTTACTTATTACCTGGATGAAGCTTTCTGTGACATTATGTGATACTCTAAGAAGAACGTAGGCACGAGGCCGTTTTTTAAATCCTTAGCACATTTTATGAAACCGACCAATATAAATATTTAAAAACTACTCATTACTGAGTAGAGTCAAACCTAAGAAAACGTCTTTAGCACATTACACTGCAGGTTTTAAGTACTGGATGTGTTTAACAGGCTATATACAGACATCATAGCAATTGTATATAGATTTTTAACAACTGTAGTAATACTGAATTGCGTACTCAATAATTGCCGTTTCTATCTTACTTTGTAACAGTAGTCAACATGACGCTAATATATAAAATATTTCATCTATTAACGTCTAAAAATTTGTTACTCAGTTGAAGACGTGGCTGTCATAATAAAACTTATATGAATTATCATAATAATAACGTAGAAGCATAAAAGTTTTAAACGATATTTGTATCATAATATTTACACTTATTCTAATTTTCAGAACAATGACTAGGAAAAAATACACCATATGTTTCCACGTCATTCTTATGAAGATTCCCATAAGTGTCAATATTATGATATATGTACCGTTTAAAATTAATTTAAATGGTAATCACGGGAAATGATTAGGGGAAGCGGTGAAGTGATATGGCGTGGCAAAAGAAAAAATTTCAAATTCCTAAGGAGAGTTCTGAGAAACGTCACGTGAACCAGAGGGATGATTGATATCTATTTAACCGCCATTTAATTAATCCTTTTGTGCGATTTTTGAGTAAATGGAAATGAAACTTAGTTATGTTTTTGTGAACTTGTTTGTGCAAAGAGTATCTTAGACTGACAGTATTTTCATTCCTCTCTCTCTCTCTCCCTCCCTCCCTCTCTCTCTCTCTCTCTCTCTCTCTCTGTCTCTCTCTCTCTCTGTCTGTCTCTCTCTCTCTCTCTCTCTCTACTGGTAAAACCCATATGAAATGCCTAGAGCACAAAAATTGATTATTATTTTCCGACTTGTTTCAACCCAATGTTGAGTCATCTTCAATATGTTGCTGTGTATATATAGTGTTTACATTCATAGGCCTCCTAAAGAAAGGAACTACATTTCTAATTACATTAAAGTAATATAAAATAAAATTGTGTATAACGGCGCATTTTATTCTCTTGTATTTTAATTTAGTTTAATGTTATTACAACTGCAGTTCCTTTTTACCAGTCCTCTAAATGTAAACACCATACATTACAGAGCAACATCCTGAAGATGGCCCAACATTGGTTTGAAACTAGTCGGATATGAATAATCAATTTTGCGCTGTAACCTGCTTTTTATACATAAAATTACCATAAAGGCGCTGTTACCAATAAAGAAACAAAAATGTTTCCAAAAATACCCCTCATGAAAATCGATCGATGCTGGCAAGTGATTTACCTTTAACTGTAGTACGACAGCATTAGCTCCAATGATCTTCCAGGATGCAGCGTAGTCAGCGCAATGGGATACAGAATTTTAAATATTGCATACATAGAAAAAAATTACCTTTTTTTCTTATATTCAAAGCTATAGACTGGAACAAGTCGCCACTGGTTACCGCAAGCAGCTGGTGCATCATTTCGCCATCAAGGCTAGCGATGTACATTGGTATGACCAACTGCTCAACAACAAAGAGTATTACCAACACTCATTCTGCCTATAAATCTATAATATTCATCTCTAATTTAAAGCTAAGTGCCTATCAGACGTTTCATTGTACCATTTGGTAGACTATTTCTCTATCAGATGGAAAACCAGTACTGGGAAAAAAAGGAGAGCTGAAAGGTGTAAGTAATGTATAGATGGTCTATACAAGGGAAATGAAAATATTCTGTAGCGACTATAAATTTGGACTTCTTACTGCAAACATGATAATTTTCAGCAAACCATAACGATGTTTGTACTTTCTACTATACATTTGGAGCTTGAGCTGGAATAGTGACAGTAATGTAGAAAGGGGAGGAAGGTAAGATACTGCAGAAAAAGAGCAGAGAACTAAGTCGAAACAGGATCCGTGAAGTAGACAAATCACTGTCTAACAAATACAGTCATGATGCTCCCACTGAATTTTGCTATACATGAAAACAGTAGCGCTCCAAGCGGCCGGAAAGCTACTTTTCTGAATTAATTTTCCGGATGAGAGTGAATCGTATCGATTATGTTAATTCTAAAATACTTTTAATAGTAGCGAAAGTATGTTGTGTCAAAAAAAATCGGTGATAACTACGAAATAACTCCACATTTATCTTTATTAGTTTGCCAAAGAACCCTGGGAAGGTATGAAACAGTACATTACAGTTGAGTTTATTTACGTTTGTCTTGCAACTTATATGTTTTCTTTTTTTTAAGAATTTAATTGTCTGTTAAGAACAAAAAAAGGCTAGGGGAGACAGGGGCACATTTTCCATAGGGGCAAGTTTTCCAAACCCCTTGATTTTCGAAACAAACCGCTAGATGTTACCACCGGCGATACTGTAGGAAGTAGCAACAAAGCACGCTTCATTTACGAAAGTTTCAGTGTCGTACCAGCAGTCACAACGTCGGCATGGCTGTTTTCGTCATTTTTACAAATGTGAGTAAAATTTCACGTTTTTCTTGCAATTTAAAATAAACATTCTAGCATTAAACTTATTACTTCGACATTGCACAAACTAAAAGTGGGTTTCTTTCTTCACGTAACTGTGCATTTGTTTTTGTAAATAGCTTACGCTGTTACTGATGGACGAAGTGTTATAGTTCCGAATATGGCGACGGGGCACGTTTTCCGAGTGCGTATGGGGCACATATTCCTTATTGCTTTGAGTCTTACGCCAAGTCTAAAGCAAATGAAAAGTGGGTACAGTGCATGAAATGCAAGGAATGAGCGCATGGAGACTGTACGAAAGGGAATGTTGCATTTTTTTCTTTGCTTACATTGTGACACAGACAATCAGTGTAAGTATTGTTAAAAATGTCTATTTGTAAAATATTTAAGTCACATATTTTGTAAACCCATTAAATAGCATTTGTTTTTATTTAATGTGGCTATTTTTACTATCCTCTTTTGTAATGTATTGTAAATTCAAGATAAAAATACGTATTCAGTGAAATCAAGTTAATTATCTCTGTTTTAACATTGAAAGTATAATTGGAATATTTGCTCCTGTACATTTTAAGTAAGCTGGAAAACTTGCTCCGCATACGGGGCAAATTTTCCAACGCAACATGGTCAGACAAAACCGTTTGCTAACAAGAACGATATTTACTATTTTAAAAAATATCTGTACAAGACTGTAAATAAAGGTGTAGGAAATATAATGACCCGCTGTTTACCGCAAAATCGATAAAAATAAGAAGTACAAAAATAAAAATGTAAAATGGTGGAAAACGTGCCCCGGTCTCCCCTACTAAACACCAGAAGACCTGATGTTTTGTTAAAAGACGTCAGTTTCATACTCAGGAGCATTAAGGGTTCTCCACTACAATTCCAGTCAAATCAGTGAGTGTGAAATGTAGGAAACTTATACGGAATGCAGTACCTTCATTATTTAATGTAACAAATCAGCGACCACCTCTGCAACTGAAGGTAAAACCTCAGAGACGTAGCAATAAAACGTCAAAAGCAATTTCCCAACAAATCAGAAAGCAATACCATAATTGTTGCTACATCTGAACCACAAACGGCAACAGTCTAATTACACTAGAAAGTATACATATAAGAAAGGCTAGAGAAGTATAAAATGTGCTAATCATTAGACTCCATGCGGATTTCTTGCACTTCGAAGAAAGTACCTGTCGCACTTACAAGAGGCCATTAAAGAAATTTATGTTGTGACTCTTCAAGCTTTCCCTGCGGATATGTTGCAAATAGTCTTCATGAATTTGCCACCGGATTACCTTGTGCAAAGCCGATAATATTTCATCCGTAGATGTCGGACAGTTGCTCCGGGAAAATATTGTGGGATTTACACAAGGTCATCTGGCGCCTTACTTTCAGCAAGGAAGCTGCATATTCGCGAGTATTTCTACATGCTTAAGTTATTGTTTATATCACTAAATCAGTTACAACGGCTGATTTTACGTTTATTTGAAAATTATTTATGCCTCTTGATATTTTATTAATCCTTATTTAATGACACTGCCCGAATGTTTAAATTAATGATCAAAATTGGCAAAGGGGAAAAATTTGTAGTTGGAAGCCATGCAAAAATTACTGTGAAAAAATCGAAAAAATTGGGAAAAAATATTTAAGTGAAAGGTAACGGATTAGAGACTATTAACGGTGAGAAGTAATGCAGGCGATGTATTAAAAAGAATTCGACGAATAGTTAGTTACCTTTACAGCACATCATCGAAGTTTTTCTTGGTATGCTGAAAGTTAGAGTTTTGATAAAAGTAACTACTCGTCGACAATGGAAGGCATGGTTTGGTGTTATTAAAGAGTCTCCAGTGTCGCAGACCGTGTAAAATTTTGCATTTATAATGAAAGATGGACTTCGAAATTTTGTAACAAACGTAAATCGGACCTCGAAAAAATTACGGAAAAATGACTGCAGGTTCTACTGATTATTGAACAATACAGATCTGAAATGTGAATTTTGAAGAGAAGGGCTTCGCGAAAGATTACGGTTTATTTAACACGAAAACCAAACCATCATTTGTTGGGGCAGTCCATCATGGCTGAAAAAAGCATCACAGAGAGATGGGAGGAATCTACTACTACGATTAAAACTCATAAACTACATTTTAAAGTGATAATGGGGAAGTTTATTAATGAAAGAAAGCAAGAAGCACATACATACCTTCATAACAAAAATATTGCCGTAGCTGGCTATCATAAAAAAATTACAAAAACAGTCTAAATGCGGAGAGATGTTAACTTTTTCAGAAACGAACATATGTTTCAATAGGATTAATCGAAACAGAAAAATGAATGTCAATACATGAAATATATCTCTGACACATCGCTAATGAACACATGTTTTAGGAAGTATCGATATAATTTTATAGGTGAGAGCCTACCGTATTATTTATTACAAGGCCCCGTTTGACATGGTTGAGGTCAGCTTTTAGCGTCCGAAATCCATAGCAAACACATTACATGAGAAAAACAGGTTACATCAATAACATACAATAAATAATGTAATAAAGTGACAAAGAAAAGTAAAAGGTTTTACAAATCACATCAGTAAGTAAAAGTTTTGGTACACCATATTATATTACAGAATATTCCCCAGACACTGGTAGAGTACTGTATGTCGTACTGTTCTGTTCATTTAAAGAAGTATTTATAACAGAGGGTTCATGTATATACTATAGTTTACATGCGTTTTTGAAATCTTGATTTAAGCATTGTTATGATGCGAAGTTTTATTTGTGGCGTCGCAGTTCTGGTGTTATTGGGTTGGTATTGGAGGCGACGGGAGTGACGTTTCCCATTGCTACGCAGCATGGCATGAGCGCGAGCAACAGCGGGAGGTGGTGGGGGTAACATCTGTTTATCGCCCGTCTCGCACCGTCACATTCCATCGATTACTCATCAAAGAGGTCAAACAAAAATAAAATTAGCAATATCACAAAAGCTATTGCAAATATTAGATTTTCCTGTAAAGATTGCACATTGTAGTTAGTAATATCAATTCACACGTTCGTTTTAGTGTGTGTATTAATGTGTGCAGTCGCGCTGACAATTGTGTGATTTTAAGCGTGGTTTATAAACTGTATGATGTAAGGTGTGTGTGTGTGTGTGTGCTTCTTTTGACTGGAAAAAATGTAATTAACCAAACTGACAGGACCATACGTCAATCATTGATAACGACTTAAGTAAGCAATTAAATGCAAATGATTTATGTCCATAGTTAAATTAAACCTCTGAATGACCAACAAAATGGATTCTAAGATAAAGAAGTGATTCACTCAGAAAGTACCTCTTTATAAATGGAGTTTAATACACTTCTTAGACATTAAACGGGGAGGTGGTCCTACTTCATCGGTAAATAACTAAACATTTCCCCAACTATTGTTCATGAGAGGCACAATAAGTATCACACGCACTCGAGAGTAAAATTTCCAAATTATCACTCGTAAGTTAGAGTAGTCCATCAAACTTTGCAGTTCCAAGTTAATCCGCGATAAAAGTATTTGTTATAAAACACAGTTTATCATCACACGAGTACACGATTGCTGAATTATCACAGTTCCACAGGCCTACTACCGTGCATAGTTTATCACTTCTAAGTCCACACCTGCCTATGTCTTCAAATCACAAGTTCCTAACACGGCTTCAGACCGCCCAGCGTCACAACCTTTCACCACCACTTCCAAGTTACGAGTCCCTTCCCAAGCGTTCGAAAAGGATACTCTTCCTGCTCCCAAAATTGTATCCTACCGCGCATCCTAACACTTCATCTTTAAAATACAGTTCCCCTTCAAAAATATTATACATTTGAATATCACAGAATTAAATGCTTTGACCACCTCCCTACAGATGTTGTTTGCATTTAACAAACAAATATATATTTAACAATACTAAAAACAGTTGAGACTGAAGCTCTTTGCTATTAAGCGTGGCGTCTCACTGTTCAAATATACTACCACCTTTGAAATATAGTTACACAATTAATAATTAATTTATCATGGCTATTTAAGCAAATATATTCAGTTCTTGTCCACAAATACATGTAATTGTTTATATATAAATTATCTGCTGCATATCTACTATTTTTAGTCTGCCATGAAATATTATAAAAATGAACGTTACTAATAATAATATTAAATATAATAAAATAGATATATAAATATAATGCGCTTTTCTGGGTTAATGTTTTGTGTTTCTGTGGTGGAATCTATGTTCTGACACAAGAATATTACTACCTCAACGAAAAACAGAACAACAGAGTAAAACAAAGTTTATTGAAAGAATACGTCTTTTAAGATAGGTAGCGTGGTATCATACTGTCCACTTGTTTCTTAAATTGTTACTGATAAACACTACGTATCAATAATTGTAAATATAAGTCTTATTATTATTATAGTACTGAAATTTATTGGCTTTTCATTTGTAAGGAATATTTAAATTGTAATTACGGCGTTTGATTCTCCCAAGTCTCCTGAAACCATTCTATAATTATATTTGCCGTATGATCATTCCCCGATTTTGTAGATATTTTTGGAATAATGTGTGTGACTATAGTGTATTTTAGTTTCAATCTGGAATAGCCGCCCTCGTTCAGCCAGTCGTTTCCGGTTTGCGAGCGCATTAGGGAAACCCCAACTACTGTCCATTCACTAGGTTCAAACTGTTATTAAGCCGGCTGGGGAACCAAACAGCCTGGAAAAACCCGCCTTTCACATGGAAACAATCAGCTTCCGTTTGTATTTGTAATATCACAGAGTGTAGTGTATCTTGCGGAGGAAGTGTCCGATTTTCACTCGGTTGGAGTACACACTACACAGCATTTGGTGAGTACAGCACTTTTACTATTTAGGTGCGTTCGGCAATGTATATGCACGTTTTGGTTACCACAGCACCTGCTGGCGTCCATACTCATCATACGGCATTGCCCTGATGGCTTATGTGCATCTGTCCGTATGATTTCCTCCTTACGTGCGCACATGCGTTGTCCAGAACGTCTCTTGTGCCAGTCACGTTCACAGTTAATATTCGGAACACATGAATGTTTATCGTGTGGCGTTCGCGAACGTCTCTGTACATCACCAGGCACTAATTGCAACTGTCTTAGCCTGAATAATTAACGGGCCATGTAGGCCGATCACATGAGTATACGATCCTTACTGGTCCACAAAAATACCGTCTTTTCGCTCATACTGAAAACAGTTTGACATTGTATAAAGATTATCCATTACGGATATTTCAATATGATTTATGAAAAATGCACTTGAAATGATGTTGTTTATTCCATGAACCGGTTTTCGAACCTTTTCAGGTTCATCTTCAGGCAGCATATGCTACAGGATCATTTTAAGCGTCATGTTGGGTGCAAGGTCTGTGTTGGGAAAACGGAAACATAGTTTAATGAGTCGAATTGCACGTTGTTTAGGTCGTGTTTTGTAAGATTACGTGAAATTTCTTTATATACGGCGGGATTTTTGTGGTCAATTTCCATTTCATGCGTCTCCTTGTGTTAATATGACAATACTACATCCCCTTTTCATTATTGGACTCTACACTGCACTGTAAACACCACTTTGCCAGCGCCCAACATGTGCTTTTACAGCTGATGTTATTTACGAATTCCTTCATTCGAAGATGTAACAACACTATTTGTGCAGGTAAGTTTGTTCAACTGCAAAACTGATTAATAAATTCTATGTATATTATTTGCATAGTTTTTTTACTTAATATGTATGTATATCGTCAGTTAAAAGTGCAAGATTAAAATTAGTTGTATTGCTTATATTTATGCATACATTCGTATATTCGAGAATATTAATATAGACTAGTTTCTGTTTATTGTGTTTAAATAACAGCAGGAAAATGGTTATTATTGTAGAATGGAAGGAATAGGTATTTAGATGTGCAATTATGTATTTGTTCTTTCGTAGTGCTTTTGACCTTCAGAGTTGTCATGAGTGGAGGGGATGTATGGGGAGGGTAGGAAGGAGGGGGGGGGGGGGGGCGAGAGTGGGAACGGGGGAGAGAGAGGAGACTTTTGGTGAATTAATTTCTCTACATTAGCAAATTCTCAAAATTTTGGAGCAACATTTTGTTTTTTAGTTCATCCTGATCATTAAGCCGGTTGTTGTATGTTGTATTTGTGTTAATGAGGATTACAGTTTCTTCAAGACGGTCAAGGCCCACCCTTGTTGGCAAAATGGAGTAATTGTTCTTTTGAATGTTATCTGCACAATGACCCTGTTGGCAAGGTGTGCGGCAAAGCTGGATTTGTTTAAGTTATTAAGATGGAGAGTGTGTGTTCTTTAAATCTTGTTGTGAAGCTTCTTCCAGTTTGACCAATGTAGAAGATTGGGCTTGAGTTGCAATTTACTTGATAAACACACGATTTTTTAAACTTATCTATGTGGGTTTTGTGTTGTGGGTGATTTTATTTTGTATTTTGTTGTTTGCGGTGAAACTTATTTTTATCTCATTCTTCTTGAAAAGGTTTGCAATTTGGTATGAAACCTTTCCTAGGAAAGGTAGGCTTATGAAGATGTTTTTATTTTCTCTGTGTGGGTCTGTTCAGAAATTGGTTGTTTTGTTTTTGTTGATTGATTTAATTTATCAATGACTGCTGATAGCAACTCATTTTATGGCGTTTGTTTCTTTTTGTTTTTCATTTGTGTCCATTGGAATTTTTAGCATGCAGTTTATCATTTATCTGAAAAATAATTTTTTATGTTGGTCTGGATGACAAGAAGAATTATGAATGGAAACATTTGTTGCTGTTGGTTTCGTGAAAATTGGAAGTTGGGCTTCTGGTTTTTGTTAGAGATTTTTAGATCAAGATAGTTGATTCCATCTGGTGCTATATGTTCAACTGTGAACTGTATTTTGGGATGCGATTTATTAAGTTCGTCAGCTAGGTTGTCTATTTCTGTAGTTGTGCTATTTAACAGGATTAGAGTATCATCAACATAGCGTTTGTAATAGACCAGCTTATCTTTCTGGGAATTAAAAAACTTGTTTTCAAGAGTTCAAATCTTTGTAGAGCTTATGGGACTTAACTACGTGGCCATCAGTCCCTAAAAACTACTTATGAAGTTTCTAATACTAAGAATGGCACAAATATCCATGCCCGAGGAAGGGGATTCGAGCCCCCAACCGTCATGGCCGCGCAGACTGTGACTGCTAGCAATCCTACAAGACTACTGCCCACTGTTAGTCCATCTTCTTAAATGTAAAACTTTTTTTGAACAGAAAATAGTTGTGTGATAATATAAGTTCCACAATATCTATGAGATCTATGGTTTCAACTCTACTCATTGTACCATGTTTAAGAAGGTTATTTCTTATTATGATGATTGTTTCTTTGACAGGGATGTTTTTGTATAGGTTGACTCTATCAAAGGATGTAACTTTAGCTGTGGCTGGTATGGGGATGTCTTTTATGCTATTGATACGTTCATAACTTTTTTGATACGATCATAATTGTTTTGACAATTTTCAAACACATATACTTTGTGGATAATATCGTGAAGCTTTCTGGTGATTTTATAGCTTATTGATTTAATAGCTCAGTGGTTCCGATGTAGACTTTACCATAGTAGCATGGAATTTTAAAAAACCTACTTTGGAACACAAAGTTTTTAGGAAACTGACACATACTGATAGGTATCTGCACAAACATTCCAATCATCACCCACAACAAAAGAGAGGTGTGATTAAAAGTCTTGTAGACAGATCAAAAAGAATTTGCACGCTAAAACATTTGGACGATGAACTACAACATCTGAAGAAGGCCTTTAAAAAGAATGGTTATTCTGAAAAAAAAGAAATAAATAGAATTTTACGACCAAATAACAGCAGCCGAAGGACAAGGAAACAACACAATGATGGAGCAAAATGGTTGCTCTCCCCTTTGTTAATAAGGTAACAGATCAGATTGGGAAGAAAGTACGAAAACGTAACATCTGACCGGTTTTCAAACCAACAAGGAAGATATCCCAAGCCCTCATATCTGTAATAGATAAACTTTCTCCTTTATCAGCAAGTGGGGTTTTTAAAATTCCATGCTACTGTGGTAAAGTCTACATCGGAACCACTAAGAGAAGTGTAAACACACGTCTACGTCTAAAGGAGCCGCGGTGGCCGAGGGGATTGAGGCGCTTCAGTCACGGTATGCACGGCCACTACGGTCGGGGGTTCGAATCCCCCCTCGGGCATGGATATTTGTGCCGTCCTTAGTCTTAGTTAGTTCATAAGTAGTTTGTAAGTTTAGGGACTGATGACCCCGTAGTTAAGTCCCATAGACTTTACAAACATTTGAACATTTGATCTAAAGGAGCACAAAAGTCTATGCCGACTTGGAAAAACTGAAAAATCGGCTGTGGCGGAACACTACTTACAATCGGGAAATCACATAGAAAAATTCGCTGAGACAGAAATTTTATCTTCCATGACGAATTACTATCCAAGGTTGTGTAGAGAAGCGTTTGAAATATATAAACACAATGATAATTTCAATCGAAATGAAGAGACTATGAAACTCAACGATATATGGACTGTAGCTCTGCAGAATCGATGACTGTTTTTATCTTTGACATGGTTCGATAGTATAGCTTTATCTTTGGCAAGGATCATCTCTACTTATCACGTGGATCTTAGCCACTTCCCCTTTCAGACGGCATTTAAGAAGCACTCAGACCTCCAACCCGTCCTATATTGTATTTTAATTCTGAACTCATATATGTATTTTATTTCTCTCGGCTGAAGAGCGGCCTATAGTGCTGCTGCCAGCCTGCCTGTGTACTGGCATAAAACACAATAAAGGAAAAAAAAACCAGACCCGTCAGTCGGCAAGACTCAACAGACGGACAACCACCGAAGAAGTCCGACGCAGCATCGAACGAAACGTCAGGAAGCAGCAATATTCCAAAAACACGGCCTTACAACTCAGAAGATATAATACCTACAATGTTGTCTTTAACATTGAAGAGCAAAAATAACTGGTGTACTCATGGGTATGGAAACACAGAGGTATGTAAACACTCAGAGGACAGCACTGAAATCAAAAAGGCTCATATATTGCAACAGGTGTATGGCGCGGTTATTCGATCCGTTACTCCTGCAACATTACGAGCTAATCACAATATTTTAAGTGAATTGGTGTTATGGTCGGCGCACGAGGGATAGGACACAGGATTTCTAAAGTAGCGATGAGGTGTGAGTTTTGTCGTACGAACATTTCACGCGTGCTCCATAATTACCATGAAACCGGTAAAATCTCCGACATCGTGCTGAAATGGAATCCACGACGACAGAAGACAATCTTTCAACCTGACTGAATTGCAACGTTTCCATAAACAGATACGGATTGCAATGCTGGGCCATCAATGTAAGCGTGCGAATCATTCAACGAAACATCACTGTCATTTGCTTTCGGAGCCGAATGCCCAGTAATTTTTCCTATCTCACTGCGTGACACAAAGCTTTATGTCTTACGTGGACCCGTAAACTTTGTTGTGCTGTTGACGACTGCAAACATGTTGCGTGGTGTGACGAGTCTCGTTCACTATTGTAACGTGCAGATGGACACGTACGGATATCGAGAAAACCTCATGAATGCATTGGTCCTGCATGACAGCTGCCGGCCGCGGTGGGCGAGGGGACTGAGGCGCTCCAGTCACGGTCTGCACGGCCACTACGGTCGGGGGTTCGAATCCGCCCTCGGGCATGGATATTTGTGCCGTCCTTAGTATTAGTTAGTTCAAAAGTAGTTTGTAAGTTTAGGGACTGATGACTCCGTAGTTAAGTCCCATAAGCTATACAAACATTTGAACATTTTACATACTGAGTATACCCAGATGAAGGCCACTGTAACGTTGCCGAAAGGTCGGTAATTTAAGTAATAGTCTTCTTACATCATGGCGCGGTACAACAACAGAAAACTTTTATGTCATCTGACTCTGGCCGCGGAAACCTACGTAATTATTATCATTTGGTTCATAAAACCTTCAATTCTTGTGGACACGCGACCTTACGTTGGCATGTATGAAAAAATTGTTTGACAAGTCTTGGTCGCAATTAGCTTTATTTCATGACGCGTTTCGAGAACTGTAGAGCAGTTGAGCATGTAAGTCTGGTTGAACACCTTCACCAGACATCCATGATGGTATTTTAAATTTGTAATCAGGCATCTATACCAAGATGGTTGTATTTCCCATCGTTTTTAAAATCTTTTTCTGATGATGATGATCTCGAAACGCGTCATGAAATAAAGCTAATTGCGACCAAGACTTGTCAAACAATTTTTTCATACATGCCTACGTAATTATATTTGAACATTTGATTTTTTGTATGATAGCAAACTCATGGAGGCTCTGAAATAGCGTCGGGCGTATGCAGTCTGAGTGAAATGGGACCCTGCATACGTTTAGATCGACTCTGGTAGGTGACACGTACGCAAGCGTCACATGCATCCATTCATATTAATTGTGCCTTCCAACGCATTTGTGGAATTTCATGAGGACAACGCGACACAACAATTGCGACAGAGTGGCTCCAGGAAGACACTCCTGGGTGTAAACACTTCCGCTGGCGACCAGACTCCCCAAACACGACGATTATTGAGCATATCTGGGTTGTCTGGCAACGTGCTTTGATAGGTATCTGTTCGGTTCACAACATAAACGGTGGCTACGTTTCTAATGAAAAGCCTGTCTGAGAGACTCTTTGTTCAAATTTTCAACTGTTTGTTAGGCTTGTGGGACATAACTGGGGGGTCATCAGTCCCTAAACTTACACAATACTTGTGAACTACCTTATACTAAAGACAGCACAAACAACCTTGCGCGAGGACGGATTCTAGCCCCCGATGCGGAACGGCCTCGCGCTTCAGAGCATAGCGTCTCAATGTGCTTGGTCATTCCGTCGGGGCGAGACCCTTTGGTTCGGTCGTGCATCACTGGCGCAGCGCAGCTGCTTTCGTCAGTTACAATCGAATGACCATGATTAGTGTGTTTGATTATCAAACGAGACGGTAAAGCCATGTAAGGAAATTTAACGTTGACATTGGCGATGCAGTGTTTTGGAGATTAAAAACTTCTTTTGAAAGAGAAGTAAGACATTATTTTAATTACTTTGCAGCGCGTATAGGTTTTCCTCGGGCATGTATTTTCAGTGTATTTCCACAAAATAATGTCCTTTTCTCCTGATCAGTCTCCTTATCTTGAAATTATTCAATTTCCCTTCTTTTGCCATGATGGTTGTCTGATAACAAGAAAATCTACTAGATGTTTTATTCATGTTCTTCCAATAATTACAGTCGAGGTTTTACCGTCGGAAATTCAAATCCTTCCTCGGTCCAGGGTGTGTGTGTTCTTCTTAGGTTAGTTTAAGGCAGTTAACTAGTTTGTAAGCCTAGATAATGATAACTACAGTAGTTAAGTCACATAGCTGTACAAAGGTTTGAACATTCAGGGATTTAGAAACAGAATATGGTATAATCTAGATATTTCAACGTTCATACCAGTTAATCAATGCTCATAAAAATTAGAAAAATGAAACTTTTGGTGTCAGTGTCATTATTTCTATCCGCTCACGTAAATTCATATCTGAGAGAATCCAGGACGTCAGCTTGGATTAATAATTGGAGTTCCATATATAGCCTTCCCACGAATAAACAACATAAGGTTCTGATTATTGCCGCCATCATTAACAGTTCTACTAATGTCCTCCATAGTAGAAAATGGAGCTAGTACAGGTTAAAAATGTCCGTATAAACTTATTTAAAATCTGACTTGCAATTACAATATCAGCATTCAGGTTACTTCCTTCAGGAGTAAAGGAAGGTAGTGATATTCTGAAAATGCAAGAACGAAAGTGAGTGAGCCTTGCATTTAGTTAGGTAAAATTAAACTTATATAATAAAGTAGTTCAAATGGTTTTAGAAAGTAGTTGTTTTCAAATTTAATTCGAAGTTCTTGCAAGACATAATTCTTTTGGCGGATTAAGCTACTTATCAAAATCTATAGAACACTATATTCTAAGAGCTGAAACAAGTAGAACAGACAACAAAGGTGATCGGAAATAACTTAAAGGAGAAAGAATATGTAAAAATTGTGAGACTATAAAATGTAAAATAGCAGCACGAGAAAATATTAATGAACTGTAAATAAAGACTGATCATTCAGAATAATATTGCACTCATGTTAGATATGTTACTTTAAAAGTAAATGTGAAGGCCTATTCTGCTTGCCTAAATTTATTTCCTAGTTTCATAATAACAGACACATGTGATCTTAGTCCTTCACATTCTCGAAATACCTGGGATTGAGTTTTTGAAAATGTCGACCGCCTTAGATACTAGAATGTGCTACATGTTATAAGATTCTTCAGTGCCAATAAAAATACCGATCCCACATTTTTTTATGTCGGCATAGTTTATTCGCTGCCTACAGATGTTTTAAGTAGTATTTATTTATTTATTTGATCTTGTCCACTTGTTTAGAAAATTTAGAAATATAAAACCTACAATATTTTGCACTGAACTAATGTATTGTATTTCCACAATACTGTGGGCAAAAGACTTTTTTTCTTATATATATATATATATATATATATATATATATATATATATATATATAAAACCAGCTGCAAAGAGAGTTTTAGTTATTCCTTTGGGTCCCATTACTATACATCGTCACACCCATCACTATCATCAACTTCCAATTCATTACAGTTCGGCTGGGTAGCATAAAGGATGTAGATAGCTTTATTTTGTTGTTCCATAAAATGCATCCAATTAGAAAGAACTCCTACCTTTGCTTATTGAATACCAGGACTTTTCTTATAGAGCACTTGTAGATCCACAGTAGTGCATTTTGTAGTACGACTTCTCTTGGCAATTGTAGTCCATTACATAGGGCAAAGTAATAGTTTCGAAATGAGACAAAAATCCTGTCTTCCACATCACTGCGAATCATTCCCACCTGCTGGAGTTTGAGTAGGGATTTAGGTGTTTTCAAACAGAATGCCTCGGTAGCATGTTTATAAATTCATCATGGTTTATTATTTTTGTCTGGAATGGATGAGGTAGTGTACCGGCTACAACAATTTTCCTGCACGAAATTTCAAAACTTTTTTCAGGCGTTTATTCCACTTCTTATGGCGTACCAATAAAAATTTGATCATTTGGTAATTAGCTATGTCTTCGCACTGTGATCCTTTCGTAGATATCAAGCACTTGATTATACGCCACCAACAATTTTGTTATGATTGTTGGCTCACAGTTTCAATACACAGCATTTCACTGAAAATAATACCTCCATCGTCATCTTGACAGAAGAATTGTTTTAATTTCTCAACTTTATTTTATTTTTTATGAATCAGTGATGAACTGTGTCATGCTCTACATTGTCAAAGTAGATAATGCTTAACAAGGTTAGTCACATGCACCAGACCTACCCCCGACCACCTTGTGTGGTATAAACAGCGTGAAGTTGTATTGTGCACTTCCATTAGAGGCATTATTCACGAGGTAAGTCCCAAAATACAAACGGTCAAAGTGAGAAACTATCCGACGACAATTAATGTTGGATATTCCTCTGTCATGAATCGTTAATGTAAACCTATAAAGCTGCAACTGATAGGGTATTTTTTAACATATAAATCACGGTATATGGATTGGATAAAATATTCAGTTTTTGCGGGTTAAAACAAATAAACAGTTTTTATTCACTGCAAACTGGTTTTTGGTATATTAAGTGATCATCAAGAAAGAACTGACTAGCATCTACAAAAACGCTAGTTCCTAGGTTTTCAAACATTTTACTCAAAAGTCTACATAAACACAAGATCTTACTTTAAGACAATAGTTAATATGTTTTCAGTTTCTTTTCACGTTGCAGGCGGTGTTCAGTAAACTTGCTTATTGTCATTTACTTACATTTGGTTTCAGAGAAAGTCGAAAATCATACACATTCCTTATGCTACCTACAGTACGTAATATAATATTACAATCATGCTAAATATTTTTGTGGGGTCGTCACCTTGGTTTGAACTGGAAAAAAAAATTGTTACATTTGTTGTGCTTCAGACATTACGGTTTACTTATTGTTTTACGTTTGAATATGGTATACTTAATTACGCTACAGTATAGTCATACAATTTTTTATATTGTTTACAAATTGGGTGTTTGGTTGAACAAGGTTGGTATATTGTATATTCGTGTAGTAGATTTTCTCTGTATATTAAATAAACCAGAAGTGTGGTACTTAATATATTCTGTGGTTAGTGCCTAGCAGAATTGTAATATGTGAAGTTTAGTAGTGGGGATGGTGTCAGCGGTAGTTGGAGGTTAATTACCTGATGGGGATTTCTGGCTCGATGTTTCTTTACTTTCAGTGGGTTAACAGGTTTTTCTGTTGGCTGCATATGGCACGTTTGTGTGGATTTGATATATGTGTCCTTCCACCAACAAGTGTGTTGGAAAGTAGAGTCTGACTAGTAACCTATGCTCATCTTCAGTTAACCTAGTTTCTAAAGCCCTGCCTGTTTGTCCACTGTATACTTTGTTGCAGTCATTGAATGAATCCATCAGCATCTATCTTGCACAGATACCCTAAGAAGGGCAATAATTGCCTGATATCGATTTAAAATTCAATATATAGCCCTGCGACTGGTGGCTGTAATTATTTTTTTTTTTTTTACCTTAGTTCTGGTTTCTAAAGGATATGATTTTCCTTTCCACAGCCTGAAGGCTGTTTTATTTCTTCGTCCCCGACTAATGTTATCTTAACATCAAACTATTTCGAAATGCGTTACCTTTCTATTGGTAAGTCACAGTGAGCAAAGTTTTACTTACTTTTGAATTTTTGGAAATCTTTCCTGTTCGAAATAACAAGTTATGATGACTGACATAGTGTTATTTGATTTAATTTTTAGCCGCAGTGGAGTGGCCGAGCGCATTGAGGCGCTATGCTCCAATGCGTAGGCCGTTCCCCGTCGGTGATTCGAATCCGCCCTTAGACATGGATGTTTGTGTTGTCTTTAGTATAAGGTAGTTTACAAGCAAGTAGTAGTCTGATGCTGCCTTGATCGGCAGCCCTTTAGCGGCTTGCCAAAACAGTAAATAATTTATTTGTTCAGATTGTTAGCCAGTGACTAGACCATTGTTTTTTTAATCCTTTATACAACATGAGGATTCCTCATTTCTGTAAAAGTCTCATCTGATAATACTTTACATTTTGATGATGAAGACTTCTGTAATGTTGCCGTTCCCCGTCGGGGAGGGGAGGGGGTTGATCGAATCACTCTCGGGAAGGGATGTTTCCGTGTTCCATGAAATATTGCCACAAGTGCCAAGGCTCTCCAGGCATCGGAATAGCACCTCCATGCACTAGACAGTCGTCTCAGGGTTTGTAAATTTATAATGATATTTATATCAGCTTAGCCTAAGGTAAAGGGCAGGAATGTTCCGATATGTCCATTGCCGAGGTGGTATTCCGATGCGTGGAGAGCTTTGGCAATTGTGGCAATATTTCATGGAACACAGAATCTGAATTAGAGTTTGTGACATGGAGGGAAGTCGTACTTAGACTATCCCGAGGCACCTGAATCGCTCGAGGTCCGGTGGTCTTGTGGTTAAGACGTCTGCTTAGTGAGCGTGGAGGTTGAAATTTTAATTCAATGCTTCAATTTTAATGACGTTGACATTTTCGAAACTCAAAACAGTTGCAGGGTCTGTAAATTTATAATTATAATGATCCCAGAATGAAACTTTTCACTCTGCAGCAGAGTGTGCGCTGATATGAAAGTTCCTGGCAGATTAAAATTATGTGCCGGAACCGGAACTCGAACCTGGGCCCTTTGCCTTTAGCGGGCAAGCGCTCTAACCACTGAGCTATCCCGACACGACTCACGATGCCGCCTCACAACTTTACTTCCGCCAGTTTCTCGCCTCCTACTTTCCAAACTTCACAGAAGCTCTGCTGCGAAACATGCAAGACTAGCACTCCTGGAAGAAAGGATATGGTGGAGACATGGCTTAGCTACAGCCCAAGGGATGTTTCCAGAATGAAACTTTCACTCTGCAGCGGAGTGTGCGCTGATATGAAACTTACAGGAGTGCTAGACTTGCAAGAGGAGGAGAGCTTCTGTGAAGTTTGGAAAGTAGGAGGCGAGGTACTGGCGGAAGTAAAGTTGAGAGGCCCCATCGTGAGTCGCTAAAGGCAAAGGTCCCAGGTTCGAGTCCCGGTTCCGGCACGCAATTTAAATCTGCAAGGAAGTTTCATATCAGCGCACACTCCGCTGCAAAGTTTAGTTTTATTAATTTATATTTATAATCAGACTGAGGTGTTATTCCGATGCAAGGAGATCCTTGGCAATTGTGGCAATATTTCTTGGAACACAGAAGCTGAATTAGAGTTTGTGGGTGGAGGGAAGTGGTACTTAGACTATTCCGAGGCACCTAAATCGCTACTGGTGCCGCGGTCTTGTGGTTAAGACGTTTGTCTAGTAAGCATGGAGGTCCGGATTCGATTCCCGGTCGCAAATTTTAATTCAATGCTTCACCTTTAATGTATTTGACATTTTTGAGTCGCAAAACGGTGTCAGGGTTCGTAAATTTATAATTATAATAATATTTATATCAGATTAGCCTGAGGTAGAGGGCAGGAACGTTTCGTCATGTCCATTGCCAAGGTGATATTCCGATGCATGGAGAGCTTTGGGAATTGTGACAATATTTCATGGAACACAGAAATTGAATTAGAGATTGTCACGTGGAGGGAAGTCGTACTTAGACTATCCCGAGGCACCTGAATCGCTAGAGGTACAGTGGTCTGCCGGGCGCCGTGGCTCAGCGCGCCCGGTCAGAGGGCTCAACGCTCTCTGTAATAAAAAAGCTGAGCCAACAACACACCGAACAAGAACGAGCACAAACGATCAGCATCCGCAACAAAGAGAACTACTCATAGAAAAAAAAGGATGTTTAAAAAAATTTGGTCTCGTGGTTAAGACGTCTGCCTAGTGAGCGTGGAGGTCCGGGTACGATTCCTGGCCGCAAATTTTAATTCAACGCTTCACTAACTTTAATGTCTTTGTGATTTTCGAGATGTAAAACAGTCTCAGGGGCTATAAATTTATAATTATAATGATATTTATATTGATTTATATTTTTCTTCGTCTGTACCTGGCATAGCTTTTCAGTTCTTGTGGCACAGGTTCTCTGCTTTTTGTACTGGCCATAGCGTGTCCCCTGCAGGTGCCACCAGACAGAGGGACCCGCTCATTCACAGCAGCAGGTGTGGGGCCCACGTCGTGCTCCGGAGCGACCCACGCCGCGGCTGGGCGGCAGATGAATGGCGATCCTGATTGGAGCATCGGGCGCTCCATAATGCATGGCGGCGAGTGGGCGGCCTTGGCCCCTCCGGCCCCACGTGTGCGCCGCGCCGCGCCTTCCCGCGGCCGCCACGTGTTCCCGGCCGCCGCAGACTCCGGAAGCCGCCTTCTTGCGTCCGCGCCTCGCTCGATGCTCAGCAGGTGGGCCCGTCTGCACGCTCCAGTGCAGTATCTGCCGCAAGAACTCGCCGCCGACACAAATCCATCCGACACAGTACACATCTGTGACCTTCGACGTTGGACTTTCTCTTGCACAACCCGTGACGCCTTTCTCGTTGTTACACCATCAGATTTATTGGACAAAGAAATTTCGTAAAAAGCCGGCCGCGGTGGCCGAGGTGACTGAGGCGCTCCAGTCACGGTCAGCACGGCCACTACGGTCGGGGGTTCGAATCCCCCATCGGGCATGGATATTTGTGCCGTCTTTAGTCTTAGCTATTTCATAAGTAGTTTGTAACCTTAGGGACTGATGACCCCATAGTTAAGTCTCATAAGTTGTACAAACATTTAAACATTTTTTTTGAAATTTCGTAAAGTTTGTGTCGTATTTCTTTCACAAAGGTAGCTGATTATAACTGAGGTTTTTCAGATTTGTGGAGAAATCCGCCTTATGCGAGACATCTTGTTTTATTATTATTACCCATACATGTTTCGGCACTTATTGTTCCATCTACTGTGGGTTTTGGCTTTTTTTTTTTTTTTTTTTTTTTTTTTTTTTTTTTTTTTTTTTTTGTGAAATAACACGTGGCAGGTATTTTTTGTTGTAGAGTCATTTTGATGTGTTGATTTTCCAATTATCTTGAATATTTTATGCTTACATTTACATACAATACTCCTACTGCGTCTTATTGGCTGTATTTGCATATTGGCATTATTGAGCAAAGACGAGTTAAAAAAATAAATGTTCAAATGTTTGTAAAGCTTATGGGACGTAACTTCGGGGTTATCAGTCCCTAAACGTACAAACTACTTATGAACTGCCTTATACTGAAGACAACAAAAACATTCATGCCCGAGGGAGAGTTAGAATAGTCACAGCGACCAACACCAGTTCTGAAGCGGTTGGTCAAAGACCATTCTGTCCTTGGAGCTCCTTCGAGGGATCGTCTATCCAGATTCTGTTTTGTCCATCCCAGGTTCTTGCCCAGTTAGATTTAGGCGTGAAGCTATTCTCATGTACAAGCTACATTATCCCGTAATTCTAAAGGATTGAGCCACGATGTTCGTACCTGGATCCCTATTCATTGGTTTGGGATGCGTATACTTTGCTACACAACAGACACAAAAACGATTTTAAAGAAAAACAGATACACACAGACGTGAAGACGAGTATGGACGAAAACTAAATGCGGCCTGCGCTCCGTTCACAGTTGACCAACCTGCATGGTGAAGTAGCCTGTGCTGTGTACATCACAATAAAATGCCTTTTACACGGTGACGAGAGCAAGTAAACCATGTGGGTACAGGACATGTTCTGCTTGTTGTCAGGTCCTGTAACATATCCCCAGAGCTTTTCCACAGTTTAAACACACCCTGTACACCCTGTTCAGAAAAAAAGAACACTTTGACAGAAATACGAAGTCCATATCTGCAGGACGTGACAGTCACCTAAGGTCATGTGGATGATACATTCGTAGTATGCCCTCATGGAAAAGAAAACCCTGTTTTTGTACCACCTAAATTCCATTAATAAGATCATCCAATTTACTATGCAGCTGGAAAAGAACGGTTGTCTCCCTTTCTTGAATATGTTGGTTAATCGTAAAAGCGATGGTACTCTAGGACATTGTGTCTTTTGCAAGTCTGCGGATTTATATCTGCTACAAGATAGCTGTCATCATCCTGCGCAAAGTAATCGTATCCTTAATCCACTTGTACACAGAGCACATGTGATTTATGACAAGGGCCATCTAGGGCAAAAACTGAAGCATCTTGGCATTTCGCAGAAATGGTTATCCTCTATGTAGGATACACAAAGCCTTAAAATTCGACCCTAAAATAAAGAAGCAAAAGAAGAAAAATTCAAGTCAATGGCCCTTCTATCATGCATCGGTAATGTATCCTCAAAATTGTCTGCATGCTCTCCAAATGTTAAGTCAGTCTTTTTTTTTTTTTTTTTTTTTTTTTTTTTTGCTAGCACCAAAGATTTCCGCTCTTTAAAGGATGATTTCCTTTTACTGAAGGCGGGTATGTATGAAATTCGGTGTCAATGTAGAAGTTCATGTATTGGAGGCACTTTGCGCATTGTCCGTGAACGATGTGCGGAACATTGACGGTACTCCCGCGTGCTACAACCAGATAAATCAGCAGCGGTTGTACCTTGTATTCAAACAGGCTACAATAAAAATTATCAGATATTAACTTCTGTATCATCCTTCTGAGGTTCCGTTTATAGTGAAGCACTTGAAAGTCGGCTGGGGAGTAATTTCATTAATCGGGGTGATAGTTTTATTGTTGATAAAATTTGGAACCCGGCGCTCATAACTACGCAATCAAATACAACGACAATGTGATTATATATGCTCTTCATAAATGCCATTACGGTTTCGTACTTCTCTTTCGTCCATAGTATGTGTTGTTGTGGTCTTTAGTCCAGAGACTGGTTTGATGCAGCTCTCCACAATACCTTGCGATTTTTTTCCCATAAACTTCCCTCCAACGCTAAATTCACAATTCCTTGATGTCTAAGAATGTGTCCTACCAATCTATCCCTTCTTTTAGTCAAGGTATGCCAGAAATTCCTTTTCTCCCCAATTCTGTTCAGTACCTCCTCATTAGTTACGCGATCCACCCACCTAATCTTCAGCATTCTTCTGTAGCACCATATTTCAAAAGCCTCAATCCTCTTCCTGTCCGCACTGCTTATCGTCCATGTCTCACTCCCATACAAGGCAACACTCCATACAAATGCCTTCAGAAAGGACTTCCTTAGGTTTAAATCAATATTCGATGTTAACAAATTTCTCTTCTTCAAGAACGCTTTTCTACCCATTGTCATTCTGCATTTTATATCCTCTGTACTGCGACCATCATTTGTTATTTTACTGCCCAAGTAACAAAACTCATCTACCTCCTTTATTGCTTCGTTTCCCAATCTAATTCCTTCAGCATCACCTGATTTTCTAAGACCGCATTCCATTGCCCTAGTTTTGCTCTTGTTAATGTTCATCTTATATGCACCTTTCAGCACACTGTCCATTCCGTTCAATTGCTCTTCCAGGTCCTTTGCTGTATCTGACAGAATTACTATGTCGTCGGCAAAACGCAATGTTTTTAATTCTTCCCCCTGAACTTTAATTCCTTCACCAAATTTCTCCTTGCTTTCCTTTATAGCTTGCTCAATGTACAAATTGAACAACATTGGAGAAAGGCTACAACCCTGTCTTACTCCCTTTCCAACCAATGCATCCCTTTCATGCCCTTCAACTCTGATAACCGCTGTCTGGTTTTTGTACAAGTTGTAAATAACCTTACGCTCCCTATATTTTACTCCTGCTTGCTTCAGAACTTGAAAGAGTTTATTCCAATTAACATTGTCAAAAGCCTTCTCCAAATCCACAAAAGCTAGAAATGTAGGTTTGCCTTTTCTTAATCTATCTTCTAGAATAAGCCGTAAAGTGAGTATTGCCTCCCGTGTTCCTACATTTCTCCTGAACCCAAACTGATCTTCCCCGAGGTCGGCTTCTACCAGCTTTTCCATCCTTCTGTATATAATTCGCGTTAATATTTTGCAACCATGACTTATTAAACTGATGGTTCTGTAGTTTTCACACCTGTCTGCACCTGCTTTCTTAGGGATGGGGATTATAACATTTTTCTTAAAGTCTGAAGGTATTTCACCTGTCTCATACATCTTACACACCAGGTGAAACAATTTTGTCATGGCTGCTTCTCCCAGAGACTTCAGTAGTTCTGAAGGAATATCATCTACTCCAGGGGCCTTATTTCGACTCAGGTCTTTCAGGGCTCTGTCAAATTCTTCTCTCAGTACAGTATCTCCTATTTCATCTTCATCTACATCCTCTTCCCTTCCTACAATATTGTCTCGAAGTTCATTTCCTTTGTAGAGCCCCTCTATATACTCTTTCCACCTTTCAGCTTTCCCTTCTTTGCTGAGAACTGGTTTTCCATCAGTGTCCTTGATATTCATAGAGCCGTTTTTCTTATCTCCAAATGTTTCTTTTATTTTCCTGTAGGCTGTATCTATTTTTCCCCTATTTATACATTCTTCTACATCCTTACATTTGCCTTCTAGCCACTCCTGCTTAGCCATTTTGCACTTCCTGTCAATCTCATTTCTTAGTCGTCTGTACCCCATATTGCCTGTTTCATTTACTGCATTTTTATATTTTCTCCTTTCATCGATTAAATTTAGTATCTCCTGTGATATCCAAGGATTTTTTGTATGTCTTGCCTTTCTACCTATTTTGTCCTCTGCTACCTTCACTATTTCATCTCTCAATTTTACCCATTCCTCCTCTACTGTTTTATTTTCCCCTGTTTCTGTCAATTGTTGCCTAAAGCCCCCTCTGAAATTCTTAAGAACCTCAGGTCCCATCTCCTTATTTTCCTACCTTTTTGTAGTTTCTTTAGTTTCAGCCTACAGTTCATAACCAACAAGTTATGGTCAGAGTCTATATCTGCCCCTGGGTATGTCTTACAGTTTCTAACCTGGTTCCGGAATCTATGTCTTACCATTATAAAATCAATCTGATACCTTCCGGTGTCTCCTGGTCTCTTCCACATATACAACCTTCTTTTGTGATACTTAACCCACGTGTTTGTTACGATTAAATCATGTTCCGTGCAAAATTCTACCAGGCGACTTCCTCTTTCATTCCTTCTGCCCAGTCCATATTCACCTACTACTTTTCCTTCTCTTCCTTTTCCTACTACCGAATTCCAGTCTCCCATCACAATTAGGTTTTCCTCTCCCTTAACTGTCTGAATAATTTCCTTTAGCTCCTCATATATTTCATCGATCTCCTCATCATCGGCTGAGCTAGTTGGCATAGAAACCTCTACTACTGTTGTCGGTATTGGCTTTGTATCCATCTTGACAACGATAATGCGATCACTTTGCTGCTCATAGTAGTTTACCCGCATTCCTATTTTCTTATTCATTATCAGGCGTACTCCTGTGATACCCCCAACTGATTTTGTATTTATAATCCTTTACTCTCCTCACCAGAAATCCTGTTCATCCTGCCACCGAACTTCGCTAATCCCCACTATATCTAACTTCAACCTATGCATTTCCCTATTTAAATTGTCTAATTTTCCTACTCGATTAAGGGATCTAACATTCCACGCTCCGACCCGTAGAATGCCAGTATTGTCTTTCCTGATGATCACATCCTCCTGAGTAGTCCCCGCCCGGAGATCCGAATGGGGGACTATTTTACCTCCGGAATATTTTACCCGAGAGGATGCCATCATCATATGTTCATACAGTAGAGCTGCATGTCCTCGGGAAAGGTAACGGCTGTAGTTTTCCCTTGCTTTCAGCCGTTCGCAGTACCCGTGTGGCAAAGCCACATTAGCTGATGTTACAAGGCCAGCTCAGTCAATCATCCAGACTGTTGCCACTGTAACTACTGAAAAGGCTGCTGCCCCTCTTCAGGAACCACACGTTTGTTTGGCCTCTCCACAGATACCCCTCCGCTGTGGTTGCACCTACGGTACGGCTATCTGTATCGTTGAGGCACGCAAGCCACCCCACCTCGGCAATGTCTATGGTTCATGGGAGTCATAGTATATAATCTTCAAGAAAGACACTACAGCGTTATACATCTTTGCGGTCAATGTGCTACGTTTTTACAATGAAGAAGGATGCTGAACAATAGACGGCCGAAAAATTAGCAATAAGAAATAAATAGTTATGGCTGAATGCCCTCAATTATGAAACTTCATGGCGGATTAAAATTGTATGCCGGAACCGGGACTCGAATCTTCGAACCTGGACAATTGCCTTTCGCGGTCAAGCGCTCTACTACTGAGCTATCCCAACACGACTCACGGCCCGTCCTCATAACTTTTCCTCCACAAGTACCTCGCCTCCTGCTTTCTAAGGGGACTAGGTACATGCAAAAGTAAAGTTGTGAGGACGGGCGTGAGTCGTGTCGGGATAGCTCATTGGCAGGGTGCTTACTCACGAAAGGCAAAGATCCCAGGTTCAAGTCCCGGTTCCGGCACACAATTTTAATCTGCCAGGATGTTTCATATCTGCGCACACTCCACTGCAGAGTAACAGTTTCTTACCCATAATATTATTTATCGTGTGTCTTCATGTCTGGAAGGTACAGGGTCCGCCAAGAGCTCTAGTAACGTGTTCCATCAGTGATAGCATTCTGTAAGGCGCAAATGGCGTCGTCGAATAGCCAATCATGCTGCTTTCCCCGGTTTCCAAAGTTCATCTATGGCAGCTGGCTTTGTGTCACAGCACTGTATCCGACATTTCGCCATACACATTTTCGATTGTCGTAAAGTCTGTTGGGACAGGTTAAAAGGCTGGCATCATCTGGCACCGAGAAGGCACGTGTTCATGCAGTGACATGTGATCGGGCACTATCTTGCTGAAAAATGGCCTCTGGGTGTCGTGTAGAAGAGGTATAACTACGGGTCGCAGGCTGTCATTCACGTAGGGCAAAGCAGACATAGCGACCTGGACACATACCGTGATTTGCGCAACTCGCCCCATTGTTACTGTAGTCGATATAATGGACTTACGAGAGCCATAAAATGCACTAATATTTGAAACGAATCGTTGGGTGATTATCAGTCAACTGGTGCTTTTTTTTTTTTTTTTTTTTTTTTGTTTTTTTTGTTTTTTTTGTTTTTTTTTTTTTTTTTTTTTTTTTTTTTTTTTTTTTAATTTACATGTCTCGATTCATAAAGGATCATCCGAGAATATTTATAGTTTTCTACTGCAACACGTCTCGTCTATGTTATGACAGTTTATTATAATGTCATAACAGACGAAACGTGTTGCAGTCGCAACTACAAAGATTCTGAAGATGCTCCGGATGTATCGAAACATAAAAAAATAACTAGTTGCAATGACTGATAATAAAACAATAAATCACTTGACCCCATTGTCTTGTACAAATAAGCTGTAATATCACTTGCCCTGCTAACCAAAGTGTGGACATTGTTTTGTCATAAACTCCATTCGTCTGAAAACATTATTTATGAAATATCTTGCCCCCAACAACGTCGTTCCATTCACTATTTGAGTTTAGCATTTTCCTGCACGTTTGTAAAATGTATGTAGACGTATTGAGAAAAGATATTTTCTGTATAAATTCGACATATAAACAATAATTTAGATAACCGCTTAGAGTAATTTTATTTAGCTTCTTCTGGTCTTCTAAACGCTATGAAGGTGGACAAGAAAATATAAATTCACAATGGAAAGTCACAGATGTGCAATACAATGACATGTAAGAATTAAAATAATTATTTACATCGAAATAAACCACTGTCGAACGCCCCATACTAGTTGTACCAAAAATGTTGAAATGTTTGTAGAACTTATGGGGCTTAACTACGGGGTCATCAGTCCCTAAGCTTACAAACTACTTACGAACTAGCTAAGACTAAGGACGGCACAAATATCCATGCCCGAGGGGGGATTCGAACCCCCGACCGTAGTGGCCGTGCAGACCGTGACTGGAGTGCCTCAGTCCCCTCGGCCACCGCGGCCGGCTTAGTAGTACCACATCACAACCAAGTAGAAGAGCATAGCATATGGCGCAGTGTTAAATTACTATTTTAAATATATCCATATTGGTACAGTGGTTTATAATTTGTAGTCTTCTAGTACTTATTCTATAATGGCTTGTAGACTACATATTCTTGTACTTTTATATACACCGAAGAGCGAAGGATATTGGTATAGACTTGTATATGCAAACAGAGAGACATGCAAACACTCAAAGAAAGCCGATTCGGTTGGCGTCGCTATATAAGACAACAGGTGTCTGGCGCAGGTGTTAGATCGGTCTCTACTGTTACAATGACAGTGTATCACGAATTAAATTAGTTTCATGGTGGTGACATAAAAAAAAGTCGGCGCACGAGAGACGCTGCTCTTCAAAATAACTGAATTCGCTTAAAAAGTCTTACTGTGTGTCATGAAAAACTTTTTGCAATGGCAGCTCTTGAGAATACATTTTAGGTGTTCACATCTTCTTAGGCTTTCATAAACACGCAATGGTAACATTATTGTTCTCGCTGTGGTATTCGGTACAGATAAAGGTTTCATGCAACTCTCCATCCTACTCTATCCTGTGCAGTCCTCTTCACCTCTGAATAAGAACGGCAAAACACATATATTTGACCCCGTTTACGATATTCGTCTATGGTTTCCATCACCTAATTTTACCAGCCACACACTTTCCTTCTACATTCACGATTTCTTGACTCTTACAATGTGTTCCGCCAATCTGGGTTTCATTTTAGACGAAGTGTGCAAAAATTTATTTTCTCGTTAAATCTTTTCAGTACATTCTCATTACTTACACAATTTACCAATACAATTTATACGTAACGTCTGTACCAACAGATTTCGGACCTTTCTATCTTCTTCCTGCCTGAAATGTGTATCGTCCATCTTTCACATCCGTATAACAATACAGTCCACACAAATCCCTTTTGAAGATACTTCCTAACACTTAAATAAGTATTCGATGTTCATGAATTTCTCTTCATTAGAAACTGTTTACATAACCATTGCATTCTGCATTTTGTATATTCTGTACTCCGACCGTCGTAAGTTATATAAGTGACCAAGTACGTACGGAAACTCACCTACCATCATTATTGTCTCGTTTCCTAATCTCACTTCTTCACTTACACCTGATTTCTTTGGACTGCTGATCATTACCCTTTTTTGTTCGTTTTAACGGCATGTACCCTCCATTGAAGATTGTCCATTCTGTTGAAATTCTCTTCCAGGTTCATATGTTCAAATGTCTGTACAGCTTATGGGACTTAACTACGGGGTCATTAGTCCTTAAACTTACAAACGACTTATGAACTAGCTAATACCAAGGACAGCACAAATGTCCATGCCCGAGGGGGGATTCGAGCTACCGAACGTAGTGGCCGTACAGAATGTGACTGGCGTGCCGCAGACCGCTCGGTCATTGCGGCCGGCGCTCTGGCAACTCCCTTGCTTTCTATGACAGAAATATGCGGCACCCATATCTACAGCACAGTTTTTTGTAGATTTGGAGAATGTTTTGAGAATGTAAAATGGAATACCCTACTTAACATTCTGAAGTTAACAGGGGTAAAATACGTGGAATGGGAGGTTATATACGATTGACAGAGAAGCCGACAGCAGCCATAAGAGTCAAAGTGCATTGGTTGTTATTCAGTCCGTACATTGAAAAAAGCTGTGAAGGAAAGCTAGAATATATTTGGAGAACGAATAAAAACTTTGCGGTTTACTGACGACATCGTCATTCTGTCATAGAAAGCAAAGAACCTAGAAGAGATATTCGACAGAATGAACAGTCTTTAATGGAGCGTACGACATCAATGTCGCGGTATGGAGTGTCACTAGGACCATCGTTTCTGCTGCAATCACTCATTCCTCGGCGTGTTCCATCGCTGTAGAGTCAGCTTGCAGTCTTTAATGACCTCAGCGACTTTCGGCAACCATCTACGCACGTTCTGTGAAGCACACCGAGAAACGAAGAATTGTATTCTCTGCAGCAGAATCGACGGTCTTAGTGACACTCCCCAACGCTACATCGATGTTGTCTTTTGGGAGCGGTCCAAATGTGGTAGCTTCCCTGTTAGCCTTTTTCAAAGCCCAGTGTTAAAGACGTCAAGAGAAGACAAACTGGATTAGTGAAATGAAAATTGGAAAGTGGTCACTACCACACAAGTCGACGTGAGTTCACCTGTTGACAGGGCTGCAGACAGACAGCAGTTTCCACGTGTCACCATATAATATGTGGGAACACAGGTATTTAAAAAGCAGAGGTCGAGTTGAGTTAGCAAATTCTCGTCATCTCTGCCACAGCAGGGTAATGTTTTCAATTGCTCTCTAACATCAAGGTAAAAGAGAGAGAGAGGTGGTTAACTTTTCATCACTTTTATTTACCAACACAAAAACTGCACTAAATTCTTTTCTACTTCAATACACACCGTGCAAGTATGCCTTAGTGGCAATCGCAAAATTTCGAATACCCCAGACGAAGTGGAGATTCAATGAGATGCTGCTGTAATCGAAGCTACCAGCTCTTAATCATATTTCAAATAAGATATTTGAAGTGTATCGCAACAGACGGAAAAATTAAGGTGGGTATCACGATATTAAATGACGCTTATCACCGAATACTGACGCTGCGATGTTTTGCTATGTGAAGTAGTTGGTTATAACCAACTATACCAGCTTTCAGCTTTTTACATTCTATTAAGAAACAGATTCTATAAAAAATGAACGCAAGCATTCCATCTAGTTACGACATTTGACATTTCATGGTATCAGAGAGATTCAAAATCGTACATAGATTCACTTCCATGCCAACATAGAGGACTATAATGGTCATGAACGATGAATTTTCTGAAAAATTCACAAATGTAGCATGTGAAGAAGATCTAAAACCACTGTTGCTTACTTCATCGTAAGAACACCAGAGCAAACGTATAGGAACAGAATCATCACTACCTTCAGCTTATGCAACCCAACGAACAGTCGTGTAAAGTCGGTTGCCGGTAATGTTGGCGGAAGGCGACTCCCTGTAAAACATCGGTTCCTAACCTTTCTGAGACCATTACCGCTAAGTGCAATCAGTTGTTAGCTCTATTCATATCATCCCTTTCCCCCTACGGTGCCGTCCCTCGCTCCCGTCGCCAGAATAATCATTACTGCCCAACACCACTTTAAACTGACTACAATCTTCTTAAAGGTTTAAAATGACATGTGCATTACATCAAGTTGGTGAAAGTTTTATAGAAATAATAAATCAATTCTGATTACTTACTGCTTATTTATAAACATGTGCTTTGAATGACAAAAAATTGACACTGCATCACAATTGACATATCTCTACCAGGCACTTACATGTGATTTGGAGGAAACTATGAAGATGTGTATTTAGATATGTAAATCTCCTTTTGTAATAGGAAGCTAACTATCCATATTGAAAGATTTGTTACCAAACATGCACCCCGCCAACCAGCATATTACTTACTCTCACTGTTTCCAAAACATTTGCCTACTAAATTGTCTACTGGATTTCTTTCTTTTGAACTGATAAAAATTTGAATTCTTTAGGCTGGCGATGCCTTGCGTCTCATTAGTGTCACTAACAACAATAACAACACAGCTATACAGCACCGTAGTAGCCATTACAGTGTTACTGCAGTGTTGCGCTGTCAGTCCGTTTATTGTTGTGAAATGAATGCCGAAATAATTTCTGGACTGTTGCGTGAACTTAGTAGATAACCCCGCCCCCGCTGCTGAAACGGCAGCGTCGGTACCACACAGTACCGGCTGGGTTCGACTCCCGGCAGGGGTCTGTATGTCATGTTGTCCTCGTCATAATTTTTATCATCGATATGCAATTCGCCGAAGTAGCGTCAATTATGAAAAGACTTGCGTTAGGCGCCCGAACAAACCCACACGGAATCTCCCGGCCAAAAAAATGTCACACGATCATTTCAGTACACCTTAAAAAGGCATTATCATGAGCTATATAATAGTATCAAAGATGAATAAGATGTATAATACCGTAATCAGTAATTATAATTTTACGAAACTCTGACATTAGTACTACGCTTTTAAATATAAGTTAGTCTCGCGAATTAAATGAAATTCAATCCCTCAATAATTGAATTATACCTCTCGGGAGTTAATTACATCTACAGTGGAAACCAGTAACGTAGGAAAATTATTCGAAGTGATATTTGAAAATCTATCACAATTGATAAAGAGCATTTAATAATGTCAATTACAAAAACCTGAGTTGACATGTCATATATATATATATATATATATATATATATATATATATATATATATACAGATTTATAAACAAATTATAAGAAAACCAATAAGCGCGGAATATGACTCGCTTTGTCCAAAATACTAAATTAATTCTTTTTTAGAACCCACAAGGTTTAATTTTGCAGTACACTATGAAGCAGTATCAACTTTCTGTAACGGAAGACATATTAATCGTATATTGGACAATCACAAACGAGTTAAATGGAGCTGAGTTCGGAACGACATTAGATGCTCTACAGTTTTAAATAACAGGTGTTGATGCACTAGATGTTATTATCCTACATATTTTTATCAACTATGAAAATTTGTCCTGTTATCCTATATATGTTTATCGACTATTAACATTTGTTGTTCAAACTATGACGAATATAACACAGACGTGAGCAGCTGTCTTGAAATTGATAGTATCCTCACTGGGGGCTATTTGAGTTAATAAATAAAATTAATAACAGCAGATGTTTCATGTTTTCTACTTAGTAAGCGTAATTTTTATATTTTCAAATTTCATTAGGACAATAGCAGCTGGCGAAAATTCTGCTAACTGTAGATATATGGATTCCAACCCTAACACATTTAACGTCAGTGCATTGCATACATACTTTTTTTTTTTTTTTTTTTTTTTTTTTTTTTTTTTTTTTTTTTTTTTTTTTTTACAGGATGTCGCGCTGTTTAATTCGCACCTCGATCCTATGCTGTGGGGATGGAGTAGAAATCTTTTTTTTTTTTTTTTTTTTTTTTTTAAAAAGGCATTATTCGCTGCAGCGGGATCTATTTGAAAAAATTTCTTTCGCCAATTTCTCTTCCAAATGCGAACAAATTTTGCTAGAACCCACCTAAATGAGGAGACGTGCCCATCATAATAAAACGGAAATGAGATCAAATACGGACAGATGTAAGTGATCCTTTTCCTGCGAGCTATTAGACAATGGCACTGCAGAGAAATATTATAAAAGCACTTCATTGTCACTTGCAAAGTATTTATGTAAACGTAGAAGTAGATGATACCACTTAGAGCATACCAGCCAGCTACGTATTAAATAGCATGATAGCCTTACTGCTGGTACATACATGGTGATAAGCAACACACTGGTGTTAACTAAGTAACGGGTCAAATCCAACGACGTGCAGTAAAACGGAATTACTTACAACTGACTTTAATTAAATTTGAACAATGAGCGATCGCTGCAAAGGACTCCAATATCACTTTGTAATTTTTACTCAACCACAGATCAAAAATGGCAGTTCTCGACGCAGGAAACAAGGAGAATGATTTGGTTCGAATTGCTATTAAGACAGAGCACAACGTTTCATTTATGATGAAACACGTTAAGATGTACAGCTAGTAGAATCCTTCTCAACGAGATGTTTTTCTCATAAATTTTAAATATTGTTAGTCCAGAGTGAAGAACAGCTTGATACAAAGACGATGCGTTTTTTTTCTAACGGTTGCTTAATAGTCTTTCTCCATGATCTAGGGACATTAAATATACCACCAACACGATAATTCTGATAACAGGTTTAGTGAATAAATTTTCTATTTCCATTCGTCATATGAAGTGGTATTCGTGAGGTAAATGGGAAGGGCACTTTGATTGATGCTGAGTCTTCTTCCCGTAGTCACAATGTCTGGTGGATTCAGTGAAACCTTTTGTTTCAAATCGAAAGAACTGATAGTGGATCAACAGCTACTTACACCGAGATAGTAAACCCGTAGTCAAAGCATATGTCTTGTGTACTGGACAAACATACTCTGTATAACAACAAAGTAGTTCATAGTAATTGTTCAAAATGACGACCACTAGTCCCAATGCATGAGTTGCATATCCGCACGCTATACACATTGGCGGCCACCAGCAACGATTCTCTGTCCACTTATGGGTAGAGGAGGGCACTGTCCAAGATCGCATAATGAGACCTATTTGCAGCCTTCGTCACCCGCACATAAGAGAAGTGCTGCTAATGTTCTTGGAGACTGGTTCCGAAAAGGCAGTGTACGAGCACTCTTAGGTGGTATCTCAACAAAACTGCGAGAGAAACGGGAGGAGGGGTGTTGAAAGAATTGACTTGCTTGCATACCTTTTTACTACTAGTTACTATATTTAATAAGTCAGTCCTACCTCTCCTACTCTTTTAAGTACCTGGGGTATCCTCATCACCTCAGAGAGAGAGAGAGAGAGAGAGAGAGAGAGAGAGAGAGAGAGAGAGAGAGAGAGAGAGAGAGAGGAGGTGTGGAGAATTACGTTATCCCTTCAGTGGTGAACAATCGTAATAATTGAGATCCCGGTCCCCTTATTTAACGAAGCTTACATCATGTTAATCCTAGGTGTTCATGGGGAGCATTTCTTTTATTATTCACTAAATACTGTGATGGAACAAAACGCAACGGATAACGCAAATTATTAACTTGACCGTGAAACCACCGTTCGTGAGCTACCATATTCTACACATACCACTTATGTATTCAGAATTAGCTGAAAACCCGGCGACGCTCGGGTACGATCCTGATTTATTCCAGTCTTTAGTCCATCTCTCTTTCCCTTTTCTCTCTCTGTTCACTTTCTCTTTTCTCTCTCTCCATCTCCTCCTCTCCTCTTGTTTTCCATTTCTCTCCCTCTTTCTCTCTTAGTTATTAACTGTCACCATTTCCCTGTTCTGCTCCTCTCCCCTCTCGCTCTGTCCGTCGCCCATACTCTCTCTCACTCTCTTTGACCGTCTCTTTCCCTACCCCCCCCCCCCCTCCTTTTGGTCCTCTTCCACCTACTCCTCTCTTTCCTATATATGAACAAACAAACACACACACACACACACACACACACACACACACACACACAAGCTTCATGGTGACTGGTCAAACGGTGTCAAAGTCCCAAGGTACCCTGCGGAATGCTACATTCACTGCCCTGCAGATTATAGAAATCTCATTCACAAAAACAAACATTTACTTGCTGACTTTAATGGTGACCAGTCAAAATATGGATGCTTATTGTAATGTACCCTGCACCTACGGAGACTTACGAAAGGTAGCCATTGTATTAATTCGGGGTATAAGCTGTCTTCATTCCACATTTCATTCAAATCTGTCTATCCCTTTCAGCATGAAGGAGTAGCACACAATTTAACCCATTGTAAGGTTCCCTCCGCCACCCACCGCACCGTGGCTTACGAAAGGTAGCCCATATATTAATCAGGGTATAAGCTACCTCTGTTGACAATTTCATTCATATCCGTCGAGGCATTTCAGCGTGAAAGCGTAAGAAACGAGTTAAGTAAAGCACCCTGCACCATGCATAATACGATGTCAAGATTCGCGCGAGTGCAAGCACTGATTTGACCAATTATTTTGGCAGTCGATGTGACGACATGGCCGTGCATAAAATACGAACAAAAAGACAAAGAATCAAACGTTAATTTCATTATATTAGATTGCTGCGCCTATATGGTGCTGGAGCTGTTGTAAATACAGATTTTAACGATTTCAGTCTCAGCTGCTAGCAGACGCTGTATACATACAGTATGGTCCTGTAAAAATTTAAGGCAGGGTTGGCAGTCGAACCAGGGACCTCCTGTTTACTAGTCAGTTGCGCTAATCCTGTAAGGCTCCCTAGACGACGTGAGATTAACAAGCCTGCGATTACTATCCAAGCACGTAGCTGTCCCGACCCAAACTTCCATATGTCCTGCTACTTCGACCATTGTACTCCAACGGCTCGCAGGTGGCGCTGTATTCCCACCAGGAGTCGGTACTTGTCTGCATCCGCGTTGAAATAAGTATCAAACGACGAGACTAGATGTATTACACTTAATAATTTCGGTGTCTGTTGTTTCGGGCATATGCAAAGTAAGCAGGAGAAACCAGTTCGAATGCTCGCTCTGGCAGCCTGGAAACCCCAATTTAATTATATATATATATATATATATATATATATATATATATATATATATATATATATTTCAAATTATTCCACCTATGGCGGCCATCTCTTACAGAGTGGAGGATTTCTGGACAATATTGAGGATGACACAATATGGACAGCAAACACAACAAGTATCGAAATTCAAACAGTTATTATCAGTACGGTACGCTATTGGTGAAAACATATAATCCATTTCAATGTTATTTGTGGATATTAATTTAGAAATTACCAACGAATTTATAGGAGTGAGCCGGAATGTTCTAGTCTGCTCCTGTGTAAGACAAAGTACACGCGATTTACTTAAGGTAAAATTTCTAAATACTACTCAGATCAAGCAGCAATCGCTACGGCAGCCCGTTTCGGCTAGGCACGTTTGTTATTAACTTTACAAAACCATTTGGTATTTGTCTACAATGCTGTTTTTTTATTATTGACAAATCTTATGCTACTTGAGAATATCGTGCTCAGACTTTCCACGTCTTATGCGAGTTACAATTTTATCAATACTTCTGATGAACACATCCTTAGCTGGCGTCGAAAGCCGGGTAAAGTGTGTTTAATTTACCACGTAACTTGCTGAGCTGCTAATTTACACTTATAGCAAACAGCTGTTACGGATGCTGCATCAAGGCAAGCTATGCTTAAAATGACACGTATTATCCCTTTATTATTTATATACTTAATTATTTTATGTACATTTACTTCACTGGTATGCCTAGCGGCAAATACGTATCAAGCACCATTACAACACTTTACTCTCCATGTGGTCTCGTGTAAGACGATGGATGCCTGAAACGCAACCATCTATGGATGGCTGCGCGGGAGCCGCCGAGCGCTCTAAGGCGCCTTGCTGTGGAGTGCCCGTCTGCTCTCCGTCGAAGGGTCGAAGGTTCGAGTACTCCCACGCGCATGTGTGCGTCTGTTGTCCTGAGCAAGTTAGTTTAACCTTTTCGTTCGCAGTGTAGTTCCTAAACAACACCGTATTAAAACTTGTTTTACACAGTTTTATGAGTACTAATCCTTAAAGTTGCGTTGTTGTTGAGGAAAAACATGTTTATAGAACGACGGTTTGCTGCTTGGTGGAGCACGTATCAACTTTAGAGGCATTAATCTCTCCGACTTGTAAGTCGTGTTACGCTGCAGTCAGCGTTCGGCCATGACTGTGAGTGTACATATGGTTCGTATTATTTTATTTCAGGTGGTGTGGTGAAGATTATGTTAGCATTATTAATATTACAGTACTAAAATCAACAACTTCCTAAGTAATAATATAACTCTAAACAAATGTATGTTGTGAATGAAAAACATGATATAAACATTATAACTGTTCGGTCAAAAATATTCAAAAGTACATTATTTTATGTTTAGATCATTGTTAGTCTAGGAACTACTGATCACTGCAGTTTGAATTTTGAATATCTATGGCTGCTTGACCGGTCTTATTACCATCACACGTAAAACTAATCTCTAAAGCCCCTTAATCAGCAAGACTACGTACACGGAAATAAATCCAAATATTTCCCTGTGTCCAGTGCATTGAAAAACGACTGAATCGCGATAGTCCTACTAACATAGCAAAACTCCTCAACCAGCTGAAACGGAAGTACATTGCGTTTTTATTTTATTTATTTATTTATATATTTTTTTTATTTTTGTGGGGGTCTCTCTTTTCATTCTATACTCGCCAGTAAAGACTTCTTCGGCTAATCAAAGTTCGTTCCCCGACGAAGTGAAATGAAATATCTTCTGTAATCTTCTTTAATTTGATTCCATAACGGAAATTGTGCCAGCCCACCACAATATAGTAATAAAATAACACGTTTAAGCTTGGTGGGCATTTTGAAATACTTATTTTATAGAAATTCACATATCGATTTCGTTCCTACGATGGAACATCAGTGCGGAATTTTAAGCCATGATGACTCATATACTCTGCATAAAACAATCACTGGTCGCATCCATAAAACAATTAGAATGTATTTCTGGCACACGTCACAGGTTTAAAATGAAGTCGTTGTTATATGGATAACAGTGATTAGTATTACTAAAAATTTCCGGGCTATTATGACGTCGTCTTATATATTTATTATTTAAACCCAGTTTCTTCCCCAACTGCGGAGGAAACTTTCAAGGGGGATAGTGACACCTTTGTATGTCCGGTGCACACCATGGCTCGCTACTGACTGAAACCAAACTCTGTTTACGAGGGCCCGCCCCCAGAGGTGTGACGTCAGATGTTTTGTATCTGCGCACGCAATTCGTAGTTGCCGATTGCCGTCGTCCGTTGTTAATATCGTCCCATGGTGGAAGACTGTTACATTTCTTCTTCAACATCGGAATCCAGATGTCATTTAGTTTCACGCCCTCCTCCATCCTATTGAAATTATTAGGGTGTTTTACAATTTCTATAACCTCTCTGTACAGTCTTTCGTGGTATCCATTTGTGGCTGCTAAAATGTGAGTCTTATCAAATTGAATAAGGTTCAGCAACAGCTGATCTGTCAATCTCTCCCCTTCTACAGTTCCCCTCGTGCTCTTTTAGTCATTTTTTAATTATTCTTTTTGTGGTACCTAAGTATACGTCTCCACAGCTACACGGAATCCTATAATTTCCTGCTTTTTCCAGCGGTTTGCGAGCGTCCTTTGCCGATTTCAGGTGATCCTGTATCTTCCGAGTGGGTTTGTAGGTAACGGCAACGTTCCGTTTCGTCAAAATTTTACCGATGCGGTCAGTGATGCCCTTAATAAAAGGCAGGAAGACGTTAAATTTCACAGGAACCTTTTCACCTTTTTCAATTCTACGTGTCGGTCTCAACGCTCTCCTTATCTCTGTAGAGAAATAACCATTCTTAAGTAAAGCGTTACTCAATAGTTTCAATTCCGCGTCGAATAATTCCGGTTCGCAGGTGTTCCTTGCTCTGTCCGCCAACGTCTTCATAATATCCCGCTTTTGTTGTGGGTGTTGGTTTGAATCCCGATGCAGATAACGGTCTGTGTGGGTGGGCTTTCGATAAACTGTACGGTCCAATCTGCCATTCCCCTTTTTGAAAACTGACACGTCAAGAAAATTCCGTTTTACGTCTGCTTCCTTCTCCATGGTAAACTGAATTCTAGAATTAATCCATAAGACCACGGCGTAATAGCCCGGAAATTTTTAGTAATATTGACCTTTCCGGCGGGAAAGTGTACATTTTACAAGACTAGTGGTTGTTTCATGCAGAGTACATGAGTCATCATGACTTACAGTTCTGCACTGATGATATTCCATCATAGGAACTAAATCGATATGTGAATTTTTGTAAAATAAATATTTCATATCGCCCACCTAGTTGAAACTTCTTAATTTATTAAAATTTGTTCTCGTATTGCCAGAATGTGTCGTGCTACGCAATGTAACCTGCGGTTGGCGTCAGTAGCTGCATGCAAAGGAAATAAAAAGGATGTGACGCCTGCACTCTTGCAGCTGCAAATTTTATATTGAAGAAGAGGTGCTAGACCTCTTCTCGGCGATAAAGATATCTTCTCTACCGCTGAAGCCAAAGTATTACATGCTCTTAGAAAAAGAAGAAGGTGACTTCTTTGGGAGTAAGAACCAGCTGCGTCGTATACTTCAGTAGATATGACAGCATACGTAATTAAAACCGCTAAAAACTGCCACATCAAGAGCAACGTTCATCATCTTCTCGTAATGGACCGATTTTAATCAAAATTAGTACAATTATTCTTTACCATTAGGTGTTGTTAGTTATAAATCGCGTACGAAAGGTAGTATATAATGCCATAAACAATGTAAACCACAAATTATGCCCCATTAAGCGTCGCGTGAATTACAAGACTGTGTTGATCCACCGTCGGATAATGAGAACACTTCGACACTTTGAAAAATTTTACATTTCATTTCAAACGTTTACGAAACTTTTTCTTGCCGGACACACAGTAAAATGATGAAAAGAAAAAAAGTTTAACGCTTAACACTCTTCCCCTGTTGATGCAGTAGAACTATCGCATTCGGAAGGACGTTGCAATGTATTAGTTCTACACTACTAGCTATATTCGCAGCGTACTATACAGACATAACGCAAATATACCACTCGAAGTTCCTTTGAAATTATTCGTACGATACATTGTTCATGAGTATGAATTCAAAGATAATGAAATGAATGCATATCCGTCAAGTAAAGCACAGCTTGTAATGTATAACTTTACTATCAACTTCATTCCCAACACAACTCGCAGATTCTACTTTATTAACCTCAAAATTGTACTATTGCAGGACACATAGTTCAGGAGATATGACTTACGATTGATATGCATTAAAACGAAACTAAAATGGACAGATTATGGTACAAGTTACAGGACTGAGAGAGGAAAGAAGAACATAAGAATGGGATTAATACACTCACGGAAAACGTCGGGGACTGACGCTACTACTATTATTATACTTAGAGATATCTGTAGTAGCGAAATTTACCGAAGGTATGTTCGTGTGTAACGTTCCTAGTACTGCCATAAACAACTAGAGTTGAAATCAGCTTTTAAAATAGGTCTATGTATTCAGTCAAAAGCTGTATTGTGCTGTTTATGTTCAAGTGACTGTTTCAAAATTTAAATGTTTGTACAGCTTATGGCACTTAACTACGGGGTCATCAGTCCCTAAACTTACAAACTACTTATGAACTAACAAAGACTAAGGACGGCACAAATATCCATGCCCGAGGGGGGATTCGAACCCCCGACCGTAATGGCAGTGCAGACCGTGACTGGAGCGCCTCAGTCCCCTCGGCCACCGCGGCCGGCGACTAAGTTTTTCGCTAGCAGTAATTCTGCAGGGCTGAAACAAACCGTGTTTATTCTGAAGATGGTAATAAGCTTCAAATCGCATTCGGCAGCCACAGACACAGTACTACGACATGTTTTCGATGCACTGGTGCGGGAGAATAGTTCAAATGTTTGTAAATCTTATGGGACTCAACTACGGGTCATCAGTCCCTAAACTTACAAACTACTTATGAACTACTTACGAACTAGGACGGCACAAATATCCATGCCTGAGGGGGGATTCGAACCCCCGACCGTAGTGGCCGCGCAGACCGTGACTGGAGCGCCTCAGTCCCCTCGGCCACCGCGGTCGGCGGGAGAATAGTGTAAAGGGAAAATATTGTAATTTCATTTCCCAGGTTGAATATTATCCATCACTATATCGATAGAAAATCAGGTATTAAAATTAAGTTACCTCAATTGAGTATGCTCTTGTATCTTTTCTCATACTTACTCTCTGCCTTCATCATGCTTCTCCTCGTCTGTGCCGCAACCCGTTCCTTCTACCACTTAACACCACGTCTTGTTCCGCTCTGACCACGAAGCAGTTCCACTCACGCCCGCAAGATGGCGTTACCTGTCCGCCACAGCGAGGCTGCTCCCGTCTTTTGGCTAATCCAGCTGAATTCCTGTCTGCCATCAATGTGTTTCCTTGGTCCTGAAATCAATCACCGAGTCACGAGTTTCTCTCAGAGAAACATGTTAACGCGTTTAAAATAGACCGTATCGCATTGTAAATTTGCAACACATTCCTATGAGCAGTGTTTCCTAATTTAGTCGTGGTGGCTTCTGTCATTTTCTGTCTATGCATTAGGTCAGTTTAGAACATGCAGGTTTGTTGGCCTATGTTGTGGTGCCACCACTACCAAGGGAACTCTTGTTATAGTGAATTACAAAAAAATATTTTGGAACCTAATTTGAATGAAAACTTATTATGCATTGTTTCAAGATAATAATTTCACAGTACAGAATGTTGCTATACATATTGAATTTAATACTCTCAAGGTTATTAAAAAGATTAAAAACGCGAAGAACTATTTCTAACTCTTTATGTAGCAAAAACAGTAACTGCGCTAAGAAAATACATAAAGTTGCTTAAATTAAGCTTCTTTGGCCATATGATAAATTTCACATGACATAAAAAAATTGTTTGGGGTCTGTAATACTGCCCAAAAGAGGCTCATGGATGTTGCAATTAAAATAGTGTAAGTAGTTTGTATGTCTATGGGCGGATGATCAGAGTACTTCGATCCCTAAAAGTTACAAACACTTGTATAAATAATACCGTGGTTGTAAATTTTCTTTTCATTTTGCAATATTTCATGTGAAATGAGCCAAGAAAGTCCTATTGGTAAAGGGACCCAGCACAATCTCACTATTTCATGACAGAAGAAAAAACTGCAACAATCTACCCCTATGAAAAGACCCCACATTATCTCCGTCTCTAGCAATCCCTAAGAGAAGACCTAAAAATAGTTCCTCTCTTCCTTGCTTGTCATCTGCAAACATTATAATTTAATTGTTATATTTCCTATTCTACAACAAAAGAGAAAAACAATTATAACTCGGGAAACAGAAATGATAAACACTTTAATAAATTACGTGGATATCATTCGGGGTGGGGGGGGGGGCGATATAACCGCTCGTTGCAGCCCTTGAAGACAACCCTACATTTTCCTTTTGGCCCATAACCTGTTGTTAACTGTATATGCCGAATGCGATTTGAAACTTATTACCATCTTCAGAATAAACACGTTTTGTTTCAGCCCAGCAAGCTTTACTGCCAGAGGAAAACTTAATCACTTGAACATAAACATGTAATTTAAAGTCGTTTAAATAACAATGAACGTGGACGAAAAAGTTGTTATTTCTTAAACCCTTTTTTTGGCAATGTTGTTCTCAACTAAAATCAATGGAACACTGCTGTACAAGCAAGCTTAATTGTTTAATTGTTGGCTGCAAGCACCATTGTCCATCCGAGGACAAAACGTGAGACATGTAGCAGAAAACACTCCACACACTCAAACTTAAATCGTCGAGATGAACCACATATTCATCGGATGGCACAAAGTTGTGCACTAACAGACAGCAGTTCCTAATTTCAAAGATTATCCACTCGCATAACAGCTGCCATTGGCGACCAAAGATATTATTGTCCAATCATCTAACAATTATTCATGAAGCCATCCTCTAAAATTACTGGCAAAAAAAAAAAAAAAAAAAACCTACGGAACAATAATTACCTGGTGAAAATACTATTTTCAACTTTATCAAATAACTGATAATTATTGTATTAGTTTTTTGTTCTACGAAATATGATTCAGCGCTATAAATATTGAGAAAACTGTGAAGAAATTACGGAGGTTTCACATTCTGACCAAATTATAATTCACATTTGTAAATGTAAATGTTCCTAACCGGAAACGTCTCACGCTATGAAATTCTGACATAACGTTCTCCCGACATAACCTAATTATATTAAATATATGTCATATATTAATTTTTATGACGAGGAAACGTTACCAATATAAATATAAGGGTCGTATGTCACATATTAAGGAAGTATTTAAAAACCAACCTGTATTAACATGCAACATTCTGTCAAACTTTGAGCGTACACAAACGAACAGAACGTTTTTATATATCGAGAGTTTCTAAACAAGAAACGTAAACTAGATAAACTAGAGAAGAGTTGTCTAGGTTTAATGTAAAGCTGGCGCCAAATGTAGATTTCAAGATCAACACTAAACACAATACTCAATATGTCGGAACTAGCCGCAGTGAAGCGTTTTGTGGTTTTCCGTTGATCAAACCAGTTATCGCTTAAATCTTTAAATTATTATAAAGCATAAACAATAGATACAAACAACAAAGAAATGGTAGAAATATTTCCTTCGTATGAGGCGCAGCATTGATCTTAAAGAATTGTAATTTGTACCTTACTGTTGTAAAATTACGTTGTAACTTGCTAAGACACGAAGTGAAAGTATAAGCTGCTGCGTGACTTTCTTACGACTTCTCTTTTCAGTTCTCGGAAAACGCCCGTCAGAACGGGATAAACCGTAACAGCTTCTTCATATTAACTTCAGGTTCTGTGCGAACACTGGTAGGAACGCCACAAGATGTTCACAAACTCGAGTTGTTTTAATTTAAAATCAATTCAGTACACCGCTTCGTAGTTATGTCTAATATTGAATTCAAGGATATTGCTTAGTTGCCTGGCACCGACTGAGAGTGCTGTAATAAATTTTACTTGCATCAGGACTTACTTTGCACGTAAGTGAAATGTGACACTGATTTGAATTCGCTTGAGCTCACAGATAATGATCCTATAATATCAATGTTGTTCATTCACCTTTACTATGAATTTTAATCCATTTCTTAAACACACGATAATTCTGAATGTTAAAGATCTTGTTGTAAGTAAGCCACACGTATTAAATTTAAATTCTGATATATTTCCAATAAAACATCTACCAGTGGCGTAGTTGTGTCACCATGGGCCCCGGAGCAAAAATGACATTGGGGCCCTCTTTAAACTAAAACTATGCAAAACTACTTCATCATTAGTTCCTTACCGCGTACTGGAAGACATAATAAGGCAAACCTAAATATTAATAAGTAAATTATTATGTGTCACGCAGCAGATAATATTTCATTGTACTCTCAAATATAATTATAACTGTGAAAGTTGGTTTGTTTGTTATGCTTTCATGCAAAAGTTACTGGGTGGATTTGAATGAAATTTTGCAGAGGGGTAAATTTGGACCTGGGTAGGACATAAAGATAAACGACCTCTTGGGATAATTTCCGAAGTTGCTCCATACTAGGTGAATGAAATCGCAGGCATAAGCTAGTAAAATATAAACAATGAAGAAGTATTACTTCAAATGTTCAAATGTTTGTAGACGCCGGCCGCGGTGGCCGAGGTGACTGAGGCGCTCCAGTCACGGTCAGCACGGCCACTACGGTCGGGGGTTCGAATCCCCCCTCGGGCATGGATATTTGTGCCGTCCTAGTTCGTAAGTAGTTCATAAGTAGTTTGTAAGTTTAGGGACTGATGACCCTGTAGTTAAGTCCCATAAGCTTAACAAACATTTGAACATTTTTTTTTTTTTTTTTTTTTTTTTTTTTTGTAGACTACGGGGTCAGCAGTCCGTAAACTTACAAACTACTTATGAACTAGCTAACACTAAGGACGGCACAAATACCCATGCCCGAGGGGGGATCCGAACCCCCGCCCATAGTGGCCGTGCAGACCATGACTGACACGCCGCAGTCCCCTCGGTCAGCGCGGCCGGCAAGTATTACTTAACCATGAAAACATGGCCCCCTGCCGCGAAGCAAACCGGGAACACTCAAGTCCGCGGTGCCAGCAGGAGGACTATTGTCAGTACCGACATCTCACTGTCGCTAAACTCCCCGCTGTTAGGTCATTGCTCCGTACCGATCAGCCTAATTTCGTTGATAGCCCAATCAAAGAAGGAAAATAGGGGAAGTATTCGTGTAGTATGGTTTCAGAAAAGAAAGTTGGCGGATTTTGTTTGCTGGAATACTTTGGTTTGAGCCCTTACCAGGCTTCATGAAGTATATATTAATGCCTGGCCAGGAAAAAGTAATAAGTAAAATTACTAAGTTGACATCTTCACTTATTATAGTGGCGGTGGGGTACAGGGTAGTGTCTTGAATGCACAATTTACTATTGTGACAAAGTAACCATATTTTCTCTACTTCTTGTACGAATTCACTACACTAACAGTTGAGTTACCATAATAATACAGTTCTGTAATAATACATTGTAGAGACTTCATATTCAAATGTGGTCACACTGTCTACTGTCAAACACAGTGCTTGTATTCAGCACCATTCACTGTTATTTCGCAAAGATTGACAGGGACGGCAACTCCGACTTCAACCGACAATACGCTGACGATGGCAGGGTCCACGTCTTAGCAGACAAGCAAAGGACCTTGTTATGTTTATATTCTGGAGTGCGAATAATTTTTGGATTTCACTTCGTGCGTTTGAGGTGTGTTGGTCAGGGTTCAAATGTTCAAAGTCGGAAAACCTTCATTCAACTAAATTCTTATATACAGTTGAACTTCGGTTAGCCGAAGTAATTGGCGGACATGAAAGTGTTCAAGGATCTACGGTAACTTTTTTCGAACGTCGCTCGCGTAGGCCGAGGGGCCCCTTGAGCTCGGGGGCCCCGGGGCACTGCCCCGCCTAGCCCTATGATAGCTACGCCACTGACATTTACATCTACATGGAATACTCTGCAAATCACATTTGAGTGCCTGACAGAGGGTTCATCGAACCACCATTATACTATTTATCTCCCATTCCATTCTCGAATAGCGCGCGGGAAGAAAGAACACATGAATCTCTGCGTTCGAGCTCTGATTTCTCGTATTTTATTCAGACGATCATTTCTACCTATGTAAGTGGGAGTCAACAATATCTTTCGCATTCGGAGGAGAATGTTGGCGATTTGAGTTTCGTAAGGCTGAATGATGGATGGGAATGAATTCTGGTCCTGATCAGAATTAAGTTAATGTTTCAATTACAGTTAACGTCCAACCTGTATCGAATTAACCTGATTGAAGTCCTTTATTTTTAGCTAAATATTTGAATATGTCTGCACCTATCGATCTTTCATTTAGCGTTCGATAAGGTTCTCGCTATACTCACAACTGTTCCAACGAGTATTTTGGACACTGCAAATTACCGTTGCAGTTGCGTTCAGGGCATGCATATGCTCGTTGGAAGGACACTGAAGATGATCATTATGTGATCGAAATCGATCTGTGGTTTTCTAAAATAAAACATTAACGGCCAATGCTGCTAATTACATCTGGTGAGTTCATCATTGTGTGGTCGTGGAGCACCTCAAAGTAATGGAATCGAACCTCAAAAAAATCCTGCCTAGCAGGGCATGTGCTGCTTTCTTCAACTACAAGACTCTCAAGATCAAGCTGGCTACCACCATCCAACATATAAATTTCAATAAACAGTGTTTGGTGAAAAAAGTGGTCCCAAGGTATGTGTTAGGATATTTCAACAAAAAAGTAAATACTATGACAACAGCTATGAGGAAATGTCAGGTCACAATAATTAGGAGTGAAATCAGGAAATTATTTGTGAAAAAAGAAATTATCAGTGCAAAATTATTTGACGCACATAGTGATTTGACTAGGCTTGTATCTCCTTTAATGTTCGACTTACTTTCTAATAGGGTAATAGAAACTGTAAACAAGATGAGTAACACTATGAGGCACACACATGACAAAAAAATTGCAAAACTAGTTGAACAGTCGACTCCTAGTGACGTGATTCATGATTCTGATTTTACCTTTTACCCTAGGGTTTTAAACTTAACTGACATTGTTTTTAATCAACACGAAGAAACGCTTTTGCACAAAGGTCTCAAATATAACATTTGCAGGGGTCTTGACAGTAAAGCTATAAAAAACACACTGGCTCATGTCAAATTTGCTATGGACAGTAATAAAATTCCGAAAATAGAGCAAAATAAAATAGCTGTGGGTGTAGATAAAATTATTGAGAAGGAAGGGAAAAAGAAAACTGTTGCAATTAACAAACATGAGAAAGCAATAGTAGATAGTTTGAATAAAAAATTACGTGAAAATGACGCTATAATCACTAAAGCTGATAAGGGCAACACAGTGGTAATAATAACTAAGGAAATGTACGTTGGAAAAACTATTACTTTTTTCGAAGAAAATGATATCACATTAACCGTTAGGGATCCAACCAACGAAATTCAAAAAATGTTAACCGAAAAACTAAAGTCATATACCAGTATTGTCTCCCCACGTGAGATACAGTCTCTTAAAGTAATGAATCCTAAAACACCTAAGTTAAGAGCACAGATTAAAGTGCACAAACAACTGAAACCTATTAGGCCTGTGGTCGATGGTAGACAAGGACCGTTATGTAAAATAACTAGAAAGTGCTTAAAAGTCTTAAAAAAACATTACAAATTTGAACAACAATATTCTATAAAAAACAGTACGCAATTGGTCAACACTATAAAAAATGTACCCATTACAGAGGATATGACTTTTATTTCGCTTGACATTGTAAATATATACACAAATATTCCTATTCAACAGACAGTGGAGATTATTGCAGACAATCTTAAAAGCTACAGCAATATGTCCCCTATGGAAATCTTAGAATTTATAGACTTACTTAGTTTCTCTTTGAATTATAATTATTTTACCTTTGACGGGAAAACTTATGTCCAAAAGGACGGGGTTAGTATGGGGAGCGTGATTTCAGGTTTTATAGCTGACATCTTTATTAATCATTTAGAAAACAAATTTTTTAACCTCTATCCAAATTTAGCCAAAAAGATAGTTTACTATCACAGATATGTTGACGATACATTGCTGCTCATCAAAGGTAATGACAATGACATAGACGAAATAGTGAACAAATTCAATAACCTACATCAAAAAATCACGTTCACTATTGAAAAAAGTGTGGATGGCAGTATCAATTTTCTAGATCTTACCATAAAGAATGACAAAGGTAAACATGCATTCAGCATTTTTAGGAAACCACCGTGTACCGACTCAATTATTAATTACAATTCCATTCATCCGGACTCGCATAAAAGAGCGTACTTTCAATTTGCCTTTAATAGATTGTTTAATTTATGTTTGTCCAAAGCAGATCATGACGCTGAGCTCAGCACTATACGGTACATTGCCAAGAATAACAATTATCCGTCAGACTATGTCACTAATATTTACAAAAAGATTGCTAAAAAATATGAAGAAAACAACACCCATCACCAAATAGTGCAGTCTGTTTCCCCCAAGAAATATGTTGTTTTACCTTATTATGGAACCATCAGTTCCAGAATTGCTGCCATTTTTAGAAAGCAAAATTCAGTTGTTTCTTTTACCACAGAAAATAGTTTAGGACGGCTTTTGATTAATAATATTCACAAAACAAATTTCCTACATGAATCAGGGGTATATAAAATTTTATGTGCTGAATGCAATGCTTTTTATGTCGGACAAACAGGTAGACGATTGGAAACTAGGTTTCGCGAGCATGTGGCGCTGGACAGGAAAGACATTGCAGATAAGTCAAATTTCGCCGCACATCTGGTGACAACAGGACACGCACCCCCTGATTTAACTTCACAACTAAAACTCTTACATCGGGGGTCAAAATGCCGATTTCTTGATATCCTGGAAGAGATGGAAATATTTGCCCACCAAAAGGTGCACGGCAGCATTATGCTCAATGAACAGACCCTGACAAAAAGTGCGCACTTTTGGGAATTCTTTGCATCCTGGCTGAACGCCAAATAAAATGATGCCGTTTATTATGTCCGACATAACATACACAATGTCTGGTCCTTTTATATGCACACGCCATATGCTTACAAGACGAGCACATTCCCCACACTTCATCTACATTGAGTGATATCAGCTTTCTTTTGTCATGCTATTTTAGTTTACAAATTTTTAACATTAAATCGCACCACCTGTTGCGACTCTAACCTTAGATATTATGTTTTATACTGCTTTGTGTATACTAATGTATTGCTGGTTACGAATTTATGTAACGTGCTTCAGGCGCGGGCGATGGGTGTTTTCCCGTGTGACATCCGTGTTAAGTGATCTCTTTCGTTGTGACATTTCGTTGCGTTTTTTTGGCGTTGGATCGCGCCATAATGTGCTGCTTTGTACTTTTGTTGTGCTTTTTGCATGCTTTGCTAACTGATGTATTGTTATACTACGATTTTGTGAATTACATGTAACGTGCTTCAGCACGAAACGAGTGCATTCCCTTGACGTCATCTATAATGAATGATATCTACGTTCTTTTACGCGATTGTTTATTTTATATGTTTTAACACTAAATCATACTACTCTGTACAACTTAAGCCTTTACGTTAGGTACTCTGTATGCTTTATTTATACTTTGCTTCTGACTGATGTAATATTTATACTGTACTGTAACTTTCTTAAAGCTATGTAACGTGCTTCAAGCACGCAAAACGAGATGGCGCAGCAATTAACCTTCGTTACTTTGTCATAAAACATTAAAAAATATATCCCCTTACTCTTCTTCGTCCTTTTCAAGAATTTGCAGCGTAGTTACAATCAATGTATAAAGAGTACTGTCTTTCATGGTACTGCTCATTTAAAAATATTTTAAAATGTTTTTATATTTTCCTGTTTAAATAACTTACTACGCTAGTAGTATCTATAATTAGCATAAGACGCTTAACATCATACTCTTGTTTGTTACCTGATATTTTATTTATTTCTGTATGCTGTTTTTCATTTTTATTGATTATTCAGCCTATATATCTTATGTATAAAAACACATTTTAATTTTATTTGGTCTGCATAAAAAATTTGTGGAACATCTAAGTAATAGAGGGCGTTAATAACGCCCATCCCTACAGCGCCGCTGCATGACGTTTGTAAGCAGCGCGCTTATTTCAAACTTTGACACTGCAAATTACCGTTGCAGTTGTGTTCAGGGCATGCATATGCTCGGTATGTATGGTGTCTGTATATTATATTTAATGTGGTATTCCAGTTCAATTTGTATTTGTGTGTATTCCATACTGATCTTTGATATTGTTCTATAGTTGGAAGGACACTGAAGATGATCATTATGTGATCGAAATCGATCTGTGGTTTTTTTTTAAATAAAACATTAACGGCCAATGCTGCTAATTACATCTGGTGAGTATTAGACCGTTAGTGAACTTAGAAAAAAACTGTTTTAATATTATTCGCGTACACACTATTGGTCACTATGAGAGCAAACAGCGGAAAACTGCTAACAATACCAGTAAATCCCTTTTATATGGCTACACGGAACAAAATAATAGCTAATGTTTGCACTCCATGCTAGTAACCATTCTACTTTGCCCCTCTGATAATCTTGCTATTCCTAGAAACCATAATTACAAATTCCCATAAGTAAGCTACGTCGTAAATTTAAATAACACACTTTAACAACAACAAAAATTTGCAACAAGCGGTTATATCGCCCTACCACCCGGAATGATATCCACGTAATTTATTAATAATATCCTGAAACCCGAGTTATAATTTTTTTCTCTTTTATTGTAGGATGGGAAATATAACAATTAAAATATAAGGTTTGCAAATGACAAGCAAGAAAAGAGGAACTATTTTTATGTCTTCTCTTAGGGATTGCTAGAGAAGGAGATAATGTTGGATCTTTTCATAGGGATAGTTTGTTGCAGTTTTTTCTTCTATGTCATGACGCAGATGGTTACAAAGATCTTTACAATAAATGACGCATCATAAGAATATAAAAAAACTTGAACACAATTCCAAATGAACACAATCACAATTACAATAAAATAAACATTTCTTTTCTTCTGGCACTCTTGATCGATGTATTGTGAGGTCGTCTTTGCCAATGGTACCTACATCATTTTTTTTTAAATTTTTGACAGTCTTCGTGAGATCTGAGGTTGCACGAATGACGCTAATTGCAGACCGTCTGCGCGGGTGCAAAGTGATGGCAAAAATGATTATATTCATTGTTGTTGATTTGTGTTGTCTCTTCATTGCTTATCAGCACACAGCATACTGATGTCCTTCAATTGAAAGTTGGTTAATGTGACATCACCACACACTTCTTATAACTGACAATGCCATTTCTATTTCTTTCAATGCTGAGACGTTGCTCTTCTTTTAATTTACTACGTGAACGTTCATATTAAGCCAATGTATGTTGCTGCGTCTTCTGATGTTTTACAGCACCAGTTAAAACCATTAAAGTCAAGATCTTCGAGGTGTACAATTTCTTGCAATAATTAACAGATTGTGTTGTCTCTTCTTCTAACTTGACAACACAATCGATGTCACCTTTCTCGCAACTTGCGACATCTGATAATCATGGTCGTTGGTCTTAAATCAAGATAGTGTTGTCACTTCTTGTAACTCGACAACAAAAAACGTTGACCTCTTTGATGTCACCTCTTCTTGTAACTTGAGACATCGGTCCCTCTAGTATTCAACTTTCAAATATCATTTGAAATTTTCCATTAAATTGTCCATTGTCTCTAAGAGAAAGCGACAATCTTCTGCCTTCAACATGGGCACCGACAGGTTTGCATGACGACGAACTCGCTGCATTAGAAGCGATGGTGTATGACTCGTTCGCTCTCGGCAAAGGCGATGATGTCACAGACTCTCGATCACATGAAACAAGAAATCGTATAGAAAAGTCACAACATAAATTATACATCGTCCATGGGTATCAAAAATAATTGAACCCCAACTATATAACTTCGCAGTAAGGTTCTTTAAAGGTTCTTGAAGTTCTAATGATGAAAATATAGGTTGTATCACACGGCTTCTGTCTATGCAGTACGTTTACGGTTTCTGTCCATGCAGTACCTTTTGATACACCTGTTAAAATAACAACACATGTCACTGTTTCTGTCTTGTCAGCATCGCTTATTGATCACTCTTGATAAACACTCTTTAGTATACACTAAATGATACCATGCGTCATAAAATCATGCCTAACATTAATACAACTATCAGTACTCGTTGTATCAACATTTACAAATAACGAAAACTAGTTGACCAGTGCGAATAATTCGCACTCTATCCTGATCAGTCACAGAGAGATAAGATAATAATGCAGAAAAGGCAGGTGCAAGTACATATGTATAAAACATAATAAAACTTTGAATATTATTACCATATATTAGTCTCATTATAGGAAATTTATATCATTAATTACCATATGATTAACTGTGTAACATAAAAAATCAAATATTGAATTTTTCATGTTTATTTTATTTTTTAAAAACTTGTTTATTTTATAAAAATTCTTTAAAAACAATGTTACGAGTCATATTGTGATCGTTTACTTTATTGCTGTATGCTTCTTTAGCACAAACATAAATATCACTGAATGAGCGTACTGGTGAAAAAGCAGTATACAACGTATGCTTGAACAAAGTGAACAATTAAAACAGCTGTTTTGCATCGACGTCGTGTGTTTCATGTAACTGTTTTTTTCTTCTGATGAAGTTGTCCATAGTGGCAACGAAACCTAGGTCAAGCACCTAAAAATTACGGAATCGGTTGGCTGATATAAAGAATTGTTAAAAACAGAAATATCGTGATAAATTACGCTCGCGTAAAAAATCTAAACAACTGCATGAGCTGTCGTGCCTGTTAGTTAAATTACGTGTGTAATTTTTCGTCGTTACATCGACGTTTATTAACGAAATCGTGTGATAAACTATGCTTGCAACAAAGAAGGTCTTTGGCTTGCATAAAGAATCTCAGCAACTGCATGAGGTGTCGTTGATGTCAATTAAATAGATTGTCAATAGACGGCACCTCCTACATTGCTTTTATATCGGCGCACACACTAAATTGATACTCGGCGCAATGGCTGACGAGACCGTCCAAACAAGCCTATCCAGTTGTGACCCTTATTTACCCACCAATTAACAGAAGAGATATCTTATGTTGCTAGCTTTCATCGTGAACTGCAACTCAGCGTAAAGCACTGTCTAAAGATGCAAATGCTTTAGTATCTGTCGGTATATTTTCATTTTATGGACCATTAATTACCGAGGTGCTTCGCCAGCGATAACTTATATATTTATTTTTTCTGTAATACCATTCGAAAATAACAATAACGCCTTGGGATATACTAGTGACGTGAAAAACACATCACGCTCATGAAACATTATATTCAGAAAGGCTATCTAATGTATTTTAAGACGTAGCTTTGGTCGACATCGACATAAACATTCAGGATCCACAGACGATAAAGTATGCGATCAGTAAACTAGTCGCGTGACAATCCCAGCCTAACATTGCGAGTACAGAATCAGTTCTGTTCACTCCATAGATATTTCTACTCTATGTATGGTCAGATACATGAAGTTCACATCCCAGTACAGTAGTATAAATATTGCGTGCGATTTCAACGTAGTCTTTTCAAATAGCGGAAAACAACTGGCACTTATTTTGAAGTTTCTAAGCAATACTAGAGTTTAACAGCATTATCTGATATTAATGATTTATGTAGCAAGTACTTAGGAAGGAGCAAATGGTCGAAACTGCAGTGGTCTACATTGTAATAAATGTAGGCCCTAGGACAATGATGAAAATGTAGTGATTTAATTAAAAAAATTATCATAAATTTTGGATTGAGAGTGTCGATTCGCGCGGTTATGTCGCGCATCGTAACTGCAGTTGATAGGGTAACGTTTGTACCGTTGCGCAATAAATTTATCACGATACCGTTCTTGAACTCTCGGTTTCTGTGTTGTGTTGTTTTGTATTTGACATGTATATTGTTTTGAAAACTTTTTCCCCGCTTTGTTATCTTAGATTATTGTGTTGAAGCAGTAACAGGCACAGAGCTTTCAAACATTTACTTGAATCTTCTGTTAATCCAGTCCTCTTCCTTCCTCTGTGCATCACCTCCTCTTTCCTGTCTTCGTTCACCTTGTCCTCCACCTCTCTTAGTTCTTCTCTCCTCTACGAAAATATTCCTTTATTTAATGAAATTGAAATAAAACCACTGTCTTTCTCACTAGTTCCAGTTGATTTTGAGAAAATGTTTCTAACATTCGGGAATTTCTAATTCACGGGAAATGGCTATCAAAATTTCTCAATACATTCCTGCACCACAAGATGGCTATCAGGGTCTTCTGCTTCATCCTACAAAAGCTTCCGTTTGGATCTTCTTCTCTGTCCTGTTGTTCCATCATATTTCATATTTCTTTCTCTTCTTTCTGCTCCTCTTATCCTCTCTTTCCCAATATCTTTTAGTGCTCGTACAGTGCTCACCCCAGCTTGAAATCCGAATGCCTTTAATACCTCACACATCTTTCGGCAGGAACCGTCTAATTTCGAAAGCTCCGTGATTCTATTAATAGACTTACTGAATGAGGTCATCTGTCCCTAGATTTACACACTATTCAAGGACAACAAGCACACCCACGCCCAAGGGAGGATTCGAGCCTCCGGCGGGAGTGATGGCGCAATCCTTGTCCTTGACATGGCGCCTCAGACCGCGAGGCAGCTTAGAGATGTTGAGGGGCAGCAAGACAAGAAAATTTTAAATCTAATTTTGTGTAATTCTCGAAGATGAGATGTGGGGACCACCAAATACCTGACCCTTTTGAATCAAATTCTAAACAGTGCCGAAGTTCATTGTATAAGAAGCTGTCTGGAATTCGAGGCCCCATACGTATGAAAAATTGAAACACAGGTACCTCCAACCCATTTGTCGCGTCGAGACATGCGAGTCAACAATGCCACGCGCTAGACCGCCACGCAGAATGAACACGTGATCACTAGGAGTTGGGGAGACCACACGGATGTCGAGGTTTCTATTATGTCTAACACATGGAAAACAATAACTGGGGTAAAGTCTGTAATTATCGACACAAATACGTACAAATCTTTTTATTTTTATTTTTTTATTTTTTGCTCTCATTGTCGCTAGAAGCAATAATTTGGATAAAGTCTGCCATTATGGATACAAATAAGTACTAATTCTTTCTTGCTCTCCTTGTCACAAGCGCCTTTGTTAGATTTGAAGAGAGAAGTTGAATAAATAAAACTACTCAAGGATAATGTTGTCGGACAAGCCATTTACTTTTTTTTAACACATGCAAAACAAACACCAGTCTGAGGAATTACACGACCTGCAGCCGCTTCTCGTCCTATTGACTCTAGTAAATAAACGCTCTGAACATCCATGTCTGACATTGATCTGTTTAACGTTCTAACACATTTCTGCCATGCATTAGGTGTTACTTCGGTATTTCAATATTTTAATTTATGTAGATTGGTTTTATTCCCTTGTACGACATAATTTTTAATCTCTTTCCAGAGAAGTTCAATAGGGTTCAGTTGACAGTAGTATGATGTAATTCATAAAACAGTTTTGTCCATAACGTACGCATTTTTACTGGACGATATCCATCATTCACGTTTCAATACATCATTCAAAATCTTTTTATTATTTTTTATTTATTTATTTCATAAGCTGGGCTATAATTTTCTATTTTCCGATGTTTCCCAGTTTATGGCATTGGCATGGTGCAATTTTGTATAGATTAACAAAATGATGGCGAAAGACCTCTGGAAAACCAAGGTTCGAAGTACTTTGTGTTCGCTGTTTCGTGAAAGTAACCGGTAAATTTCGACCCAAAAGACCACAAACACTCGTCCATAGAACCTGCTTTGCGCCCAATATGCGTCATTATTTGTCGTTTCCCCGTCTCATAATGGTGCTTTATTTACGATAGTTATCCCAGACAGAAAGGTTTGCTCAGCTGATGACACTTGTGGTAAATGGAACATCTCCCTGAGTAACTCCCACATTGCAGTCAAATAAAATAAAAATATAGTGATTAATTATGGAACTAGGCTGGTAGGGACATTTGTTTCAAGGGATTGATTTTTCATACTAGCTGAACCCCCGCTGCTATGCATGCGTATGCTGGTTTATCTGAACCAGTTGTTATTTTTTAATCCTGTTGAAGAATCCATATCTTACGTTTCGTAGTTATAGCTTGAAATTTGACTTAACAGCACCATATTTTTGAAAATAAATTTTTGCATCTCGTATTTCACCCCCTTTTGGTCGAATTTCCAAAAATACCGAAACACGCGTCTTTTAAATATGAATCCTGAATCCAAATTCGAAAATTTGTAATTTTAACTTCAAAATTGCCTAAATAGCAACAGATTTTCGAAAACCACCCCCTCTCCAATTTAACCCCCTTGATGGTTGAATTTCCAAAAATACCGAAACACGTATTTTTTAAATCATAACGAACAATACAAATACCAATTTTTGCCGCTATAGCTTCAAAATTGTCTTGACAACAAAGTGTTCTAAAAGAATTTTTGATCCCCTCTTTTACCCCCTAAGTTTTTGAATTTCCAAAAATACCGAAACTCATGTCTTGTTAATCCTGATCAAGAGTCCATATCCTAAGTTTCGTAGCTATAGCTTGAAATTTGAGTTAACAGCAACATAGTTTTGAAAATCAATTTTTTGCGTCACTTATTTTACCCTCTTATTTGTTGAATTTCAAAAAATGCCGAAACACGTGTCTTTTTAATTCGAACCTTGAATTAAAATCCGAAATTTTGTAGTTCTTGCTTCAAAATAGTCTAAATAGCTACGTATTTTCAAAAAAACGTTTCATCCCCTATTTCACCACCTTACGAACGGCATATCGAAAAATCGCTACTTACATGACGCTTACAGCGTAAGATTAACACCCTCTACAAATTTCAAGTGTCTATCTTCTGTGGTTTGGGCTGGGCGATGATCAGTCAGTCAGTCAAACGGGACACTTCCTTTTATATATAGAGATACTCCGATCCAGTTGCTCAATTGGAACTTTATGTATGTCCATACGGCCAAATTTAGAGATATAGAGACCAACGCCGGTCATGTGAACTTACATGAAGTTTGAATCAATAAACTGGAGAGGAGTTTTCTTATACGTATCAGAAATTACAAAATCTTAAACATGGCTGCAGTTCAGCAACATTGGAACAAGATCAAATTGTGAACAAATTTCAGTCGACCAGTTGCAAAAAATGGTTTATATACGTAAACCTTGACCCAGGTTTCGGCAAACGTAATTTTGCCTTCTTCAGAAGATTTACAGTTAGCTCACATTGATGTAGTTGTTAAAGAAAATCAAGTGTCTATATGTGGCTATCTCCATGTCGTGGAATAAAATATAAAATTCTAGCTTAAACCCGCGGCTCCGCTCTCGTGTTGCTTGATTATGATAGATAAGCTACCTTTCAGTAGGGAACTATGAGACTGAATAGTAAGAAGTGTAGATCAAATCACACGTAAAATGGACTCGTTTCCAAGAATCCAATCACGAAATTCAAAAATAATGATTGTAATAATATTACAGATCGATCACTTGATGTAATGCGCGAAACATCAATCGATTTTTTAAAGAGATGTATTAAAAGAAATTTCTTTTTTACTGCTTTATTTATTTATTCTTATATTCTCTTATTCCTAAGCTTATTCTTAAAGAGAAAGAGCTGAAAACATTGTAGCACGCATAGACCAAAGATATGGTCTGTGGCATCACGTTTCGCTGTATGTAACTTACTTGCTATAGAGTAGCTGGACTTCAGTCCCAATTTTTTTTATAATTTGACGACTTTCAACCACCATATCTTTCACCCTCTTATAGGTATCGGCATGGAACTGCTATGGTGTACAACGGGAGACTTCGGACAACAATTACATACAATTCGTTTGCGTACTGTAGTTTTCGCTGCAGAGCGAAATATTAACACACACACACACACATACACGTAGAATTTTATATACACCGATAACTTTCCATCCCAATATACTCCACCCTTTTATCATTATCAACCCTCAAGCAACAATGCAAACAATAAAACCATTTTCAAAGAATAAATATAATTTTCAAAGAGTAATTAATTTTTCCCATTTCGCGTTATATTCTTCAAATTGCTAAATTTCTATCAGATCGCAATAAAACCGTGCCTAAGACCTTCCTCAGGTATAAATTAGTAACTGTGCAAATATTTAAGACTCTGCGTCTTGTCGTTCGGAAGTGATAAGCGTACACCGAACAGACATTCACATTAATATATATATCCGATCGCCATAAAATCGTGCCTACAGCCTTCCCCGGGTAGACATTAGTAACTGTATAAATTTTTAGCTCTTTATGTCTTGTGGTTCAGACGTGATAAACGTACACCGAACAGACATTCGGTGTCCCAGCTATCTTGTCCACTCAAAATATCCCTGGAACAATAACAGCTACTGGAAAACGACTTTCACCGGTATCAATGTACGGCTGGGGCCCATGAATGTACATATTTAGAAAGATTCTAAAGGGAAAGCAAATGTGTTTTTTAACACAAACTTATGTTTTTTTAATGGACACCCTATATTTTTTCTTCAGCAATCCATAGCATGACAAATCACATAAACAATGGCGTTGATTATATCGCAATATTCCAGTTACATCCCGAGATATTGCGACGCGAAGTTGACGCTTGAAATACGCGAAATGCACGGCTAGCGCACGTCCTGAGACTCCCAGGCTGCTCAGGACCTGCGCTAGGACCTAAATCTGGAGACCGGAGATGGATTTCAACCACCTTCCTCCGTCGTCCCGAATACGAGTCCAGTGTATTTCCATTGCACCAACTCGTTCTATTGTGTATTATCTATTAGCTATTTTACGGTCATATGACAGCACCTCAGATGTATATATATATATATTTTTTTTTACTAAGAGAATACATAAATGTTAATGGAGACGGTATAAAGTATATATTTTTCTGTGTTGAAGACTGTGGTAAGTTGGGTGGAAGATTTATATTGGAAGTTATAGGAAGACATACTGTGCTGCAGATAAGTTATAGGAAGACATACTGTGCTGCAGATAAAATCACGACCGCTGTTCAAATTAAAAGGTAAGAAACTTCTTAACAGCCAAACCGGTTGAAATTTGATTACGCCGCTTTGGGATAACGTAATGCGGCAGCTCGGAATGCGAAGCACGTGTAGTCACCTCCCGCTAAACGTTAAAAACGCCGTCCTCAGCGTCCAAGGTGACGCCCACCGTCTTTCTCTATAACGTCCGTTAACTTTTTTAGGATATTTGTATATGCAATATTGGATATTTATAGGAATATTAAGGTATTTATCAGCTCGGGCATTTATATTTGGGAAATTATTAGTGTATATATGCAGTTATCATAGTAGGAAATTAGTTTTTTTCGGACATAAAGAATATTTAAATGCAAAGTAAAGAAGGAAGTAACAGCATGGAAGATGCAATAGTCTCTGATATATTCTCCATGTTGGTGTATATAAACTAAATTCCGAGATTGGTACAATAAAAATCTGCTATTATTTCGGTTCGGTTCGGAAGTGCGTTTATGATAAGTTTACATTAAATTTTTATTTCAATTACGGCTGATGAAGATAGAACAGTCGAAATCAGATCGCGTCTAAGATCGATACGGAATAGCGTGAGAAATGAGGCAAAAATTGTAAAACACGGACATATTTTAATCAGATAATGTGTGGAATTGAGTGACATCAATAGCGATGAGAACTTTATATTTTCAAGGTTGATTAGGTATCATTTCATCATGTCATTTCATCTGAAGAGAGAACTGTTAAAATATACTGAACTTTTACTTATCGGTACAAACAGGTAAAGAAGATATAAAATGCAGAATGGCTTTGGGAAGAAATGCGTTTCTAAAAAACGAAACTTGTAAACATCTAATGTTAATTTAAATTTTAGGAAGTCATTTCTGAAAGCATTTGTCTAAAGTGTAGCATTATATGGGAGTGAAACGTGGACGATAAAAAGATGATAGAAGCTTTTGAAATGTGGTGCTACAGACGAATGATGAAAATTAGATGGATAGAATTTTGCACAGAACATAATTTAGTTATAACAAACACCTGGTTTAAGAATCACAAAAGAAGGTTGTATACATGGAAGAGACCAGGAGACACCGGAAGATACCAGATAGATTTTATAATGGTAAGACATAGATTTCGGAATCAGGTTCGACAGTGTAAGACGTACCCAGGGGCAGATATAGACTCTGACCATAACTTGTTGGTTATGAACTGTAGGCTGAAACTGAAGAAACTACAAAAAGGTAGGAAAATAAGGAGATGGGACCTGGATAAATTGAAGGAACCTGAGGTTCTTAAGAATTTCAGAGGGATCTTTAGGCAACAATTGACAGAAACGGAGGAAAATAAAACAGTAGAGGAGGAATGGGTAAAATTGAGAGATGAAATAGTGAAGGTAGCAGAGGACAAAGTAGGTAGGAAGGAAAGACCTACAAAAAATCCTTGGATATCACAGGAGATACTAAATTTAATCGATGAAAGGAGAAAATATAAAAATGCAGTAAATGAAACAGGCAAAATGGAGTACAGACGACTAAGAAATGAGATTGACAGGAAATGCAAAATGGCTAAGCAGGAGTGGCTAGAAGGCAAATGCAAGGATGTAGAAGAATGTATAAATAGGGGAAAAATAGATACAGCCTACAGGAAAATAAAAGAAACATTTGGAGATAAGAGAAACAGATCTATGAATATCAAGGACATTGATGGAAAACCAGTTCTCAGCAAAGAAGGGAAAGCTGAAAGGTGGAAAGAGTATATAGAGGGACTCTACAAAGGAAATGAACTTCGAGACAATATTGTAGGAAGGGAAGAGGATGTAGGTGAACATGAAATAGGAGATACTGTACTGAGAGAAGAATTTGACAGAGCCCTGAAAGACGTAAGTCAAAACAAGGCCCCTGGAGTAGATGATATTCCCTCAGAGTTACTGAAGTCTCTGGGAGAACCAGCCATGACAAAATTGTTTCACCTGGTGTGTAAGATGTATGAGACAGGTGAAGTATCCTCAGACTTTAAGAAAAATGTTATAATTCCCATCCCTAAGAAAACAGGTGTAGACAGGTGTGAAAACTACAGAACCATCAGTTTAATAAGTCATGGCTGCAAAATATTAACGCGAATTATATACAGAAGGATGGAAAAGCTGGTAGAAGCCGACCTCGGGGAAGATCAGTTTGGGTTCAGGAGAAAGGTAGGAACACGGGAGGCAATACTCACTTTACGGCTTATCCTAGAAGATAGATTAAGAAAAGGCAAACCTACATTTCTAGCTTTTGTAGATTTGGAGAAGGCTTTTGACAATGTTGATTGGAATAAACTCTTTCAAGTTCTGAAGCAAGCAGGAGTAAAATATAGGGAACGTAAGGTTATTTACAACTTGTACAAAAACCAGACTGCGGTTGTCAGAGTTGAAGGGCATGAAAGGGATGCAGTGGTTGGAAAGGGAGTAAGACAGGGTTGTAGTCTTTCTCCATTGTTGTTCAATTTGTACATTGAGCAAGCTATAAAGGAAAGCAAGGAGAAATTTGGAGAAGGAATTAAAGTTCAGGGTGAAGAATTAAAAACATTGCGTTTTGCCGACGACATAGTAATCCTGTCAGATACAGCAAAGGACCTGGAAGAGCAATTGAACGGAATGGACAGTGTTCTGAAAGGTGCATATAAGATGAACATTAACAAGAGCAAAACTAGGGTAATGGAGTGCAGTGTAAGAAAATCAGGTGATGCTGAAGGAATTAGATTGGGAAACGAAGCAATAAGGGAGGTAGATGAGTTTTGTTACTTGGGCAGTAAAATAACAAATGATGGTCGCAGTACAGAGGATATAAAAAGCAGAATGGCAATGGGTAGAAAAGCGTTCTTGAAAAAGAGAAATTTGTTAACATCGAATATTGATTTAAACCTAAGGAAGTCCTTTCTGAAGGCATTTGTATGGAGTGTTGCCTTGTATGGGAGTGAGACATGGACGATAAACAGTGCGGACAGGAAGAGGGTTGAAGCTTTTGAAATTTGGTGCTACAGAAGAATGCTGAAGATTAGGTGGGGGGATCGCGTATCTAATGAGGAGGTACTGAACAGAATTAGGGAGAAAAGGAATTTCTGGCATACCTTGACTAAAAGAAGGGATAGATTGGTAGGACACATTCTTAGACATCAAGGAATTGTGAATTTAGCGTTGGAGGGAAGTGTGCGGGGAAAAAATCGCAGGGGAAGACCAAGAGATGGATACAGTAAGCAGATTCAGACAGATGTAGGTTGTCGTTCTTATGTGGAGATGAAGAGGCTTGCTCAGGATAGAGTAGGGTGGAGAGCTGCATCAAACCAGTCTCCGGACTGAAGACCACAACAACAACAACAGATCACGTAACTAATGAGGAGGTGCTTAACCGAATGGGGGAGAAAAGGAGTTTCCAGCATATTCTAAGAGAAGGGACTGATTGGTTGGACACATTCTGAGACATCAAAGAATTGTCAACTTAGCATAAGAAGGAAGCGTGTGGGGTAAAAATCGTAGGGAGAGACCGAGGGACGAATATAGTAAGCAGATTCAAAAGGATGTAGGTTGCCGAACGTATTCTCAGATGAAGAGACTTGCACAGGACAGGGTAGCGTGGAGAGTTGCATCAAACTATTCTGAGGACTGAAGATTACAATAACAACAACAACAAATATTATTTCGCGAGTGTACCTTTGGTGCGAACATTATCCGAACATTTAAAATACGGAAATCTTGTTACGGGAATGTATCATTGTGCAGTATTATTAATTTCGAATATTTCGAATATAAAATAACAGTGCATTCCGTCAAATGATAGAATTTAAACCCGACCGGAGCGAGAAATGTGTTAATAAGTGTTCCAAAGCTCCTAAATGAATGTATCGCCAGGAAATGGTAAGTAATATCTCTGACTAAATAATACAAAAGAAATACGGACTAAAATTATCTTGAAACAAGGCATAAAATTCAGAAAACTGATGAACTTTAACCAAGCGAAGAATCGTCTTGCCTTGTCCATCGGGTGTTATGACCCAAATCCTTGAAAACTATAACTACATGGCTAGGCTTAAGTGCAGTAGAAACGAAGGGAGGTGGGTCATATCTCGAAATCCGAGTTCTGATATTAATCGAAATTCTCAAGTACGGAAAAGCCATGACCAGTGAAGTGCCCTGAGAGACACTCTGTAGTGTACGCAAGACCATCAAGAGCAAATGGCCTGGGCTGCTCACGGAGGGAGTGTTTTTGCTCGATGATAAAGCGCGTCCACGCGCCACCAGGGTCACATAAATTGTACTGACGAAATTCAAACCTCAAATTTGGTATGTCACGGGCCCTTACTAAACTAAAGTAAGAGTAATATCGTTCGATTCAGAAGTAACGATCGGTATTTAAGACAAAAATACGTTTTCCCTTTAAAAACTGTTACAAATCAGTATTAACGATACTAGTCGAACTTATGCTACATCGTCTTCATAAATGTAGGTTGCCGGATTTTTGTTGTGTTGCTGTCGCAGTGTATAACAAAATTGAGCAGGAGTGTCTTGACTGTTTGAGTTAGGCTGTGGTGATACTATGTTTTCGTATCTCAGCTGTAGCGACAATGTTTCTTCTACTTTCTTTTTACCCCTAATGTTTGAGAAAGTTCCAAGGTACTATGATTCAGTTTCAGTTCTACAGTTGAAGTGTCAAGATCGAACAATTAGACGGCGCATTTTTTTCTTTTTTTTTTCTTTTTTTTAGCTGAAAGATTTTTAAATATATGTATTTTAATTTTTTATCAGTAAGGGCGGTAATAAATAAGAACATTAAAATAAATGAAACCGGGATGTCCGAACATGAAAGCAATTTTTCGCGATACCGGAGATTGTCGCAAAGACAAAATTTGACGCGGAACACGGAAACCGATCAACAAAGAAGAATAATGTAATAGAAGAGATCAGATAATGAATGAATCTTATAGGATAAACAGGAAAATATTAGGATAGGATTAAAAGTGATGAACATAATACAGAAGTAATGAATAATACTCGGCAAGTGTTGGATTACAGTAGATTTTTTGTACTAAAATTATACATGCGACGCTTGTCACTTGCGTATCCGTCCTCCCTTCAATAATTATCTCAATATACTGGCGTTCCAGTATGTTAAACGCTCTGAGTTATAATTTTGTGACTAATACTATAAATCATCGTGTTGGTATCTGGCTACCCCGCCATGCTTTTGTTCATACGAAGCTACCTGCTCTTGGGTTTCCCCACGACTTGGCGAAGGCAGCCCCCTCTAGCCGTTGGGACGTAGCTGAGCCTCTTCCGAACGTACGGCCCTGGACGAAAAGCTCGTTACGGTCTCGGTCGCACTCAATGCGAAATTTATGAAATACGTCTTACTATAGTTGCTGTATGATCGCACGACGACATAGGCGGGACGTTAAACTGTGATCTTTCTTCCATTTGTACAAGTCACAGTTTTTTTCAGGGATTCAATGTAGCGTCGCTAATGTAAGCGGTCTTCTCAGTATTGTCAGGATGAAAACTGGGCCGGAATTCGAGGGCTGCTCATTAATAGAACACAACATTTTACGCTTCGAACAGGTTTCTTGCTAACACAAGCTTACACTCAGACTTCATTGGAGTATTCTTCTGTTGATACGAAGGAAGAATTTTCGGAAACTTAGGGTAAGGTGGTACAATTGCGATCATTTCGGACAAATGTATATTCAGAAAAGATGTAATTTTAACTATGACACTTGTTCTTGGATGTTTAATGAATATGTAAAACAAATATTAGAAAATTACAAATGTTGATATAAACACGAAAAAAGATTACAGAATTCAGAGAAATCGATCGAAAATGTACTACACTAGGTACAACTGTGATCACTTCCTGGTAAAATATTGATCACTGGAATCTTTCACATTAAGAAGGACTATTTCCCTCGGGTCAAGGCATACTTCGAGGTGCCAAACATTGCATTTCTGGCAGCTAATCTAGTCACCCTACAAAAAATGTTCAAATGTTTGTATAGCTTATGGGACTTAACTACGGGGTCATCAATCTCTAAACTTACAGACTACTTATGAACTAGCTAATACTAAGAACGGCACAAATATCCGTGCCCGAGGGGGCATTCGAAGCCCCGATCGTAGTGGCCGTGCAGACCGTGACTGGAGCGCCTCAGTCCCCTCGGCCACCGCGGCCGGCTAGTCACCCTTAGCTACTGGTTTATAAGAGTTCGTTAGACTAAGTAACTTCACTTACGTCTTAACAGGTAATAATTTGTATGTCCGTAGCAAAAAATGGTGCATTTTTGGAAAATACAGGAGCAGCTATAGAAACCTGCTACACTACAACGCCACAGAAAGGCAAGTGCTACCAAATGGTGCAAGTGCAGACAAATGGCACGAATTGATCGGAAATATACCTATATCGAATTTGTACCACCTTACTCTACATCAGACATAAGAAACACATAGAACATTCTAGAAATAGTAAATATTAAGAATAAATTTTTATTCTGCCAATGGAGCGATTTGAACCGGGAACCGCTAGCATAGCAATCTACGACGCAGACGATTGCACTGCACCACGTGTTCCGTCGGAAGAGTCGCTGCATTATTCAATAGAACACGCTTTCTAATATTCTACAAAGTTGTAAGGCCATCGTCATACGACAATGTGATCATGTACGACCTACACATGTATAATGTATACCGAAGATACAAAACTTGATACATTTAAAAATTGGATTACATAGTATTACATCTATTCTATGTGTCATGGGGAAATAGTTACGTACATTAAACAAGAATAGGAAGTTAAAGGTTTCGGTGTAACTGCATTTAGAAAGTGATAAAAAATTAACTTACAATATTGATCTATCATTTGTAACTGAAATATATTTTAATACAGTTTGGAAAGGAAATGATTTTTTTTCACTGAATAGGAAGGGAAGGCCGGGTAAGATGAGAAATCAGAGATGAGCAATTTTGAATTTCTCCGATAACACAATAGCTGTTGCCACGTGCACTGTGGTATTTGCTACTTTAGCCCTTTCAGACCCAAGGTTGTAGGTCACATGATATTAATATAGAGAGGGGCGTTATGATACAAAATACATACAGTAATTCATTACCAGAAAGGTAAGGTAAGGTAAGGTAAAGCAGTCAACAATCCGAAGATTGGTTTGAACACACAGTGCTTTACTAGGCATGGTCCTATTTGGAGGTGGTATGCCGTTGCCTTCCTCCAACCTTCGAACTGACTTACCCAGCCAGTTATAGGGGGACGTAAAGTTTAACGTGGGTTCCGAACCACGGTGCAACTCGGTATTTTTCACATGAGCAATACTGCCAGAGGTGAAAGAAGTGGAAAGTGACAGATAAAAATTCTAGGACATGACGGGGATCGAAACCGCGACCATTGGACTTGTAGTCTTGCAATCTACCACTGTGCAACAGAGGCGCACCAAAAAGAGAAATATATTTATTTTCAAACATTTTGTACCCACACAGTGGTCTGTTTTGGGACTTCACTACCAGTTTTTATGATCTGAACCATCACACACTAGTATGCCATCGAAGGAAATGATGTAATAACATCACGGGATCATAAAGATCAACTGGCTGTCAGATATGACAGCTTCACATGTCAAAACAAGAAGATAAACACCTTGTCAACAAATCTTTCTTGCCGTCATTGGAAGTGCACTGGAAGTTTTCCGACTACTGGTATCACACATGTAGAAAAATATAACTAAAACACGTTGCACCAAAGTCTATTCACGATTGTGTGATGCATGCTCGAACTTCCTAGCTTGAATCACAAAAAAATAAAGCGTGCGAAACGACAACCGCACAACTGTGCGTACAGGGCCTGAAAGGATTAGCGCGCTGGACATGTTTGTCGATTTAACTGCTTGGTCACTTTGTTTTGTTCACAACAGAGGCTTAAAAGTGCATGCTCTTTTTGTAACAGTTTTTCTATACTACACATAAGATCCGCGTTGTTATTGTTGTTCGGCTTCAGTCCGCAGACTGGTTTGATGCAGCTCTCGACGCTACCCTGTCCTGTGCAAGTCTCTTCATCTGAGAATACGTTCGGCAACCTACAGCCTTTTGAATCTGCTTATTATATTCGTCCCTCGGTCTGCCTCTACGATTTTTACCCCACACACTTCCTTCTACTGCTAAGCTGACAATTCCTTGATGTCTCAGAATGTGTCCAACCAATCTATCCCTTCTCTTAGTCAGAATATGCCAGAAACTCCTTTTCTCCCCGATTCGGTTAACTATTTCAGTCTTGGTGGTTAGTGTTACTAACCACCTCTTTTCGATCACGGTACTTCTATTCCACGCCATCTAGCGATAAACGGTTGAATTAGTTTGTCCGTTTGGACTGTGCTTCAAAACAAATAACAGATTCCGGGTACATTGCATGAATGTCAGTGCATACCAGTTGCATTGAATATAGCGCTAACGTACCTTGTCTCGAGTGTCTGATAAAAACATCAATACAACGGGTACGTAACATGTTTTCTGTAATGTATTTAATTGAACGTATTCTCATAGACCTATTTTATGTGTGTTGTCATGCAGGTACTGTTACTTTTGTGTTTTCACTGAGTAGTTACAAAGGGAATGTGGTGGTTTGCTTACAAACCACCATGACGGTGGCGGGTTAGCTTATGGATGTAAAGTCATTTTTTTCACATTCTTTACAGTATGTCGTGCCGCACGCGCCGCTTAGGAGAGAACGAGATTGGACAATACTTGTTTGAAGACATCCCTTCAGGTAACGAGAGCATTTGTTGCTCTGACGATGACGAAGAAGAGGCAGAAAATCAGTCAAATTCGATGGTGTTGGGTGATTTTAGTGGAGTTCAAAGTGCTCCTGACGACAGTTATGATTCTGATGATGACCTCCCTTTGTCTGCTGGTTACAACGGACGCCTGATTCTACAGAGTCTAATACAACATGCCGGTTATGATTGCTCCAAAATGGACGAAGGATTATGGAATGGATATACCTGGTGCGTTTTCTGAAAGAGTGGGTGTGTCAGGTCAAATTCTAAGCATGGAGACCGTGACCCTCCATTCCCCCATTTATTACTTTGCCTTCTTTGGACTGAGCATTTACAAGATCTTTTAAGTTTCCAAACTAACCTTTACGCTACTCAAACCGGAAACCCATATACACTTATCACAACAGCTTTATGTTTTTATTGCCTTGAATTTGGTGATGGGTATAGAAAAATTGCCGAGCTACTGAGATTATTGGTCTTCAGCGCCTCATTTGCATGGCAGATATGTTTCGAAGTTCATGGGCTTCAACAGGTTCAGTTGGCTTTTGAATAACTTACATGTCAATGACAATACTGTAATGCCCAACCGAACTGACCCTAATTACGACAAACTGTATACAATTAGACCTCTACTCGCCAAACTGCACAACAATTTTCAAAAAGACTATAGGTCATCTGAGAGAGTTGCAATCGGTGAAAGCATGATCAAATTCAAAGGCAGAAACTCCCTAAAACAATACATGCCACGAAAGCCGACGAAACGTGGATACAAGGTGTGGATGATGTGTGCACAATCAGGTTATTGTCTAGCTTTTTATATTTACACAGGCAAACAGGGTAGTAACGTTGAAACGAACTTAGGTGGAAACGTTGTCAGGACGTTTTGCGAAACCTTGAAAAATAAAAATCATAAGGTTTATTTTGAAAATTATTTCATTAGTTACCCTTTGCAGGTGAAACTACCTGAGGACCAGATTTTCGCTTGTGGAACCGTGAACGCAAATAGAATGTTCTTGCCAACGTTAAAAGATGACAAGCATCTACAAAGAGGTCAACATGATTATCGGGTTAGTGACACAAACGTAAGTTTGCTGAAATGGAAAGACAAGAGATCAGTATTGATTCTGTCAAACTATCATGATCCGACGAATGTGCGAAACGTAAAACGCAGAGAGCGTGATGGTAGCAGTACTGAAGTGTCTTGTCCTCAGGCCGTCATCGACCACAACGCAAACATGAACTGTGTCGACAGCTCAAAGGAAGCTATGCTATTGACAGAAAATCCCATAAGTGGTGGCATAGGATTATCTTGATTGTTGCGTTGTCAATGATTTTTTTGATTTATAAACATCTGTAGTCCTCTTGACGCCCAGGCCTCGACAAGCTGATTCTGAAAGACTTCCGGAGAGAAGTATATCGGGGCCTACTGGCACCAGCATATGTCAGAGACAAACACAGGCCAGATTCAGCGAACAGCAGCCGGCTTCATCTCCAGGACGTGCATTTATAAAACGCCACAAACCTACAGTCCCGCAGGAAATTCGTCTAGAATCCAGTCGCCATCAACCTGAAAGAAGCACATCAAGAAGATGCTGCAATTGTAGCACTAACATACCTCCCGTGCGTACTGTATGGCAGTGTAGTACACGTAAAATGCCTCTTTGCTTACGCAAAGGTAAAACATGTTTTGCAGATTTTCATAAGAAATAATTTGTTTTTGTTAGTTTTGTACGTTTGTAATGATGATTCGTCTAATAAATAACGTTCACAATCATCCTAGTATTATTTATATCAATAGTCATGGTGGTTAGCGTTAGTGACCACTTCAGTCCCTGAAAGCCTGAATACCTATATTATGTTTCTTTTAATGTCTGTGATATTTCCGTTGCTTCAATGAACAGACATTGGTAATTATGTTCCTATTGTACAAGTATGAACAGACATTGGTAATTATGTTCCTATTGTAAAAGTGTGACTGAAAGAGTTAAGCACCTCCTCATTAGTTACGTGATCTATGCATCTAATTTTCATCATTCGTCTGTAGCACTACATTTCAAAATCTTCTATCGTCTTTTAATCTGAACTCCTTATCGTCCACGTTCCAGTTCCATACAATGATGCACTCCAGACAAATGATTTAATAAAGGACTTCCTAACATTTAAATTAATATTGGATGTTAAGAAGTTTCGCTTTTTAGAAACGCTATATTTCCCATAGCCATTCTGCATTTTATATCTTCTTTACTTCGGCCATCATAAGTTATCTTGCTAACCAAATAACAATCTACTACTTTTATTGTCTCATAACCTAATCTAATTCCTTGAGAATCACCTGATTTTCTGACATTCCATTCCATTACCTTCGTTTTACTCCTGTTAATGTTCATCTTATATCTTCCTTTCAACACACTGTCCATTCCATTTGTGGTGTCGCACAAGTACAAAGTGCGCGCCACCTACTTTCGCCGCGCGCCGCCACGCATGCACGGCGCGGCGTTCTTCGGACGGAGATAGCAACCCGATAGGACCTTCGTAAACAGATAGGCACCAGTGAAGACTTTGCTATTGTACAGGCACTAGGCAGGCCTCTAACAACTATGTATCAACATTCTGCAGTACTATGTAAAAGTTAAGTATTGTTACATTCTGTGCAATATATATATCTTTCTAATTTACTCGAGTGTTTATAGTTTCTGGCTGCTCCCCTCCGTACCTGCACCAGCGTGTCGGTCTCATTCAACTCGGCCACCGACACCTACGACGAGACTGGGACACAAAAGCGGCGACGAAGTTGGGACACAAAAGTGGCGACGAGGAGTGATAGAACCTTGGACCAGCCCGCTTGCAGCAGCCAGACAGCAGCAGTCGGAGCACGCTAAAATCGCTCCCGCCCACCCACCCTTATTATAAGATTTTTGGGGGAACATATTTTGTTACGTGTTTTGTGGACTTTTTTGTTGCAGAGCGAGCCCTCCTTTCATATTGCATTTGTGTGTTATCTAATTTACTTGTATGCGCGGCGCCTAATCGGTCAGCATGGCCACTACCCCGAACCCAAACTTAATGGAAATTATTCAGTTGCAGACGGCGCAAATTACACAACTTCTCCAGGCCGTGTCGCAGTTGACGACGCAGGCTGCTCACCAACAACAACTGTCGTCACATCAGCAGCCCACACCTGCCGCCGCACCGCTTCCGACGTTCCGCCAGTACAACGAACGTGAGGAAGAATGGAGTGACTATTTCGCGCAGTTTCAAGAACTCGTCGCGGCTCATCAAATTACAGGTCAGAGAGTGAAGAACCTTTTCTTATCGATTGTGGGCCCCCAGACTTTCGTACTATTGCAAAAACTTTTCCCTCTCGCATCTCCTCGTGATGTAGACTTTGAACAAATTGTAGATGCACTGAATGCTCATTATGAGAGAAAAGTTCTTGTAGCCGCTGCACGATACCGATTTTTCAGACTTAAAAAATTACCGCAGCAGTCACACCAAGAATGGATCACGGAATTGAAGGGCTTAACCCGCCAATGTAAATTTACTTGCTCTTGTGGACTTTCGTATAGTGACGTGATGTTGAGGGATGCGATTACGCAGAATATTCAGGACCCCAGAATTAGAGCAGCAATTCTGAAACAGTCTGACCCCTCCTTAGACAGTGTACTGCAGCTTATAGAAGCGCATGATACTTTTGACTTAGCTGATGTAGAAATGCAAAGCCATAGTGTAAATTCAGTGCGCCGCAACGGACGCTTTCCTAGCCGTAGTTCTCAGTATAGCACTAGTGATTCTTATTTTTCTACCGGCCGTGCTGAACAGACAGTGAACAGTAGCCAGTGTAAAAGTGCGACGCAAAGGTCGCCCCATCGTGTTAGAAACAGTAATTTGAATAACGGGCGCCAACGCTCATTTCAGAAAAATGTACGTAAATCTTGCCCCCAGTGTGTGTCTCGCCACAAGCGTGCTCATTGCCCTAGTCGCAACGCAACCTGTTATCAATGTGGCAAATCGGGGCATGTGCAGTCTGTGTGTATGCAAATTAAAAACTCAAAGAACAGTAACGTTAGAAACAGTGCTTCGCAGAGTGCGAGAACAGTTCATTCTGTAAATGTTATACGGGCTGTGGAATTGAACAGTGCTTTCCTTGGATCTCAATTTCAAGAAAGTAGTTCTGCGCCTATGGCAAAACTATATAGTGCACCACGTAGCAAGCGCCAACGAGCGCGTAAAACAGTGCAACGGAAAAGGGTTCGGGACAAGCAAAATGACTATGAACAGTGCATTCCTGTAGTGAAATTAGTGCCTTCTGCAACTGCTCCTTGTAATAGTGCCCAGTACTGTGTAGCTAGTGACAGTAGAATTGGTGTAGCTACTCAAAGTAATTTTAGTGCAGTAGCCTCGCATTGCGCGGACGCCGATCCGGCGGTAGTGTCATCTAGTGACAGTGTTGTTAATCCGCTGTGTGCCGAGTATGCGCCGCTCCCTACCGCACGCAACCCGCGCAAGCGCAGAAAACAATATGTATTAGACGTTGCCCACATTCGCGCACCTGTCGTGCGCCAGAAGCACAAACTGTTTGTGACTCTTTCGATCGAAAATAAGTCTGTGCAATTTCAGCTTGATACTGGTTCCGCTGTTACCTTAATTAATAAAGATACTTATGAACTTCTGGGTTCGCCAAAATTGTCGCCGTCACAGCAAGTGTTAACAGCTTATACAGGTGAAAATATTCCCGTGTTAGGAACGTGTAGCCTGCCTGCCTCTTTTCAAGGTGTTACGAAAACAGTTGCTTTTGTTGTTCTTCAGGCCAAATCAACACAGAACATTTTTGGACTAGATGCTTTTGACTTGTTTGGTTTATCAATTCAAAGAGATGTGCTTCAAATTTCGTCAATAGTGCCTCAGGATAAAATCAATGCATTGTGTGACAAATACAGTGACTTGTTTTCGCCGGAACTAGGTTGTGCAAAAGACTTCGTGGCACATGTAACTTTAAAAGAATCTGCAGTTCCAAAATTTCGTAAAGCTAGACCAGTGCCTATCGCCTTGCGTGATACAGTTGCCGAAGAACTTAAACGTTGGCAAGATAGTGGGGTGATTTCTCCTGTTTCTGCGAGTCAGTGGGCCTCGCCTATAGTAATTATACCCAAGCCGTCAGGAAAACTTCGTATCTGTGCGGACTTCAAATCAACTGTCAACAGTCAAACAATTGTAGACACTTACCCCCTGCCCAGACCTGACGAACTAATGGACAAATTAGGACAGTCTCGTTTCTTTTCCAAGATTGATTTAGCAGAGGCATACTTACAGATTCCACTTGATGACGAGTCAAAAAAGTTTTTCGTCATTAACACTCACATGGGCCTTTTTCAATTTCAACGCCTACCCTTTGGCAGTTCTTCCGCCCCCGCTATTTTTCAACGCTTTTTGGAACAGCTGACAGTTTCTGTACCGTGTTGCTCGAACTATTTAGATGATATTGTGGTATCCGGACGTACAGTTGAAGAACATTTAGCAAACCTGGAGTGCCTTTTCAAAGTTTTGACTGCAGCAGGTCTACGTTGTAATAAAGCAAAGTGTTCGTTTTTTCAAACTGAAATAGAGTACCTAGGCCATGTGATTAATGCCCAAGGAATACATCCCTTACAGTCACATCTTCGAGCAATCAAAGACTTGCCTCCTCCTAAGAATGTGCAAGAATTGCAAGCAGTAATGGGAAAGCTTAACTATTATTTCAGATTTATTCCCAATGCCTCTCAGATTGCAGCTCCACTGCATCGCTTACGTAGGAAGAATGTTCCTTTTGTATGGTCTAAAGATTGTCAGGTTGCCTTTGACAACTTAAAGTCTGCACTACTCAGTGATGCATGTTTGATTCCCTTTGACCCCCAGAAGCCTGTAGTGTTAGCAGTTGACGCCTCATCGTACGGCCTGGGCGCTGTAATCTCACATCGTATTGGATGTCACGATCGTCCTATTGCCTTTGCATCCAAGCTACTGACGCCGACGCAACAGAATTACAGTCAGATAGAAAAGGAGGCCTTAGCAATCATTTACGGCGTCACAAAGTTTCATCATTATCTCTATGGCAGAAAATTCTATTTGTTGACAGACCACAAGCCTCTCACGTCGTTGTTCTCACCCACAAAGCCGATTCCGCCACGTACGGCACAAAAGCTTCAGAGATGGTCCTTGATATTGTCTAATTATCAGTATGAGATTTTGTACCGACCTACCACTAAACATGCTAACGCGGACACACTTTCCCGACTTCCGGTTGGCCAGGATGTGTCGTTTGATTCTTCAGAAATGGCATGTTGTCAGATAGACTCCAGAGATGCTTCCGCTGTCGCAGATTTCCCTTTGAACTCTCGTCGGGTTGCACAGGAAACGGCTGCGGATGCAGACTTAAGTGTGGTAGCACGTTTTGTTCGCTTTGGTTGGCCTGCCAGAGCCAAAGACATTGATCGGCCTCTGGTTCGACGTTATTTTGCACAACGTCATGCATTATCTTTAAGTCAGGGTGTACTGTTGTTGCATACCGACAACGACCAAGCAAGAGTGATTGTTCCTCGTTCCCTGCAACGTGAAGTGTTACGCCTCCTGCATCGAGGACATTGGGGCATTGTTAGGACAAAGCAACTGGCCAGACGTCATTGTACCTGGGTTGGTATGGACGCTCAGATAGAGGACATGACGTCACAGTGTACTGTTTGTGCTGAGCATCAGGCGGCTCCACCGCAACGTTTCTCAGACTGGCCACGCCCCAAGGGACCATGGCAACGTTTACATATTGACTTTGCCGGACCTTTCTGGAACACGCGCTGGTTAATTGTTGTAGACGCTTTCAGCAAGTTTCCTTTTGTGATTGCCATGAACTCAACGACAGCTTCTAGTACAATCAGTGCCTTAACATCAGTGTTTTGCATCGAAGGCTTGCCTGAAACTATCGTCAGTGACAATGGACCTCAGTTTGTTAGTGCGGAATTTCAACAGTTTTGTCGTGTGAATGGCATTCAGCATATTACCACTGCACCTTTTCACCCTCAGTCCAATGGTGAAGCAGAACGTTTCGTTCGAACATTCAAGTCACACATGGAAAAGATGAAAGGTCAGCACTCCAGGCAGCAAGCTCTTCAAATTTTCCTGTCTACGTATCGGTGCATGCCACGTGACGGCCCGTCTCCTGCCGAGCTGCTACACGGCCGCCGTCACCGCACTCTCCTTCACCTGCTGCAGCCTTCCACGCACCGAGTCGGTTCGTATGGCGCTACGCGTTTTCAGGTTTCTACGCCGGTGCTGTACAGGGTGTTTGCTGGAAACAAGAAGACATGGTTGCCGGGCACCATTCAGCGCGTGCTTGGTCGCAATATGTTTATTGTACGTTCTTCCACAGGGTCGGAGCTGCGGCGCCACGCACACCAATTGCGCCTGCACAGGCCGCGCGATCCTGTCTCCGGTTTCTTGATTCCAGACCCAGTTCACCGCCAGGGAGCACAGCCACATCGTTCGTCCCCGGACTACGAGATCCCTATGGACGTCGACGTACATCCGACGCAGTCGTCGCCGCCGCTGTCGCCGCCGCAGATGACAGCGTCACCGAGAGGGACTCCGGGACCGTGCGGGCCCCCCCAGCTTGGGCCACGCACCTCAGAAGATGACCTGCTCCCTCTGGGCGGGGGCGGGCGCCCTTCCCCAGGTTTCGGCGGGTTCCCTGGAGGATCGCAAGGCGGATGCCGGGGCGCGGACGGCGTCTCGATCCCGGCCTCAGCTACGACGCCTGTCCCACCAGTAACGCCCCCGCCCAGGCCCTCCTCCCAGTGCCGTCGCCGTGGCCCTCAGCCCTACGCCACGACGGCGCGGCGGTTTGGGGGGGAGGGGTGTGGTGTCGCACAAGTACAAAGTGCGCGCCACCTACTTTCGCCGCGCGCCGCCACGCATGCACGGCGCGGCGTTCTTCGGACGGAGATAGCAACCCGATAGGACCTTCGTAAACAGATAGGCACCAGTGAAGACTTTGCTATTGTACAGGCACTAGGCAGGCCTCTAACAACTATGTATCAACATTCTGCAGTACTATGTAAAAGTTAAGTATTGTTACATTCTGTGCAATATATATATCTTTCTAATTTACTCGAGTGTTTATAGTTTCTGGCTGCTCCCCTCCGTACCTGCACCAGCGTGTCGGTCTCATTCAACTCGGCCACCGACACCTACGACGAGGCTGGGACACAAAAGCGGCGACGAAGTTGGGACACAAAACCATTCAATTGTTCTTCCAGATCTTTTGCGGTCTCTGAAAGAATTACTAAGTCATCAGCAAACCGCAATGTTTTTATTCCATCTCCCTGCACTTTAACGCCCTCTCCAAATTTATCCTTCCATTCCTTCACTGCCTCCTCAATGTACAGTTGAGCAACGTCGGGGAAAGGCTACAACCATGTCTTACTGCCTTCCCAACCTCCGCGTCCCTTTCTTGCCCTTCGACTCTAATAATCGCTGTCTGTTTTTTGTATAGGTTGAATATAACTCATCGCTCCCTATCTTTTACTCCTGATACCTTCAGAATTTGGAAGAGTGTATTCCAGTCGACATTGACAAAAGCTTTCTACAAATCGACATACGCTAAAACCGTAGATTTGCCTTTCTTGAGCCTATCTTCTAAGATAAGTCGTAATGTGAGTATTGCCTCCCGTGTGCCTACATTTCTCCTAATTCCAAACTGATCTTCCCCGAGGTCGGATTCCACAAGTATTTCCATTCGTCTGTAAATAATTCGTGGTAGTATTTTGCACCCATGACTTATTAAACTGATAGTTCTGTAATTTTCATACTTGTCTGCACTTGCTTTCTTTGGAACTGGAATTACAATATTATTCTTGAAGTCGGAGCGTATTTCCCATATCTCATACATCTTGCATACAAGGTGATATAATTTTTTCACGACTGGCTCTCCTAACGACATCAGCAGTTCAGACGGAATATCATCTACTCCAAGCGCCTTGTTTCGACTAAAGTCCTTCAGCGCTCTGTCAAACTCTTCTAGCATTATCATATCCATTATCTCACCTTCCTCTACTTCGTCTTCCATTTCTAGAATACTGCCTTCATTTCCTTTCTCTAGGCCCTCTATATATTCCTTCCATAGTTCAGCATTACCCTCTGAGTTCTTGATATTCATACAGCTGCTTTTTTTGTTTCCAAATATCTCTTTTATTTTCCTATCTTTACCCTAGTTATATATTCTTATACGGTTCTGCATTTGTCCTCTAGCCACTCCTGCTAGTCCAGTCTGCAATTCCTGTCAATCTCATTTTTCAAACGATTGTACTCCCTTTTTCCTGTTTCACTTGCTGAATTTTAATTTTTTCTCCTCTCATCAATTAAGTTCAGTATATCCTGCGTTATCCAGGGATTCCTATTAGGCCTTCTCCTTCTACGTATATGGTCCTCTGCAGCCTTCACTACCCTGTCTCTCAGGGCTATCAATTCTTCTTCTACTGTATTACGTTCCCCTGTTTCAGCCAATTCTTGTCTAATGCTCCCTCTGAAACTCTCAACCATCTCTGGTTCCTTTAATTTGTCCAGGTTCCATCTTCTAACTTTTCTACCTTTCTGCAGTCTCTTAAGTTTTAATCTGCAGTTCATAACCAATAAGTTATGGTCAGAGTCTATATCCGCCTCCGGATATGTCTTACAGTTTAGAACCTGGTTTCTAAATCGATTCCTTACCATTATAAAGTCAATCTGGTACCTTCCAGTGTCTCCTGGTCTCTTCCACGTATACACCCTTCTTTTATGATGATTAAACCAAGTGTTGGTGATCATTAAATTGTGCTCTGCGCAAAATTATACCAAGAGATCTCCTCTCTCATTCCTTTTCCCAGTTCATATTCACCTACTACATCTCCTTCTCTTCCCTTTCCTACTATCGAGTTCCAGTCCCCCATCACAATCAAGTTTTCGTCTCCCTCAACTTCCTGAATGATTTCATTTATCTCCTCATACGTTCTTTTGGTATCCTCAAAATCGGTCGCGCTAGTTAGCATATAAACTTGCACTACTGTGGTTGGTGTTGGCTTCGTGTCTATCTTAACTACGATAATGCGTTCACTATGCTGTTCATAGCAACTTACCCGCAGTCCTATTTTCTTATTCATTATCAGACCTACTCCTGCGTTACAACTGATTTTGTATTGATAACCCTGTACTCAACTGACCAGAATTCCTGTTCATCCTGTCACCGAACTTCACTAATTCCTACCATATCTAACTTTAAGCTATCCATTTCTCTTTTCAAATTTTCTAGCTTACACACGCGATTAAGGGTTAGAATATTCCACGCTCCGACCCGTAGAATGCGTGTTTTGTTTTTATGGATGACGTCGTCCTCCTAAGTAGACCCTATTCGGTGATCCGAATGGAGTTTTACTTCCGGAATATTTTACCCAAGAAGACGTCATCATTATATAGACATACAGTAGAGCTGCATGTCCTCGGGAAAAGTAATGACTGTAGTTTCGCCTTGCTTTCAGCCGTTTGCTCTAACTGCATGGCAAAGCCATGTTAGCTGATGATACAAGGCCAGCTCAGTCAATCATCCCGACTATTGCCCCTTAACTACTGAAAAGGCTGCTGCCCCTCTTCAGGAACCAGGAACCACAAGTTTGTCTAACCTCTCCACTGATACCCCTCCACTGTGGTTGCACCTATGGTACGGCTATCTGCATCGTTGAGGCACGCAAGCCACCGCACCTCTGCAATGTCTGTGGTTCATGGGGTTGGAGGATTCACGTAATACTTTTACTTTAATGATTATTAGTTGATTCCTCTTACGCCTTATGCATTTACTGATCCTTTAATAACGGTTTAATAAATTTATTGTGTAAGTCTTTGTGAATGTTGAAGTTTGGATACAGTCCAAAATGTCGACTGCGGTTAAGATGACAAATTATGCACGATGACGAGTTTTTTTAATGAAACGAGGAAGGGATCCTACAATAGTATTAAAACTCGTCGACTAAAACTGAGTATGTTGACAATGACTCTGGTTATACCAGATAAAACAAACTGTTTCCTTCGTAGTGGGTTTGGAAAAGCAGAAATGTTTGCAACGTTTTTGATATTTATAAGTATCAATGAAACTGTTTTCTAAAAATATTCATTCGTCATCTTACCCACACCCCATTGTTATCTTGCCCTCCCGGTACGTCGAAGAATGGTAATATCACTAAGAAAAGTAGATCCATCTATAACATCTTCAGTTACTACAGCTTTATCTAAGGGAGATAGATGAAACAATCATTTTTCCATGAATAACTTATTTTATTTCAGGGTAGGGGCCAGCAAAATTTTAATAAACCTGAATGTTATCATATTACCCGACGTTCCACTAATCTAGTATTTCGTGATTGCGAATTGTTCCATTAAGGTCGTCCTCAGCTTTTTTAAGAATATTTTCTTTGTATTAGAAAGTGTTAGAAAGGATGTAATATTTCTGTACTTATATTTATCGTCTCATACGAGGGTTGCAACTTAAATAGTGACAACACTGCTGTGGAGAAGCAATGCGATGTAATCTACAATTGTCAGTCATAGCACACGTTGTTGACATACCTACGTTACCTCAGAACAAATGGACTTGCCCGTCCAAGGTCACCGGCGTGCACACGATCGAGGCAAACACAGTTACTTGTGAGCGATCGGTCTAACGTAACGGTGTCACTATATTTTCGAAACAAGAACAACGGAGTTGGATCAGGATTGAATGTCTCAGTGGTCGTACAACACGAGAGTGCCATCAATGTCTTCAAGACGCGTGCGGGGAATCGGCATTGCCATGAGGAACAGTGGTACGTTGGATAAAAGCCTTCAACGAAGGTCGGCAAACGGTGACAAACATGCATCGGGCAGGTCGTCATGGCTTCTCTGAAGAAGAAGTGCATAATGTTGCCGCGTTAGTGGACAGTGATCGACGCCAGACGATTCGTGAGGTCGCTCACGTAACCCGATTAGCGCGTATGACTGTGCTTCGCATCCTGAAGGAACGCCTGGGCATGCGGAAAATTGCATCACTGTCGGTTTAGCATGAATTGACGGAAATTCAGAAATCGATACGTTAAGACGCTGATCAGACGCACTTGAAACGCTATGAGCGGCAAGGACAGGTATTCTTACGCCGTACCGTAACACTGGATGACATATGGGCCATATCCCACGAGCCAAAACTGAAACGGCAATCGAACGAATGACGTCATTATGGGTCGCCGCAAAAGCCTAGTGAGTCAGTGCCGCTGTATGGTGAAAGTTATGGTGATTCTCGCGTATGACTATGATGGTGTTATCATAACGTATCGTATTCCTCCATGGCAGGCCGTCAATGCACAGTATTACTGTTGGTTTTTGGAGCATCACCTGCGACCAGCTTTGCGAAAGAAGCGGCAACACTTTCTTCGCAACCCATCCATAATTTTGTAAGACAATACGCGGGCATATACAGCGCAAGCTGTGGTTGCTCTGTTCGGTCGATGGGATTGGAAAGTACTGTACCATCAACCATACACAGTATTATACCACAAAGTCATTGTGACTTTGATTTGATTCCGAAGATGAAAGAACCTCTTTGTGGCATTCGCCTCAGAATTGTTCCAGAGATTCTACAGGCAGTAGACCGCTCCATTCGCACCATGAACAGAACAGGCTGTGCTAACGGTATTTTACACCTTCCAACTGCTTCAACACAATGCAGGTGACTACTTTGAAGGTGCAAACATGTAACTCTTTTGTATAGGTTTCGAATAAATAGTTGCCAGTATTTAAGTTCCGTCGCTCGTATATTAAGATCACCTAATTTCCATGATGCTGTCAGAGGGACTAATATTTACCTTTCTACAGTTTCTCTGATATGAATTCCGATGACAGCTGCCACTATCAACAATTTTTATTCAGACACTACCTGTTCCGTGTCCTAAAGCGAATTCATCAGGTGCATATAAAAATTCAAACATGGTCATCGCCAAGGCAGAGGATATACGAGCAGTTCATAAATTAATTGCGCATGAAGTTACAACTTTAAGTCACGAAACCGGAAGTCTCAAAACACAGCTGCTTTGGGAGCTCTTAACAAATATGTTGTAGCACGTCTACGACTGCTCAACATACCGTAGTGGGATTTTTATGCATTTCACAAGCCAAGGATTATAGTTTGTCTTCACTGTTACAGTATTATAAATATATTGTTAACAAATATTTCTGTAGTTGAAAAACTTTACTTTCCAAGTTTTAAAGGTGTCAAATCCATGCCACACAGAGCTATGTTCCAAATGTGGGTCGCAGGCTACAAAGGCATGTGCTTGTAATACGCCCGCTGAGCAGAGTATTCATTCTGGAGATAATACATAATTATCTAGCTCAGTCGACTCTGAAAAATTAATGATTCGGTCGTAATGTTTCAGGACTAACGATTGCGATGTCTGCAGTATTGTTTTTTCACACTTCCCGGCTAAGGAGGCGGGTGTTTGTTTAAGAATTATCTTCTGCACGATCCAGTGCCGTTTCTTAAAATTCAGGCACCCAATTATTTGTCGAGAAAATTGGCCAGCTCTCTCCCGTTTCAACGTTCCTGTCCCTCGTACCTTTCTATATGCAGTGATAAATATCTTGTAATTAGGATAGGCCCTGCTGTGAGACTTTCCCCCTAACATTTGTCCAGTTTTACGGGCGCTACATCTCGCCGTATCGTATATTATGCGAATGTCAAAAGCTTCCTGCAGAAAGTAACTTTCAGCTTCGACAAGCACACACTAACTGTAAATATTTCTTTACTCCACCTCTAATGTAACACAGACGATTTTATAATGCCTTGGAGATGGCGCTGCCGAGTTCGATGTATCAGACCCTCGTACGATATGACTCATAATCAGTTTACCTCTTTGTTCGTTCAGGCTCATGTACCACCATTTATGTTTCTTTCTGCCTATTGGCCTCTTACATAAAATCCTTCATCTTTCAATGTAATTTTAAGAATGCTTGCAATGCCCTCTTCAGACAGCACAGCTCTCTAAAGGTACCATAATATGTTGTAGGAAGGAGCACCAACGAATGTAACATATGCCTTCCTTGCATCGAGCTCTGAAAATCATTTTGATTCATACTGCTGCATCACGGTGCTATACGTACAAGTACTTCATGATGACCAAGTTATTTTAAAATTTCATCTGTAGTCGAAATGTCACATAATCAAATGTATAACAATGGGCTACAGCATTTCTGGGATCATAACTCAAATTTCATTAATAAACTGGAGGAAAATTCCTTTTTAGCATCTTAACATGTTTACAAAAAGTCGGCTGTTACAAGACATATGTGGATGAAATAGGAACATTATTGATAATAAATGACAAAAACAGGCAAGAGATTTATGCCTAATTCAAGGATTCAACAGTATACTCAGCAATATTCAGTTTTATCGCCAGAGAAAAATAGTGAAAGTATGCCCAACATTTACAGAAAGCCCACATTTTACACACATACATCCATGTTCCTCCATGCTATCCTCACATACATATTGCGAATTTATAAGTCTATCCCCAACAGAGAATACGAAATCTCACTGTGCAGCGAAATTGTTTTAGAATGGAACTGAAAAAATGAAACTGTTGCTGGTTCAAGTGGTTTACAATATGCATTCACAGAAGGTCTAACGAAGTTAGGAAAAAATAGAAAAAATGTTTTTTTTTCTTTTTTTTCCCCGCGGCTTCGCTCATGTTGATGTGTTTACATAGTGCCAAAAGCCATCGAAAGTACAACAATTTTGTAACTTTGTTCTTACGTTCTGACCAGGATCATGAGAATAAAAGGAAAGTTTCTAATTTTCCAGTTTAAATATAGACCGTTCCTTGAATAACAGTAAAGACTGTGCTCCTCTATTGAGAAGAAACACGTTGATTACATCGTGACAAGTGCCTTGCTTCAGAGCGCGCTTTTGCTCGCAGTCTGAGGTTCGAATCCTCCCTGGGGCAAGAGTTTGTGTGCGTGTGTGTTGTCCATAGGTTAGTATAAGTAGTTTGTAACTCTAGGAACCGATTCAAATGTTCAAATGTTTGGTAAGCTTATGGGACTTAACTACGGGGTCATCAGTCCCTAAACTTACAAACTACTTATGAACTAGGACGGCACAAATATCCATGCCCGAGGGGGGATTCGAACCCCCGACCGTAGTGGCTGTGCTGACCGTGACTGGAGCGCCTCAGTCACCTCGGCCACCGCGGCCGGCCGGAACCGATTACCTTGCCAGTTTTGTCCAATAGGTTTACAATAGGTTTACAATCATCTGAACATTTCGTTGTACACCTGTGGCGATATTCCATAAGCAAGCAATTTCATTCGAATACGCTTGTCTAAAATGAAGCAGGCAGAGTCATGAAATGTAATAATTAATTCTTTCTACAAGTTACAAAGCTGCCAACCACGTAAAACACCATGGACTAAAATGATTTAAAAGGTACATATCTTGGGGAAGTGAACGATATTTAACACGGTACTGTTCAAGCCAGGTGCCAGACCGCTCCATTTCCACCATGAACAGAACAGGTTACACCTTCCACATCGCTGGCAACTGCTTCCACACAATGCTGGTGACTACTTTGAACGACAGTGACAGGTGCAAACATGTAACTCTTTTGTATAGGTTTCGAGTAAATAGTTGCTACTATTTAAGTTCCATTATTCGTATATTAAGATCACCTAATTTCCATGACGCTATCAGCGGGACTAATATTTACCTTTCTACAGTCAGACTTCTAGTTAGTTCGATAAATGTGACAATATTCATGATGGTTAACGCGTAAAACTTGAAGAAGAATAATATACCTACCGTTGGCGGTCTCCCTTGTATTAATCATCATTAGAGACTGATAATGCCTTTCAGCGTTCAGTCTGGAGCAAATTACCTCTAATAAAATTCCTCCATGATCCCCTATTCAATGCTAACATTGATGCCTCGTCTGATGTTGTGCCTTTTACTTCAAAATCATTCTGCACCGAAACTAAAAAAAAAAAAAAGAGAGAGAGAGAACTTGTCCAGCCGGCGAGCAGACGGAACCATCGCCGGTCGCACCTGGAGCCCAGTACTCGCTGCACGCCTGCGACCTTGCTGCAAGCCGGAAAACCAGTCTGCTGCAGCCCATCCTACTATTTCACACTTTTTGCCACCCTGCTGTGTAAATATTTTAATCTGACTCGACACAGGTTTTTCGCCCATAACTTTTCAGCTCTCGCACATCCGGCTATAATTTAACTGAGGATGAGTTTCTGAAAAAAAGCCCAGATAACGTACCGTCTCAGTTACTACTTAGAACAGGATACCGTATTTGTGTCTATGTTTATTTGTAAGAAGGGGTGCAAGGAGTCGGATATCCAAACAAATTTTGTAAGAGTGTGGGTTCAGGCCTCTTAGAGGCTGTCAGGACCAGATCTTTAGCCTACGGCAGGTAATGGAAAAGTGCTATGAGTGGAACTGGGAATTGTATCTATGTTTCATAGATCTGGAAAAGGCTTATGACCGTGTTCCTAGGAGGAAGCTACTGTCCGTTCTTCAAGATTTTGGTATAAGAGGCAAACTTTTGCAGGCAATTAAGGCAGCAGTTAGAGTAGATGGCAAATTAAGCTCATGGTTCAGGGTAATTTCAGGGGTAAGACAATGCGGTAACCTGTCACCACTGTTGTTCATACTACTCATGGATCATGTATTGAAAACAGTAGACTGGCAGGGCGGAATTAAAATAGATATAAACAAAATAAGCAGTCTCGCACATGCGGATGACTTAGTTGTAAAGGCAGATTCGATTGAAAGGCTGGAAAGTAATATTTCAGAGCTCGATCAGAGGTGCAAGGATTATGATATGAAGATCAGCATCTCCAAAACGAAAGTAATGTCTGTGGGAAAGAGATTAAAACAGATTTAGTGCCAGATAGGAGGAACAAAGTTAGAACAGCTAGACAGTTTCAAGTACCTGGGATGTATTTTCTCGCAGGATGGCAACATAGAGAAAGAACTGGACTCGAGGAGCAGCAAAGCTTATGCAGTGAGTGCTCAGTTAAGATCTACTCTCTTCTGCAAGAAGGAAGTAAGTACCAAGACTAAGTTAGCAGTGCACCGCTCTATCTTTCAACCATCTTTGTTGTATGGGAGTGAAAGTTGCGTGGATACATGTTACCTTATTCATAAGGTACAGGTTACAGATATGAAAGTAGCAAGAATGATTGCAGGTACTAATATATGGGAACAATGGCAGGAGGGTGTCCATAATGAGGAAATCAAAGAAAAACTGTGAATGAACACCATTGATGAAGCAGTTAGAGCTAACAGACTGAGATGGTGGGGTCATGTTACACGTATGGGAGAAGCAAGGTTACCTAAGAGATTCATGAGCTCGGCAGCGGAGGGTAAGAAGAGTCGAGGTAGACCAAGAAGAAAGTACTTAGATTCGGTGCAGAATGATTTTGAAGTAAAAGGCATAACATCAGCATTGAATAGGGGATCATGGAGGAATTTTATTAGAGGTACTTTGCTCCAGACTGAACGCTGAAAGGCATAATAATGATGATGATGATGATGGTGATGATTAATGCAGGGGAGACCGCCAATGGTAGGTATATTATTCTTCTTCATTTTTACGCGTTAGCCGTCACATTTATCGAACTAACTTGAAGTCTATACGTTTAAGAATGTTTATAAAAACAGTTATTTGCTTAATAATTATTGTGATAAAATTAGCACTGGCTTTTCTATTATGAGATGTCTGTGGCTACCGTCCCCGGGACTGGGATGCTTGTCACAAGCATATGAGATGGTTGTCACGTGTTGTTATAACGCGAGAAATTCATGTGTTGTATTCATATAAATTTCTTAAAGTCAAAGGAGCATTTAAGATTAAAATATAACACTCCAACTTCATACTAATAACATAAACACAAATAACTTAGGTGATTCTACAAAATGTTCAGTAATTGAACTTACAGAGTGATATAGACTTAAGAGCTAATATCATTGGCCTTTAAAAGTAGCCTAAAGTGAATATTGTCCGATGATAGAAACCCTAAAAAAAAAAAAAAAAAAAAAAAAAAAATTCAGTACCCAACAAAATTAGTCTTCTTTTTTCTTTTATTTCTTTTTCCTTTTAGTTTTTTTTTTTTTCTTTTCAGCTTGAAGAAGACGCTTTTTGACAATCTTGGAACTTCGATTCTTTTTCCTTTTCTTGTGTCACAGAACTGCCCGTGAGGACAACCAAGCATGTTTTTCGGTTGTTGTTGTTCCTTCGTTGTTTTCTATCTCCACTTGTAGGGAAAGGTGTGATGTCTTTGGCAGAAATAATATGAGGCTAAGAATGTACATTCGCCAAGCCGCTGCAAGAAGGCTAAGACTCAGGCACTTATCCTATCTCATTAATTTCGTTCGTGAAGACGTCCAATATTTGGATTTTGTCTCCTTCGTCCTAGATATCGGCACTTAGAGCAGTAGCTTTATTAGGATTTGAGCGACCTTTTAGGAAACTAGGAGCAAATTCGTAGTAGCTAAAAATGTATCTACCGAAGGCACAAAAACCACAAGCCTTGAAACCTTCTTGGATATTTGAAGGAGTAAACTAAGAGGGAATGAATGTAGAGTCACATAATGTCAGCGTGGAACCTGCGTGATTTAAGACCCACGAATGACTTTCACTATTCACATACTTTCTGACAAAAAGATACGATGGTATCATACTTTCGTGAGTATGGTTGTCCCACGTGACAACCGTTTCCGTGAGTTGTGTGACGAGCAATCCCCAAATACCATTTTGAAATCCTTAGATTGTGCCTTTCATAACGAATTAGAAACAACGCATTCGATTTTCTGTACAGCGATATGTTCTGTAGTTAAGCCTCAAGGTCATAATGCTTGAGATTTTACTCACCAGCACTGCTAACAGATAAATGTGGGTAGCTCCTTACTCACTCGAAGGAAAGAACTGAACCACAGCAGACGCGGACAGGGCTGCGATTCGTTACAAAGTCACCCCTTTGACTGATTTGCTTTGATTTTTCCAGGGAAGCCAAAACAGTCTTGGTCCAGCCCGCCACTGCCCGCACCGAAACTAAGTTTATTGTGCGGTATCGCTCCCTGTATATCTAGTAAAGCCAACCAATGCCCTTGAACAGTAAAAGGAGTCCCTTTACCAGTTCTTTATTAGACACAATTTCTTCGGGTCTGGTTGTCCCAAATGTTCTGTGCCCTTTACTCTCCAATGCAATGCATTCGAAGATTAGATGTGATGCAGTTTCATCACCGTCATCACAGATCCTACATTTAGGGTCCTCTTCTTTTATTCCCATTGTATGTAGGTGTTTTTTGAAATTTCCATGGCCTGTCAGCAATCTAACCATGAGTCTAATCTCTCTCCTGTTCAGGCCCAGGATTGCAGAGCTTCTTTTAAAACATGGCTTTGTCATCATTACCTTGCCATGTTTTTGTTGATGGACTTTGGTCCGATATTCTACGTGCTGTCTTCTGAGCCAGTTACGTAGCTCCAATTTGATCATTGCCTTGGTGATTGTCATGACAGGTTCCGGTCCAATAAATGGAGACTCTGCCCCATCCTGGCTAATCTGTCGGCATGTTCTTTGCCACTGATCCCCGAGTGGCCAGGGACCCACAATAGGTTTACTCTATTGCTTTCCCCTAGTTCCACCAGAACCCTGTGACATTTTGCAACAATTTTAGACCTTGTTGTAGGAGCTGCCACTGATCTCAGGGCTGCCTGGCTGTCTGAATAGATATAGATGCTACGATCTTTGTAGCACCTACGCAAATTCTCCTCCACACATGCCCTGATGGCAGTGATTTCGGCCTGGAACACTGAGGCCAGTTTCCCTAGTGAGATGACGCCCTACATTCTTGGCTGCACCCCGTATACCCAGGCCCCAACGCCTTGGTCTGATTTCGACCCGTCAGTGAACCAGACAATATCCCCCGTACGGTGTCGAACTATTTTCTCCCACTGCTCCCTACTTCCAATTGTTATACTGAAAGGCTTGTTGAAGCAGTAAGGTGTTATAATATAGTCGGCTGGCATTTCCCCAACTTTTTCTATATTTACCTTACTCACTATTTTAGTGTGTGATTCTGGATATCCCAAAGAGTTACAGTTGTTGACAGATTTGAGTCTGTAGGCACCAGCTGCCGCCTCCATCTTGACCCAAAGGTGTAATGGGGGCATATCCAGCATGGTTTCCATCCCAGCAGTTGGTGTGCTGCTAATTCCGCCTGTTATGGCTAAGCAGGCTAGTCTCTGCACCTTACCAAGCTCCTTAGCAGCAACCTGCTGTTCTACCTTCTTCCACCACACGACCGCCCTATAGGTGATCCTGGGTCTAATCACTGTGGTGTATATCCAGTGCATACCCTTGGGGCTCAGGCCCCAATTTTTGCAACAAGCTCTCCTGGTACTTACTAAAGTACCTTTTGCCTTAGAGCAAGTATTCCTAATGTGAGGGGTCCATGTCAGTTTCTCATCTAGGGTAATCCCTAGATATTTCACTGTCCCCCTCACAGGTATCGCTTCATTGAAAAGCTTTAGATTCCAACTTGAGTGTTGAATATGTTTCCTTGTGAATGGTACAACAACAGTCTTCTTAGGACTAACCCCCAGATCCTGTTTTCTGCACCAGTCTTGCCCAATGTCCAAAGCACCTTGTGCCATATTCTTCACTGTGTCAGAAAATTTGCCAAGTATTACTCTGACAAGATTTTCTGCGTATCCTTGGCAAAAGTACTGCCTAGAGTTTAATTCCCCAATGAGATCATTCACCACTAGATTCCACAATAAAGGGGAAAGAACTCCTCCTTGCGGGCAACCCCTAGTGGTGTTGATTACCATTTCTTCATTCATCATGGAAGCCTCTACCTTTCTTCCACTGAGCATGCCCTAATCCACCTACATATAGTGGTCCCTAGGTCATGCATCTCTGTTGCCCTAACCATGGAATCGAAGGTCGTGTTGCTAAAAGCCCCCTCAATGTCCAGGAAGATACAGAGGGCTATTTCTTGAAAGTGTAGTGCTTTCTCCACCTTCACAACAAGTTGGTGGAGAGCTGTCTCACATGATTTACCTGGTTGATATGCATGTTGGTTTGAATGTAGAGGAACCCTACTTAACCTCCTTTCTCCAACATGCACATTAACCAGCTTTTCCAATGTCTTAAGAATGAAGGAGGACAGGCTGATTGGTCTCATATCCTTGGCCTTGGTATGATCAGTTCTCCCTGGCTTTGGAATGAAGACAACCTTCACTGCCCTCCAGACATTGGGACTGATTCCTGCTGCTAGGCTAACCCTGAATAACCTGAATAACCTCCCACTTGTTGCAGGAGAGCTGGAAAAATTCCATCGAGGCCAGGTGACTTGAATGGTTGAAATGTTCCCACCGCCCATCGGACCTTACTGAAATCGACACACTCCTTGGCCAGATCCCAGTCCTCTTTGCGAATACCTGAGAACCGTTGTCTCTCAGGAATCACATTCTGGTCTGAGTTATCCCCCAGAGTATATTGAGGAAAGTGAGTCTTGAGGAGCAGTTCCAGCGTTTCATGTGCTGTCTTTGTATACTCCCCATCCTCCTTCCTCAATGTTCCTCCTGGATTAGTTGGTACTCTAGTGAGGATTTTATGAAGTCTCGCTTGAGGTTAAACAGTCTTCGTACCTGTTTCCTTTGCATTTCCAGGTTATTATTCCACCAAGGCACACTCCTATTTGTGCACTTCTTAGTGATTGAGCAGTTGTCCTGGTATGAGGTCACTATAGCAGAGGTTATGGCCTCTGCTACTTCCTCAAACTCTGCTGGATTCCTTATCGAAGTTTTAATTTCGGATAGGCTGAAGTCAAGGTCTCTCCTATATGTCTCCCAGTCCGTTTTCCTGGGATTCCTATAGGCCATGGTCTGTCTGGTTCCCATTTCAACCTTGAATTTAATATACATGTGATCTGATGAGGATGACTCCAGGACCACATGCCACTGTTTGACGTAACTTCCCATCATCATGGAACCAAAAGTTATGTCAATTACTTCTTCCCTTCTATTCCTGAATGTAGGTTCATCACCCCTATTCAGGATCTCCAAGTTGTTAGATAGGCGAAATTCAAGAAGGTGCTTACCTCTACTGTTGGTGTCCTTGCTGCCCCACGATAGATTGAGGGCATTGGCATCACATCCCACCAACAGTTCGTCACCTTGCCAGTGGCAGGCTTCCGTCAGTCTCCTCACTTCTAAAGGAGGAGGAGAGCTGTCTTCATAAGGAAGGTATGCTGAGGCCAAAACAATTTCCCTCTTGATGCCTTCCTCACGTTGCTGCATCCTGATGGTCACCAAGTCCCTGGAACAAAAATCCATCATTGGTATGAAAGGTATTCCATTTCTAACATAAATGCATGTTCTGGAGTTTTTTAGATTTCTAGCATAAATCAGCTTTCCTCCAGTACCACCGAGGCCCGATACACCCCCTTTGTATAAATAGGTTCTTGTATCAGGGCCATGTCCACCTTCTGTCTCCCCAGGCGACGGCTCAGGGCAGCAGTGGCCCCTTTACTGTGCTGCAGGTTTATCTGTAGCACTTCCAGTCCCCATCTTGCTGCCATTATTGCCTTTAAGGTCTTTGATTACCCTGACGGCGACCTGCGAGAACCCTAAAAACAGTTTCAAGCCTTGCTCTTGCATTGCCTTCAGGGAATTCTCTCCGACCTCCACCACCAGGGTTCGTCCTTCTGGAACGACCTTTTGGTTAATTACCCTCCAATCCTCTGTCGAGGCTTTTGGGTTCTGGACCCTTATTTTCTCGAACAGAGTCTTTGGAGGGACATCCTTAAGGATCTTTGGTAGCCATATTGATACCTTTGCGGTCATCAGGAGTTCGATTGCTGTCTTGAGCAGCAGCTTCGCGTCCTCCCACGGGAATATCATGGGCACCTTTTCCTTAAGCCATTCTGATGAGTGCTCCCCCTCGCAGACAAAAATGAGGGCACCGTGATCTAGATAGACTCTCCTGAATTTAGGCCCTGGACCAGCGTCCCCCCCCCCCAATCTCTTCAAAGAAGGCCATCTGAACGAGCTGCTCCTGCTGCGAGGTGATGCTCACCAGTGGGTATCCTTCTTGGACAACCGCCATTCTAAACACCGAGACTGCAGTACTATAGGTCTGTTTCCCTATTTCCTGCCTCAGCCTTTTAGGATCACGTTTGTCCAGAGAGGAGGGAGTCTTAGATTCCTCCCTAACCCTCTTGCCACCTGTCTTTGACGTCAATGGGGTCTGTGTATCCCCTTGGACCTGAGGCAGTTTCTTTTTGGAGGTGTTGGGCTCAAGCCCTTTTGATTCCCTCCACTTATGCTTAGGAAGCCATTCTTTTCCTTCCTTTTGCTTCTGTTCCTTGAGAAGTTTCCTCCTCTGAGCCCCAGACAAGGCCTTAATCCTAATCTGGTCCAACTCCTCTGTTACAGTTCCCACTTCTTGCTCAGGTCTAGACCCTGATTCAGAAGTAGGAGTGCACTCCATCAGTCCTGATCCCGATGTCTGAGTATCTGAGGTCTCCGATTGCTCCTCAGATTCTTTTAAAATACTTTCTTTCTCCGTGTTCATCTTAGTCCCACGAGATTTGGGGATTTATATGGTCCACACCACGATAACCCCGCACGGTGCAAGGCTACTTACTCAGGGAGGTCGCCCGGTATCCCTGAGGCTCCGTTCGAGACACATCCACCCATGTGCCACGCACCCCTCGGCACGGATCACATCACACCTTTGGTTAGGAAAGGAATTGGGAAAGGACTGGGAGAGGATAAGGAAGACGTTGTGGGAAACGCTTGGTCTGATCCATCAGCTGAGGCCTTTCTGGCAGAAGGTTCTCTACCTTCGGTATAGCCCTCTGCTTCACACAGATACGTAAGCCTCTCCACCGGCACGGACAGTGCTTCGTCAAGGTGGTGTCTCCCGGAGAGGCTTTTAAACTTTGTGACAGCCATAGCGTCTACCATACCAGTTCTCCACTACCAGCTAAAAAAATGGCCTGTAGGAGCCCGAATAGGGCAAAATTTGTTCCTGTTTGATAGAAAAGTGGCAAATCAGCTTTCTTAATTCCCATTCCACCTTCCTCGTCAAATATTTCGACATGCGAACATATTCGCGCTCTTATAATAGAGGACGTTCTAAACCATTTTACCTAGTAAAGAAGGTTTCATGCACATCTTCCTTTCACGGCCGCTGCCTGGATGTGCCCTTCTCCCTTGTCTCGTTTTATACCCATTAGCACTGTCTGTGTGTCACTGCCTTCATTCTTTTATTTCCATTTTGGTTTCTTTATTCTGCCACTGTCTATGTGCTATTCTTTTTTCTTTTAAAATGGTATTGCTTCTTTCTTTCTGACAGTCTTCTCCCTGTTTTTCTTCAGTCACGGTAATCTCCTCTTTATACCTTGCAGATGCTTTCCTCGGGATTCTAACTCCTTGAGCAAGAAAATAACGCTTACTTATGGTAGATGGGGAAAGCGGAAGAAATTTTGGTAATATAGTTCGCCCGTTTAGAGAAAATTATGTATGTCTATATTTGAGTTCCAACGACTCCTCCCTCTTTTACTCTGACAGATAATGTCTCGATCCGACTTCTTGCGTTCTGAGGCTGAAGGGAAACTGGCAGAATGCATATTTCTCCATTTTCGAAAGGCGTTTGACACGTTACCGCACTACAGTCTGTTGACGAAGGTACGAGCTTATGGAATAGGTATCCAGGTATGTGAGTGCCTCGAAGATAACTTAAGTGATAGATCACATTTCGTTGTATTCGATAGCGAGTATTCATCAGAGACTGGGGTAACGTCAGGAGTGCCCCAGGTAAGTGTGATAAGACCGCTCTTATTATCAATCTACAAAAATTATCTGACGGACAGAGTTAGTTGCTTTCTGCGGCTGTATGCTGATGGTGCAGTGGTGTAAAAGAGGGTTTCCTCACTGATTGACTGTAGTCTGATGCAGGATGATTTGGACCAAATTTCTAGGTGGTGTGAGTAATGGCAACTAGCGCTAAATGTATAAAAATGTAAGGTGAAGCAAATGAGTAGGAGAAACAATCCCGTGATGTTCGAATACAGCATTAGTAGTGTGCTGCTTGACAGAGTCGCGTCAATTAAATACCCAGGCCTAGCGCTGCACAGCGATAAGAAATGGAACTAGCATATAAGGACAGTAGCGGGGAAGGCGAATGGTCGTCTTCGCTTTATTGGGAGAATTTGGGGACGGTTTTTTCGTCTGTAAGGAGAGCGCATATAAAACGATTGTACCACCCCGTCTTGAGTATTGCTCAAGTGTTTTGGGTTCCCACCAGATCTGTTTAAAGGAGGACATAGAGGCAGTTCCGAGGCGGGCGGCTAGGATTGTAACTGGTGGATTCGATCAATGCTCGAGTGTTACGGAAATACTTCGGGAACTCAACTGGGAGTCACTGGAGGGGAGACGCCGTTCTTATGGAGAAACAATGATGAGGGCTGGAATTTGAGGAGGAGTGCAGAACGATTCTACTGTCGCCAATCTATATTTCGAGTAAATACCACAAGTATAGGATTAGAGAGATAGGTGCTCTTACAGATGCATATAAGCATTTGTTTTTCCCTCGTTCCATACGGAGTGGAACATAAAGTAAGTAACTAGTAGCGGTACTGAGTACCCTACGCCACGTACCTTTGACTGGATTGTGGAATATGTTTGTAGATGTATTTGTAGTAATTTATTACATCCGTATTATTGAATGCTAATCATATTTTAAATTTGACTTTATTTCTGTACCTTGGTGAAGATATAAGAATTTTCATGGATCAACGTGACACTCAAAAAATTGCTAGAGTAGTGCAGTTGCAAAACGAACCTACTAGAATTTGTAATCTGTACCAACAGTCAAAAACGCTGGAATCTTTTTTTAAGATCTACACCTCCAGTTTTTCGAATTTCCTAACAGGTCAGAATATGAAATGTAACACACAAGCCGGTCTTCTGTGTGTGACAGTTCTAACAAACGAAACTCGGCACCCACCGCTGCCCCCTCGCCTCCTCCTGATACTCAGATTTAGTGGAAAGTTTGCGCAGTGGTCAGCCCGTCAAAAACTAAACACAGCCGTAGCATGAAACCAGAAAGAAGTTGTAAGAAACTGTCTGAAACAAAGTAAAATGTAACACTGAACTATTCATGCGCGTGATGTGCAACATGGCTGAGGTGTCAAAAGCCATGTCGTCTTGTTCATGCGGTCCTGTTGTTGGACTACAAGGCTAACGGTCCACGTTCAACACTCCGTCGTGCTATATGTTTTTATTATTTTTTTTCGCAAGGCTCAACTGTCCGTCCGGCCTTTGACATGTGTGTTCTATTAGCAATCGAAAGGTACGCAAACGTCTCCTATCCTGCACTTGAAAACGTGTCTGTACATACACAGCATTTGTGACACCCCTACGCCTGGTGAGTGACGTGCGCCCCCTTGTGCGGTTCATGGCTTGGTATGAATGTGATCACTGGTAACGAAATGATGAAAGCATAACAGTTTGTCACATGAGTTCAACAGATGAACGGAACAGTTTTACAATATCACACTATTACCTGTCGCACTGTCAAGGCATATGTTTTAACCTTTTTAAAGGTTTTTCTTACGTACACCATCGCATTCTTCGCGTATCCAAGCTAACATGTCCTGAAATTCAGCAGACCTAATTTGATTACGTTTATTATTTACTGTTTTAATTTCAGCGAGATGTTTCGTTTCCTCTTACTATCATCATATTTACTTGCAACGGTAATATATACTTACCATTTGGCTTATGTAAAACATGACCGTTTCCAAGGCTACAAAAAGAGAACGGAAATGTCAATGACCGACAGACAATCGAGACTTTGTGAGAAACATAAGGTAAAAATACGTTGACAGAGAGGTTTGAATACGGACTCCCCGCAATTCGATCCCTTACCATGACCACAATACCACGACGCCACGGGTATATACTCGATGTTGAATATCTAGCATTTCGACCATTGTTTCCATTGCTGTGTTTGTTGCTTGATCTGTGTTTAGTTTCTGGTGATGGCGACTCGACTGTTTACTCCTCCAAAGATCGCGCTCAGACAGCAATGCGGCGTGATGGGCGTCGGTGTGACCATTTTGCGAAAAACACATAACGCGCGGGCCAAGGGACTGCCAAACGACTTTCATTACTGGGAGGGGGGAGGGGCGATCAGGAATGGGTAGGAATCCATAGAGAATCATTTCCATGGGACTTTAATTACTTTTTACTCGCCAGTGTACAACCTCTGTTCCAGTTTCAAACACTGAAACGGCTCGCTACTTAACAACTGAACTACGACCTCTCCACAAAAGGAGTAGACTGCGCTCCTCCCCCTCCCATCCCCACCCCTACCCAACAGACTAGATCTATCTATTTATGACACCATCCGTAAATTACGGTGGCTTGCGAACAGGGCATTGAATAGGACGTAGTAACTCATGAAATACGACAGATATCAGTTTCAGTAGTATTTAGAAAAACTATTGTTCTTTTAGCTAACACATATGCTCTCAATCACAGCTGTCAAGCTTTTTCACTGCAAGATTTTGTAATCAAACGCATGTACAGTGCAAACTGTGATATTTCGCAGACCACTTTTACGAATTATGAAAACGTAAATGGTTTATTGAGATGTTAACACGTGTGATAAAATGTGATTTCCTTACCACTAACATTCTCCATAGAATACTGAGAAAACTTTTTGAAATTAGAATACTACACGACATGAAAAAGAATTTTGTTGTTTTATTTGTTTCTCAAGGAAAGTGAAACCTTTGTGCAAAATTAAATTTAGAAGATGTGGTGTAATCTTATATACTTTCAAGAGCTTTTAAATAATAGAAATCGGGGAATTAGATTGCACGACCGGGCATTACTACAGGTAATACGCTAGAAGCGTCTAGGTAAGCGATTACACTGACATATGTTGGAACTAAGTGCACCGTACAATTGGAGCGAGCAAATACGCCAGAAGCAGAGAATCGGAAAAGGAACAAAAAATGTTAAACATTATCGAAAATTCAAAACCACCCATGTGACGCTTCAAGGGTCATCATAATAATTAGAGTAGAAAACTGGTACTCATTTCTAGCAACTTGATTATTTGGGCAATTTTATATAATTACCAGTCGTAGTTGATCACAATGATTTTATTTTTACTTTTGATTACCACTTTCGGAAGTTTTAGTCCATTTCCGAGTAGGTCCTATATTATCATCGTCCACCAACTACGAATAATGTAGAACAGAAAATTATTAGCGGACAGACGGCTTTACACAAGACCTCACTTTTCTAACAATGCCAAGTTCAGTCTTACGTAACATATGACCAATCTGTGAAAAGGTAAAAACTAAACAGTCATGTCATTTAGCATAAACATTTCTTGCAGTACATGAACTTATTTCTTTAACTACGTTATTTGATACTGTGGAGGGACGTAATAGAAAAATGGACGTTGTGAGATTACCGCCCAATAGAAATACTGGTAATTAATAGCATTTGATAATTAAACAGTATGAAGTTCACTGCAAACATTGTCCATGCCAATGCACTAAATGTTACACAATTTTAATCTTATTAATTATGGTACCAATGAATGTACGCAGTTGGGTGACAACATTTATAGTTAGGCCTAAGGTAGAAATTCTCCACGTTGAGATTTGCTGTGTGCTTGTAGCTGACAGGAGGCCAGCGAGCAGGCCGACGTTGGTGGCTTGTTCCAGCTTAGGATTTTCCATTATCGTTTTCGGTGAGGGGAGAGAGGGACAATGGCGAGTGCCAGATGCAGTGCAGTGCACAGCGTGAAATAAAATATTATAATACTACTTGCATTTGAAGTAATACGATGCAGTTAGGAACCTTTAAGGCCCTCATTACAAAATAGCCTGTTGACAAATAAACAATACATTAGCTGATATAGTCACATCTGACGTAATATGTTTAATTGACAATGAAAAGTAATAAATTACCAATGAAATCAAGACAGTTACACAACTAGCATGGCAATGTTTGTTTATAAAAGTAATATATTAACTATTTCTCATTTTATTTTCAATTAATCTTGTGTATTTTATTTTGAAATATTTAGTTAAATCACTTATCTGTGACATAAGAAATTGCACGATTATGATAAATAGTACAAAGTATGTTTATACCAATATAAAAACCTAAGAAGACAATTTATTTAATGTGTAGTGCAATTATTTTGAATTTAGAAATGTATTGGCTGAACGCTGTACATTGGAAGTCGGTTAGAACAGCTCACATGGGGAAGTTGATGACATAGGGAAAAAACCCGGGCATGTGGGCTTTTGGCTCGCGCGCGCGAGGGCAGGTAGTGACGAGTGGGGTAGCTGGTTGGGTGGCGTCGCTCTGCATCAGTCGGCATGTGAATCTCCAGGTGGAGACTTTAGATTTTTGTGTGGCGATTGCCAAGTGTGGTTGCTCGTCGTAGACTGCACCAAGTTGTATCGAGTGCTACTGTGTGTTTGTGAATATTTAGCCGGTGGAACAAGGTGTGCATCTCACTAAATTAAAGTGACTGTGTTTAGTTAATGTTACACGTGTCGCCGCATAGGCATGAACATAAACGGTGTTTGAGGTAGGCACATGGTATGGAAACAATTTGCGACAAATATTCATTTTTTTTGGGGCTCACGAGCTATAACTTTATTTGATAAATGTGTCGACGTACAGACGCATCAGCCACAGGGTTCTAATATTGTGTAATAAACAACATAAAGTGAACTTTCACGTGTTTTCAAAAATAGTAGTTAGTATTCCCTTTTTTCTCATGAATTTGACTTTATTATGAATTTTTTGTTAATCATATGCAGGGAAGGAAAGCTATGAACGTGTGATATCATCCCCTAGAAAACGAGTCAAACGGCAGCAATCACAGTTACAGTGTTTTTGCATGTTTAGGAATTTGGTTCGCAGTTGGTGATTGTGAGTTTTAAAAATTAAACTTTCCCAATTTTAAACTCTCACCTCGACTGGAATTTTTTTCAAATTCTTTTTTCAAAAAAATTGATTATGTCATTGTTGGAAATTATCTCAACACATGCTATCATACAAAGAACATTTTCTCAGGAATTACTTTACTTACAACTCTCATATTTTAGTAGGTAATTCTTAGTAATCAGATACGCAGAATGCTTTTTAATATCACTTTTACAGTTATTAGAATTTATTTTTAAAAATTATGTGTATGAAATGGATTTCACATAAATGTAAATAATTTTGACAGAAATACACTTAGAAAAAAACTGAACCACAGGAAATTGTGTTATACTATGAACAAGTCTGCAGACAATGTCACTTATCTATCTCCAATGGTTCAGGAAAAAATGTTCCTTATACAGCGAAAAATGAAAGTACACATAAGATTTTATAATGATTTACACATTTAAATAGTACCTTAATGTTGACCATAACGATACATTTGGTCGTCTTGCTCTTCTTGAACATGTTTCCTTTGTAACTGATTTTTTTTACGTGCCCTTTTGGCTATATCCTTCACAGACAACACGCGCACTATCTATCTTCTTCAGGTATTACCATCATTAAACATCAGACATGCATCATATGTGGCAATTTTAACAACAGTAGATGAGCCAATTGTTTTGGGGCATCTGTTCCAAATGAGACTGTCGAAGCTCTCATTCGGGTTTTGTGTTCAGCCATGGATGAGATAGAAACTGGAATGTTGGCTTTATGGCAACGGATGCTCAGACTACTTTATTCTTCCGGTGCTTTTATGACAGTGTGACAAACAAGGAGAGTGTCGTCTAGAGAAGTGGGAATGGCGCTGCGCAGTGACTGAAACAAGACCGCTTTTCTAACATTTGTAGTTCGAATTAATCTGTGAAAGTTAGAGACAGCATTTCTAACATGCTACAGGATTATATGGAGACAATTTTATTTGTCATTTTTGACCATTTTTGCCTACGTCCCCCCGTAACTGCATTATTTGATACTGTGGCAATAATGCAGACAACATCCTTTACTACGAAGCTAGTATCATCACAAAACAAATATTTTAGAATTACCTGTTACTTGAGAGGGGATATCATTTATGTAAATAAAGAAACAGATGTCCCAGAACAGAAACAGGGCGAACTGCCTCCTTTACTTACGTGTTCCGCTCTGTGAGTGCATATCATAACCATTCTCAGCAAAGAAATGTTCCAATGTTTGTAAATCTACTGGAAAAAACTGGTATGGACATCAGTGCCTAGACTTACAAATACTTAAACTAACTTACACTAAGGACAACACACACACACACACACACACACACACACACGCACGCGCGCGCGCGCATGCCCGAGGGAGGACACTAATCTCCGGTGGGAACGTTCGTCCATTCCGTCGCATTAATGCACCTAGAGTTCACAACCTATTTTTAAATACATCCACTGTCTCACAGAGAAAAGATAATATAGCTTTTTCTGTTATACGACCACTTCTGAAATCGAACCGTACATTTGATAGAAAAGTCCCCTGATTATTACCAGTATTGTGTGACCTCATGCTGTACCCCGCACCGCACTTATCACACCTATTATTACAGCAGGTTTGACTGTACGCTGGAAGAACTTTGGTTCGGGCTATGTGTGGTACTGATTCAGAAGTTTGGTTTGATATTATCTCAGCGCCAAACCTTTCATAACTGTTTTCATGCCCCAGCAACTAGCTTACTTGCAAATATTATCTTTTACCTGTCATCCTTTAGTTAAAAGCACTCTACGTAGCATGTGAAACTAATATTACATGAAACAACTTGTTCATTAATAAAAATGGTTTCTTACTAACGTTTGCTAATGATGTAGACAATGTCAGAGATTTAGCTGAATAAGGTTTATCCAGACAAATTGCTTCCTTATTGGAAGCGGTCAGATTAATTATTAATTATAAATAGAATTAAAAGGTTAAACAGTTGAATTGTCTGTGGTAAGAAATTTGTAGAACTTTCCCAAAACTGAGTAATCACATATCTTTAATAAACACAGAACTTCCTCATATTTCGCGATCACTTGTCATGAAATTCTAAACAGTTCAAAGTAGTTTCAGTTTCTCAAACACCATTTCTATAATCGTAAATTCTTGTGCCAGCTCCACTGGCATTCACTTGCTCTCGCCAAATGCAGAGTCCCTTGCAGCGACCGTTTGCAGCGCAAATCTTAATAGTCTGCCCAATAAAAGCGCTATCATCCTGCAGAGTCCTACTTCCGCCTACACCGCCTTCACCCACCTCCCCCCTCAAGCACCCACTCTCCCCACTTTCGTTTCTTGGCCACTTCCTCGTTGAGCGATCGCCATCCCTTCCAAAACCGTATACATCTTAACGTGATGTATTTATTTAAATTCAACAGACCTTATGAAACCACGTACTTACTAAAAACGACTGTTAAATAGTATTACATAACCTCTGAAATAAATGAGTAAAAAAACCAGCTATCATATGCTTGACCGCTTGTGCAAGTACAATATTTACATAAATTACTGTCAAATTGTACAATTAAAAGGCACACTAAATTAAATATACGATAGGTAAATCATGCTGCTTGCATTTTCAGTGTTACTGGGCAAAATATGATGATTGATTGTATTTCCATTACTAATTTGGTTCAATCACTCATTAAATAAATATCTACAAGTATGATGATTTCAACACAATAGAGACAATAAGCTATCATCTGAAGCAGAGTTTGGTGAAATTGCATGACGCATTCAAAAATTGGTTATTTTAAGCTTGAGTTTTCTCTATTTTGATTTAGTAATTTAGTAATTTTTAATTTTCGAGATACTGAAATTATTTCTAGAATCATGAGATGTGTGTAATCATTCTGATACTGTAGATGTCTTAAATATTTTATTTTGAGTTACTGGAGTGTGCAATTCACAGATGTCTTCCAGATACCCTTATGAGACGTTAGACTAGCAGCCCTCATCATCTTTCAGTACAAAGCATGTGCCTTTCCCAGATTTCCGCCGATTTGGGCCAACCCCGACAGCCTTCTCGGTTTAATGCGATACCTGGCCTGTCTGGAAGGTGTTCTAACTGCTTTCCGCTGTCCACTGTCAGTACTTTATCTTTCTGTACAATACCATTACTTATACACTAATGAACATTAAAATCGCTACACCAAGAAGTAATGCAGATGATAGAAGGGTATTCATTGGACAAATATATTATACTAGAACTGACCATTGATTACATTTTCACGCAATTTGAGTGCATAGATCGTGAGAAATACGTTCCCAGAAAAACCACCTCTGGCCATAATAACAGCCTTGATACGCTTGGGCATTGAGTCAAACAGAGCTAGGATGGCGTGTGCAGGTACAAATACCCATGCAGCTTCAACTCGACACCACAGTTCATCATGAGTAGTGACTGGCGTATTTTGACGAGCCAGTTCCTCGGCCACCATTGACCAGACGTTTTCAATTGGTGAGATATGTGGGGAATGTTCTGGCTATGGCAGCTGTCGAACATTTTCCGTATCCAGAAAGGTCCATGGACCTGCAACATGCGGTCGTGCATTATCCTGCTGAAATGTAGAGTTTCGCGGGGATCGTGAAAAGGGTAGAGCCACGGTTCGTAACACATGTGAAATGTAACGATTGCTGTTCAAAGTGCCGTCGATGCGAACAAGACATGACCGAAAAGTGTAAGCAATGTCACCCCATACCATCACGTCGGGTGATACGCCAGTATGGCGATGACGAATACACGCTTCCAACGTGCGTTCACCGCGATGTAGCCAAACACGGATGCGACTATCATGGTGCTGTAAACTGAACCTGGATTCATACAAAAAAATAACGTTTTGCCATTCGTGCACCCAGGTTCGTCATTGCGTACACCATCACTGCCGCTCCTGTCTGTGAAGCAGCGTCAAGGGTAACCATAGCCATGGTCTCCGATCTGATAGTCGATGCTGCTGCAAACGTCGTCGAACTGTTCGTGCAGATGGTTGTTGTCTTCCAAACGTCCCATCTGTTGACTCAGGGATCGAGACGTGGCCGCACGATCCGTTTCAGGCATGCGGATAAGATGCTAGCGATACGAGGCCCTTGGGATCCAACACGACGTTCCGTATTGCCCTCATGAACCCGCCGATTCCATATTCTGCTAATTGGATCGCGACCAACGCGAGCAGCAATGTCGCGATACGATAATCCGCAATCGCGATAGGCTATAATCCGACCTTTATCAAAGTAGGAAACGTGTTGGTACGCATTTATCTTCTTACACGATGCATCACAACAACGTTTCACCAGGCAACGCCGGTCAACTGCTGTTTGTGTACGAGAAATCGGTTGGAAACTTCCTCATGTCAGCATGTTGTAGGTGTCGCCACCGGCGCCAACCTTGTGTGAATGCTCTGAAAAGCTAATCATTGGCATATCACAGCATGTTCTTCCTGTCGGTTAAATTTCGCGTCTAGAGCACGTCATCTTCGCGGGGTAGCAATTTTAATGGCCAGGAGATTTCTAATTGCACGTCTCTGCAAAAATTACTTCCTTAAAGTCACAATCGGCTTGAAAACTAGTTCTGGACTATAATAAAACCACCAATAGAAGCAAATGGTTGCATATTTACACCAAAATAAAACGCTAACCCCAAGTACCGTTTGCCTGTTGGAAACGGCCAGCGAGTCGGCAAAAGTTGCTTAGTCATGTGAGGGATGCGGCAGCTAGCAAGAAAAGTGTAATCAATCCGGCGGTCGGTGTGTGGCCTTTGTGCGTGCCCTTTGAGCTGAAGTCGCTTACAAATCGGTGCCAGCTGCCCTACAAGGCCGCGGCCGTAAACCTTTTCCCCGGAGAAGATCCCGCCAGCGACCGGTATGGGACAGGGGTAGACCAGGCCGAGTGAGCTGCTGCCTCCATGCGTGGCCGCTGCCACATTCACCACTGTCGCAACGCGACGCTAATGTCTTCTTACGTCACTCTGCCGCCAAAGTGCATTTCAGCTGTCAGCCGAGTCAGTCAGCTGAAATGTAAGCATTAACGCTCCCTTCTCAAACTCTACTGACCTGCAGCTTTGCTGTGTCATCAGTGAAGCCTTGCAGCCTCGACGCGCTGACGGATGATGCTGTCGTTTATCGGTTAGTCAAGTCAACAGAGGATCAAAAGCAACTGCAAAGCGATTTAGACAAAATTTCTGCATGGTGCGAAAATTGGCTATTTACACTAAATAAAGAAAAGTGTGAAGTAATACACATGACCACTAAAAAAAATCCGCTGAACTTCAATCACGCGATAAATCAGTCAAACCTTAAGGTCGTAGATTCTACCAAATTCTTAGGAGTTACAATTACGAACAACTTTGACTGGAGAGAACACACAGAAAATATTGTGGGGAAGGCGAACCAAAGGTTATGTTTCATCGGCAGAACGCTTCGAAGATGCACCAGCTCCACCAAACCACCAAACAGACTGCCTAGATCACACTTGTGCGTCCTCTCCTGGAGTACTGTTGCCCCTTGTGGGACCCTCACCAGGTGGGATTGACGGAAGACATTGAGAAGGTTCAGAGAAGGGCAGCTCGTTTTGTTCTATCACGTTACGGGGGGGAAAGCGTCACGGAAATGTTGCACGAATTGGGGTGGAAATCATTAAAAGAAAGACGTTATTCATTGCGGCGTGATCTGTTCGCTAAGTTTCAATCACCGACTTTTAGTTCTGAATGTAAAAATATTTTGCTAGCACCCACCTACTTAGGGAGACATGACCATCCCAATAAAACAAGAGAAATCAGATCGAAAACGGAACGATTTAGGTGTTCTTTCTTCCCGTGCGCTATTAGAGAATGGAACGGTAGAGAAAAGTTATGAAAGTGGTTAATAAACCCTCTGCCAGGCACTTGAATGTGATCTGCAGAGTATTTACATAGATGTAGATGTAGATGTAGACTATGGAGGGCCAAAAAATGTCGAATTTTAGAGAGATACAATACGGGTGCTCACGCGAACCATCTTAACCGAGCGAAAGAGCGTACCTGCACGTGCGCATATCCGTGGTGGTGATAAATGTGAAATTCAAGGGACTTTATTGGCCGCACGCAAGCCGGCGTTTAGAAGCACGTGCGTGAAACTCACAACCTGAGTCGCCTCCACGCCACTTTGGGTGCTACAAGTTTATTAGCCAGTCTTGTCAGATTCTCACATTTATTTTTGTGCCAAAGAAAACAGCTGGAGGATTTTATATCGTGTTTGTGATTACGATTTTGTTTGTCTATTGCACTCTAAATTGTATTGGAATAAATTACTCATTCTCTATTCGATGTTTCCTCGCAGTGAAAGTGAAAGTGGCTTATATGCCGCACTTCTAGTCCACAGTTATGCAATGTTTATACAGGTAAAAAATTTACAGTAAAATGGACACATTAAAACAAGAATTTAAAACAATGAAAATCTCACTAGTGTGTTTTAGGCCCATTTATGGTGCTTTTCCTCTAGTTTTATTTTGGACCTTATTAATAAAAACTGTAGGTAATAAAAGTTATGGACGATACGATTACGACTCTACCATAGTGATGATATCACGTAATATTTTCTCTGGCCGTATTTTAACAAGCAACCAAAACTATTCGATATTGAGGTTAGCTTTGACAATCGAATCTTTTCTTTTTTAACATATACCTCTTTACCAATTATTTTAATATCTCTCCCGTATTTTCATTATATTCTTCCATCAAATTATTATCACCTGTGTTACTGTGGTAGTTTGTCCCGTTTTTCAACTTAATTTTCTTTACATATTTTTGGAAACATTTTTGTTGCACTTATGGGAAACAGCCCTCTTATTTAAATTTATGTATAAAGAACAGTCTAGAGTGCAAAATTTTTATATTTTTTTTCGACTAGTTTCGGTCTTATTTAAACCATCTTCAGGAAATTAAGCTCCATTGATATTGTGGAGATGGCAGGAGACTTGGAGCCTTCTAGTGCGTCACTACTGGCGCTTAATTTCCTGAATGTGGTTTAAATAAGACCGAAACTAGTCGAAATAAATAAAAAATGTTGCACTCTAGACTGTTCTCTATAAATTAATTTTCTTTGCCTATACGGCTGACAGTGTCAAATCGCCGTTAATTTTTGCAAATATTTCTGTAACGGTGGAGTTATGGAAATAATAGAGCAAAGTTGTAGACAATTATCTTCTTTATCAACACGTTTATTCAAGTTTCGTCTCAGATGAATGTTCAAATCGTTATATGCAATTAAACTGGCTACAGACAAAAGAGCCATCACAAACGGCTTATTTTTAGTGTTACTAATGTTTTTTCCATTCCCATGAACCACAGACATTGCCGAGGTGGGGTGGCTTGCGTGCCTCAACGATACAGATAGCCGTACCGTAGGTGCATCCACAGCGGAGGGGTATCTGTGGACAGGCTAGACAAACATGTGGTTCCTGAAGAGGGGCAGCAGCCTTTTCAGTAGTTACAGGGGCAACAGTCTGGATGATTGACTGAGCTGGCCTTGTAACATCAGCTAATGTGGCTTTGCCACACAGCTACTGCGAATGGCTGAAAGCAAGGGGAAACTACTGCCGTTACCTTTCCCCTAGGACATGCAGCTCTACTGTATGAACATGTGATGATGGCATCCTCTCGGGTAAAATATTGCGGAGGTAAAATAGTCCTCCATTCGGATCTCCGGACAGGGACTACTCAGAAGGATGTGATCATCAAGAAATAGAGCACTGGCATTCTACGAATCGAAGCGTGAAATGTTAGATCTCTTAATCAGGTAGGGAAGCTAGAAAATTTAAAAATAGAAATGGGTAGGTTGAAGTTAGATATAGTGGGGATTAGTGAAGTTTGGTGGAAAGAGGAACAGGATTTCTGGTCAGATGAGTACAGGATTATAAATACAAAATCAGTTTGGGGTATTACAGGAGTAGGTCTGATAATGAATAACAAAATAGGAATGCGGGTAAACTACTATGAGCATCACAGTGATCGCATTATCGTAGTCAAGGTTGATACGAAACCAACACCGACCACATTACTACAGGTTTGTATGCCAACTAGCTCTGCCGATGATGAGGAAATCTAAGAATTATGTTTGGAATTAAAGGAAATTATTCAGACAATTAAGCGAGAGGAAAACTTAACTGTTATGGGAGACTGGAATTCGGTAGTAGGACAAGGAAGGAAAGGGAAAATAGTGGGTGAATGTGTTCTGGGAAAAAGGAATGAAAGAGGAAACCGCCTGATAGAATTTTGCACGGAACATAATTTAATTTTAACAAACACCTGGTTTAAGAATCACAAAGAAGGTTGTATACGCGGAAGAGACCAGGAGACAACCGGGAGATTCCAGATAGATTTTATAATGGTAAGACATAGATTTCGGTACCAGGTTTTAAACTATAATACATACCCAGGGGCAGATATAAACTCTGTCCATAACTTACTGGTCATGAATTGTAGGCTGAAACTGAAAAATAGTAAGAAAGGTAGGAAAATAAGGAGATGGGACCTGAATAAACTGAAGGAACCTGAAGTTCTTAAGAATTTAAGAGGGAGCTTTAGGCAAGAATTGACAGAAACTGGGGAAATAAAACGGTAGATGAGGAATGGGTAGCATTGAGAGAGGAAATAGTGAAGGACAAAATAGGTAGGAAGGCAAGACCTACAAAATATCCTTGGATATCACAGGACATACTAAATTAAATCGATGAAAGAAGAAAATATAAAAATGCAGTAAATGATACAGGCAAAATGGAGTACAAACGATAAGAAATGAGATTTGCAGGAAGTGTAAAATGGCTGTGCAGGAGTGACTAGAAGGCAAATGCAAGGTTATAGAAGAATAAATAGGGGAAAAATACATACAGCCTACAGGAAAATAAGAGATATTTGGAGATTGGAAAGCCAGTTCTCAGCAAAGAAGGGAAAGCTGAAAGGTGGAAAGAGTATATAGAGAGGCTCTATGAAGGATATGAACTCAGAGGAAATATTGTAGGCGGGGGAGAAGAAGTAGATGAAATAGGAGATACTACAATGAGAGATGAATTTGATAGAGCACTGAAGGACCTAAGTCGAAACAAGACCCCTGGAGTAGCTGAATTCTCTGGGAGAACCAGCCATGACAAAACTGTTTCACCTGGTGTGTAAGATGTATGAGTCAGGCGAAGTACCCTCTGACTTTAAGAAAAATGCTATAATCCCCATTCCAAAGAAAGCAGGCGCAGATAGGTGTGAAAACTACAGAACCATCAGTTTAATAAGTCATAGTTGAAAATATTAACACGAAATATTTACAGAAGGACGGAAAAGCTGGTAGAAGCCGACCTCGGGGAAGATCAGTTTAGGTTCAGGAGAATTGTAGTAACACGGGAGGCAATACTCACTTTACGGCTTATCCTAGAAGATAGATTAAGAAAAGGCAAACCTACATATCTAGTATTTGTAGAATTGGAGAAGGCTTTTGAGAATGTTGATTGGAATAAACTCTTTCAAGCTCTGAAGCAAGCAGGAGAAAAATATAGGGAGCGTACAAAAACCAGACAGCGGTTGTTAGAGTTGAAGGGCATGAAAAGGATGCAGTGCTTGGGAAGGGAGTATGACAGGGTTGTAGCCTTTCTCCAATGTTATTCAATTTGTACAATGAGCAAGCTATAAAGGAAAGCAAGGCGAAATTTCGAGAAGGAATTACATTTCAGGGCGAAGAAATAAAAAAAAAAATGCGTTTTGCCGAAGATATTGTAATTCTGCCAGAGACAGCAAAGGCCCTGGAACAGCAATTGAACGGAATGGACAGTGTGCTGAAAGGTGCATATAAGATGAACATTAACAAGAGCAAAACTATGATAATGGAGTGCAGTCTAAGAAGGTGATGCTGAAGGAATTAGATTAGGTAACGAAACAATAAAGGAGGTAGTTGAGTTTTTTTTTTTTTTTCTTGGGCAGTAAAATAAATGGTGGCTCAATACAGAGGATAGAAAACGCAGAATCGCATTGGGTACAAAAGCATTCTTGAAAAAGAGAAATTTGTTAACATCGAATATTGATTTAAGCCTAAAGCAGTACTTTTTTGAAGGCATTTGTGTGAAGTGTTGCGTTGTATGGGAATGAAACATGGACGATAAACAGGGCGGACAGGAAGAGGATTGAGGCTTTTGAAATGTGGTGCTGCAGAAGAATGTTGAAGATTAGGAGAGTGGATCGTGTAACTAATGAGGAGGTAATGAAAAGAATTGGGGAGAAAAGGAATTTATTGGCATTCCTTGACTAAAAGAAGGGATCGATTGATAGGACACATTCTTAGACATCAAGGAATTGTGAAGTTAGCGTTGGAGGTAAGTGTGGTAATAACCGCAGAGGAAGACCAAGAGATGGATGCAGTAAGCAGATTCAAAACGGATGTAGGTTGCCGTTCTTATGTGGGGTTGAAGAGGCTTGCTCAGGATAGGGTATTGTGGAGAGCTGCATCAAACCACTCTCCACAACAACAACTAACGTTTTGTCCGAAACATATGAAAAATGGACGTTCTGCACACTGGCGCCCAACAAGACAGACAGCCAGACATTATCTATCAACTTGCCAATATTTAGTAAATGTCCATAAACGAAGAGGAAAATGGAAAAAAAAAAACGTTCATTCGCAACAAGTTGGTATTCCATCTAAACCTACTACTGTGAAGCCGCAACTGATCGCAAATTGCAATTTATTTCATTAAATGGATGCTGTAACGTCGTCAAAAAGATATATTTAACTATATACAAGCCGAAGCTGGGCTCCTGACGACAATTAATTGAGTCACGATACCTCATGGTCTGTTCTCCCCGATGCGAGAATACAGTATTGTGGCTGCGAGCATTACAGAATAAAATAGGCTGTGGTTATAGGAAAGATACAGCGTGGCGAATGAGATTTGGGTGTGGCGGGAGACGTGCAGGGAAGAGTCCTCTGCAGTTGCGGCTGGTCACTGTGTCCTCGGTGGCGGATTGGTCAACGCGTCTGCCTAGTAAGCAGGTGGTCCCGGGTTCGAATCGCGGCCGGGCGCAAAGTTTCATTCGCCACATTTTGGTATTCCATCTAAACCTAGTACAGTGTAGTCGCAACTGGTCACAAAGTGAGATCTATTTCATTTATAAATCAAGTCAGGTGATCTGAAAACAAAAAGTAAGAAGTTTACAAAGTAGTCACGTTGATAGAAAATGTAAATAGGTGAAATAAGTAAATGAAAGTTGTCTGTTCATATTGTGAGGAGGCGATTCAATATTGTGATAGGTTCCAAACAGGATATAGCCAAGATCGGCAGAAAATAATTTTATTTTGACGACCGGTTTCGATGGGCGCTGCCATCATTTCCTGTTCAAAAAATGCTTTACACAGCCTTCATCGTGTGAAGTGGATATGGATATGTAAACTTTTACTACAATGACATAGTATATCTATGCACTTTATTTTATACAACTGCTGTTGACGTCACAACCTGACGTCTGTGTAAAACATTTTTTGACCAGAAGATGATGGCAGAGACCATCGAAATCGGTCATCAAATAAAATTATATTCTGGGGATATTAGCTTCAACATTTCTGGAACCTATCAAAAGGAATGAAACGAGAAATATTGGAGCACTTATGGACAGTTAAAAGACAGTAGTGTCACTTTTTATCTGCCGAATCTGGCGAGCGCAACGCTTTAAAATATATTCGACGAGTCACTGTTATTAAAACAGGAGGTGAGGAGGACTACAGTAAGGAGAGTTGGGGAGAAAAGAGGTGTGCTGCTATAGGGAGAGTGGTGGGGGAGGTAGGGAACGTGGAGCTCCTTAGAAGTAGATGGGGTTGTAGAAGGGAAAATAAGCACCTATACAAGGGGGAAGGGGGGTTGAAATTCGATAGGACAGTGCGCATGATCCGGAAGGGGGTGGTGACGGAAATTGCCCTGTGATAGGATATGGAGTGCGTGACGGGAGGGAGGGATAGAGCGGTGGAGGCATGGCAGAGGCCCGGGGCCAGAAACGAGAAGAGAAAACGAGGCTGTATGGGAGTCTAGTTTGCAGTTGATATATTAAGTGCCGAGAACTTCGAGGAACAGCACGAGGTGCGAGAAGGGGATGAGTTGTTAACGAGTCTCTATGGTGAACGGGACACTAGATAGAATACGGGCCGGCCGCGGTGGACGAGGCGACTGAGGCGCTCCAGTCACGGTTTGCACGGCCACTACGGTCGGGGGTTCGAATCCCCCCTCGGGCATGGATATTTGTGACGTCCTTAGTCTTAGTTAGTTCATAAGTAGTTTGTAAGTTGAGGGACTGATGACCCCGTAGTTAAGTCCCATAAGCTATACAAACATTTAAAACAGAGAATACGAGGCGCTCAAGGATCTGGAGGGATTTGCAGAAGGACAGAAGAGCAGAGATCCAGATGACATTGAAGTAACAGACGATGGGATTGATGGTGTTAAGTATGGTGGAGAGTTGGAGCCAGAATGAGGGGTTAATACGACCTACGTCGGTTGCCTGGAATTTGTCAGGATTTACAGAGAGCAGTTATGAAGTTCATTGTGAAATTCATATTGCGATATCTGCGATTATCATGGTGGATACTTGGATAGGTTTCAGCGTGATAAATCAGTCATAATCTGGCTTCTTTTTTATACTCTAGTAACAACGTCTAAAATCAATGACGTCTTTATTAATAACTAATGGGATAATTCGTTATACAATTCATAAGGAATATCCCTTACGTTGCTTCCACGAAACAGGCATTTAGCAATGCAAAAGAAAAAAAATCTTTCACTACACATGCTTTATAAAATTCCAGTCATGAAATCAAATCGTTGATATTCAGGCTCACAGAGCTTTTACAGTACTTATAGTAACGAAAGAATGTAATACCATCGATGAGGATTGACCAGGTGTCACGTGTCGCTTGTCCCGCAAGTCTCCCGCTTGTCTTTCGTGGAGAAAAATGACAGTCTCATCTGTAGGCTAGCTGTTTCAAAAACAGTTGTGGCCACAGCGGGAATCGCACTGCGGCTTCAATTCCTCGTGACGTCACAGCCCAGCCGGCTGCCTCGTCTGCAGACACTCGGCGCAGCCTCAGCCGTGTGAAGTGCCGCAATGGAAGGAGCTCACGTCCACAGCAGCGGCGCCCTGCGAGCAGGTGAGCGCTCCCTTGCTCGCATAGGAGCACGCGAGCTGGAACAGCCTGCTCTAGAGGGTGGGAAGAGCTGTTGTGCGGTGGAGGAGGTAGGCGAAGTTGGAGGAAGGTTTAATTTCAGAAATTATGTTTATTGGTGGGATAAAGAAGGGAATGGGATGGCCGTGTCATGGGCGTGGGGGGGGGGGGGGAGAAGAGAGAGAGAGACCGGAGAAAGGGATGGGGTGTGCTATTTACTAGGGTTTCCAAGCAGATAAGGGCATGTGGGAGTGGTTTCAGAAAAAGTTGGCGATGGATTCTAGCTGAAAGATGATGGGGATGGTCCAAGGGATGAATTTCATTTTTTTCGAGGGCAGTGGCGACAAATCGGATGATTAACTCAATGTTAGGGAGGGGACAGAGAGAGATGTTGGCATGCATTCTGATATCACAGGAAAGATGGGACGGGTTGTTTCGATTTGATGGGAGGAATAATTGGGGACACCAAAGGTGTTGAGGGATAGGGGATGTTGAAGCGTTTTTTATGGAGATTGTAGGGTTTGCATTATGGGCAGATGGGGATTTTGGCAGTTTTCTGTAAGATGATCGTTGTACGTTAGGCATTATTGGCCGTAGTAAGTTTGGAGAAGAGATCAGAAAGGGTCAACACAATATTTCCTGTTATATATGAGATCTCCCTTCTTAATGGGGCAGTCAATGGAAGGGGTGGACCTGGAAGTCATACGCTTTAGGAAGGTGGGACCGCAGGAGTTAGAGATGCATTTGATTGAATGGATTTCTATGTCAGGGTGGAATTCCTGCAACACTTATATCGTTATATTATATGACATTGTAGTAAGGTGTGTGTGACTGATTAATTATTTATTATATTCCACACATATAGTGGTTAAGCCATGTCACACAAATTGAATTTTAATTTACAAAACGTAACTAGTTTCATTGAACTCTGTCATCATTATCAAACGTAAGCAAAAATGGCATTAAACATTAACGGAACAACAAACAGGCACATGACAGATAAATAACCCAGACGACCTCTCTAAGCGTTGTTAGGAAATAGAATTAATCATCAGACTTGAGTAATAAGAATGGCAAGGTAAAGTCTCCCATACCGCGAGCAACCGGTAACCAAATATTCACGCCACCAACACTAAACAAACCGGACACAGTTTAACCAACAAGGGCGTACTCAACGAGACACACACACAACAGAAACTCCAGAAGTTAGAGACTAACGAAAACCAGGAGCGCCACCAGCCGTGACGTAATGGAGAGGCATCGATAAAGACTCACACGGAGGAGACAAATACGCATCATACCAGCAGTCACGAGTTGTCACATGTATGAAAGCGCATCACTTGAGAATGGCGTCAACGATTTGGCTGATCTTTTCTTTGCTCTGTTCGTAATTCTCAGGACAAGGTTTGTATGAAAAGAAAATTTTTGGAAAATCTACCGGAAATTATCAGAATTTGAGAAAAACTGAAAGTACGCTTCCAGCTCGGATCATTTTCTAGATTCTACAACAATCAGCTTATTCATATGCTACTCACCTAGCGACCAAATACACTGTAACGTAGCAAACAAATACGCCAAGAAGTTTAAAATAAAGGGAAAAGGCGTTATCTGGGCTGAGAATACATGAAAAAAATCATCTTCCTCGGATTACCAAAATATTATGTACCTAGAAGAGAAAATAACTGTCGCCATTAAAAGTAGGCCAGATAAGAGCTTAATTCTGATAGATAAGAGTTAACTGTTATAACAAAGCTTAATTTTAGCAGTAAAATTAACAAAAGGTCCGAGTGAACTACCGACTACTCCCTGCTGCAAAACCTTGTTCCCTGGCCCAAATGGAGAACTGACTTAGTTCAAATTACTCTAATAACAGGAAGTTAACGATATAGTGGCCAATATACGTAGAAGCTCACACGAAACTACACACAGGCGTTAATAAACAAGCCACTACAATTAAAGTTATTTCATAAAGGTGGTTAAGAAAAACATGCGCAACGGAACTAAAAATATTTGCATCTGATCTTGTTCTCAGGACTGGTGGAAAACAATATTAAATAAAAGGGGGAAGGTGCTCGAAACCTACAATTTATAGGCAAGTCAGAACTATACTGAACTCGTTTATTCAGGTCGAACGCAGGCAAAATGTTATTGTTAATACAATAAAAATGAATCCCATTTACATGATCTAATACTGACGATGATCAGCATTGAATTTAATATAAATTACACAGAACTTAACGCTACTGGGGGAGGATTTACAAACAACCCTCACTCGCTCACACACACGCAATTCAACAGCGACACTCACCAAAATGAGCGTGCTGAAACGAGGCAGAAGCAAGCGCCGCTATCTTAGTCGAAATTTAGCAAACCCAGAGGTACCACACAACACAATATACAATAAACCTGCGAAGATGGCTCTGGTCTGTCGTGCCTGATTTGAAATGGTGCGTGAGTATAGCAAAGTTAACTTGCATTTAGAGTAGACCGCGAGCAACCACGCTAACGGCGACACACAGCTACGTTACATGATCGCACTCCACTGAAGGTGAAATAGTTAAAAATCGGATTCATTACCCAAAATAACGGCGGACTCTTAAGTTGCAATCTGAGAGTAAACTATCTAGGCACTGATTTTATGAGAAGTGGCGTGAATTCAGGTGACTAGCTGCAAACCCCTGAAGTCGGAGTTCGGACCAACGTGGTTTCTAAAACCAAAACAAATGTATAAATTCAATTTGCGAAAAATAAAGAAAGTTAACTACGGCATGCAACCCCTAGAACTGCGTAGAATTTCATAAGAAAGCTACTGAAATGCAGTAACATGGGATTGGGAGCGTTCACAGAGGCGGAAAAAGTCCAGTCTCAAAACCCGGAAAATCGAAATAATTACTATGTCGGAAAATTAAAAATAAAAGCTACGGCATTTAACCCACAGAAATGTTTAGAATTTCATAAGCAAGCTAGGAAGGAGGTTTGTACAAGGCTCGGAGAGAATTACAGATAAAGACTAAGTGCGTACTACAAGTTCGGAGAAGAAACAGCAAAATTAAAATAGGCGGGAAGAGAAGATCGCGAAATATTTGTGGAAATCAGGAGGATACACTCACAGTTACTTGTCTGATGGGCATGAAACAAACAATAGTGGAAGTTCAAGGATTTGTTCTAAGAACCGACCACATGGAACACATATCACTCACGGAAGGAAACGATAAGAAACATTTTTACATGCACTGTACAAAAATGAACAAATCGTCTATTAGAAACTGGGCCCCACACAGCTAGAAAGAATTTACACAGAGTTCGTACACCGCCACATAATCACACAAGGTTTGAATATACCAGGCCGTTATCAAACTGAAACTACTGACACATACACCGCGTTTATCTGCTGGAAGTCACTGGATTGAAAAATTAGAACACATTTCCGCGCACGATCGGACGGAATATTCCAAAAAATGAATCTATGTTCAAGAGTCTGAGTTAATCATGCTAGACAATGAATCGCTACTATCTCTGCTGACAACAGAGCAGAACCAACCTTAACTAACCACGATCCCAGCACAAAGTGAAGACCGAGCGGAGAGGAGGCGGGAAAGCTACTGGAAACTGGGAAACGCAAGACAACAGCGGTGGTGAGGAGAGAACTTTGCGAGACTCACCCTGGGGAGGGCTCGTCGACTGGCTTGTAACCAAAGGGTGTAGAAACCTATTTGGTCGTATCAGCAGCAGAGGTTGGTAACGCCTATCGATTATGAGCCAGAGAGAACCATGCGAAGCTAGCTATTACTACCCACATTCAGACACACATTAAATTCTCGCGCATCCACTTAAAAATAAAACAAGTACACATTCTCACAGGGACAGTGGCGTAGCGGAGAAGCCGTACTTATTGCCACATTCATAACCACAATAATAAATTATTAAAATAACAAAATCCTAACAATATTAACTGACATTTCAGAAACTAATATTTTAAAACATTAATTTAAAATGCTATTCCTCATGCCTCGAAAAGAGTGGGATTCTAGTTTTAACAAAATGCTAATCTAGTGGCATCAAATACAATTTTATAAAAAAATATGTGGAAGACGACAGACGGTCGTCTTTCACCATCTATAATATCATTGTGTATCTCAAGCTTTGCCACGATTGGTCGGCTTCATTCCCGCGATCAAACAGCTGCTGCCAACAAGTTATACCACGCCTGTGTCGCGTTGTAAAACTTTACCGGTATGTAGCAATACTGTTAATCTTTTTTCAATTAGATTCTTAATAAGAGTTCATTACTGACTTACAAGTTAAGAAACAAACAGACGAACATTTCTGCCAATTACAAGAACCATATTTGGTTAAGCGAACGAGCTTTTTTTCCCAGTGAAATATAGGGACGTCGACTATTTTAACATAAAAATTCGGAGCCAAATCGCTGAGCAATTGCACTCATTTACTTCGATGGATTCCATTTCCAGTTCTTGAAACTATGCAGTGGAACAAGGCTTTCTGTGAAGAAGCTGATGAACAATTGATCGAAGCAACGATAATCACAGGAAAGTTCAAAGGAGAGGATGCTCTAATTCAAAGAATACCACTGATTCCAACCGACTTGCCGTTTCAATTTAAGCGCGTCCAGTTTCCCGTTCGCCTCGCACGAAGATTAGTGTAGCGCACGGCCAGTCCTTGGAAGTTTGTGGAATAAATGTTGAATCGTCGTGTTTTTCACATGGGCAGTTTTACGTGGCCTGTTTGAGACTTTGTAAACCAACACTGTTCGTTTTCATCAACAAGCGTGGCAATCAACGCAACACAAAGAATTTCAATACGTTGTATTTCAATTCTATTATTGTATTACAGTTAATTATTTCGTTTAATATGCGATTTCCATCATTAAAGTATGATGATGTTACAGCTACATTGTATTCAGTTCTAAAACTCTGAAGAAGATATAAAAATCAATTTCTATTGTGCTCGCTGCGAGAAAATCATGCTAAGCTGTGCTGTAAATATTTGCGGTTTTGTTTTCCTTTTTAGAGTCATTTTTAACACATAACAGGGAAGTTGTTTTAAGCCTTAATTTACAATCCTACCTGTTCGTACAATAAAACCTCACAGAGCAGCTCGAAATTTTTCTCTGATAACCCTCTTCCAATTGATTTATCCATCCATTTTGACTTCTATTCCCAGTCAGGGTCCCGATTGCAACAACAATAAATAAGATCATTGAGAAGGAGTAGTAATGGGGGAATGAAGTGGATTTAAAAAGTGGATTTAAGAAGGGGGGATGATACAGACCCATTGAGGATGGGATGTATATGGTGTGGGATAAGAGGGAGTGGTGTGAAGGTAATGGAAAAAGATGGGGGAGGAGGCGATGAAGGGGAGAAATAGAGGATGGAGAAAGGGATAGACATAGGGAGAAGAAGTGATTAGGATACATGTCCCATACACATTAGCTGCTGCGAAGCATTGCCGGGTTTGCCAGTTTGTATATATATATATGATTTAACATGCTGAAGGTTGTATAAATACGATACGCAATACGTTTAATCATACCACACACAACACAGCAACCAATTATATACATCTATATTCACAAAAATCATTTACCGCATGTATTCACCCACTTGGCAGATTTTGGCCCACTTCAGGATACGGTAGTAACACTAAAAGTGGGCCTATCCGACCGCCTTTTGAAAATTTAAATGAAAATAACGTCTTAACCGTTCATCTGACTCGAAAATTGAATAAATGAATTTGTAGAGGAGACAATTCTCTACAACTTTGCTCTCTTATGTTTTTTCATATCTTGTATTGTGCCAATTTCCAAAAACAATGGTGACTTGACGATGTCTGTCTGTCTGTCTGTCTGTCTATCTGTCTGTCCGTAACGTGTACCCACTTATTAGATCGAACCGTTAAACCGAACGGCACCTAATTTTAAAAACATAATTGTTGGCTGCCAGAGAACAGGACCTCCCTTTTTCAGATATTTCGGACGAAAAATACGTTAGTAACACTAGAAATCATACACTGAATCATAAATACACTTCGTGAACAGATTTTTTTTAGTTCCCCAGGTTGTATTCACCAGTAGTAGTACATAATATTAGTTGAATCGGTCCATCCATTGTCGTACTAACTGCGCTGTGGGCTACGAGTTTTGCTAGTGACGAAATAACTACTATGTGCAACAATTCACAGCTATCCTTCATAATATTCAGAATTTTATGTTGCATTAGCATAACAACTACACTGCTGCAAATAAAAAATAATACACCATCTTAGAGTTTTCTAATTCTCACCAACACCACTCATACAAAAATGTACGAGGGTTGGAATTTAAATAGTGGCAACACTGTTGTGGCGACACTATGCAATGGATTTTACTATTGTCGCTGATAGCACACGTTTTTTGACATACTTACCTTACCTCCGAGTAATGGACTCACCCTTCCCACGTCACCGGCGTGCGCACAATCGAGGGAAACAGTCATTTGTAAGCGAGCGCTCTAACGTAACGGTGTCACTACATTTCAAATAGTACCGATGGAGTTCGATCAATATTGGATGTGCCAGAGGTCGTACAGTACGACAGTGCCTTCAAGAGGCCTGCGGAGGATTGGCATTGCTGTACAGAACAGTGGCACGTTGGATAAAAGCATTACTCTCCTCCATAGCAGACCGTCAATGCACACTATTTTTGTTCGTTTTGGTAGCATTAAGTGCGCGGGTATATACAGTTTAAGGTGTGGCTGGTCTGTTTGGTCGAGGAGACTGGGAAGTACTGTACCATCTACCATTCTTTCCGGACTTAAGACCTTGTGAGTTTGATTTGATTCCTAAGATGGAGTCACTTCGTGGCCGCTTCAGAACTGTTCCAGAGATTCGACAGGTATTAGACTGCGATTGGAGAATTGCACTCTCAACAGAACAGGCACTGCTAACGGTATACTACGACTTCTACGTCACTGGTAAAGGGTTCTACACAACAAAATGTTAAAATGATTGTATATCTATCGGATCAAACTGCGTGGTCATCAGTCCGTAGCTTGCAAACTACTTAAACTAAGGTAAACTCACTTAAGGACAACACACACACACACACACACACACCCTTGCCCCAGGAAGGACTCAAACCTCCGACGGCGAGCAATCGCGCGCTCCGCAGCAAGGCGCCTTAGACCGCTCGGCTACTCCACCGCGGCGTTCTACACAATGCTGGTGATTACTTCGAAGGACAGTAACAGGTGATACGTGTAACGCTGTTGTATGGGTTTGAATAAATAGTTGCCATTACTTTACCAGTTAATGCATGAGTTTTTATTAGAAGCTACAAAAACTACCACGATTAATCTATAGTGCGTATATACTGAGAAAAATATTGAAAAAAAAAGCAACAGAAAGTTCATAGGTGCTCAGCTATATAGTGCTTCCAAGATGCAATAAAAATGTCCCTATTATCCCTCTCATCTTTCCAGAAAGTAACTCAGAATGCAACTCTAGTATGTGACTGACTACTTTTACATTGCAAAGGAGGAATACTAAAACAAACAGGAGTAGCTCAATGAAGCTAACTGTCGACATGATTCAGTAGCACTCTACAATTTATAATTTCTAGGACGAGCTACTAGCATATGTAACCTATGTACGCCCATACAAGCAGCTACAAATGAATTTTTTTATATTACAAGAATAAATAACATCAATTGCGAATGGGCGCTTTCTAGGCAGTTGCGCTGACCACTACACCACTGGGGACACAGTGATAACGACACATGCAAGGACCACCTAAGCACGCCTCCTGTCAGACTCAAATTCCCAGCTTTACCCTGCCCACAGTACTCAAACTCGTAGTCACTTTGTTCTAATTTCCGTAAGAGTAAGGGTTCCAAACTTGCCCACTCCTCCCCACTATGTCATTTATTCTGTGAATATAAGAGAATAACAACTGCAGGATCAAAAGTTGACGTTTGTTTTTTCGCAATAGACGGCACATGTATATATAAATGAATTTGTGGTAAAATGTTGATCAGTTTGAGAGATAATGGAAAAAATAAGGTATGTAGCTGATCAGCTACACTATACATTAAGGAGTTAAGTTCCAAACCTCGTATAGTAGTCTGACGTGAACTACACTGCTATTTATAGTGTGCGATAGAAAACCTGACTTTAATGTACCTTTGGCTCCTGCAAAGAAGACATGAACATCATGTCACACAGAATTCAGAAAGATGCTCCTTGTCTACTTACAATCGTTGCAACTTTAGTACCTGTGCAAAGATAGACGTAGATGACATCTTCTGTAACTGAGGATCAGTTCGGGTACTAAGGCGTTGTCACTAGTAATTGAAATAAAAAAAAAACTGATTGTGATTTTATATTTATTAACTCCAACATTTTTCAAGAAGAGTCAAGTAGATAAAGAAACAAATTGAATTTATATTTCCACGTTCCGGATACGTTAACTAGATACAATCCTTTTGATCCTATGTGACTACTCTCTAGAGACTTTTTTCCACTCCTTATCGACCTGGTCTCGTAGTTCTGCAAGAGCCCGGATTTGTCACGTCAAACATGTCATATGTCATCCTTCAATTTAAGTTATTAACGCAACACGATATTGCTGTTCACCCCAGGGATAATGTTATAAAAATGTTTAACAAAGGAAAAATTAACGAAAGTAATTGCCTTCTTACATAAATCTCATATCCAGTATACGTTGCCCGATTTTAGGTTTTTGTATCAAGCTAATTTCTCTATTTTATTTGGATGATTACCTTTCGTTTCCATTTCATCATATTTGTGTAAATGCGATATACAGATTTGTTGGTTGAACACTGAGTAATATGAGACAAGATCGTGGTCTACCACGTCTTAAATTTCAGAAAATCTGTGGGTAATAATCAGTAGCATTGTTGAGTAGGTTCAGCTCCATAAAACGTCTGAAGTATGGAGAGCAGCGGACAAACGTAAATATATGATAGCTGTCATCTGCCATTACAAACAGTGGCGCAAATTTTGTGGCAAATCTCTGGTAGTAGAACACCTTTCAGGAAGCTGCTGCGGGTTTTACCTATTGCTGTATTCATAATAGGTGCATCGCAGTCATCGAGCTCGGGTCCAGAGGTTTCCAAACGACAATGAAATGTGGCTCGTCCGAAAACTCAAGCGACCGTCTTCATGGGGGCTAATTGACACTACTATAAAGCCCGTGTCAGTTGCATTTAAGACACTGCTGCCTTTTCGATCCTCGGGCAGCGAACGTCTTCTGTCTGAACGCTGTCTTAACGCTGAGTTTCCGTGCAGACGCCTCCTCCGTACGGGTCGCACGGTGAGCTATATACAGCCCGGCAACCTACCACTTAGGCTCTGTGCAGGAAAAGGACAGTCAGCTTGGCAGCTGCGTCCATATTAGGCATACCCCCTGCGGCTCAATCGAGATATCTAAGTTTTGAAGTACTGTCATCGGCAGAATGATCTAAAAATAGTTCGACGTCTTTCTGTCGGTTCTACGGAGTGGTGACAACAATAGTGTCACCGAGATAGTGTCAATAGCAGAAAGTTTCTCCAGATGAGTTGTGTTTACCAAATGAATTATACAAGAAGTTTGGTTCAGACAGTGTAGTGAGCAGGTAGTGGAATACAAAAAAACGTTACTTTACTGAAGCTATGGCATGGAGAGCCATAGGAAGGTCGCAAGCAGGACAGAGACAGAGGGGGGCGGCTGAAACAACTGGAACTTCCACTAGTGTAATCTCCAGGAGCTGGACGTATTTCAAACAGGAAACCATAAAAAGAGGCAAAGTCAAGGTCGTCCATGGGTGAAATCAGCTAGAGTTGACCCTTATCTACATCTACATCTACATAGATACTCTGTAAATGACATTTAAGTGCTGGCAGAGGGTTCATTAACCACTTTCATAACTTTTCTCTACCGTTCCATTCTCTAATAGTGCGCGGGAAGAAAGAACACCTAAATCGTTCCGTTTTGATCTGATTTCTCTTACATTATTGGGATGGTCATGTCTCCCTAAGTAGGTGGGTGCTAGCAAAACATTTTCACATTCAGAAGTAAAAGTCGGTGATTGAAACTTCGCAAACAGATCATGCCGCAATGAATAACGTCTTTCTTTTAATGATTTACACCCCAATTCGTGCAACACTTCCGTGACGCTTTCCCCCGTAACGTGATAAAACAAAACGAGCTGCCCTTCTCTGATTCTTCTCAATGTCTTCCGTCAGTCCCACCTGGTGAGGATCCTCCAGCAGAAGACGCACAAGTGTGATGTACGCAGTCTCTTTGGTGGAACTGGTGCATCTTCGAAGCGTTCTGCCAATGAAATGTAACCTCTGGTTTGCCTTCCCCACAATATTTTCTATGTGTTCTCTCCAGTCAAAGTTCGTAATTGTAACTCCTAGGTATTTGGTAGAATTTACGACCTTAAGTTTGACTGATTTATCGCGTAATTGAAGTTCAGAGTATTTCTATTAGTGGTCATGTGTATAACTTCATACTTTTCTTTATTTAGTGTCAATTACCAATTTTCGCACCATGTAGAAATTTTGTGTAAATCGCTTTGCAGTTGCTGTTGACTTCAATAACCGATAAACGACAGCATCATCCGCGAACAGTCTAAGGGAGCTATTGAGATTGTGTCCTAAATCATTTAACGCTTCCCTGTGGAACGCCAGATATCACATCTGTTTTACTCGATGACGTACCGTCAATTACAACGAACTGTGTCCTTTCTGACAGGAAATCGTGAATCCAATCGCACAATTGGGCAGATTTTCCATAAGCACGAAATTTCATTATAAGCCGCTTGTGGGGTAGAGTGTCAAAATCCTTTCGGAAATCAAGAAATATGGAATCAATTTGAGATTCCTTGTCGATGGCACTTAACACTTCAGGTGAATAAAGGGCAAGCTTCTCCGAGGCTGAATGCAACTGAGCTGCAACGCTCCCTCCAGGCAGCCACAATATCAACACAGTCTGAAATAGTCTTCATGAATGTATCCTCTATGGAGTGTGCACCATTAAAATCACGACACCGTTTAGCCCACAGAAACTGGACGGAGGAACGTCAGGATTGGAGTCGTAACATATGGCGCCGGTTTTGTGCACTGATGAGTCAAGATTTAGTATTCAGCAGGACAATCATCGTTCCCTCATCTGGAGAGAATGTGGAACTAGGAAATAACGTGATTATGTGCGGGAAACATCACCGTATCATGGTGGTGGACGAATTCTGGGAACCCTCGGAGTCATTTTTGGCGGGAGTACGGAACTCTGTCTCGTTCAAACTGGCGCTTTGACTACTCTGACTAATAGAGACCTATCGACAAATTGTTGTGCTCTATGCTGGTTCCAAAGGAGATTGGTTCCTTCCGGTGGACGATAACCCTTGTCCCCAGAAAGCTGTAGAGGAGGACAATTTGCTTTATGCTTGAAGTTGGGGGAACTGAAGGAATGGAGTGGCCAGCTTTTCAGCGGACTTATAGCCGATTGATCATGATTGTATGCACTTGGCAGACGCACTGCACCAAGACCAGCATCTTAAAGAGCTCAATGATAACCTCAGACTGTCCGAGGTGTTCACATACCATATTGGAGGGCAACGATTATGACTTTGAGAACCCCATCGTGCCTCGCTGTAAGTAAATGTCATGTCAACCTCAAGTAAAGAGCCGAGACCGTAAAGTATCGTACAGTGCTAGACAAAAATTACAACTGTATGCAATATATATATTTAAAAATGAATGTTTGTCTGTATGTCATCTATGTGTTCATAAACCATTCGTCCTATTGCTATCAAACTTTGGTGAACTGTTCACCGTACACCCGCGAAGGTTCCTGACCCAAAAACAAAAGAGCATATCTCAGGAGATATGACATCATAAACAGTGAGAGGCAAACTGCGTGAGAATACGCAGATTAATGCGTCAATTATTGGAAAATAGGAGTAGATAGGGACCTTCAACAAAGTTTGCATGTAATTTTGGACGTCTACGTAACGTTTTGTGACCGACCCCCCCTTCTCCCCTTCCCCCACAAAATGATGAAACGAAAGAAGTCTACTGCTCACAACAGTTTTGCTGTATATGCCGAAAACGGTCGCATAAGGCATGATCTTGAATGAAATAAAAGTAGCATTACAGATTTGCATGTTACTATTTATTTTTGTCTCCAAGTCTCCCTTAATTCTCTTGCATCCAAAATTAAGCAATCCGTTTTCTTAATGTCTATCTATATGAAAGGACACTCACTCACTCACACACTGGCTAAGCACGAAATCTGAAAAACTACCTCACCTATGAAGCTGCAATTTGTCAGGAATGTAGTTTATAGGTAGGAAACGTCAGCTGAAAAAGTATTTTGTGATAGGTGCATGGCGGATCATTACTTCTCCTACAGACTCACGAAATCTACAGTTTCATTCCGATCTTTACGAAATTTCGATTTGACTTTCAAACTCAAGGTCACCGTCTACCTTCAGTTTCATACGGTGCATTGGGGAAGGGTACTTTGCAACATAAAAAATGGATCCCTAAATACCTTGGTCGCGCCATAACTTCAGAAGGGCTCGTTATTCTCAGAACAAGGGTTGTATGAAATAAAACTGGAATATTTAAGAACAACAAAGTGCGTTTTTCAATGTGACCTGTAAACCAAGAGAACGATCACTGGGTACATAAATGTTTGTATGGTACATCACAGAGAGTACCTTTGCAGAGCCGGCCGTGGTGGCCGAGGGGACTGAGGTGCTCCAGTCACGGTATGCACGGCCACTACGGTCGGGGGTTCGAATCCCCCCTCGGGCATGGATATTTCTGCCGTCCTTAGTGTTAGCTAGTTCATAAGTAGTTTGTAAGTTTAGGGACTGATGACCCCGTAGTTAAGTCCAATAAGCTATACAAACATTTCAACATTTTGTACCTTGCAGAAAACTTTTCCGAAAAAGGAAAAGGTGGAAACAAACAGACAGATGGGAGGGAAAGAGTTGGATGCAGAGAGAGAGGAGGGAAGGGATATGACTACGAGAGTGAAGGATAAATAAATACCCGGGCAACGCCGGGTTTACAGCTAGTATCTGAATAAAATACTTTTACATATGTGTATTCCGCATATCTCGCCTGATCTCCTAACTGTTTAGAACCATGTATATTCCGAGACAGTATCAACTTACTGCTCTGAATATTCCATCGAAAACTACCAATCCTAGTATCGTTGATATCCAGAGTATGGGGTGCATGATTTCCATGCGATTTATAGTCTCAAATACCTGACCAGTGGCATTGTACTTGACTTGCGATTGGCCACAGATACTGCGATATCATTCACTAGCATTTGCTACCCTCCCTACAGGAGAGAGACACAGTAAAGTTTCACTGTGAGAAGGGGCGCTACCACACATCGCTCGTGAAATGCAACTGGTTCTTCGAAACACATTTCAAAATGGTCGAATTATCACCCTATTGTTTCTATATGCTTGGCCAGCACGATAACTAGATCTCACTCCTTGTGATTTTGTTGTGTGGCTACCTGAAGGACATGGTCTACGAGGTGAACATCCTTACGCGTGTGATATGAAGCACAGCATATAATAGAGGTAGCTTATCTATAGACATGATTCGTTCTACTATGCAGAATGGAATCCTGTGCTTTCAGATACGCGAGGCCGTTCGGCGTCGGGGGTTCAAATCTCCTCTCGGGCATGGATATTTGTGTTGTCCTTAGGTTAGTTTACCTTAGTTCAAGTAGTTTGTAAGCTACGGATTAATAACCACGCAGTTGCGTTCGATAGATTTACAAACATGCGAACATTTCTGTGCTTTAGTATTACTGGCATCGATAAGTAATTGTATGATATAGCACGGCAGTACATTAAACACGCTGCAGTTGAATTTATTCTGCATTGTTTCTGTTCCCCAAGTCCTCAACATTAATTTTTAGTACTCTTAGGGTAATTAGATTCCTTAAATTAACTTGTTAAACAGTGAAAGTTTATGGCCACTCACAAGGAAATTACGTGGGCTCGAACAAACACATACACACAAAAATCGTATGAGAGATAATGTAAAGATCCATTATTGCACTAGTGATACTCCCGCATCTGCAAAACTCTGCAGTCGTCCGTTAGATGCTTCTGCGTGTGCCATGCCGCATTGCACTTTGACCTGTCGGTTCGCCAGTAGGGACGGTACAGTGTGCCTCCGAAGTTGCGTTTTGTGATGTTATTTGTGTCGTGAAGCGTCAGATAGGGCGGCGGTTGCTAATCAATCCTGCTAATGTATTGCGATTAGTTGAGATGAAGTTACGATGAACCCTTCTTCGTGAAGATGGTATTAGTGTAGAAGATGAATGATATGCATGCTTTCTCGTATCTGTTATGATGCAGAAATACGAGCATCAGTTAGATACTGTTGTTACAAACTCATAATAATGATAATAGTGATGATAATGACGAACAACTCATTGCAAGCGGTAGTGCTAAAGTAAGTGCGGGAAGAGGCGATGGAAGCAGTGGCAGTGAATACCAACAGTCGTTCGGGAAGAAGGTTAAAGTTGCAACTATCATCACGGCTTTTGATGACAATTCGCTAGAGAACATGTACGACGATTATTACATAAGTTATAGTTAAGATATCTGCATCACGTATGGCGTCTACAATTACATCTACAGTACCATCTAGAGCATGGTTACAGAGCTTTTCAGAAAAACGACACCCACCAGCACATTGAGGTGTACGTAGAGATCCTGTAAGCAAACGTTCATACAGATATGTTTGTTTGAGCCCATGTAGTTTCCTTGTCAGTATAAATGTATGGAGGCTGTTCAGAATAGTCACACAATGAATGTAACAGTTCATACATCAGTCGTATGACATGAGTAATACCGACAATAAACTATTAGCCGAATATTAATAAGAGCTGCCACAGCTAACTCGCACACATTTGTCTTAATACCGCTTTCGCCATAGGCAGCTGTGACCGTACCAATATGTAAGAGATCTATTTGCCTGTGTAAGATCACGCCCGTAGTCTCGATATTGGCATAATCCGACAGCTAGACGATGTTCTAAGTAATAATTCTGGTGGTGACCCACGAAATGTGTATCTGTACAAGTACGATGGTTCCATACTAGATATTAATGTCAGTATCAGATCTGCAGTTTTAAGAAAGAACAGTCGAGGCAAGACTTAGGAAGAACCAAACGAAGGGATGGTTATAAGGATTTTCGGCCTATATGAAAATATTAGACAAAATAAAATGGTATTTCGGGAAAACTGGTTTATTCGATAGTGTAGACGCGTATTACATGTACAGAAACTAACACGGAAATACAAGAATGAAATACTTACAAAGAGTGTTCTGATAAATCTTTGAGGACAGGGGCTTAGTTTTTCACTTATACTGGTACACTGCACTGTCAACAAGTCGAATAGTTCCACAGTTAAATTTAAAGAATACAAAATTGTACAACGAAACATTCCAGAATATTGCAGTTCGAAGAAAATAGCCGGCAGTAGGAGTTCCCAAGATGGAAACACACGTGCATTCGAATGCGGATGTCGTGCTTGCGTGGCCTTTTACCTTGAACCGAGCTTAAACAAATTACCATGAGTACTCACAGGTACCCACGAGTCACGGAAGTAATATGTGCGTCGGAGTAGCTCATAAGTAATTTGCAACACTATCTCGCGCTGAAAAGTGGCCAACTCATGACGTTCTTATGTTTTACAATGATGTTCCTAGAATACTTCATTCATCATCCTATACAGGCTTTTCAAGAAATGTATACAGCACATTCAGAATAATGGAGTACGGACTACGTGCAGTGCAGTAACAACTCTTCCATGTTTGTTCAGCGTATTTTGAAACGGCCATGGGCACGATCTATTCTAAACCAAACAATATTAAATTTCGTGCGTACCCAGGATAATCGTATCAAACACAGTGTGGTGAAAATACTCAAGCACGATTTAAATAAAAATTGTGATGAATACTGTTGTTGCGTATACTGAACTTTGGGAGAATTGTGACATCTGGAAGCTGTAATGAGCATAATTTGAGGTCCGTGCGCTTTGACAAACAAAGGAGGTGATTGAAAATAATTTCTGACTGTTATACTGTTTGGATTTTAGCACACCAAGTGATTGTCAGCTCACATTTGATGCGAGAAATTGGCAGAGGCACAGGGAGGAAGGAAGCCTGGGAGTTAACGTCTTGTCACCAGTGTAATCATTAGAGATGGCAGACAACAAGCGTAGGGAACAAACATTTCGGAGTGGAATTTGAATACAATGTCAGGAAACTTCTGTAGACAGCTAAATTGTGTACATATTGAATTTCACATGCAACATAAAGTGAATCACATTAATAGGCAATAACTAGACAGAGCCGTCCGCAGTGGCCGAGCGGTCTGTGGCGCGCCAGTCACAGCCTGCACGACATCTACGCTCAGGGGTTCGAATCCCCCCTCAGGCATGGATGTTTGTGGCGTCTTTAGTATTAGTTCATAAGTAGTTTGTAAGTTTAGGCACCGATGACCCCGCAGTTTAGTCCCTTAAGCTTAACAAATATTTGACCATTTGAACCTTGATCGAAATTCGTTGGTAAAATGTTTAGGAAGTTCTTTCCATCTAGGAAAGTGCTACCGTTCCAAATATATTAGACTGACATTTCATTACTGCTCGTTAATAGACGTTTCACCTCAATATCGTTAGAACGAAACCATTATTGAGATGATTATCGATGTTCCCGAGCTACAATAAGTTTCGTGCAGATATATTATTATCCTGGTGATGCAGGGTGTGGGGAGGTTGGTCAGTTCCGTACATGTAGAAAATACTCATTTTCATCAGCATTCCAAAACAACAGAAGTTGAGATGAATAAGCAAACTGTTTCAGCTACCAGCTATCCCCATCCCCCTCCCTCCCTCCCCCCTTATGTATGCCCATAAGTGAAAAACTGTGTATCTACACTAGTGTCCAAAAATTAAGCACTATCACGAAGCACGTGAACTACCGAAATATTTTCTTACCAAACTTTTTCCGCGCTGTATAGGAAAGCAGTAATACGTGCTGTAATTGGCGTAACAGAAAGGTATAATAAATATTGCTTAAGACCACTCATGTGTATGCCTTGTTTGACCGTCAGTAGTGAGCATAGTGTAGTCTCCTGGCGAAGCGTTCTACGTAATGCAGCAAAGGCGTCATTGAGCCTATTTTGCAGGCAGGTCATACTTTCCGACTGGAAGCAGCTCAGGCCCTTTACTTTGGTGAGGGTCTAAAGAGACATGAGATGTTTGTCGTAGACTAATATAAGGTAGCCTAAGAAGAACCACCGCAGCTGCTGGAAGAACTTCCGGGTCATAAGGCCGTGGTCCATAAAATTTTGAAGTTTTTCCTAACGTTTCGTCCAGAGCTGCGATGGACATCTTCGGAGGTCTTCCCGGCTGATGAGCCGGGAGTCTGAGAGTATCTGGACGAAACGTTAGGAAAAACTGCAAAGTTTTATGGACCAGGGCCTTATAACCCGGAAGTTCTTCCAGCAGCAATGGGACCCGGCCTTGAAAGCTATCAATACATGGTAATGACCACCACATTGCCGGACCGATAGTTGTTCGTAAGTGCACGACGAAATTACGTCTGCAAGACAGTTGGCTTCGGAGCTGTAACTTGGCTTACAAATAAATCTAAGAAAGTATCACTCACCGATTTTTCTGAAATTGGGATAACTTATAAGACAGGAATAACTAAAGTAAACATATTTCTTTTCAACGGCAGTGAAACATATTTAAAAGGTGAGCTAAATTGGAAAAATGCGATAACTTAAAGCTTAATCTAGCGATTTTAATAATTGTTCTTATGAAAATGTCTTTTCATGTAAGATGAAAATCAGCTTGAGTATATTAGAGAGGGAGTGAAAAATAGAGGGCCATCTACCCCGAAAGAGATAAACTTTTTCTTATAGATTTAATAACGATTTAATCGAAGTAAAATCTATTAGAATTTCATAATCGAAGGCTAGAAACACGTATTTTTCTTTCACACACACACACACACATATCTATGTGAGGAGAGAACAACTCTCATATATATATTTGAGAGGAGAACAACTCTCATACTGCCGCGCACGTTCGATACTGCCCAAGGAACACCATTTGAATTGATAAAAAATGTTCAAATGTTTGTAAAGCTTATGGGACTTAACTGCGGGATCATCACTCCCTAAACTTACAAACTACTTATGAACTACCTTAAACTAAAGACAATACAAACATCAATGCCCAAAGGGGAGATTCGAACCCCCGACGGCCAACGCCCTCGCGTTTCATTAACCACTTTCATAACCTTTCTCTTTCGTTCCATTCTCTAATAGCGCGTGGGAAGAAAGAACACATAAATCGTTCCGTTTTCGATCTGATTTCACTTATTTTGTTGGGATGATATTGTCTCCCTATGTAGGTGGGTGCTGGCAAAATATTTTCACATTCAGAAGTAAAAGTCGGTGATTGAAATTTCCCAAAAGATACCGCCGCAACGAATAACGTCTTTCTTTTAATGATTTACACTTCAAATCGTGCAACATTTCCGTGACGCTTTCTCCCCTGTAACGTGATAAAACAAAACGAGCTGCCCTTCTCTGAACCTTCTCAATGTCTTCCCTCACTCCCACCTGGTGAGGGTCCCACGCTGAGCAACAGTAGTACAGGAGAGGACGCACAAGTGTGGTGTAGGCAGTCTATTTTGTGGACCTGTTGCATCTTCGAAGCGTTCTGCCAGTGAAACGTAACCTTTGGATCATCTTCCCCACAACATGTTCTATGTGTTCTCTCCAGTCTAAGTTGTTGGTAATTGTAACTCCTTGGTATTTGGTAGAATTTACGACCTTAAGGTTTGATTGGTTTATGGTGTAATTGAAGTTATGCGGATTCCTTTTAGTGGTCGTGGGTATTACTTCTCGCTTTTGTTTATTTAGTATTAATTGTCTCTAACAGAATGACCTATTGACCCAAGGTCAACACGGATTTAGAAAATATAGTTCATGCGAAACATAACTAGCTCTTTACTCACACGAAGTGATGAGTACTATCAACAAGGGTTCTCAAATTGATTCCGTATTTCTTTATTTCCAGAAGGCTTTTGATACCGAATCTCACAAAAGCCTTTAATCAAATTGCGTGGTTATGGTATATCGTCCCAAATTTGCGATTGGTTAGGGGATTTCCTGTCAAAGAGGACACAGTTTGTAGTAATCGATGGTAAGGCATCGACTAAAACAGAGGTGATATCGGCCGTTCCACAGCGTATTGTCAATGGGCCTCTGCTGTTCCTTATTTACATACACGATTTGGGGGAAATCTAAGTAGCTCTCTTAGGTTGTTTGCAGATGACGCCGTCATTTACTGTCTAGTAAAATCATCTGAAGATCAAAACCAATTGCAGAACGATCTAAATAAGATATCACTATGATGTAAAAATTGGCCATTGACTCTAAATAATGCGATGTATGAAGTCATCCACATGAGTACCAAAAGAAATCCGTTAAACTTTGTTTACAAGATAAATCAATCAAACGTTAAGGCCGTAAACTCCACAAAATATCTAGGAATTACTATTACTTCAGAATTAAATTGGAAGGAACACGTAGATAATGTCGTGAGAAAGGCGAACCAGAGACTACGTTTTATTGGCAGAACCCTTAAAAGATGTAACAGAACTACTAAAGAGACTGCATACACTACGCTTGTCCGTCCGTTTTTGGAGTATTGCTGCCCAGTGTGGGATCCTTATCAGGTGGGTTTGACGGTGGACATCCGAAGAGTTCAAAGAAGGGCAGCTCGTTTTGTATTGTCACGATACAGAGGAGACAGTGTCACGGAAATGATACAAGGACCTGGGATGGGAATCATTACAACTACGGCGCTTATCGATGCGAAACTCCAATCACCAACATTCTCCTCCAAATGCGAAAATATATCGTTGACTCCCACCTACATAGGTAGAAATGATCATCAGAATAAAATAGAAGAAATCGGAGCTCGAACGGAGAGATTCAGATGTTCTTTCTTCCCGCGTGCTATTCGAGACTGGAATTGGAGATGAATAGTATAAAGGTGGGTAGATGAACCCTCTGCCAGGCACTTAAAAGTTATTTGCAGAGTGTCCCATGTAGATGTAGATTTGCCAATTTTCCCACCATGTAGACATTTTGTTTAAATCGCTTTGCAGTTGCTTTTTATCCTCTGGTGACTTCACTAACCGATAAACGACAGCATCACCCACGAACAGCCTGAGGGAGCTATTCAGATTGTCTCCCAAATCGTTTATAAACACAACGAAGAGTAGGAGATCTATAACGCTTTCCTGGGAAACGACAGATATCACGTCTGTTTTACTCGATGACTTACCGTCAATTACCGTCCTTTCTGATAAGAAATCGTGAATTCAATCGCACAATTGGGGAGAAATTCCGTAAGTACGCAATTTCGTGAGAAGCCGCCTGCAAGGTATAGTGTCATAAGTCATCCGGCAATCAAGAAATATGGAATCGATTTGAGATCCCTTATCGATGTCACGTAACACTTCATGTGAATAAAGGGCAAGCTGTGTTTCGCAAGAGCGATACTTTCTGATTCCGTGTTGACTATTGATTAATAGGTCGTTCTCTTCGAGGTAGTTCATAATGTTCGAACAAAGTATATGTATCCTACTGCAAATCGACGTCAATGAGATTGGCACGTAATTTTGGAGATCAATCCTACTGCCGTTCTTGAATATTGGAGTGACTTGGGCACTTTGGGTACGAATCTTTCGCTTAGTGATCGGTTGTATATGATAGCCATGTATGGAGCTATTACATCAGCATACTCTGTCAGGAATCTAGTTGGTATACAATCTGTCCCGGACGATTTGTTTTTGTTTAGTGACTTAAGTTGTTTTACTACTCCAGGAACATCTACTTTAGCATGCTGGTAGCATGCTATTTCACTTCGCCTTCTTTGGTGAACGAATTCAGGAAATCTGTGTGTAGCAATTCTGCTTTAGCAGTACTGCAATCGGTAGCATAACCATTGCTATAGCGTAGTGATGATATTGTTTGTGTTTTGCCGCTAGTGTACTTCACAAATGATCATAATTTCTTTGGATTTTCTGGAAGATTACGAGACAGGATTTTGTTGTGGAAACGACTATAAGCATGTCGCATTGAAGTCCGCGCTAGGTAGCGAGTTTCTGTAAAACATTGTCAGTCTTGGGGATTCTGTGTCTTTTTTAATTTTGCATGGGGTTTTCTTTGGTTCTGCAATAGTGATCTGACCTGTTTTGTGTACCACGGGGGGGGGGGGGGGTCTTTTATTGTTTGGTATAAATCTCGCGATTACTACTGATATGATGTCTTTGAAAGTAAGCCACAACTGATCTACACTCGCGTTATTATCTGCTCTTTAGAACAGATATATTTTTCGTTGATTTGAATTTCGATGTTCAGTCTCGTTACTACAACTCTATATTCGCAAATCCCTGTATCTGTTTTGATGCTTTTTACTAGCCCACGATTATTTTTTGCTAGGAGATAAAGGATATTTTCGCAACCATTTACTATTCTAGTGGGTTCATGAACTAATTGTTCGAAGTAGTTTTCAGAAAAAGTATTCAGGACTAGTTCGGACGATGTTTTATATTTGCCGCCGGTTTTGAATACGTATTTATGCCTCCTATTTAGAGGAACCAGAAAACCCACCACAACTTTGGCGAAAGTCGAGGAATCTGCAGCCCACACGGTCACAGCACTGTCTGAGCCTCTGATTCAGACCCTCAACTCTGCTCTGAACCAGAGGTCTGCAGTCAGTCCTGACGACTATGCTTCAGATGGTGAACTCCATCTTGCAAGAAAGATTGGCAGTCTTTGCCTCTTCTGATAGCCGCTCAAAACGAAAGAGAATCTCTTCCGATTCAAAGTGACACACATCATTGGTCCCGACATGAGCCACCACCTACAGCTGGTTGCACCCTGTGCTCTTCATGGCATCCGGAAGGACCCGTTCCACATCTGGATTGACTCCCCCCCCCCCCCCCCCCGATATGCATACGGCATACGGAGTGCACGTTGGACTTCTTCCCCTGCCTAGCAGCCATATCCCTAAGGGGCTACATCACCCGCCTAACATTGGCGCTCCCAACTACTAACAAACCTACCCTCTGTGTGTGCCTGGATCTTGCAGGAAGAGGGATGACTACAGGACAAGCGACACCATCTGCGTCAGAAGTATCCTCTGCCACAGACAGTGCCTCAAATTTGTTCGTAAAACTAACAGGGGAGGCCTCCACTTCGGTCCCCCGGGAAGTCTTACGCCGAATGATATGCTCCGAGGAGAGCCGCAGGCCGATCGGAGGGCACACCAGGCGCACAGGGCGTCTGCTGCACCCCCGCGAGCGGCCCACAACAGCGGCGCCCACCCACCGCAGTCTCAAGCGTTGCCAGCGAAGCCAACGCCGCGTGAAGCTGCGAGCGAAGAGTCACCAACTCGGCTTGCACCCTTTCACAGCAGTCAGAGTTCCTAGCTATTCTAAAAAATCCTATGTATGTTCCAAATAAGTACGACTGTTGTGATTTAAACTGTGGAAGAATACACTAAACTGAAACATTGACGCGAATCTAAATTTACGCATGAGGACACTAAACTGTTTCTTTTATGCGAAGATGACTAAGTATACGACCGAGTTTGATAAATAGTGAGCTTCGAAATGTATGTACCTAACACTAAACTGTTTATTAATGGAGAATATGAAAAATATGTACGCGAGCTAATAAATCAAAATATCAACACTGATCTGTCAACTAAATGCGATTCTGAATAAATAAACATATGAGCACACGAAAGGTTGATGAACTGTAAGAGAAAACACGCACGAAAATGTCGCTTCTGTTAAGAAGCCGATCAACATACAGTGCAGAGCAGCTGCTGCGTGACATCTGTACTAGCCTGCGCTCACTGACCAACATAGCAGCATAGCGCCTCAATGCGCTCGGCCACTCTGCCGCGGCGTGAAATAATATTTTTCAACTGTTACATCCCTTTAATAGCACGGTATTTAAAGTCGCTGAATCCGAATCTGAAACCTGATTTTCAAAATTCAATATGCCTGAACCAGCATAGCTGACTAATAATCAACAACATGCTTGAACAGACAGTAACTAGACATCGACCTTCAAATTACTGTAAAAATCTACTTTTGAAATAATCTAATATATAAAGCAGTGTGTCCGTATGTTTGTACGTGTTGCATACAAATCTATAGTTTTGTACAGTCTTTATGAAATTTTGTACACGTAAGCTTTAATCCACGAGGAAGGTCGCCGTACGTGTAAGAATCACGTACGATACATGGTTCACGAGATATGACGTCATAAACAATGAGATGCGCGAAAACCTGCTGCATTGTGCGACAATGCTGCTCCTTTTCTCATAAACCATTGGATCGATTTCAACCAAATTTGGTACACACATTCCTTACCGTGACGTATTAATTGCTACATGGTTAAGTATCTCATACGGCACATGGTTCAAAAGATATTACGTCGTAACCAATAGAAATCGCAAAAAATGCCATATAATGCGGAGGGACTTTCGAAATACACTGTATGAGAATGACAGTACTTAGCGACTTGCAACAAACTTTAAACATAATTTCAAACCTTTATTAAACTTTTTCTCGCTGGCAACTATAGTAAAATGATGAAAGGAAAAAAGTTTCTCGCTTACTACTTTTCCGCTGTTTATGGACTAAAACTACGGCATACGGTATTACGTTACAATTTATATTTCTACACTACAAATTGTAGCAGCAGTAAATTATACATTCAGTATACACGCTTATAGTTGAGTGTACCTTCTAAATTGTATCACAATACGACACGTAGTTCATGAGATATGAGCACGTAAACAGTAACGTTACTGGAAAACCGCCCCTTCCCGCACTAAGTTTCAATCTATTACTTCTTTACTACTAACTGTATTCCCAAGAGATTTTATAGACATACAGCCCTTATATAAATGAAAATATACCTGAAAAATGGCAGGAATAAATAAATAAATACCCGGGCAAAGCCGAGTATTCAGCTAGTAGGTAATAAAACCGAATAAAACATCTTAAAATGTTTATCGATTTTAAACGCCGACGTAAGCGTTGCTCGGGATGACTCTGGATGTGTCATATTGAATCTGGAGAATCTGATTTCAGTTTCGGATGTAGCGACTTTTTATAATTGTCTATTTAACAGATAAAACAGTTGAAAAATATACTCACAAGGTTTTTCATAGACAGTAACAAAAGAGAGATATATTCAAATAAACAACATTCGTTCTTTTAATTAGCCTTTCCTTTGAAATTTTAACTGATTCTATTAAATCAAAACAAATTTTACAGAAAAAAAATATTCTCTTTCGGGGTAGTTGGCCTTCTAATTTTCACACCTCTCCAATATACAAAGGTCTATTATCTTTTCTTTTCTTTTATTTTTTATTTTTTTATATATTTTTTTATTTACATACTTTCATAACTAAAAACAATAAAATCGCTACACTAATCCCAAAGTTCTCGAAATTTTTCCATTTCTGCCCCGTTCATAGGGATCATTTCACCGCTTTAATTATGTTTTACCGCCGCTAAAAAATTCTGGTCTCTTATCTTTTCATGTGTTATATCCAAATTTCAGAAAAATCGGAGAGTGACAATTATGCAGGTTTACTTGTTAGAAGCTCCTGTTTTCCGAACAAGTTGTTTATCGGGAAACACAGAATTCAGATTCCATTCCCGAAATTATTATTGTCACACACGTTCGCTTTTTCTTACCGTTCAAGTCATTTTCTTTGTTGACAACTAGTGAACATGACCATGCTTCGGAATTACTGAATAATTATGGTGTGAATAAATATGTTTGGGGCTAATAAAGAAAATTAAAATTTTCCTTTTTTATAATACCTTGCCCATAATATTTATTTATACCTCGGAGGTCTATATTATCGCGAAGTAAAGGAGATTGTTCGTAAGCACTGGCTAATGAAAATATGCTTCATGACCTCTGATAAACGCCTCGTAGTATGTGCCAGGGGATTTAAACCAAAGATCAGCTAGCGTAACGTGGTCAAACTTTGAGTGTATTCTGTCAACGGTAGTAACCACGAAGCGAACGAATCTTGATTGTTTTCGTATTCGTCGTAGCACGCGTGATAAAAAAAAGGCTTCATATCTGATGAGTACAGCTTAGACTTTCGAGAAAAATAGTTTATAATTAGTGCTTGATTAAATTAACGAGAAGAAAATTATAGGCCAATACTATTTTAACAGTCTGCCACATGAGATTTGTCACGATGAGCTGTGAAGAGAACGGGAAAAAATAATCTACTCGTTAAAATCACCCAATGTAATTAAAATACACTTGATTAATTCCGAGATGTGGGAGGAATGAAGTAATTGAAACTGATGTAATACGTTTAAAGGCAAGTTTATTTGGCAGGCCAAATAAATAAAATTATATGAACATGAATAATAGTTGTTAGCCGAAACGAAAGACAAAAGAAGGAAGATAGTTAATTAATTAATCTAAGATATTTTTGTTAATTTAAGACCATTCTCGATTACTACAATTCGTTAGTGTCCCTTTGCGAGATATCATATTTCTATTGTCAACTTTTGTGACAGATTCGCCAATAGTTTACTTGAAATCACTACAATTCGTTAGTGTCCCTTTGCGAGATATCATATTCCTATTGTCAACTTTTGACAGATTCGCCAATAGTTTACTTGAAATCACAAGTCCTTGAAATATTGGTGACTGGAGATACACCATAATCCATTTTCCCTCCTTCTCTTTCATTGCCTATCCTTCACTTCTCTTAGTTTTTTCCTTCCTCTACCTTCTCTCATTTCATCCTCCTGTCTCTATGACCTCCTACACCACTAATTTGTCACTTTCCTCCTCCTCCACCTCCTCCTCCTCCTAGTCCTCCTCTTCCCTCTATCTCTGTCCATTTTCTCTCGACCCTCTGACAAGGAGCATTGTTCATTGATATTACATACGAGAATGCATAAAAGTAATACATAAATGGAACTGGTTGATTGGTTCACTTCAGCAGCTGCTAGGAATGTGAGGATAACTTCAATGTATTCGCTATAGTTTTAGACATCGGTGTAGCAACGGGGTGTGGTCCGCTCCTGGTACCGTCTAAGTAATGGATACAAACCTTGAAAACTTGCTACCTTCTGTGGCATGTATTGCGAATGTAAGAAAAGAAATATGGCTTACGCTATACTAAGAGAAAAATTTAACAGAACACGGAAAGACCTAAGTCGGCACAATGCCCCTGGAGTAGATGACATCACGTCAGAGCTACTACAGTCTCTGGGAGAGCCAGCTATAACGAAACTGTTTCAACTTGTCCATAGGATGTATGGGACAAGTGTGTAATGATAAGAATTTTTTGACCTGTATCACATCCTAAAGGAACACGTGGAACTCTGTATTTGGCTAGAGTAAGGAAAAGTTCTTCAACAGCGAAGACCGCATAAGATAGCTTCTGCAGTGACGCATAAACTTGGAGGTAACCGGTTTGACTTCTGTTGGTGAAACGTTTTATACCTAGAATGTGGCTAGCAAGGAAAGGAGAATGAATACTGCTAGTAGTAAAATGACATTAGGGGGAAGTGTCTACCAAACAACTATTCATACAGGTATGTAAAATCTGTTAAATGTCATCCAGTCATTTCTGGAGGTAATAAGGAAACATAAGTGTTGTAACTACCGTACGAATCAGTTTAACAGTAAATGCATACAAGCAACTGAGAAGAATAACATTCGGAAGAAGTGAAAAGAAAACAGAGGGTCTGTCAAATTACTACAGAATGTAAAGTCAAGCGAGAGGCAGTCCTGACATTACCGCTCTCAATTAAAGGAAGACTGAAGACTTCTCGAGATGCCTTTTAGGATTTCACTTTGTGCTTGTCCCAAGCCTTCCATTACAGTGCTGAAAATAAAGAATGGGTGACTTGAAAGTTGCTAATTCTTCAAAAATGTTCAAATGTTTGTAAATCTATCGTACCAAACTGCGTGGTCATCAGTCCGTAGCTTACAAACTACTTAAACCTAGGTAAACTAACCTACGGACTAACCTACGGACCCATGCCCCAGGGAGGACTCGAACCTCCACGGCGAGCAACCGCGCGCTCCGCAGCGAGATGCTTTAGACCACATTTTTTTTTCTTTTTTTTATGGGTAGTTCTCTTCATTGCGGACGCTGATCGTTGTTGTTCTTTCTTGTTCGATGTGTTGTTGGCTGAGCTTTTTTATTACAGAGGGCGTTGAGCCCCGGCTACTCCACCGCGCCGCTAATTCTTCGGTAAATAGCCTATACAAGATTCTCGTGGCCTTTTATTGTGTTGTTTCTTGAAGTGAGTGGATATTAGTAGAAGGTTGGCTATCCCACATAGGTCTTCATCTCATCTCATCTCATCAATTTCCAATTATATGTCTGTTCATGTTACTTGAAGATTTGCGCATTTAAATCTCCCAACACAAGTTTGACATGGTGCGGAGATCTTGATGAGAGCACTCTCGAGTTGTGACAAGAACCTCGCCACTTTGCTTTGCCGTTCTTAACTGGAGCATGTTCATGTACCAGTGTATAGGCATTATCCGCACATTTTACTGCGAGTAGGGAGAGACGTTCAGAAAAAAAAGTTGAAATGTTTGTAAATCTCTGGGACTTAACTGCTTGGTTATTATTCCCTAACCTACGAACTACTTAAACTAAGTTAAACTAATCTAAGGACAAAACATACACCCATGCCCGAAGGGGGACTCGAAACCCTGACGACGAACGGCTACGCGCACCGCAGCACGTAGCCTCAGTGCGCACAGCTATTCCGCCACGGCGAGAAGTTCGGAGAGTGATGAGACGTCTATCAGAGAGTACTCCATACTGATATGTACAAGGAATCTGTTCCCGACGTTTCAGTTTGATTTCAGGCTCTTCCTTGTAGACTTGATAGCCACCGGAATCAAAGTGATCACAAACACGAAAATGTGTTTATTGTCACATGTATCTTTCAGAATCTTGAGTTTTCCTGTTTTTAGTCAGTTTCTGTACAGTATACCAATGACTTACTGTCACTTTGAATTGAAGAGTTCTGGGAGGCTCCGACTCTTCTCTCTCAAAATCCGAATGAGCAGGTTCACCTTTTCTCATCTGAGCTAGAGTCAGAGGCAGTCTATCTAATGCTTGTGTTTGAATCATGCTAAGTTCATGGTTGAATATATCTCATGAGCATCTGCCACAGGCGAGTGGGTGATTGTCGATTCATTTCACTCTCATCGTACGGATTGTTAGTCCATAAGGCAGCGAATGTATTGCAGGAGTTTTGCAGGTGCCTTTCAGTGGTTTAGGCTTTTACTCTCCTCATTTATAGGGGCTTTGCGCCGGCAGTACCAGTTACTGAGCTCTACAATCTACCAAGTAATTGCTCCAGTCGGAGTTAATATACTGCACAAAATAATTAAGGGATGAAGTGAGATTCATACACAAAATGCATATGGTAATGTATTTTCATACTGCCTACAACTGTAATTTGTGTTATACATTACGATATTTCTCTCTCTACTTGACGTTCACATAGAGTTTACTTAGAGCGAGGCACCATGGGACTAACATAATAGTGAAAAAGATCAATCTCGTTGCTCTCTAACATATATGGTATGTGATCATCTTGGAGGTGGTCTGGCTGCAGTGCGTTAGCCAGTGCATCCCAGACATGCTCAATCGGGTTTAAGTCAAGTGACCAAGCCGGCCACTCCATTCGTTCAATTCCCTCAGCTTCAACCATCTGTTGGACGAGCGTCATCGTTAACCAGAAGGAACACATATCCTATGGCACCCGCGAAGGGCACCAGAAAATGTCGAGGATCTCGTCTCCATATCCCTGAGCAGTCAACACAACATTCTGAACGACATAGAGGTCCGAGTGTCCTCCAATAATGACTCTTGCACACACCATTTGTCCACCAGCATTTGGTGATGTTTCTTGCACATAAGCAGGATTGTCCGAGTTGAACACAAAATCTTTACTCATCTATGAACAGAACCCGGCATCATTCGTTACATCTACACTCCCGATGTTCCTCCGATCAGTTTCTCCGCCTAAACGATGTCGTGGGTTTAATGGAACTCATACGATATGGGTCCATGCATTCCCGAAGACAATTGCGGACTGTTTGTATGGATACTGCGCGTCCTATTGCTGACTGGAATGTGGGTTGCGACTGAGATGCATTCAGCCGCCTGTCTCGACGGACTTTTAACCGGAAATAACGGTCAAGTCTTGCTGATGTTACTCGTGGACGCCCTTAGCCTTGCCTTTTTTTAACGGTTTCTGTTGTCTGATATCGCGTCCAGGTCTTGGAAATTACAATTTGAGACTGTCCGCTTGCAACGTTCCTATGGCTCAATTGCATTGCACTACCTGTCCACTAGACTCTATGAACCTAACTGCTTATGTAATTCGTTTGGTAAACACAAAACCAAACTCCTGTGTAGAAGCTTATTACCACTATCTAACCCCCCCCCCCCCCCGGAATGGTCGCGTGATCTACGTTTGCATGTCACGGCTTGTGCGGCCACAGCTGCCAATGCGAATAGGATCATGAGTTGTACTTGTCGCTCCTTCTATTTTTGTAGGACCTACCTGAAATTCTGTAAAGATCTTTCGTGTGGTTCTTTGAATAACATTGGAGAACTTGATAGCTTTAACGGTAGCTTGTAACACTCTCCTCACTTTCTGGTTGATTAATCATGTGACAGATTAACGTTAAATTGACCCGTGTGTTGCCTATAATAAAAGTTGGACAAGGCTACCGAAAAGATATTGTGCAAACGAAAACCAATAAGTGAGGGAATGTTGCCACAACGAACTACCACAGCAGATAGCCCGTTCCTCCTACTCTACTGATTACTGATGGAACAGATTTAATTTCGGAACAATCACACTCATACACGAAAGAATTGAAATTTGTAGGAAGTAACAAACCATGAAACGGTACAAATCTTAATAAATTAACACGGTCGCCAGCCCAATGGGGCACTCAGAGTGTGTTACAATTAACCACGACAATTATGAATAGGTAATTACACACGTTAGTGTTGCACAACAGAAGGTTGGCAAAAACTTTTGCAATTGAATAATTTTTACGAAAAATGATACTTTGGTTTTGTCAGTTTAGAATAGGAAAGAAAAAAACTACGTAATATTTTTTTTAAATAAACTGGTTCAGCTCAAAAAACGTGTTGGATCGGAGACCAACAACGTCCCCTCACTCTCACCTGCATGAGAATTACACAGTGGGCAGCAAAACACTTGATTGGCAGAATAATTAATAAGATTACCAAAAAGAAAATACTCATAATTTGCAACTAGATCCCAACTGGACAACGACGAAGTGCGAACCAACATAGCAAATCAACATTACACATAAATTTTACGCCAATGAAAGATTAAAAAATACTGAATTATTTCAGAATTAATTATCTTTCAATTTATTTTCTTAATTGTGCCAACTTTGTTTTAATGAAAGCAGTTCTCTCAATACAAAAATTTAGTGTGTTGAAATTAGCTTTAAAATTTAAACTTTAGTTATTTAAATTTTATAGTTTGGCACTGAATTTAATATTCTTTTCCCTTTCAACTACACTCGGGAAACTTCTGGAAAGGATAGGACCCTACTTGGTAACAATGTCTTAGAACAATGACGTGGTAGAAGTAGGAGTTTTTCAAATTTTATGTTATTATTTGGAAAAATAGTTTCTAAAGCAGAAAACTGGGTAACGCCTTACAAAATGTCTAAATTCTGTGTGGTCGTAAATTATTGGAGCGCTCTTGTTGAAGGTCACAATACAGGCACTGGTCCAATCCAGTGAGCAGTTTGAGGGCTGAATCTTGACATATACAGATGAACTACCGAGATATATAAATAATAAATTGCATAAATTCACATAAACAAACTAAACAATACTACAATATATCAGTTATGACAATAAGCTTCAACAGAACCTACATACATTTAAAATTTAATACATATTTCAAATATATATCTGCATACTAACGTCACAAGCTACATTATATCACGACTGGTCATTAAAATTGGTACACCAAGAAGAAATGCAAATTATCATCTACTAGAACTCTGATTACATTTTCACGATATTTGGGTGCATAGATCTCAGAAAACCACCTCTGGCCGTAACAACGGCTTTGATAGGCCTGGGCATTGAGTCAAACAGAGCTTGGATGGCGTGGACAGGTACAGATGCCCAGGCAGCTTCAACACAATACCACAGTTCCTCAAGAGTAGTGACTGGCGTATTGTGACGAGCCAGTTTCTCGGCCACCATTGACCAGACGTTTTCAATTGGTGAGAGATCTGGAGAATGTGCTGGCCAGGGCAGCGGTCGAACATTTTCCGTATCCAGAAAGGCCCGTACAGGACCTGCAACATACGTTCATGCATTATCCTGCTGAAGTGTAGGTTCACCGCGATGTCGCCAAACACACGGATGCGACCATCATGATGCTGTCCGCAGTGATGTCGTGGATTTGATGTTTTACTTGTTTTCCGATATTCAATGTGCACTTCTGAAATGTTCGTTTCGAAAATCCCTACCTCATCGCTATCTCAGAGGTCCTATGTGCAACCTCTTAAGAACTGTCTATAACAGCACGTTCAAACTCATATAAATTGTGATAACTTGTCATTATGGCAGCAGTAAGCGATCTAAGGCCTGCACCCACACACCTGTTGCCTTAAATAGGCGTTGCTGACCGCAGCACCGTCATATGAGTGTTTACATATCTCTGTGTCTGCATTGACAAGGCTATGCTGGTATCTTTGGCTCTTTAGTCCTGCAACACACATCCATCTCAAACGCAACGTTTCGGCATTCTGTTGCGTCAACAAATCGCCAAAGTCAGCTAATGAATATTGTACCTTGAACGTCATTTTTTCTAGCACACGCTCATATTTTTCCATCCTCAACTAAAAATTATTGCAGAAAGATTCCAAAGTTTCACTTATCTTCAGGGTCCGCTGAGCCGTATATTCAGGCATACCGTTTCAAAAAATGTTCAAATGTTTGTATAGTCTATGGGACTTAACTATGGGGTCATCAGTCCCTAAACTTACAAACTACTTATGAACTACTTACGAACTAGGACGGCACAAATATCCATGCCCGAGGGGGGACTCGATCCCCCGACCGTAGTGGCCGTGCAGACCGTAAATGAAGCGCCTCAGTCCCCGCGCCCACCGTGGCCGGCCATACCGTTTCATAATGTAGTTGGGACCTCTTAAAATGTTCAAATGTTTGTAAATCTTATGGGACTTAACTACGGGGTCATCAGTCCCTAAACTTACAAACTACTTATGAACTACTTACGAACTAGGACGGCACAAATATCCATGGCCGAGGGGGGATTCGAACCCCCGACCGTAGTGGACGTGCCGACCGTGACTGAAGCGCCTCAACCCCCTCGGCCACCGCGGCCGGCGGGGGACCTCTTAACGACTGGTCTCCGTTGAAGAAAGATTTCCTCGAATACCAGTCGTAATGACATTCCACATAAAAGTATTTTGAAATTTATATCGTTCTTGGTCGACACTAAAAGTGACATAATTGAAATGTAGCTGTATAAAGATATATCTTAGCAGAAATGGTAGTTGAGTGTATTTCTGCAATAATTTGACCAGGCAAAGTCCTACATTACACACCAGTGAGATGGGTGCACGTCTACTTAACCAAAAGCAATCTGAGCTTTTGCTTCGTCCCCTCCTTGTCAATAGGATGCTGGACCCTGATCTTCCTTGTTTTCCCTTGTATGTGGCGATTTTTTTCTTTTTGTAAGTGCTTACTCCGTCTAATTATAGGCACTGTACTCAAGTTTTGATGAATTACTTGTGTTTGCAAATAGCTACTTGCTTCCTTTACTCACACGTCAAAGGATTGTAGCGTAAAAGAGGGAGATAGGAATGGCTTCCTGCCTTTGAATTGTCGTAATTTTGTCCTATGTGTAACCGTTTGCATATATTATGTCCTAAGATGGACGTTAGTCATTCCGAAATTTGCCAATTAAGGAGCGTGGAAAGTACCTAAAAGCTGCACCTTGGCAGGTGCCCGATCCACTCTCATTATTTAGCGGTGGTAGCTAGCCCGTTACTCACTATGCAGTTCAAGCCAGTCATACCGTATCTCACTTATTTGGAAATAATTCAATTTATAAGTAGTTTCAGCCTAATAAAGTAACTTCCTGAAATCTCAGACTTGCGTCTGTCATTGCGTCCCCATTGGGACGGCGGTAGCGGATTGGATGGGTGTGGGGTAGTGGCAGATTAATACAATTTATTTCTTTACTGTTTTCTTGTGGTTGAATGGTTCCTTTGCCCGTGGCTCGGGTAGGTGTTGCCAGTGGCAGGCGGAAGCGCCAGCTAAGGCGCCAGGCCGGCCGGCAGTCGCAGCTCTGATAGCCGGCCGCGGTGGCCGAGGAGAGTGAGGCGCTCCACTCACGGGCTGCACGGCCACTACGGACGGGGGTTCGAATCCCCCCTCGGGCATGGATATTTGTGCCGTCCTTAGGATTAGCTAGTTCATAAGTAGTTTGTAAGTTTAGGGACTGATGACCCCGTAGTTAAGTCCCATAAGCTATACAAACATAAACATAAAAAACAGTTCTGATTCCGCAGAGTCGAGCTGACAGCACCGCGCCAGCTGAAGCTCCTGTTGGAGACACGTGCTGCCTTCTGCTGTACGCCCCGGTGCACCGACCCCGCCCAGATGTAGGCTGATGACGTCACGCTGCCTACTAAAGCACTCGATATACCGAGCTGAACAAACCGCCATTTTGAATCCCAATCCGATGACAGGGTTATAAGCTTTGTGTGGTGTAGCGAAGTGATTCGGCGAATATTTCGTGATTTTATTGTTTCAAAGTATGGAATGGTTGGTTGTGCTGCTTCGAACTGTTCAAATAATAGCAGACATGATCGCTGTGGGTTTCCATCAAACATAGATTGGCGTAAGAGGTGGCTTGTAAATTCCAGACGCCAAGTATGGACGTCAAAATCGAGCAACTAACTGTGTAACGGTATGAACAACACTTTTTATTTTTATTTTTATTAGAAATAGTTATGGTCACAGACCTATACATATAAGCAATCGTTTAATTTTCCTACACATTGTTAACGTAACATGACATAATTATAGTCTGTTAAAAAGCAAACTCCTTTTCTTGACTTTATTTAGACCAACTAAGGAGCTATTCTAAGAGCTGTTACGCATGAGTGCAGCTGGCTTTATCCAGCTAGTGGTTTTTAATTACATTATTTCGCATTGGTTCAGTGTTTAATTTAAATGTGACTCTCAACACGAAAATATGTAGGCCTAAGCCAAGCTATGAACACTATATCTCAAAAAAGAAAAGAAATTAACTTCGCAAAAAATGCGAACAGGAAGGAAGTTGTACGTGAAGGGCATTAAATTCAAAAATTAGCATGCAACACTCACTTTATTTGAAAGTGCATGCTCTTGGAAGACTTTATTTAGTCGTTATCTAACGAAACCGACGTTCAGAGTTATTGAACACATTTTGACGTAAGATCTTCTCTGAAATACGGTGTGTATAAAATATACGAGGCATGCGGGGGGGGGGGGGGGATATGGGAAGTACAAATCGCAATTTAACATTATTCCGCAACTGCTTTCGAACGCAACTCTTAGTTACCGTAAATGTATGTGGAGTACCATTTATAGTACAGAAAATATGATAATTATAACGTATTTTAAATGTATGTAGTAAATATTTAGTATGGCATCATATGCCTTACTTTAGAATGTAAGTGATGTATCATATCTCTAAATATCCATCTAATTACTGACTTTAAGTTGCTTGCCTCTTACAGTCAAATGTAAGCAGATAAATTTACTATGCTGTAACATTTGCTGCGTTAGGAAAGTATATTTAATCGCCTTAACAGCATGTTACAAAGCGTAAGAGTTCCGTAGTCTTTAAATGCGCGCCTTCAACGTGGGAATTAAAATGGCGGATTGTTCTGCTTTTACTATACAGTGCTCTACTGCCTACCGGCGTCGTGGTGTCTGGTGGCGCCCGCTGTGGGACCCCGCCACAAGCGCGGCCCGCGTGATGACGTCGGAGAAGTGGCGGCCTGCCAGAGCCGCCCAGCTGAAGGTCCTCACTTCGACGCCCGCTGTCGGTGGCGTGCTGCCCTGTTGGGTCGCGGCGGCGACATCCGGCGTAGAGACGTTCCGATCAATGCATTCTGCGTCCCCAGAACGCCCACTGCCCAGTACAGCGCCTATAAATACTGCTTTTCTGCTTAGGTGTTGTGCGGCATGTCTACATCTACATACATACTCCGAAATCCATCGAAAGGTGCGTCGCGGAGGGTACACTGTACCACTACTAGACATTTCCTTTCCTATTCCACTCCCAAATAGAACGAGGGAAAAGAATGCCTGTATGCCTCCGTACGAGCCCTAATTTCTCTTGTCTTTCTGATCACCACGCGAAATGTAAGTAGGCGGCAGCAAGATCGTACTACACTTAGCTTCAAATTCCGGCCCTCTAAATTTCCTCAGCAGAAATTCACGGAAAAAACGTCGTCTTTACTCCAGCGATCGCCAATTGAGTTGCCGGAGCATTTCCGTGACACTCGCGCATTGGTCGAACCTACCAGTAACAAACCTAGCTGCTCGCCTCTGAACTACTTCGATGTCTTCCTTTAAACTGATCTGCTGTGGGTCCCAAACGACCAATACTCAAGCCGTGGTCGTACAAGCGTTTTTTTCACAGATGAAGTACATCTTCCCAAAATTCTCCCAATAAACCGAAGTCGGTTATGGTGTCCCACTTGCGTACTCTGAACTCCGAGGCTCTGATTACTTACGGTCAATGGACTCAGGTTGACGACCGGGTCGTCCCAGTTTCCGGGTTCCTGCCATCAGCAGACTTGTTTCGACACCTTCTGCTTCTGCCGCCTTCTGCTGCTAGAACATGTATTCGCGAAAACCACAATATAACTTCACTTGTTAACTGTTAAAATTAACAAATATCTTCATGCCTCTACACTTCTGTTCTCATGTGGCTCAGAATATACAGTGACAAAGTCGCCCATGGCAAACTGAGGTCGTAAATATCAGTACAGCCATAGCCTATAAGGTAAATAACATCACAGACCAAATACATCCTGGTTCAAAATCATAAACCACATTTCGATAGGACTCTCTGCTGCAATGGCCAACGAAACACATGTTGACTAGGAGAGCATAAGGAAAAGTATAACGAAAGTGGTACAAAACTGAAAGTTATGATGGCGATTAAGATAGCGTAAAGATATTATCTTCCTCACTGATAATAAATCTGTATAAATCAACTGCCTAGTGCACATCCTCGTTCACAGTTTCCGAATGGCATCTGGTAACCATATACTTTCTAGACCACCACCCCGGATTACTTATAACACTGCTAACTCACCACTCACATGAAGTGATAAGTGCTATCGTAAATAGATCTCAAGTTGATTCCAAATTTCTTGATTTCCAGAATGGAATATCATGACATTTCTGCGATTGGGTTCACGGTTCTGCCAGAAAGGACACAGTACGTAGAAATCGACGAAAGTCATGGAGTAGAACTGAAGTAATATCCAGCGTTCAACATGAAAGTGTTGTAGAGCATAGAGCCGCTGCTGTTCCTTGTCTTCAGAAGACAATCTGAACAGCTGTTTAGACCGTTCGTACATCTATAATTTATTGGTTTTTAAAGTCACCAGAAGATGAAAGGGAACTGCGAAACGATTTAGATATCTGCATGTTGGAAGTTGACACTAAACAATTGAAAGTGTTAAGTCATCCCCATGAACACTAAATGAATCGGTCAAATCCATAGACAGTGAATTCCACTAATTACCTAGGAATTACAATTACGAACAACTTTAATTGGATGGAATACATAGAGAATGTCGCAGGGAAGGCGAGTCAAAGGCTACATTTCATTGGGAGAACACTTGAAAGACGCAACAGTAACATTAAAGAAACCGCCTATTCCACAGTTGTCCGTCCTATTTTGGAGTACTGCCTCGCGTTGTAGGATCCCACTTAAGTAGGGCTTACGGAGGATATGCAAAATGTCAGATGGACAGATCGTTTTTTATTGTTGTGATACAGGAAAGAGAGTGTCACCGAATGACGCACGAGTTGGCGTGTAAATCATTAAAACAAAGAGAGTATTGGATGCGGTGAGATTTATTTCCGAAATTTATGTCAGAAACTCTCTCATCCGAATACGAACACAGCTCCGTAAATTTGATTTGCAGGGTAAATATGTAAATATATCTGTAGGTTTAGATGAAGATATTACAAAATTTATTTATTTATTTATTTATTGCATATGTCTGGGCACACCGGAGAAAGACTGCATTGTACACTGCCGGAAAATAATTAGTAGACCCGGAAAGTCCACGTATTTCGATGCCATGGAGGCAATGCCACCTGAGGGTAGTAGATGCCCTGATAGTTTCAGAACCGCCCACCACCAGAGAGTGTAATGACTTGGCTACCATAGTACCATCTGTCTGTACGTTTAATGTTTCTGGCTATAATGTATAATCAACGTGGTAAGTCAAAAAGTGTCACGCCAGGAAGACGCGCCAGTGCTTCCTACATCCATCTGAACGAGTATGGTAGGGATCACACTGTGGCTTTCCGGATGTTAGACAGTTGTTTAGGAGAACTGCCACGCAAGCTGAGCATGCTGCGTCATCTGTGTGACGATGTTGCTATGCAGCGTGCAATACACTAGGAGAAATATCTTCACCATTCGATTTTACATCTAACTTTGGCCTAAAAAGGGGTGAATATTACTGCCACGAAAGTCTTGGGCCACTTACACAATATCATAAAAAGTCTGACTTAAACACGTTTTAATGGGAACTACTTCTACTTAGTGGATTAGTAGATGAATTTTTAAATATAAATTTGTAATTTTAGGTAAAAATGAAATAAAACGGGAAAAAAAGAAAATAAGAAAATTGTGTGTCGTCTAATATAATGCAAATATATCTGAACCGGTTTGATCACTATCGCGCCTTGTATATCGATCTATCCGATCGTGCTTGCCTGTTTATCTTTGGCGCGCGAGATAGTTCCCAGGGGGCTCTGCCCTATAAAGAGGAGTAACCACGTGATAGTATGTTGACCAGGGCGATGACGCCGAGAGGTACACACGAGGTGGTCACGTGTGTCAGTGTGTCCGTCTGCGGCAGCATGGCACGGGGATCGCGGATGTGGTGAAGATTACCGCTGCTTCTCCGGTTTGTCTAAAAGCGGACGGCTGAGTTCGATATTTCGAAGTTGTCCGTTTGCACAGTGGTGCGTTTCCTGGGGCAACGACTGACTGATATTATATTGAAAACTGTTAAATGAAGTGATCCGGCTTATGGGTTACTTTGTTACTAGTTGAGTGTTGCTGCGCTACCTAACTGGTGAAAATTTTGTCCCCCAGGCAAGTCATTGTTCTGGCTTTTGTTTCAAATGAAGCTTCTGAGAAATAGTTTCACAAGCCTATAACTAACGCCTTTGAGTCTCTTGAGTTTCGTGTACTTTCTGTCGCCCAAATTTAGGTGTTTTGTATTTGTATTTTTAATGCCTTCCATAGTAATAGTTGTCTCTGTGTGTTATAGAGCCAGATTCTGTTTTGGTTGTCGCTATTGTGGTGGGGCTCGTTGCTGGCGCGCTTAGTGGGACTGTCGACTGTTTCGTTCGAGCGGGCGCGCTGTGTGCGGGGACAGTTCCGTTTACCGGATTGGCTGCCGTCCGTGTGCTCCTGTGGCTGAAAGTACGCCATTTAGTCTTCTGCCTGGGCTCCCACCTTAAGTTACAATATTCTATATGTTTAAATCCTGAAAACTTTTACTAAAGTGCATCCGGATTGTGAAATTGGGCTGTCTTAAAAGTGCGCCAGAATTTGTTTCTTGCTTCAGCATTTCAGGTGATTCCTGTAGTGTAATTCTTGTGGCGATTTTCGTGATACCAGAGGCTCTGTGTACTTTGACACTTAAAGTGTTTGACCACGTAAAATTTTGTAAAGTACTGAACCAAATCTACACACGTGGTGGTCATGTGTGACAGTGTGTCCGCTGATGTGGTGAAGATTTCCGATGCTTCTCCAGTTTTTGGAAAAATAATAAACAGCTGATGGTTTACAGTATGCATTTCCTCAAATGTTGTTGAACCTCATCTCAATAAAAATTTGAACCGAATCATTTCATTACGTAATTAAGTCAACTTATTATACCCCTTTAAGATACGACTTACGTAAATTAGTTGTTCAAATTTATCGTTTTTCTTAAAAGCTTAAATGATTTAATGAAAACTTATTTAGTTTGTAAAACAGTGTGGATTTTTTTTTTTCTGGTTACGTCGTGTTGTAAGAGCTATTTTTCGGGTTAAAGTACCTTTGGACCCTTTCGTTTACTGTATGCTTTTATAATTCAATGTAATTTGTTTTTTAAGAATTTTTGGGAATTGTGTTTTTTTCTGAAATTGTTACATCTATTTAAATAAATTTTGAGACTCAGTGAAATATGTTCTATACAATCCTTGACCAGCCCTTCCACATTTCCTGCTTTAAAGTTTGTTAACCTACTGCTCGCTGGTCAAGTGTCCGTAATTAGCGGCATCAATATCTTTTATTAAATTGATACGTTTCACATTGTAAAGAATTACCGTAATACTGATCTATTGAACAAGTTGTAATCCAATTTAATATAATTTGACCTGTTTTATTCGTATCTGTCACCGTACCAAATTGGACATTTATTTAGAATTTGGCAGCAGTTTCGGTACGTTTCGTACAACTTCCAACTAAATGTGCAAATGTTCCAATGTTTGTATAGCTTATGGGAATAACTAGGGGGTCATCAGTCCCTGAACTTACAAACTACTTACGAACTATGCAATACTAAGGACGGGACAAATATCCATGCCCGAGGGGGGATTCGAACATCCGACCGTAGTGGCCCTGCAGACTGTGACTGGGGCGCCTCAGTCCCCTCGGCCACCGCGGCCGGCTAAATGTTCAGCTGGGACGGTGAATAATACAAAGAAAACATTATTTAACAACAGTGTGGGTTCCTTTCCCATCTTACGATGAATTTTTACAATAATGCAATCTGATGGTCTCAACTTTCTCACATCTGCAGACAAATTTCTAAACGTACGCGAAGCACTGACGACCGCCAAGATCGTCGTATTGTAAAGGCAGCAGTACCAGGTCGTACATGTACCAGTGGATAGACAGGCAAGTTGGTAAACCTAGAAGTGTCAACAGGAACTGGATCCTTTCAACGGGACTATGGGCACGAACGACCCTAATCAGTCTTTCACTCACGTTTCACCATCGACGTGCACGGCTCGATTGGTGCCGCCTGATTGTCATTTGGAAGGTGTAATTGGTCTTCAGCGATGAAAGTACGAGGGTAAGTCGATAGACAAGTCGTAAACATTTCGCGTGCGCGTTTTGCCAGCTGATGGCAGCATATGTACGCTTGTCCTACGGCATCTCGCAGGCACACAACCAGTCCGAAGCTGTCAGTGTATGATGGCACGTGTGTTGCATGAGTGCACACTAGGAAATTAGTGTGCAGTTGTTCGTTTTTTGTGGGCCAAAGAACTGTCAGCAGAGAAAGTGCATCGTGAAATGCTTCACGTCTATGTTTCTAACGGAAGGCTGCGGTCAACTGGATTCATCAGTTTAACCGTGGAACGAAAAGTATCAGAGATGGGGAGCGTCCTGATTGTCCTGCAAAGGTGTCAACAGCAACCACATTCCAGCGTGTGGATCAACACGTCTGTAATGTCCGCCTTGTGACAATTGATGACATAACGTGCGCTGAAGGCTGTTGACGTGGAAAATTGTGCATGATCAGTTGCAATTTCGTAAAGTTCGTGCACGGTGTGTGCCCCACCAGTTGCCCTTGCTGCATCTCATTACCACGAATTGTTACTGGGCGAGTGTTGGGTTTGCCACTTTCCACCCGAATAAAAGCGATCATCTATGGAATGGAAACATTCCGCCTACCCAACAAGAAAAACGTTCAATACAATTCTACGGGCCCGCAAGAGTTTGCTCATCGTGTTTTGGGACATGCGGGGAGTCAAACTGTAGAAATTTCAGCCTCATGGTGAAACTGTGAATCCCGCGTCGTACTGCACCACTCAATACAGTTTTTCGACATATCTTGACTCGCCCTCGTAGATTCTTTCATATTCACAGAATATTTGACATCAACTTCGAATGGGCAAAGCTGAAGATGTGTACCCTGCCGGGATTCGAACCCTGGTCTTCCGCTTTCTAAGCAGTTGCGCGGACCGGTACACCACTGGGGACACAGTGATCACCGCACCTCGAAGAACTACCGAAGCACGCTTACCGCCGGACACAAATTCCCAGCCTTAAACGGCCCACAGTACTCAATCTCGTAGTTTGACAGTCGTTTGCACGTAACGCGTAATCCTAGCAAGCACTGATTTGTTGAGTGCACTGGTCCAACAGACACCGGCCCCACCCGATGTCTCGTGCTCTGCGGTAAGATAAGCTACAACTCTCCTTCACCTTTGGTGCTTGTGGGGGTAACGATGACCAGTATAGAATATTGTAAGGTCCGTTGTTTTGCCCAGCTTGCAAACATCTACATCTACATGGGATACTCTGCAAATCACATTTATGTGCCTGGCAGAGTGTTCATAGAACCACCTTTATACTATTTATCTCCCATCCCATTCCATTCTCAAATAGCGCGGCGGAAGAAAGAACACTTGCATCTCTCCGTTCGAGATCTGATTTCTTGTATTTTATTCAAATGTTTGTAGAGCTTATGGGACTTAACTGCCGGCCGCGGTGGTCGATGAAACTGAGGCGCTCCAGTCACGGTCTGCAAGGCCACTACGGTCGGGGGTTCGAATCCCCCCTCTGGCATGGATATTTGTGCCGTCCTTACTGTAAGGTAGTTGATAAGTAGTTTGTAAGTTTAGGGACTGATGACCCCGTAGTTAAGTCCCATAAGCTTAACAAACATTTGAACATTTGAACATTTGTGACTTAGCTACGGGGTCATCAATCCCTAAACTTACAAACTACTTAGGAACTAGCTACTACTAAGGACGACACAAATATCCATACCCGAGGGGGGATTCGAACCCCCGACCGTAGTGGCCGTGCAGACTGACTGACGCGCCACAGTACGCTCGGCCACCGCGAACGGCGTATTTTATTCTATCATTTCTACCTATGTAAGTGGGAGTCAAAATATATATTCGCATTGGGAGGAGAATGTTGGTGATTGGAATTTCATTAATAGTCCATGCCGCAGCGATAAGCGCTGTTGTAATGATTTCCATCCCAGATCCTGTATCATTTCCGTGACGCTGTCCCCCTGTATCGTGACAATACAAAACGAGCTGCCCTTCTTTGGACTCTTTGCGATGCCCTCCGTTAAATCCACCTAAATAGTATCCCACATTGGGCAGCAATACTTCAAAAAAAGGAGGACAAGGTAGTGTATGCTGTTTCTTTGGTAGTTCTGTTGCATTTGTAATGGTTCTGTCAATAAAACGCAGTCTCTGGTTCGCCTTCCCCACGACATTATCTACATGTTTTTTCCTGTTTAAGTCTGAAGTAACAGTAATTCCTAGGTATTTTGTGGAGTTTATGGCCTTCATTTTTGATTGATTTAACTTGTAAACAAAGTTTAACGGATTTCCTTTCGTACTCATGGGAACGATTTTACACTTCTCATTATTTAGAATAAATTGCCAATATTTACAGCATAGCAATATTTAGATCGTTCTGCAGTTAGCCGGTCGCAGTGGCCGAGCGGTCTGCGGAATGCCAGTCACGGTCTGCACGGCCGCTGCGGTCGGGGTTCGAATCCCCCCCTCGGGCATGGATGTTTGTACCGTCTTTAGTATAAGCTAGTTCATAAATGGTTTGTAAGCTTAGGCGCTTATGACCCCGTAGTTGAGTCCAATAAGCTCTACAAACATTTGAACATTTTGTTCTGCAATTGGTTTTGATCTTCAGATGATTTCACTAGATGGTGAATGATGGCGTCATCTGCAAACAACCTAAGAGAGCTGCTTATATTTTCTCCCAAATCGTTTATGTAAATAAGGAACAGCAGAGGACCAATAACGCTACCCTGTTAGACGTTGTTGCTTAGTGAGCAATATATACAAGGGATCAGTGAGTTATAGAATAAGCACAATTGAATTAACATACATCGATAAACTCGAATTGGCACAGACGAGTATTATGCACTGGTCGTTCCTAGTATAGAAGTAATGATGGCAAAAACTCAGCTGTAAAATTCCAGATGAAGTCATTACCTTTCTAACTATCCCGATTGCTTTGTAAGTTCCAAAGTCCATAAACTGTGGCTATAAAACGACTCACAGAGAATAAATGATTCCCAGGATTCGTACAACAAATCGCGCTGAGTTACGACCACTTTCGGCTGACCTTTCGTCACACCGAAATTCCAAGTTGCAGAAGGAAGAGATTAGTATTGTGAAACGGCACTCTAACGCGCGTATAATGTACAAGGTAACAAACATTTTCCACGATATCAAATTAATGAAGTACGGATGATTGGGGTTTTAACTAACTCATTATAAATGCAACAGCCGTTGATACTCCTCAAAGATGGGGAGTAAATTGAGTCATGTCTGTTTCGAAGTATCCAACCGCCATTTGCTTTAAACGACTTTTAGAAAATACGTCAAACGCAAAACTGGAAAACTGAGAGAAACTTTGAACCGCGACTATTTCAAATACGTATCTACTAACCTCATTAAATTATTCATTTCCTAAACAGATTGAAAAATACTCCTATGTCAGCACTACAAACATGACATTATAATGGATACATTCCTATTAAGAGATCTTCCTAGAGTACAAATATTTCCCCCTCTCCCCCCCCCCACCCTTCCAGTGTCTAATTCGACAGGAAATTACTGTTAACTGGAGCGAGAATATTTAAAGGTTCGTTTATTTAAATGTTGATAAATCTTCAAAATAAATGGAGAAACAAACGTTATGTTTTACGATCTCGACTCTGGGCAGGACATATTTTTTCTAGTGCTGTGATTGGAGAAGCGGATTGAGGCGCTATGCCCCAGTGCGCGAGGCCATTCCCCACCGGGGGTTCGAATCCCCCCTCGGGCATGGCTCTCCTCATAAGAACGGCACCCTACATGCATTTCAATCTGCTTACCGTATTCAACTCTTGGTCTCCGTCTGTGAATTTTACCCCATACACTTCCCTCCAATGCTAAATTCACGATTCCTTGACGTCTAAGAATTTGTCCTACCAATCGATCCCTTCTTTTAATCAAGTTATGCCAGAAATTCCCTTTCTCCCCAATTCTGTTCAGTACCTACTCATTAGTTACACGATCCAACCACCTAATCTTCAGCATTCTTCTGGAACACCACATTTCAAAATCCTTTATCCTAATCCTGTCATCACTGTTTATCGTCCATTTTTCACTCCCATTCAAGGCAACTCTTCACAGAAATGCCTTCAGAAAGACATCCTTACTTTTAATTTAATATTTGATATTAACAAATTTCTCTTTTTCAAAAAACGCTCTTCTTCCCATTGCCATTCTGCATTGCGACCATCATATGTTTCTTTACTGCCCAAGTAACAAAAATCATCTACCGTCTTTATTGTTTAGTTACCTAATCTAATTCCTTTAGCGTCGCCTGATTTCCTTAGACTGCTTATTTTGTTCTTGTTAATATGCATCTTATATGCACCTTTCAAGACACTGTCCATTCCGTTCAAATCCTCTTCCAGCTCCTTTGCTGTCACTGACAAAATTACAATGTCATCGGCAAAACGGCAATAATTTTATTTCTTCATTCTGAACCGTAATTACTTCTCCAAATTTCTCATTGCTTTTCTTTATAGCATGCTCAATGTACGGATTGAATAATATTGGAGTAAGGCTACAGCCCTGTCTTACTCCCTTCGCAACCTCTGCATCCCTTTCATGTCCTTCATCTCAACTGCTGTCTGGTTTTTGTGCAAGTTGTAAATAACCCTCCGTTCCCTACATTTTATTCCTGCTCATTTCAGAAAAAGAAAGAGTCTATTCCAATCAACAATGTCAAAAGCTTTATCCAAACATACAAAAGCTAGAAATGTAGGTTTGCCTTTCCTTCATCTATCCTCTAAGATAAGCCGTAAGGTGAGGATTCTCCCGTGTTCCTAAATTTCTCCTGAATCAAAACTGATCTTCTCCGAGGTCGGCTTCAACCTGCTTTTCCATCCTTCAGTAAATAATTCGTGTTAAAATTTTCCATCCATGACTTAATAAAATTAATGGTTCTGTAAATTTCACACCTGTCTCAGCATGCTTTCTTCGGAATGGAGATTATTACATTTTTCTTAAAATCTGATGGTATTTCGTGTCTCATACATCTTACGCACCAGATGAAATAGTTTTCTCAGGGTTGGCTCTCCCACAGACTTCAGTAGTTCTGAGGAAATATCGCCCACTCCAGGGGCCTTGTTTCAACTTAGGTCTTTAAGCGCTCTCACATTCTCTCGGTATAGCATCTCCAATTTCATCTTTATCTACTTCCTCTTCCCTCCCAACATTATTGTTTCTGAGATCATTTACTTTATAAATCCCCTCTATATATTCATTCCATCTTTCAGCTTTCCCTTCTTTACTCAGTACTGGTTTTCCAACTGAGTTCTTGGTATTCATACACCTGCTTGTCTCCAAATGTCTCTTTTATTTTCCTGTAGACGGTATCTATTTTTCCCCTATTTAAACATTCTTCTACTGACTTCTAGTCACACCTAATTAGCTATTTTGCACTTCCTGTCATCACATTTCTTAGTTGTCTCTAGTCCATTTTGCTTGTTTCATTTACTGTATTTATATATTTCTCCTTTCATCAATTAAATTTAGTATTTCGTGTGATATCTAAGAATTTTTGTAGGTCTTGCTTTTATACCTATTTTGTCCTCATCTGCCTTCACTATTTCATCTCTCAAAGCTACCCATTCCTCTTCTACTGTTTCATTTCCCCCTGTTTCTGTCAATTGTTGTCTACAGCTGCCTCTGAAATTCTCAAGAACTTCACTTTCCTTCAATTTATCCAGGTCCCATCTCCTTATTTGCCTACCTTTCTAAAGTTTTTTTTTTTCAGTTTCAGCCTGCAGTTCATGACCAATAAGATATGGTCATAGTCTATATCTGCCCCTGGGTATGTTTTACAGTTTAAAACCTGGTTCCGAAATATGTGTTTTACCATTATAAAATCTATCTGGAACTCCGGTGTCACCTGGTCTCTTCCACGTATTCAACCTTCTTTCGTGATTCTTAAACCAGATGTTTGTTATGATTAAATTATGTTCCTCTTCCATTTATTTTGCCCAGTCCATATTCACCTACTATTTTTCCTTCCCTTCCTTTTGCTCTTCCTTAATTGCCTGAATAATTTCCATTACCACCTGCTACATTTCATAGATCTCCTCATCATCGGCAGAGCTAGTTGGCATATAAACCTGCACCAATGTGCTCGATGTTGGCTTCGATCTATCTTGACTACGGCAATGCTATCACTGCGCTGCTCATATTAGTTTACCCGCATTCCTATTCTCTTATTCATAATCAGACACCTCCTGTAATACCCCCGACTGACTTTGTATTTGTTCTTTGTTCGTACGTGACCTGAAATCCTGTTCCTCTTTCCACCCAACTTCACTAATCCGCACTATATCTAATTTCAACCTATCAATTTCACTTTTTAAATTTTCTAAACTCCCTACCCGATTAAGGGATCTAACATTCCACCGATCCTGATGATCACATCCTCCTGAGGAGTCTCCGCCCGGAGATCCGATTGGGAGACTATTTTACCTCCGCAATAATTTACCCGAGAGGATTCCATTATCAGATATTTATACAGTAGAGCTGCAAGTCCTCGGGAAAAGTAGTGGCTGTAGTTTCCCCTTTGCTTTCAGCCGTTCGCAGTGTCTGGCAAAGCCACATTAGCTGATATTACAAGGTCATCTCAGTCAATCATGAAGACTGTTGCTCCTGTAACTACTGAAAAGGCTGCTGTCCGTCTTCAGGAACCACCACACGTTCGTCTGGCCTCTCCACAGACACCCCTCCGCTTGGTTGCACCTATGGTACGGCTATTTGTATCCATGGGGGCACAAGGGACACAAGTCCAGGGCCCCAAGCCTGGTGGGGGCCCCGAGAAAGTCGTCCTATTTTCCTAGGCATTGAATTTTTTTAAGTTAATTTTTGTCGCACTTATTCATTATAAAGACCCAGAAATTGTCTCGAAACGTGTCATATATGGTGTGGCAATTGACTTGGTCTGTTGTATGCATGCAAAATCGTTGTTATTATTGAGGGCATTAGCTACAGAACATACTGTTGTAGTAGACCTTCTAACGTCCATCACCTCTTTTCGGAATGACTCAAACTGAGTCCTAACATTTTTTCCTGAATCACGGAAATTTTTATTAGTTCACAGTCTATAACGAAATCATTCCACTGTAGGTGAAGTTGAACTTATCTTATATGCTGGCTGAAGTCCATTGCGTTGTGAGCTTTCTTCGTCATTCACTAAAACATTTGATTTTACAGGATCTTTTCATAAATTAAAACCATCTCAGTTGATATGGAAACGATTTTATTTCCACTTAAACATTTCACAATCAAGAAATGCAGCAGCAAGCCAACAGGGCTGCTTACAGGTTTCTGGCCACTCCAAAAACTCCAAAGCAGACTAAGTAAACAATGGTTTCTCTCCAACATCTTTCTACGTAACTGCGTAATAAGATTGATGACAAAGTTTTGTAATTCACAATTAAACAATATTCTTTTACATTAAATATGCCAAAATACGGAAAGTAAAACATTACATTTAAGCTTTGACTATTTATGTCAACGTATGTACTTGTTTCATGAAATTTGTATTTAAATATGGTACACTAATTCAACGTCATCCTTTTGACTAGTGTTTACAGTGCTCAAATTATTTACATTATGTGTGTTTTCGAAATGCACACATATTTGTTTTGCCAATAGTGTGTAGTCTTACTATTATTGTGACATGGAATTTTAATGTGTTTCAGTTTGCGGTCCAATTATTTATTAATACGGATTTGTATATGGTTGTCGTAATTTTGTTAATTTCGATGACAGTTTCTTAGTACCAAACGGATTATTAATTTTAGTGCATGAAAAATTATCAGTATTTAATTTAGGATCTAGTGATATATAAAACATGGTCTGCCCTAATTTATTTAAACAAAAGCTATATATGAAATCATGTTGTGCAATAGTTTATAACATGTAGCATTGTTGTTTTTATACAAATTAGTATCTATATAGGTTCAGCAATTTCCGAAACTAAGTGTAATGCATTTTTAGTGTTTGCAGCTATTTTTTACGAAAGTATAAAAAACTGAAAATTACGTAAAAAGGTCAGCCGAAGTTATATTTAAATCAACGTACTATATTTTAAAGGTATTTTACTAATAGTGTTTATAGAATTTCAAAGTGAAGGCGAAAATGTGATATTTTACATGTCCGGTAATGAAGCTTTACTTTAGGTACCAGATATTTCGTGTTTCTATGTTGGCAACTGATTTTTAGGAGTAAGCAACATAGCAGAAACGTTACAACCTTGTGCAGTCTATTTCAAATATAACTTGGCGGAACATTGTATCTACTAGCGGCCTTCACACGACGCCACACGTGGCTGCTGTTGACTGGTCAAGCAGCGGATAGGCGCTTACGTCACAAGACGCATAATGGCTACAATGATTTTCTTAAGCTTTAAAGTCAATTAGTAGCAACACTGATCAGCCAGTGGAAACAAGAAATGAAGATCAAGGCCTTTGCAAGAAAATGAGAAAACTCGACACCATTCTCCTAATGGAGATATGGGATGACCTTTTGAGAACTATCAACAATACAAATGTAACTTTACAAATTAGTTAACTTCACAATAGGCGTTGCAAAAAACTTTTTGCATCTGTTTCCGATTTCATCAGTTCTGCACGCAGTAGGTTCGATCAGTACGAATCTTCAACCAAACAGAAAAATCCAGGTGCTGACTATAAGGTTAATTCCAAACGGACGAGAATTTGCAGCAAGCATATCACTTTCTCCGAATCGTCAGAGACTGTCCAGCAGAGTGCCAAAGAAATATTTCGTGTACAAGTTTTTCTGCCAATAATCGACACATCTACTTTGAAGCGACGTTCAGAAGCATATGAGAAAGTTAGTTTCCTTTCTAAGTTAAAACAAATCGATTATGAACAGTAGAGAAACAGGTGCAAATAATGTGCAGAATTTTATCATGCAGACGTTAATGCTGATGAGGTCATATCACAATGTTTTCATTTAAAACAATATTTGAGAAACATTCCAAAGAATTTCCAGAGCTAAGTATATCATCCTTAGATTATGTAATAAAAGCAGATAAAATAGAAGAATAATTTCCGAATGCAGAAGTTGCTACACGGATATTTCTTTGTCTAATGGAATCCAATTGCAGTGGAGAGCGTTCATTTTTGAAGAGAATTACGAACGACTATGCTATAGGAACGACTTACTAATTTGTCAATCATGTGCATAAAAAGTGACGTCCTTCAACAATAGAAGATATTGCATTTCAGAAATCTCGGAAGAAACCTTTAACAGCAATGTAAGTCCAATTTGTAAAACAGTAATCACTTGTATTTTATTTGTGTATTTCTAACAATAATAACAATAAATTCACTAAACAAATGTATATCATTCCGATGAGTTCATTCAAAGGAAAATTCTGTTTTATTGTAGGATCCTCTAATCTGTGTGCCAGTTATCTGCATAGAAAGAGACATACAACAAAAATTGTATATTTTGTATTCTGGAAATCTTTAAAGAAATCTTTAATTATAATGAAAGACTAATTTGTGGAACTAATCATTAGTATTTGGTTGTATATATTTAACCAATTAAGTCACTAAATAAAATTGCAACATTCTGATGCATTCATTTAGTTTTTTAAGAGCCCCAAAACACTGAGTTTCCAGGGGCTCACGCATGTCTTAAGACGGCCCTGTAAATGTCTGTGGTTGATGGGGGTGGAGAAGGAAGCGTAAGGGGTAAAAATCGAAGAGGGATACTGTGAAACGAATATAGCAGATTCAAGGCAGATAAAGAGGGTTTCACACGATGGGGTATCAGGGAGAGTTGCATCAAATCAGCTGCGGGCTGAAGACTACAAGCTTTTCATATTTCACGGTCTGTATACGGAGTACAACGTGAACGATAAAGAAAGTAACTGTTATTTTGTACCTTCTCATCATTCCAAACGCGACGAATAACTCCAGCAACATAACATACCAGCCTGTCACTTCCGAAATGTGTGAAAAAATAGGCTAAGAGGGTTCGCTTGTTAAGCAAAACATGTTTCATTACATGATGTGAAACTGGTTAGTCAGAAATAAAATTTCCTTATTTCTAATGATAATTTTGCAGTGTGAAGAAAGTTTACTCGTATGTTTGAGATTAATTATGAATTACATACAAATACACAAATACTGCAAGTAATTATTGTAGAATTTCGTTTGCAAATAACACACTTCGGTCCGTCAAAACTCATTGTTTACACTCCCAGTTGTTCTTCGCATCAGGTGAGTGTGGCATCAATTTTGAACTTCGGTTTCATTCGCTGTCTCTGCCCTCACTTTGTGTGTCTATGTGTATGGGTCGGAATGGGAAAGGAAGTCTGCCACTCCTTAATGTAGAGTGATATAATATAATTCATAGTAATAACGCCTTCTGTTGTAAGTTTCGTGGTGTGTTGGCTCTAGCTGAATACGAAACGTTCAGAGTGTCCCGCGCTACAAAATGAAAATCCTGTTTCTTGATCCTTATCATATAATCTGTAGTAAACATCAAGACGCCGACTGACAGAAATACCTGTAGTTAGCATATAAAATGCGTCAACAAGCTCCAGGAAACTGTCGCCACATAATATCACTAGTATTTCTAGGATGTGGTCATCTTGGAATAACATACATAATGTCATGTTGAATTTGTTTATAGCTTCTAGATGCAGATTCTTAACATTGCGGTCGGTAGAAGGCACAGTCTGAGAATACGTAGAACGGCCACAACATTTTTTTCTGACTTAATACTTCGCCGAATTTGTCCTTGGGTCAACCTTCGTCATGTGGCAACGATGGTGTGGTTAAGGATATTTTAAGCTATCGGCAGGTCCTATCGCTTAGAAGGAATGGCCGAGCGCCCTAATGTCCATTGCCGCTGAGTGCGTTGTTGCTTCGCGTCCGAGGTTGGAATCCTCCCTCGGCATAGGTGTGTGTGTGTGTTGTTCTTCCTATGAGTTAATTCAAGTAGTTGTAAGCTTATGGACAAATAAGCACAGTAGTGAAGTCCCATAGATATACAAACATTTGAACATCTGAGGTGTCCTATATACGTCTCTTCTCTAGCTTCATTTGATATTGGTCACTGCGAAGTAAACCAATTCTAATTAAAGAAATCTGTTTGTAGCTTTTATTTTTGTTACTGTCACGTACCAGCCACAAATTAATCTCTTAGGCCACCTTCATCTTGCATCTTGTTCTTCACCTTGTATCTAATATTTCCTGTATATATTCCAATCTCCGTCTTCCACTGCAATATCTGCCACTTGCGGTTCCACCTAGTGTAATGGGACCTACTCTCAAAATTATTTTATCACTCTTCTGTTAGGCTTTTCTCCACACTTTTCTACCTGGCATAAAATTTCTGTTTTAACAATACCAAGCAGAATATACGACGTCTGGAGAAGACAAGGATAAACGCCTAGTAAACTATTCAGAAAACCTGTCAAGTCAGATGATATCACTATCTACAAAGGCAAACCTTTTTTCGAGTAGTCAAGCGTACTGATTGTATGATACGACGGAAAAGAAGAAAAAGGGGAATTAGGACTTGGTGATTAGAGACGGGACACAAGCTATTAGGTTAAGGATGAAGAAGGAAATCGGCCGAGTCCTTTCGAAAGAATCATCCCGATATCGATGAGGAATGGTTTAGAAATATCTATCATTTTAGCTATTTTTATTGCAAATCTTGTATTTAGAGAATAACAAGGAATATGTTTTTCCTGGCTGCAATGGCGATATAGCAATAACTTGTACAGGCATCATAGGCAGGTACACTCTTATCTCAAGTGTATTACGACAAAATTGAAGATTATATAAAATTTTTGGTAATTCGCTTGAACTAATTACCATTTTAGAAATTTAAAAAATTGGTTTGTTTGAAGGACTTTGTTCAATAGAATTTTTTGTAAAACAGCACAATACGCCTGCACCATTTTCTTCCCATGTCTATGCTAAGGTCTTAGTCGAAAAGCAAAAATTGTTTCCTTGTCACCCTCAAAGTAAAGTGACCTAGAGAAGTGTAGTAGGCAGATTTTCAGATGTTCTTCCCGTGACCAGTCGGAACATTTTATGTCAATAAACCTGTTTTTCCAATTGGTGCCATCGGCAAAATCTTACTGTTGTGGCAGTAAAATGCGAGGGAAATGGTGCTGTCTCATGGTGAATTGTCTGGCGTCCACAGTTTAAAAAATAACAGTTTAAACAATAACGAGATGAGTGATTAATTACCATTGGTAACGATTGTATATATATGTAAAATAGTGGATAACTATTAAACACCTTGGAGAATGGATAAGTACCAACCCAAAAGAAAGCACGATAATAGATGCCACATTCACAAAACTACACCTTGACTACCAGAAAACAACCTCCAAAATCCGTCACTTTCAGGCTCTTATGCGACCAGAAACCATTTACGCCGCAGAATGTCTGATACTCACAAACAGTAAAGACATGGCAAAATTAGAAATATGCCATCGAAGAATCCTCATAAAAGTATACGGTCAATTATCTCAGAGAACAGTAATCTGATACCAAATAACAAGGTGTACGCATCCATAGAAAATATGTCGCATGCCTTCAGGAAAATAAGATTAGCTTTATATGGCAACGTCTCTAGATTGCCCCAAAACAGATTCTCAAAAGAGAATTTTAATTACTTCCAGGGCTCGAACTTTGTGGTACAGAAACTGCAAAAGAAACCTAGAACTTCTGAAACTTGACAGAAGAGATATCCAAGGAAGACAATCTATCAGGAACAAACTAGCTGAAACGTACTTCTGTGTGAAGAAAGGAAACAGGACATGATCGACAGGATGTAAGATCTCTGGACAAAAAGAAAAGCTACCGCCAAGGATGGAGGCAAAATGAATAAACTTTGTCCCAAGGAGGACCAAACGAAGGAAAAGATTATTATCTGAAACTATCTACAACGCTCCACAAGTTTTTGAAATGTCATTTTTCTCTACTAATTGCTTAGTGCTAGAATGACTTTAAAAAGTTTCATTTTTCTTTATACATGTGAGTAATGTGTATGAAGATCAGAAGTGGCGTAATTCCAATTTCTTAAACTAAAACTTAATGTTATTGATCCATACTAATTCAATGCCCAAAATTATAAAAATAAAATGCTTCATTGGTTTACATTTGTTTCATTGGTACACTAATGACATAACGTAAACGAGAGAAAAAATTGAAGTAGTTTTCGCAACAGCAAATAAAATTTATAGATGTTACATACATAAATGCCCTACGAGACAAAAATTTTAGAATAGTTCCTCACTAAAAATTTTAAGTACCAAAGCATGATGTAGGTTTCCTTGTTTAGGCATATCACGTACCAAAGTTTGAACATCAATCTCTTCTTCTCGGTGAATTGTCACCATGGCGAGCCCATTCAGACGTGCCTAGCAAGTTGTAGTCTTAGGTACGTCTTGAATCTCTTCAGGATGGAAAAACTGCGCCCATTTGTGGCCGTTATCACAAGGTTCCAAGAGCTCTAGGAACCGAAACACATTAGGATAGATCTGACGGTCGCAGACAGACAGGCAGCTAAGACGTTGATGTAAGAGTCTCAACTCAGCCGTTGTCGTTGTTAAATCTGCAACTAATTGGTCTGAAGCATAAAAAAATATTCAAATATATGTAAATCTATAGGACCAAACTGCGTGGTCATCAGTCCGTAGCTTACAAACTACTTAAACCTAGGTAAACTAACCTACGGACAAACACACACACATCCATGACCCAGGGAGGACTCGAACCTCCACGGCGAGCAACCGCGCTCTCCGCAGCGATGTCTGAAGCATAAATTGGAGTTTTGCAACTCCATGAGTGTTACCTATGTCTTCAGTTTTTCGTGGTAGAAGACAAAAAAAGCCGTTTAAAAGTTCAAAAAGTGTCAAGAATCGATCCGAAGTGAAGAAGGATTTCAGAAAGGGTATGAACACAGACACTTTGTAGTAACTTTCAACATATCACCGTTATGTACGATGTGCTTGCTTTGTAGAAATGTGCGGTTGCTTGAGTAGAACTCCATTGGCCGAAGGTAATTACTGGTTTTTAAGAAAAGCCGGCTAAAAGTCGTCTCATCTCTCATTGCCAGCAGTTCCCTTTTGAGATCTCTGGCAATGTTGATTAACTCTGCAAAATCAATATCTTGGCGCTGAACGACAGGTGGACTCACCCATTGCAAACAGTTCAGAGAGTTTAACCGAGCAGACGTCAAAATTTCCATTGTTGATGGCTGCTAACAGAATCATGGCATTGTGGAGCATGGTCTGGTTGTCAAAGCTTTAAATTTTTCCCAAAGCCGAAACAACACATACCTTGAAATCTTGTGCCTTGCGAAGACGCTCAGCCCATCTAGCCACTGTGGTAGTTTCAAATTCCTGACTCGAACATCGGTTAATGATTCAAGGTCATCATTTAATATTTGCATACTCTTTGGTGGTCCAAAGAAACTATGTACGATTTCCAGTGTTCCTAGTGTTTCCTGTTAAGTGGAATGTTGCATGTGTCGGAGATTATGAAATTGAAATTATGAGCTGTACAATGGAATATACAGCTAAAGAGCAGCCCTTTTGTATGAATGCTTTAGCCCCTGACGCTTTCCTCGTCATAGCCCTGTTCTCGTAAAAATAAAAAATCAAATATTACCAAGTTTTCAATTATAGATCCAGCTAATCCTTTGCCGGTCACACTGGAACAAATTGTAGGAAATCTTCACGAATCCTGACATACGGGGAAATAAAATGGGCACAAAGAGAGAACTGCTCTATACCAGCAATATCAGAACTTTCAAACCCCAAGAACCATGAAACCTTTGGACCACTAATGCACTGCACAATCCTTCCCAGGAATCGGTTACTGATGTTACTAATGACCTGAATTTCGATTGGGACACAAATGCACTTGTCGCCTTTACCAGTTCCTTCCAAACTGGCTCGTAGGTTTTGTCACCATTCGTGCGATATTTTAGAATGGCGCGAAAGTTACACATGTGCTTGTCTTCTTATTTGTCAACTTCAATAGGCCCGAAGTTCGCGTACCCCCTCAATGCAGACGTTGAATCACAACTTCGATGACATGGAGAACGTGTTTTTTTCCATCGATTAAGCAGTCTCATGGTAAGCATTCTTCTCATGGTTGTTGAAAAGTTCAAGGGCAAGCTTCCACTTTGTAAACTTCCAGTTTGGGTGCAGTTACAAGGGCTCCAACATTTTGATGACTACCTTCATGCGAAATTTTCTTAGCGAAAAGACAACTTTCAGAAGGCCACTTTGTAAAATGAGGGATAATTTGTAAGTAGCGTCGGGCACAAAAAATGTTTTAGAAATGTTGTAGCTTCATGTGGTCTTTTTCGTTATTTGTTATCCTTACAGCCTGGCGGAGGGTTGTCAGAGGTTGATGTGTCAAAGATGGATGTTGATTTTGCTTCAGGACCTGACAAAACTGGTATTATATTAGGAATAATGCTAATCTTGTTTGAACACAGCAGCGGCGTTAACTGTGGTGGATCATCCAATTTCCTGGCCTGAGAGGACAGTTTTTCTTCTAGTCGTGGTGTTTTGGAGAAATATTTCAAAATGTTTCCCCGTTCTGTTTTGCGATACAGTTTATAGATGCTCAAAATCAATATTTCACTATTCTTGCTTCAATAACAGTGGGTATCACAACATGGTAACACAGGGAATCATATACTGGGTAATCAGAAAGTATAAGTTTTAAAACTTAATTTATCACGGAATAATGTAGATAGAGCGGTAAAAATTGACACACACATGCTTGGAATGAGATGGGGCTTTATTAGAACCGAAAAAAGGTCAAAAAATGTCCGACAGATGGCGCTTCATCTGATCATAAAAAGCAGTAATTAGCATAACAAATTAAGACAAAGCAAAGATGATGTTCTTCACAGGAAATGCTAATATGTTCACCATCATTTCTCAACAATAGCTGTAGTCGAGGAAAAATGTGAACAGCACTGTAAAGCATGTCCAGAGTTATGGTGAGGCATTGGCGTCGGATATTGTCTTTCAGCATCCCTAGAGATGTCGGTCGATCACGACACACTTGCGACTTCAGGTTACACCAAAGCCAATAATCGGACGGACTGAGATCTGGGGACCTGGCAGGCCAAAGCATGACGAAAGTGGCGGCTCAGCTCACGATCATCACCAAACGACGCGCGCAGATCTTTCACGCGTCTTGCAATATGAGGTGGAGCGCCATCCTGCATAAAAATCGTACGTTCCAGCAGGTGTTTATCAGCCAGGCTGGGGATGATGTGATTCTGTAACATATCGGCGAACCTCTCACCCGTCAAGGTATCAGTTACAGAACCAGAATCACGCAGTTCCCAGAATTAAAAAGGACCGGTAACGATGAATGTGGTAAATCCAGTACATACAGTGACTTTCTCGCCGTGCAATGGAGTTTCCACGACAGTTCTAGTCCAAATTCTGCAGTTGTATGCGTTGACAGACCATCGTCGGTCCATAAAACGTTACTTAACCAATCGTCAACTACCGCCATCTTTTGAAACGCCCACACCACAAATGCCCTCTGCTTCACTAAATCGCACAGCTAACAGTTCATGATGTTCAAAATGTTCAAATGTTTGTTTAGCTTATGGGACTTAACTACGAGATCATCAGTCCCTAAACTTACAAACTACTTATGAACTAGCTACTACTAAGGACGGCACAAATATTCATGCCTGAGGGGGGATTCGAACTCCCGACCGCAATGGCCGTGCAGAGCGTGACTGGAGCGCCTCAGTCCCTTCGGCCACCGCGACCGGCTAGTTCATGATGCTGATGAATTTTATAAGGTTAGCATCCGAGGGTAGGCCTAAGTGCCAACCAAACAGTAGTGTATGGAATGCTGGTGCGACGTGCGATTGCACGAGCGCTGACTTCCCCGTGCATAAACGAACCCGCTACAGTCTCTATTTCTTCCTGAACTGTCTCAACAGCATTACGCCATGAGCTCGGTCGGCCACTACGGGGTCTATCGTCTAAACAAGCCGTGGCTTCGAACTTCGAAATCATTCTCTTACAGCTGCATTTGTCAACGGACCTTTACCTGTTCGAATCCCCATTCTATGGCGATAGTCTCGTAACGCTGAACTAGCACATTCCCCATTCTGACAATACAGTTTCACTAAAAGCGCCCATTCTGACAATACAGTTTCCCTAAAAGCGCCTTTTCAGGTATCGTCTACATGCTGTGACTGCTGGTGCAACTGATTTTCTCTCTCTCTCGTTACAACTCCTTTTATATACGATTTTCATGCGCAGTCACTGACGTTTTGCTGTCCAGAGCTATTTGTCGGACATTTTTTGACCACTGTTATTTTTCGGTTCTAATAAAAACCCATGCCATTCCAAGCATGTATGTCAGTTTTTACCCCTCTATCTACATTATTCCGTGATTTATTACCTTTTCAAATTTGTACTGCCTTTTTGATCACACAGTACATAACATTCTACATACACCCTAAATCTTCATTCACCAGAGGATAAGCCTAGGCCACGCATGAACTAATATGCTACTAGTAACAAATAATCCACAATTACAAACTATGAGGCCCACTTGGCTTCAGGATAATCTCACAAGCAACTGACCTGGGTCCTTTAACAGACCCAATTTCCTCAGACAAGAATATTGGTCATGAGAACTAATCATTCTATATTAATACCAAGAGTAAACGAAGTGTGACCTAATTACAAATTACAAACATTAACACATAACCATAACAGGGAATATTGGCGGTAAGAAAACCAGTTAGAATTAATATACACATAAGACGAACTGTGGTCCGCTCAAAGACTGCAATATTTTGCAACATTCTATACGATAATGGAACAGATCGCAGTCGACAGCCAGCCGTTATTTCGACCGTGAGACGCACAGCTCCAAACATGCCGCCCAATAGATTACTTCCATACGGCAGTGGACGGATGAGAGGAACCTCGAATGGCTATATCATCCATCCCTTCCAGCTGCCGGCCGCGGTGGCCGAGGGGACTGAGGCGCTTCAGTCATGGTCTGCACGGCCACTACGGTCGGGGGTTCGAATCCCCCCTCGGGCATGGATATTTGTGCCGTTCTTAGTCTTAGGTAGTTCATAAGTAGTTTGTAAGTTTAAGGACTGATGACCCCGTAGTTAAGTCCCATAGGTTATACAAACATTTTCCCTTCTAGCTCTACACTAGGGCACGGCGGTTAGCTCGCCTCAACACACCAACGGATTTTATAATAGATAACAAATGCACTATGCCCGCTTAAGGTATGGGTGTCACAATTACCATCGGTAATAAGGCGGCAATTACGTGGCAACGATCCCTGGGTCCTAAAGACTGGCCCAGTGCAGTAACAGACCACCCCGCAAATCCGCTCTCGACCAACCGAGCCACTTACTTGCCACTCACATCGTTCCTCCAGGGCGCGTACATCGGTCGCGAGTTGCAATACAGCGCCCCCAAGGCGACAGCTCTGCTATGCAAGTCAATAATAAGGTGAACCAAAACAAAATCGGCGGCGGAGGGAAATTTGAAACGAGCGCCCACGGCTCACACTCAATTACACTGCTGGCCATTAAAATTGCTACATCAAGAAGAAATGCAGATGATAAACGGGTATTCATTAGAAAAATATATTAACTTAGAACAGATAGGTGATTACATTTTCAAACAAATTGGATGCATAGATCCTAAGAAATCAGTTCCCAGAATAACCACCTCTGGCAGTAATAACGGCCTTGATACGCCTGGGCATTGAGTCAAACAGAGCTTGGTGGCGTGTTCAGCATTCAGCTTCAACACGATACCACACTTCATCAAGAGTAGTGACTGGCGTATTGTGACGAGCCAGTTGTTCAGTCACCATTGACCAGAAGTTTTCAGTTGGTGAGAGATCTGGAGAAAGTGCTAGCCGGGGAAGCAGTCCAACATTTTCCGTATACAGAAAGGCACGTACAGGACCTGCAATATGCGGTCGTGTATTGTCCTGCTGAAATGTAGGGTTTCGCAGGGATCGAATGAAGAATAGAGCCACGGGTCGTACCGAGACGTGTAACCAATGGCAACCCATACCATCATGCCGGGTGATACGCCAGTATGGCAATGACGAATAGACGCTTCCAATGTGCGTTCACTGCGATGTCGCAAAACACGGCTGCGACCATCATGATGCTGTAAACAGAAGCTGGATTCATCCGAAAAATGACGTTTTAGCATTCGTGCATCCAGGTTCGTCGTTGCGTACACCATCGCAAGCGCTCCTGTCTGTGATGCAGCGTCAAGGATAACCGCAGCCATGGTCTCCGAGCTGATAGTTCATGCTCCTGCAAACGTCGAACCGTTCGTGCAGATGGTTGCTGTCTTGCAAACGTCCCCATGTGTTGACTCATGGATCGAGACGTGAATGCATGATCCGTTACTGCATGCAGATAAGATGACTGTCATCTCACGTGCTAGTGATACGAGGCCGTTGGGATCCAGCACGGCGTTCTGTATTACCATCCTGAACCCACCGATTCCATATTCTGCTAACAGTCATTGGATCGCAACTAACGCGAGCAGCAATGTCGCGATACGATAAACCGCAATCGCGATATGTTACAATCCCGACCTTTATCAAAGTCGGAAACGTGATGGAACGCATTTCTCCTGCTTACCAGGCAACGCCGGTCAACTGCTGTTTGTGTTTGAGAAATCGGTTGGAACCTTTCTTCATGTCAGCACATTGTAGGTGTCGCCACCGGCGCCAACCACGTGTGAATGCTCTGAAAAGCTTGTCATTTGCATATCAATGCATGTTCTTCTTGTCTGTTAAATTTCGCGTCTGTAGCATGCCATCTTCGGGTTTAGCAATTTTAATGGCCAGGAGTGTACATATCAAAAGCACTATCTTTAATAGCCATCTGTCTTGAATAACCTTTAGCAAAATGGAAGAGCGCAGGGCAGCAAGAAGATCCTTTCGCTTAAGATACGTGTGGCACAACTGCCATCAGTATTAAAGCGTCAATTACGTGGCAACGATCTCAGGGCCCAAAAGACCGGCCCAGAGTCACGACGGACCACCACGAAAATCGTCTCTCGACCAACCGAGCCACTTCATCGCCACTGCCCTCGCTCCTACACATCGGTCGCGAGTTGGAATGTAGTGCTCCCAAGGCGATATCTCTGCTACACAAGTCAGTAACAGTGTGGACGAAAACAAAATCGGCGCCGGAGGGAAATTTTAAACCGGCGCCCATGGCTCAAAATTAACTAATTAATACTACCATGACTGTTTTCACATTAAAATTTTTAAAATACTTCATTTGCAGTGACTCACTTTACCTGATCTTGTACACAGGTGATTCCTTTATCTCCTTTTTAAAAGAAATGAAAATTATAAACCATTGAAGTGGTACAGCTTTACCTCTCACAATGTAATGTATTACCTCCATTGTATTTATGTCTCTGCATAAGCAAGTAAAAAAAAAAAAAAAATGTTGCACCACCTTGGCTCCAAGGTCTCCTCAGTGCTGACGTTTATTGTGTGTATTGTAACATGAATACTGTCCCTTAGATTTTTCATAGATGTTAGTCAAAAGCCGCAAAGAACTAAAGAACCATGCATGAGTAGTGCAAATGCTACGGAGTGGGTAAGACGACCGATCCGTTCCAGGCGATGATATCAAACTGGTTTATATTTCGCGGATACTTGTTGCAATGCAATAGTGGCGTCAGGAGTGTTCGAATGGAAGTCAAGAAACAGATTCCGTCCTACCTGACGATCGCCAGCGTGCGCGCAGAAATATCACATGTTCTATTTGCCATTCCACGGAACACTTGCTCATGTAATGCCCTCGGCGTCCTGTGCAGTTGCCCCGTGCACCAGATGTGACGGACGAGCAAATGTTTCCTCTCTTTAGTGAGGTCGCTCGGCAACACCGACCGTGTCTGATGTTTTAGTACCTTCCGCACATGTAACCACAGACGCAGTGACAGGGGTGGTCGGTGACGTTCCGACTAACGAAAGTATTCAGGTGCGTGAGGAGTCTGTTTACGTCTCGGGTGCGTCGACAGTATCTGAAGTGGTGGCTCCCTCCGCTGTTGCTCCCACTGATACAGCAATGGTAGTCGCTACAACAGTTGAGGCAGGGGTCCCAACAGCTGTACCTCCTCCGACTACTGAGATGCTTGTCGATGTTTCGTTACCACCGGTTTCTGATTCGACGACTGTTGCAACTGAAACGGAAACCGTGACAGCTTCTTAGATGCCCCCTCCTCCAGGCGTCACAGAACCTGCGGTTCCGTCCGTCAAAAGCCCTAAGTGACAACGTCGTCGGAATAGGCATGGCAAGCGTGGAAAGCAAACCGGCGGATGACAAGCGGGGGAGGCTTTGCAGGCTTCCACAGAAGGTAGTGGCAGTGACACCGAGTCGGTAGCGTCCGTTGCGTCCGCGTCATCGGTCACCGATGAACGTCAACAACTTATGAGGGAACTTGGAAGCGCTTCTGTCCTCGGCGAGGGAACGGGGCGTACTGCCACTCAAGCGCAAGAGTGACCACTTGAATGAGCAGACTTCCCAGCGCACAAAAACGACCTCCCAACAGGCTAAGTCGGTCCTTTTAATATCTTCACGGTCAACGCTCAGTGGATGAGCAATGCATATAAAGCAATAACTCTTAATGACTTATTGAGGGACCATTATTGCGATCTGGCATTCGTGCAAGAAATCACTAGCGTGACTCTGCAATATCTCACGGATTTTGCGGTCATTGCTAACGTAGATCCCACAATGCCAACGGGTACTGCCATCCTGACCCGCCCAGGAACTGACGTCACAGGGGTCACTCTTTTGCCCAGTGGTCGTGTCATTAAGTGCAATATCGGCGACGCCACTTTCTTCAATGTTTATGCGCCAGCCGGTGACATTCCGGCCCAGCGCCGATTCTTTGGACACGTGGCACTTTTAGGCCGCACCGCAGATAGGGTTATTATGGGAGGCGACTTCAACACCGTTCTTAGTGACGCCGACCAGTACCCGCGTCCGAATATGAGCCCTGAATTGGCAGCCTTCGTTGATGCCTTTCGCTTGCAGGACACCTGGCGTATCCTCCGAATTTACCTTTTTCTACCCCAAAGGGCGCAGTCGCCTAGACAGGGTGTACGTGTCGTCCACACTCAAGAATGATGTCCGTCAAGTGCAGGTCCTCCAGGTGTTCTTTTCGGACCACTGTAGCTACCGCTGTCACGTTTTCCTTTCGTCTCAGCGGTCCCCTCGCCGCAGAAATGTTTGGAAACTGAATTGCAGCCTTCTGACTGTCTGACGTGAATTTGGCCGAGGGCTTTACTGAATTATGGGATATCTTGCTACTAAAACGGCAAAATGCGGCGAGCACCCTCGAGTGGTGGGTCTCTATAGCAATGCCGGCCATCAGGCGCTATCTCATTGCCTACAGTCGTGAGAAAGCGTATTGAAGAAAGGCCCATAACGACTTTACTCAGCAGTGCCTACATGACCTCGTGTCTATAGTCACTACCGATCCTAGTCAATTGCCCCAGCTCAAAGCGCAACTTCTTTGCGACATGCGAGTGAGAGGTGCCGGATTGGTTGCTAGAAGCCAACCCCTTGGCGACGTGGCAAATGAACTAGTCTCGGTTTACTATCTCCACGTCGCAGGTCAGAAACGTTACATATCGGGGATTGGGTAGCTGAAAGTGGTCAGAGGACCCAGGACCAACGTGTGATCCACGCCGAAATTCGAGACCATTTTGAAGGTTTGTTCCGAGATACGCCTGTCGACGCGCAGGCGCTCGGTAGTATTTTTTGCAATGTGCCGTCCATTTTAATACCCGCCCAACGAAACGCCCTCACGGACAACTTCACCCGTGAGAAAGTGCAGGACGCCATCAAATGTAGTCCGAAGGGAAAGTCTCCAGGCTTGGACGGGATACCTGTAGAATTTTATGCGCGGTTCTCTGACGTTTTAATTGACATTGCAAATGATTTGCTCCCCCTGACTTTACTGTGGGCAGAATCACTCTTGTCCCCAAATCTGCAGGAGCAATTCCCATTGTCAACACAATTCGACCCATCTCGCTTTTAAATGTACACTGCCCTGTGTTTCGCTAGTCGTATGAAGGCAGTAATGCCGTTCATAATGAGCCCTCAACAGCATTGTGCAGTGCACGATCGGAATATTTATGACGCCGTTCTAGCGTATCGCGACTGCATAGGACATGTGCAAGCCGACAAAACCAAGCGTGCAGCTGTAATCTTGAACGACTTCCAAAACGCATTCGACAGGATCAGTCATCTGTATTTACGACACGCCATGACCGCGATGGGATTTGGGCCAAACTTCACCGCGATTATACAGTCTCTGCTTGGCACCGCCACATCAAAAGTCAATGTAAATGGTAGTCTTAGCCGACCGATTCAGATCCGCTGGTCCGTCATGGATGCCCCCTATCGATGGCTTTGTTCGCCATCGCGTTGGACCCCCTTCTTCGGACTATAGACACTGAATGTGGCGGAGTTCTCGTAGGCGCCAATCGTTTCACCTCGTGTGCCTATGCCGACGATTTGGGCGTTTTCCTTGCCAAACCGGCCGACGTCGACGTTCTTCATGGCGTCCTACAGCGATTTGAACATGCGACCGGGGCCATCGTTAACCCTATGAAGACCTTCTCCCCTTGGCGTGGTGGCCTAAGACTGTGCAGCGGGATTGGTATACTGTCTAGGACAAACATAATGTCCTTGGGATAATCGTAACCAACAACACACAGCGTACGGCGGCACTCAATTGGCCTCCAACCCTGCTCAGTATCCGGGCTCTGTGAAATTGCAATCGACTAGAACATTATCTCTGCCTGACAAGGTGCGAATTATCAATAACGTGATATTAGCGAAGTCTTGGTATCTCGCTCAGGTGCTTCCAGTTCCTAAGGAACTTGGAAACAGCATCAAATACGCTGTCTGTTGGCTGTTGTGGCGTGGTCACCTCTTCAAACCGTCTATGGATACGTGCACTCTGTCACCTGAGGCTGGTGGGTTAGGGCTCGTCGACTTCCACGCCAAGTGCGCGGCGCTGCTGATCAGGAGGACGACAGCGTTGGTCATTAAAGGACCCGGCAGCCCGACGGCCACACTGTTCCTTCGGTACCGCCCGCCGTCTGTGACAGCGCCTGTGCAGATCATACACATTTCTTACCATCTCAACCACGTCCGTCAGTATTTCTTCCACTTAAGCTACATCTTTGACGGCGACCTGTGTAGAAAGAGGGTCAAAGATCTCACTTGTGACCTGCGTGGATCCCCGGCCCCCAACAACTGGGAGTTACGGTTACTGTCCCGGAACTGGAAAACCATTTGGAGGAACATCTCTTCCCATATACTGCCGCCACTCGTCCGACCCACTTCGTACCAGGTTGTTAACCGCACCATACCGACGAATGCCAAGAGTTATGCTATGACTGTGTTGCCTGTCGTACAGTGGACTCCCTCGAACATCGTTTTGTGTGATGACATAATGTCACTGTTTGGTATATCGCTTGAGACATGCTGCGGCTTATAAACTGTTGACGACACCATTACCCCAGACTGGACCCCTTATCACAATACGAAGAAATACGCAATGCTATGGATTATGGGACGGACCATTCACTCGATTTTCACGCTGGCTACGACGGATCCCATAGAGTTCTTGTCGTATCTATGGACTGAATTTGAAAATGAGAAGAAGAAATATAGGGAAAATTTTGGGAATTTTTTAAAAGTGTAATTGGACTATGTTTTTGCCAAGTGTGGAATGTAATCTCTCGATTGCTCATTCGTTTTATGTTTTATCTTTCCTTGATGGTGCAGTGAGCTGTGTATCCTTTTTTTTTGTTTTTTAATGTTCTTGCCCTCCATGTGTTTAATGAACAGTGAATGCATATGGACTCTGGATCCTTAGCGTTTGTTTCTTTGGAAGATTTAAGACTCGTCTGATGCAATTTGATAGAGCTGATATCTGCATGTATAGCGAGAGAATCTCGGACGCCCAAAATTTGGTTATCAGGACTGAAAGCACGCTGTCCCAATCATTGTTTTGACTGGGACAACATTCTCGATTAAGGACAACGTCCAAGAAATAATATTGTCCTCGTCTGCCGGTTCCGACCACTGTTTACGGAAGGCTTCCCTTAGTTGTAAGGATGCATTTATGCTGCCACCTCGCTGCTGGCAGTTCGCTGCTCGCTGCAGGCACCTGGCAGCTCGCTGCTCGCCGGCAGCCTTGTTGCTTTCACAGGCACCTCACTGCTCGCCCTGTGTATTCGCCTGCAGCTGCTACATTTCAGCTGAGTGCACAACTGCAGTGGTGTGAAGCGTTAAACATGTTTTCCACACCGTCTGACTACACTGACAATGATTTGTCCGCTACAAAAATGTTGATACAGAAAAGGAGAAGGAAGAGGAAGAATGGAGTGCATACTTTGAATGCTGAATATACTCACTACAGATTCTTTTACAGGTACTACCAACAGCTCGAAAACTATCCAGATTGCTTATTCAGACATAATAATCATCTTCTTCATATCTTCACTCATTGCTGCATGTACTGAAACTACCTCTAACAAACAATATTGTGCACGATGGGCACGAGACTACCACAAGTGCAACATTCAAACCGCCGTTCTGCTAGAGTGACCTTGAAGGAACCAATGACAGTGCAAGTTTCAGGCTGGGCGGCGATGGTCATAGCGCGAAACACAAGCCAGTTTGATATCATCGCCTGGCGAGGATTGTAGCGAGCAGCGAGCTGGGCCAGTAAGACTGTGGGTTTAATTCATCATCGCCGTGCTATGTCGGCGAATAGCGAGCAGCGAGGTGGCAACATAAACGCACCCTAAGGCATATGCCAGAACTTGTAAGCTTGTCCCATTTATTTCCAATTGGGATCCCCATTAGCCCCACTTGACTCATAACTGTCAGAGCAAAACTGCTACTCTTAATGGGCCGGATGTCAAACAGCCGCTCCATTCCTTAGAGTAGTGATTGAAAAAACCGCGGAATTAATTTTCGTTTAATTTTATTTCAAACGGTATAAATTAGCTTCATATGGCTACACAAACACAAGTGAGTTTCTTCACAAACACACCATTAGATGAAACTTCCTGGCAGATTAAAATTGTGTGTCGGAACTGGGACTCGAACCTTGTTCCTTTGCATTTCGCGGACAAGCGCACTACCGACTGTGCTATCCCGACACGAATCACGATGCCGCCTCACAACTTTACTTCCGCCAGTACCTCGCCTCCTACTTTCCAAACTTAACAGAAGTTCTCCTGCGAATCTTGCAAGACTAGCACTCCTGAAAGAAAGGATATGGTGGAGACATGGCTTAGCCACAGCCTAAGGGATGTTTCCAGAATGTAACTTTCACTCCGCAGCGGGGTGTGCGCTGATATGAAACTTCCTGGCAGATTAAAATTGTGTGCCGGAACCGGGACTCGAAACTGGGACCTTTGCATCGTGAGTCGTGTCGGGATAGCACAGTCGGTAGTGCGCTGCCCGCGAAAGGCAAAGGTCCCAGGTTCGAGTCCCGGTTCCGGCACACAATTTTAATCTGCCAGGAAGTTTCATATCAGCGCACACTGCGCTGCAGAGTGAAAGTTTCATTCTGGAAACACCATTAAATATCAAAAATTGCCCATCTTTCTGGAAGGACGTCCTAATGAATGTTTTAGAATATTCATCTGATGAATTATTATAATTAAATCACCATTTAAGATTAAATATATACATATAAATTTCGCAAAAAATGAAAGAACGTTCAGGAAATATAAAGCTAAGATGAAGTATTGAAATTTTCTGTATGAAGCTCAACGTTGGAGCCGCATCCTACAACTTCTCAATGAACAATACAAACTAAAATTGATCTGAAATGGAAGCAGGTGATTCAAGAAATTAAATACCACACTGTGCGCGAATTGGTAACAACAAGTATGTAAACGTAGGCCGCCATGTTCGTACTTCTGAAAGGACGTCAGCTCTATCTGTCTTTACAAATTGTTTAAACATCAGTGTTCGGGCAAAATGTACCTGCAAAAAAGGCGTGCCGCAATCACGTTGCGTCAGTGCCTCCTCCAACTACGAGGCTCGGGTTAATTCTCTCACACGACCTCGCTACCGGAGGACCGGCCGACAGTTACACAAAAAAAAAAAAAAAAAAAAAAAAAAAAAAAAAAAAAAAAAAAAAAAAAGAGAGATGATGCGTCACGGAATGATGATAGAACGCAATTAGTGAAACCACGTGCAGTTGTTGTACTGCTGGCATGCGATTTCTCCTGCTGCTACAGTGCACATTCAGTTGTTTGAGGTCTCCATACACTGAGAGCTATTCGACTGAGCTACACGAGGAGCGCGTTCGGAGCCGGACGAACGCGCCCGGCCTTACGGTAGCCACAAAATACCGAGGCTGTGACATTAATAAATGGCCAGCAGACAAGGCGGTGTGCCGTAGCTCTCGACTAGTTCGCGGGCGAGTGCAATAAACGAACCGGTTCCTTCCAGACCGCCGCGACAAGCGACCCGCGAAGCAGTGGCGGCGCCGGACCTCGGGGACTCGGCCACAAAAAAAGGAGGCAGCTGGGTCACACGAGGAGGAGGAGGATGATACCGCGGCGTCCTTCGCGCCGATAAATACGGCCATAAAGTTCACCCGGACGGGTGTGAGAACCTGGAGCCAGGGCTGACCTTTCGGACTGCGAAACGTTGGGGCCATGCGTTCTGCTGTTGAGTTCGGCCTTCTAGCGCCCGTCCGCCCCCGGCAGAAGTTTTTATTGCTCTGCCTCACATGACGAAAAGTCGACGCAACTAATTCGGTAATCATTTGTAAAAGGCTGTACATAGCTATTTCCCAGTTGGCGAGCTTTCAAACTGAAGACCGTCCATCTCGGTGAAGAGCCACGAGCTCTCTGCCACTTCCACCTCGTTAGCCACAATTTTTGGAAGTGAAACTTCACGAAAATGATAAAGGCAAGTTGATGAGACCAATTTACTTTGGAATGTTAACGCAAATTAAGTAAGGAAACACACATCCTTTTCATGCATTCGAAAAGGGCATTTGTTAAAGAAAATTGACTATTATTACGGGAAATATTAACCCAGATAACGCTGACGTCCTTCCAGAAGGACGAGAATAGTGGCTTAGTTTTTCATACTTGCAGTTACAAATTGCTGCACAATGTCGTATTTCATTTCTTTAATCTCCTCCTTCCATTTTACATAAATTTTAGTTCGTATTGTTGATTGCAAAGTGGTAGGACACGACTGCAAAGTTGAGGTTCATACAGATGATACTGAATAATTCTTCGTAGTTACGCTCATATTTCTTGAACATTCTTCAATTTTTGTGATTTTTATATGAACATATTTCTTTTTAAATAGTTTTTTAATAATAATAATTCATCAGATGAAAATTCTGAAGCATTCATTTTGACGTTCTTCCAGAAAGATCGGTAGTATTCTAAAACTAATGGTGTGTTTGTGAAAAAAAATCACTTATAAGGTTTTTGTGAAGTCATATGAAGGTAATTTATACCTCTTGAAAGAAAATTAACGCCAAAAATAATTCCGCGCTATCTTGGTTAAGCACCACAGCTACATCAATACGTCTTGTACAAGTAACTGAGAATATCTACCTTATTACAAGAATATGGGAAATAGCATAGAATATTAATTTATATATCAAAAGAAATATCAGCATTGGTCGTAAATTAACGTTAATTTGTTATTGCAAGTCGATTTCGACTATGGAATAGTCATTACCAGTTCTACAAGCACAATCGAATTGAAACATTTCAGGTTTTACAGAACCGTGATTCTGCACTCTTGAAAACACCATTGCGAAATATCCTGTAGCTACGCCTTGCGTCTTGATATGTAAAACCTGAAATGTTTCATTACGATTGTGCATATTACACTAAGGATATATTTATATAGTTATCATTCTATGGTCGTGGTTTACACCGCTCCTAATGGATACTTTATTTCATTAATTTATGTGTCATACGAGATTACAGTCTTTCGACACTCTTTCTTAATTTATTCACAGAAAGGTTTTGTAATGAAGGATTTACGGTATCAGCAACTGGAAATTTCTATTTAATTTTGGCTGCCATATGCTCATTATTAATCACTTCTCCTTACTGAAATACTGTTAAAAATTAATATTCCACCAATATTTGCCTGAAAGGCTTTGCACTGAGAGGCACGTTGACTTTCGTTACAAGTATTACTCTCTGTCGGAGCAAAGAGCACTGATTAATTTTGCAAGTGTAAGGGCCAGTATGAAATATAAAAGTCATTAAACGCCTTTTATGAAATGGTATTCGCAGATAATCAACAGTGAAGTTCAAAAGATGAAGGCACATTACATAGCTCTACCTACGAACTATAAAAAACGTAGAGATATTCACTATCTTGTTACCAAAATATAAAAGCAAAAGGTTTGACTATCTGTGAGGAAAAAGATCTAGCAAGAACAAAATTTGTGTTTGGAAACGAAATTGCAGACAAGCAAATATATTGAAGTTTCTTGGAATCATGCTATCGTACAGGGGAATGTAGCTCAAGAAGCTGGCCTTATCAGATCTTTCCAAAATAATATACGAAGTCCCAAGGAAATTGCAAGTTATACCGTACAGAGAGAGAACACTAAATGAAAATTAGGAATGAACAAAAATATTTCACACAAACACGGATATTCCGTCTTACACCTTTGGCGATATAGACCTTAAATTAAAAGAGACAATGGAAGACCGGAAAATGGCGAAACAACCAAATGTAACTGCTACAGGCTGAGAAAAGCCTAATGCAGACGAAGAAGAAGAGTACACAAATAGCAGATAGTTCTATGTAAACCCATGATCACGTCGGGAAAACACACTTCAGTCCTTTTTTCTATGAGTCCAGACGCCTCTGGTAGCGATGAGTCGTTGTTTGTGCAGGAGTCACGGAGTGTTCTGACACATTATACACGAGCCAAGTTCTTCTTCAATAAATTCTGGAAAACGGCTTGAATACCTGACATGTGGATGTTGCTACACTGCGATTGCTGAAATAACAACGCTAGCACACTGCTGCCACACTCCAACTTATTTCATTCAGACTGCTCGTTTCTCACTGGTGAAATGCGCATTGTTTTTTTTTTTTTTTTTTTTTTTTTTTTACAGTTTAATTCAACCGGCCACCGTAGGCGTCACTCTACGAATAAAATCCAACTTTTAGGATGCAAGTGTTCAAAGTGCTCTAGAGTTGCGCAGAAGGCAGGAAATATGCCTACACTCTTGAAAAGTCCGTAAATCTATTGGGCAAGTATCTGGTTATCAGTCCCTAGACTGACAAACTACTTAAACTAATTTAGGCTAACAAATACAGCCATGCCCGAGGGGAGGACTCGAACCTAGGCGCCTTGGAACGCTCGGTCACTCCACCGCGACCGTACACTTTTGATATGGTGGGCAGCACAACACTAAATATACATAAAAGCAGCACTTAACGCCACTTTCAACGATGTAAGAGAAGCAAATAATAGCGGTCAAGCTTTGAAGAATTCGTTATTGTCCAAAAAATTTTAGAATAATTATGTAAACAGAAATACAAAACTAAACAATGTATAAATTACACAGTGCACAAATAAAACCACGTTTGAAGTCCTCTGCAACATGAGAGAATTGTTGGGTGTTCAAGTACTGACATTATTTGTAATACAGCGATACAATGCTGCAGTACTTTAAGAGAAGATTTTTAAGTGAATGTAAAAACGTAAATGTGGAGGCACTGTTAATGAAGCCATTGCTGCAAGGTAAAAAAAAAATAAAGCTTATTTATTCATTTAATTTTTGAAATACTATGATACTGCCCCCCCCCTGCACCCCCACAAAGGAAAATACATTACTATCATGTTTCTCGGTATCTTTTCAAACGGTTTACGTCATTTTAGAAATCATAACGCATTTAATCGTGCCAAATTAATGTTCACTTTACTCAAATCGGCTCTGGAAACGCGTAAAATGCAAAACAATAACTACCTATGAGAACTTGCATTTCGTGTAAAGAAAGAGTAATTTCCCGTTAACCCTAGCTTCTAGATTCTCTCTTGACTACTGAAGCATTGTTTATACTTTTTTGAATACGATATGGAATGAAAATCTGATTAACAAGTATTACGACAGACTCACAGAAGATGATGGTCCGCTAATTAGCAGTTCTGTAACAAGAAGTAGACCATAATGTGACCCAGCTGTTGGTGTCAATATGTCGAACCAAAAACTCGTTCGTTTTATTCCAGAGTGTCATCAGTGCCATTCCAAGACAAAGATGTAAGATTATGTTAAAATGATGCCGAAAATCACTCAATAATTCTTTTACATAATTCTGTCTATGCGATACTTACATCCATATCTCGTAGGATGGCAACTGTAATTTCAGGTGAGTAACAATTTTAACACGACATGTTTGCTCGCAGCATACTTAAAAAATTTGTGATAATTGTACCTGTTCTGTTCAACGTAAAACGCTTCTATTTATTTGTTTACTGCTAGAAGCATGTAGTTAGTATTTCAGTATAAATAAAGTAAGAATAATTATGCGATTCAATGAGTACACAACTACTGTCAGTATTTTGTCGTAGTATATTACTCTCTCACATTAGTTAGTACTTGATACTGTTGTTGCGTTTTAAGTGTGAAACGCGGATACGAGCAGAAAACCACTCACAGGCGCGTACGACTCTGCCTCATTACGTGGCAGTCTTGCCAATAGTTTATGGTTTATAGCGGTAAGATATGGCCGGCGTGCTGATTCAGTGGTTAGCCGGTGTGGCAATCTGAATAAAGTGCGGTGAACTAAGCCCCATTCCAGCTGTGAGGACATCCTACTGCCAATATACATGTCAACATCATCTACTACGTGGGTCTTGGTTTTCTAAGGCCACTGTGAGTTCCCAACACTGAAATTCGTATTGCTGACTTGTGGTAGAAGACATTTTAATTAAAATTTGAATTACGTCGTAAACCACATTTCATTGTCCAGGTGACATCATTGTAAGATTTTGTGACACCATCTTGATCCTTCTTCTTCTTCTCTCGTTGTCAATCCGAAGATTGGTTGGCAGCAATTCTTCTCCTCCACACTTCTCTGCTCTCGGATAGCCTCTTCATTTCCTGATATGATTCCACTCCTACATATCTTTGAATCTGTTTAACGTACTGCATCTGGGTCTTCCTCTGCCTCTTTTTCCTTCTACCATCCCTTCCATATTATTAATTATAAACTCATTGTGCCTATACAGATGGCCTATTAACTTGTCTCTTCTCTTCATTATCGTTTTCACAAGTGTTCTTTTTTCGCCGATTCTTCTAAGAACTTCTTCGTTTGTCATCTTGGCCGTCCAAGGGATTTTCTGCATCCTCCTCCAACACCACAATTCAAATGCTTCTAGTCTTCTTTTGTCTTGATCCTAAAGGCGTCAATTTGGCGAAGAACTCTTCACGTTTCTACACGTCTAACAGGAATACATTCTGTGAAGGAAGGAACATTAGGGTTTGAGGGCCAGTCGACAGCGTAGTCATTAGAGACGTACATCCCGTAGACGTAATGAATAACGGGAATACTGAAGCCATGCTTCACCGACTCTAATACTCCCAGAGGTTTTCAGATAACTCCATACTGTGAGGATTAATGGGCCAGTGGAAGTGCGAGTGGATGCCTCAGTGTTCTCCAAAGAAGTTAAGTATGTTTGCAGACATATTTACACAGGAGGGACAAGACTAGGTCATGTTTAAATAAAGTTCACCTTGACCCCCTTATGTAGGTCTATGTCACGTTACCTCTAAGCACAAAACTGAAACTTAACTACTATACATCTGGCCTAGACTATCGTCTCCAAACAGAGCTACGTATGTGTTATTAATCGTATGATTTTTTTTGACAACGGTCCCCTCCTGCACTTGTACATTTCAGAGTAGCAGTTGTATTCTACCCCCTCAATTATTTTCTATATATATTGTCTTCTACTATAGCTTTTAGCCAATATCTTCTAGTATCACAGGTTTTCTGATGTCTTAGCACACGTCAGTTATTTCGATACGATCCTTCGCAGGTTGTAAATACAAGCTCCGATTCGTTATCAGTCCACCTCGTGTTCAACGTTCTCCTGTAGCAGCACAGTTGAAACGTCTCGTTTCTTTTCTGTTTCTTTTTCCTCACTCACCATGATTTTCTACAGGCCGCTTCTATTTCGTACATGACCGTTCTGGCCAGCTGCCCATCTTCAGATCGATTTTTGGAGCTACAGAGTAGTTGATCCCTTTGTGAACATGACGTTTACTGTCGAGTAGCAAATGCACATTACGTCTTCAATTATTCCAGTACGTATTCCAATTTTAGTCTTCCTCTAGAGTTTGCATCCTCCACAGGCCGCTCTAGAACCAACCAAGTTACTCCCTTATGTCTTAACATATGTCCTAGATTGCAGAATTTTTTTATTTATATATTTTATTTATTTATTTACTTACGGAACACATACGTTACCAAATGTTTGTAAATCTGTGAGACCAAACTACTGTGATCATCAGTCCCTAGACTTACAAACTACTTAAAGTAACTTAAACGTTTCCTAAAATAACACGCACAATACCTTGTTCGAGGGAGTACTCGAACCTATGGAGGAAACGACCCCGCAGTCCCTGACATAGCGCCTAGAACCGTAAGGATATTTCCGCGAGGCAAAAACGTTACCTTAACAGTTTAGGTGTAGGAATTACTACGAGTAGGGATTTGTTCTACATTATCGAAGATAAACAGATTTAATAGCTCCTTTATTAAACTTCCCTTGTTTCCAATGGACGTTCAAGTCATATCCCTGAATAATGAATTTCCATCTTCAACCATAACATGCTTTGTTTCTTTTGCTGACGGGATTCGATCGTAACGGTCAAGTTCGTATTGATATGTATCATTCACGTTAACAAAAGGCGCAATATGAAGATGTTCATTAAAATTTTAAACTTGGCTTTAAAGGCATCAAATATACAGACAGCTTTAGTTGGTTGATTACAGTCCACTCGTTGCCTTAGTTAGTGCGACAAAGCTCTTGGCATATAAAATTACTTCAGTGGACTGTCAAAATGTAATGGCAGTGTCCCAGTTTTTATATTTTTGTAATCCATGACGACAGCTCGGTCGCTCTAACTGATAATTCTTTTATTCGTAAAGTTCTTCTGAAATGACACCTAGTAGGTATCTCAAAAAGATCAATATAACCGTAATCCAGCTATTAGAACATGCATAAAAATTAACATAACGTTAGAAAGCGACGATTAAACAAAACAAATACATACGATCGGATCCTTCCGTTTTTACGTGTTATCAAGCTATGGATCGGAGTTATCATGAAGTTAAGCACGTCTCCCATCACCACCTAAAGTGACTCTCTACCCTTTCGACTGCTCTCCGTTACTAATGTCCCAAGGTGTTCTGGACTCCGTTACTGCCCGCATTCGTACATACCGTCAGGCTTATTGCACGTTGTTTAACGCACTGTTAGACCGCCTCCCTGTTTCAATATACCTGAGAATAAGGAATTGTCGAGTATTTATCGCACAACATACATGTTTCCTTATATGCAAACTTCGTTGTTTAAAGTTTTGCTGTTATTTGTTATTGTGGTCTTCAGTCCGGTCACTGGTTTGATGCAGCTCTCCACCCTACTCTATCCCGAGGAAGCCTCTTCATCTCCTCACAAAAACGACAGCACACATCCTTCTGAATCTGCTTATCATATTCGTCTGTTTGTCTGCTCCTGCAATTTTTGCCCCACACACTTCCCTACAATGCTAAACTTACGATTCCTTGATGTCTAAGATTGTGTCCTCCCCATCTGTCCCTTCTTTTGGTAAAAAACGAACCCTTTACGAAATACGTATAATGACCACATGGGGTTCGGGATTGGACGCCCTATCTTGAAAAGGAAGACACGTTTGAAGGAAGAAAGATACTATTCTACAGTTAATTGTAGATGAACTTCGATATGTTTGCTACTAGCCTAGGTTATTAGATCTTAACTCTGCACGTTCATTAAAAGATTAGGAACTTACTTTACTTAATTTGATGCTGGACGGTAAGAGATACGAATAATCCTTTTCCGAGCGGATATATATGCGAAAAAACGAATTTATAATCAGAATAACTTCCATAAAATTAGGGGATATGCAGACGCAAAGTCGGTATGGTCGTTTCTAGACACGCTTCGCACGACTCTTTTCGGATGAAATTTGAAACCCGTCTACTATCAATTGATGCTATCAATCTACGCATACGACGTCCTGTATAAAAATGAAAAAAAAAAAAAAATGCTAATGCTACACAATGCGATTTAAACTCGATGAACTATTTTTCGCAGTAGTTTCTTTAATATTATGAAGAACAGTTACTATGACGAATAACGAAAAGAAGTCCGTATGTAGAAGATGAACAGCAATCAGTCACTAATATTTCTTTCATTTGTCAAATCTAGATTTCTGTTACTGTATATCTATCATCAATGATTAAAATGTAGATTAAAGCATACAACAATTACGTTGAAGATCAAAACTTTTATATGTTTTAATATACATTTATATTTAAAAATATGTCCTTGTTTTAATCTAAATTCATAGCTTTGATTACTGTGGAACAGCGATCTAAAACTAGATCTGCCAAATCAAGGAAATATTTGTGACGTCTACAAACTTTTATATTTATTAATATGTATTAATATACATTTAATCTAAATTCTAAACTTTGATTACTGTGGAACGGCGATCTAAAACTAGATCTGCCAAATCATAGAAATATTTGTGACATCTACAAACTTAAAATAGGCAACGATCACTAATATATAAACTTGGAATCACTGAACACATGTTATTTACCGATTAGATGTATAAAACTAGTGCAACAATTGAATTTATTCGCCGGATAGTTATTTTGAAATCGGATGTCTACTTGCGCAGGCGTACATGGAGACCGCGCTGAGCATAGAAAAGGGTAGAGGTATGTCACCAGACCAGAGAGGCTTAGAATCTAAAGTTCCTCTCACCAGTACGTAACTACGTAAAATACAACGAGAATGGCAAACGCAATGGCAATAAGAGAAACAATAACCAATATAGTGTCGAACTTAAGTAGAATTTCAATGGTCAGTTTCCGAAGACGACGCGAATGGAACGAAAACTATTTGCATGTGCGCTCGGAGGGGGAACAAAAGGGCACGAGTTGTCGCGTTCTGGCAAGACGAGGACCGCGAGCGAATCGGGCGGAATGTGGCCATAAAGACGACAGGATGCCTCTGCCGCCTCCCCCTCCTCCTCCGCCTCCCCGCTGGTCCCGGTGAGGAGTCCTCGCAACGCTACCGGCTGATGGCAGATGCCGCGCAGCTGGTCACGTGATCTGGGGCCACTCCCGGGGGGTGCCGCCCCGCGACGGTATATATGCCCGCCACCGCCTCTCGCATTCAGCACAGGATCTGCTCGTCTTCTACAATGAACACCTTGGTAAGTCCTTCCAGCTCCCGCTAGAGTAACACCAAAATAGTTTTATATAGTTACTAACAGCCCTCCAGGTTTTATCTACCGGTGTTTAAATTTTAAAGTTCCAGTTGTGAAACTCTGCAAGTTTTCTACTCTTCTGAAAATCTGATAATCTTTCGGATCTACTTCATATGCAAACTTCGAAACTCTTCCCGGTGCGTCTGCATATGGGTTCCAGCAGGTCTTTTCGCGAATTTACATATTGTCCTCTTGTTGCCTAAGCTCTGTGCCTGAATAGTCAAATTTCAGGCTACACTAGATCGACCAGTACTTGCTCACCAGGGTGGGATACTCAACAGGAGATGGCGAGTATTCACAGGAGAGGATCTTGCTTTTGTTACAGGTTCACTTAGCAAGCGAAACTCTTTCAGTAACATTTGCGTATGGGCTTGAGCAGACTTTTTCTAGACTTTAGTTACATTTCGTCCACTTTCTAAGCTCGGTGGCTCAGTGGTAAAGTCCCACGCTACATTTGACTGTGTGGGATTGTTAAGTGACATTGGAGAAGATTGATGGAAGAGCAGCATGCTTCATTAAAGGTTCAATTTTCAAGTGTGTGAGAGTTCTGCCGGCCTCGGTTGCCGAGCGGTCTGCGGCGTGACAGTCACGGTTTGCACGGCTGCTGCGGTCGGGAGTTCGAATCCCCCCCCCCTCGCACTTGGATGTTTGTGCCGTCTTTAGAATAAGCTAGTTCATAAGTAGTTTGTAAGTTTAGGGACTGATGACCCCGCAGTTAAGTCCCATAAGTTCTACAAAAATTGGGACATTTGATTTTGTGAGCGTTCTCGGACATGATCGGCAACTTCAGTGGCAGACGTAAAAGTGATATTCTGCATCACGGTATACGCTAATACGTTTAGAAAGCATATGTTTCTAGAAAATTCAATATATATATTGCTTCCTCCCATGCATGCCTTGAGAAAAGAGCCTTTTGCCTATTTCTTCGAGCAAACCTGTTATATTTAAATTTATTTCTTCCTCTTCACTATCTAAGCTCTGTAGCTCAGTGGTAAAGTGCCAGACCACTCTCGTGAGAGCAAGAATTGAATACTGCTTGCCACTGTGGGATCCTTACCGGGTACCACTCTCAGACGACACGGTGAGGATTCAAAGAATAGCAGCGTTCTTCGTTACAGGTTCAGTTAGCAAGTGCGTATGCGTCACGGAAATGAGCGGCAACTACAGTCGAACACGTTGCAAGAGGGGCATTCTGCAGTACGGTGTGTCCTATTTTTACCAGAGTATATGTTTCTAGAAGAGCCAACAAATACATTGCTTCCTCCTACATATACGTTACTAAAAGAGAGGGAGGGTAAGGGAGATAAGAGTCAACATGGAGGCTTATCTGCCGTACTTTTTCACGAAAACTGTACAGACCGGTACAATAAAGAGAGGGAGTGACAGTAGCACACTTTATACCCTTGTGCATTGTAGACGAAGACTATGAAACGATAGGTCTTAGGTCTATCATTCGGTCAGTCCAAGAATATTTATTAAATCTTGCGTCACCTCTATGATTTTCTTTCTGTGGAAAATATCTTGTGGAATCCACTTTAAACCGTTGGTTCTCCTATAGCTGCCTGTATCGCTTCGAAGGTCTGATGAAGGCAATGGCATACCTCCTCGAATAGGAGCTATACCTTGTAAGGCACTAGGGAGTTCACCTACGTATGTTGACTGATTTATTTACACTGTTTACAAATTATGTGTGTCTTATAGCGCAATTGTTAGCCAAAATTTTATACGCTAGTGATATTCTCCATTTCTAACAAAAATTTTCCACTCTTAGTGAAAACGTGTGTGATTCGGCGGAGAAGTGGTTAAGTGCCAGACTATGAAAACAAACGTCGCGGTGTTCTATCAGTAAATTTTCATTTCTTTAAACTCCAGCAATGTTGTTCAAATGGAAAACGCCAACTTACACCATAATTTGGAATCCAAGTTGAACTGTGAGTCCCCGTGTAATCAGTTGAGTAAGTCAGTACAAAGGTCTGGGGAAGGTAACAATATGCCACCTCCTAACAGGCCTAACAGGCCTAACATGCCTAGTACCGCACTGCAGTGCTCAAATTAATCTTCTGAATGCTGACTGCTCTGCCCTTATTCTACGGGTACCGAACTAACTAACTAATCATTTACGTTGGGCTACAAACAGAATGTCGTGGACCTTAGAGACTAAACCCAAAGCAGGTTATTCAGGCTTACGTTAGATTTAGATGTAGTTCTTCTATGGAACTACCTCTAAAACTGTGTTCTTAGATATCTTCTTACTGTAAATGTACTAAATAAGAAAGAACCGTGCTGGAATGCATGGTCACACCCGCCGGAGGTTGTTTGTGTGTGTTTTATCCTTGGTAAAAGTTAAAATAGATTGCAAGTCTAGAGACAGATGTCATTATCAGATTGGACCCTTCGCATTCCAATCATCTGAACATTCTTTGAAAATAATAGAAAAATGAACAATTCGGTGTAATACAAATTAAATTATGGCAAAGGATGCATAGGTTACTTGAAAGGTTTGCTCTTTAGTTGATAAGGTAGGTGAATTCGTACTGCAGTGGAGGTGAAGCGAAGCCCATGACATATTAATCAGAATTTTCAAGTGAACTTGTGCCCTTGACGTACAGAGGATACGATCTTTTTCCCACCTGATGTTGCTACATCGCCAAACCGTTTCTACTGAATATCTCAGGTACGTGTTTAATTAACAGACTCGCCGAGCAAAATAATTTCTTGTCCACCTATATCTAGTATGCCGAGGAACAACAAAGGGAGACTGTGTATTTATATATTTTAAAAATGCCATTAAGTGCTATTAGCAACAGAGACGATTATACTCTACAGCTGCTCTGTCTCTCTCTTTCTTTCTCTCGATGCCATTATTCTTCGCGCCTGGATATTCCAGTTGTTTCTGTACAATTCTAGGGACGTTACACAGGGAAACTGTCTGATCTCTTCATGCAAAACCAATGATTGACCATCACAACTTTACTTCCGCCAGTAGATTATCTCTTATCTTCCAAGCCAGAAAAGTTGTCCAACAACCTAGTGGCACTAGCACTAGGCTACCACAACCACGTCTACAACATCTTTTCTTCCAGCAATGCTTATCCCGGAAGATAATAGGTGTCAATACCTCCCATGTATTTTTATTGCTTTGTACATCGATTTTTATTTTGTTTCTAACATAGTAGATTACCGCCATGGTAACTTTGCTGATAGGCGTTCCGCTATTTTTATTTTGCCAGTTCTCATTACCTAGCGGTATACTCTCAGTTCATACTCTAGACTCAGTACATACCATTCTTACCATCAACAAACCCTATAATAATGTGATTCTTTACTTTCACTGCGAAAAGTAACGTCATTAGCGAATGCAATCATTAAAAACCTTAAGCCGTCAATATTCCTTCGTTTCTGTGACTGCTTGGACGACGGACTTCTGTTGAACCGTTTGTATCCCTGACTTACTCCAATTTAAATAAAAGAAATTCGCTCCAAGTTCGCTTCTTGTATATTCAAATGTTTAAATGTTAGTTAAGCTTAAGGGACTTAACTGAGGTGTCATCAGTCCTTAAACTTACAAACTTTTTATGAACTACTTTATACTAAAGACGGCACAAACATCCACGTCCGAAGGGGGATTCGAACCCCCTGCGGGTAGCGGCCTCGCGCATCGTAGCATAGCGCTACAATGCGCTTGGCCACTCCGCCGCAGCTCTTGTATATTACTCTTTTTTTTTCCTACAGCTTTTGGTCGAAAAATATACTGATTTTTGTCTTTATATTTCTGTAATCTTGCTTCCGTTTGTAGGAACAATGCAAGGACTGCTTTTCTGGAGCCCTTATGTTTCCTAAAGGCTATCCATAAAAAACAAAATGTAGTTTTTACGGTATAGTTAGCTTATGGTGTCTTTAGCGTGTTTAATTTTAATTTGACTAAGCGAGAAATATCCCATCGTCACTGGTCCTATGTATAAAACAATAAACAGCATCTCAGACTAACGTTTCCTCGTAAGGATATAAAAACATGCAAAACATAGTACTCAACAGCAATAAGTAATCACTGTTAGGGTAGTACTATCTGAAATGTATCCACTGTTAATGGCTGGTTACTAGTCTGGATCTCGATCTGCCCCTAAAATTTTCAGTCACAAGTGAAGACCGTTGAGCACTCTGTTCTGAAATTTAGTAGTCGTGGGAAGCATATACCTTGATCAAAACACACACACACACACACACACACACACACACACACACACACACAAACTCGCACACACACAGATATATATATATTGGCAGCCAGCATCAGATGTTCAACATTAGTAACAGATCACGACTCACATGTTGATCATTGCTTTTATGTCATAGTAGCAGGATGCTGACGTTCTCAGCGTCCTGTCAATATAACGCAATACTAATGGTTCACATGTGATAGGACGACCTGTTAAAAATATACAAGATCTGATGATGACAGCCTACATCTGCTGAAACCGCTAATAAGGATTTCTTGGGTGTGGTCTTAAGTAACCTGTGACTTTTTACTCTGTGGTAATGAAACGGATGGGCCCCAAAGGGTACCACTGTCTCAGAAATACATACACACATCGGAGGCTCCTACAGCAAAGCACTCTTTGGCTACTTTGGCTACTACCCACAGCATCATACACAGGCTTTCTTAAGAGCTGTCTGGCGCATAGTGAATACACTTACGTAAAGCACACGAAAAGGTCACTGAACAGTGTCCTAGAGCCTCGCCGGGCCGGCCGCTGTGGCCGAGGAGACTAAGGCGCTCCAGTCACGGTCTGCACGGCCACTATGCTCGGGGGTTCGAATCCCCCCTCGGGCATGGATATTTGTGCCGTCCTAGTTCGTAAGTAGTTCATAAGTAGTTTGTAAGTTTAGGGACTGATGACCCCGTAGTTAAGTCCCATAGACTATACAAACATTTGAACAACATTTTTGAGCCTCGCCGGGCGCTCATTAGTTTCGTCTGCTGCCGGCAGGTACTGGTGGCTCTGACGGCGTTGTGCGGCGCGGCGGTGGCGAGGCCGCAGGTGCCGGTCTTCGACCCGTTCCCCAAGTACAACCCCATCGACCTGCGCATCCCGAGGCCCTCGGCGACGCCCACGCGGCCGCCGCCCCCACCGCCCCCACCACGCCCCGTCGTGCAGCCGCAGCCGGTGCCACAGCCCGCCATCGTTCCAGTTCGCACCATCCCACAGACCTCCAACGAGGGCCACTGGATCATCATCAAGCAGGCCAAGGACCAGGGAAACGACGGCTCCTACCGCTGGAAGTAAGTATATCTAAGACCCACAGGGGCTATGCCACAGTGGGTAAACCTGTTCCTATAAGATCACAGAAGTTTGTCGAGGTTGGCTAGTATTTGAATGAGTCACAAAGTGTCCGCTGATCGTTGTTGCAAAGTAGGAGCACTCAGTCTTTGTGAGTCCACCTCAGTAGCTCCTTGATTGAGAGGCATCAGGTCCATTCACAAAACCCTATACTATGAAGAGTAGTCTTCACATGTAAAAGTGGTTCCCCAGGGATGTATAATTGGACCGTCGCTTTTCACAATATACAGGGTGAATCACCTGACACTTGCACCGCAAATATTGCTGAAACGGAAAGTGCGATTGATGTGCTCCTTTCACAGAATGGAATGGTAGTCAGGGGATCGTATTGTTAGCCAATAAACAGCTTGTAAAAATACCTTGAAAGAGTATTTTTATGCAAACATACAATTTTTCAAATGGAACAATGGTTGTTTCCATCATGCACTAAAATTTGTAAAGCCAGCTGTGTACAAAGAATTTTGAATGACATTTTTATTATGTTTAGTTTGGCAGATACAACCTGTCAAAGTTTTGGGGGCAGAGGCTACGACAGCGTAGCTTACTGGCTGGTGGTCATAAGACAGTGGGCTTTGCCCCAGGGGCTAGCCACTCCGTCAGTCATCTACGCTATCGCAGCCTACGCTCCCGAAATTTTGAACGGTTGTATCTGCCAAACTAAATGCGATAAATATGTCGTTCAAAATTCTTTGTACACAGCTGGTGTCAAATTCTAGTGCATGATAGAAAAATTGTATGTTTGCATAAAACGTACACTTTATAAGTAATATTAAAATCTGTTTGTTGGCTAAAAATACGAGTCCCTGACAACCAATCCATTCTTCGAAAACCACACATCAATCGCACTTTTCGTTTCTGAAATATTTGCGGAGCACGTGTTAGGTGATTCACCCTATATGTAAATGATCTCATACATAACATCAGAAATTAAATAAGCCGCGATTTTTTTTCGAATGATAGTGCAGGTAATCGAAAAGTCGCAGCACTGGAAAAGTGTAACGAGATTCAGAAGAGCTGCAGTGTTTTAACGGTTGTGTAGGGAATAGCAATTCAGCCTCAACATAAACAGGTGCAAAGTGTCTTGTTTACAGAGAAAGAAAGATCCTTTATTATATAATAACGCAGTAGCAGGACAAACACTGGAAATAGGTACTTTCCTTAAATATCTGCAAGTAGACGCAAGGGGCTGTCTGAAATGGAGTGGCATATAAAATCTATCGTGGGTAAAGCAGATAACAGAATGAAACTCCTCAGGAAATAGGTTACAAAACACTCGTTTGGCCAGCGCTTCATAGAAGAAATAGAGATGATCCAATGGAGAGCTGCATGCTTTGTTACGGGCTCATTTCCTAAAGGCGAAAATGTCTCATAGATGGCGAAGAAGAGAGACTGTCTGTACTGCGGTAAAAGTTTCTGTTAAAGTTCCTACAGAGTACGTTTCATGAATTGTTAACCAAAATATTACATCCTCCTGCTGCCATAAGGATAAGATCAGAGAGATTTTTTTTCTCGAGACGAATAGAAAGAAGTGACAATGGTAAGGAAAGTACCATACGCCACATACCGTCAGGCTTGCGAAAACTGAAAACTGACGAAAACTGACTAAATATCCCACAGCCTCGGCAATACAATGTTTAGTGTATCATAATGCCAAACAATACAATCATATCCCAAAAACATAATGCGCTCCAACACACACACATACGGAAAAATAGGTTCGGTTGTGCTTTGCCACAGTAACAGAAAACCAGGAAACATCTACCCTGAACAGTTACATGACTATGTCTCAACATACTTGAACCCTAACGTGCAGTTTTAAATTAAGTATTGTGGCACCTGTTCTTTCGGATATGTCGGAAAGCAAATTTGTCGGTATTTTATGCTGTATAGTTACTTGGGTGGCTAATCTTCATTGTGTCCACATAATGGAGGTTTGATGCATCTTTCACTGCGGATGCACATTAGGTTCAGACTCCAGGCGGAAATACAGCCTGTTTAGAGCCATGGAATACAATGGTCGAATCAGACCGATTTCGTCTGGCTTAGGTAGCCCTCACAGGTGTCTTAAGCTCGTGCACCTGAGATGGCGCAAAGGTTCTGGGAACTGCCTAATTAGCAGATGGTCACAGGTTCGGGTCCCAGCTGCAGCCACATAGACATCTTTCGAACATATCTGAGAGAACAGATGTTGAAGTTCACAAGTGAGGAAATTCTGAGGTGAGGGGATATGAGCTAAAAGCTCGCGGATTTCAATCTACCTGACGCGGCTGCAAGTTTGAGAAAATTTTACAGGTAGAACTATAAGTTTGATAAATAGTATTCCAGTTGAGGAAATCTTCTCGGGTTGACAGCCGAGTGAATGTCTTGTTCTCTGGCAACTTTTCGGCAAATTGCTTACTTGCCATCTTCAGGCCTGAAGATGGCAAGTAAGCAACTTGCCGAAACGTTGCCAGAGAACGAGGCACTCACTCGGCTGTCAACCCGAGAAGATTTCCTCATCGAGATCCGCCGAGAAAGTTTGCATTCACGTATAGTTGTTCAATGAACAGTTTACCAGGTTTAGGTGACATAGGTTAGGACTCTCTCATTTCACTCGGGACAATATCAAGATTGCAGCTGAAGTTTCAAGGTATGAATGTGAAGTGTGGCTGACTGAATGTGTCGTGAGGTGAGGTGTGACCACTTGTCGTTGACTGTGCGCTCTCCCACTGCGCAGCTACGAGACGGAGAACGGCATCGCGGCTGAGGAGACGGGCGCCCTGAAGGCGATCGGCCCCAACGAGGACGGCACCGCCGCGCAGGGCTTCTACTCGTACACGGCGCCCGACGGCACGCCCATCCGCGTCACCTACACCGCCGACGAGAACGGCTTCCAGGCGCAGGGCGACCACTTCCCAGTGGCGCCGCCCATCCCCGAGGCCATCCAGCGCGCGCTCGCCTGGAACGCCGCCCACCCCGAGGAGGAGGTCGAGACCCCGGCCAGGAGGGTCTGAGCCGCCTCGCCGAAACACTGCCGGACGTCCACCACTGGACACAGCCTTCGTCTAACGGAACCACTTCGGACACTCCTACTCCTGTAGGGGCCCTCTCTTCGTTTTCTTCATCCATCACCATCGTTATCCTTCTAGCGTCATAACAACTCCGTGACTTGGCAGCCCCAGTTTCGTGAGAGTGTGTAGTGCGCGACCTCATTCTTAGTCTCTTCGCGAGTTCAGTTCCTCACACCAATGCTGAACGATATTTAAGAGCTTGTGTAATTTTGTGTAAGATAGCATGGCAATAAAGTTTTATTAAGGCCAGTAATAATTTTGTGTCTTTCAACCATTCATCTCTGAGGTAATATCTTACGTTACAGAATAGCCCTCACATCCTATCTCTTCCTCTCACCTGTCTGCTCATCTCTCCCTCCCGCTCTCTCGCACACTTTACGCAACTCGTGCCCATACAATCGTCCATCTTCGTCTCGACTCTCTGTTCAAATCTGCTTCCTCAGTTTACCTGTTCCTCCCCTAATCTATAAACATCCACTTATTCCAACTTTCGTGGTGATCAGTATATTGCAAGTTACCCTTTGTCATGCACCATACGGTAGTTTGCGGTTTTCTCCAAGAAAATACTACACACACACACACACACACACACACACACACACACACACACACACATTATAGGGCTAGGAGTTAAGATGGAGTGAGCGCTCCTTCTTAACTCCTAGCACTGTAACGTCCGGAAATTCATTCCCAATTTATCACAGTATTATATGTAACTTCAGCTTGTCTTGTGATTTCATTCACAATGCCTGCTTGAAGGTGCATTGAAAATGTAATGGAGATCGATCGGCTGCAACAGTAATAACTCATATAGTAACGAAGATAAAGGCGAAGCATTGAGTATTTTTTAAATTTATTTCTGTGTCCTATTTCTCGAGCCAATCTAGTAAAGGCCTATACAGCATACTTCATTTGGTTTATTCTAATTTATTTTGTAAAATCAAACATATTGTCTTTAAGGAGGTAACTGATGTAATTATATATGACAGAGACATTTAAGCAATGTACTCACAGGCCACATTCGCTTTTTAAATTTTATATGTTGTCTTTATTATGTACAACGAGTTTCCGCGAAATTATGTCGCCGTTCTCAAGTATCTGTACATGAACTATTTTTTTTTAATAATAAATCAGTCATATTGAATTTTAAGTACTTCAAAAATAATGAACATACATAATTACTCTGTTTTGAGAAAAATAATTAAAAATCTCTATAATCCATGTACTAAGGTTGTGTTACATGCTTCATACAGGTCTGGGCTGAGCCACTGTCAGCTTCTCTTGAGTGGTCATTCATATAAAAATACTAGCTGAAAACCCAGCGGGTCACAGGTATTATTTCACACTATTCTCTCCCTTTGTCTGTTTATTCCTCTCGCCTCGCTCTGTTCATCTCATCCCCCCCACTTTCACGCCTCATCTCTCTTCGCCCTCTTAGCATCTCCTTGTCCTGCCATCATACCTCTCCTCCCCTCTTAGTTTCTTCGTCTTGCACCTTTCCCCTTTGCCCAAAATAAAAAATAAGAAAAAAAAGCGTACTTCCCCATGTTTTGAAGGTTGAGTTTAGAAAATTTCATCAAGACTGAATTACAACTGTAGATTTTGCAAAAATAGGTAAGTAAAATACCCTCCGCCAGGCAACATATTCGTCATGTCTCCAGAGCTCTGTGTCACAGCCGGTCCTGATCGCTACAGCAATCGTTAACTTTCGGAAACAAATATGTACATCAAATTTGGTTGAAGTCGTTTCATGTTTCATGGATTGTACTTGGTCCTTACACAAACAGTGAGATTCCTCTTGGAGTGATGTCATGTGTGTGAACTACCATCAACATTGGAACAAGGTGTTGGGTTATATGCAATACAAACACAGAAATTCACGAACACATGGACAAATTACTGTACACACTTAAGAAGCAAAGAAACTGATATATGCATTCGTATGCAATCCACAGAAATATGTAACTACAGAGAGCAGGCGCTGTGTGTCGCAGTATATACAAAACGGGTGTCTGGCTCAGGCTCAACTGCTGATACATTGACAGGCGATCACGATTGAAGTGGAATCGTACCGCCCTGTCTCCACAATGATAAATTCGCTATATAAATGCTCTGCTTTCTCAGGAACTACTGAGTATATAAATGTGATGTTTTTATAATAATTATGTTCTCGCATGTTTTATGACTTTATTGCTCTACCATCACTTTAAATTAACGGAAAAAAGTTATAATTTTCCCCTAAACGTATAGTTGAATTTTTTGAGTTTCAACTATTACAGTAAATACTACTAAAGTAAAGCTGCAACTTCACTGTACTATCTATGTTATGTGTTAAATAATTCACTGATGTAGATTCATAATTTTCTGAGGAAAAGGGGCATTTATACTGAATAATGCAATTTTGAGAAAATTGTGTTAAAAGAAAAGAAAATTTATATACAGCCAACTGATATATAAAAATATATTAGAATCGTCCTGGATAGTAGTTCTCACCTCCTCCTTCATCTTCCTCACCCTGTGCTTCTTTTGACTTATTGTTTGTTGCAATCTCTACCTTCATGATCTGCAGTTGGTCCAAGTCCGTCACACTTTTAGTGGTGTTGTAACCTTTATGAATTCCAAGATGCTCGAGAATCTGGAGTTTTACAGAACAGCCCTCATTAAAAGTAACAACATGGTTAATGAATAACCGTCGTTGTCAAACATACAGAAATTTACGTACGGTTCGGCGAGTTTCTTGCGAAGTACTTCTAGTGTAGGAAACTTACGCAATGGACACTACTCTACAAAACAAAAGAAATCACAGCCTTCTAAACTACATAGTTCCAGAAGAAAATGCCAGCTTGCGAAGTGATGGGAAATAAAATTCTCAGAAAACGTGTTCAAATGTTTGTGAAGCTTAAGGGAATTACCTGCGGGGTCATCAGTCCCTAAACTTAGAGACATCCAAGCCCGAGGGGGCATTCGCACCCCCGACGGCGGACGGCCACGCGCACCGCAACACGGCGCTCCAGCACGCGCGGCTAATTCGCCGTAGCCTTTCTCAGAAATGTCAGTGCATGATTATTTTCAAATATTTCCTTAAAGTAGTAAATAAGCGAATATTTCAATAAAACCAACCCCAAATTAACATAAATGTCCATATTCTCATAATTTGTGCCGGCCGCGGTGGCCGAGGAGACTGAGGCGCTCCAATCACGGTCTGCACGGCCACTAAGGTCGGGGGTTCGAATCCCCCCTCGGGCATGGATATTTGTGCCGTCCTAGATCGTAAGTAGTTCATAAGTAGTTTGTAAGTTTAGGGACTGATGACCCCGTAGTTAAGTCCCATAAACTATACAAACATTTGAACATTTCTCCAATTTGTATAAAAGGAAAAATGTAAAATTTCATTTTGGGCGGTACGACTCCCACCAAGTGAGTCTGAAATTGGTGTCCTAGTCGGCGCACGATAGGACCCAGCACCTCCCAGGTAACGATGAGGTAGGGATTTTAGTTACGACCATTTCACCAGCGCATCGTTGATATCGGAAACCCGGTAAAACATCAAATCTGCGTTACTGTTTTCGGAGCCAAAGGCCCTCTCGTGTACCCTTAGGGCTGTACAACACAAAGCATTACGCCTCACCTGGGCCCATCAACACTGACATTGCACTGCTAATGACTGGGAACATGATGCCTGGTCTGAGGCGTCTCGTTTCCAATAGTATCGAGGTGATGGACGGTACGGGTCAGCAGGGGACTGTTCAAGTTAAAGGAGGATCTCTAATACAGCAGTGATAACATATCTTTGTACAAGTGATGATTTGTTTTTCCAGACAGGAATTGATTCCGATTTACATTTCAGTTGAGTCGCGGCTGGTGGCCACGCTTCTTTGTTTTACAGGAGTGAAGGGTTGTGCGGACTCACTATACACCAGATATTATATATATATATATATATATATATATATATATATATATATATATATATATATATCCTCTGTGTGTTTATAAACCATTCATTCGACGTCCACGAACGTTCCTGATTCAAAAACAAAAGAACACGACACATAGCCCAGGAGATATGACATCATAAATAATGAGAATACCCCCATTTATGCGTCAATTATGGGAAAATGGGAGTAGTAAGGGACCTGCAACGAAGTTTGTATGTAATTTCGGACGTTTATGAAGTATTTTATAACTGACCCTCCCCCCCCCCCCTCCACATCATAAAATGATGAAACGAAAAGACGTCTACTGCACACAACAGTTTCGCTGTAGATGCCCTAAAACTTTCGCATCAGGCATGACCTTGTATCAAGTAAACTTAGCATTACAGATTTGTATGTAAATATTTTGTGTCTGGAAGTCTCCATTAATTCCCTCGCATCCAAAATGAAGCAATCTGTTTTCTTAATTTCTATCTATATAAAAACGAAAGGACACTCACTCACTGACTAAACACGAAATCTCGAAAACCACTTCAACTATGAACCTGAAATTTGGCTAGAATGTAGTTTATAGATAGAAAAAGTCGGCTAAAACGTATTTTGTGATACTCACGAAATCTAGTTTCATTCCGATCGTAACGATATTTCGTTCGCTTGACCTTCCCTAAATACCTAGGTCGTGCCGTAACTTGAGAATGGCTCGACCTATTTTACCGATCCTTTTTTTTCTCCGTTATTCTCGTATCAAGGGTTGTATGAAATAAAACTGGAATATTTGAGAACAACAAAGTGTGTTTCGCAATGTGACCCTGCGTTTCTATTGCATAGAAATCTATAGTTTTTTTTCTGATATTGATGAAAATTTGCACATTCTATCTTAAAAAATAGAAGAATGTCACTGTCTGTATAAAATTTCGTTATGTATGTTGGAGGGTACTTAACATACGGAAGTTTACAAAATGCATAATTTAGCTCCAATCTTTATGAATTTTCGAAAATCTAATGTTTGTAGACCTTATGGGACTTAACTACTGGGTCATCAGTCCCTAAACTTACAAACTACTAATACTAAGGATGGCACAAATATCCATGCCCGAGGGGGTATTCGAACCCCCGACCGTAGTGACCAGTCGGAAATTTTTGCACACATGACCATTTAAGCGAGACGAAAATCTCTGGGTACATAAATGTTTGTATAGTACATGACAGAGGGTACTTTGCAAAAAAACTTTGCGGAGAGAGGGAAAGGTGGAAACGAACAGAGAGATGGGAGAGAAAGAGGTAGATGTAGTGAGAGGTAGGAAGGGGATGTGGAATACGAAAGTGTAGGACAAATAAACACCCGGACAACGCCGGGTTTAAAGCTAGTCTGCAATAAACCTTGGAAAAAGTCTGGAATCCCTGATTTAAAGATGATATTCCTTTGCGATTCCTGAAATAACAACGCTAGCACTCTATGACCACATGTCCACATTTTCATTCTCATAGCTAGTTCGCGGCTGGTCGAATGCGCAAATGCTATTTACAGCTGTCAGTTTAATCTCACACTATAACTACTGCTCCGACGACGCTTGTAATCCAGGAATCAAAGCAGTCTCGAAATTCCTGAACAGATGTTGAATGCAAAAATGCTCAAATGTTTGTAGAGTCTATGGGACTTAACTACGGGGTCATCAGTCCCTAAACTTACAAACTACTAATCCTAAAGACGGCACAAATATCCATGCCCGACGTGGGATTCGAAACCCCGACCGTAGTGGCTGTGCAGACCGTGACTGGAGCGCCTCAGTCCCCTCGGTCACCGCGGCCGGTATGTTGAATGTTGAATGCGAAAAGTCTTCAAAATGCTTCACAGGTCCCACGTATGTATGTCCGTACAATTGATCCAGTAGGACGTCAAAACATCAAACAACCGAAAACCAGTACCATCATCCAACCAGCACTTACTCTATATTCAACGATGTAAGCTGAAGCAAATAATAAAAATTTTATGTCGACTCCATAATCAGTAGTGTGCACAACCATCACACATGTTTTGATAATAATAACAAATTTTATTTTTGTTGAATGCAAAATGTGTGTTTAAGAATATGGCATATCGATTACATTCAACGATCAACATCGTGAGCGCAAAGGACTCAATGTATACCGCATGAAAACTTTTCTACACTCAAAATACTAAAAGAGTCCTGTCAAGTGTATGTGACACGAGTTTCAACTCAACTGAAATAATGACAATAAAGCTTTGATGAATTCGATAATGACAGGAAGGATTGGAAAAATAATTTTAACAAAAATGATTAACGATATACCAATTACATATTGCAATTCGAAAAAGCCTACGTTTTAATTAGGTCTGCTGCAGCATGAGAGACACATCGGGCACATATAACGCTGCAGCACATCAAGAAGAGTTTTAAGTGTTTGTGGAAATAACTTATAAATCCGGAGGCACTTAACAAAGCTATTATTGCAGTAAAGAAGAAACTTCATTACGAGACTTGCGGCTTTCAGCAGCTTTCGAATCCTACATGTAATCTGATAGTGCACAGTCTCGATGACACACAGAACATTTTTATAATCTCCACTGGTACTCAAAATATCCCCAAACTGTAATTTTTGTTGGGTTTACCACACATGGCAGTCGTGATTAAGGACGGCTGTTGTGCCATAGCTGCTGGAAACCGATTAACAGCGGTGTGCGGATGGGACGGGAGCATCTCTGTGCTTGAAGGTCTTCTCGAGAATGTTTACGATTGACATTTGCTTTAGGTTTCATTTGTATGTGTGGAATTTTGATGCACTTTCATTCAAGCTTACGTGTTAGTTCAGATGTTTAATCCAATCGTGTCCCAAAAACGGTGATTGCTTGCCACTATATGCAATGATACACAGACTGTATACATTATTTTTATTTTCAAAATGTTCAAATGTTTGTAGAGCCTATGTGGGACATGACTACGGGGTCATCAGTCCCTAAACTTACAAACTACTTATGAACTATCAAATACTAAGTCGGCACAAATATACATGCCCAAGAGGGGATTCGAAACTCCGACCGTATTGGCCATACAGACTGTGACTGGCGCGCCGCAGAACGCTCGGCCACCGTGGCCGGCTTTTATTTTTTACAAAAATGTCCCATCTTCCATTGCATCCACCACACACTGAACAGTAATTTAATATTTTGAAAGAAATATCAGCTGTGTCAGAGTGGATTGTTCTTTTAAAGGAGTGTAGTTATTACACAGTATTAGCCAAATCAGTATTTAAATTAAATTTTTGTCAATTTATACATTGAATTTGGCAATAGAATTATTTAGAGTTGTTAGTAAAGGTTTAATTTTTTTTCTTCAGAAACTACTAAACCACTACGCCGCCACCGCACCCCTCACACACACAAAGATAAAGACTTACTTTGATAGAAAACATGAGACATTTAATAGTACAAAATTAAGGTGCACTTTACTCCTATCTACGTAAAATGAAAAAGAGTAACACCGTATAAAATCTTACATTTTGTGTAAAAACACAGTAATTTGGCGACAATAGCTTCTAGATTTTCTCTTGTCTTCTGATATTCAACCACATTGTGCTTCAGTGCACATTTGGTATACCTTTTTGGATACGATATGGAATACAAATCTGTTCAACAAGTACCACTACAGAATCACACTAGATGATCATCCCTAATTCACAGAAGCCAGTTCTGAAATAAGAAATATTACGTGATTTTTATTTTGGTGTCAATATTTTGACCCAAATCTACGTTTAGCTTTATTAAAGAATGTCATCACCGACATCCAAAGAGTTAATGTGCAAGATACATGGTAAAATGACGTAGGAAATCACTCAAAAATTAGTTTTACATACTTCTGTCTACCGAATACTCACTTCTATCTTTCGTAGAATGGTAACTGTAAATTCACCTGAGAAATATAACAGTGTTAACACACCACGTCTGCACTCTAATCCTTATAAAAATAGTGATAACTGTTACTATACAGCAATTTCCATGTAGTCACCCTCAAACTTCCCTCTTGATTGTTATGCGCTATAATCCATTTCGTTTATAGGAAGCACTCTATCCTTCAATGTTGCTACTCACTTTTGAGATAGACTGAGTACTTTACGCAACTGCTGTCATTATTCTTTCACAGAAAATAGCATATTATTTTTCACCTTCGTTTGGACATATTTATTGAAAGTGTGATAGGCGGATACAAGCAGAAAACGACTCATGGTCGTGCAGAACTCTGCCTCAGCACGTGGTAGTCTGGCGAATGATTTATGGTGTATAGCGGTAAGATATGGTCGGCCTGCTGAGTCAATGGACAGCTAGTACGGTAATGTGAATAAAGTACGATGACCTAAGCTCCACGCCAGCTGGTGTGCACAAAAGTGTCCACACACACATCATTATGTCATATGACTGGTATAACTTGATACACAACGAATCCCTCTTCTACGCCAAACTCTACATTTCACAGTAGCAGCTGCTTTCTACGTCCTCAGTTACTTGCTTGATATTTTCCAAAATTATACGACAACTTCTACCTTCTACTGCTTATTGTAACATTATGGATTTTGTAATGTCTTAACAAATGACCGTGATTTCAATATGCTCCTTTCTTCGCAGGTTATACGGAAGCGTCAACTTTCTTCAGTAATTATTATTGTACTTCACGCACCAGTTGTCAATAATAAAATATATACTCAGCACGACATGGTTCGGGATGATATTATCCCATTGTCAAGTTCTGTGAAACAAGGAATCGTATAATAATAAGGGCACTATATACAAACGACTGTACCACAAATATTTCAATGAAACTAACCTCCTACCTACCATAAAACTTATCTGCTGTTAGGCAACATCGTTAAACACAATAGCTGTGTATGTACGTTGCCAAAATTAAACATTGCACAATACCATATGTTTCTCTGATGGCAGCACGTTGTGTACGGACAGTTGATACAACTTCAAGGATTGTCCATATGTTTAAACGCTGTCATTGGTGGCCAAAGATATTCATAAAATCAATCATTAAATTAAAGGTTTTGTAACGGAACTACGCTCTAACTTTTTCGGTGAAGTTAAAAGCAAGAAGTCGATATTTAATACATGCACACACATCAATGTTTATCAAGGAGGAGGTTGCTAAAATGTGCCCAGTAATGGTTTTTAGATAGTTCGTTGAGCATGCTGCTGGAATCCTCTCTCAACGCTCAAAAGATATCAATTCCTTCGAGATTTGATAATAACCAACCTTTGTCCTCATAGTGCATGACTTTCAAACTATCATTTATGGAGAATGTCATTCAATTTTCAGGTGTTTTGCCACTGTAGATGAGCCATTCTCCCAATAACTGTGCTCTTTAAACCGCACCTTAAAATTCCTTGCGTATGTCCTATATACTTCATTTCACAATCATTACACTTTATTTGGTATACCCCCGCTTTCCCCATCCAGTTCTCACCTGCATCAAGTGTAATGGCGTCCAAACAGATGATTTCTTCAGTAACAGTAAATATGAAACGCCTCGATTGTCCTCTGTTTCAGTTTTCCTCGTTGACGATAATTCAATACCCACAAAACATTGTCTTTCAAACGTACAATCTCAGGAATGTCTTCCTCAAGGCTAATGTTGGTTAGCAGTAAACTTCTTTTCGTCTCTTTGTTTTTGGTTATCACACATTTTGACCTTCAGATACTCTTCATTTTCATCTCTGCTACACCTTATTTCTTCTCATTCTCTCATACTGAATTCCCTCTTCAAACTTTATCTTATTTCCACAATCACAGTTTCGAAATATACGAGGGTTGTGGCAAAAGTCATGGCAAGCGTAGATATGTGAACGGATCACAAACGCATATGCGTCCTGTGGAAGTTCGGCATGAATAGTGCGTACGCAGAACAACAGATGGATGTGTGTTAGCCGGTAAACCGCCGTGAGGGCTGTGAAATCAGTTAGTGAGTGTCAGTGACTTGAAAGTAACCAGTGTTGAATAGCGCACTTACAACAAAATAGCCGTTCTCCGAACGAGAAATGCGAAGGAATGTCACAGTTAATTGGGAACAATGCCTTACCAAACCGTACAGTAGACCGTGGGTAAGAAAGTTTCAGCAAGGAAGTGTGTCAACCAGTGATGAGCAGCTTTCGGGACGACCTTTCAGTGTACTGACCGATGTGGCACGTGCAGTCATCGGGTAGTGACTTTAATCCCCTTCCCACTATTAAGTAACCACTACATGATAGGCGTTTTGCAACTCGACAGGACATTGCTAATGCTGTGCGTGAACAGGTAACCCTGATTCAGACATGGCACGGCAAAACTGAGGCAGATGGTATTAAGCGCCTCAAAACATCGTTGGCACCGTGTGATGACAGCAGTAGGGGACTACTTTGAGGGTCTGTAGGCTCAGGTTTGTCATGACAACTGAATGTGTGTTGCGTTGTCATTCTTTTGCATCGTAAAGGCCATATTTTCATGTATACTAACATAATAAATTACTGTGAACGATATTTCAGAGCTATGTATTTAACACCTTATCCTTTTGTCTTTAAATTCACATTTTCGTTCTTACTGGTATCTGCAAGAAAGAAAGTAGTTACCATGACTGAATTTTGGTCTCTGGCCTGTTTTTATTTTTTATTTTATATTTTTATATGTATATTATTATTAGACGTTAGATGTTTGGTTCAGTAGGTTTACAAACATTTCCACATTTAGTTACGGTTGTAATGGTCATTTTTCGTATTTCCAGTATCCTTCAAGTTAACGAAAGACGTAATATGAAGCTATTCATCACAATTGTAAACGTGGGTGCGATGGCAGCAAAAGTACAGTACATTATAGCCCTTTAGTTGCCTTAATTAACGGTAATAATGACCTGGTTTTCGGCTGTATCCTTCAGAAAATCTTTCAATCACATATAAAAGAACCGTCACTTACAGCGACGATCTCTTCATGTAAAATTACTGCAGTGGATTTTCAAATAGCAGGGACACAATCTTAGTCTGTTTGGTTTCTTCAGAGTCCTCTAGAGTAATTTTAGATGACAATAGCGCTAAATGACATTTTTTTATATAATGTGAAGTATCTCTGAAAATGACATCCCTAGTAGAGTAACGAAACAAGTGGGCTGTAATTCATCAACTATATATATATATATATATATATATATATATATATATATATATATATATATATATATATATATATATTTGATGCATTACAGCCCACTTGTTTCGTTACTCTACTAGGGATGTCATTTTCAGAGATACTTCAGAGATATATATATATATATTTAAATGGTCATTACGTTATAAATTGACCACTGAATAAAACAAATATCCGATCGCATGTTTTTCTTCTTTTTACACGAAGATCAGCATGTTCCCTATCACCACCACAAGTGACTCTTTAGCCTTTCGACTACTGCCTCCAGGTGTTCTGGACCCCCTTAAAGCGCGAAATTTCGATATTTGATCTATGCCGGCCGCGGTGGCCGAGCGTTCTGCGGCGCGTCAGTCACAGTTTGCACGGCCACTACGGTTGGGGGTCGAATCCCCCCTCGGACATGGATAGCTGTGCCGTCCTCAGTATTAGCTAGTTCGTAAGTAGTTTGTAAGTTTATGGACTGATGACCCCGTAGTTAAGTCCCATAAGCTCTACAAACTTTTGAACATTTTTGATCTACACTTTGTACGCGCAGTAGCAACCATAGGCTCTATATAGGCTACGCCATTTTAGCTCTGTGAAATTCATTAAAATTTTGTTAATTACTTTACTTTACTTGATGCATCACAGTAAGTGTAACGAACAATGAAAAAAACCTTAGTCCTTTATCAAGCGGATTTAGGAAACAAGATGTACGAAAATGAAATTTTTTCACTGAACAATGTTCACAAAAGTGGTTGATATATAGGCTTCAGTTTCGCATGGCCGGTACTGGAACTCTTTGCACAACTCTTTGTCTGATAGAAAACGAGATATATCGAGAATGGAATGAGATATCTATCTGTTATAATCGATGTATGCCCTACACTTTATATAACGCCGTGTATAAGTTGAAGTGAACAGAACACAAAGACTAGGAAATGTGGTTTTAACTCACCATATTCTTATTCGCAATTGTTTTCTGAATTTGATGCAGCACAGTTACTGTGACAAATAACAAAATAAGGCCGGATGTACAAGATGAACAGAAAACAGTCACAAATATTTCCTTCATTTCGCAGATATAGAGTTCGATCACTATATGACCATGATCAAAGCTTAAATGTAGTTTTTAATCCTCATGTTGAAGATGAAATTCGGCTCTTTTATTTGTTTTAATCTACATTTCAAGCACAGTGACCAAAAACTAGATCTGTCAAATATAGGAAATATTTGCCACTGAGTGCTGTTCATCTTCTACATATTCAGAACAGGAGATGAGCACTAAGATTTCCACATGGAATCAGACATAATGAACGTAAGTCATTTACGAAGCAAATATATCAAAGTAAGACGAGTTACCTTAAAATCTGACGGACGCCGGGAACCGCAGGCGAACGGTACATGGAAACCGTGCTGAGCACAGAAAGGGTTGTGTCAGAAAAGGTTCAGAGTCTGAAGTTCCTATCGCACGTATCAGCACGTACCAGCAAAAAAATAGAAAGAGAATGGCAACCATAATGACAATTCGGGGAAGACCAATATAGTATCCAACTTGAGCGCAGCAGTAATGGTAGTTTACCGAAAGCGACGCGAAAACTGTTAGCAGGTCGGTACAAGAGGACACGAGTTGTCGCCTTCTGGCAAGACAAGGACCGCAAGCGAATCGGGCGGAATGTGGCCATAAAGACGACAGGATGCCGCCTCCTGCCCCTCCTCTTCCACCGCTGCCCCGCTGGTCCTGGAGAGGCGTGGAGAGACGTCCTCGCAGCGCTACTGGCTGAAGGCTGACTCAGCGCAGCTGGTCACGTGAACCTGGCCACTCCTGGGGGGTGACACCCCGCGACGGTATATATGCCCGCCACCTCCTCTCGTAGTCAGCACAAGACCTGCTCGTCTTCCACAATGAACACCTTGGTAAGTCCTTCAAGATTACTAAAATTTCGCCAAATTAGTTTTGGATGGCATTGACAGTTCCTAGTTTTTATCTAGCGGCGTCTGAATTCTAAAGTTCGAGTTCTGACACTCTCTAAGTTTCATCCTCTTCTGTTAATTTGGTAATCTTTCAATTCTAGTTACTTCCGTCTTGGCACCGGTCATTTTATACCAAGCTGCGAGACGTATTCGGTAGCTTTTGCGTATGGGTTCGAGTAGACTTGCTCGTGGCTTCACTTTCTACAACTACATCTATACATATATACTCCGCAATCCACCGTAAACTGCGTGGTGGAGGGTACACTGAACCACTACTACGCATTTCCTTCCCTATTTCACTCCCAAATAGAACGAGGGAAAAAGTACATCTGTGGTGTCGCACAAGTCCAAAGTGCGCGCCACCTACTTTCGCCGCGCGCCGCCATGCACGCACGGCGCGGCGTTCTTACGTCGTCAACCACGAGTGCCCTCTGCTACAACTCCGCTCGTGGCCACCAGTGAACGACATCGTTCAGTTGGAACTGAGATAGGAACCAGTTAACTCTTCGGAATCAGATAGGCACCAGTGAAGACTTGGCTATCGGATAGGCACTAGGCAGACCTCTAACTCAACTATGTATCAGCATTCTGCAGTACTGAGCTATGTAAAAGTTAAGTATTGTATAAATTCTGTGCAATATATATCTCGTTCTAATTTACTCGATTTCTGCTGTCCCACTGGCTGCTCACCTCCGTACCTGCACAAGCGTGCTTCCTTTATTCCTGTGTCGGTCTTTCTACTCGGCCACCGACACCTACGACGGAAACGAGACACAAAAGCGGCGACGAGGCTGGGACGCAAAAATATCTATATGCCTTTGTACCAGCACTAATTTCTCTAGTCTTTGTGATCATTATGCATAATGTAAGTAGGCGTCAGGAAGATCGTTATACACCCAGCTTCAAATTCCGGCCCTCTAAATTTCCTCAACAGAAATTTCTCGAAAAGAACCTAGTCTTTCCTCCAGCGATCCCCAATTGAGTTGCCGGAGCATTTCCGTGACACTCGCGCATTGGTCGAACCTACCAGTAACGTATCTAGATCCTCGCCTCTGAAATGTTTCCATGTCATCCTGTAAACTGATCTGCTGCGGGTCCCAAAAACTTCATAAATACTCAAGACGTGGTCGTACAAGCGTTTTTATACGTGGTCTCCTTTACATATGAAGCACATCTTCCCAAAATTCTCCCAATAAACCGAAGTCGGCTGTCCACCTTACTCACAACTGTTCCATTTCATATTGCTCGGCAATGTTACGCCCAGATACTTAAATCGACGCGACTGCACCAAGAAGCTCACGACTAATGTTGTATTCAGAAGTTATGGGATTGTTTTTCCTACTCATGCACATCGCCTTACATTTTTCTACATTGAGAGCTAGCTACCATTCTTCGCACAAATTATATATTTTGTCTAAGTCATCCTGTATGCTATTACAATCATTTAAAGACGACCCCTCCAGTTCACCACAGCATCATCAGCAAAGAGCCGCAAATTTCAAGTTACTATACTTTTTAGGCTCTTTCTAAGCTCTGTGACTCAGTGTTAAAGTGCCAAAGAACACTCGTTAGAACAATACTTGCATAGTACTCACCAATGCGAGATCATAATTTCAGAGGAGTTGGAGAAGATTCAAAGCAAAACAGCGAGCTTCGTCACGGGTTTATTTAGCAAGCAAAAATCCTTTGCCAGCTTTTACGTGTGAGTTTGTGCAAACCATCTCGCGACTTTAGATTCCGTAGCTTTCGCCTTTTTGACTTGCTAAGCTCTGTGTCTGAGTGATGAAGAGCCAGATTGTAGTCGTACGACCAGTGCTTTACTCGCCTGTCTGGGATTATTACCAGACAGGATTTTCAGAGGAAATGGGGAAGATTCAGGGGACAACAGGATGCTTCGTTATGAATAGCAAGTGTGTAAGCTTCGCGAAGATGACCGCCAGCTACAGTCGCAGACGCAGCCAGAGAGACATTTTGCTTCAAGGAACTATCAAAGTTACGACAGCTCCCGTTTCTTTCAGATTCAAACAATATACTGCTTCCTTCTACGTATACGCGAAAAGAGCATGATAAAATTAGAAAGATTAAAGTACACACGGAGTCTTCCTGCCGTATTTCTTTCCGAGAACAATACGAACAGGAAAACGTGGGATTAACTGTGGTACACATAATACCTTCACCATGTACCATGACGTGATTTGTGATACATTGATGAGAATGTATACTACAAATCTTATACACCAGGTACTTGTATTACTTTTATTTCAATTCTAGCAATTTTTTCTCCGAATATTGTATGTAGTTGCACCGCTTCGGAATGCACTTGAAACCGTTGGTTCACCTGTAACTGCCTGTGTCACTTCAATGATCTAAGGAAGGCAATGGCATACCTCCTCCAGGAACCTAGTAAAGCACTATGGACTTGAGTCACATACGTTTCGCAAACGGTAGCCTGAATTTTTAATACGCATGTGAGATTTTACTCCTCTACTTGAAAATTTTTCGTGCTTGGAAGGAACGTGTGTAGCTTGGTGGCAGAGCGGTAGAGTGCCAAACGAAGTATCCAAAGGTCGCGGTGCTTATTTCTGTCACTTTTCACTTCTTTTTCCTATGGAATCTCGTTTATGTCAAAATTGTAGAGTTGCCCTTGATTCGGAATCCACGTTGAACTGTAGGTGCACTTATAAATAGTTAGGTAAATCATTTCTTAGAGGAAGGCAACGACATACCACCTCCAGACAAATGCGTATCTTGAAAAGCGTTGTGGTGTCACATGATACCTGCTTAATCCTTCTTTTTAAGTAAAACCGGTCAGGTGGAGCAAGACTGCAGATTTAAGACTTAAAACGTAGTGTAGGACGGAGAAAATAAGTACAGAGTGATGAATAAGGAGGTAGTGGGGTCAGTAGGTGAGTTAATATCAATGTAACATATAGTACTAAAATTAACTGCATGGCGTATTTTTAATATTAAAGATTCGAGCGTCGGGCCGTGTCATGTTAAGACAGTTAAGCAACGAATTGTCGACATTTCGACCACTTTTCAGCACGTTTCAGCACTCTTCAGAGCCGCTAACCACTGAATATTGCTGAAAGAAGTTCGTAGCCTGACATCGCAGAACATTTAAAGTTATAATTTTTTTCATTGTGACTCTAACCGTGGAAACTTACGAACTGGTATCTTGGATAAGCATTATTAATGGCATTATTAATGAAGATTACGATTCGTTTTAAGGGTATGTGGTAGGGTAGGAATGGCCAGAGACGAATAGATATGCTATCCTGAACACAGTACGTACAGCAGTATCAATAAGGAATGGAAGGACAGAAACGGAGAAGCAAAGACCTGCTACCATGTCAGGAAGCAAACTGAGTAAATAATGACTGTTTATTAATTTATATTTCTGTTTACTTCGTGTCTTCTCTAAATTGTTCTGACACACGTGATAGTATAATGCTTCTTCTCCTTTAGCTAGCAGATCGGCGTAAATAGTTTCAAAATTTTCGCTATTTCCAGGGAACTCCACTGCACTTTTTCATTTGAAGAGAGCGTATTCCTATCTTTTCTGATGTGCTGATTCCATTCGCCGCCAAGTATAAAAGACGTGCTTTTTGGTTTGTAATTTTCGAATCTTCAGTGGAAGATTTCGTAGGACTAATAAAATAGCTAATCATATAAGGGGCACTACACAACGATGGTCTTCAGAGACAAACTCAAAGCAGAATACACAGTTTTATGTTGGATTAACATATACGTTTTCTAAGGAGCAGCTTCGAGCAAAACGTGTTTTTCGATTTCTTGTTTCTACAGATACACTATGAAAAGGACATAGGGAATATACGATGCGTATCCAAAAAGTAAGTTCCGTTTGGTAATAAAGTGAAATTGTACACAGATACAGAAGAAATTTTTATTGCACAAAATTCTACTACTGTTAAAATACTTTTCCACATAACTGCCGAAATTTTGCAGGCATTTGTCATAGCGTAGCACCAGGTTTTGTATACCTTCTTTATAGAAACCTGCCGCCTGTGTTTGGTAACAATTTCATGCATCAGTGAACGTGAAATTTGGGGGAAGTCCATAGCGAGAGCACTAATTGTAAAGCTACGGTTTTCCTGGATCTTGTCATCAATCGCGTGAACCAGTTCTTCTGTAACCAAAGGTGGACGCCCACTTCGTTTTTCATCGTGCACATCAATACGCCCGCCGCTGAACTGTCGGACCCATCTTCTCACTATCGAATCACTCATCGCATTTGGCCCGTAAACATCGCAAATTTGTCGATAAATTTCACTTGGTTTCACTTTCCTGGCATTCAGAAACCGAATCACCGACCTGATTTCACAGGCGGCGGGATTTTCAATCAACGCCGAGATTTCAAACAAGCACAACAAAGCGTATGTAACTGACAGCGATCTCCAAATGGCGCACGTTCTTCTCCTTGATACACATCGTCTACAGCGCATGTTCGGAACTGCAATCGCAGCGCTGCAGCGGAGATAAATTGAAACGGAACTTACTTTCTGGACGCACCTCGTAGGTTACTTTAAACTGTTTTCCTATTGATAAGGTAAGTGGATTCGTATTGCACTGAAGGTTATACGAAGCTGATGACTTATTTACCATAGTTTGCCGGTGAACTTGTGCCTTTCATGCACAGAAGATAAAATATTTTCTCACCTGATGTAGCTACATCAACTAACCATATCCTTGAAGAAAGGATGTGTTGGACACGTGGCTTAGCGAAACATCCCTTAGCCATGTGTTCACCATATCCTTACTTCCATGAGTGCTAGTATTGCAAGATTGGCAAAAGAACTTCTGTGAAGTTTGGAAAGTAGGAGGCGAGGTATTGGCGGAATTGAAGTTGTGAGGACGGACCGTGAGTCGTGTCGGGATAGCTCAGAGCGTTTTTCTGCGAAAGGCAAAGCTCTCAGGTTCGAGTCCTGGTTCCGGCACACAATTTTAATCTGCCAGAAAGTTCCAGAGAAGTTCTCCAAAGAAATGTTCAAATATTTGTAAACCTATTGGACCAAACTGCTATAGTCGTCATTCGATAGACTCACAAACTACTTAAACAACACACAAATCCATACCCTCATTTCGTAACATGAGGTAACATCTCAGCCATTCCGCGCGGCGTACTCTACCAGCCTTGCGACACTACTAGCACTGGGGAATCTAAGCCATGTTTTTGGAGGAATATTTCTGCCGAAAGATTCAATGTCTGTGAAGGTAAGGAGGCAGGAGACGAGGTACTGAAGGAGGTTTAACAGTGACGCTGGGTCGTGAGTAGTGCTTGGACAGTTCAGTCGGTGCAGCTCTTGTCTTCGAAGGGTGAACTTCTCAGCTTCGTTTACTGGTCCAGTAGACAGTTTCATTGTGGGAGGAAATTCAAAATCAATGCAGTATTCGCTGCAGATTGAGACAGGATTCTGAAATAAATCTATTATGTTATCTGGTATGTTTTATTTTATTTTCGTTAGTCAGTAACCGGCCTTATGAATGGTTTGAAGCTCCCCGCACCACCTCCACGAATTTCTCCTCTTCCCTCACTTACTGTCAGAGTAGTATTTTCACCTTGCGTTCTCAATTACTTTCTCAGTGTATTGCATTCATCCCCTACAATTTTTACCCTCTTATATTACGTAGTTTATTGTTGGATATCTTAACTCATGTCGTATCGTCATGTCCCTTCCGCTGCTCAGTGCTTTTTATATGTTCCTTTCTCCTTTGTTAGTCCGCTTGATTTGAACCATTATTCTGCAGTGTCAATGCTCAAATGCTTCGATTATTTATTGTCCAGCTTTCCCCACTTCCCATGTTTCACATTTACACAAATCTGTGCACTATATCTACATAGATTTTCAGGCATTTTGTGCTAGCGCTAATGCTTAGATTCCGCGGTCCCTTTCACTGGCAATTAAATTCTTCAGGGAGTGATATCTCACGGTCAGATCTCACCTCATTGATAGACCAACACCCTGAGGAAGGCCATTTGCGACAGTAACCGGAACGTTGGACAGTTTTATAGACTGATAATGCTGCCTCACGTCCGGTAAGTATCTGACGATAAAGACTGTAATAGCTACTACGCCTCTCGGCCATGAATGCACTTTCAATCTGTGACAATCAACATTTTATGTTCTCATTGCTTGAGCGTAGATTTTGGTTCGAAGCTAGTAGAATTCCGTAGATTCATTTACTTCACGATATCAGATTTGGTTTGCACATATTAGACACTATAACGGACAACGGACCCAATAATAGTGCGACTCTATCACTGAGAAAAGTAATGAAATAATTGATCATATGGGAGACGACGATATTGACACTTGGCGTAAGATAAGACTGACTCCGTATGGGTCAATAATTCTGCACCTATAATTGAACACGCCTATCTGATTCACTTTGTTAGTGAATATAAAGACACTATTTTAGAAACCTGAAGTAGACAATCTTTCTGTCTTATTGTCGTGATCTCCTGGCAGGAAAAGTTGTGGCTTACCTTTCGTAGATCGCCGAAAATACTGAAACCTATTCTTTCAAAAAATTCTCTGAGTGTATTTTTCTTTCAGATATCACAGTTTCATTTGTTGTCATGCAGTGTAATATTTGTGTAACGGAATATGTGATAGAGAGGAGTCGTGGTTACAAATGGTCACCGAGAAGGCACATTAAGTGTGAGCTCCAGAAATTCGGAGCGTGAATTATGGATACTTTTATTTGATTTTCTTTGGAAAGTTGATTCAGGGCCTTTATTTTGTTATTTTGGTGAGATAATGAAGACAGATTGATGATAAATAATTACAATAACTAAAGTCGTATTTCAGAACTCGAGAAAAAAAGTCACACTTAATTTTCCTAATGACGCGCTTCGAAACATAAAACCGACGGCTTTACTGTCAGCCTCAACGTCAGTGTCACCGGAACAAGTGAAGATAAATCTCTCTTACTTACAGCCTACCTGCTATACTGGTGGCCAGAAAAAGCTATTCTCTTTCAAACGTATTGTTTTTGCTTACTGCAAAACCGCATACAGACATAATTTTCTTTTTCGTTGCAAATACATTGTTAATTATCCTAAGATTTGTCACTATTGCTTTTAGTTCACTTTCCAATATTAATTAAAAAATATCTGTTTCACAAAAATAAGCTCACATGAACTACTGGCTATGGCAATGTAATCTCGTAAATGCTGTGCTAATAATTTAGCCGATTCTAATCTAACCTGTTCATAAATGATTAACCTTGAATGCACCTGCGTTTATGCACAATGGTACGCAACATTAACAGTCTGCTGAATTTCTCCCCACTGTCAGCAACTTTAACAATACGTCCCTATGCACGTTTCACGCAATTCAATTACGAAAATCTTTTCAGAATAAGTCTTAATTACTCTTCAGCAAATTTTGACATGGCCTACTTCAAATGACCTAACAAGTCTCATATAATATTGTTGATAACAATTAGTGAAAGAATCGAAATAACAATTTACTTTCGTTGCATAAGAATAACATATATTGAGTATCTGCAGAGGTTTTGGAACTAACTACTGAAGAAGATAAAGATGAACTGCTAGTAATAATTTCATCAAGAAACATGTGACAATAATGGAATTATAAGTTATTCAGTAACCTTTACCATATTTACTAGGAACAAAATGATTTCTTTCTTTACCTATGAGGCTAATTGTCTTCTGAGACGTATTATACGAAAAGTAAGCCTTTTTCAATCTGTCTGACGCGAACAGCGGACAGACTGTAAAGTGGACCCAAGTCCAACCCCTTCGAACAACGTACCAGATAATATTCTTACGATGTTTGAGTATCGTTGATGTCTACTCCGCCGGCCGCGGTGGCCGAGGGGATTGAGGCGCTCCAAACACGGTCTGCACGGCCACTAAGGTCGGGGGTTCGAATCCCCCCTCGGGCATGGATATTTGTGCCGTCCTAGTTCGTAAGTAGTTCATAAGTAGTTTGTAAGTTTAGGGACTGATGACCCCGTAGTTAAGTCCCATAAGATTTACAAACATTTGAACATTTGGTGTCTATTCCCAGTGTAAGGTCGTACCTATTTAATTTATAGTCAGTGGCTTATAGTGCCACTAGTTTACAAAATTCGAGCGCTGTGGCATAACATACCTGTTTCAATGTTACCAGCGAATTAAATCACTGCTATCGTTTTACTAGCTGAAAACCCGGCGTTGCCCGGGCATTTATGGATTTATTCATCCATTTTTTCACGTATATATTCATATATATAAGGGCTGTATGTCTGTTAAATGTCTTGGGAATACAGTTAGTAGTAAAGAAGCAACAGATTGAAACTTAGTGTGGAAGGGGCCGTTTTCCGTGAACTTTACTGATTATGTGCTCATATCTCATGAAATCTGCGATAAAGTGCAGTAGTGGACACTCGTAGTACACGATAAGCTGATGATTTGGGCAGGATGAGAAACGTGTCCGAATAGGCGAGCACTCAGGTGGCCAGTCGTCCTCCGTAATAAAACAGTGTGTGGATATACAACAAAAACACGATCTACCCGAGCAACAATAAAAGACACATTTAACGCGTTCGAGTCCCATTCTAGCTTAAAATTTCAACAACGCCACTGTGCCCCCAGGGGGCTCACGGTTCTTTCGGGAGTGCGTGCGTGGCGACCACGGACCCCGAGTTAATGCAGTTTTCCTTCATTCTTTACTTCCCGGACTACATTTCCTTCCCCCTCCCCTCCTCTCCTATCATCACTCCTTCCCCTCCCCAACGCGGGACTGATAACCTTAATAGTTTAATCCCTAAAAACAACCCAACCCAACTATAATGTTCTAGCCGGGCTATTAATTTTTTAGATTAACAAATTTACAGAAGGAAGAGGTTTGAAGTTAGAAGCTATAAAAGAACCCAATCAGTAAATTACGGAAAAAAAATTTGGAAAAATTATTACATGCATTTAAATGAAATGGCAAGCTAATTAATGGTAGAGTGTTTTGCAGGCAAAACATTACAAAAAGAATCGACGAGCGGTCACCTTTAACAAGAGATCCATCGGCGGTTGAAATTTGGCTGTGAATGAAATTTTCATAATATGATATCCAGTCGCCGAACAGTGGATGGCAGTTAGTCAATATCAAACTGCGACTCGTGTAGCAAACCGTAAAGTAAGATAAGTGACATCATAAAAATCGGATAGCAATATTACGTAAGTCAGGCTTCACGAAATATCACCATTCAATATTAACTAAAAATTGTGCCATCCATAGTTGCGGTGATTCAACAAGGCTGAAAAAGACATTATGGGCGGAGGGAGGATAAGGCAAAATTAATAATAAAAATTCATAAGTGCGAATTTAAGTAAGAGGTGGAGTTTATTGATAAAAGTAAGATTCGCGCACAACATATATATTTACGTGAATGTAGAAAATCCATATCAATCGGCCACATAAAATAATAAAGTACAGCTCTTTTCTGCAAGATGCTATCGCTACGATGTACAAGGCAAGAGTGTTTTCTTTCTTAAAATAAATAAATAAATAAAAAATAAAAAATGGAAAGTGTTGATCTTAAATTTTCTTTCTCTGAGTTTCATAGATAATTATTTTAACATGCTGAAATAATATAAAAATACAAAATTTTCTCTGATAATATCAGGGAAAGGAAACCGTGTCATTATACAACCCAGCCATTCCGTGTCGGCCAGTGTCCGATCTTCAATGCCCTCCAATGGGGCCACTGTTGGAATGTGAACGACCGATATTTACCGGCCATCCAAAATCGTTGTGTGTGCAACCAGCCTAAACAGTGTCCTCGAGCCTTGGCGGACGCTCATTAGTTTCGTCTGCTGCCGGCAGGTACTGGTGGCGCTGACGGCGTTGTGCGGCGCGGCGGTGGCGCGGCCGCAGGTGCCGGTCTTCGACCCGTTCCCCAAGTACAACCCCATCGACCTGCGCATCCCGAGGCCCTCGGCGACGCCCACGAGGCCGCCGCCCCCGGTGACCGGCGCGCCGCCCCCGCCGCCCCCACCGCGCCCCGTCGTGCAGCCGCAGCCGGTGCCACAGCCCGCCATCGTTCCGTCGCGCACCATCCCGCAGACCTCCAACGAGGGTCACTGGATCATCATCAAGCAGGCCAAGGACCAGGGCAACGACGGCTCCTACCGCTGGAAGTAAGTATACCTAGGGCGTGCATGCAGGTGCAACGGCCGCGGCTCAGTGGGTACATCAGTTTCTGGAAGATAACCAAACACTGTCGGGGTTGGTTAGTACTTTGATGGGTCACCCTTCAGATCTACTGAGCGCTGTTGGCGAGCGAAATGCAATCTGTCATTGCGATCCCAAATGAGGGGCTACTTGTTTGAGAAATAGCGGCTCCCATCACGAAAAAGCACACAATGGTGGGTACCGTGGAGCACTGACAACGCTCCCTACCATACCGCATCCATTTGACGCCTTTAGACAGAGGATGACACTTGGGGCGAACGGTACTTGTTGTACTTCTACAAAACTGTTGAACCGAGTTTACAGTTGACATATAAAAGAAAGGAAGCACAAAATACGGGTCTTAACACTTTGACTGCCGGCCATGTAAACCATTCCATCCCTTAGAGTGCCAGATATTCTGCTTGCAGGAGTAACCCCAGCTGAACTTAGTTTCTTTATCTTCAGTCTGGCGTAAAGAAGGGGCCCCACTAAAAACTTCTCTACTTCGCAAACAGTTTGTAGAGTCACTACGATATGTTGCTGTGTCACCCCTCTGTCATAGTCACCTCTCAGTACTTTCGGGGAGAATAATTTGCGTGAAGCTATGTCCGTTGATTTACCTACTGAGTGAGCGGACACCACTTTCTACCTGCCCCGTTTCATACAATGAATGCGACCAGTCGGACGATTTAGAAACTAAATAAAAGATCTAGAGGCTGGTTTAGACACTAGGTTTACCAAGTAAGGTATTTAAGGTAGATATAGCCCGTCAATAAACTTGATTCTGTTTTTAAAAGCACGAAAACAAAGATCACGTGAAATGACGTGATTGGCATTCTACAGAAATTTCCGTATCCCGTCAATTGACGTGATTGGCACTCGGAGTGTTAAATCTATGTAGAATATAAAGATGTCCTAGCCATTTCCTATCGTACATGAAATGAACATGCAATTCAGACACTTTGTACTACAAGTGAGCACCATACGTTACACAGAAAACATGGAATCGTCGGTTTAATTCCTCCCACACCTGTGTCGCTGTGTTTGTAGTAATTAATGCAACTGCATCTTCAATCCTAGGTCGTAAGTCGTTTAGGTCATCTGGTAGTGGAGACTCAGGCGATAATCCTATACTGCGTTTCGAGTATTTCAAGCGTAAACTTGACTTCGCAATATCTTTGAGTGTACTGCGATACAGTCAACGCCATTGTTTGTGTGATTTGTCATGCTACAGATTGCCGATTAAATAATATAGGGTAAACATCTAAAAACACAACTTTTTTAAATTTTAAAAGTACAAACGTTTCTTAATCTAAGGGACGTAACTAAGTTGGTCATCAATCTCTAGACTTAAAAACTACTTAAACTTATTTAAAGTAACTTACGCTAAAAACAACACCATCCATGCACGAGGGAGGACTCGAACCCTCGACGGTGAACGGCAACGCGTACTGCAGATGGCAGCCTTGCCGCCTTCGTGCGCACGGCTATGCTTCCGTGGCTAAAAACACAAGTTTCTGTTAAAAAATGTGATTTAGTTTTAAAATGTTTCAAAATATTTACTTTCATGTGTTCCTTTCGTACATTGATACCGGTGAAAGTCGTTTTACAATAGCTGTTGTTGTTTCGGGAATATTTTGGGTGGTCAAGATAAATGGGACACCTTGTAATATAGCTCGTCTTACACGCGTAACAACTCGCCGGTAACTCGACAAAGACCAAAATCATATTGTTTCATTTCTTTCTTTTCCGCGGAAAATTGTTAAGCCACACATCTAAGTAAGCTGTAAATTTTTATTTCACTTTCATAGGAAACTATCTAAATATACAGGGAGTGGTAAAAATAATGTGAACGGCGTAAAGTATACGGCTGCAAGCTGTGACGTTCAACGCGGTTGATCAGTGCAGTGCGTGGTACTGGCATGGTCCTATGAATCATGTTCTACATTACTTCCTACAACTACCGGAGGTTAATGTATCCCAAAAGAAAGGTACTGCATGACAGGTTCCAGCAATCAAGTATGATCTACCGTAATGATCTGGGCACCTATATGGTGAAGTTCAACTGGTTCATTAACATAGCTGATGGGATTTCTGTAAAGAAATAACTCATCAGCCTCGGCAGCAATCTGCTTAGTATTTGTAATATAATGGTAAAATCTGTAGCCATATTCCAAAATGATAATGTAGCTACACATATGGTCATGAAGTTTCATGCGTATTTTGTTTAGCATGACAAAGGTGCCCAAGACTCACACCTCTACATGTCCCAAATGAAATCTTACGCGCACATTTTTGGAGATCAAGTAAGAATTTGTGCCTCTCTCCTCCGTGATACTTCCGAAAGAACATTCGTCGCTATTTGGTGCTGCAGCCTTATGAATGTAATTGTTTTACTCCTTCCCATCTATTAATTGAAATATGCCTAGTCCAGGTTCGATTCTCATTTCAGTGCAGATGCACACGAGACACGAGTACCACACTCCTGGCGGCAATGCAGGGCCAATAGCGATCCATGGAGTAAAACGGTCGAAGTAGGAGTACTTATGAATTTTCGGATCGGGCGGGGTACGTGCTTGGGTAGCTCTCGCAGGTATGTTAAGGCTATATGCCTAATGTGGCGCATAGGCTTCGGCAACTGGCTAGTAAGCTAGCAGTTCCTAGTTCGAATCTCGGTCCCGACACAAGATTTCATAGATCCGTGATGTACCACTGCAGCGCCTACTAAAAGGTTAGACGAAAATTCAATGAGTCCAAACCTATAGTTTGAACAGATGCAACCACATAGCAACATCTGTTCTCTCGGACTTGCCCGGAAGAATATACAAATCTCTAGTGATAAACCTCTGTGGTGCTTCTGGCCGTGTCAGGACGAGTGTCATTTTATGGGGATAAGACGTCAAAAAACTTTGCATTCATATGTAGTAGTGGTCTTCAGTCCGCAGACTGGTTTGATGCAGCTCTCCACGCTACCCTGTCCTGTGCAAGTCTCTCATCTGAGAATATGTTCGGCAACCTACATCCATTTGAATCTGATTACTGTGTTCGTCCCTTGGTCTCCCTCTACGGTTTTTACCCCTCACACTTCCTTTTAATGCTAAGTTGACAATTCCTTGATATTTCAAAATGTGTCCTACCGATCTATTCCTTCTCTTGGTCAAGATATGCCAGAAACTCCTTTTATCTCCAATTTTGTTAAGCACCTCCTCATTAGTCACGTGATCTACCCATCTAATCTTCATCATTCGTCTGTAGCACCACATGTCAAAAGTTTCTATAATCTTTTTGTCTGAACTCATCGTCCACGTTTCACTCCCATAAAATGCTACACTCCAGACAAATGCTTTCAGAAAGGACTTCCTAACACTTGAATTAATATTAGATGTTAATAAGTTTCGCTTCTTTAGAAACGCTTTCCTTCCCACAGCCAATCTGCATATCTTCTTTACTTCGGCCATCAGAAGTTATCTTGTTACCTAAATAACAAAATTCATCTACTACTTTTATTGTCTCATTACCTAATCTAATTCCTTCAGCATCGCTCGATTTTCTGTCATTACAGTCCATTACCTTCGTTTTACTGTTGTTAATGTTCATCTTATATCTTCCTTTCAAGACAATGTCCATTCCATTCAATTGCTCTTCCAGATCCTTTGCAGTCTCTGACAAAGTTACTATGTCATCGGCAAACCGCAAACTTTTTATTTCTTCTCCCTTAACTTTAATTGCCTCTCCAAATTTCTCCTTTCATTTCTTCACTGCTTGCTCAATGTACATATTGAACAACATTGGGGAAAGGCTACAACCCTGTCTTACTCCCTTCACAACCTCTGCATCTCTTTTTTGCCATTCTCCTCTAATAACCACTGTCTGGTATTTGTATAGCTTGCATATAACTCTTCGCTCCCTATATTTTACCCCTGCTACCTTCAGAATTTGGAAGAGTATATACCAGTCGACATTGTCAAAAGCTTTCTCCAAATCTACAAATGCTAAAAACGTAGGTTTGCCTTTCCTCAGACTATCTTCTAAGGTAAGTCGTAATGTGAGTATTGCCTCCCGTGTTCCTACATTTCTCCTAAATCCAAACTGATCTTACACGAGGTCACATTCCATATATATTAGGTTGATAAATAGTTGTACGATGAACACTTTACCAGGTATCTATGGGGACCAATGTGGATGTAGGTGACATAGGTTAGGTCTCTTTTTCTCATTTAACCCAGGACAAGATCAAGATTGCAGGTGCAGTTTCATGTTATGAATGTGAAGTGAGGCTGACTGAATGTTTTGTCAGATGAGGTGTGACCACTTGTCGTTGACTGTGCGCTCTCCCACTGCGCAGCTACGAGACGGAGAACGGCATCGCGGCTGAGGAGACGGGCGCCCTGAAGGCGATCGGCCCCAACGAGGACGGCACCGCCGCGCAGGGCTTCTACTCGTACACGGCGCCCGACGGCACGCCCATCCGCGTCACCTACACCGCCGACGAGAACGGCTTCCAGGCGCAGGGCGACCACTTCCCAGTGGCGCCGCCCATCCCGGAGGCCATCCAGCGCGCGCTCGCCTGGAACGCCGCCCACCCCGAGGAGGAGGTCGAGACCCCGGCCAGGAGGGTCTGAGCCGCCTCGCTCACACACTGCCGGACGTCCACCACTGGACACAGCCTTCGTCTAACGGAACCCCTTCGGACACTTCTACTCCTGTAGAGACCCTTTCTTTGTTTTCTTCGACATCCATCACCATCGTTACCCTTCCAGCGTCATAACAACTCCATGACTTGGCAGCCCCAGTTTCGTGAGAGTGTGTAGTGCGAGACCTTATTCTTAGCCCCCGTGCGCCTCTTCTTCGCGAGTTCAGTTTCTCACACTAATGCTGAACGATATTTAAGACCTTGTATAATTTTGTGTAACATAGCATGGCAATAAAGTTTTATTAAGGCCAGTAATAACTGTGTTTGTTTCAACCATTCGTCTTTGATGTAATGACCTACATTACAGAATGGTCCTCACGGCATTACTACTCGTTAGTCCATCTCCCCCTCCCTTCGTTTCTATCCGTCACTCTCTTCCTCTTACCTGTCTCTGTTAATCCACTTATCTTTCTCGCTTACTCCGCCAATCTCTGGCCTTCTTCCCACCCCTCTCCGTCCATCGACTTCTTCTCTTTTCAAATCCACTTCCTCAGTTCATCTCCACCATCCCTTACCTACAGGCTGAGGCGGTAGTACGACCTCTTTTTGCTTGGGACTAAATACCAAATTTTTTATGTGCCGTGTTAGACTTCAGGATCCGAAATCGTCCACTCGTCAACAATAAAAAAAAATTTCCAATTAATATAATCTTCCTGTATTGTGAAATTTCAATGACAGATCCTTGCGCAGATAGAAGAAGCATATGATTCTAGGTTTGCACTTCTTTAAACTGTGACTTTGAAATAAGTGTTTTAAAGTTTCCTTAAAGATCGAATTGTCAAACAGAAATTCGTAGTTGTGCTAGTTGCTATACACACAGATACTACAAAGTCCTGTTCACTGATGATCGATTGATATATAAGATCGATTGATTAAAATACTAAATTTGATAAAGGTCTTCTTGCTTTATCTGTCAAACAAAATAACTTTCAATAAATGTCTTCTTTCAAATTGTAAAATGGTTTGACAGTAAATAATTCTTCAGCTCCTGTCAATGAATAAATTTCTTTTAAAATTTCTATAAATATCAAAATAATTACCGTTGACACTAGGTAAATTTTTGAGACATAATGATTTCTTGATCTTACAATACAGATCATGACTCAAAGACAGTTACATGTAGACTTATTTTATGGTCTTTTTGATTTTCTACGAATGTTTTATAACAATGTCAATATCCGCGACGATAACCGCAGAGACCAGCATCTTCTTGCCTCGTGGCCGTCGACCGGCGACTTGAAGTGGCCAGATGTTTATTCCTTGAGCTCGGTGTCGAAGATGTTGCTCTCGTAAGTTTAATCGCCGTCACAGCACATGAAACACAAGAAACATACAAAACTCTTTTAAGAATCACAGAACATAAAACATTTGCATAAAAATCATTTATAAACATAAAATATAAATATAATATTCTGCGAAACTGAGCTTACATGATATAATAGTGGATACAGTAATCCGTCCCACTACAAGGCACACATATACGACAACTTGGCGATCCGTTTATTGAAAAGTACCCCTTGCGATTGATAAAAACCGCCTGAAACATATTACAACGAGTCAACTTTCATGGTAGTTGGTAAAATGGCTACAAAGTCCCTCGTAAGATATCCTCTTCATGCAGCGTACGATATATTACGTAGTCGGTGATCTTCCTGTTGTTTTCATGGTGATGAATGCGACTTTTTTTTCTATACCGGAATTAAATCGTTGGCTGATATCGAAGTCTGTAAGTAAATAACCCTCCGCAATGCACCATATGACATTTATATGGAATGAATGACCATCCCCTTGTTTTGATTGTCTAGTACGCAAAAATTCATCAGTATAGGGATACAGCTGTACACTTGTATGAATTACGCACAAACATAAAACAAATGGGCACTACTTTAATTATAATACTAACTGAAACCCGGCGTTGCCAGAGTACTAACTTATTTATGTCTTAAGTTAGTCTCTCTCTCGTTCACTTTACTGTGTCCGCCTTCACATTCCTTTTCTCTCTGTCTATCTCCGCCTTCTCCTCTCTCTCTCTCTCTCTCTCTCACACACACACTCTTCTCTCTCTCTCTCTCTCTCTCTCTCTCTCTCTCTCTCTCTGTCTCTCTTTCTCTCTCTCTCTCTCTCTGTTCATCTTTTCATACCTCTTTCTCTACCCATTCGCAGAACTACATATTTTCAGATGCATTCTATAGCAAGACCTAAAAACACGGTACATATTAGGCACAAATAGGTCAATGGAAATAAGTCAATAAATAATACTCATCATTTCTTTATTCTGGTCCGCCTCCTTAGTCCAGCGGACTGGGTGTGTCAACAGCCGTGATCGTCTAGTAGTTAGGAAATTGCGTTGTGGCCGCAGTAACCCATGTTCGAATCTCGGTCAAAGCAATTTCAGACGGACGCCTTGGCTCATCGGGTCCGGTCAGAGGGCTCAACGTCATCTATAATTAAAAAAAGGTGAGCCAGGAGCACATGAAACAACAAGAAACAAACCCTAACAGCGACTTCAAGGAACAAAACTACTCCTAGAAAGCAAAAAGAGAGAAAAAACAGTGTGGTCAGCAGAGGGTCCGGGTTCAATTCCCGGTCGGTTCGGAGATTTTCTACACTCGGTGATGACTGCGTGGCGTCCCCTAAACACTTGCACCAGTCAGGCCGAACATGATCCCACTTGGGGTCTAACGGCCAAAATTGCCACACGATATCATCATACAATGGTGCTTGTTTTTCCTGTCCTATTCATTATTACACCACTTAGGACAGCTAAAATTGGTGTAGGAATTATTGATTACACAATAAGTTTCCAGTGTAGTTAATATTTATTCAGTACCAGTTAGACACTTTGCAGATGTGCTTGTCATTGAGGGCCGGTTCCCACTAGAGGCTACCAAGCGGGAAAGTGTACAGCAGCGGCACGACTTGGGTAGTTGCTCAGTGATTCCTCGTGAATACTGGAACATTCATAATTTGTAATACGTAATGGATCACTGTAGCGAAAATCGGTTGGCATCCATGCACACATCTGTATTCAATGTGTAACTGCCGGAAGCTTAATTTCTGTATAGCTGTTCTGAGTAGAACCTGGAACGCACAGTTTGCGAATTTCGAGATGGTGGAGTTAGGGGAGCAACTTGTGGGCACTAAATTATGTGTGAGACACACCAAATAACAAAGTATGCCTACGGCGATGAGTTCTGAAGCCTTACTTGGTGTTACGAATGCTTGACGCGGCTTAAAAACAGCCAATGATGGTCCTTGTTCATGAAGCCTTTCAAAGTCTACCGATGACGCCCATGTCAGCAAAGTCGACGAAATCGTACGGCACAATCGGACTGGCCGGGATTTGGCGGAAGAGTGCAACATTTGAGCTGGATCGCGTAATGAAATCGTGACACAGCATCTTGCAATGCAACTTGTTTCCGCCAAGTTCTTGAGTCAAGACGAGAAAGACCGTAGCCTAGCCATCCATAAAAAGCTATTGGATCGAGCTAATGAGAAGGTTATGTCTCTTAAGAAAATCGTAACTGCTGTTGAGACGTGAGTCTACGGTGATGATATGAAACGAAGGTTCACTCGTCCAAATGGTTAAGGAAATGTTCTCCAAGACAATAAATGCTCGACGTCAAACGTCAAAAGCAATGCTGATATTTTCTATGTCTTTGGTGGATATATCATCATGATTTTGTGCCACATGGTAAATTCGGCATTTGTTGCGACGCCTGAGAGGAAATATGAGAACGGAACACCTCAGATACAGCGAGAAGATTAATGGCTCTTGCATTACGACAACGCACCCGCAAGTTCACCACTTTTGGTGAGTGTCTCAACAACAACAAAATCTCTGTGCTGCCTCATCCCCGTACTCTCCAGATCCAGTCTTGCGAACTTTTTATCCACAGTGCAGAACCCCATTGACAAAGACAGACGATATGCGTTCCGAGGTTGATTTCGGAAGCTGAAATGACGTTTGCGAGCGGTCGACCATTTGTGAAACGTAGGTGAAGTTAAGTCACATGCCGCGGTGGAGTAGCCGAGCGGTCTAAAGCGCCTCGCTGCGGAGCGCGCGGTTGCTCGCCATGGAGGTTCGAGTCCTCCCTGGGGCATAAGTGTGTGTGTTGTCTTTAGGTTAGTTTACCTAGGTTTAAGTAGTTTGTAAGCTACGGACTGATGACCACGCAGTTTGGTCCGATAGATTTACAGACATTTGAACATTTTTTGTTAATCGTTGGCCTACGATGTTCAATGTCTGCAACTGATGTCTTCGGCTCAGCGAGGGCACTGTTTGGTGTGTGTTGCACCGCGTTTGAGCTAGTAGTATTCGTTGCCACGCCACCGACGAGCGAGCAGTGGCATAGTTTTGTGTAGCCAGTTATGGAGTTAAGTTTCGAAATAACAGAGTGAGCTTTCAACAGAAGAATCTCTTTATGTGCAATAATAGTGATAGTTTTTTTCTACGGATGATCAGGTAAACCATATTTGAAGACTATAACGATGGTTGAAAGTGTTTTGATATTATGATAAATGAAACTAAAGGAGTATCATAATTTTCATTATCAGGCGCTCCGCGTACTGTTGTCCATCTCTGACAGACATTCAGCACGAAGGGTTAAAGATCTGTTTTCTTTTATATTCAGTTTGTAAACAACCCAGTTTGTAGTACGGGAGTTGCGTATGATTTTTTTCTGTAGGGAAGAAGGAAGAAAACATGATGAGAATGATTTTGATTTTGGATTACATTGCTTAACGTACCAGTTACTTTTTGATCAAGATAGCAAAACTAATAATGACTTTCTGTAAAGAAATGTAAAAGAAATTCTATGTTCATGTTTCATGTTCTTCATTCTTATGAACAAAGTATAAAGTAACTTTAAAATCAAACCTTCAGACTGTTTCGTGTCGATCATTCATTTCTAATCAAAATTATTTTTTTTTAAGACAGCAGAGATGGAAAAATTATTATTGCTATTATTTTGTGTGTGTGTGTGTAGTAAGTGGATCTGCACCGCACACATGCGAATTCTGTAACTACCTTCTACTTTGCAGCAGCTGCAGCTTTGGCCGTAATTTTGAGAGCAGTTTCACATATGCTGTTTCTTTCCGCGCAGGTAGGCCATAAATTGGCGTAAACTGACGACTGAGCAACGGCAAGAATAACTGTTGAATTTATCCATAATTTGCAGTCAGTAACTTGCACATACAGTTTAATTCTTATTGTGCAGACAGTTTCTGTCATTAATCAGCCAGACTGTTTTTTTACCGTAGTTTAAATTGCTTACACTCAAGGCACAGGGTTAGAATTTGTTTTTATTATATTTTTAGTTTTTGTTCAAAGTCACGTTGAATCACTTTGATGAACTTCGCATATAGATTAGCAATCACCCATTAACAATCACCCATAACACACACAAAAACATACGACACGATTCCTTACGAAGCAACTCAGGTACAGTTAAAGCAATTTTTATGACAATAATTAAGTGACAACTTTCAATTTCACTGACAACCATCAATTTCATTAACAACTTCCAGTTCTGGAGGAGGCTATTGCGAAGGAAACATGCACGGTAAGAAGGAATAGCAGAAAATTTTTTTGAACTACGATGTATGCCGTTAGTTTGATGATGGCTACTAATTGGTCGACATTCATTTCGGCATTCAAAATAACCATGCGATTTTGTAGAAAAAAAAAAAAAAAAAAAAAAAAAAAACATCAATCTGAATAGTAAACTCCAGACTGTCTCTAATTACGTACTGCGCGGAATAGCCACGTGGTGAAAGGCGTTAGCCTGCCGCAGTGGCCGAGCGGTCTGCGGCGCGCCAGTCACATTCTGCACAGCCGCTACGGTCGAGGGTTCGAATCCCCCCTCTGGCAAGGATTTTTGTGTCGTCTTTAGTATAAGGTAGTTCATAAGTAGTTTGTAAGTTTAGCGAATGATGACCCCGCAGTTAAGTCCCTTAAGCTTAACAAACATTTGTAAGACGTTATGCTACGGACTGGGCGGCCGTTCCCGACGGATATTACACTCCTCCCTCGAGCATGTATGTATGTGATTTTGTGTGTATCGTCTTTACTGTAAGGTAGTTTACTTAGTTTGTCAAGTGTAGAGAGTGATACCATACCGGTTTGATCCAAAAGTTTTACAAACATTTCATCCCCCCTTCTTTCTTTTTTTTTTTTTTTTTTTTTTTTTCTTTACAATTTCTTCAAAAATTCAGCCTTACGTCAACTATTTCGGCATTATTGTCTGTAATTAGTTTTATACACATGACGTACAACAGACAACGAATTGAAGAGTACCATGAAAAAGGCATCCAACAAGTTGTGAGTTCAAACTCATAACCAACATATGAAACTGGTACACTGTGGAATCTATTTCCATCAACTTTGATAGGAATTGTTACGGTTTGCGAAAGTGAAAGTAGATTGTACAAGAACCTGCACTTGCAGTAAGGAATTGAAGGCAATTTCTCGGTGCTGACGCACCGGAAGAAATATGTGCACGTTGTTCGACTCGAGGGAAATCGTTAAAAGATGTGTAAAGGAAGGTGACCAAATTAGTGGAAGAAATGTCAGAAGTTTAGTTAAGCAACTTTCCACACAGTGGGAGACTTTTTAATGAACCGTAAAATACCCGTGTGTCACACCTAAAACAAAATTACTAATATTACTCAAGAGCCTTAAAAGAGATAGCTGATTTATGCAAATGAGATCCGAGAGTAATGACCGACACTATATGAGTCTTATATTTACACTAAAAGATGATTTGATGTGGTTTCAAATCTGTGCCTCTGAAATGGGATTATTCGTTTCCAAGGCGATATACGAAACACCATTTCATCTTATTTACGTAAACCCCTCTTTCTTAAGGTAGTTTTTCGTTCCTGAAGAACATACTGTAGTGTTAAGATATCGAGTCTTAGAACATGCTACGGAGATTCTTTCCGAAATTCGCATACACTTAAGGACGAAAAGACTGAAAACTGAACACCTACACATCTCAGTTAAGAAGCTCTTTTGGATACCAATGAGAAAGAATGAAGGTGATAATGCCTCGATGCACTGCATACAAACTGCAGCTTAATTTATTCTTCAGTTAAATCACTCGTAAACCGTATGCCTCAGGCCAAAATCACTAGCTCGGCGTCGGTATTTGGTAGCAATATATATTACAATATTCATAAAGTTGTTGGCCTAAAGTAACTACTCGGTAACTGAATTTCTAAGCGGTGCTGACGATACCTTTGTCTCAACGGAATACCTTCATTCCTTACGAATCTTTAGCGCAGTAATGCAATGGTTGTTAGTAAAATTTGTAATCTGATTCTTTTTTTTTTCCTTAGATTATAACTGTAGTATAAATGCTGTCTTCCGTTTCTAGGCTTACAAACTAATTAAACTAACCTAAGGACAACACGCACGCACACCCACCCACCCACCCACACCCACACCCACATCGACACACACATACAGTCTTGCCTGAGAAAGGACTCGAACCTCCGACGGGGAGTAATAGTGAGTTCTGTAGCAACGCGCCTCATAGTGCTCGGCCATTCCACCGTAGCAGATAGTAGTAGGAACAGCATTTTGTTACGTGTTTGCATACATTTTCCACATCCTTGAATCATGTCATGTCGGTTGTAGGAATTTCAGTCTGTTTTATTACTACTAACATTAGTTCCGGCACAGTACGGGTATGTATTTATTCCATTCTTATGTTAGGTAATCTCTTCCTCGATTTCTGTATAACTGATTTTCGTCCTCATGCATCTCAATCATGACGTCATATCTCTTGAGTACGTGTCTTGAATAATGTAGCGTACAGTAATATGATTTTTCAGGTTCGTAGATTAGAATAGTAGGACATTGTTGTGAAATCTGTTGCATATAGATTGGATGCTTAACACATAATAAAGTCAAACACCATGCACGATGGCACTGTTTATCATCAATGTTATTGTTTATGAGCTCACTTCGTATTATGATACAATTTAGAAAGTACATTCAGCGGCATATGTTCATACTGTCTGTAAAACGTCTCGCAAATACAATTGGTAGTTTACAAGTAATGGCGAAATCCGTAGTTCTGCTGCGTAAATAGTGCGAAACAATGACCTATAAACTTTCTTTCATCAGTTTTATGACCAAAATTTTCCTACAGCCTTGACTTCATTTCAAAGTTTTTCGTAAATCGGAAAGTGCTCTCATGTTAAACAGAGGACGAATTCACTCTTGTTATGTACGCCTCACATGATGCAGAAGATTTCAAAACTTTCTTTGTGTTTTACATCATATCTCCTGAACAAAGTGCCGAATGTTGAATCTCAGGAACGAATATGTGTGCCAAGTTTGGTTGAAATCGTCCAGTAGTTTAGTAGGAGTTGGAACACACGCGGAGACAGGCAGACAGGCAGGCATCCACACCCACACACACTCACACCCACACATACTTTCATTCATTTTAATAATAATGTATGGCGTATGAATAAGATACACAGAATTCATGGGTTTCTTGTCCCATATGAAAGCAGTATAACGAAGAAGTTCGCAAAAAGCTACGCTCCCTTGTCATCTGCCATCGACGACGAAAATCAACAGCTGACTTTCCGATACAGTTTTTTTTTTTTTTTTTTTTTTTTTTTTTTTTTTTTTTTTTTTTTTTTTTTTTTTTGACACTATGATCTTTCACGGCAAGAAACAGTTCGCGCTCAGTGCATATTATTTTCTTTCTGATTCATTATACACTACTAGGAAATCAACACAGTCGTTCTGTGGACCAAACCATTTATTCAATCCAATCTAAATGGAAGTAGAGTGACTATGGAGGAAGTGGGTGAGCTCGCAACAGATTCTTCGATTAAACAAGTAGCAACCAGTTGCAGTGACTTGGTTTCTGTTTCCAATGGTTTCGGTCTTCTTTAGGTGTATAAAGATGTGCAATATGTACGATCTGAACATGGAATGACAATTATGTTCTGATCTAATGTTTAGGAATTACGTGCCTGAAGTAGGGCAATAATTGTCAGAAACCGGTCTAAAACAGGAACTATAACCCTGAAAATGGTTGGAAAGTGTGGAAGAGTAACATGCATACTAGATACTGGGTGTCCAGAAAAGGACTCCCTGATATCAAAATTAAATATCTTTGTTTTCGAGATACTTAATTTTGAAGTCAGGGAGTCCTTTTCTGGACACCCTGCACAAATAAATTTCAGGAAAGAGAGTAAACTATCTAGGTTCATATGTTTCTTTATTAATATTTGAGACTTAAAGTGGCTGCAATGCAGTTAGAATCTGGAAAGCAGTGCGGTTCGACACCCAGTGCTGCCACACGTTGAACTCAGAACGAATACCACGCTGTGTCTCTCCGGTCGACGACGGGTTCACCGTCTTGGACGTCTTCCAATGAAGAGCTCATCCTCAGGTGGACGCGGGAACTGTGTCACAAGCTCGTCTGACACGGGCTTAGTGTCTGGCATTTCCCACCGCTGTTGCCATTTGGAGATGTTTGGCTGTGCTGTTCTCCTTGAGGTGGCCGGGATGGCATAGGTCGCCGCCTGTCTGTTTTGATAGTCGCCGTTTGTCCGCTTGTTTGTGTAGACTACCAGTTCATTACAATAATGTGAGCCTCGTTTTCTCGAAGGAGGAATATGAGCGGATAACAACTCATATTGCCGACAGTAGTTATTTCTGGCTCTAGTAGCTGTAATACAAACCGAAGCTGCAGTTGGTAGTTGTGAACGATACGTTGGCCGAGAACAACGTGAAAAGTGAAGAAAGGAGGAAACATTTTCATTTAATAAATCTTTAAAAATAGAATTATAGTTAAATATCCAAGCTATCGTACTGAAATACGAGGCGCGTCCAGAAAGTAAGTTCCGTTTGGTAATAAAATGAAATTGTACACAATTATTTATTCTACAACTCTTAAACTACTTTTCCACATAACTGCCGAAATTTTGCAGGCATTTGTCATAGCGCGGCACCAGGTTTTGTATACCTTCTTCATAGTAATCTGCCGCCTGTGTCTTCAACCAGTTGGATACAGTTTCTTTCAGCTCGTCGTCATTGGTGAAGTGATGACCGCCAAGGAAAGACTTGAGATGTCCTGGATCTTGTCATCAATCGCGTGAACCAATTATTCTGTAACCAAAGGTGGACGCCCACTTCGTTCTTCATCGTGCACATCGCTACGCCCGCCATTGAACTGTCGGACCCATTTTCTCACCATCGAATCCCTCATCGCATTTGGACCGTAAACATCGCAAATTTGCCGAAAAATTTGGTTTCACTTTCCTCGCATTCAGAAACCGAATCAGCGACCTGATTTCACAGGCGGCGGGATTTTCAATCAATGCCGACATTTCAAACCAGCACAAAAAAGCGTACGTAACTGACAGCGATCTCTAAATTGCGCTCGTTCTTCTCCTTGATACACATCGTCTACAGCGCATATGCGGAACTGCACTCGCAGCGCTGCAGCGGAGATAAATTGAAACGGAACTTACTTTCTGGACGCGCCTCGTATTACTTTCCCAACAGAAATAATTTGAGTAAAAGGTGTTTCCTCTGACTCGAAATATTTCAGTTGGTGTTTGAGAGCTGCCGACAGATAAAGGCCAAGCAAATCGTTTAACGCGAAATAATAAGAAAAAAAAAATGGTTACCGACGGAATCAAACATTCCTGAATTATGAGCCAGCCTTGTCAAAGTCATCTGGAAGTAGCTAAGTTTTAATCATGAAACAGCTAAGTCAACTAAACCCCAAGGCTGCCTCAAACACATTTGAGTTTACCATATATATATATATATATATATATATATATATATATATATATATATATATATATATATATATATATATCAATCGAATCTGCCATTACCACTAGGTCGTCAGCATATGCGAGACTGCTAGTTTCGTTTTCACCTATTTCAGACTCACTCTGTCAGTCTATTGTTTTCAACCTACAATCCATAAATAGAACGAACAACAGTGGTGGCAGGTTACAGCTTTGCCTTACCCTTACTACCCTGAACCATAAACTCAATTTACCGTCGACTGCTGCCTTACAATCTATGTAATGCCCTTTGCTTGCTGAAGATTTCCTCCTATTCTATAATCTTATAGAGCTTACAATAGCTTCTTCCTAGAATCACAGTCATAAGCCTCTTCTACATCTATAAAATATAGCCGCGGTGGAATCGCAGAGATGCCTAAGGCACCTTGTTGCAGAGCGCGCCGTTACTCGCTGTCAGAGTTTCGAGTCCTCCGTCGGGCATGAGTGTGTGTATATGTGTGTATGTAGTACTTACAGTAAGTTAGTTTAAGTAATTTGTAAGTCTAGAAACAGATAACCCCAGCAGTTAAGTCTCTTCGATTTTCAAACGTTTCAAGATTTGATTTTATAAAATCTAGATAAAATTTCCTGTTCCACTTATACAACTTCTCCATTTCTGCCATAAACTCTAAGAGGCCTAAACCCACACTTACTTTCATCCTTCAAATAATCCTCGCATCTCCTTTCAACAATGCGTAAGAATATTTTGCCCACAAAGCTAATTAAGGAGATAAATATGTAATTGTTACAATATTTCCTGTTGTCATGCTTGAAAATTGGTGTGACACTTAATGTCGTCCAGTCAGCTGGAACCTGCCCTGACTCCCACGCCATTTTAATTACCCCTGGTAACTATTTGAGGCCTGACATTCCATGGTATCTGATGAGTTACGACTTATTTTAATCTACTCCAGCTGCTTTACTGCACTGCAATCTATTGACCATCCTCTAAACTTGCTCAAATGTGAGACTGTTTTCATCATCATTCCTATCCCATTCTACCTCAAAATCTAACATGTGATTGAATGTTTTATCGACATTGAGCAACTATTCAAAATATTCCATCCATCTTCTCAAAGCTTCCACTGGACTGACTTGCAACATTCTTAACCTGTTACAAGGTATCCGAAATATCTGATTGAGTAATTCTGAATACTGAGCAAGTGCAAAACTCAGCTTCTACACCAAACAATGTGGTAACCTAATAACATTAACTAATCTGACAGAAACGACCAGGGAAAGAGGAAACAAATAAATTGAAAAATTATGGCCCTGTTGAAAGTACTCCCGAAGGGTACAACGAAACTGATTAACTTGAATAAAGAAAGGGGAAGGCAATCTGATTTCGACACAGAACAAAAAGAAAATTTCACTTATCTCGTATATTCTTACAACAAATCTTGAAACATAAAGCTGCCAGCAGCTCGCAGAACGCAGGATCATGACTTTTTTGACAATAGTATTAAAATATGCAAAAATGGTTGATAGGTAGCTAATAATGAAGTCAAAGGATATTTTAAAAAATGCAAACAAAAAAGGAGAAACTACCTACAAAATAACGAATTCGTATATAATAAAAGAAATATTAGGAAAACATTACAGGAAATAAAAATAAAAAAAATCGTTCATTACAATAATGGCGTGCGCAACACATGCCTCATAAAGCTTTTAGCTGACGATATTCTTAAAGTATGTGACTTACTGTGGATACTTCTTTTTTTAGTTTTATCGTAGGCGACGGTTATATGATGTGCAAGGCTTTCGTCGTCGTCGATGTATTGGTTTACCAGGCTCTCAATTTTTTTTCTTCTTTTCAGGTTTCGGGTCGTATCTTCCGTACAACTTCTTGATGTCCGTTTTCTTCAATCTTCAAGATTATTCTTCGTTTTTCTTAGTTCGGGCCTCACGTTCTAGGGTGACATTTATGTGACGTTCTGTGGGTACATTTTTTTTTTAACCGTAGGCGACGGTTATATGATGTGCAAGGCTTTCATCGTCGTCGATGTATTGGTTTACTAGGCTCTCAAAATTTTAGTTGCGTCGTACATCTACATCTACTTACATCTACATAGATACTCTGCAAATCACATTTAAGTGCCTGGCAGAGGGTTCATTAACCACTTTCATAACTTTTCTCTACCGTTCCATTCTCTAATAGCGCGCGGGAAGAAAGAACACCTAAATCGTTCCGTTTTCGATCTGATTTCTCTTATTTTATTGGGATGGTCATGTCTCCCTAAGTAGGTGGGTGCTAGCAATATATTTTCACATTCAGAAGTAAAAGTCGGTGATTGAAACTTCGCAAACAGATCACGCCGCAATGAATAACGTCTTTCTTTTAATGATTTCCACCCCAATTCGTGCAACATTTCCGTGACGCTTTGCCCCCCGTAACGTGATAAAACAAAACGAGCTGCCCTTCTCTGAACCTTCTCAATATCTTCCGTCAGTCCCACCTGGTGAGGGTCCCACAAGGGGCAACAGTACTCCAGGAGAGGGCGCACAAGTGTGATGTAGGCAGTCTCTTTGGTGGAATTTAACTTGGCAAGCCTGTCAATTCTTAGTATATTCAGTTACGGCTTTTTTTTTCTTTTTTTTTTTTTTTTTTTTTTTTTAACATAAGTACAAACTGAACCATATCTTTTTTAACCTAATAAAGTTTTTAGATAACCTTTACAATGTTTTAGCATAAGAATTCTTTCTCTCAGGGCTTTTAGTTAAATTTTAAAGTCTTTTTCTTTTTAACTTTTACCTTATTTGTCGCGGTAGTTTATTTTATAGAAGTACGTCACATAAGAAGTTAATTACTAATTCTTTCGTGAAAAATAGTCTTTGCTAATTGGCCTTAAACTTGATTTTTTATTGAATAATGTTTTAATAAATTTATCGTCCATATTCCTATTGTCTGAAACACAGTCAAGGATGTTATTTAAAAGTAATTTTCAAATATCATCGATTTGATGAAAGGGTATCATCTACGTAAGAAGGTTTTCAAGAAACTTTTTTAAAACACAATTACTGTTATATTTTTCACTTTAAAAGCACACAGTTACAACATACACTGAACAAAGTCACACGTTATTTGAGACACATTCTCAAAATATATTTCTTCACATTGATAGTTCATTTTATCTCTGGTACAATCAAAGTTCAGGATATTCTCCCAAAGCCAAATTAAAGTTCCTTCATCACTCTCCTTTCTCAATGAAATTGTCAGTTTTTTTCTTTGAAGTTCCCTTGAATATTAACTATCTCGAGGGGAGACAAAATTTTTTTACGTTCCGTAGCCTAATCCCGAATTAAAGTCCGTAGGTAATGTAACTACGCAATCACGTAAACTTTCGATCATTTATTGTTGACTATCAAAGTCTTTAATTTCTATAGGAATAATTTAAACGCGAATTAAAAAGTTCCAAATTATTTCCGTACATGATTCCAGACTATTCTGCGAGACAGTTACGCGAGACGCTTACAGAGAGATCTTAGGTTCGTTCCAGCAGCTGCCAGACTGCTACTTTCAAGTGCTAACAAACAGGTGTTACTGCGCATGCGCAGCTACGATGACGTAAAACCCCGAGTTTGTTACTTGCACTGCTGGAACGCTTTTTGCACTGTTTCTGGTTGGTTTCCCGCGCGAATTGCTAATTGATTAGCTGATAGCCTGATATGTGTAGCAAAAGCAATTTTGTTCAGTGTGGGGAAGAAATGTCAGAAGGTAAGATATTTTAGTTAAATAATTTGCAAAAAAAGAGTTGGTGTTGTTTTTTCTTAATATTTTAATGGTATAGAATTATTACCAATTAGTTCTGTTTTCAGACTGCGAAATGTTGGAAGAATTCCTCACTTTTCGCCCTCGTTCTCGTTCCGTAGAAGAACAAATCTCCGTGAGACAGGGCGGCTACCTTGAAAGTAATAGAGTTTTATCGCCTACATTGCAAAAAAATTGGTAACGGCCTGAAACGCAAACAGCAACTGTGGAATGCCATGGCCCGTAATCTAAAAGACACTATGGGGAGGTCATTCTCAGCTGCGCAGTGCGAAAATAAGTGGCGGTGTTTGTTACGCTCGTATAAGAACGTAATAGACAATAACAAGAAGTCTGGACATGGTAGGAAAGATTTCGCCTATGAAACAGAAATGGACGAGATATTCAAGGATAATTCAAACATTCATCCGAAAATATTACTGAGTGGCTCTGGTAAGATGCATTCGATACCGTACTTCAGATATTAATACAATTAATTTCCTTTTAAGATACAGATTAGGTCACAACTGAACACAGTGTAGATTGACGCAGTGTTTAATTTGTGTAGATGTTGTGGCTACAGCTCCATCATGTGTTACACGTTGTTACCAAGAGCTTGCAGGTGCCAGTACGTCCACAAATTCGACGAAGGTAAAGTTTCATGTTACGTATTGATTCTCGGGTTTGTAACAGTTGTAGTTGCAAAATAAGACTGCAAGCCGACAGCTGGCGTGCATGCGTTAATTTTACGTGCATATGGAGCTACTTGAAGTATGTTAAGGTTCGTTATAAGTAGTGACTGCCAAGCAAATGATAAAAGGTGCTTTTTTTCTGTTCCATTCATTGATAAGTGTTTAATCCATGGGGAGTGGGTGTTGTGGTATGATTACCATGTTATTCCTTATGACTGCAATATTTTTATATGCTTTCATTGATTACAGATTTGTACAAGTAGTTGTTCACCTAATTGATAGCCTTTGTCTGGTCACTGTGTGTGAAAAGTGAGTTTTCTTTTGTGGATAAGTGGGGGAATTCGGCATAACTGTAGACTGGGATACCACCCGTCTGCTTTGATCCAGGATGTCATAAACATGTCGGAAGACCAGTATACAGGATATCTTCTGTATTATAGATACAAATAATCTGTAGTTATTATAGATAACAGAATGTACCAGCGATCACAGGTCTTAGCCCAAAAGTTGGTGCCTTCGGCGCTCACATACAAAAGCAAAAAGAATCTCTCGGTTAACCTACACCCAACCATCAGACAGAAGCTACAGATTACTTTTTAAAGACAAAATATTAATTTGTTTTGTTTGTAAAGAAACTATCGTCTTTAACTCAACCACCACATAATCACACACACCTTCTACATACACGCACGCACCTCAAAAATACCATGATGCAATGATGTCACGGGTTAAAGCTGCCGGGCAGTATCCCCGTCTACAGGTGAGCTGGGAATTCTACAAAAGGCTCATGTTTGTGTTCTGTTACTTTGATGTTTTCCTAGTGTTGTCAATTTTGTGAATGGGATACGAAGGTGTGTGTTGGAACAGTTAATTTTTAAAAGAAATATATTAAGACCAGTAGCTAAATGTGTTTATTTTGAATAATCCACCAGTAAGATGAAATTTTAAATGCTAATAAAACAAGAGGGTAGAAATATTCGTACCTACTTTATGTATTCTTTTATATGCACTTTTTCCTCTGATAACTTGCGGAGTTTGTTCTGTGTACACTGACTTTACACATTTCTTTAATTGCTGTTGGTGTTTGGAAAAAAATGGGTATTAGTAGTAAAAGAATTTGTTACCTGCTGCATGGATTTTGAGGTATAGTTATTTTCTTCTGTGGTAATTAGTGTATATGCTGTCACTATGTTTTTAGATATTTTCATCACATACATTCCTTCTTGTGGCTTTTTTTCCCTCCCTTTCTTTTGACACACTTTTGCATGATGGCTGCATCTTTCATAGTAGTAATATGCATGTAAATGTTCAAGGAACCTGAGAGCCTATCCACTCCCTATCCTTCAAAGAAGCTGAAGCTACAGAGCCGCTCACAAAGGTACAGTAGAAGAATGTTTGAATTATCGGAAGCAGAGACTGGAGATCGAACGGGAGAGGCAAAAAATAAGAGATGAAAGAGAAAGTAAGAAACTGGAATTAAAACGTGAAAGCCTTAAAGTGAAACAAGCTTTGTTGGAGGCAACTTTAGAAGCAAATAAGCAACGTCAAGAGCAGAATGTACTACTTAAAAATATTTAGAAGCTAGGATAAATTACCCACCCACCTATCGTTTGTAGTTAAGTTCATTTTTAATTTGTTACTCTTAGACTTCCCCATTTTTTGTGTTTACTTTTCTTGAATTATCCTTTCTTGATGTTTCATGTTTCAGGAAAAAAGGTAAGTTTTGAGCCATGAAAGTGAAAAATAAATGGTTAGTTATTTTATTTTCTATGAATCACAATTGGAAACCCATAGTAGCCCTATGTTGAAGTGTTCATTTTATTTGCTTCACTTTACATCAAACATTTTCTCCATGCATTCTCTGGTGTCCAGCTGACACCAGTTAATGATCCTGCTTGGAATCCAAAGAAAAGTAACATCTTCCTCCTGAAAAAAAGTCTGCTTTTATTTATAACTGGTTCCTTCCAAAATTGTTCTCGGATATACTTTTAGGTATGTTTCTTCAGGCCGTTGCTATTCATCCTGCATAAATTACTAAAGATCTTTGTCTCATCAATTTTTCCATATTTTGTTGCATGTCATCATTGCTTGTTAATTTGTAAAGTCCTCTTATTCTTGTTGTACCTAATTTTTTTATGCTTTTACTTTCTAGTGTGGTTAATTTCTACTTATTTGTGGTATGGTGTAGTTTCATTACTTTCTAATGCTTTGGTATTTCTGCTTTCATTTTTGGCAATGTTTAATGTTATTGTCCGCCGTACTGTGTGGGTTAATTTGACAGTTATGTAATTTTTCTTGGACTGTGTACCATTTGTATGTAAACTTTGGCATAAAATGTTAATGTATTTGTTAGAGATAAATGTGCTGCTCTCAAGAAAATTATTCATTGTACTATTATGACTAATGTTGCTGGAAATTTTGATATTACTTCATACACTTGTTGTTCATATATACAGAAAAAATATCAATAATGACAGGAAGTATGAGAATATATGCCTCTTTCCAGTTGCAGATAAGGTACTACAAACTCTCCTGAATTTTCTTTGTTTCCATATGTAAAAGAAAATGTGTGTCAAATATGGCATTTGGACGTAACATAAATCTACACTACCATTTGCACTTCCATATTTTGCTGTGAATTTCTCAAATAGTATGTGTGGGAGGGGGGATTGACACTTTCATTTTTGTTTTTGTGTGAGCTCAGATTTGCAGATCAGCACAATGTCCATGTGTGTAGGTTAGTGTCAGGAAGCCTTGGTTCACATACCCACAATTTGATGATGGAGATTTGTCACATTGCACCATAAACAGTTTCGCTGCACTGCTTGGAAGGAGTTGGGAGGTGGCTTAGTTATGGCCACACTCTATAAGAGCGTTTGACATTTTGTTCATAAAATACATTTGTAAGAATTTCAGAGTTTAGATTTCACATTTCGTAAACAGAAATTCGAAAACTTCAATTTTACATCTCAGTTTATTTGTTATGGCTTTAAATTTTACTCGCATTAAATTATTTGCTGCTGCTGCTGTGCGCACACACACACACACACACACACACACACATACACTCTGCACGAGACAGCAGTCTCAAGCCGCTGCCGCCATTGCTGCTGCTTGACTGGCTTTATTTTCATTTAATCCTCTGAATGATTTACTGTTCCAGAATAATTTCTGCCTGTTCCATGTTTGTGTTTTATTTCTGTACTTGTGTGTTCGTCTAGTCACACAAAACATGAATGGGAGTTGGCTCAGTTATTTTTCTGAAGGAGGGTGAGGTTGTGTCCATGGAAAACAGCAAAAGGTTAGTGATTGTTGTCATATTACTGACTGTGTAGTGGTGTACTGCACTTCTAACATCCTACCCATAACCTGCCACTGTCGTTTAGATCTTCCATGGTTTTCCCAAATCATCCTAGGTGAATGCCAGTATAGCTTCCCAAGCCCATTGTGGTAGTTCAGCTTCCCTCTGTGCATGTCCCACAACCTGCCTTCCTCATCTGGATGGTTTTGCCAAGTCATCCAAGGCTCTGCCAAGCCCCTGTTAGTTGTTAACAGTTAAAAGTTAAACTTTTCCTTTTGCATGTATCGTTACAACAATATAAGTCTTAAAATTTTAATGTAAGCTTTTGTCTATTAATAAAAATTACTTTAATTCACTCCTTGACATGTCCTCATTGTATGTTTATAGTTACAATGCACACTAATTCAGACTTCTGTAAGCAGCCTTACTTTAGATATTACTGTAGTTAAAAGGGAGCCTTCCATACAATTCACATGCTGCACTATGTGTGACTTTGGAACATTTACTCACTTCAAAGCCATTAATCCAGAAATAAGGCATACATAGTAACACTGCATGAAGGTAAAATAGAAGATATTGATAGTTGAGGAATATGTTTGCTTGTTTGTTACAGCAGGAAACCTGCCTGTACTGCAATAATATATGTGAATTTTGTGTTAACCATTCCTTGCTGTCTATTCATTTTGTATAAATGTACTGTGAAAGTGTTCCAAAAATTGAATTACTTACTGTAATAATTTTTTATTTTGTTATACTAAACCTATTAGGAAGACCAAATTGCAGATCCACCAGTAATAAAACTAAAGTGAGAAATAAGTTATCTGTAAATATTCTCATACTGAAAGTACAATATGTAATAAATTCATCAGTTCAACATCCTAAAGAAATGAAAGTGTGTTCAGTACTGCCTTCTAGTTGAATTAATATGAAACAGTTGATCCAATGCTCACAAATTGAAAGTCTGACAACAAAGTAAGACTTTTTCCTATTGTTTGAATTATTTTCCTGTTGTGATGCTCAATTTGAGGCTAGTTTTAGTGTGAGAAGTAATTGTGAATGTCTCAATGCATTTACTACTTCTGTGGTGTTAATTAAGGGATTCACAACCAAAACTTAACTAAGTTTACTTTTACAAGTTTGTTGAAAAATGTTTAATAACATTCTCCTTTCAAAGCGAGTGTTGACATGTATCTTGTAAGAAATGTCATTCATCATTATGAGTAAATCAAGATCTACCTAAGAATCATTTCAGTTAATGTGGTCCACTTTGGTTGTGAGCCCCTCAATTAATAGAAAGAATGGAAATGCAAACTCACAACAACTTGAACCTTAAGTTCTTATGTAAAAAATGAGCCATCATCTACATATCACTTCACAATGGTATTGCATTTTTCATACTATTTGAGTGGAAATAAATGACACAAAAATATACTTAAATAATGTACAAAGTTTATTTTTGCTAAAACAAAATACAGTGAAATGCTGATTACTGTCAACATACAAGCAATATATCATTTTAGACACTCTTACACCTCAGGAGAATTTGTAGTGAGTAAGTATTAAATCATTACATCAATGCATTCATTAGGATCAATATTTACCTACAACCGCACACTTAGTGACCCTGAGAAAGTACTAGCAGCATCTCATTGAATGCCCATCCAGTATACCAGGTGAGTACATAATTCTTTTGTTAGCAAGTATAATTAACATACCTGAAAGATAAACATCATTATTAAACATAGGATACTGTATATGTAAGAATCAATTGCCTATCGTACCTTACAGTTGTGCGGGGGGGGGGGGGGGGGGTGGAGGAGAACAGACCATCTCCCATTTTATATATATATGCATCAGAAGATAACTGTCAGCTGTAACAAACATCCATAAGTAAATTTCACAGTTGTCCATATTGATAACAGGTGACACTGAATGGCCTGCTGTTCATTATACGAAATGCACTGTACATGCCAAGTCATACATAAACTGAACTTGTGATTCAAATTGCACTTTAAACCTGTGTTAATAGGAAAGAGATCAAATTAACATTTTAGAACTGGAATAGCAAAAATAAGTTGCTGAGAATTGAAGTCCTATATGGTCCCAAAAATTTTGTGTTCAACAAAAGTGTGGCTGTAATAGCTCAATTACTTTGTCCTATTATTAACCAGGTGTTATTGGTAGCAGTTTCCCTTCATCCTTAAATGACAGTCATTACTCCTCTACACAAAAAATATGACAAGTCTTGTCTCAATAATCACGAAAATTCTCTTGTACCCATCATTTTTAAAGTATTGGAATACTGCATACAGTTTCTAATCAGTAGAAACCTGTCTGTGAATAAAATTCTTCATTACTATCAGTATGGCTGTAAGTGCAGCTTGTTAATAATGAAAGCAGATGAAAATATTGTTTTACTTATAACGTCCTCCTTAATGCTGTTCTTGTGAATCACAGCAAGACATTTGATTCTGTCGTTCAAACGTCTTCGATGTCATGCTGTATGTGCCACAAAGTTCTGCTTTTTGAGCTTTACTTTTCATAATGTGTGTAACTGACTTGTCCAACACTGTGCTGATGATACCACCTTTGTTAAGAAAATTAACAGGAAAGTAGGGATCAGAGCAGCCAGTAAGTGGATCCACATCAGTGATTTACATATGATGTTGCCTCATCTATTAGGGATGATAATTTTGTTGCTTGGGATCTTTATTGACTTAAAATTAACATACATGGGTTATACTGATTATGTCTGCACAAAGTTAGGTCATATAAGCTATTTCAGATGTCTTGTGTTACTGATAAAGTTATTACTTAGTGCATGTTATGCCTGAGGTACTGTGTTAATGGTAAAGTTATTACTCGGAGCAGGTTTTGCTTTCTTCCACACCCACTTCAGACATGCAACTTTTTATGGGGGAATTCAGCTACAAGGTAACAAGTTCTCATTTTGAATAAATAGGGGGGTTGGTGCAATCAGAAGTATCTTCAGTCTCAGAAATTAAAAATACTGACAGTTAAATCTCTCTGCATAATAAGTTCTAAAAGGAAAGCAATGCAGTCACAAAGTACGGCAATCTGTTCACCACTATAACACATGCATAAAACTGAAAAAATTACATCACACTTGGTAGACTTCAGAAAACTGAAGATAGCTCAGATATACTGGGTAAAAGTATTTCACATGCTGCCATTACAGCACCCAGTGAGAAACTGAGTATGTTTGAAAGCATCACACAGAAAAAGCATTTTATGCACTAGAAGGGTTCAAAATCAGCCCTAAAGATGATCTTAGTTACCGAAATAGTTTAATCTAGATGATACTTACACATGTAAATATATGTAATAATCCTTGTGCATTACAATGGTCAGTTTTTGTATCCTGCTAGACAGTACTGTAAAATATTTTTACAACACATATTTAATTGTATAGTCTATGTACATAAATCACAATATCAATTGAATTTTTAATGTTTAAATGTGGATAAAGAAATAAATAAGTACCCTACAAAACTAATGCTGACACACAAAAGTAATAGTGGCCTATAGCAACAGAGAAAATACAAACATTTTACACAGTACTAGACTGTTAAGGTCCCACAAAAATTCTTGCAACAAATTCAGAAACCCAAATATAAAAATATAATTGGTTGAAATGTGAAACATGTAATTACCATTTATTCCAGGTGTCTAGCAAATGTACTGCTGAGTATAAAGTATTACATTGTGCGAAATGACAAAAATCAAAATTATTTCAAGTATGTTGTACCGCACTATAGTGACACAGAATTCCTGGAACATTTTCATTTACAGCAGCATGTGCCAGAGGAGCTGTCCAAGAAATTCTAAGTATTACAGATATCAGGCAGGGGGAAATGGGAAATTGCTTCCACTGCAGTAAATATTGATATTTTTGTCGTTAGCTGGCCATGAAGCGGCAAGTTTTAGAGACATGGCAGATATGCTTCGTGTCATAGAGGAAGTACATACTTTGTTAGCAATTTATGGATCAGCATTATAAAGTGGTCATCTGATGAAGAAAGGGCACAAAAAAGAGCCAAATTTCAGGAAAAATAAGATGCCAGGTGCAATTTATGGGACTCTCATTACAATAGACAGGCCTACAGAAGATGCCTAGTTATATGTGAACAGAAAAATATATTTTTCTACGCACTTGACAAAAGGCGGATTTGTGATTATTTTGTCAGTCATCTGATTTCTGTCCATGATCGAGTGTTTAGGACATAAATACTTTGTTCATTTAGAAACAGGACATTTATCTAGAACTGAAATGGCTTCAGTACAGCAAACTAAAATGTAATTATGTTGTTGAGCATGTTTCTCAAGAATTTCAACAGAAATCCTTAAACTCACAAAGCTTTGAGACAGCTCAAGATCTACCAAGAATGTGAAGAGAATGAAACATTTGCAAAAATCTGGAAACCTGTGACACAACCAGTGACAGTATCATTACACCACTATTCACAAAAAATCGGGAACAAGGAACTACTAGAACATTGCTGCAGCTACAATAAGTTTGACACAAAAAACGGGAAGGAACTTCCCTCTTTGTGGCTTGACTGTTGACTATGGTATGACAGCCCTTAAATCTTCTTCCAAAGCCTGAAGCAGTCTTTATGGTTGGCTTCTGTTGCTCTCTGAGTTTCACAGTGTGGTTCTAAAAGGACATTACAAAATTATCTGTGATAGGAGAGCAAAAATGAGTAATAAATAATTGTATTGCAACCTTAGTAATTTTACACTCACACACTGAAAATTCGTACTTGAAATCTGCAATAACTACAGCTGTTAACAATCAAAGTATGTAGCTACTCTTTCATCTGACACAAGTTTAACTTACATATGTAGGCAACCGTTGGTGATTGGTACTGTTTCCTAACGGTACATCTGCAATTGGGCTGCAATGAAATTCCTCTTTGCCACACCAGTTCGGTCATCTCTGTTGTACATGCCTGTAGCAACTTCTTCAGCTGGTGCATTATCTTGTTGAACTGTGTGAATGATACACTTATTTACAAACTGAAAGAGGCTTATGAGGTACTTTAAGTTAAACTAATGTCACTGGGTTTTAAAAATCTTACATATTGCAAAAAAACTACAAAATAGTAATGTACATGTTACCTTCAACTTCTTCCAATACTAAGTTGTCATCATTGGCAAGGTTGTGCAAAACACAACAGGCTCTGATGAAATGAGCTATGCCTTCAGGTTTTCTTAATTTCAGGTGATATAATTGCCTGAAACGCTGCTTCAGTAACCCAAAACAATGTTCAACAACACACCTGTTTCTTGAGTGAGCCACATTGAAATCATTTTCAACTCTAGATAAATGCCCTGTGTTTCGAAATGGAGTTAACTGATTTTTAAGGCAGGGGTAGGCACTGTCACCCAAAAGGTGAAAATCGCCGCACTTTTCCTCAAGTGTATGGAAAAGTGTTGATGTCCTAAACACTCGCCCGTCATGGACAGAACCAGGATACCCGACGAATAAATCGCGAATCTGTCGGTTGTTATCGCACACTATTTGTAGGTGTATAGCAAAATAGTATTTTCTGTTCTCATACGACTGGGCATCATGTGTAGGTCTGTCTATTCTAATGTGAGTACCATCTTATTTCTCCTGAAATTGGCCTCTATTTGTGCCCTTTCTTCGTCAGATGGCCACTTTATAAAGCTGATCCCTAAACTGCTAACAAAGTATGTAACTCTCTCTATGATACGGTGCAAAGAACTAATAGTTATATTGAACCTATCTGCCACGTCTCTAAAACTTGCCGCTTCATGACCGGCAAACCACAAAAATATCAAAATTTGCTGCAGTGGAAGCAATTTCCCATTTCCTCCAGCCTGATATCTGTAATACTTAGAATTTCTGAATTTCTCGGACAGATCCTCTGCCACATGCCGCCGGACTCGAAAATGTCCAAGGAATTCAGTGTCGCTATGATGTGGCACAACATACTTGAAATAGTTTTCTGTTTTCTGTCTTATAGAACGATGTATTAGTTCAAATTCCTCGTCACTCGACAACACATCGGACTCGGATTCGCTGGACATCTGGAATAAACGGCAATTATAAGTTACACATTTCAACCAGTCACATTTCTTTTGCAGGAAAAGGTAAGTGTAAAGGAATAATTAAAATACTTACATTCCTAATAATGTAGTTGATCTGCAGTGGCTTTGAAGTAATCGAAAAACCCGCCACAAGCACATACGTCTCACGTGATCACGAACCCCCACTCTAACTCAGACCTTTCTGCGCATGCGCGAATCTGGCAGCTTGACAGCGCCAGAAATATTTTTCCGTGTAGCATCTGGCTGCTTGCGGCAACTGCTGGAACACCAAACAGCCACGCTCCAAGTAGCCAGAAACGGGTCAAGGTGCTGCTGGAACACAATTTCAGCGTTGCGCATGCGCGTCAAATAGTCTGGCAGCTGCTGGAAGGAACCTCTTTATACACAGTAAAACAATGACAGAGAGAGAGAGCAATGCTACTGTGCTTACTAATTATACTGTATTTACGACAAATGCTAACTGTGATTGCATTGTTTGGACCCGGTTACTCTATGACTTTAAGTATTCTGACATTACAAAGATATAACAGATTTCTTTAGAATTTTGAAAAAATACGTGACTTCTGCCTATTACAAATATTAATAAAAGTTAAAATGTACTGAAATGGATATTCCAATGCGATGACTGTGCTGTAATGTTACAAGTACAATTAGTCTTCACATACAAATGCACCCATTCCAAATATTCCAACGTCGGCAAACATGCCACATCACAACTTCTCTATCCGTTACAAGCAGGGCCGTATCGAGTTTGAGGGGGGGGTTCTGTCGATTTGCTGAGCCCCTCCCCCTCCTAGACCGTCCTCAAAGCCAAGCATACCATGCTGTAGGCTGTAGCCCCCTCCAGACTTTCCTCGAAGCCGCAGGCGCAGTGCATACTGTAAGGCGCGCTACTGCTCTCTCTCAGTCGGAGCGTTCCATCCCCTCATAGACTTGTGTGCCACTTACAATGTATATCTGTGGCCACTTCTCAAAATCAATTAGAATGCAAGTCTTAAGCGTAAAATACGTAAAAAATAAGTACAATGCGGATTTACAAACAGTAGAAATAATCAGAAATAATATAAAATATAAATTAACAGATAATATTCCTTAAATTTGCAAGTACTGTGTAAACACTATTATGGGTTGCAGATAAGGTAGCCTACACAAACTGAAATATTACAGAAAATGAATTATATAGGGACCTTACATTACCCCTGATACGATTAAAGTAGGCATAGAAGAAAACTTCAAAAGTAAAATGTAACGAGAACATCACTTTCAATGACCATAGGGATAAACACAGGAAGATTCAAGTGTTTCATAGTTGGTTTATATATATCGAAAATGTAGCTTTAAGTCTAATATATAAAGGAGAGTGTCCTTATGTTTGTGCATGTTGCATACAAATCTACAGTTTTGTTCCAATCTGTATGAAATTTTGTACACTTAAGCTTCAATCTATGAGAACGGTCGCCGTAAGTGTAATAATCACATACAATATATAGTTCACGGGATATGACGTCATAAACAATGAGATGCGCGAAAAACTATTGCATTTTGCGACAAAGCTGCTCATTTTCTCCTAAACCATTGGACCGATTTCAACCAAATTTGGCCGGCCGCGGTGGCCGAGGGGACTGAGGCGCTTCAGTCACTGTCTGCACGGCCACTACGGTCGGGAGTTCGAATCCCCCCTCGGGCATGGATATTTGTGCCGTCCTTAGTTGTAGCTAGTTCATAAGTAGTTTGTAAGTTTAGGGACTGATGACCCCGTAGTTAAGTCCCATAGACTCTACAAACATTTGAACATTTTTTAACCAAATTTGGTACACACTTTCCTTACCGTGAGGTAACAATTGCTACATGGTTAAGAATCACATACGGCACTTGGTTCAAAAGATATTACGTCATAACCAATAGAAATAGCAAAAAATGCCATATAATGCGGCGAGACTTTCGAAATACAATGTATGAGAATGACAGTACTTAGCGACTTGCAACAAACTTTAAACATAATTTCAAACCTTTATTAAACTTTTCTCGCGTGGCAACCATAGTAAAATGATGAAAGGCAAAATGTTTCTCGCTTACTACTTTTGCGCTGTTTATGGAGTAAAACTATGGCTCTCGGTATGACGTTACAATGTACAATTTGAACACCACAAATTGTAGCCGCAGGAAATTTAACAGACAGTATACACACATGTAGTTGAATGTACCTTCTAAATTGTATCACAGTACGACAGGTAGTTCATGAGATATGAGCAGATAAACAGTAACGTTCGTGGAAAACCGTCCCATCAGACAACAAGTTTAATCTATTAATTCTTTACTACTAATTGTGATTGTAATAGATTTTACAGACATTCAGCACTTATACAAATGAATATATACGTGAAAAATTGTACAATTGTACAACATATAATTCAATAAATAAGAGATCATACTAATTTTATATTTCATTTGTATTTTGACTACTATGTTTCTTTGTTTGGATAGTACACTTATAATTTTGTAATTGATGCAGGACAGTCTTATTTCTTATATATTATTCGATAAATATAACATGGTTGTAGAAAGAAAAAGGAGATGGACAGAGAGAGAAAGGATAGGAGAAGTACTAACACAAGGCAGGAATAAATAAATACATACCCGGGCAACGCCGGGTTTTCAGCTAGTAGTATATAAATGCTTAATTTTTTTCTGAATGAAATACACAAGGTAACTGTGCGATATTTTGGAAATTTATTGGTTTACGAACCGGTTTTCGGCCGTTACGCCTTCATCAGGTAAACATTACAAGTTTAAGTTTCAAAGATCTTAACTTGCTAGATATATAACTTTCAAAGGAGACTAGTGTTTTGGTTTATAACTAACCTACAAGTTTAAGTTTCAAAGATCTTAACTTGCTAGAAATATAACTTTCAAAGGAGACTAGTGTTTTGGTTTATAACTAAGATGCGGGAAATCTTACAATTCAAGTTGTGGTGTAAATTCCTGACATTGATATAATATGTGACAGTATAATAGATTATGACGTTATCCTAAGAAATATAAAGTGAAACAATAGAAAATGGCTGAAAAATATTGATCAAAACGTATCTTATCTTAAACAGGTCTAATGTCTAGAAACATGGAAGCGTTGTGAATATACGTTAAATTTTAATTGGTTAAATTAAACTTGACCAATAAATTATCTTAAACAGGCCCAATGTCTGGAACATGGAATCATGTGACACAGTTGAATAAAACATCTGTAAATATATGTAAAAATAATTTTAACTGGTTAAATTAAACGATGGCTTTAGTGAGATAAGTACGAGATTCAGATTAAATATAAGCACAGTTACATAACAAGCAGCTCAGTGGCTGATGACTTGGTTGAGTATTATTACAAAAGAATAAAGCATTATTGGCTATTTTAGTAATAAACGTAGTGATCTTTAGAGGTAATCCACTAGGCAGCATAATTAGCTGTAGTGTTATGTGATAGAACTAGTATGCAGTGCCAATGACTCGCCACTTAAGATACGGTACAATATTGTCAGTCGTAAATCTGATCATATATACAGCGCACATGTGTGTTATATTATAGACATCAATGAGTAGCACTCAAGACCACTGCAGGGATAGTTTGGTGAGAGTCAAATTTTGTCCATCAGGTCTCACTGGCTATGGAGTAATTGATTATAATTATCTATCATGGGCAATGTAGCACACAGGGCTATTAGAGATACATGAAAACATCATACAGTTTGTTCAACAGCTCCGGTGGGCGGAGGATTGAAGGAGTAATTGACAGATAACAGTCATGTGTATCCTTTAGCTAGTATCAGTATAACAACTTACTAATGACATAGTTTTAAGGATATAATCAGTCTATGTGATCATTGGGGGATATAAAGATATTAAAAGGAATAATCAATCTAATACTCTGTCCAAAGGCTCTAGTATGCTGTATTTTGAATGAAGAAACGAAAGATAACAGTTATGTGTTGACATAGAGGTGAGGATATAATCAGTCTTACATTTTGTCCAACAGATCTAGTAAGCTCTGGTATGAATAAACAATTGAACTGTTGAGAGCAGTAATGTGTGTAAATCAATAAGTGAAATAAAATGCAGTAATAACTATTATATAGACTTCATATAGAAGATCGCCTAAATCGTATATTTTACTTCAATACTTTATTATGTGACTAGTTTCGACAAACAAGTTGTCATTTTCAAATGTAAAATTAAAATTATAAATCTGTATAAAAACTCTCAAAGGTACATGCATCTGGTGTCCACATTACAAAAATACTGGTTACTGGTGTGCTGGTTACTGGGGTACCTCAGACATGCTTGGAACATTAACATATGGGTAACATATAACGTAGGATAGTACGACAAATTGTTGTCGAAACTAGTCACATAATAAAGTACTGAAGTAAAATATGCGATCTAGGCGTTCTTCTGTATGAAGTCTATATAACATTTACAGATCGCTCCCCATACCCGACTATGTCGATTGTTGATAATTGGCAGTAATAAATGAGAGTGAATAATTCGTGAAGTAAAAATGAAAACTTAGTTCTGTTCAGTCAGGCCCGGCCGAGTAAACCAGCAGACCCGCTCCGCATTCCGACCATGCGTCGACTGGCTAACGCTGCAGATTCAGCACGACATTGTCCCACCGAGTATTCACGTTCTGCAAGGAGTCCATCGCTCTGTCCACAAGCGAAAGCCGTCGATTCAGCGATCAGGCCATCAACCGACCACCTCACGTGGAAGCACAGGCTGTCAAGCGTGACCAGTCTTACTTCTCGAAGCAACGTGACCAGAAGCCAATAACTTTGTGTATTGCCCTCCAGAGCAACATGACGATCGATCTTTCTGGAAACTGTACAGCCCGATGGACATGGATTCGACTCCAGGGCGAGGACACACTGCTTCCAAGCCCCGCCGCTACCTCTGCTCCTAGCACAGAGCTTTCCAAACTGGGTGTCGCGACATCCTGGGGTATCAAGGAATTTAGACTCTAATCAAAAAAACTTGTCATAAAAAACACAAAATATCGATCTCTTCATTCTACTCTGAAGACTCGCCTGCAACTAATCATCCTTCTTTTCATTCAGTGCACCACAGAACACGTATTAAAGGAATGATCGGTGCGCATTAATTGCGTGCTCAGTCGCTAGGCGGCAGCTGTAGACAGGGTTCATTCAAGCAGCTGCCAGTTCCAGCAAACTGCGCATGCGCAGAGCTGCTGCTGATACTCGATAACATGCGCAGTTTCTTGGAACTCAAAGCTGCTTGAACGAACCTTCACTGTAGTCTGCTTTCCTTCTGAAAAAGCTGCATCTGAGCGTTTTTTAATGGATTTATGAAAGCCACGTCACCCTCGGTAGCGTTTCTTACAATTAAATGTCAATCAATGACACAATGGCTGTAAAAGCCGTCACAGATTGTAAAATCAGTCACAACTGTCCACTGACTAAAGCCATTCAGTAGCGATGTTTAGTATGGAGTATGGCCGGGTGACTAACGGAGAGTAGTGTATTTTAAATGCAGTGATCGTTGGTTCGAAGCCTGGTATGCGTTAATATTTTTTTCTCTCCGTTTCCTGTATGTAACACATTATCGGAGCAGAATGACATTCATATTCTTACTTGTCACAAATATTTATCGATTTTTTCGAATATGTCGGGACTTCCGAAGTCGTGGTGAAGGAAGAACCTAACAATAGAACCTAAATAATAATTGAAACTTCCTGGCAGATTAAAATTGTGTGCCGGAACCGGGACTCGAACCTCGGACCTTTGCCTTTCGCGGGCAGCGCACTACCGACTGTGCTATCCCGACACAAATCACGACGTCGCCATACAACTTTACTTCCGCCAGTACCTCGCCTCCTACTTTCCAAACTTCACAGAAGCTCTCCTGCGAACCAGCGCACACTCCGCTGCAGACTGAAAGTATCATTCTGGAAACATCCCTTAGGCTGTGGCTAAGCCATATCTCCACCATATCCTTTCTTCCAGGGGTGCTAGTCTTGCATGGTTCGCAGGAGAGCTTCTGTGAAGTTTGGAAAGTAGGAGGCGAGGTATTGGCGGAAGTAAAGTTGTGAGGCGGCATCGTGAGTCGTGTCGGGATAGCACAGTCGGTAGTGCGCTTGCCCGTAAAGACAAAGGTCCCAGGTTCGAGTCCCGGGTTCAGGCACACAATTTTAATCTGCCAGGAAGTTTCATATCAGCGCACACTCTGCTGCAGAGTGAAAGTTTCATTCTAAATAATAATTCACCACTTGTCATAAATGTATCCTCTTTATTTCTGAAAATAATATGATAATATTGAACTGAAAGTGAACAGCCACTGTGCTGTGCGCTTGCCCGCGAAAGGCGAAGGTCCCAGGTTCGAGTCCCGGTTCCGGCACACAATTTTAATCTGCCAGGAAGTTTCATATCAGCGCACACTCCGCTGCAGAGTGAAAGTTTCATTCTAAATAATAATTCATTACTTGTCATAAATGTATCCTCTTTATTTCAGAAAATAATGTGATAATATTGAACTGAAAGTGAACAGCCACTGTGCTGTCTAAATCAGAAATCCGAGCAGCTAATCTCCAGATGCCGTTTTCAATCGATCTGGGAAAACCGTATCTGCCCTGACATGTACACACGACAGCGAAAAACGGTTTCCGAAATTAAGTTTCGAAAGGTGGGTCGCATGTAGAAGAAGCAAGTGTTACTGTGTGAGTTAGGCATTGTTGTCTGTGGTGTTACTCTGTTGTACATCTCCATAGTTCCTAATGTTTCCTGTTCTTGTGATGAGTGTACGTAATTGCTGCAGTCAGGATCAACATTAAACATGCCAATGCGTACAAGGATTTGAGTTTCGTTTACGAACTACATTTAAGTGATACTTTTTTTCCGCCCCCCCCCCCCCCCCCCCCCGCTAGAACCATCTAAATTGTACCATATGTTTTATATTAGTGAAAGGGTGTCGCGCAAAACTGTAAGCTATAAAATGGTGTCGCCATGAGGGAAAATTTGGAAAGTACTGTCCTAGCACAACACAACACTTTTTGACTTAGGACGTGGGAAAATCACCCAGCACCGCCACGAGGCAGTTCCGCAGGATTTGCGGCCTGATAACGCACAGTACTAGCGTCGACGGCGAGCGCTGTTCTATTGACCAGCGAGGAGGAGATGCGTCGCCAGTGTAATCAGAGATCATGGCCGACCCTTCGGAACGCCTGCTGCGCGCCTTACCGCCGTCACCCACACTGGCCGAGCCTTCTAGTAAGAGTAAGGTTGATTTAGTTGTTTAATAAATGTGTTTTGTGTAAATGCTGTTTCATTTACACCTCATTCCGAAGCCATATCCCACATCCCACATATTTAGAAGATTCCTTGTAAAATGCTATCCGGACAATAAAATATTAATCTGTAGTTAAATCTAGCCATCCTGACAATAGGGCAATGCATTTACAGTAGTTGTCAAGTGTTCAATATTGAGCAAAGCTGTAGGGTTACCTCATTTAATGACAGAATACCTGTTCATTTGGTTTCAGAAGTGTCTTCCTCCACTTAGAACTCTTCAGAACAGGCAGCACATTGGCTGGTGTAAATTATATAGAAAATACAGACATACGGTTCATGTGACTGCAGTATAGTTTAATAAATGAATAGATTATATAATAGTCGCATCATCAGTACCGAGATAATAATAAAAGTATGCATATAGAGAGCACACATTAGAGGAATTTCGGATTGACAGGAAAACAAGGTCAGTTATCCATCAAGCATTAACAGGAACAACCTCTAAACTCAAATTCATGGGAGAAACATCAGAAGCATTTCACATTCTTACTGGTGTCCGCCAAGGAGATGGACTCTCCCCCCTTTTGTTTAACTTGGTACTGGAGAAAATTGTGAGGACATGGGAAAAAGAAATGAAGGGAATTCAACTTGGAATTAAAAGGAGCAGAGAATCAGGGTAAAGTGTCTGGCTTTCGCGGACGATCTTGCTATTCTAAAAAACAACAGAGACGAAGCGAGACTGGCACTGGAGAAGCTTATGAAATCTCACAGAAAACTGGACTACAAATCTCTTATGATAAGACTCAATACATGGAAAACAAGCCTGCAGATAGTCTCCCCATCACAAATCAGTATGGAAAAGTAGCACAAGTTTCTCACTTCAGATATCTAGGAGACATGATCCAACCATCAGGACTGAAGTCAATAGCCAATCAAGAAATGGTCTCAAGATTACAAAGAGCATATAAGCTAACTTGGAAACATTACAATAAGAAATCTATTTCTGTCCATGCAAAACTAAGGCATTACAACACAGTAGTCCTACCAGAGGCACTCAATGCTGCAGAAACTACAGTGATTGATGGTCATACGAAGATCAGATAGATTGAAAAACAGGAAAGAAAAGTTTTGAGGAAAAAAAATATGGTTAGTGTTTCGGGAAGGAATTTGGATAAGGCGGCCAACTAGAGAGATTTACAAAGACTTGGAAACAATAACGGACACTATCAGAAAGAGAAGGATGAAATTTTATGGACATATCAGCAGGATGAATGAAACCAGGCTCACAAGGCAAATATTTGAGATAGCAAACAAGAGCAAAAATAAGATCAAGTGGATCACTGAAACAGAAGAGGATATTATAGAACTGGGAATCATACAAGACAATATAAACAATAAAGAACAGTTCATGAACAATATAAAGAAACAAAAACTTAAACAAGAACACACGGAGAACAGAACAGGAAAAAAGTGGTCAGAAGAACGCAAGAGAAAATATAGTGAACGCATGAAGAGAATTTGGGAAGAACGCAGGAAGAAGAAGAAGTCATAATAACTCAAGTTCAGTCGCTCTCTTCAAAGGGAATAATCGAAAATAATAATAAATAATAATAGAGCACCCAAGGCTATCCACAATACAGCATTATATATATACCAAGAGTTAATATACAAAACCCAAAAATCCTCTTTGTCACAAGCACAAATTCACAGTATTGAGTAAAGGTACAAGACATTTTCCTAAAAATTACAAATATAATACCAAGTTTACGTTGGCAAAGGTAATTATAAAAATATCACGAACTCTTCTTCAGTCTTGCTAGAATTACAATCTTTAAGCCTCACTATGCAGGCATGAGCCAAATGCAGTGGTAAACTATCGTCATTTATGGCGAAACATCCCATAGAGTACAACCATTTCTTCATTCAAAATTATTGAATACAATAGTGAAACAATATGTGAGTAATATAGCGGTATACATCACAAGTAATCAAGTGATATAATCCTAAGTGCACAAAAAATGTCATCACAGTAAATGTAAGAAACTATGTATATCTAGAAAACAAGTATGATATATACTGTGCGGCACATAGCCCAAGTTAATCACCTGAGAACATCCTAAAGAATATGATAAACCTGAGACAAAAAATTTTAATGCCTAGACGTAAATTACTTACATTTCTCATTACAGTTACCCAAACTAAAAAATAAAAAATGCGAGTTACACAAAAATAGTAGCACCAATATACTGTGTTTGATTAGACAAAAAAGTAAATCATACGAATAAAATTTTCTTATTCTGAATAATGTCATACAAATATGACTACAAATGTTACATAGTCTTTCATAGCATCAGTAAGTAGTAAAGTATTATCTAGTCAGTGTAGATTCAAATTTACAGCTCTCATGGCTGATAATCAGACCCGTTGAAACATAATCATAAGTACATCGTCAGCTTTCAAATTGAAAGTATTCATCTATACAAATACCATATATGATGTGAATTACAGCTGTGCCTTGTAAAGGCTGTTCAAATTCAAATTGTCATCAGTGGACATTGTCTGTGTAAGTCAGTTACCGTATAAAAATGTTGTCTCATACATGAGTATGAAAAGTGCAGAATCATAATGTGGCAGGCATGGTGAAAACAAAGATATGGGTATAGCTCAGATATGCGAAACATGCAGCCGACATGGGAAAAAGGAAACACGCGAAAAACGAAGATATGCGAAAAACACAAATACAGCAAGACAAAGATATTGGGAAAACGCGATTAGGGGAAAACGCAGATATGCGAGAAACGGAATTTGCAAAAAAAAATATAGATGCGGGGGAAACAGGTACGGAAAAATGGAGATGTAGGTTAAGCGCAGATATGAGAAATTGAAGATATGGAAAATTCGGAGAGATTGGAAAATCCCGATCCGGAAACATGCAGATCTGGGTAAAACACATACGTCGGAAAGACGCAGATATGGGAAAAATGTAGGTATAGGGAAAATGCAGATATGACAAACACGCTGTTATAGGTGAAAAACGTGGGAAACAGGCAGATAAGCAAATAAATAAATAAATAAAATTAAAAAAAAAAAAATAAAAACGCACATGTGCGAAAAATACAGATATGGGAAAATCACATATATGCGTTTAAACGAAGATAAGGGGAAAAACACAGGTATAAGACAACCAAAATATGCGAAAAACGCAAATATGTAAAAAAAAAAGCAGATATGCGAAACAGAAAATATTCGAAAAAGATATTAGAAAAATACAGATATGGTTAGAACTCAGATAGGAGAAAAACGCAGAGGTACGAAAAACTCAGATGTGACAAAAAGCAGATGCGTGAAAACAGCAGATTTGTGATAAACGCAGCTTAGAAAACGCAGAAATTGGTAAAACTCAGTTATGATAGAAACGCAGATATGAGGAATAAGCAAATATGCGGCAAACTCAGATATGGAAAAAAAAAAAAAAAAAACGCGAAGATACGGGAAAATGCAGAAATTATATAATGCTGAATAGGTAAAACACAATTATGGGAAAAACGGAGATATGTAGGTACTGGAAAATGCAAATATGATCAAAACGTAGATATGGAACAAAGGCAGATATACGAAAACTCCGATTGGAACAACCAAAGATATGAGAAAAACGTAGATGTGAGAAGCACGCAGAAATGACAAATACTAAGATATGGGGAAAACCCAGATATGATAAAAAAAAACGCAAATATGGGAAAAACGCAGACGTGGGGAAAACGCAGACACTCGATAAACCCAGATTTGTGAAAAACGCAGTCATTGGAAAAACGGAGATATGGGATAACGCAATTATGGGAAAAAACCATTGGAAAAAACGCAGCCATGCGTGAAATTCATAAAACGCAGATATGACAAAAACGTAGATATAGGAAAACGCTGTTGGCCTAGGTGCTGACGATAAATATTTTCGAAGAAACATAACGGTCGAAGTTTTGCATTGGCTATATGTGTGAAGTCAGCTTACGTACAGTAAAAAGTTGATTGAGGTTGACAGAAAGTCCAGACTGGCTAACCAAGAGTGGCATAAGAAGAAATGCAAGACCGTAGAAGAATGTATAACTAGGGAAAGATTACGCATACAGGAAAATAAAACACACATTTGGAGACAAGAAAAGCAACGGTATGATTATCAAGAACTCATATGTAAAACCAGCACTAAGCAAAGAAGGGGAAGTTGAAAGGTGGAAGGAATATAAAAGAGCCTGTAGAAAAGAAATAAACATGAAGGCAGCATTCTATAAATGCAAGACTGATGTAGATGAGATGTGAGATACAATACTGCGACACGAGTTTGAAAGAGCACTATAAGATACGATTGGAAATAAGGTCATTCCAGTAGATGATGTTCTGTCTGAACTGCTATTATCATTAGGAGAGCCAGTTGTGACATTACAGATAAAGGAGGAAGCTGATTGTTTCCACGTGAAAAGCAAGTTTTGGCAAGATTTTGGATTCCCCAGCCGGTCAGCTAACAGTTTGGACCTAGTGAATGGAATACAGGTCGCTGGGAAAACCCTAATCTGCTCGGAAACAGGAAACGGCGATCTTGGATTAGCGAGGGCGGCTATCACAGATTGCAAATGAAATACAATATAGCCACACACATTTTTCTAAAAATCCATATAAGATCAGGGAATGATCACACGGCAAATATAATTATACGAATGGTTTCAGGAGACTTGGGAGAATCAAACGCCGTAATTACAATTTCAAAATCCCTTACAGATAAAACGCCGATAAATTTCAGTACTATGATAATAGTATTATAAGACTTATATTAACAATTGTTGATACATAGTGTTTATCAGCAACAGTTTAAGAAGCAAATTCGCAGCATTGTACCACGCTACCTATCTGCAAAGACACACCACGATATTTCTGATTCTTTCAATAAACTTTGTTTTACTCTCTTATTCTGCTTTTCGTTGGGGTAGTGATATTCTTGTGTTAGAACATAGATTCCATCACAGAAACACGAAACATGAACCCAGAAAAATGCACTATATTTATATATGTATTTTATTATATTTAATATTATTCATGGTAACGTTCGTTTTATGTTGTAGACTGCCTTTTGCATATTTCAAGGCCGAATAAAAATAGTGGATTTGCAGCAAATAATTTATGCATAAACAATTATATGTATTTGTGGGAAGAACTGAATAGATTTACAGAAAAAGACATCATAAATTAATTATTAATTGTGTAACTATATTTCGATGGCGGCAGTATATTTGAACAGTGAGACGTCACACTTAATAGCTACCTGAGCAATTAGCTTCACCCTCAACTGATTTTAGTATTATAAATTAATAAAATGCAGCAACCAGTTGCTTGAGATTATTTACTTTTGACGACCGGTTTCGGGCGCTTGAGTGCGCTTCTCCTGGTCTCTATACAGACAAATAAGTATTGTTAAATATATATTATGTGTTAAATATGAACAATTTATGTAGGGGGATGGTCAAAGCATTTATTTATGTGAAGCATTTATTTATTTTTGAAGGGAAATGGTATTTTAAAAATGGGGCGTTAGCATGAGCGGAAGGATATAATTTTGGGAGCAGGTAGACCACGCTTTCGAACGCTTGGGAGAGAACTCGTAACTTTGACGCGGTGGTGAAAGGTTGTGACACTGGGCGGTCTGAAGCCGCGTTACGAAGTTGTGATTTGAAGAGATAGGTATGTGTGAACTTAGAATATTTACGGGACTGTGACTGCGGAACTTAGTCTCATGTGATACTTACTGTGGCTTTCATGAACAATAGTTGGTGAAATATTCAGTTATTTACCGATGTATGAACTAGGACCACCTCCGCAATTTCATGTCCAAAAAGGGTAATAAACTCCATTTATAAAAAAATTACTTCTTGAATGACTCTCTTCTAAACATTATCTTAGACTCCATTTTGTTGGTTATTCAGAGCTTTAATTTGTTTAAATAAATATAGTTTTTGCGTCATCATCTGCAGTTTGATAAACTGGCTAAACTATATATTAATTATTGATCTTGTTTAAACAGTCTGAGTAGCTGTTTAGGGCATAGACGATGACATACATGACTCACCCCTATGAACAGAGACAACTAGCCATACACGTTTTACTACCCTGAGTTATGTATTGCCCAATTCTTATTCGTGAATACCTATAGGAATGGTCGCACAGTCATGAAAAAATTGTTCCATCTGGTATTCCAGATGTAGACAGGAGAAATATCCTCAGACTTCAAGAAGAATGTAGTGATTCCAGTTCCTAAAAGAAGCAAGTGCAGATAAATATGAAAAATTCCGAAAACTATCTGTTTAATAAGTCATGGTTGCAAAATACTAACATGAATTAGTTACAAACGTAAAGAAAAGCTGGTGAAATACGACGTTGGGGAAGATGAGTTTTGATTTAGGAGAAATGTAGGCACACGCGAAGCGATACATTAACACTTATCTTACAAGATTGGTTAAGGAAAGGGAAATTTACATTTTTTGCATTTGTGTATCTGGAGAAAGCTGTTGATAATGTTGACTGTAATACACATTTTCAGATTCTGAATGTATCAGTGGGTAAAATATAGGGAGCCAAGAGTTATATTCAACCAGACAGCAAGTACTAGAGTCGTAGGACATGAAAGGGTCGCAGTGTTGCTCAATCTGTACATTGAGTAAGCTGTGGAGGAATGCAAGGAGAAATTTGGAGAGGTAATTAAAGTTCAGAGAGAGGGAATAAAGACCTTTCGGTATGCTGATGACATAGTAAGTCTTTCAGACACAGCAACGGACCCGGACGAGCAATTAAATGGAATGGACAGTGAATCGAAAGGAAGTTATAAATGAACATTAACAAGAGATCAAAATTACTAAAAATTTCCGGGTTGTTATGCCGTGGTCTAGTGGATTTATTATTAAAACCCAACGTTTCGTCCCCCACTGCGAAGGACATTCTCAAGGGGGATCGTGGCACTTTGGAATGTCCGATTCACACCCTGGCTCGCTACTGAATCCACTAGACCACGGCATAACAGGTCGGAAATTTTTAGTAATTTTGACCATTCCGACCGTGAAAGTTAACATTCTGAGGTAAGATCGTGGGACACATTCGCAGACATCAAAGAAATGTCAACTTAGTATTAGAAGGAGGTGTGTGGGGTAAAAGTGGTAGAGTGACCGAGGGATGAATACAGTAAACAGTTTCAAAAGAGGCTTGCACAGAGCATGCTATCGTGGAGGGCTGCATCAAACAGGTCTGCGCAATGAAGACCACAACAACAACAGTTGATTGGTAACATGGAGCTATAAAACGGGGGAGATGACGTGACGTCACAAAATTGAATACAACGTGCGCCATCTTAGATGACCCAAAAAACTAGCAGACTATTGTAAATGCGACATAAAGTCGTTGAGGAGGCAGACGACCACGATGAAATGATTAGGTAGTACTGCTGTGAAGCTGGTTAGGTCGAAAACTCTTTATTATAGGTAGCACACTTCATGTATAGCGTGCCCTAAAAATGGCGCGTTTCTGCTTTACCATAATCAGATTAGCATCTCTTCCGTGCCATGTGCACACGTGAACAGATGTAAGAAGTTGTTTGATACACATACAAAAGCAGACTACAATTGTTTGTGATTGCTTTTTTTTCTTAGTTTCTGACAGGCGCACATAATAGCTGTTTCAGTACTAAATATTACAGTGCTTATATGAGTAGCATACATTCAGGGAAGGCAATTTGGATTCTGGTCCAGAAGGCGTTTTGACCCAGTAATACGACACATATGGCCTCTTTAATGTGACTGGATTCTTTGGTCATACATTACGAAAAACTAAGTATGGAAGTGCGACATGTGATTTATATATATATATATATATATATATATATATATATATATATATATATATATATATATATATAAGAGGTAAAATTTTACTTACGGGAGTGTTGGCGTAGTGTGCTCATGTTGGCAACGACGTTTCAATGTTCTCTGAGAACTGCATCACGTGAAATAAATAATTAATACAGTTCCTGTTCTATGGGTAAATGGTTCTTGTGTGTACCCCTGTCAGGTCAGTAAATGAATTACCCTTGTAAAGCGAACATTCAGTTGCCAACATTAGCATACTACTCTGTCGGTGCGACAACTAAAATCTAAAGAAGATTTAGCACTCTAGAGCTTTGAATATTTAGTCGTAGTTGTTTGATAAAAAACGACTGCTTGTGTTGTTTGTAGTTTTACTAATCGTTAGGACAGAAGTCTATGGTTGAAATAATCACGTTGCATTTACAAGTGGAAAAGACATTCACAAATTATGATTAGCCTAATTGTCTCTCTACTCATTACACATATTTCTGCGCTACAATAGAAAATGTAGTTAAGTATTTTGGAAACGTGAGCACTAAAACATTTTGCAAATGAACAAATATGTGACACTGTAACAAAAATGCATCATTACCAGTAAGCATACAAGCACTATTTTGGTAGTTATAGGTTCATGAGCTATCAATGCTGATTCAATATAATAGAAAAGAAAATGCGAATCACCCTTTACATAATATATACTGCTCTCCTTGGGTAAAAAATGTATATTAAAAATAGTCACATCAAGAAAACCATATGTATCACATTACTGAATCAAATACGCATTCTACGGACTGATGACCACGCAGTTTGGTCCGATAGATTTACAAGCATTTGAACATTTGAAATACGCATTCAAGAGTAGAAAAACGTTTGACATTGTTTTCATGACATGTATTATTCACGCAAGCACAGTATATTTAAAACACCTGTTGCCTGTAAAAGACAGAAATTTCAAGAACGAAAAGAAATCGTTAACTGTTGTCTGTTATTAGCCGCATAAACAGAGTTGACATGTTGACACTCAAAGCTCCCATCAGCCACCGTGCCTTGGGTCTACCAAGATGGCGGTAAGCCCTGCCCACTGGCTTCAAAACAACTTACGGCTAAAGTCTGTAGTGCCATCTTCCCTTCTACATCCTTGATAGGTAGTGTAATAGCAAAATAGATATCAAAATTTGTCTTAAGTGTTCAAATGCAACACATTTCTTATACTTCACTCTTTTAATTATCGCGGAAGAAGGTAAAATTGACGGGAATTAATGACTAAATTAATAATTTATGAATAAAGAACAGTCTAGAATCCAATAATTTAATTCATTCAACTAATTTCAGGCTTATTTAGACCATCTTCAGGAATTTTGACTCCATCGATGTTGTGGAGGTCCCAGCTACCTGCCAGCTCCACAACATCGATGGAGTCAAAATTTCTGAAGATGGTCTAAATAAGACTGAAACTAGTTGAATGAAATAAATTATTGCTTTCTAGACTGTTCTTTATTCATAAATTTAAATAAGAGTGCTGTTGACCTAAACATATTGAAACGAAAATGTTTCCAAAAATATGTAAATTAATAATCATTTAAAATTTTATTTAAAGTAGCTGTAGCCACCAAATGCGCTCAAAAGGCATTTTTAAAATAGACACCGTTAATTAATCGATCGTACATTGAAATACTTCATCACTGATATACAATTAAAACTGACAACTTATCAGATATTCCATAAAGTTTCGGGATTGCAGCCGGGTTTCGTCGACTTCTTGCCACGATATTTCGGCTGACAACCGTTCAGACATCTTCAGGTGAGTGCGTTCCACTGGAGATTGTTACTTCCCGACGACGCCTTTATAGCAAAAATTGGCGCGTAGGCGCAAGCGCATTAGTGGCCGTCACAAGCGAGCCCTCTTTCGAATTTACAGCCCTCTGTGAAAAACAGTTGACAAGCGGCGCGCGGGTGTCTGCGCGAAGTTGAAACTGCTTGTCCTCCATCTATCGGAACGCGTCAGTACTGCATAAGGTGGAAAACAGTACGTGTCCGCACTCTGTTTGAATGCGCTCTCAGTACATTGCTTGTCAGGTGTATAAAATTTTTAATTGTCGCTAGAAGCGTCGTCCTGGATAGAATGTTTCCTCTGAGATGATATTAAAGAAATCACTTGGCGGGTACCCAGCTGTCTTAGTCTTCATTGCACCTTCCTCACCAAAAATTACGGCGTCCGAACATACTCGCGCTCCTTTAACATAACACATGCTGAATTTTTTCACGCAGTCTTTCATCATAAGGAATGTTTCATGAACATCTCACATCAACCCTGTCTAGATATGTCTGTCTCCCATTGTCTCATTTTCCTCCTGTTAGCTCTTCTGTCTGTGCCACCGCTTTCATCCCTTTCTATCCATTTGACTGCCTTCTTCTGCCATTGTCTATGTCACATAATTTTTCTCTTACGTTGCTACTGCCTCTTTCTTCTCACAGTCTGTTTTTTCCTTTATTGTATTTTAAAACCAGTGCAGTTACAATCCAGGAGGAACATTGAAGAAGGAGGATGGGGAGTATACAAAGACAGCACATGAAACGCTGGAACTGCTCCTCAAAACTCACTTTCCTCAATATACTCTGGTGGATAACTCAGACCAGAATGCGATTCCTGAGAGACAACGGTTCTCATCAATTCTCAAAGAGAACTGGGATTTGGCCAAGGAGTGGGTCAATTTCAGTAAGGTCCGATGGGCGGTGGGAACATTTCAACCGTTCAAGTCACCTGGCCCGGATGGAATCCATCCAGCTCTCCTGCAACAAGCGGGAGAAAATCTTATTAGATTCCTATGCAGGTTATTCAGGGTTAGCCTAGCAGCAGGAATCATTCCAAATGCCTGGAGGGCAGTGAAGGTTGTCTTCATTCCAAAACGAGGGAGAATTGATCATACCAAGGTTAAGGATATGAGACCAATGAGCCTGTCGTCCTTCATTCTTAAGACATTGGAAAAGCAGGATAACGTGCATGTCGGAGAAAGGAGGAAGTAGGGCCCCTCTACATTCAAACCAACATACATATCAGCCAGGTAAATCAAGTGAGACAGCTCTCCACAAACTCGTTGGGAAGGTGGAGAAAGCACTACACTTTCAGGAAGTAGCCCTCTGTATCTTCCTGGACATCGAGGGGGCTTTTAGCAACACGACCTTCGATTCCATGGTTAGGGCAGCAGAGGTGCATGACCTAGGGACCATTATATGTAGGTGGACTAGAGCAATGCTCAGTGGAAGAAAGGTAGAGGCTACCATGACGAATGAAATAATGGTAATCAACACCAGTAGGGGTTGCCCGCAAGGAGGAGTTCTTTTCCCTTTATTGTGGAATCTAGTGGTGAATGATCTCATTGGAGAATTAAACTCTAGGCAGTACTTTTGCCAAGGATACGCAGATGATCTTGTCATAGTAATAATTGGCAAATTTGCTAACACAGTTAAGAATATGGCACAAGGTGCTTTGGACATTGTGCAATACTGCTGCAGAAAACAGGATCTGGGGATTAGTCCTAAGAAGACTGTTGTTGTACCATTCACAAAGAAGCATATCCAACATTCAAGTTGGAATCTAAAGCTTATCAACAAAGCGCTACCTGTGACGGGGACAGTGAAATATCCAGGGATTACCTTAGAAGAGAAACTGACAAGGACCCCTCACATTAGGAATATTTGCTACAAGGCAAAAGGTACTTTGGTAAGTTCCAGGAGAGCTTGTGGCAAAAATCGGGGCCTGAGCCCCAAGGGTATGCACTGGATATACACCACGGTGATTAGACCCAGGATCACCTATGGGACGGTCGTGTGGTGGAAGAAGGTAGAACAGCAGGTTGCTGCTAAGGAGCTTGGTAAGGTGCAGAGATTAGCCTGCTTAGCCATAACAGGCGGAATTAGCAGCACACCAACTGCTGGGATGGAAACCATGTTGTACATGCCCCCATTACACCTTTGGGTCAAGATGGAGGCAGCGGCTGGTGCATACAGACTCTGGCAAAAATTGGAACTCTTTGGGATATCCAGAGTCATACACTAAAATAGTGAGTGAGGTAAATATAGGAAAGGTTGGGGAAATGTCAGCCGACTATATTATAACTCCATACTGCTTCAACAAGCCTTTCAATACAATTGGAAGTAGGGAGCAGTGGGAGGAGATAGTTCGACATCGTACGGGGGATATTGTCTGGTTCACTGACGGGTCAAAATCGGACCAAGGCGTTGGGGCAGGGGAATACGGGGTGCAGCCAAGACTGAAGGGCGTCATCTCTCTAGGGAAACTGGCCTCAGTATTCCAGGCCGAAATCACTGCCATCAGGGAGTGTGTGGAGAAGAATTTGCGTAGGTGCTACAAAGACTATAGCATCTATATCTATTCAGACAGCCAGCCAGCCCTGAGATCACTGGCAGGTCCTGCAACAAGGTCTAAAATTGTTGCAGAATGTCACAGGGTTCTGGTGGAGCTAGGGGAAAGCAATAGAGTAAACCTATTGTGGGTCCCTGGCCACTCGGGGATCAGTGGCAACGAGCCGGCCGCGGTGGCTGAGGGGACTGAGGCGCTCCAGTCACTCGGGGCCTGAGCCCCAAGGGTATGCACTGGATATACACCACGGTGATTAGACCCAGGATGACCCCATAGTTAAGTCCCATAAGCTTAACAAACATTTGATCATCAGTGGCAACCAACATGCCGAAAGATTAGCTAGGATGGGGGCAGAGACTCCATTTATTGGGCCGGAACCTGTCCTGACAATCACCAAGGCAATGATCAAATTGGAGCTACGTAACTGTCTCAGAAAAGAGCACGTAGAATGTTGGACCAAAGTCTGTCAACAAAAACATGGCAAGGTAATGATGCCAAAGCCATGTTTTAAAATAAGCTCTGCAATCCTGGGCCTGAACAGGAGAGAGATTAGACTCATGGTTAGATTGCTGACAGGCCATGGGAATTTCAAAAAACACCTACATACAATGGGAATAACAGAAGAGGACCCTAAATGTAGGATCTCTGATGATGGCGATGAAACTGCATAACATCTAATCTTCGAATGCATTGCATTGGAGAGTAAAAGGAACAGAATATTTGGGACAACCAGACCCGAAGAAATTTTGTCTAACAAAGAACTGGTAAAGGGACACCTTGCACTGTTCAAGGGCATTTTTTGGCTTTACTAGATATACAGGGAGCGATACTGCACAATAAACTTTCTTTCGGTGCGGGCAGTGGCGGGTTGGACCAAGACTATTTTGGCTTCCCTGAGAAAATCAAATCAAATCACCGCCCACAAACAAGCGTCGCATTGTGTGTGTTATAATATTGTTTCTCCGTATACTCGCCGTCCAGTGTTGCTGTCATACTATATGTTTTTAGTGTCGGGTGGCTCCTCGTTTTAACAGGCTAAATGTGGTTTTAATTCACGTGTCATATTGTCTGAACTTCAAACTGTCGCCTTGTCTATGTCTACGTTCACCATTATTTTATCTCCTGTTCAATTTAAATGTCTTTTTGTCTATGTATTCCTTCTCTCGGCTGAAGAGCAGCCTATCGAGCTGCTGCCAGCCTTCTGGCATTGTAACTGCGCTGGTTTTAAAATAAAATAAAGAAAAAAGAAGACGGTAGAAACAGAGAGCAGACTGTGAAAAGAAAGAGGCAGTAGCAATGTAAGAGAAAAAATTTGCGACATACACAATGGCAGAAGAAGGCAGTCAAATGGACAGAAATGGATGAAGGCGGTGGCAGTCAGTCGCACAGACAGAAGAACTAACAGGAGGAAAACGAGACAATGGGAGACAGACATATCTACACAGTGGTAGTGAAACGGAGATGTTCATGAAACATTCCTTATGATGAAAGACTGCGTGAAAAAATTCAGCATGTTTTATGTTAAAGGAGCGCGAGTATGTTCGGACGCCGTAATTTTTTGTGAGGAAGGCGCAATGTGGACTAAGAAAGCTTGTCACCCACTTTTCTGTCAGTGTTGTTTAATATGGACGTATTTGTCATCTCGTAAAATTGGGTGTACTGCCGGTGGTCCGCGTCTTCCCAACACGATATTTCGACGTCGTAACTCAACGTCTTCATCAGATGTTCCCTCAGGGAACACCTGATGAAGACGCCGTGTTACGACGTCGAAATATCGTGTTGGGAAGACGCGGACCACCGGCAGTACACCCGATTTTACGAGATGACAATTAATCGCCGGGAAAGTCTTAGAAATTATATGGACGTATTTGCCTATTTTGTGCTCTGATATGATCACATTTTAGGTGGTTATAAGTAGGAATGCCTTTCTCGCAAGCAGTATGAGCTCCTAAAATTTTCCCTTGTAAACACTTTTAATACAGTTTGAGTTAATATCATTGAAATTAAACCATACGCCAAATGCTTTCACAACGTGCCGTGACAGAACGCGAATGATGTTATGGTGTCATACACGTTAAACGTTCCGTGGAATATTCTATTCTCATACTGAAATACAAAAGAGACTGTCCAACTCCATTCTCTGCAACCCTAACTGCAGAGTTGGTATGAAGGAAATACGTTCCTATATTCCGCGAATAAAAAACGCCTTATCTGATTACATGTATATATGAGAATATATAACTCTGGTCTATGAGCGTAGAATTTCAGTGTGCCTGTCAAGAATGTTAGAGTACAGGGAGACGCCCTTACACTGAAAAAATGAAGGCTGCCTCCGCCATACTGCAAAGTTTTGAAGAAATGTTCGTATTTAGAGCGGATGTTTAAAGTCACTTAAAACAGGAATTAAACGTTCGACGATTTTGCTCATATGTACAACGTGTTAAAAAGTGCGATTTAGACGTTAAAAATTAAAGTTTTCAAATACATTACGTTGAGTATTTATTACTATTTATTACTATTTATTCAAGTAAGTATATTGTTTGAAAGTACCTACTTTGCACTGACTGTCAGTTAAATGAATTTAACAGTAAGAGGGTCGACTTAAAGCATAGCTTTAACGGAAAAATAGCATTCTAAAACTGACCAAGATGGCGTACATGCTTCAACTGAGTTATGTGCTCGGCATAGATACTACCATCTCCCTTCATGCTACCCTCCTTGGAGCCTGTACATTCAAGTGGTTGACACACGATTTTGCATTGCCCAACATCTGTGAATTTTGACCGGCCGCGGTGGCCGAGGTGACTGAGGCGCTCCACTCACGGTCAGCACGGCCACTATGGTCGGGGGTTCGAATCCCCCCCTCGGGCATGGATATTTGTGCCGTCCTAGTTCGTAAGTAGTTCATAAGTAGTTTGTAAGATTAGGGACTGATGACCCCGTAGTTAAGTCCCTTAAGCTTAACAAACATTTGAACATCTTTTTGTGAATTTGGCAAATAGATTCCCATCAGTTTTGCGTGAAAAAAATTGCTTCTTTTTCAAATTTGCTTTGAACTTAATATGTAAGTAATAGGCTGATATGGGAATCGAATCAAAACTTTTTTTTTTTCCTTTCATATTCTAGGAACCGTTAGAGCACCCGTATTTGAATTGGTTAAGAAATGAAATATGAAAATCTACAGCCGGAACGCTCAGATAACTGTATTTCAACATAAAAGTAGTACACAATTCACTGGATACAGTATGCAATCACGCGATTGCCTAATGTCAACCTCACACGATTCCCGGGCAGTCGTTGCCAACATCATTACGCGAAGCCGCCGAGACAGTAAGTGAAATGTAACCCTTCTAACCAGTTTGCACTAAGACTTTCAATACACATTCTCGAACATAAAACACTGCCTGTAATTCATATAGGTGCATACAACTTTCACAAGGCTCAGTCGTAAACTGAAGGCAGCTTCCGTCCACTAACTACCATACTACTCTCCCTTAATGAGTAAGGTACAGGGTACAGCCGTCAACGATATGGCTTGGTGTAGTTTACGATGTATTGATTTGATTTTCTATGTGATTACGTGGTTCCATGACATTAATTCAATATCTCTAGTCATTTCCTTTATTTTTTAATTTATTTTTTATTTTATTTTTTGTTTTTTTGTTTTAGAATCGACTGATTTTGTCTTACGTTACATTTACACTGAAAGTATGAACTTTTTAACAGCAAAACTTTGATAATTGTGATAAATATTACCGTATTTGCTGGCATATAAGACGCACCGGCGTATAAGACGCACCCCACTCTTAATATATATATATATATATATATATATATATATATATATATTAGTAAAAAATTAAATAACACCTAGTACATCTTTGCAGTATAATTATGATACATTTGTTCACGTACATAAAATATCTAAAGCAGTACCTTCAAGCAGTGTTCGTAAACTTTACACAGTCAAGTTTCTTGACAATTTGCGCTTACTCAAACGGATATTTCGCCTATCGCTGTTTACAGTGTCCGACGATTATATGGAGCGATGGTTGACGAGAACGTCGTAAAGGCTTACGTCATTGACACCTAGGTGGCTCTGCTTACGATTGCTCCTATCAGACACTGCGCCGAACATGAGTTCACGAACTTCGCGCGACGATTAGTGGGTTCGCAAGTGAAAAATGACGCGTTTTGAAAATTTATTGTGAAGCGCAAATATTTATGTAAGTATTTTTGTGATCTTCCATAAACTGTGAGAATGAAGGGTGGTTTCCGTCTGTGTATTGGTCGGCGAAGTGTATGTTGATGAAATATGAAGGGATTAATAACACTGCATATTTGTCATGAACATGTGCGGTAACTTGGAACCTTCAGATCTGGGTAATGAACAGTATTATCGGAAAACGTTCAAGGCTTTCCGGAATCATATTAGAACGCATCGTACAAATTTCGACGATGTACCATGAATAGAAGTGGAGATACCAAAATACAAATACCAAAATACACATTTCCAAAAACGGGAAACAAATGTTCAAAATTTTCAAATGTTTGTATAGATTATGGGACTTAACTACGGGGCCATCAGTCCCTAAACTTCCAAACTACTTATGAACTAACTAATACTAAGGACGGCACAAATATCCATGCCCGAGGGGGGAATCGAACCCCCGACCATAGTGGCCGTGCAGACCGTGACTGGAGCGCCTCAGTCCCCTCGGCCACCGCGACCGGCCGGGAAACGGATTTTCCTGATAAACACCTCAACAACATACACATAATATTTTAATCATTTACATCACAATCAGAAATAGCGTTTTCGAACGTATTACTGTCGCATGCTATCATTCACGGACCGATATCTCAAGAACCACGTAAGATGTCATTCTGCTCTAAACTTTAAATTAATTTTCGATACGTTATCTACATTCCATATGCAGCGAAGTGTAACCTAAAATCAACCATACGAGAAGTCTACGGGATGTGTTTTTACCTCTGCAAACTCTTTAAAATATGATGCAACAGTTCACTAAACTGGATGATGCATATTAACTGTAAAGAAAACGAAAACAAAAATCAACCCTTTATCGACCGAAGATTTCAATCTTTAAGCTGTACGAAAATCAATTGTTTTCGCCGAGTAGCTTTTTTCAAATCGCATGGTAAGTTTCAGAGCTGTCCGAACGCGGACTTTCAGCACAATACGCACTTTTCCTATCAAAATATCGCGGTTTTTCGGCCGTATCTTGCTAACGGACTAAGATTTACGAAAACTGGAAAATGCCGTTTATAGATAAATATCTACAGGATGTATTGTAAATATTTGAACAATTTTATATGGTTAGTTATTTAGATATTTGAGATTCACGGTGCTAAAATGGCTAGAAATCGGGTTTTTTGATTTTGTGCAAAACTATGTTAAGTTTCAACCCCTGGATCTCGGTAAAGGATAACGATATCAACAAAATTTAAAAACGGCCTCGAGAATATCATCATAAGAACATACGGTAAAAATTTCGAAGATTTGAAATGAATAGAATGTATCGAAGTTGCAATCCCCACAAATCGTTTTGTTATACCCAAAAGTCTTGGTATTTTTAGATTTTCTCAAGAACCGTCCATGAAGGAATGGTGCTTGTGTAAGCCGTAAGCCGTTTAAGGCCCACCATAGACTACACGTCATGTACAAAAGCCAACAGATTTGCTCAATCTGGATGGGCTTCAGGAAGTGTGTAACTTTGAAAATTTTGACTACGTAGGGTATGATGGCTGTAGTGTACCAATTATCCTAATATACACACAAATGATCACTAGGCCAAGATCTATCCATAATACTTTACCCCTTCATTCTGAGATGAACAGAACCTGAGATATGGGCCCCTAAGGAATCACCAATTCGCACGCGTCTTTTAGGAACATATTAATACCGCGCACTGTCGTGCGCGGTATGATTAGTTCATGAAGATAAGTATTAATTATAAAAATAATGAATTTATTATATCTGTACTTGTGTAGATAAAGAGTTTTTCTTTTGCAGATAAATATTAATTTAAGGTTACAGCAGTTTCCATAGAAACATATCACTGTTTAATGATTTTCTTGAAGGCTATTCGAATTTTTTATTTCCTTTGACAATATTATGCGACAGTTCTCATTTCTCTTTACCATTTAGTAAAGTGATGATGTTGTATTAGTGTGCAAACTATTACACTGTTATATCTCTTTGCAGATACATTACGTAATAGTTCCCTTTTACAGTTACCAACTGGTTGATGCACTCCGATTTGTCCTATTAGTATGATTGAGAATAAGCACATTGATTTGAGTGGACTATTACTCATTACGTAGTACTTTTCGTTGAGGGTAGAAGAATAACTTATTTCTGAAAGTAATACAAAGTCTTTCCCCTCTACCCTATTACTAAATATTATGGAAATGAAGCTCTTAATTTTATGATACGGTTAGGTTTCGACTGTCACGATCATCACGACTACTGCTGTTGTAGTTATGGAATGCAACAAAACTGCTGTTACCGATTTTATACAGGCGTACAGCTAAGGGCCAGCCCTTTTTTATGTTGGAAATAGCCTGTACGATAATAAGACACGTCACAGAAGACAGTCACAGAAAGTCGTAATTATTTGTTAACAAAGCTTGGAGTTACAGTTGCATCGGGTTTCTTTGTTACATCATGTCATAAAGGGAAAAAATTAGATATAATTCAGTGATTCATTTGGATCCTCAGGCAATAATTTTCACATTATCATGCTGTATGCGTCGCAGTTTCTTCTTCTCTTTTCTGAAGCCACTGTTGCATCCAGTATGTGTTTTATTATTCGGCTATGTATCCGCCTTCTGGAAACGCAGCCGTCACAATGGCTACGTTCACCGGTATTGAATTCATTTCCAGAAAGTGTACTACTGGTGTACAATCCTGCAAAACAACAATAAACGAGATTCACGAATCATTCGTTTGTAGCGTTTACTCTTTGTTTGCGTTCATCGTCTAAACACGCGGCCGCAATATTTTGCCTGGGTTTATAGTTCGGGACAAGTACGATAAGAGCGCTTCATTTGACTGTCTTCTATGGGGCCTGTATAGGGAGAGAGTGGCCAACCTGCCGGTGGCCGCCATGTTTTTACCAGACTGCGCGTGGGACATGAGCTTACATAGAGACTCAGGCATAAATGCAGCCACTTAACGTCTGAAATATGCCATCACTTCCACCCATAATACCGAAGCACATCTTCTAGCTTACTAATCAGTATGTGGTTAAAGAAATGCCATTCATCTATTTTCATACAGGCCTAATAAATATGTAAGCAAATAAGTCTCGTGAAACAGTTTCTATGACCGTCGAATGTTAATACCATATTTTAGCTAGTGACTGCGCAGCCGTTATCGTCGAAGGCTCGAGTCCTCTGTCGGGCACGGTTATGTGTGTTGTCCTTAGTGTTTTTAGTTTAAGTAGTTTGCAAGCCTAATGACTGATGAGTATAGCATTATTACTATTATTATTATTATTATTATTATTATTATTTATGGGACTTAACTACGGGGTCATCAGTCCCTAAACTTACGAACTACTTATCAACTAGCTTATCCCAAGGACGGCACAAATATCCATGCCCGAGCGGAGGATTCGAACCCCCGACCGTAGTGGACGTGCAGACCGTGACAGCGCCTCAGTCCCCTCGGCCACCGCAGCCGGCTGAGTATAGCAGTTTGGCCCAATACATTTACAAACATTTGCATATTCGCTATCATTGTAGAATTCCTGTTAAGCATTTGAAGGATTGGTGGTTACAATCTTTTCATTCTTTCATTTTTTGCCAAATACCCAACATTTACATGTAAAATTTATCAATATGTGTAATTAACAGATACGTAACCATAATTTTTACCTAAAATTTACGTCTTTTTCTTTATTATTAATTTTCCATATTAAAAAAAAAGTTGTAAATAACGACTGCGTCATTTAAAATAACAACCCAACCTAGATTTTTGGGGCAACTCTGAAAAAAGTGTTCATTGGTATATACCACATGCCAGGAAACAATTTAGACTACATTGATCACTTCGTAAAAATGCTGCATTCTCAAAGTCGCCATTTTTCCCGATGTAAAAGTGCAAAGCAAACTTCGTTTGGATTCATGTAGATGTTTTCTTTTATCGCGAAGTATTGAGGAAAACTCCACATACCGTGTCATTGCACCGAAGAATGGAGAGGACAACTGGTGATAAACAATTAACTGAGGTTTTGTACCCTCGTGTCACGTGTCCTTATTGGATCGGCTAGGTGCAGTATATGAGTTACTTTTTTTTTCGAAAGTAAAAAATAATAGTTTTCTATGGCATGTTTGGAACTACAGATGATGACGATGATCGTGTGGCATTTACGGTCACTAGACCCCATCAGTGGTCGTACTCAGCCTGCCTGTTGCAAGTTTTTTTTTTTTTTTTTTTTTTTTTTTTTTTTTTTTTTTTTTTTTCCTCCGAGCCCACAGAGTCAAGCCCGGTCCCCCTTCTAGTCAAAGATTAGGGAGATGTGGCTGCAAAAATTATTACCCAAATACAAAAACTTTGAGCTTATAGGAAATTTAATTTGAAATAGAGTTTCTGTTTAATGAAATTCGAACTGAGATAGCTAAATTTTCCACAAAAATTCGCAAAATTAGAAATAAGGGTTTCTTCTTAAATAAATGAAAAGCTAGTAATAGAAGGTGATAGAAGGGTTTTTTATTAACTGGTGTGCATTGTTGAGAGTATGTAGAATCCAAGTTTTCTACCTTCGAAAACCCTCCGGACAACTTTTTGTGGCAAAAAAAAAAAAAAAAAAAAAAAAAAAAAAAAAAAAAAAAAAAAAAGTGTAATTCTGACACTTTCTACAGATTTTCGCCTATCACCTACTGAAGATATTATCCTTACCAAAGAAACGAGCATTTTTCGTCGAATGACCTACTCAAATGTTAAAATCTGTACAGCCATTTAGCAGCAACCAATTTTCAAAGTATGGTCATTATTACAGTCTCATTCGGGAGGACGGTGGTTCAAATCCACCTCCGGCTATCCAGATTTAGGTTTTCCGTGATTTCTCTAAATCAGCCGGGATGGTCCTTTCGAAGGGCACGGCCGATTTCCTCCTCCTGTCCTTCCCCAAAAATCCTAGTGTAAGCATCGTCTCTAATGACCACGCAGCCGACGTGACGTTAAACCCTAAGCTTCAGCTTCCTTTCTCCTTCCCTTTATTACTAACTTGGCTAATATGCCGTCTACAACCTCTGTAACTCCAATACGGCTACTCCAAATGAAAAATATCTAGTTATGAAAATTCAAAATCATGAAATTTCATCAAATAGGATCTCTGTTTTAAATAAATTTAATTTCCTATAAGCTAATATTTTGTTTTTGTTTTCAGGTAACAATTCTTGCAAATTTAACATTACGCCGTCACAGAATGCTTGGACTACCTTACCCGTTTCCCTTCCACGACGGTGACTTGCCCACTCGCCCGCTATAGCTCAAGGCCCTACGAGCTTACATGCTTCATTTTACCAAACTGTTAGCAGTACTCAAAACAGTGCAACATATCCAAGAAATTTTTTATTGTTAGTATTAGTATTCAGTATTAAGCTCCATGAAGCACAACGATATAAAATATTAATTACGTCCAATAGAATTTTTCTAAGAAAGATATTTATCTCGGCTGCAGTAAGTCCTAGAGCAAGACTGTTGGTTTTAAAATGTCTGCCATAATGTCGGCAATATATTTCTTTAACAGTTCCTTTCTAGACATAAAAACAGAAATAGTCAATTGAAGAAAACAGGCCCTAAATGTGCTAGTTTTCCAAAGTCATTCTTTGATAATCATAAGTAAAAAATTCTAAAACATTATTTAAAAGCATGATATTACAACACCTCATGAAGAATACAGACCGAAAACCATTAATCTACGGTTGATTCCCTGAGCAACTCTAGAAAATTTTCTCGATGGCCTTCTTTTTTTTTTTTTTTAATAGATTTGGAATCATACTGAATAGTATCCATTTTTTATAAAAGTACTTATTTTAATTATTTCGTGTCATACGTACGGAAATAATGAGTTTGGAAACGTGAATGCTGCCTTCTATAAGGGATCTAGTTGTTAAAGGTTTTAAATGTTTTTCGATATATCTCGAAAAGTTACAACCAATCGATAGATAATCGTAAGGCCTAAAACTTCCTGATTTATCATCTTCCCAAAACACTTATCGTTTTCTCCAACTTTGCAAATTGTTTTGACAGATTTCTCCATCCAGGCTCGAGTTTCATTAAATAGAAACTATATTTGAAATTTAATTTCTTAAATGCTCATATCTTTTTGTGTTCAGGTCATAATTTTTGCAAATTTAACAAGAAGCCGTTACAAGATGATTGGACTATGCGTGAAAACTCAACCACTTATTTTACTATTGCGACATTGCCAATTTGTTGGTCAACAACACTGCCAAGTTAGTCATGACGAGCGGTTTGTTTTTACTACAGAAAATCACAGGTTCTTGAATAACTTAGCAATCTGTTTCTCGATAATCTTTGAAAGTTGCATCAAATAGCTTCTTCACGTACCATCACACAGAAGTCTGTCATCTTCTATTTTATAACGCGCAAATGAGTCAACATTTCAAAGCACAAACAATTATATGTTGATTGGGGAAGGACATTTATTAGCGAATGTGACATACTGGAATCGAAAGAAACAGTAGCTTGAGTATACGGTCTCATACGATGTGAAATTTTTCTTAAAATAACTTGGGCCAATGTTAGCTTTTATTTTCACATGTCACATAGAATTTAAAGTTATACATCTACTAGCAGCGTACGGCCATGCTTTACTGTGGCTTCTTAGAGAGTAAATATAAAAAGAGAATACAGACATTTCAAACACGTGTAATTTCATAATAGTATCTGAATAGTAATTGCATATACAACTTACGCATCCTGCTCGTCTTTTCTCTCTCTTTTTGCTCCTCTTCTCGTTCCTTCTTGTCTCTGTGCAATAGATCCTTCTCCATACCCATCTCATACTATCTGCATTCCATATCCTGCTCTCTCTCGTGTCCCATATGACTCTTATCCCCCCTATTTCTGAGTATCTTCACCTCATCCTCCTTCCACATCAGCTATTCATCATGGTCTCCATCTTCTCCACGTCTCTATGTCATTTTCCTCCCCTTCCTCTATCACCTTTTATATTTCCAACTTAGAATCTTGTACAGTGCTAAGTTCAAAATTCTTTATCTACGAACGTATTGGATCGAATGCTTTAAAATTTTGAAACAAAAGTGCATTGTTATACGTGTTTCCTTAGCTCATTTATGAAATTATAATTTTTGTAATGGAGAAACGTTGTCATAAAACATATATGTTGGTTATGCGTAATATGTTAAAGAAAAAAGGCCCTCCTATGTTAGAATGCAACGTTGTGTCTAAATTTCAAAGCAATATGTCTAGAAATTTAAGACAATAATAGTTTTACATGAACAAATATTTACGTTTCTTATTAATTAAAAGTGAAGCTCTAAATGGAGATAGTCGTTTATTACGCACTATGCTGTAATGAAGCTGGTTACTTCTGTATTTGCAATATTCTGTCTCCATTGGTGGTGCCATAATACACACTAACCATTTGTGACGTATGCACTATTTTCAGCATACAAAAACGCAGCACCGTCTACGTTCTGTTATACTGAAAGACATTAAGCCAAGTCTAGCAACGGGAATGAAGAACGAAATTTTACGGCTTAAAGACCCGTCGACAATGTGGTTATTAACGACGGAATTTTGTTGTTAAGAATATGGAAGGAAATTCGCCGTGCTCTTTGAAAGGAACCATCGCGGCATTTGCCTGGAGCGATTTAGGAAAATCACCGAAAATCTAAATCTGGATCGTCGAAGGCACGCTTTAAAAAGAAAAAGAAACGGAGGGTCCAGCTTTTACCGTTCTTTCCGAATCAACACACAATCTCCTGTTCGTATAACATCAACGCAAAGCGACATGTGACGAAAGCAACTGAAGTTGAAAGAGCGAACGGACTTTCCCACATCCTCTTCCTTTGCGGTGGACCCGCACGCTTGATATGAGCGTTCTCGCCGCTGCTCCGCGCTTATAAGCAGGGCCCTTCCCACTTTTCTCCCACCAACCTCTCGGCGACACTGCATTCTTGTGCGAAGACGCTCGCTTATTGGCGGGTATGGCACGGCTCTTCCGCCTCCCGCTACATTCCTACCCCACCAGTCTTCGCGTACTCGACGTCCATGTAATACCAGCTATAGCCTCCAGATGGCAGGAAATCTCGAAGGTATTTTCGATGTTACGTCGATAGATGGCATGCAAACTACGAATATCTACAGTTGGCAGTAAAGATTCCCACGTTTCTTTCGTGTGTGATACAAAAGACATACCGTTTTACCAGCTGAATATAAATCGGAACAGTTGGGTAATATGGCATCGTAAACTTTTCTAGACACTCTTTTAAAGTAGAAAATCCGTTCTGACAGCTTTACGTTTACTCTCCGTACATAAAATCTAAGTTAATCTACAATAATGACAGGCGACAATGCACAGTAATGCTCTACTTCTTGTGCCAACGCCACCTACGAACAATGCCTCACTACGCTATCTGTGACATCACGCCTCTCCGTTTGAGATCTGAAATTAGCACTGGATCAGTGCAAGGAAACAATCTTTTTCTGCTTAACTAATGATAGAAGGAACGAAAAGAATGAAACATACCACTAAATGAGTACTGTGTATTCTGTCGCCTATTCTGGCTTAACAAGATCCAGTCAAAAAGATTAATTTAAATATTGGAACCTGTCTTTTCGAAGGCAGTTTATTAAGTTTCAGATGCCGTATAATTTTAAACATATCATCGTCTTTCTACAGATTCTATTCTACAATTAACCCTTAAGACGATAATTTGACTACATAAGTAATAGTGATTTTTCTTGAACACGGAAAACGTTGTGCTAGAACCTTTAAAACTCGCCCATAAATGTTGTAAAACAGATCTAGCGTATTTCATTTAATAACTTAATAAAACGGGACGTATGGGATGTAACAGGCTTTGCCGTAATAAGTAAAGTTCAAATTGATCACAATGATTGTAAGAAAACTGTAATTACATAATACATGCAGACACACATACTCACACACTCACACTGACAGACAGAGACATTCACAAAATGTTTGGCATCTACTGAGAAAAACAAGTAATTTCCGGAAAATGTTCATTTTACAAGTTTTTGGACTAGGTGTTTTTCGTTTTTTTTTTTTTTTTTTTTTTATTTTTTTATTTTTTTTTTTTATAAACAAAATCACAGGTATTGCCGCGGTAGGGTGGCTTGCGTGCCTCAACGATACAGATAGCCTACCGTAGGTGCAACCACAGCGGAAGGGTATATGTGGAGAAGCCAGACAAACGTGAGGTTCCTGAAGATGGGCAACAGCCTTTTCTGGATGGTAGACTGAGCTGGCCTTGTGACATCAGCTGATTTAGCTTAGCCATACAGTTACTGAGAACGGCTGTAAGCAAGGGAAAACTACAGCCGTTACTTTTGCCGAGGACATGCAGCTCTACTGTATGAGAATATGATGATGGCATCCTCTCGGGTAAAATATTCCGGAGGTAAAATAATCCCCCATTCGGATCTCTAGGCGGGGACTACTCAGGAAGATGTTGTCATTAGGATGGACAATACTAGCACTCTGCGGATCGGAGCGTAGAATGTTAGATCGATTAATCGGGTAAGAAAATTAGAAAATTTTAAAAGAGAAATGAATAGCCTGAAGTTAGATATAATGGGGATTAGTGAAGTTGGTGGCAGGATGAACAGGATTTCTGCTCAGGTGAGTACAGGATTATAAATACAAAATCAGGAGTAGGACTGATAATGAATAAGAAAATATGGAATGCGGGTACACTACTATGAGCAGTACAGTGATCAAATTATCATTGGCAAAAGAGATACGAAGCCAACACCGACAACGGTAGTACAGGTTTATATGTCAACTAGCTCTGCCGATGATGAGGAAATTGAAGAAATGTATGAGGAAATTATTCAGACAATAAAGGGATAGGAAAACTTAATGTGATGGGAGACTGTAATTCGGTAGTAGGAAAAGGAAGAGATGGGAAAATAGTAGGTGAATATGGACTGGGCAGAAGGAATGAAAGAGAAAGTCGCCTGGAAGAATTTTGCAAGGAACATGATATAATCATAACAAAGACCTGGTTTAAGAATCACGAGAGAAGGTTGTAGCATGGAAGAGACCAGCAGACACGGTGAGTATGTGATAGATTTTATAATGATAAAACATAGATTCCGTAATCAGGTTTTAAACTACAAGACATACCCAGGGGCAGATATAGACTCTGACCATAACTTATTGGTCGTGAACTGTAGGCTGAAACTGAAAAACTGCAGAAAGGTAGGAAAATAAGGAGATGGGATATGGATAAATTGAGGGAACCTGAAGTTCTTAAGAATTTCAGGGGGAGCTTTAGGCAACAATTGACAGAAAAGGAGAGAAATAAAACAGTAGAAGAGGAGTGGATAGCATTGAAAGATAAAATAGTGAAGGCAGCAGAGGACAAAATAGGTAGGAAGGCAAGACCTACAAAAATCCTTGGATATCACAGGAAATACTAAATTTAATTGATGAATGGAGAATATATAAAAATTCAGTAAATGAAACAGGCAGAATGGAGTACAGACGACTAAGAAATGAGATTGACAGGGAGTGCAAAATGGCTAAGCAGGAGTGGCTAGAAGCCAAATGCAAATCTGTAGAAGAATGTATAACGAGGGGAAAAGTAGATACTGCCTACAGGAAAATAAAAGAGACATTTGGGGGCAAGAAAAACAGCTTCACGAATATCAAGAGCTCAGACGGAAAAGCAGTTCTCAACAAAGGAGGGAAAGCTGAAAGGTGGGAAGAATACGTAGAGGAGCTTTACAAAGGAAACGAATTGAGTGACTATGTTGTTAGAAGGGAAGAGGAAGCAGATGAAGATGAAATAGGAGATACTATACTGAGAGATGAAGTTGACAGAGCCCTGAAACACCTAGGTCGGAACAGGGCCCTGGGAGTATATGACATTCCCTCAGAGCTACTAAAGTCTCTGGGAGAGTTAGCCATGACGCTTTTTCCTGGTGTGTAAGATGTATGAGACTGGCGAAATACTCTCTGACTTTAAGAAAAATATAATAATTCCCATTACAAAGTAATCAGGCGCAGACAGGTGTGAAAATTACAGAACCATCAGTTTATAAGTCATGGTTGCAGAATTTTAACACGAGTTATCTACAGGAGAATGGAAAAGCTGGTAGAATCTGACCTTGCGGAAGATCAGTTTAGATTCAGGAGGTACGTAGGAACACAGATAGAAATCCTCTCTTTACGGCTTATCTTACAATATAGATTAAGGAAAGGACAACCTACATTTTAGCTTTTGTATATTTGAAGAACGCTTTTGACATTTTTGATTGGAATACACTCTTTCAAATTCTGAAGTCATCACGGGTAAAATACAGGGAAAGGGGAGTTATTTACAACTTGTACAAAAGCGAGACCGCAGTTATTAGACTCGATGGCCATAAAATGGAAGCATTAGTTGGGCAGGGAGTAAGACACGGTTGTAGCCTTTCCCCGAAGTTATTCAGTTTCTACATCGAGCAGACGGTGAAGGAAAGCAAGGAAAAATTTGGAATAAGGATTAAAGTTCAGGGTGAAGAAATAAAAACATTACTTTTTGCTGATGACATTGTAATTCTGTCAGAGACAGCACAGGACCTGGAAGAGCAGTTGAGTGAAATGTACAGTGGATTGAGATAATGGAATGCAGTCTTAGAAAATCAGGCGATGTTGAAGGAATTAGATTAGGTAACGAAACAATGAAAGTTTTGTTACTTGGGTAGTAAATTAAAATTTGACGGTCGCAGTATAGACATGCAGAATGGCAATGGGAAGAAAAGCATTTTTGCAAAAGAGAAATTTGCTAACATCGAATATTAATTTAAGTGTAAGGAAGTCTTTCCTGTAGACATTTGTGTGGAGTGTTGCGTTGTACGGGAGTAAAACATGGACGATAAACAGTGCGGACAGGAAGAGAATAGAGGCTTTTTGAAATGTGGTGCTACAGAAAACAATGCTAAAGTTTAGGTGGGTAGATCGCGTAACTAATGAAGAAGTACTGAACAGAATTAGTGCGAAAAGTCTGGGATTCAACAACCAGGAGTATGAATATCAGAAGGCCTATAACATCACCAAATACAAGAGAAAAAACAATCTGGGCTCTTAAGTTTCCTTCTGTTTAAAATACCTGCCTTCAGGATACATGGTCATTAAATTGGCGTTATTCCCCATACCTCTCATCGAAACTGCCTGTTTCTATTTTCAAAAGGAGCAAATATATTCCTTTTTCTCCTCATACGCCAGTATTCACTAAAATCAGTCAAGGCTGTAGTAGTTTGAGAGCAAATTGTGTTTCTCCGGTCAATTTCCTTCCATTATTGCAATCTCCCCATGCACACAGCCACGAGAAAAGTTTCTCAGAAAGTCATTCATATGTTTTGAATTGACATTTACCGTTTCTTGGAAGACATAGTTTTCAATTCCTTTCCTTGAGGCAAAATGATGCACTGCAACATCTGTCGAGTTGTTTAAGTTACTAATGCTAATTTCACATTTTGATGTTGAAATGCATTCGGATATAGTGGCTTAAGAGTTAAAGTACTGCCATATTGTTACAGTACACTTTTATATTACATTAAGTTCCTTCAGTGCTGTAACAGAAGCAAGACCTTCGTTTAAGCTATCACTAATAGTAGGAAAACTCATAATTTGGTCGCTTTCGATGAACCAGTTAATGCGGATTATTTTTAAATGTGTACAGTTTCTGCAAAATAGTAAAGTCGGTGGTCTGCAAAAGTCTGCACAGGATGAACATATTTTATCAGTACACTAGGGGGGAGGGGGAAAGAAAAGTAATAGATAATTTATTAATAACATTATTGTCATATCCTACTCTTACTGTGTAATGTAATGTAATATTTTGATTTTTCTGGTGAACACGCTTTAGCTCGGCTTCCTTCACAAACAAACTTAACGCTAAATATTTACAATAATGTGACACACAACACTTGTATAATGAATATAAGAACATAAGACACAAATCGTTTGGTTAGGTTATTGCGACCCAGTCATTGTTCTTCTAAACTAACAAATGAAATTTTCTCCATTATTTTTGAGTGTGATTCTGTACTCTGTTCAATGATTTTCTGAAGTGTTTTTTTCTCCAAAGGTTCCCGACGACTTTCTATATCTTCTAGAACTGGTGCCTGTTTTAAAAAGAAATACGATTCAGTGACTGTTAACAGAATATGGAATCGGTGTGTGCAGGAGGGCAATACGGAACGCCGTACTGGATCCAAACGGTCGAGATGACAGGCATCTTATCTGCAGCCATGCATGTCTCGATCCCTGAGTCAACAGATGGGGACGCTTGCAAAACAACAACCGTCTGCACGAACAGTTCGACGACGTTTGCAGCAGCCTGGACTATCAGATCGGAGACTAAGGCTGCGGTTACTTTTGACGCTGCATCACAGACAAGAGCGCCCGCGATGGTGTACGCAACGACGAACCTGAGTGCACGAGTGGCAAAACGGCGTTTTATCGGATGAGTCTAGGATCTGTTTACAGCATCATGATGGTCGCATCCGTGTGTGGCGACATCGCGGTGAACGCACACTGCCGGCCGCGTTGGCCGAGGGGACTGAGGCGCTCCAGTCACGGTCTGCACTGGCACTACGGTCGGGGATTCGAATCCCCCCTCGGGCATGGATATTTGTGCCGTCCTTAGTCTTAGCTAGTTCATAAGTAGTTTGTAAGTTTAGGTACTGATAACCCCGTAGTTAAGTCCTATAAGCTATACAAACATTTGAAGCGTGTATTCGTCATCGCCATACTGGCGTATCACCCGGCGTGATGGTTTGAGGTACCATTTGTTACACGTCTCGGTCACCTCTTGTTCGCATCGACGACACTTTGAACACTGGCCGTTACATTTCAGATGTGTTACGATCCGTGGCTCTACCCTTCATTCCATCCCTGCGAAACCCTACATTTCAGCAGGAGAATGCACGACCTCATATTGTAAGTCCAGTACGGACCTTTATGTTCGACTGCTGCCATGGTCAGCACATTGTCCAGAACTCTCACCAACTGAAAACGTCTGGTCAAGGGTGGCCGAGCAACTAGCTCGTCACAATACGCTAGTCACTACTTTTGATAACTTGTGATATCGTGTTGGTGCTGCATGCCCAGCTGTACCCTTACACGCCATACAAGGTCTGTTTGACAATGCCCAGGCGTATCAAGGCCGTTATTATGGCCAGAGGTGGTTGTTCTGGGTACTGATTTCTCAGGATCTATGCACCCAAACTGCGTGAAAATAAACTCACATGTCAGTTCTAGTATAATATATTTGTCCAAGGATTACCCATTTATCATCTGCATATCTTCTTGGTGTAGCAATATTAATGGCCAGTAGTGTATTTTGTTAGTTCATACTTTTGCTTATGTCATAAATGGTTGAACCGATATTAAATTTAGTTATCAAAATATTTCTGTTCTGACCTTTCTCCAGTCAAACGATGATTTCCAGTTTCTGGTTCATGGTCAGAGTGCATGGTTACATTTCACTCCTGATTTAGAGCTTGAAGGTTTGAGTTTTGAGAACATTTTCACTGCTTTAATAATAATACAATTTCCACAGATCACGACCGCTGACTGAACATTGTTGTGACTGGCCAAGTAGGGTACCGCCTGATGTGAACAGTCTGTCGGTGTCGTCAGCGTAACTGCAGCAGTAGCGGCTGCATCAAAGGAAAAATAAATCCTCATGGATCCTGTTGCTGCACCATACGGCGTTCCGGAATGTTGGATGCCGGACTATCTGACTTCTACTGTACAAGAAAAATTTATGAAGGAAAGTTATGTGGTATGTAAATTGGAAAACGTGAAATAAAGTGTATCATCAACGAATGGTTTGAGATCGTAACACTGTAGAATGTACTGAACGCTTGCTCAAAATCAGGCATATCCTCTATCCAGCCACAGGTGGGTCACTATTTATTTTCCAATATAAAAAAATTGCAGGGCCAGCTTTATATTTTTCTTTAGTTTTATGATTTTAGCAAATATTGCAGACAAAAAAAGTGTATAAATATAATAAATTAACAAATTTTATTTTAAAATAATAAAATATTTAATATTTAATAATAGAAAGAAAAATGTACACTTTTATATTATGACATTTTAAATATTCAGTAATATATTACATAATATTTCTCTTTATATTCACTTTTTGTCGAAATGTTTGCGAAAGTGCAGCGTAAAATAGGCCTGCGTGACTTTTATTTTTTAGTGTCTTAAATCAATTTTTTCTTTGACTTTCCACAAGAGTTTTATTTGTTTTATGTACTTGGTTTATTATGCGATACATTTTATATTGGCATCTTTATTTCATACCTTAGATTTAAATTTTTTACGTTAAATTTTAAAGAGGACCTCATAAATGCCGATGTCTTATGATCACAATTTTCTTATCGATTAGTGCATCGACTTCCTGTTTTATCTTTCATCTTGTGTTTAATTAAACATTTTTTTTATTGTGGAAAATAATTTTTGTAATTTATGTATCCACAGAAAACAATGTCCTGTGATATATTTTTTCCTAGATATCAACTTCGAGCCATTGTCCAAAACTCCATTAAATGACTTTCAGGAAAAGAATATGACGGTAGAGCCATATGAAGCATTATAACTCTGTACGTGTGTTCTACCTTTCAGAGTAAAAACATGCAAACAGAAGTTGCTTTATACTAATTCCGAACAACATTTACTTCAAAATTATTTGGATCCGACAGTCGAGGACGAGCATAGCGAGATACGCCGGCGAAGGTAGTTTGTGGTCGCTGGTAGCCAACAAATACGTCTACAAAAACAGGTGGCGCTCAATTGAACAACGCGTCCTAAAGAGTGGGACACGTTACAGATAGACATACGGAAACTGTTAAATCTCCATTATTTTCGAAAATATCTCCCAAAAGGTGCGAGATTCTAAGCAAAGATGTGGAGAACGTTCTCCTCTAGAAATCCGTTTATTAAATTTTCCTCTGAGATAAACAGTTATATACGTCTCCCCTCCCCTCTTACGACCATATCCCGTTCCCCCATCTCCTTCTGTTTGTTGAAGATCTCCAGCGCATATACATTACCCGCAAAATAGAATCCCGCAATACTCTACCCCATCCTTGCCTGTCTCTGGCCTCTGCCACGCCTTCACCAGTGTACCCCTCCAACCCTTCACCGCCATATTCCCCAAATCCACTCCTAGGGTATCTTCCGACAGCTCCTTCTCCCGGATGACGTCCTCCGACCCGAAATCTATCCCTCAGACCACCCCTAATTCTTTCCCGGTGGATTAAACGCCCCCTCTCCCCCTCCTCTCCTGATCCACCGCTTGGTTATCCCCCTCCCTCTCCTATCCCTGGGAGACCTTATACACACCCCTGTCCTCCCCTACCTCCTTTCCCTTCTCCCGCGCTTCCAAATCCCTCCCTCCCCGCCCCCGCTCCTTCCCCTGCGGGGACCTACCATCAGTGTTTTAAACTTTAGTTCTTTGTTTTAGCGTTGTGTCTCTTCGTCGCCAGTGTGTGTTTTAATAGTACAACCACCGCTACACCAGACAAGTGTTGCTGTCACCAGTTTTGTTTATTCGTGACCAGTGTTACGTCGTAATGAGTGTTTTTAACGTCTCTGTGCCACAGGCTATTAATATCCAACTATATGTGTTTTAACTGCTCTGCAATGTGCATTTTACCTTCAACACAGTTCCATGTTCAACTCTCATGATCACAGTTTTTTAACTTCTTTGTTTGTTACTCCTTGATGATGTATGTAAATTCATGTGGCTGAAGAGCAGCATAGGAGACTGCTGCCAGCCTACCTTTATATTGAAAGTTTCTTGCTTGCCCTTCTCTCTTACAAAATTTAGTCTGCTGCTGAATTTTACCATATGATCTAAGAAATGTAACTGACTTTCGCTACTTGAATGAAATGTAACTGAATGTGTTTGAACTTTTTCTATCTGAATGCCTTTGCATAACGTTATGTTAGTCTGAATGCGTATTTCTTTAACTGTATTCTACTTGAATGTCAAGGTATTGCAAAACGTATCTGACTGCATATTGTTTATTATAATGTAACACAAACTGCTAATTGTGTCTGTATGAAAATGTCGTAACAAAGTTAACTGTCTGAAAATTACTGATACTAAAAATCACTGTGTTAATAATTCTGGCACTACAAACTTGTTTCTGACTAAACTATCAATCTTTAACTGAATGTAACGAACACAATATTTATAAATGCAATCTGACTCAATGCAAACACTTGTTCAAAATGTTCAAATGTTTGTATAGTCTATGGGACTTCAGTCACGGTCTGCACGGCCACTACGGTCGGGGGTTCGAATCCCCTTCGGGCATGGATATTTGTGCCGTCCTAGTTCGTAAGTAGTTAATAAGTAGTTTGTAAGTTTAAGGACTGATAACCCCGTAGTTAAGTCCCATAAGTTAACAAACATTTGAACATTTTTTTTTTTTTTTTTTTTTTTGATGTTGTGGAGCTGGCAGGAAACGTGGAGCCTTCTAGTGACGCACTAGAAGGCTTCAAGTTTCCTGCCAGCTCCGCAACTTCAATGGAGCTCAATTTCCTGAAGATGGTCTAAAATAAGACCGAAACTAGTCGGAAAAAATATAAAAAAATTTTGCACTCTAGACTGTTCTTAATATATGAAATGTATACCTTCCCATAGCAGGTATCTTACATCACCCCCTTTCTCCCTATCAAGAATGTGATAGGATTTTGTTTGTTTTATTAAACAACCTAGAGATTAAGGTAAAAGATAACAAACTTTTAATATGTACGGTAATAAAATAACAATTAAGGAAAAAAAGAGGCGTTATTTGCAATTACATTTCGAGTTACCAGAAGGCCATCGCTTACGGCCGACTTAAGTTGGACGAAATTGCACAGAGTATGCAAAATAGCATTAAGTTCAGTTCAGCACCTTCTCTCTCTCTCTCTCTCTCTCTCTCTCTCTCTCTATCTCTCTCTCTCTCCCTCTCTCTCTCTCTCTCTTTCTCTCTTATAACCCAGCCGTTTGCATGCCCTGCAAGAGAGAAGCTGCAGAAAACCAGCGCGATTTGGTGCCCCTGTAGACTGCGGTGGTAGCAGAGCGACGCCTGAGCGATCACGCGGCGGCCGTGCAGATGCGCGGCGCTGTCGCCGGGACACGCGCCCGCGGCGTGTCTGTGGCGTGTCGCAGGCAGCCTTCACATTTAGCCGCCAGCGCCAGGAAACACACGCCACGCCACACCGCGACAGGTGAATCCCGTGCCGGGCCCCGGCCGTTTACAGTTAGCCGCGTGGGCGACGCTCGAGGCGGTGTCTTCTGCCTGAGGCCGCGCCCACGGGACCGTCCGTCGACCTGTTCTCACCAAATACACAGCGGGTGCATGAATTAATAGGGACACCTAACATAAAAAAATGTTTGTATAGTCTATGGGACTTAACTACTTGGTCATCAGTCCCTAAACTTACAAACTACTAATGAACTACTTGCGAACTAGGACGGCACAAAAATCCATGCCCGAGGGGGGAACACCTAACATAGACAGCGTATTTATTTCCAGGGTGGAAAATTTGATGTCAATTATTGTTCAAAGGCAATAACAGACACAGCAAAGGACCTGGAAGAGCAGTTGAATGGAATGGACAGTGTGTTGAAGATAGCGTATTAAATGAACATTAACAAGAGCAAAACAAAAACAATGGAATGCGGTCTTAGAAAATCAGGCGATGCTAAAGGAATTAGATTAGGTAACGAAACAGTGAAGGTGGTAGATGAGTTTTGTTACTTGGGTAGTAAAATAACATGCGATGGTCGCAGTACAGAGGATATAAAAAGCAGAATGGCAATGGGAAGAAACGCATTTTTGAAAAAGAGAAATCTGCTAACATCGAATATTAATGTAAATATAAGGAAGTCTTTTCTGAAGGCATTTGTGTGGAGTGTTGCTTTGCACGGGAGTGAAACATGGACGATAAGCAGTGCGGACAGAAAGAGAATAGAGGCTTTTGAAATGTGGTGCTACAGAATAATGTGCTGAAGATTAAGTGGGTAGATCGCATAACTAATGAAGAGGTACTGAACGAATTTGTGAGAAAAGGAATGTTTGGCATACCTTGACTAAAAAAGGAGATCGCTTCGTAGGACACATTCTTAGACATCGAGGGATCGTAAATTTAGCATTTGAGGGAAATGTGTGGGGTAAAAATCGCAGAGGGAGACGAAGAGACGCGTATAGTAAGCAGATTCAAGTGTATGTGGGTTGCCATTCTTATGAGGAGATGAAAAGGCTTGCTCAGGATAGAATAGGGTGGAGAGCTGCATCAAACCATTCTCCGGACTGAAGACCATAACACGCACCTAGAAGAGAACGACCTATTAACCAATAGTCAAAACGCATTGAGAAAGTATCGCTCTTACGAAACACAGCTTGCCCTTTATTCACATGAAGTGTTAACTTGCGAGTTTGCAGGAGAGCTTCTGTAAGTTTGGAAAGTAGGAGGCGAGGTACTGGCGGAAGTAAAGTTGTGAGGCGGCATCGTGAGTCGTGTCGGGATAGCACAGTCGGTAGTGCGCTTGCCCGCGAAAGGCAAAGGTCCCAGGTTCGAGTCCCGGTTCCGGCACACAATTTTAATCTGCCAGGAAGTTTCATATCAGCGCACACTCCGCTGCAGAGTGAAATTTCATTCTGGACACATCCAACTTGTCCGGCACTCCGACCCTTTCGTTATTCCGCCGGGCGGATTGGAACCGGGGGCCGGTACGCCTACCCATTTCGGAAAGCGGTGAGTTAGACCACACGGCTAACCGAGAGGGTATTTCAGTTCCTTGAGACTAATATCTCTATTTGCCCAGCAAGCAGGAGATGCCGGGTTCGAATCCCGGCCACGGCAAATATTTTAATTCAACGCCTCTCCTCGTAAAATTACAGTTCAGTGTGTGCCAATGTATTCTCCGTACACTGTCTTAAACGAACAATCACGTTTGATAGAACCTTCCGGAAGAACTCATCAGGAACACCACCTATAACCTCAAGTATTTTGTTCCCAAGGTCATAGAGAGTTCAAATAAAATAGCTTATGGGACTTAACTACGGGGTCATCAGTCCCTAAACTTACAAACTACTTACGAACTAGCTAATACAAAGGACGGCACAAATACCCATGCCCGAGGGGGGATTCGAACTCCCGACCGTAGCGGCCGTGCAGGCCGTGACTGGATCGCCTCAGTCCCCTCGGCCACCGCGGCCGGCTCATCGAGAGTGTGAAGTTTGGTGTAGTAAACTTTTTCCTTATTAATTTGGACAACATTGTCAGAGGAGAGGAACAGTGATCTATTTGGCATGATTACTATTACAGAAAACAGTCTTGGTCGCAAAAATTAAGAGTTTCTATTTACCGGTTTCGACCTGATGTAGGTCATCTTCAGAATAAAATGTAGCCCACGTGGCCATTGCTGGACACGGCTGGGCTGGGCTGTCCTGGCTGTTCTGCTGCCAGCAGGTAACTGTTACCTGTTCAACAGTTACCTGCTGGCAGCAGAACAGCCCAGGACAGCCCAGCCCAGCCGAGTCCAGCAATGGCCAAATGGGGTACATTTTATTCCGAAGATAACTTACGCTTTTCCCATGTATCTTACTCGTATGTGAACAGTCATTGTAATCCTTTCCAATTGACCTATGTTGTTATATGTTTGTTCAAATGTTTGTCTAGTCTATGGGTCACTAACAAACTACTTACGAACTAGCTACGACTAAGGACGGCACAAATATCCATGCCCGAGGGGGGATTCGAACCCCCGACCGTAGTGGCCGTGCAGACCGTGACTGACGCGCCTCAGTCCCCGCGGCCACCGCGGTCGGCTATGTTGTTATATTCTCCATGTCATGGATAACACTTATCTTTATTCGTTTGTAAGTTCTTACGATAAGTACTGTCTGATCAGGTACACATAATGATGAGTAGCGCTAATTAGCTATCTTTACTAATCTCTTACTAGTTCCGATCAACGTGGGTTTATCGTTCTATCGTATGCCGTAGTTTTACTACATCGACACCAGGAAAGTTCTGAACGATAAGCTTCTTTCCTCTCACCATTTTGCTGGATTTATCACCTAGAGAAAGTTTCAAATTATGAGTACGGTTTGTAGCAAAATCGCTATGTGCTCTTTTCCTCAAATAGTGGATGAATAAAATTACATCGCATTATGTGGCAGTGTTTTATCACTACCATTGTTTATAACATCGTACCTCCTGAACCATACGTCGCAGGTAGATTTTTATCACCATAGATGTTGTTTCATTGCAGTAAAGAAAAGAAATGGACCAAATATGGTTGAAATCGGCCCATCTGTTCTGTCAGCTGCGATGGGAAGTGCCTTGTCACGTTCCTTGAGGTTCGCGGCTTTGAAACTTGTAGTTTTCAGATGTGTGGGCGATTAATGGCCATATTTTGCAAAAATGTGATGTTGAGTGTGTTTTTCGACTAACATCTACAAGTAAGGTGCTGTTAGGTTGCATAAAATATGATTGTGGTTTGCGTAAGGCGAGAGTCTGTCACTTCGCGTGCAGTTGTAGCATGTCATATAATGGTCAGAATGTCAGGACTGTGAAGGGCCGGTGCACTTAACGGAAGGGTCACACACGTTTACAACAAACCAGTAAATCTGCTATTGCAGAAGTGGTCACCCTAAGAAACGTAGCAATACGGAGATTCTATCATGTACTTCCAACTAAGGGGAGTGTGCCATTAAGAAAACAGTTTAACAATATAGTGCATCACTTTACTGGGAGCAATTGTTCTTTGTATGGCAGTTTCTTATTACCTTCTGGTTTTAATGAAAAGGTACGAAGCGACACTGTGCATATAATTGAAATCTTTATTCAAAATTAATCACTAGAGGCCTGAGCACAATAATACCACTGTTTAACGAGCCCATGGATTTCCTGTTCCCAGAATTCCTGTGACAAGAGCCATTGCTCTACTATGTCATTCAGTTCGTCGTCCCAGTTGAAGCGCTTCCCTTTGAGATGCTTTCTTAGCGAATCAAACACATGGATGTCACAGGGCGATATGTCAGGGCTGTAGGGCGGATTCTCAAGCTGCTCCCAGCTTACCGTAGCCAGTACACTTTGCGTGACCCTGGAGACGTGTGACCGCGCCTTATCATAGAGCAGAATCACTTCCTCCGTGAGCAGTCCAAGCCGTTTCCACTTGATGGACTTTAGTAGGCTACGTAGTGTCTCATAGTACACGTCAGTCTCAATGGTTTTTTCGTTTTCGTGGAATTCGATGACGTCGAAAAGACGTTGAGCATCATGTCAATTTTTAGGAGGAGGTGACAAGACATGCTTCACGTTTCTAGATGTCGCAATACGTTATTCAAAAGCGGAATATTCAAATTTCAGCCTATTCGTACCTTTTTATTTGAACACCTCCGTTTATTTCACCCGTGTTCCATAATAACTTACTTTTTATCAGAATTTCGAACATCTTGCACCATATTAGTGTTGAACGCTTTTTCTAAATCGGCAAATCCTATGAAAATGTTTTCATTTTCTTTCAATATGGCTTGCGATGACTTTACTTTTCCTAAACCTAAGCTGATCCACATGTAATAGACCATCAGTTTTCTCCTGTATATGAATCTTGTCAGTACTTTCGATGCATGAGCTGTTATGGTTGCATATTAACATCAATGCTTCTGTTACCAATATTAATTCAGACTGGACGAAAATCAAGTCTTGTAATAACAAAGGTACCCGATAATTGAAATGTTCCTCCGCAAGGTTCCTTACACTATGTCTGCATTTTGCACCCCTTTGTTATAGGGACTTTGTAACAAGATAAAGATGAAATGACAGATATTGTGTAAATGAAGAGTTAATACTTCATGTTAGTCTACGTACATTTGAGTCATGTAGCACACCTCAATCAGCCATAAAGTTTACAAAGGAAGGCTTAGAGATAACCTGGGTACTGCATACAGTTAGATGTGTTTCAGGAAGAAATCAAGATACTAACTTGTCCTGAAATAATTTGTAGGGAATTTGGTGGTGTAGGCGGATTGTCTCGTTCTATTAAACTATGTAAAGCTAGGTAATGAAGTCATTGAAATCATGTGCCAAATAGTAAGAATATGGACATTGTCTCAGAAAGCTTTATCTAATGAAAAACAGTTCTTGAAATAAGAGAAGAAAAAAACTCATGGGAAATATTTCTAATGACTTCCTATTAAATGGATGGTAAAAAGTAAAGTTCAAAGCCCCGTCGGCACTACGGTACGTACACATCGCCGTCAGAAGGACTTTATGAATGAACTATTTTTTCCCGTAAAACATAAAGCAACTCAGGTATTTAAATCTGTTTTATCTCATGTATGAATCATTCACAACGACAACTAGTGCAATAACGAATGTTAATTTATTAAACTTGCCTCTTAATAGAGAAATAAATAGTTTTTGGTGAAAAAGGGGTTACGATGACCTCCTGGAAAGGCTTGGAATGAATTTGACCAAATTTTCTCTAGCGGTTGTTTCCTGAACAAACATACGCCAACGCGACAAGAATTTCATCTCACGAACCCAGAGACACTGTGGTACAGTGTATGCAGCAACAATTTTCTGTGACACTCTAGAAATTGAATGAGTAGGTCATTTTCGCGAGTGTTTGCACTTGAATTTGGGAGTTTGTCAATTAGGGCACAATGTGTATGTTGTAGGACAAAATAAAATCGAGAGCGTTATCACTGTGGAAATGTTACATATCAAAAAATGTAGATCGTGTCAGTTGAAGAAATTTATTTTGGATGTGTATCATTATAAATTACCATCAAACGTGATGTAGTTTGTTGTTAGGGTGGCGATGACCGAAAAGTTAAAAAAAGGTGACATCCATTCTTCAAAGTAACAAAGAGTGGTACTCAGTAGTTGGACGAAGCTTTTTTTTAATCTTTTGCGGTTAGCAAGCCTGGGTTGATTGAGGAATTTGTGTGTATTGCTTCGAAATTTCAGAAAGTAAATATGATTCTACTTTTTGTCCTCAAATTTTCTTCTTGTTTGTCTTCGACTTTATAATTAAAATTTAATGATAGCATATTTAATTTTTCAGTTAATGATAAAATTACAAAATATTTCACTTAGAGAAGATTCTTCACTATATTTTACTTCTGTTTAATGAAAAGAAAGCAAGTTTCCATTTAGCAGCGCTGAAAAATACTGACGCAAGCCTGAGCGTGGAATAATCGTCACTAAACTGGGCAAATATCTAGCAAGCAATTCAGAAGTAATCTAACCAGCCTCAGCAAGTTTCTCAATATCGCTACACTGAATTTATGTAATCCATTATGTTCATCATTGTAGACGTTGGAAAATAGCTGAGATCGACACCATACAGAGCCAGTATTCCTTCCAAGGCAGAATTCTCATTAGTATAAGACACCACGCCAAGTCACAAAAACAGAATGAAAAAATAGTGAAAGCTCGTTTATACAAAAAGAACCTCATGGCTTCCAAACGCTGATATCTTCTCTTTGTCTAACAGACAAACCGACCTCCCACAGATGTTGCAGTGAATATACCAAGGGTTTTCTTAAGAAGTTTGTTTCACGCAATCGATGCTCAGTGAAGTAGAGGTGCCGGCCGCGGTGGCCGAGGTGACTGAGGCGCTCCAGTCACGGTCAGCACGGCCACTACGGTCGGGGGTTCGAATCCCCCCTCGGGCATGGATATTTGTGCCTTCCTAGTTCGTAAGTAGTTCATAAGTAGTTTGTAAGTTTAGGGACTGATGACCCCGTAGTTAAGTCCCATAAGCTTAACAAACATTTGAACATTTTTTGAAGTAGAGGTACGAAAAATACCGGGTGATCAAGAAGTCAGTATAAATTTGAAAACTTACTAAATCACGGAATAATGTAGATAGAGAGGTAAAAATTGACACATGCTTGGAATGACATGGGGTTTTATTAGGGAAAAAAGTTCAAAAATATCCGACAGATGGCGCTTCATCCGTTCAAAAAAGCAATAATTGGGGTAACAAATTAAGACAAAACAAAGATGATGTTCTTTAAAGGAGATGGTCAATATGTTTACCATCATACCTCAACAATAGCTGTAGTCGAGGTATGATGTTGTGAACATCACTGTAAAGCATGCAGTGAAGGCTTTCACGACCGGCTGAAATAATTGCTGTTGAATCTTCCGGGTTATGTGGTCGTGGTCGAAGAAACATATCTGCTCCTGGCGTTTCGTCCAGAGCTGCGCTGGACATCCTCACAGGTGCTAGTGGTAGCGGTATTATAGCGCTCTCCGACGCCCGACTCGTCAGTCGGCAAGACTCACCGCTACCAGTAGCACCTCTGAGGATGTCCAGCGCAGCTCTGGACGAAACGTCAGGAGCAGATATGTTTCTTCGACCACGACCACATAACCCGGAAGATTCAACAGCAATTACTGTAAAGCATGTCCGGTGTTATGGTGAGCCATTGGAGTCGGATGTTGTCTTTTAACATCCATAGATATGTCGGTCGATCACAATACACTTGCGACTTCAGGTAACTCCAAAGCCAATAACCGCTCGGACTGAGGTCTGGGGATGTTGAAGGCCAAGCATGACGAAAGTGGCGGCTGAGCACACGATCAGCACCAAACGACGCACGCAAGAGATCTTTCACGCGTCTAGCAAAACTTTTTTTTTTTTTTTTTTTTTTTTTTTCAAATATAATCCCTTGTCACTCCAAGCACGTGTGTCAATTTTTACCTCTATATCTACATTATTCCGTGATTTATTAAGTTTTCAAATTTATACTTCCTTTTTGATCACCCGGTATTTCAGAGATGTCAATGTTGCATGTGCTGAAGAACGCTAGAGTTTTGCTTAGCCTGAAAAATCTATGATTTCTAAACTCATTTTGTGGTCTTCCAATTGTATAATAATTTAATACGTTTACTGAGAGTAGTTCTAGTATTCAAATATTCTAAGAGATTCTACGACAAGATAGAAGCCTCAGGACTAAGAATGTTAATGTTTTTGCCTTTTATGGTTATACCTCAGCTCTTGGCAAAATGTTTGCTGCGGAGAAATATGATGACATCCGTCCTTGACAGTGGAAAGGAAATTCTGTTGCAGAGATAAATTTGCTCCTTAACTGGTACTGCGTAGTCGACCATGTTGTAGTACGTACTAGAGGCCTGAACATGACGCAATTCGTATAAGGTCAAGTAGCAGATATACGTAGAAAGATTTCCTGTGGAGAAAGAGTTGAGCCACGTCTTACATGACTCCGCAAGTACGTATCTTCATTAAGGCGCATGACGTGCATTTGACTTTTACATGTGCAGACGTACGTTACATTTCTCTGCCTTAAGCATTTGTTTGATCCGTCAGTTGTATTCGAAATTAGAGTGAACTTCCGAAACTGAAAATGTGCTTGTGAAATAAAGCTATTGCAGTAAACGCACAAACCTGATCATCTCAATCAACGTAGATTCGAGTTTTGTACATCTGTCCAGTGGCATTTTCTTCTCATTAAAGTAACAATGTTTCTGATTATAAGCAATCGACTGCATGCTATTCGATCAAATGTTTTTGTGCACACGTTATTGGAGCATAAGCCGACAGACGTTACAAACTTCGTGCTAATGCGTCATTTTATGTAGTGTTGTTGTTGTTGATATTATGGTCTTCAGTCCGAAGACTGGTTTGAACGGCAACACACTACTATTTGAAACTGCTTACTATATTCGCCTCTGGGTCTCCCTCTACTATTTTTACCCCACACACAACTCTCCAATACTAAACTGACGATTGCTTGATGTCTTAGAACCTCTCCTAGCAATCGTCACCTTGTTTTAGTCAAATTTTGTTTTCTTTCCTGTTCTTTTCAGTACCTCCTCATTAGCTGCGTGATATACTCATCGCATCTTGAACATTGGTATGTAGCACTGCACTTCAAAAGCTTCTATCCTCTTGTTGACTGAAATATTTATCGTCCATGTTTCACTCCAGTAAAAGACAACACTCCGCACAAAACATTCAGAAAAGACTTCCTAACACTTTAATTAATATTCGATGTTAAGACATTTTATTTTTTATAAACGGTTTTATTCTCATTTTGCATTTTCATCTGCAGTGGCAGCATCGTAAGATATTTTACTGCCCGAGCAACAAAACTCATCTTCTACTTTTATTGTCTCGTTATCTAATTTTTCCGGCATTGCCTAATTTTCTTAGACTACTTCCATTTACTCTTGTTTATGTACATCTTATACGCTCCTTTCAAGACACTGAACATTGACTTCAATTTCCCTTCCCGGTCCTTTGCTGTCTCTGTTAGAATTACAATGTCATCAGCAAACCGAAATGTTTCTATTTCTTCGCCTTGAGCATTAATTATGCTGATCAGTTTTCCTTGCTTTCCTTCCCAGCTTTCTCAATGCAAAGACTGAATAACACAGGAGAAAGGCTACAACGCTATATTACTCCCTTCTCAACCAATGCGTCCTATTAATGCCATTCGACTCATACAAAAGTTGAACTTAACTTTTCGTTCCTAATATTTTACCCATGATACCTCCAGAACCAGAAATAGTGACAAAATCTTTCTTCAAATCTAAAAAGGCTATAAATGTAGGTTTCTTTGTCCTTAATCTGTATTCTAAGAAAAGTCGTGTTCCTACATTTCTCCTAAATCCACCCCGCGTTTCGTCTATCAGCGGTTTTTCCATTCTCCTGTAAATAATTCATGTTAAAATTTTGCAGCCATGACATATTAAGCTAATGTTTCTGTAATTTCACACATGTTTACACTTGTTTTATTTGGAATTGTGATTATTATATTCTTCTTGAAGTATGAGGTAATTTAGTCTGTCTCACAAGCACCATGTGGAATAGTTTTGTCATGGCAGCTATGAGGACCTTAGCAGCTATGAGGAATGACGTCTAATGCAGAGGCCTTGTTTCGACATAGGACTTTCAATGCTCTCTCAAAATCTTCTCTCACAATCGCATGTCCTATCTTACCTTCATCTACTTCTCTTCCCTTTCTACAATAGTTTCTCGAAGTACATTTCCTTTGTAGAAACTCACTATATTTTCTTTCTGCCTTTCAGTTTTCCCTTTTACGTATCTTCGGAACTGATCTTCCATATCCGTTTTTGCAATTCACATTGCTACTTTCCCGTAGGCAGTATCTACACGACTGTTATTACACGACTGGAAGTAAGTTACTGAGGAAGGAGTCGCAGTGGTTATCGAACATTTACAACTATCACGAATAAACAGACAAAGGTTCTCATGCCTGTTAGTGGCTCTTGTATTGTAAAGCCCGATACGGTGAGAAGACGAGGCTCGTAATCAACAACCAGACAAGCCTGTAAGTGCAGCTACTTTTTATAAACGGGGCGGCTGTATCCATTCTGTCCCTTTCAATTTTGGCCCGGAGATAAATAAACCGCAAATTTTATGAAACTGTATTTGCTGCCTCCTCGTTTGAATTACAAGCTGTTCAAAAGAAATGTGCTACTACCCTAGTTAGTGGCGGTATCACTTCACTGTTTGTGAGAGTTTTGATTGGACGTTTTACTATTCAATTTAGAGATTAATGGCAGTGAGTGTGTAAATTCCGTCTTTATTAGTCTGGTATTAGAGGTAGGCCCTAGAGACCCACGACTATCACTATCAATAGAACATAATTACCATGGATTGCTTCGTGTCATGTGTGATATTCTCCACAATAAAAAACTAGATTGAGAACGCTCGGCTGATCCCTCGCTCCTATACCAGTCGTATCGTGTCAAACTTTCATGCCCTAATATACCTTAATGGGTAGAATATGTAAGCATTCTAAATTTTTAAAATTGTTCAATAATTACAGAAATTATTGAAAACTAAATTACTCTTCGTCCTAGAAGCAGTTATACATGTGGCGTACAACAAGCAGAACCATGCACCGGGATAGGTTTAGGCAGTAATATAGATATGGGACCATACAGTCGAAATAAATCCAGACAGACTGTACAGGGTGTTTCCATAAGAATGTGGAAAAATGCTCCACTGAAAAATTCGAAGTAGGGACCATGAGATAGGAGATTATCCTTTAGGAGATATGGCAGTAAACATGAATACCGCTTTGCCTCGCTTTATAATTTCCTAGGTCATTTGAAAAGAAATGTGTAGTTACCATGTTCAAATGTATGTAATTCTTTGGGGCTAGACTACGTTCGTCATCATTACTGAAGGTTATGAACTACTTAATCTGAGTTGAACTAACTTAAGGACAAGACACATACACCCATGGCCTAGGGAGAACTCGAATCATACGTAGTAGTCTACATGTACTGTGCGTCTTATTTGCATATATATATATTCTATCCCGAAAGGAAACAGGGAAGGCGAACCTAATTAATAGGAAGATTGAATCAGTTTCTTTTTAAACTTTTCTTGTCTATAAGATTTCTCTGTTGTATCGTATTAACATTGTCCCTTGACGGAACGAAGTATGAATCAACGACAAACCCATTCAATACACAGTGGTAATCAGAGAAGTAAAGTACAATACGTTGAAGTGATAGCGGTGCAGTTTCACAGATCTCACTGACATACAATTGACCTGAATTCCATTAATTATTTGCTATGGGTGTACGTGAAGTCACTTCTTTGTTAGACCGGAGTGGATAGGGAATTATTTGCCAGTATTGTAGCTGCTCGTTATGTGATCCCAGTCACACCAAGAATATATTTTATTGTGCGTCAGACACTTGTTCGCCTGTGTTATGCTTGCCTTGACGTTGATACCCCTTAGTTCCAGAACATTTTGTAAGATACAGTACAAATGGTACGTTTATTGTCTCAGTGATGCTATTTGCAGCTAACTGAAACAAATGTAAATAGAAAATATGTCTGCATTCTTATTATCTCCTTAAGGTGACCTGGGCGTGAACGGGCTGTATTTTCGTATTTTGCTTTCGGTTCACTTTACGCTTGATCTACAATACGGGGAAAATTGTGATATTGTACCAACACTGAGTGACATTAACTTAAGCTGTAATAGGAAATTTATTGAAATATATGTTATAGTTTAAGAAATACAGTATTTTGCTTAATAGATGTTTTTATAATACACGTTCACAATCTGGAACCATTTTCTGGTACATAGTCCGTCTAATAGCGTTTAGACTATAGCAGCCTGCTGTCAACATTCGTAGGAACACATTATGCCTCTTGTATTGTAGTTTGGAGTATGTCTGAGAAAACAGAGAAGCCCTTATTACACCTCATTACTATTATGTCTAAAATCACCGTTAAATTTATATTCAGAATAACAAACATAGATCATTTCTGTAACGCATTACGAATAATACAAAGATACTCTCCCAGTCTTCAATTGGAAGGAATTTGGTTAACATAGCTAAAACTATTAAGAAAATATATGTACCTAATGTTCTGAAAATGTAGTTTCGAGAAAATGAGAACATACAATTTTCTTCCTACGGGACATCCACAACCGTCAATCTTCATTTTAAATCACGGGATCCGCAACAGTAAAGGTGTAGGGCAGCCAATATGTTACATGATAGACGTCACTCCTTTATTTGATTGTAATTTGCAGGTGAACCTGATGATGAGATATAGGTCTCGAAACTCGGAAAGTGCATAAAATAAAAAGTGTAACATCTGTTGCGGATCTCATTTTTTAAAATGAGAAAAGATCGTGCAGTGTTTTTGACTTACCGTATGCCTCTTTCAGAACATCTTGTGGCATAATCTTGGAAGCCAGAAGCTTCTTTATTCTCGGCAGAATTTTTCAGGAGTCTTTTCCTGACTCATTAGTGAAGGCTTCTGCAGCCTTTCAGCTTCGATGGCAGTCAGGGCACCTATGACTTCCTCGTTGGATGAATAATTTATGCATTACTTTTCTCCTGCAAATTACACCATCAATCAAAGAGATAACAGTATCCATAACACCTATTATGAGTACTGTTCATCCAACAAACACTGTTTTCGGTATTCGTTGCCACACGGAGCTGTTGAAACTCTCGTTAGGATTTTATGTACGGCCATTTAGACATTTTTATAAGGTTTTTTTATTTTTATTTTATTTTTTTATTTTTTTTAAATCCGTGTATGTTGGCTTTTTTTTCCATTACTGTGGCAGGCATGGAATGTTTATGAAGATATTCCTTGCCTGAAACCTCAATGTGACCAGTGTGCAGACATTTATTCAAAGAGCTTTTAAAACTATATTATCTATTAACAAGTAAATAAAACATACATTTTTGGAAACGGGAGAAATTTGTCTTTCAGATGGAGGCAAAATTTTCTTGCGATGTTTCAGTCATTTTCACGTCCAGGTCCCCTTAACGTGGCTTCTCCGAGCCAAGGTTCCGTACAACCAATTTTGCATTGGAGCATCGTCTATTCCCTGTTAAAATTTTACAGGCTCTGACGGAAACGTACTGTATTACGAGCAGGGCGTTGATGCTGTAAAATCAGAAACGTGTGTGTATGGAACTGCTCTCGACTGGGAAACGGAAAGGAACAGCGAAAGCGATCAACGTTGTTTCAATTGTCTTTAACATGTGCTCATCGTCAGGTCAACTAGTGTGTGCGTCCGCCTCCACGGTGGAAGCCAGAGAGGACGAGTAGTATGGTTCTCACTGCGTAAGGAGCGGCAGGAAGCGAAATTCATGCTCTAACTCTGCGGTTCATGGGGCAAACAGGTATGTCGGCACATGTGCGTGTGTTTGCGTGGAACAATCGATGCTGAGAAGGTCGGGTGTCACTGAAAGCCAGCAGTCGGCCAGGACAGGCTCATCATGTCGTCGCTCTTTCTGTCACTACTGTGACAGATACTGCAATCACAACTGATTGGCAACAGTCGGCTGTTATTGGGCTTCACTATGACACCGCTCAAGTCACCATAAAGGCTAGTTTACACCACGGCACTACGTTTCATGAAACTGCGCTAATGGCCAGTGCGCATGCGCGGCAAGCGTTCGCGAAACTCTTTGGCGAAACTAAACAGTTTCGGCACCTTCGAACTTTGGCGAAACTTATTGCGCGTATTTTTAGATTAGGTTATAATCAATACAGAACAAAATACAACAAAGGGGGGGGGGATGGAAGAAATAATTTGGTTTTTGAACATATACGCGTTGCATACGTGTTTGTGCGATTTCAACGATGAAAATTTCAGGAATAAGCAGCGGCATGTTAGTGCTCTTGAAGCAATTATTCGTGAATTATTGATGGGTTGACGATTAGTGAATTGTAAACTAAAATACATCCAGTTAGAAATACCTATACAAACGAACTATGGCAATTGTTGATTTCGGAACACGGTTAAGGTACTGTAGAGACGAATATCTACTTGACAAGAAACGTAATGCAATTTGTAATTTCAGTTCTGGTAACACTGCTTCACGCATAACAATTACTTGTCTCTTTATTGCATTACTTCTAGGGTCTTCAATCACAATTTCTTTCAGCAAGGTCGCTGAGCAACCGAGCTGATGTCTCTTTTTAATCAAGTCACGAACTCAAACACGTTTCTTTCTTTTTGTGTTTAGTCTTATGCAGCGACTTCACCCAGAGAAGCAATAGCTCCGCCACAACTCTTACAGCTACCAAAACTTTCATTCCATGGCGACAACAGTACTCGCAAAACAACGAAACAAGTGGATAGTGTTGTTGCCGTGTCTACAGACTTACACGGAACCATTTGCGCGCAATTCATTTCATGAAACGAGTGTCGCAACCTAATGTCGTCGTGTAGACTAGCCTTAACAGAGCAACTGAACTTCCGGAAAATACACTACCGGAAAAACAATTAGTTCAGTGACAAGTCGTCGCCGATTTTGATCCGATGACTGCAGATGCCACCACGAGGATAGTAAATTACCTGATAATGATTTCAAGTTCGTCTGTCAAACATAGTGACAAAGCTCCCAGAGCGTCGCCTGTCTATACTCTTCAGTAGTGAATGTTTATATCCACAGGGCTCAGTGCGATATCAGAGTGTGAAGCAAACAGACGCCATGCTACGAAGAGGTGCACGTCCTCTATACAGTGAACTGAATGAATTTGAGAAGGGTGGCGAGATGGTCTTTTCTCAGATTTGACACAAAGTTGAACGTGCTGCGTATGTTGTGCAAAGATGCTCTTAGCAGTGGTCACGTGAACATTCTCACTCCCATAGACGAAATTCTAGATGTCCACTCAGAACAGACGTCCGCCAAGATAGTGGTTCTGTAAGGGCAGCAATGTGAAATCGAACAGCTAGCACACCATAGGTGAGAGGGTCAGTGAGAGCAGATATGTCAACAGGAAATATAGTCAATCAGTTAATATTACGGGCAAGCAAAGTCAAGCACAGCGTTGACGTGCAGAAGATCACATTGAAGATGGAGCGTGAAAGTTAATAAAACTGAAAGTCGTCAATTAAAGAATGAGTGTTTTAAATTTTTTTAAATGTACCTTTCTGGTTTCTTAAGTTGTTGCCTGTGTTGTGGGTGATAGTTAATGAATCTGCACGTTAACTAAAACTTCGATAATCTGACTCAAAACTTTGAACAAAATCCAAATATATAGTAAAAAATTTCTAACTCTGTGGCTTTATCATTGAAAGTGAGAAACTTGAACTCCGGTAAGGCTGACTCATTAATGACTGAAACTGTCTGAACGACAAGAATTAAATGTAGTTTGTAAGTTACTAATTGCAGTTTATGCCTCAATTCAACAGTTATTCCTGTCGTACCGCACTTGTGAGTTAACGCCAATTTATGGCACAAGGTAACAGCATATGTGACACTGCTCACAAAATTAATGCCAAAGCTGCAGCTGCTGCAAAGCTGACTACAGAATTCGCAGGTGTGTAGTGCAGATCTACTAACTACACAATCACAAAATTTCTCCATCTATACATTTAAAAAAAAGAATTAATTTCAGTTAGTAATAAATTGCCAATATAAAACAATCTGAATGTTTGATTTTAAAATAGATCAGTGTATAGTTTCTTCATATGAATGATGTACCTGGAACATTAACAATAGCGATTTTTTTTATTTATTTTTTATTTTTGCGATCAGTTGTGGCTTCACTGGAATACCAAAGTGTGGCAAATGAAAATTTGTGCCCGGCCGGGATTCGAACCCGGGATCTGCTGCTTACCAGGCAGACGCGTTGACCACTCCGCCACCGAGGACACAGTGACCAGCTCGACTGCAGAGGACTCTTCCCTGCAAGTCTCCCGCCTGACAGCGTGGCGAATGGAGCTTTGGGTGTGGCGGGAGACGTGCAGGGAAGAGTCCTCTGCAGTCGGGATGGTCACTGTGTCCTCGGTCGCGGAATGGTCAACGCGTCTGCCTGGTAAGCAGGAGGTTCGAATTTTCATTCGCCGCACTTTGGTATTCCATCTAAACCTAGTACAGTGAAGCCATAACAGATCGCAAATTGCGATTTATTTCGTTAAATGAACGCTGTAACGTCGTCAAATTATATCCTCATCATATTTTCTCACTTTTTTCATACTGAAAAATCATAATAAATATCTGCACAACACATTTGAATTACTTAGGAAATGAATATAAAAAGACGGAATTTAACCTTTCATGCTGAATATGTGTCAGAGATAGACAACAAGTACTCGGAGCTCCAAGTAATTATACGATGACTTTCCTTACCTTGATGCTTCATAATATCAGATCACTTTTTTTGTGTCCCAACTTCGTCGCCGCTTTTGTGTCCCAGCCTCGTCGTAGGTGTCGGTGGCCGAGTGGAATAAGACCGACACAGGAATAAGGATAGCCCGCTGGTGCAGGTACGGAGGGGAGCAGCCAGAAACTACAAACACTCGAGTAAATTAGAAAGAGATATATATTGCACAGAATGTAACAATACTTAACTTTTACATAGTACTGCAGAATGTTGATACATAGTTGTTAGAGGCCTGCCTATTGCCTGTACGATAGCAAAGTCTTCACTGGTGCCTATCTGATTACGAAGGTCCTAACTGGTTGCTATCTCAGTCCCAAGTGGACGATGTCGTTCAGCGGTGGCCACGAGCGGAGTTGTCGCAGAGGGCGCTCGTGGCTGTCGTCGTGAGAACGCCGCGCCGTGCGTGCATGGCGGCGCGCGGCGAAAGTAGGTGGCGCGCACTTTGTACTTGTGCGACACCACACCCCTCCCCCCCCCCAAACCGCCGAGCCATCGTGGCGTAGGGCTGAGGGCCACGGCGACGGCCCTGGGAGGAGGGCCTGGGCGGGGGCGTTACTGGTGGGACGGGCATCGTAGCTGAGGCTGGGATCGAGACGCCGTCCGCGCCCCGGCATCCGCCTTGCGATCCTCCAGGGAACCCACCGAAACCTGGGGAAGGGCACACCCCCCCGCCCAGAGGGAGCAGGTCATCTTCTTCTGAGGTGCGTGGCCCAGGCGGCGGCGGCACGCACGGTCCCGGAGTCCCTCTCGGTGACGCTGTCATCTGCGGCGGCGACAGCGGCGGCGTCGCGTCGATCTCCATCGGGACGATCTCGTAGTCCGGGGACGCTGGACCCGTTGACGAACGATGTGTTTGTGCTCCCTGGCGGTGAACTGGGTCTGGAATCAAGAAACTGGATACAGGATCGCGCGGCCTGTGCAAGCGCAATTGGTTTGCGTGGCGCCGCAGCTCCGACCCTGTGGAAGAACGTACAACATACATATTGCGACCGAGCACGCGCTGAATGATGCCTGGCAACCATGTCTTCTTGTTGCCAGCAAACACCCTGTATAGCACCGGCGTCGAAACCTGAAAACGCGAAGCGCCATACGAACCGACTCGGTGCGTGGAAGGCTGCAGCAGGTGAAGGAGAGTGCGGTGACGGCGGCCGTGTAGCAGCTCGGCAGGAGACGGGCCGTCACGTGGCATGCACCGATACGTAGACAGGAAAATTTGAAGAGCTTGCTGCCTGGAGTGCTGACCTTTCATCTTCTCCATGTGATACTTGAATGTTCGAACGAAACGTTCTGCTTCACCATTGGACTGAGGGTGAAAAGGTGCGGTGGTGATATGCTGAATGCCATTCGCACGACAAAACTGTTGAAATTCCGCACTAACAAACTGAGGTCCATTGTCACTGACGATAGTTTCAGGCAAGCCTTCGATGCAAAACACTGATGTTAAGGCACTGATTGTACTATAAGCTGTCGTTGAGTTCATGGCAATCAGAAAAGGAAACTTGCTGAAAGCGTCTACAACAATTAACCAGCGCGTATTCCAGAAAGGTCCGGCAAAGTCAATGTGTAAACGTTGCCATGGTCCCTTGGGGCGTGGCCAGTCTGAGAAACGCTGTGGAGGAGCCTCCTGATGCTCCGCACAAACTGTTCACTGTGATGTCATGCTCTCTATCTGAGCGTCCATACCAACCCAGGTACAATGACGTCTGGCCAGTTGCTTTGTCCTAACAATGCCCCAATGTCCTTGATGCAGGAGGCGTAACACTTCTCGTTGCAGGGAACGAGGAACAATCACTCTTGCTTGGTCGTTGTCGGTATGCAACAACAGTACACCCTGACTTAAAGATAATGCATGACGTTGTGCAAAATAACGTCGAACCAGAGGCCTATCAATCTCATTGGCTCTGGCAGGCCACCCTGAGCGAACAAAACGTGTTACCACACTTAGGTCTGCATCCGCAGCTGTTTCCTGTGCAACCCGACGAGAGTTCAAAGGAAAGTCTGCGACAGCGGAAGCATCTCTGGAGTCTATCTGACAACACGCCATTTCTGAAGAATCAAACGACACATCCTGGCCAACCGGAAGTCGGGAAAGTGTGTCCGCGTTGGCGTGTTTAGTGGTAGGTCGGTACAAAATCTCATACTGATAATTAGACAGTATTAAGGACCATCTCTGAAGCTTTTGTGCCGTACGTGGCGGAATTGGCTTTGTGGGTGAGAACAACGACGTGAGAGGCTTGTGGTCTGTCAACAAATAGAATTTTCTGCCATAGAGATAATGATGAAACTTTGTGACGCCGTAAATGATTGCTAAGGCCTCCTTTTCTATCTGACTGTAATTCTGTTGCGTCGGCGTCAGTAGCTTGGATGCAAAGGCAATAGGACGATCGTGACATCCAATACGATGCGACTGAACGGCACCCAGACCGTACGACGAGGCGTCAACTGCTAACACTACAGGCTTCTGTGGGTCAAAGGGAATCAAACATGCATCAATGAGTAGTGCCGACTTTAGTTTGTCAAAGGCAACCTGACAATCTTTAGACCATACAAAAGGAACATTCTTCCTACGTAAGTGATGCTGTGGAGCTGCAATCTGAGAGGCATTGGGAATAAACCTGAAATAATAGTTAAGCTTTCCCATCACTGCTTGCAATTCATGCACATTCTTAGGAGGAGGCAAGTCTTTGATTGCTCGAAGATGTGACTGTAAGGGATGAATTCCTTGGACATTAATCACATGGCCTAGGTACTCTATTTCAGTTTGAAAAAACGAACACTTTGCTTTATTACAACGTAGACCTGCTGCAGTCAACACTTTGAAAAGGCACTCCAGGTCTGCGAAATGTTCTTCAACTGTACGTCCAGATACCACAATATCATCTAAATAGTTCGAACAACACGGTACAGAAACTGTCAGCTGTTCCAAAAAGCGCTGAAAAATAGCGGGGGCGGAAGAACTGCCAAAGGGTAGGCGTTGAAATTGAAAAAGGCCCATGTGAGTATTAATGACGAAAAACTTTTTTGACTCGTCATCAAGTGGAATCTGTAAGTATGCCTCTGCTAAATCAATCTTAGAAAAGAAACGAGACTGTCCTAATTTGTCCATTAGTTCGTCAGGTCTGGGCAGGGGATAAGTGTCTACAATTGTTTGACTATTCACTGTTGATTTGAAGTCCGCACAGAGACGAAGTTTTCCTGACGGCTTGGGTATAATTACTATAGGCGAGGCCCACTGACTCGCAGAAACAGGAGAAATCACCCCACTATCTTGCCAACGTTTAAGTTCTTCGGCAACTGTATCACGCAAGGCGATAGGCACTGGTCTAGCTTTACGAAACTTTGGAACTGCAGATTCTTTTAAAGTTATATGTGCCACGAAGTCTTTTGCACAACCTAGTTCCGGCGAAAACAAGTCACTATATTTGTCACACAATGCATTGATTTTATCCTGAGGCACTATTGACGAAATTTGAAGCACATCTCTTTGAATTGATAAACCAAACAAGTCAAAAGCATCTAGTCCAAAAATGTTCTGTGTCGATTTGGCCTGAAGAACTACAAAAGCAACTGTTTTTGTTACACCTTGAAAAGAGGCGGGCAGGCTACACGTTCCTAGCACGGGAATATTTTGACATGTATAAGCTGTTAACACTTGCTGTGACGGCGACAATTTTGGCGAACCCAGAAGTTCATAAGTATCTTTATTTATTAATGTAACAGCGGAACCAGTATCAAGCTGAAATTGCACAGTCTTATTTTCTATGGAGAGATTTACAAAAAGTTTGTGCTTCTGGCACACGACAGGTGCGCGAATGTGGGCAACATCTGCTACGGTTTGTGAGCTGCGTATGCGCGGGCCGCGTAGTGAAGGTAGCGGCGCAGACTCGGCACCCAGCGGATTAACAACACTGTCACTAGATGACACTACCGCCGGATCGGCGTCCGCGCAAGCCTGCGAAGCTACTCCAGATTTACTAACTACTGCACTACACTTTTGAGTAGCTACTTGATGTCTACTGTCACTAGCTACACAGTACTGGGCACTATTACAAGGAGCAGTTGCAGAAGGCACTATTTTCACTACAGGAATGCACTGTTCATAGTCATTTTGCTTGTCCCGAACCCTTTTCCGTTGCACTGTTTTACGCGCTCGTCGGCGCTTGCTACGTGGTGCACTATATAGTTTTGCCATAGGCGCAGAACTATTGTTTTGCATTTTAGAATCAAGAGAAGCACTGTTCAAGTCCACAGTGTGTATAACATTGACTGTATGCACTGCTCTCGCACTTTGCGAAGCACTGTTTCTAACGTTACTGTTCGAGTTTTTAATTTGCATACACACAGACTGCACATGTCCCGATTTGCCACATTGATAACAGGTCGCGTTGCGACTAGGGCAATGAGCACGCTTGTGGCGAGACACACACTGGGGGCACGATTTATGAACATTTTTCTGAAATGAGCGTTGGCGCCCGTTATTCAAATCACTGTTTCTAACACGACGGGGCGACCTTTGTGTCGCACTTTTACACTGGCTACTGTTCACTGTCTGTTCAGCATGGCCGGTAGAAAAATAAGAATCACTAGTGCTATACTGAGAACTACGGCTAGGAAAGCGACCGTTGTGGCGCACTGAATTAACACTGTGGCTTTGCATTTCTACATCTGCTAAGTCAAAAGTATCATGCGCTTCTATAAGCTGCAGTACACTGTCTAATGAAGGGTCTGAGTGTTTTAAAATTGCTGCCCTAATTCTGGGGTCCTGAATGTTCTGCGTAATCGCATCCCTCAACATAACGTCACTATAGGAAAGTCCACAAGAACAAGTAAATTTACATTGGCGGGTTAAGCCCTTCAGTTCCGTAATCCACTCTTGGTGTGACTGCTGCGGTAATTTTTTAAGTCTGAAAAATCGGTATCGTGCAGCGGCTACAAGAACTTTTCTCTCATAATGAGCATTCAGTGCATCTACAATTTGTTCAAAGTCTACATCACGAGGAGATGCGAGAGGGAAAAGTTTTTGCAATAGTACGAAGGTCTGGGGGCCCACAATCGATAAGAAAAGGTTCTTCACTCTCCAACCTGTAATTTGATGAGTCGCGACGAGTTCTTGAAACTGTGCGAAATAGTCGCTCCATTCTTCCTCACTTTCGTTGTACTGGCGAAATGTAGGAAGCTGTGCAGCGGCAGGTGTGGGCTGCTGATGTGACGACTATTGTTGTTGGTGAGCAGCCTGTGTCGTCAACTGCGACACGGCCTGCAGTAGTTGAGTGATTTGCGCCGTCTGTAATTGAATAATTTCCATTAAGTTTGGGTTCGGGGTGGTGCCCATGCTGACCGATTAGGCGTCGCGTATACAAGTAAATTAGTACAAAACACAAATGCAATATGAAAGAGGACGCTCTGCAACAAAAAAGTCCACAAAATACGTAACAGAATATGTTCCCCCAAAAATCTTATAATAAGGGTGGGTGGGCGGGAGCAATTTCTGCGTGCTCCGACTGCTGCTGTCTGGCTGCTGTAAGCGGGCTGGTACAAGGTTCTATCACTCCTCGTCGCCACTTTTGTATCCCATCCTCGTCGCCACTTTTGTGTCCCAGCCTCGTCGTAGGTGTCGGTGGCCGAGTGGAATAAGACCGACACAGGAATAAGGATAACCCGCTGGTGCAGGTACGGAGGGGAGCAGCCAGAAACTACAAACACTCGAGTAAATTAGAAAGAGATATATATTGCACAGAATGTAACAATACTTAACTTTTACATAGTACTGCAGAATGTTGATACATAGTTGTTAGAGGCCTGCCTAGTGCCTGTACGATAGCAAAGTCTTCACTGGTGCCTATCTGATTACGAAGGTCCTAACTGGTTGCTATCTCAGTCCCAAGTGGACGATGTCGTTCAGCGGTGGCCACGAGCGGAGTTGTCGCAGAGGGCGCTCGTGGCTGTCGTCGTGAGAACGCCGCGCCGTGCGTGCATGGCGGCACGCGGCGAAAGTAGGTAGCGCGCACTTTGTACTTGTGCAACACCACAACTTTCAATCATTGTTAAATTCTCCAAATTTGGTTTACCTAATCATCAGTAGGAAAAAATTGCACATAAAAAGATTCACCTACTCAAAGCAATTTTGTAACTCCATGACTGGCTACACAACTCTCTGCCACTGCTCACTCGTCGGTGGCGGGGCAGCGAATCCTCCCAGCTCAAACGCGGTACAGCACACACCAAAGAGAGTCCTCGCGGACCTAGAAACATCAGTTGCGGACATTCAATACCGCAAACCTCAGATGTGACTAACTTCACCTACGTTTCAAGTGGCGATCCATGGTCTTCAGCGATTAAAGCGAATTTTGCCGGAATGTGATGGTCGTTTGCGCGTACGACGTACACCTGTGAGCGCTGTCTAGTAGATGAAATTCGTCAGAAACACTGGCCCAACCCAAAGCCTGATGTTTCGGCGTACGATGAGCTACAAGTCTCGTTCACCTTTGGCGTTTGTGGAGATAACACTTATCGGAGCTCGTTACGTGCAGAATGTTGTAAGACCCATACTCTTGCGATTCATGCAATAGAAAGTTTATTCGCTGGTCTAACAGCATAATACACACCCACACACTATCCTTGAAACTCAACATACGCTGCCAGACGTGCAACAACTTCCCTCTCCGGCACGATCTCAGGACTTGTTTGTAATCGATCACGAGTGGAATACGGTTGGACGACAGCTGACATGCGCGAATCGTCAATCAGGAACTGTTGCAGTACTGCGTCAAGTCGTTGAGGCAGACAGTGTTCGGTATCTGTACGATCGAATGGATGCTGGAATAACAGTCTGCATTTGCGTCCGTAGGAGCTACACAACACACTAATATGGATGTTTCAGCATGCATCGACACCGGATACCTCAGTACCATTTGTGCTTTTGATCTGTAAATATAATTATACCATGTACTCTATATTCACTCTTTCAACAATAAATCATGAGTTAATTAGCTCTAGCGAGCCGTTGGTTTCAGCACAGCGTAACGGAAGAGAATAAGTTGAACAGAATTTGACATCAGTACATCAACTGGAACGGAAACCATGGAGACTAATGTCTCCTGTCCTGTACTATCGTAGATGATTAATAAGCTGGAGAAAAGGCGTCAGAGGCAACAGTGGAAGTTTAAGCACTCATCCGTCTCCAAATCCTTGCATTAAGGTTCCCGGAATGCCATAATAACATTTTTATTTGGTGAAAGAAACAACAAGAATTTTTGCTCCTCGGTTTCAAAATTAGAGAAGAGAGCTTGGTAGAATCTTTCAACAATTTGATTCGCCTGCACCATCAAATCATAACTCCAAGGAAATGTAGATGGCGAAGGTAAATGTCTGTCCATCGGTTCCCAAGAATGTTTCGACTGCACTGGAGATGTTAGACCACGATTAGAGTACAAGCGGAAACTTAGAGCTGCGTGAGGTAAAGCGCCAAAGCGCCACCTCTCACGTTTATTGCCGTACAGAGTTCAAATAAATACGGGACGGACGACTAAGATAAGCTAGTGTAACAAGCAGGAACTTGCACCTTCACCTCTACCGCTCACAACTGACCTTGGACATTGAATTACCCCTCAGCGTCTTTATTCAGACGCTCTTGTACAGATAAGATGGCATAGAAGAAAAATAGTGGACCTTACGTGTGAGACTTTAATCTCAGGAGTTCAAAATGTCAAAATGTTCAAATGTTTTAATGCTTATGAGACTTAACTGCGCGGTCATCAGTCCTTAAACTTAAAAGCTACTTATGAACTAGTTTATACTAAAGATGGCACAAACATCCATGCCCGAAGGGGGATTCGAACCTCCGACGTGGAACGGCCTCGCGCGTAGTAGGACAGCGCATCAATGCGCTCGGCCGCTCCGCCGCGGCACGCTCAGGAGTTCAATCCAGGTCATTTTAGTGAATTGATATAGATATTCATTTAAAAAGCAAGGTGCATTGGCAAAGAATCTGAGGGAGCCAATAGGAAATACAGTACCCTTGCCAGGCACGACTAACATACACTGATAACCGGTATTTCCATTCATCCATGAATATTTTTTATTACACAACACACTTGGGGAATTCATATTTATTTAAGTAGTGAAAATGTTGTATCACTATATTTAATAAAATCTTTGCCTCATAAAGGAAAATTAAGAAACATAATAAAGTAGGTATCGACACAGAAAAGTTTGAATTCGATATGTTGAAACAAGAACTGCTGGCTATCCTCAAGAAAAAAAAATGCATATGTTACCTCAAACTAGCTGAAGAACCTGCGGCAGCAGTTTTTCCATCACTCCTTCCATTTTCTCCCCCTTTCTGTCTCTCTGTGATCACTTTCTTTTTTCTTCCCTCTCTGTCCATCTCTTTCTGTTCCTCTCATTAATCTCTCAGTTCATCTGCCCTCTCTTTGCCCATCTCCACCTTCCTTCTCTCTGCCAGTCACTTCTTTGTTCGTCTGTTGAACTCCTTCTCCACATACTGCGTCCATTGCCTGCTTGATCTGTGAAAAATTATAACTCTATTAAGTATTAATATTTCATAGTGATCAGTAATGTGGCTAACTTTATTGCATGGTACCGTCCGCCATGCAACATACAAAATGTTAGATGGACTGTGATATTCCAATTGTTTCGATGGTAAAGTTTGATAATCAAGATCGGAAAAAAAGTCCGTAAGTATCCTCAGCCACGCACCACATGGACACACAAATTCATATATAAGCTACCTTAAAACTCCGCGTCGCCCGGGTACTTATTTCATTGTGAATTAAGTCCATCTCTGCTTTCCTTTTCTCCCTCTGTCCAACTTTCCTTCCCGTCTCTCTACGACTTCCTAAAAATGTTCAAATGTTTGTATAGCTTATGGGACTCGACTACGGGGCCATCAGTCCCTAAACTTACAAACTACCTATGAACTACTTAATACTAAGGACGTCACAAATATCCATGCCCGAACCCCCGACCGTAGTGGCCGTGCAGACCGTGACTGGAGCGCCTCAGTCCCCTCGGCCACCGCGGCCGGCTACGACTTCCTCACCCCACTCTCTTTACACCTCCTCTTTGCGGCCGAGCGCATTGAGGTGCTATGCTGCGATGCGCGAGGACGTTCCCCGTCGGGGGTTCGAATCCACTCTCGGGCATGGATGTTTGTGTTGTCTTTCAAAACGTTCAAATGTTTGTAGATCTATCGGACCAAACTGCGTGGTCATCAGTCCTTAGCTTACAAATTACTTAAACTAAGGTAAACTAACCTAAGGACAAACACACGCACCCATGCCCCAGGGAGGACTCGAACCTCCACGGCAAACAACCGCGCGCTCCGCAGCGAGACTATGTGGTCTTTAGTAGTTCATAAGTAGTTTATAAGTTTAGGGACTGATGACCCCGCAATTAAGTCCTTTAAGCTTTATATGCATTTGATTTAAACCTCCTTCTTGCTTCTCTATCTCCTCATCTCCCACATACACTGCCGCCCTCTTTCTCTCTATTCTTCTCCTCATAACCCTCTCTCTGTCCATCTCCACTTCGCCATTTCTCTAACAATCACTACATCTCAATATCAAACAACTCTTCCGTCTGTAAGAGGAAAAAAAAGATCTATAACTCTATTAATTTTCTTGATGATTGGTGACAGTGTTTTAGTTTAATGTGCTAATAAGTACGCTGTTGTTAAGAATATATGGGTCACAGGTGATGATGCGGCTATACATTGACGCGTTCCAAAACCCAGGCTTCGGTAGAAGGTCGTACTTGAGCCTCATTGCAAGTAGCGTGCAGTTCTCTAAAAAGTGGCCCAGATAACCAAGTGAAATACGCGTGCCTTTATTTTTTTCTTAATGGAACTGCACTTAATTGACGATCCCCATCTATTGATCTTAAATCAAATAATAAAACGTGGCAACGGAAACGCGGGTTAGTTTTCTCTCCTCCAGAAGAGATCAAGAGACAAGATATTTCATCTGACTACACAACATTTGCAAAATATATAGTGTGCGAGACTTTAGAGTAGGACGAAGGGTTAACGTTTAATAGAATGATTTATTGTCCAAGGCATAAACAACAAAGGGGGGAATCTAATTTAAATATAAGGAACACACACCTTACAAGAGAATCCACATTTACATAAGATTATACGGCCCTAATACTACCGACCAGCTAAGGTAGTACTAGCAAAATTAATAATGATTATTTTTCAGAGAGGAGAAGGGAGGAATTGCTACACATTCTCACACAGATACATGCGCCAAGCCATGTCCTAAGGTCCCATCACTGTTCTTTTGAACCAAAGCAACCAGAAAAGGAAGTTTTCCATCTTTTTCAACCTCCATCGAAAATTTAATATTGGTATGGAGACAAAATTTTAATTTCTGGATGTTTTTGTTCAAAAGAACAGTGATGGGACCTTAGCACATAGAGTGTATCGCAAGACCACACATATCGATCTTTATCTTCATGCGACGATCTCTCATCCGCCACACCAACGTATGGGGGTCTTGCGTACTCTAGTGAAAAGAGCGTACGCTATCTCTGATGCTGAACATATGGGTGAAGAACTGGAGCTTCTCAAAGTTGTCTTTAAACAGAATGGGTACACTGCTCAACAAATTTGTCGTGCGTTTTAATTTGGTCCAAAAGATGAACCAGTAGAGGACAATTACAAGTATATTGCCTCGAAAATTTCAAGAATTTTAAGAAGATTTGACATTAAAAGTATTTTTATACCCCCACCAAAGACTAGGAACCTCCTTGGGTCAGTTAAAGATTATTTAGGATTGAGAAAACCCGGTGTTTATAGAATTCCATGTTACTGTGGTAAGACTTACATCGGCCAAACGATCCGCAAAGTTCCGGATCGGTCTGTGGAACAACACCGTCATACTCTTTTACTTCAAACTGAAAAGTTAGCTGTTGCTAAACATTGTCTGAATGAGGGACACAAGATGTTATATGATGAAACTAAACTAATTGCTCCTGTTTCCCGCTACTGTGTATGTTTGCATCAGAAATCCATAGTAATTCGTTTGGCCGATAATATTATTAATAGGTACAAGGGCTTCCCTCTAAGTAAAACTTGGAACACAATCTTATCTGATATTAAGCAACAACGGTCTTCATTTCGACCTGCTGTTTCTTTTAACTAGTCTCGTTTTCGACCCATCGTTTTGCCGATTTTCTCCACGGCGCGCTATTAGTACTATTGCGCCTAGAGGGCCTCTACTTTGGTTTCGCGCACGCGCGGTGGGTGTCTGCGTTGTATAAAGGGGCCGCTGTTTCTGTTCTGCCTCAGTTTCCGGCGAGTATCAGCGCACTCACCTGTAGATGGCAGACAGGTGGTCTGCCTAAATATCGTGTTTAGTTGACGATGGCTGCAAACCCGAGATGAATATTACCTTGTTAGATTGTTTGTCGAGCTAAAAATACATTATCCAGATTGTAAAAGTCTCCCGTACAGAAATATAATTCCACAGTAGTCCACGATTATGGGGTTTCTAATTCCACGTGTCGTTTTTTGTGTGTATTCATGCGAGCTGAAACCTTTGTCGTTACGTAAACGATAGTTGAGTATGTTAAATGCTTGAAAAGGCGTTAGTTGCTTTGTAGGTGACTTTTTAAAAACAGTGTCGTGGCTCTTCACAAACTGAACAATCAAAGACTACCGCCGTCAACTAATACTGAATACAATACTACAAATGTTAATTACGTGTTTTTGGTTGAACACAATATAATTAAAAACTTTCTATAGAAAATTACGAATGAACAAAAATACGTGCACTTTTCGTAATAATTACCTGATTTCACAGGCTGCGGGATTTTCAATCAACGCCGACATTTCAAATAAGAATAACAAAGCGTACGTAACTGACAGCGATCCCCAAGTGGCGCACGTTCTTCTCCTTGATGCTCATCGTCTATAACGCATGTGCGGAACTGTAATCGCAGCGCTGCAGCGGAGATAAATTGAAACGGAACTTACTTTCTGGACGCGCCTCGTATATAAAGCAGAGTGTCCGTGTGTACGTATTGCATACAAATCTACAGTTTTGTTACAATATATTTGAAATTTTGCACACGTAAGCTTCAGTCCATGAGGACGGTTGCCGTAAGTGTGAGGATCACTTACAACAAATAGTTCAAGAGATACGCCGTCATACACAATGAGATGGGAGAAGAACTACTGCATTACGCTACAACGTTGCACATTTTCTCCTAAACCACTTTACCGATTTCAGTCCAATTTGGTACACATATTCCTTACAGTGAGGTACCACTTCTGTAAAGTTAAGAACCATATACGACAAATGGTTCAGTAGATATAACGTCATAAACAATAGGAATTGCAAGAAAATTCTACATAATGCGACGAGTCTTTATGGATAGAGTAATTAGAACGAGACTACTTAGCGACTGCCAACAAACTTTAAACGTAATTTCAATCCTCGATAAAAAAAATTCTCGCTGACAACAGTAGCAAAATTATGAATGGAAAAAATTTTCTCGCCTATATTTTTCCTCTGTTCAGGGAGTAATACTTCGGCATTCGCCATGACGTCATAATTTACAATTTCTGCACTACAAATTACAGCCACAGGAAATTTTACAGACAGTGTACACACTTAAAGCTGAATGTACCTAAGAAATTGTATTACAGTACGACACGTAGTTCATGAGACAAGAATACATAAACATTAACGTTCATGGAAATGCGCCCCATCACGCACCAAGTTTTAATCTATTACTTCTTTACATACTAACTGCATTCGCAACAGATTTTACAGACAATTAGCACTTATACAAATTAATATATACCTCAAACATTATCCAATTGTGCAGCATATAACTCAATAAATATGAGATCGTACGAATTTTATATGTCATTTGTATTTTGATTACTATTTTTCTGTTTCGATACTGCACTTGTAATTTTGTACATTATGAAAGATAGTCTTATTTGTTATATATTCATCGATAAATATAACGTTTTTGGAAAAAAAGGATATGGACAGAGGAAGAGAAGGGATACAAGAATTACTATTTCAACGCTGGAATAAATAAATAAATACCTGCGCAACGCCAGGTTTTCACCTAGTTATGTACAAATAATACCAGTAATACCGAAATCCATCTGCTTTACAGTAATAAAAAATAACAGTGGTTCCAGAGCAGACCTCTGGGGCTCTCCACAAACTGTGCTCCATTTTTAGTGCATGCCATAGTCACACTACTGAGAAATACCGTCTACTATCTGCTATTAAAGTTAGAGGTGAACCATTCGTGAACTACTTATCCTATTCCATAATGTTAGATTTTCTCGCTTGCACTTCGTAACTGAAACTATAGCGAAACAGGGAAGTAGTTAGATGAACCCCCAGACAGGCACCAAGTATTTATGTAAATTTATGTATATGTGGACGTATTTATCAACCAATGCGAGGGCCAAAATTAATCTGTAATTAACGACACTTTTGACCCGACTTTTGACTTTTTCCGACGACATTATGTTATAGCTTCCACATAAGACAGAGACTTCCCCTTGCGAGAATGTATTATCTAGTTCAGAAAGGTCACTGAATATTCCCGGTATTGAGACTCAAAGATTTACAGCTCTGAACGAACAGATGGTTTCACTCCCACATCCGCCTGGTGCCAGTTCCTTCTCCTCCCCAGTGACATCCGTCATCGTTTAGCATATCCTAGTGAGTCGTAGGTCAGGAAGGGGCACCGTAGACAACGAAAGCTTCACCACATGGCGGGGTCACTAGAATCACAGTCGTGAGGGGCCCCGCCCCTTCCCCTTCCGTGTACTGGGCTCCTTAGTCCCCCTGGCGATGTTATTAAGTTCCAGACCTTGGCCTATAAGCAGCATCGGATGCGACCGCACCAAGCTTTTGTCTCACCCCTATCGATGACATTTTCTGCCCGCAGTTAGCAGACCGCGTCATCAAACAGGCGATCGTGACTGCCGTAGCCGCAGCTGACACCCATTACGAGTTACCAGCAGTCGGGAGATTACATCGGCGCCGCGAGGATCTTCCCCTTTCGATAGGCCGATAGTTCCCTATTATCTGTACCCAGCGCTTCGTAATATGTACACGGAAGCGATAAATCTCTGCGTCAGCAGAATTAACACCAATTTAAGATTTTACACCCATGTATCATATGGTCTATCACGGATGCCGAAGAAATTACTCTTACTGGAATGTTAATGGCAGGCGGAACAGGTTAGAAACGTACAGCAGGAAGTAGAAAGAGGGTGATGTGGGATGACAGCTCTGGTCTTTCCCTACTGATGTGTATGAGCTGAGTAGATATCTACGTCTGTTCAGAAACTTTTTCCACAAATATTTCGAAGATTACCTTTTACTTGGTGTGCATGGACCCCTTGGAAATAGTTTTCTCAATTGTTGATACAGTGCTCCCAACGGCGTTTCCACTACAGGAAGCAGTCTTGGTAAGCGTCTTGCTGCATCGCGTGAAGTGCCACTTGTGAATGTCTTTTTATCTCTTGTATCATTGCAAATATTCCTCCTTTGAATGAGGTTTTCAACAGTTTGGCAGGTCTTGGTAGTAATGAGTATCCCCTAGAGAACGAAAGTCATATACAGGGTGGTCCATTGATAGTGACCGGGCCAAATATCTCACGAAATAAGCATCAAACGAAAAAACTACAAAGAACAAAAGTTTCTTAGCTTGAAAGGGAAAAACAGATTGAGCTATGGTTGGCCCGCTTGATGGCGATGTCATAGGTCAAACGGATATCAACTGCATTTTTAAAATAGGTACCACCGTTTTCTATTTCATATCATCTAGTACCTAAATAAATATGAATGTTTTATTTGGAACACTTTTGTCGCTTTGTAATAGATGGCGCTGTAATTTTCACAAACATATTGCTCATAATTTTAGACGAACAGTGGGTAACAGGTAGGTTTTTTAAGTTAAAACACAGGACGTAGGTACGTTTGAACTTTATTTCGCTTGTTCCAATGTGATACATGTACAGTCGGTGACAAAATTCGCGAGACCCCTCGCCTAATTGAGATGCTGCAGTTTACATTGTGAATCATATGATTCGTAGCCTATTGGGTATTCTTGTTTCTTATTGTATTGGTGTGGTGTCTGTTATTTCGGATATGTCCGAAATATAATACGTATTTACGCGCGAAGATGGCGTTTGCTTCATTCACTTCACCGCAGATGCGGTTACACGTTCGACCTCACACTGAAATCCGTACCGGCGCGTGTAAGAGAGCATGGGCGATATGGGCGCTACAACCATAGTGTGATACTTGTGGGAGTTTGATACGGACGTGGGAGGGGGGGGGGGGGAGGGGCGACCTCGCGTAGGAAAGTGTTTATGGAGACGTCTGCTCGAAGGAGGAGGAGACACGCATTCGATTCCCGGCCCGGCACGCATTGTTTAGTTTCAACGCCCTAATTCAGTCACTGCCAATTCTTTCCTTTCTTAATCCATCTTCCTTCACCTCCTTCATAAATATTTGCAAATATTTGTTGCTTTTTCTGTGGGCCTATTTATCTCCCATTCTAGCCTGAACTTTGCTCTCAAATTACGCCTTCGTCGGCGAGCTTCTACTGTGCTTTAAATTTTTTTTGCAGATGTTTTAAAAACTATTCTGCACAACCATTTGTTTTTAGATATTGATTGAATTTAGAAAATGAGTACTGCATCTCTCAGTAAAATAAATATTACGAATCCTGATAAAAATTAGTTTGTGCGTCCTGATAAACTTACACCTTTTCCTTAAAATAAACGTAAATAACACTTCCTTACAGGAAATAAATTATTTGACAGGTTAAAAAACGAAGGCAGCAACGGAGTGACTGAGCATATTGAGGTGCTATGCTCCGATGTGGAAATCCGTTCCCTGTCGGCGGTTCGAATCCCCCTCGGGCATAGATATTTGTGCTGTCGTTAGTATAAGTTAGTTTATAAGTAGTTTGTAAGTTTAGGGACTGACGATCCCGCAGTTAAGTAGTTGAAACTAAACAATGTGTGCCGGGCCGGGAATGGAATGCGTGTTCTCCTCCTTTGAGCAGACGTCTTCATAAACACTTTCCTACACGAGGTCGCCCCTCCCCCCTCCCCCGTCCGTGTCAAACTCCCACTAGTCGCACACTATGGTTGTAGCGCCCATATTGCCCATGGTCTCTTACACGCGCCGGTACGGATTTCAGTGTGAGGTCGAACGTGTAAGAAGACGAAGCAAGTATAAAAAAGCGTTGTGGAAGGAGCAGGTTCGTCTGGAAGGGCGATGAAGGCCAAATAAAACATAAAACACAATGAAACCCTTTATCATAACTATTGTTGATGGTAAGTAGCCATAAACGACATGTCTTTTTATTCAGGTCAGAGGTTCCCAATAGGTTTCTCGAAGTAGGTTGCAAAGCTCTTTGTACGATATATAGTAGTAATATTTCGGGTATATCGATACTATACAAGGTAAGCGCCAATAACTTGGGTCGTTGAGTAATGGATTTTATACATTACTTTCAAATTCGTCTTGAAGCTGTTTATAAAACTCACTTCTGAACCAGCTAACAGATACAGAGCCTATAACAGAGGTACGAAACTTTTGTACTTTTTGTTAATACAACAGCGTACTCTGTTTCACCATTAAATTTCCCGAAGGTTAGTTCTTTGCTTGCAGCTTAGACTATCGAAATGGTATTAAAACATAAAAAACTCCTCAAAACCAACAAACAGACTAGACGTTCAAATCAATACGTAACTGCCATGTCATAAAAAAAAGTTTAAATTTTTGTTAAACTTACAAACTACTTATGAACAACCTTATACTGCAGACGGTACAAACATCCATGTCCAAGGGGGGATTCGAACCCCCGAGGGGGAACGGCCTCGCACATCGTAGCGTAACGCCTCAATGCTCTCGGCCATTCCTCCGCGGCCATGTCATTATTAAGATATAATTTGATAGTTGCTTCGAGGTTAATGTGTTGCACATTCAACAGAATACAATTTTAATAGACGATACATACCTTTTTTCAGCGTCACGACATGTTAATGTTCAAATATAAAGATGTTATTATAGACTTATTGTTGAATAATGTAAGAATTGCCGCTAAAAATGGCAACTAACAGGCGGGCTATCTGAAACCATCCAATAATAAAATTTTTAATTAAGTGCACAATAATATAACGTAGGACGAGAATCCATTAGGAGATCGGTATCAGGATAACCAGGCATCTTAAGGCAAACAGTCAATTTAAGAAAAGACAGATACAGACAAATCAGTGGGCAGTCGAGAAGAGGCGAGGCATCGCAGCGAATGTCTCGTCCTTCAGTCAGTGCTTGTGGCCGGCCAGAGGTTTGAACGGAAGTAAACGGGGCACTTCACACCACGGCTAGCGCGTGTAAACAAACTTCCTTACACGACAATCTACTACAGCTAAATCTTACCAACTGTTATTCAGTTGGTCTCAGACGTTTCATAAATGATTCTTGCGTTAGGTATGTTGTTAACATGAAACTGTTCAATAAAGAAATCAGGGTGACAAAAATAAGACCACCTTATTTTGGTAACTTGACATGCTTCATTTATTAAAAGAACCGTACTGCTTTCAATAAAGTCAGAGGACATAAACAGCGATTGATAGTAGAATGAACACCCCAGAATACCAAGACCTTACATGTGGGTGTTTAGTAGCATGGTCGACATACGTCTCCCTCACTTTTTCTTACAAATTTTTCGCAAAATTACTCTCAAGTTACCGCATGTGCCTTTGAACTATAGAACACTTACGAGTCAAAATGACGTCAGAAACACGTTCGTATTAATGATTTATATTCATTGCTGTTTAGTAGATCAGGCATTCGTAGCTACAGCATGAAGTTTCTTTACAAATATTAACAGAAACTGCTTCATAAACTTTATTCCCACAATTTTTACGACTGTCGCTGTAACAGGACACTGAATTTCACAAAAATATCGCGTCTCAATCCGTGGATCAAGGATGAGGTTGTTCCTACTACTGGAATTTTAACCCTCAAGTATTGGGGAGGGGGGAGGCAGACATTTCCTCAAGATTCTGTCTGTTTATACTGTAGAATGTTTATGACTGACAGATTGCGGGATGGTTTTCAAATATTTTGTTCAAACCCTGCGAGAAGGAAGTTGACAAACCTTTCAAATTCCCAAAATATCCCGCCCGATTTGGCTAAAAGGAAAGCGAATACGGTGGCGAAAATTTCTCACAGACAAATAAGTGTTATATAAGCTGCTTAGTAACTTCCAGTCTTTGAGTAGTGTGCGTAACGTAGTGGACAAGTGCTTGGAGTGCAAAGTTGGAAGTCAAGGTTCGATTCCCCGGTACTCCTTACATTTTTGTTCATTTCATATTACCCCTCGCAATGAAAACCTTTTATTTATGAAATTTAAATTTACTTAAACGTTTCAGTGTGCCACGAACGTTGATGTCAAGAGGTGTCTCAATTAAAACACATTCAATCCTACAGCATCAGGTCAGTGCCACAATTCCCATCCATACACTTGGTATGCACAAAAATCAACAGTGAAAAGTTAGTTACTTAAAAACTTGAATAAAGTATGCTTTGCACCGAAGCATATTTCGGATAAAATTTCTCGCTCAAAATGCTTTGGTAAAGTCTGCATAGTGTGGAGATTTTCTTTGACGATGAACACCCTAAGGAATGTAATATAACTTCGGCATATAAATACGTGCCACAATTTTTGAAATATTATTTTCATTTAATACTTCATCGAGTTATGAAAATTAAATGATGAAATAAGATATATTAATTAATTGAATTAGTTGTAACGAAACCAAATATATATACTATCTATTGATTTTTAAAATTGATAAATTAAACTACAAGGGTTAATATAAGAAAAGTATTTTGGAGGGACGGGATTCAAACCCGTTCTGTTTCATTCAAAAGCTAATCTTCTTCGCAACACCGAAAACACCGTCATTAGCAATGCTGAGCCTCAATATTAGCTGATATTGCACCTATCTGTAGTTGGAACATTTGGCGTGAGTTTTCTCTTTTCCTATGGCCTACACAGGGGAGATATTGTTTGAATTTAAAAGGTTCATATTCGTGTTTCTTCTCGCACAGATTGGTCCAAGTAGGTGACACTCATCCAGCGATCCCTAGTGTTGAGACTTTCAACACGCAAACGTATAAGGGGATATTATTAGCCTTTGTCAAGACACTCGCATTCGGAGATTGTCGTTGTAGCTATTACCCTCTTGGTATGTGCTTGTCTACTTTTGAACCCACTAAAAGGCAACGTTTTCCAGTATGCACTTATTTCAGCTAATAAATTGTGACTACTATATTGTTTAATATTTATAAATCCATACGATATGTGCCCTGAAACCAACGTTTATTATCTGTCTGTGGAAAAACTTACGCTATGACTCACACGATCTATTGCATTTTTCTGGTGGCAGTGTCAATCTGCTCAGAACATCTGACGCAAATAGACTATTTCGTTCATTCATTCAAAATCTCATCATATCAACTGGCTGAATGAAGAGTTAAGACTTTTTTATACTATATTCGCTACCAAAGTTGTTACTGAGCAGAAAAGTTACGTATGTGAAAAATACGGATTGAAACTCGTGAACTGAGTGAATAATTAAAAAAAAAGTGCTGCGGAGGTCAGATAGATCCTAGGACCTCGTGTTACGCATCTGCGCATTTATGCCGGCGCCACCCACACATACTATAGCATAGCCGTTTATCGAATCTCTGCAGTAACATAGGTCTACTACCTATTCTTAAGTGGCAGGAAACTACGCACGCTTCTGACGAAAAACCGAGGTTTTGTATTCTGCACAGTAACTGAAACCCACCGGTGTGTAATGCTGTTCTACTACAGAATAAACGGCTGCGGCTTCTAAAACCAAGGAATTAACTTTAGAATCTTTCACTCCTCTAATTGCTACGATAGAGAATCACCAAAAGTCTACTCTTAGGTGTTTTTGCTGTTTGCATCAGTCCGTAGCTTACAAGCTGCTTACACCTAGGTAAACTAACCTAAGGACAAACACACACACCCATGCCCCAGGGAGGATTCGAACCTCCACGGCGAGCAACCGCGTGCTCCGCAGCGAGGCGCTTTAGACCGCTCGGCTACTCCAGCACGGCAATTATCATGTGTGTTTGTTATTGTTACGTGAGAAACATAATGAGCCATATTTCAAAATAGAAGAAAAATGCGAAAGAGTCAGTAATCGAACTGTCGCTCGTTGATCAGTAGTTGGCCATTTGGCGAGATAAATAAGCTTATCTTTATCATTTGTTTTCTTCTCTGCACATTCATTTGACATATCGTATCTGGTATTATAATAGCCCAATATGTTGTCCAATGCTTAATATTACGCATTTCAATAAGACAAGGAGTATGGAAAAATACCAAACATCTGAGGAGAACTGTAATTTGTGGTGACACAGCTGGCTTATGTTTGTTAAACTTGTGCTGATATCTTCGTTGCAACATCAACCGAGAGAACAAGTGGAAATGACACGATACCTTCACTCTCGGAAATACCATCAGTGACCTGCGGCGCCAAACGGTTGTCGTCTTTATAGCGCAACCGAGGCGGTGGGCGGAAACCGTCAGCGATACTCGGAACATGATGCACCATGATGTAACAATCAGGTTCATTACAAAGTCCATTCATGTAATTGAATTAATTCTATGATATACATGCAATTTTTCCATTTGAATGTGTCAGTAACGTCCGAAAATATTCACGGCAGCATCTCAATTCTAATTGATGTCTTTGTACATTGAAACTATAAGAAAAGAAATGTGGAAAGGAATTTGTCGGTCGCGAGCAGCTTAAAACGCTATGGATAATACGCAAAGCAGTTTCTAAAATCAGTTTTCGAAGTCGCCTTCACGTCGCATAGAAAGCACGCGTGTTGTTACAACTGGCTGCGATACTGGAAGATAACTTTTTCCTCTCAGATTTCGTGTCAGATGGGAAATCGACAGTATGTACGATCGTGTTGCCTAGCTGTGTATACTTCCCACCAAGCAGCAGAAGTTTGCGGTTGTGTATAGCGATCAGGCGAGGGGTCTCGCGAATTCTGTCACCGACTGTACTTTTGTGAAATTATCATATATTATGAGAAATCATGCTGTTACTGCGTGTTTACCTGTAATTACCTCATGACTTCAATAGATGCTCAAAATGATGTCTTTCAACTTTAATGCATTTGAAAATACGCGCAAGGAAATTCCTTTCAATAGCGAGTAGTTCGCCTTCAGTAGTGTTCTCACATGCAATGACAATGCGCTGACGCATGCTTTAGGCGTTGTCGGTGAATCACGATAGCAAATATTCTTCAGTTTTCCCCACAGAAAGAAATCCGGGGATGTAAGATCCGGTGAACGTTAAATTACTATTTAAGACCGCTTCAACTGCACGCGAGTTATATGCCAGCCATCAATCACGTTGAAAGTACATTGCCATTCTGTCATGCAGTTAAATACCTTGTAGTAAAATCGGTAGAACATTACGTAAGAAATCAGAATACATTGCACCATTTAGATTGCCATATCCTTCCTCTCATAATGCCGCACCATACATTAACCCGCCAAGGTCGCTGATGTTCCACTGGGCGCAGCCATCGTGGATTTTCCGTTGCGTAATAGTGCATATTATGCCGGTTTACGTCACCTCTGTTTGTAAATGACGCTTCGTTACTAAACAGAATGTTGAAAAATATCTGTTATCGTCCCGTATTTTATTTTGTGCCCAGTGGAAAAACTGCACACGACGTACAAAGTCTTCGCCTTGCAAATCCTGGTTAATAGAAATATGGTACGGCTGAAATTTATGTTGATGTAGAATTCTCAACACCGACGTTTTTGAGATTCCCGATTCGCTCTCAATTTGTCTGCTACTCATGTGCGGATTAGACGCAACTGCAGCTAAAATACTCACTTGGGCATCATCAATTGTTTTAGATCGTGGTTGACGTTTCACTTGTGACTGAACACTTCCTGTTTCTTTTAATAATGTAACTATCCGCCGAAAGGTCCGTTCACTTGGAGGATGTCTTCCAGGATAAAGATCAACATACATAGCACAGACACGTTGGGCATTTTTATCGCAATATCCATACATAAATACCATATCGACCTTTTCTGCAATTGGTAAACGGTCTATTTTAACACGAGTAATTTATCACGAAGCAAATACCGTCTGCACTGGCAAAATGTTACTCGATACCGCGTACTTATTCGTTTGTGGCTATTACAGCGTTATCTGTCACAAAGCGAAAAAAATGTTCCAAATAAAACATTCATATTTATTTACATACTAGACGAACATGTAATAAAACTGGGGGTACCTATTTAAAAATAAAAATTGTTGATATCCGTTGTGGCAGCGTCAGCTAGCGGGCCAACCATAGCGCCATCTGTTTTCTCCCTTCAAGCTATAAAAGTTTTGTTCTTTGTAATTTTTTCGTTTCATGCTTATTTCGTGAGATATTTGGCCCAGTCACTATCAATGGACCTCTCTGTATATGTGTTGGAACGTAAATAGTGACAACACCGCTGTGGAGACACTATGCAATTGAATCGACTATTGGCGCTGATAGAACGCGTTGTTTACATACCCTACCTCCGAGCAAATGGACGTGCCAATCCCACGTCACCGGCCTGCGTACAATCGAGGGAGTCACCTGTGTCACAATGTTTTCGAAAGCGGAACAACGGAGTTGGATCAACACTGAATGTGCAAAAGGTCGCAAAGCACGATAGTGTCATCAAGGTCTTCAAGAGGCGTGTGGAGAATAGGCATTGCCGTAAGGAACAGTGGCACGTTGGGTAAAGGTCTTCCATGAAGGTTGGCAAACAGAGTCAAACATGCGTCGGGCAGGTCGTCCTAGCCTCTCTGAAGAAGAAGTTCCTTTTGTTGCCTCGGTAGCGGACAGTAATCGATGCGAGACTATTTGTAAGCTTGCGCACGAAACCGGATTATCGAATACGACTGTGATTCGCATCCTGAAGGAACGACTGGACATGCTAAAAATACTGTACCATCCACCATACTCCCCAGACATAAGTCCTTGCGACTTTGATTTGATTCTGAAGATAAAGGAACCACTTCGTGGCGTTCGCTTCAGAGCTGTTCCACAGATTCGAACGGGCAGTAGACCGCTCCATTCGCACCATCAACAGAAACGGTATACTAAGCCTTCCACATCTCTGGCAACGGGTTCTAAAGAACGCTGGTGACTACTTTGAAGGACAGTAACAGGAGAAATCATGTAACGCTTTTGTAAATGTCCCGGAAAATATAGATCCGCAGAGGAGCCGTTTGCTAAATAATTATGAATGTATAGTTCCAAGCATCGTCCTAGTTAGTACACATGAATTTGAAATTTAGCCTTTACTATAAAGATTTACATCGCATTTAGAAAACACACACACACACACACACACACACACACACATATATATATATATATATATATATATATATATATATATATGTGTGTGTGTGTGTGTGTGTGTGTGTGTGTGTGTGTGTGTGTGGGTGGGTGGTTGTGTGTTTGAACTGTGAGTGTGTGTGAGTGTGTGTGTGTGTGTGTGTGTGTGTTTGTGTGTGTGTGTGTGTGTTCCGTATGGAATCGAAGTCGGCTGGAGCATATTCGATAAAATCTTCTGATAAACATCTCAGTTGATCCTGTGAAGTTTCGTAGCGGACGGATCTAGGTATTTATTAAAATATCCATAATAGTTTACTTCTGAATCTAGGAACGACACTAGCGCCCCTACCATGTCATCCTTCTATCAGTGCACTGCTGCCGCATGGACCCCTAGGGTTGCTTTAATGTCTTGGTATTAAAAAGCCTTTACAGTTGACATTTTCAGCTAGCAGCGCAACTTTCGCTCTACGTGCTGAACGTATTGTTAGTATGTAAATATGGATTATACATGATGAGGATTTTATAGGCAAGGTATTCATTATGTTTAATGATATTATATAGAAAATAACAAACTATAAAACACATATACATATAGATTTTTTTAATATAGAATATATATTTTACCTGTGCCAAGCTGGTCCACGTCGTTGGTGTGTTTATGAAAAATAACTGTTACTTTCATTTTGCATATGGAAACGACATAAATCCTTCTTCATGGCATTGAAAGCACAAAATAGTGGAAAATTACCGCTATGTATATTTTTGTTGAATTAATTGGTAACGAAGGTAACATAAAAAACAATTTTTAGAAGTGTTAGAGGATATTCATATAAATTATGAAAGTTTTTAAACAATTTATATTTTAAGTACAACAAAAATCTCACTCTATTGACAACACCTTAACTTTATTGTATTATGGCAACCAATTCCTCTGCATTTGGACATGTCTTCTGTATCTACTTTTGGCACGTGCAGAGCACATTATATCTTTCGGCCGTTCCTGATATTGGCTAAACTGATCTCGACGTCTTCATTTTCCTCTTCATAGGTAAATGAAATGTAGTCTCAGTCATTTGTGATGTAGAAAATAACATATTATATATAACTTTCTTTAACAAAATTATAATCTGGGAAATTTTAACATTTTAGTAACTGATAAATAATAAATACTTATCTTTCTTTCTTGAAGCTATGTTTACACATTCAAAATGCACTGGTTCTGTCTGCTGCTGTCGCTTGGATGTCATTCTGCGAGCTACGAGAGAGCGAACTGATTATTATGTGAAGTGTATCGAATATGATGCAATTGGCATTACTTTAAAAATAATGTACATAATGTGAAGGAATGTAATTTAGACGCATGTATCATGTGTGGAACAGGCAGGCGCTGTAGGTATAGAGGAAGGAGAAAAGTAATTCAATGAGGTGAAAAGAGGTAGATATATTGAAAAATGATTAAGAAAATTTAAATTGTTTACTCAAGAGGAAGAGCTTCGTTAACTGGAGGGAGTCCTTAATGGGATCATCCACCTCTCTCTTGGAAAAGAAATTCTTAGGCTTAGCATTGACTTACTGAATTGTTGGCTGTTTGCCTGATGGTTATCGAGTCATATTTTGTCCAATTGACACTTTAGATAATTAAACAGTGGTTGCCCCCCCCTCCTGTAATGCTCCATACGTTTTCGATTGGAGGTATCTTGGCCAAAGTGGAGCTTAGAAAGCACGAAGAAAGTATCAAAGTTCGTTTTGTGTGAGCGGCCATTACGTTTCCGAAAGTAATGCGGATGGTAGCTCTGCGTGAATGTATTTCATCTCTCCTAATAAATGAACTAATGATAACCTGGAATCCAACTGGGGAATGGGGATCTGAAGCTTAGCATGGAATGCGAACCACGTGGCGCTATGGCGACTCTTCACATCGTTGAAAAATGAAGACTGGATTAAAGCGCGGACTGAAAACTTACTTATTCCGACCAGGTTTCGAACACATTGACCCTTTTCTCCTGACGAGAGTTTTCCCCGAAATCTTTTATTTTTATTTTTTTTAATCGGGTATTTTGGCTCAGGATACGTTTTTCCTCCTTAGAGAGGTCATCCACCCCTCTCACTGAAAACGCTGAGCCACCGCGAAGGAGCTATGCTCGAACAATTGTTCAACTGCTTAGTTTTTTATGATAAATGATGGTCGTGTATATTATACGCATACCGACAACAGGCCTTACGAAGTGAAAGTTCAATCAATGTTTTAAAAGTGCCGGTTGAACCTGCGCATTGGAAAGAAAAATAGGCAATTGAATTTAAAATTAATCTTAAAATGGTTATTTAAACGAAAATATATCTCGATATTTTTAAATTATTGAAATGTGCACAGGTGAGGCTGACTAGAAAAAATGGTTTATGCTAGTCTCGATTAATGATATTTTATGACACAAACTATCGCAATCTCAACATTCCTAAAAAAAAAAAAAAAAAAAAAAATAAATAAATAAAAAAAATCGCTTTTACAAGCATTTACAGAGAAATAAAACATGAAGTATTAAACACTAGGTAAGAACGGCAGTAATTATGTTTAACGTATCTGTTGGCATTAGTCTCACACACCTGAAACAAAGCGCCCATAATCGAGTGAAGAAGTGAAGTGACGAAGAAGTAAGATAGCATCAATGATAACAATAAAAATGATGTATCTGCATGAGCTACACGTTTATCAGTATGTAAGGTACATATCATAATTAAACATCTTCACATCTATCTTAACCCAGCAATATGGAACTGTGTTCAATTAGCATAACGTCTTCGCGGTGCACAATCGTTGGTATTTCTTTCACAACGTTACATTAGTGACACATTTGTTAATGTTGTTGCTGTGGGCTTCAGTCCAAAGACTGATTTCATGCTATCCAATCTTGTGCGAGCCTCTTCATCTTTGAATAAAAACGGCAACGTACATTCCTTTCAATCTGCTTACTGTATTCGTCTATCGGTCCCTCTCTCCAGTTTTGATCCCACACACTATTCTCCAAAGCTAAAGTGATGATACCTTGATGTCTGAGAATGTATCACACCAATTGATCCCTTGTTTTCTTCCTGATTATGTTCGCTACCTCCTCATTAGTTAAGCGATTTACGAATCTAATCTTCAACATTCGCTTGTAACAACACATTTAATAAGCTTCTATGACCTTTTTGTCTGAACTTCTTATTCCTCGTTTCACTCCCGCACAATGTTTTCAGAAGGGATTTCCTAAAATGTCAATTACTATAAGATGTTAAAAAATTACGCTTCTGGAGAAGTGCTTTTCTTCCCACAGGCATACTGCATTTAATATCTTCTTTACTTCGACCATGTTATTTTGCTACCAAAATAACACTCACTTATTAATTTTCTCGTTATCTAATGTCATTCCTTCAGCATATGTCTTAATGTCCAGGCCCTTTGATGTCTCTAACGGCATTACAAAAAAGAAATTTAAATGTTTTTACATCTATGGGACTTAACTACTATGGTCTGGTCTGGTCTGTTCATCACTGGGCTCTAACATACTTATAATTTCATCGGCATACCAACAATTTTCTCTTTTCTCACTGAAATTAAACTCCTGCGCCAAATTTCTCCTTTCTTTCCTTCACAGCTTGCTCTATGTATATGGTTTGAATAACATTGGGGAAAGGTTATAAGAGCCGCGATCGAGTGACCGAGCACACTAAGACATATTGCTGCAGAGCGTTCGGTTGCACACCATCGGACGTTAGAGACCCCCCTCGGGAATGTGTCTCTCTCTGTGTGTGTGTGTGAGGGTGGGTGTGGTTTGTCCTTAGCATAACTTAGTTTAAAAACAGTATTTGTTTCACCAACGTGACTTACTCCCTTCCAAAGCACAGCGCCCCTTTCATAAACTTCGACTCTTATAACTACTGTTTGGTCTTTGTATAAATTGTATACAACTTATCGTTCCCTACGTTCTACCCCTGCCATCATCATAATTTGAAATAGTGTATTCCATTCAGCATTATCAAAACCCTTCTCCAAATCCACAACAGCTTAAAAGGTAGATTCGCATTTCCTTAACCTATCTAAGATAAATCCTAATGAGACACTGCCCCATGTATTCCTACATTTCTTCTAAATCTAAACTGATCGTCCCCGGAATCTTTGCAGTCTCCTCCCAATCGGCGGGGCTATGGGCATTTAAACTTGTATTACTGTGGTCATTGTTGGCATTGTGTTAATCTTTGTAGCGATAATGCGTTTGTTATCAAGTTCAAGGTACCCGCATTCCTGTTTTACTATTCATTATTAGACCTACTCTAGCATTACCCCCAGGCGATTGTTTCTATTATAACCGTGTACTCATCAGATCAGAAATCTTGTTGATCTTGGCACTGAACTCCACTATCCCCACCATATCTAACTTCAATCTAACGAATTCTCTTTTCAAATTTTCTAACATACATACACGATTAAGTGATAGAACATTCAACGCTTCCATTCGTAAAATGTGTGGTTTCTTTTTTCTGATGTCGATATCTGCCTGAGTATTTTCCACCCGGAGACCCAAATGGGGACTATCTTACCTCCGAAATATTTTACCGCAAGAGGCCGCCATCATCATATATTCATACAGTAGAGCTACAAGTTATGAATATTGTTGTTTTCAGCTGCCTGGGATACAACGTTAGCTTATAACAGGCTAAGTTAATCATCCAGACTGTTGCCTCTGCAACTATTGACATGGCTGCTACCACTTTTCAGGAACCACAGATTTGTCTGCATCACTGAGGCATGCGATCCACCTAACCTGCGTTATTTTCCACGGTTCAAAGTGTTGGTTCTTTAAGTACAATGAATATAATCTTCATTTTAACCCACCTGACGGTAAGGCAATCCAAAGCTAATCCTTATTAGCGTCGTAGGGATAAGTGATTTTTTTTTCTAACCATTGTTCCTAATGTGGTCCGTCGCGTGATTATTGTCATGGTTAACTCGTGAGGTGGACGGATATTTTCCGGTCACCACCCCATTAGCCACTTGGAAGGAAATATGGACCTCCCAACTGTCTACGTATAGTGTTACACATGTGAATTTGAATGGAAATTTTTGCAAATATTTGTGAATTATTTAACTGAGGCGTAACGTTCGTACCAGCCCAATATTCACCTTGTGATATGAGGAGTACCGTCTAACAACGTAGTCCATCCTGAATTGCACACCGCCCCCCTCCCCTCCGTACCTCGTTAACCAACCGCATGGTTTCGAACCAAAGCTGGGGTATCTCTCCGTTCCTGAAATCGACGCCATAAACTGAGTAGCTAACCGGGTGAGTACAAAGAGGTAATGTTCGTAAATGATACATTAATAATGAAAAAATTAACGTGTTGAACAAACAGGGTGTGTCAGTATTGCTGATTATGTTACAATCTTTCAGTAATGATAGTTAAATGTAAATATATCAGTTTAGATATCAGTTTAGAGTTTCGTTAGTAGCCCACGCCGCAGCGATAAGCGCCGTTGTTGTAATGATTCCCATCCCAGATCCTGTATCATTTCCGTAACGCTGTCTCCCCTGTATCGTGGCAATACGAACCGAGCTGCCCTTCTCTGGACGCTTTCGATGTCCTCCGTCAAACCCACCTGATAAGGATCCCACACTGGGCAGCAATACACAAAAAATGGACGGACAAGCGTAGTGTCTGCAGTTTCTTTTTTAGTTCTGTGGCATCTTTTAAGGGCTCTGTCAATAAAACGCCGTCTCTGGTTCCCCTTTCCACGACATTATCTACGTGTTCCTTACAGTTTAAGACGAAAGTAATAATAATTCCTAGGTATTTTGTGGAGTTTACGGCCTTGACTTTTGATGTCTAGTAGAGTAATTGGAAACAAGCATTGGGATCTTCCCATAGGTTTCAGGTACTGTTTACAGCTGCGTTTAGCCTCAGTTCTAGTGGACGAGGGGGGGTGTTGAAGTAAATCCTTCAGTTGTCGGAAGAAATTTTAAGGTATCGGTGGGATAAAATACCAAAAACATTATTAATCCTGGCAGGGTCTCCAAAATAAAAGATTTGTAGTGAGTGGTGGATATAAAATGAGACGGAAGAGGATATTCTGAATGGGTTTCGTCAAATGAAGGGTGTCGCGGTAGGAATAAAAATAAAGCTGGGCAAAATTCTGGGTGGATTTGCCAAACGAAGTGTGTGAGAAAAAAAAAAGATCCTGACAGGGTTTGGCTAAAGGCGTGGAAAAGGAAAGAATCTGGCAAAGCTTGCCAAATGAAAGGTAATGGGTTGTTTAAAAGCAAATGTTGATTGGATAAACATGTAAAAAGTAGTAAAAATACTGTGGGAGCACATTATATGAAATGATAGTAGTGGGTGACCCTCTAAAAGCCAATTAATCGAACAATGAAGTGCAGTGTCCTAAATCCTTATGTGATAAATTTAGTAGGCCTATACTAAGTCGAATAATATCAAGATTTGAAATGAAAATAACATTTATTTACTAATGAATCCTGTGCAGATCAGTGTGTAAATCAAGTTATATATCAACGAATACAAAGTTAAATAAATGTGTTTTAATGACTTTACAAAAGTATTATTATTCTTTCCTATGGTAAATAACTGGCAAGTCCGTTGTTATTGACATCAAGATATATAGAAAACAAACCGCATTTACTGAGAAAAAGAGGTGCAGGTGCAAGTTTCTGAACGAGGTGTGGTAACTGTACCAAACTCTATGTCGAGCAAAACGAAATAAGCAAAACTGTGAACATTTGCTCAGTTGCTCAGTAACCGCCGGCCAGTGCACACGCGACAGCAGTAGTAGTAGTAGCAGCAGCAGCAGCTCTACATTGTAAGATAACCGGCTTCTTAATAGAAGCGACTTATTTTCATTTGGAACGGGTCCTTCCGGATGCCATGAAGAGCACAGGGTGCAGCCAGCTGCAGGTGGTGGCCCATGTGGGGACCAATGATGTGTGTCGCTTTGGGTCGGAAGAGATCCTCTCTCGTTTCGAGCGGCTACCAGAAGCGGTAAAGACTTCCAGTCTTGCTTGCAAGATGAAAGCGGAGCTCGCCATCTGCAGCATTGTCGACAGGACTGACTGCGGACCTTTGGTTCAGAGCCGAGTGGAGGGTCTGACCAGAGGCTCAGACGGATCTGCGACTGTGTGGGCTGCAGATTCCTCGACTTGCGTCAGAGGGTGGTGAGTTTTCGGGTTCCGCTAAATAGGTCAGGAGTCCACTATACTCAGGAAGCGGTTACACGGGTATCGGGGGCTGTGTGGCGTGAACTGGGCGGTTTTCTAGGTTAGAAAGCAGATCTAGAAACCATTGGTATAACAGTTGTAAATTGTCGTAGCTGTATTGGGAACGTTCCAGAGCTCCAACCGCTGATAGAAAGTACTGAGGCACAAATCGTTACAGGTTCTGAAAGCTGGCTGACGCCTGAGATTTTTCAAAGGGCCAAATAGTCTTCAGATAGGATATAATAAATAAAAAAGGAGGTGGCGTGTTTATTGCTGTTACTAACGGTTTATCCTGCAACGAAATTGAGACAGATACTTCCTGTGAGTTGGTCTGGGTAGAGGGTATACCTGAGAACCGGAATAAATTAATAAGTGGATCTTTTTATCGGTCCCCTGACTCAGACGATGCGGTTGCCGAAATGTTCAAAGAAAGCTTGAATCACATTTCAAATAGGTATCCGAAGCATACTGTTATAATCGGTGGCGACTTTAATTTACCTTCGATATGTTGGCATAATTACATATTCAAAACCGGCCGCAAATATAAAACATCGTCCGAACTAGTTATAAATGCTTTTTCTGATACTTCAAACAGTTATTTCATGAAACCACTAGAATAGTAAGTGGTTGCGAAAGTACCCTTGATCTCCTAGCAACAAATAATCCTGAGCTAGTAAAGAGCATCAAAACAGATACAGGGATTAGCGAACATCGAGTTGTAGTAGCGAGACTGAATGTCGAAATTCCCAAATGCACCAAAAATAAACGAAACATATATCTATTCAATAAAGCAGATAAAAATTCGCTTCACGCTTCCCTGAGTGATAGTATCCAGTCTTTCAAAACTAAAAATGCAAGTGTAGGTCAGTTGTGGCTTACTTTCAAAGACATAATATCAGAAGCAATCGAGAGATTTATACCAAATAAATTAGTAAAAGATGGGGCTGACCCCCCGTGGTAGACAAAACAGGTCAGATCACTGTTGCAGAAACAAAGAAAAACGCATGCAAAATTTAAAAAAGACACAGAATCCACAAGACTGGCAATCTTTTACTGAAACTCGCAACCTAGCGCGGACATCAATGCGAGAAGCCTAAGCGAGAGGAAGCGAGAGGAAGGTTTGAGTGAAGTATGAGTTTGGAATAGTCGGGCAAAAAATAGGAAAATTTGTAGAAAACTGGAAGAGCTCTTTCATATATATTCTTTTTTTTTTTTTTTTGCGTAATCGATGTGGAATAAAGACGCTGTAGGTGTGTGGTACTACTTGCTTTGAATCAAATTACGTAGATGTGGCAACTAATAAAAGCATTTTCTGAGATATCGAAAAGTTAAGAAGTCAAAGAGTAAACAGATTTTCCGGAGAGTATTGTTCGATATTTAGCTTTATATACTTCAAATAATAATAATAATATTTAAAAAAGTATCTTATCCGGTACTTCAGCGCTCAAGCTATCTCCGCACCAGATTTCATCAAAATAGATTCAGTGGTTTATGTAATGATAAATAGCCAAATCGGTCCAGCCGTTCTAGAGTTTTAGCAAGACTAACGAACAGCAATTCATTTTTATCTCTGACAGTTCATATACGGGTTCAGATCGTGTAAAGCGAACTTTACTATTTCAAAGTATATTTCTAAACGCACCCAACACTACGATCAAGTCATTATTTTACATGTTTTAAATCTAAGTTATCCTCGCAATTTTTCCATATTTCATTACCGTTTAACACTTCCCTGAACTTCCAGGAATATGACATGAACATTATCCTATTCATGTGAGCGTGATTTGCCCACTCTTTCCGCCCACTTATGAGCCGATACTTAGACTATCTGATGAAGCCTTTATAAAGCTACTGGGTCTAGCATACATATGATTTAAATTAATATGGTTTGTATTAAGAGGTAAGTGATACGAAGTTCACCAGGTCATCTAGTTCAATATATTTTTGACTTTAAGGATATAACATGAAATATGGATGAGCCGAGCATCAAGGTTTCTCTTATAGCTTCTGATACGCTTGAAGACCCCTTGGAAAATATATTCTTGAACGTTTGAAATTTATCACATGTCATAATATTTTTAATGGCTGACATATTGTCCATAATGTGATTCAATATAATGAATACAACGCTTACACAAGAGGTCAACGTCATCAAACCTCTGAACCGATTTCAATGATATTCAACTCCTGTATAATTTATACGTTGTACAACGTCAGTCAGTTTTACTTACGAAGTAATAAATAGAGTTTCTTTTCGTATTTAATAATGTACTTAGTTTCATCTTGATGAAGGAGGTCAGTATTTACCGTGATTCTATGAGCGTTTTACATTTAAACCGGAAAATTGGAAACTCTTCTTTTATCCTGATGATCCTGGTTATAATTTAACAACAGAGTTGCTAAATTATTTTCCTTCGAATGTCTTTGACAGGTATGCAAGGACACCAACACAAGCGAAGACGCGGGTGAAAGCTAGTCTTATTATATACTTGTAAAAACCACCGCTCGCAGTAGGTTCTTCGGTATCTGAGCTACACTCTGATTATAAAAGGAAAGCTGAAACTGATATGAGTGAAACAATCAAATTACACTTTTATTTTTATTTATTTAATTTTTATTCTTGTCCCAAATAATTCGCCATATTTTCACTGTGATTACAGTAATCAAAAACAGTTAAAACATTTCATGCCCGTTGTATGATTCCAAAGATAGATTCTAATTTACTTACAATGTTAATTGCTCTTCTTTACATCCTGCCGTTTTTTCGTGTGATCATTTGCGATGAAGACCCATATATGAAACTGGCCGCTTTTTTAATCTGAAGGCAGAGAGAATATTGTGGATGGCAAAGTGAAAAACAGATGTTGGCAACAAATTATTCTGCGAGACTCTGTCGTTTAATATTAGCAGTTTTGTAATACAGTGATTTTCCGTTCAATTATGTATAACACTCCTTTCCGTGTGTCGAGTGCAACAGCAGAAAGATCATGATAGACACTCATATTAAGACTCGATTGAAAAGCTGTTTTTGGCCAAACTAATTAAAAAGCTTTCGTTGATGTTTGTCCACAGAGATATCATTAATAACAAAGAAAAGATTATAGGTAAATGTATTGAAAATGATGAAAATAGCGGAGAAAATCTGTTTTATTAAGTTCATTTCTTATAAGGCCACTTGTTCTGTGCTGAGAAAAGATCAAGTCATTAGCATTCACAAATTTTATAGATCACTCTTTAGAGTGTAATATAAAAACTGGAAAAGTGTGCTAATGCGAGGCTAATAAGCACGATGCATGACAAAGAACTAAAATTAAAATTATCAAGTGGCATTTTTTGTAAAAATGAACAGTGTAAAATTTAAACCATCCAAAGAATGGAAAACGACGTAACCGAAGTTTCGTGTATCTTAAGTGAATTTTCAAGTATCTTTTACGGTCTCATTATCTCATTGCACCTTACCGGAGGTCTCAAACTGCTAATGTTTGTAACTCTTTTATCTGTAATCTTTCTTGGAAATTATTTAGGCTGCCATTTTACTGGGAATGAAAATCAGCAAAATAAACAATCATTAAGGAGTTAATGAACATTATTTTAGAGTATAAGTATGACGAAAAAGTGCATATATATTTATAAACGACACCGGTGAAAAGTATAAGTTTTGCCTTACTGACTTCTTTGATTATTTCGTAATGAAAATTACGTTAACACTTTAAACAATGATTTACTTGCTCAATAAAGACAAATAACATTTACAAAGCAAATCACGCATCACTATATCCTATACACTTTGTGTGTTTCAAAGTATGTTTTAAGCACTGATGAGACACACAGCGACAGAAACGAAATTTTGCGGAAATCTACACAAATAATAAAAATAAAAAAGCTTTCCTTCTGCAACTCCCAGGCGGATGCCCGAGCCTATTATACCTGCGGCAGTGGCAAGTCCAGGTCCTCTATTTTGTATTTTTCGCACGGTTCAGTTAGGTGCGTTTTTCTTAGTCGTATCATCAATTTCTGGTCGACAGCAAAAATTTTTATTTTGAATAGGGTTGTTATTTATCTTATAGTTTGTAAAACAATTTGTGATTATTCATTGGCTAACGGAATTGTAAAACAGCATTGTGTCTTATTATTGTAGTTAGTCCTACTTAGATTAACCAGTGATTATGTGTATGAACTTTACTAGTGTAAATGAATCAGAGTTGTATAAGCAAATTTAAGTGAAAGCAGGAATTTATATTCTGAAATGAATCTCATTAACATTAACGGCAACGATGTTTAGAAAGTTATCATTTAATTTACTGAGTTATGTTTCAAGTTTGTCGTGTATGTTAATTAAGAATGTAGTGGTAAATGTTAAGGTTTCAGAAAAGAAATTTTGTTGGAAGCTTTCCCTATTAAATTACCGTCATAAAATAGCAGTTCCGATGCTCACACTGAAGAGTGATTTTAATATGAACATACCTCAGTAGTGGTTATAGAATAATAGACCGCTTTTTCTATTTCTAAACTGCTTTTCTCTGCACATAAACTGTGCCTCCTGGGGATAAAATTTATGACGAAGCGTCGGCTCATTTAACCTTCAAAGTGGAACAGGACTAAAGTGTTCCGGATAACGGTGCCATTAAAATGATTATATGCAATGCTGTCATTATTACATTAAAAACTAGACATTTCTACAGGCCTCAGTTAAAGTAAATTATTGTCATAATTATCCACATGATAATACAATGGTTATTAGCATATATTAAAATTGTTTAAAGATCACAAAATTAGATATAGTAATATATTTAGGATTAATTAATCAATTTATCAGGGCTCAAAATTAGTTAATTCTTCGATTTCTGACAGTACTCAATATAGAAATCGTTCTACAATAGTTCATATAATAGTCAGCATAATAACCCACCTAATTTTTCACAGTTGGTATCAGCATGATCTATTGAGCCAAGGACAACACGGATTTAGAGAACATCGATCATGCGAAACACAACTAGCTCTTTATTCACACGAAGTGATGGGTGCTATCGACAAGGGTTCGCAAATAGATTCCGTATTTCTTGATTTCCAGAAGGCTTTGGACACGGTACCTCACAAACGGATTTAATTGAATTGCGTGGTTATGGTATATCGCCTTAAATTTGCAATTCGCTAGGGGATTTCCTGTAAGAGAGGACACAGTTCGTAGTAATAGAAGATAAGGCATCGACTAAAACAGAGGTGATAACGGGCGTTCCACAGGGTAGTGTTATTCGTCCTCTGCTGTTCCTTATTTACATAAACGATTTGGGAGAATATCTAAGTACTAAGTAGCTCTCTTAGGTTGTTTGCAGATGACGTCATTTACCGTCTAGTAAAACCATTTGAAGATCAAAACCAACTGCAGGACGATCTGAATAAGGTATCACTATGGTGTAAAAACTGGCAATTGGCTCTAAATAATGAAAAATGTGGAGTCGTCCATATGAGTACGAAAATAAATCCATTAAACTTTGTTTAGAAGATAAATCAATAAAAAGTGAAGTCCGTTAACTCCACAAAATACCTAGGAATTACTATTACTTCAGACTTAAACTGGAAAGAACAAGTAGATTCAACTGAACTAAAAAAGAAACTGCATACACTACGCTTGTACGTCCATTTTTATATTGCTGCCCAGTGTGGGATCCTTATCAGGTGGGTTTCACGGAGGACATCGAAAGAGTCCAAAGAAGGGTAGCTCGTTTCGTATTGTCACGATACAGGGGTGACAGCGTTACGGAAATACTACAGGATCTGGGACGGGAATCATTACAACAACGGCGCTTATCGCTGCGGCGTGTGCTACTTACGAAACTCCAATCACCAACATTCTCCTCCGAATGCGAAAATATACTGTTGACTCCCGCTTATATAGGTAGAAATGATCATCACAATAAAAAACGAGAAATCAGAGCTCGTAGGAGAGATTCAGGTGTTCTTTCTTCCCGCGCGCTATTCGAGAATGGAATGGGAGATAAATAGTATAAGGGTGGATCGATGAACCCTCTGCCTGTCAAGTAAATGTGATTTGCAGAGTATCCCATGTAGATGTACAAGGAATATAAGATTTGAAAGTTAAGTACCATCGAACTTTGAGACTCGACTGTGAAACATCCAGAAGAAGTAAAGCCAAACATCAAAGTTTAGGGTTCTCACTTTAATACTCAGCTATGTTCATTTACACTAAACAGTTCTTTATTTGGCAGCTCATTTGTAATAATAGATTCAGGTGCACTAAGACGATTGTCCACTTCAGTGTCACTTTAGTGTTGAACCAGTGTCTTACGCACCGCCATACTGGCCTGTACCTGATTGTTGGTCGTTTATTTGTTTGGGATAGGGGGACCAAACTGTTGGGTTATCGGTCCCCCTGTGCGGGGGGGGGGATGAGTGAGGATAGGAAACTAGGGGAAGATAAAGGAAATGTAGTCCAGGGAGGCCCCTGGGCGGCCTGTGCCTGATTTTATAGTTTCAAGGTGGAACTGCATTCAAATCTCTCAATATCCTAGTGGACACTAATTGTGCAATATAGCGCCTTCTGCTCTTCCATGCCTTTCGAGTTTGTTGATGACCAGAGATAATACGCAACACACGCGGCACACTATCTTCAAGACTTTTTCGTTCCCTTTCAGATAATAATGATTCCTTCTCCTGCCTGTTCTCACGATGTCTCTCCAAAACCTCTGGTCGATAATAGCGGAACGACTGGAGGAATACATCACCTCCTCGTGCACCACCTTTGGCAATATCAGAACATACCATACATTGCAAACCCCAACATCACATCCGGCCCCACTTTGGTTCGTTTCTCAAATTCGTTTAGCACAGTTATTTCCGGCTCTGTTTGGTGTTGTATTTTGGGAATCCAGCAGTTTAGTAACATTTTGGCAATTCTGAAATGCTACATTTCGCTGCCTGATTGCTATTTGAACCACCTTCATCATATAGTGCGGCATAAATGCCTTAAGTGGAAGAAGTTCAGAACAATGTTTTCGTACAATGTTTTCGGCACACGGATCACATACCTGTAGATACAAGCAGTATTCAGAACCTTGGTTATAAGGTTCCGAGCCGGCCGCGGTGGCCGAGGAGACTGAGGCGCTCCAGTCACGGTCTGCACGGCCACTACGGTCGGGGGTTCGAATTCCCCCTCGGGCATGGATATTTGTGCCATCTTTAGTATAAGATAGTTGATAAGTAGTTTGTAAGTTCAGGCGCTGATAACCCCGTAGTTAAGTCCCATAAGCTTAACAAACATAAGGTTCCGAAGCAGCAACTTTGTTAGCATCCGACGATATAACAACTAGAATGATATCTTCACTTTACAGCGGAGTATTCGCTGATACGAAACTTCGTGGTAGAATCACAACTGTGTGGCGCAACCGCGATTCTAAACTGGGACCTTTGCCTTTCGCGGGAGAGCATTCTAAAGTAAAGTAAAGTATGAAGTTAAAGCTGTCAGGAAGGACCGTGAAGCGAGCCGAGATAGTCGAGCCGGACGCCGAGGTTCGGCGCGCCCGCCAAAGGTCCAAGGTTCGAATCTCGTTTGCGGCGCACAGTTTCAATTCTGCCAGGAAGTTTCAAAGTGTGAACTGCTGTACGAGTCTGTCAACAGTAAAGACATCCAAATATAAATCCCAGTGATACTACTCTACAGCACCCGGTACATGGACTTCCAGAGGAAGACCAACGCAAAATTCTGGTATTTTACCAGGTGCCACTCAGCAGGATAAAGAACGTTAACCGTACGATTATGTTTACCATATCCATGCTGAACCAAACCACTAGGGTATCTTTACATATGACTATAATAATTTATATATTCTTCTGTTATCTTTAGAGGTACACAAGGATGATAAATAAATAAATAAAATAATCTAATTTGTAAATACAGCCCTCTAAAAACTCTTATTGTACATCCAAAAGAATATTTTGTTATTAATGCAAAAAAATTTTGTTGTTATTCTAGATACTTGAATTGGAAAAAATCTCAAAAGCATACAAACTGTATTTATCATTACTTTTCTATCAAAAGATGTATTACATCATACCGTGGAGGTTCGAGTCCTCCCTGGGGCATGGGTGTGTGTGTTGTCCTTAGGTTAGTTTATCTAGGTTTAAGTAGTTTGTAAGCTACGGACTGATGACCACGTAGTTTGGTCCGATAGATTTACAAACATTTGAACATTTTTTTTACATCATACCACCTCTGTGCATTATGTCTTACAATTTATGTCTACATCTACATACATACTCTGCAATCCACCATAAAGTGCATGGTAGACGTGCACTGTACCACTACTACGATTTTCCTTTCCTATTCCACTCCCAAATAGAACGAGAAAAAAGAGAATGCCTATAGACCTCCTCACGAGCCCTAATTTTTCATATCTTACCTTTGTGATCATTACGCGAAATGAAAGTAGGTGGCAGGGAGATTGTTCAACACCCAGCTTCAAATTCCGACCCTCTAAATTTCCTCAACAGAATTTCTCGAAGAGAACGTTGTCTTCCCTCCAGCGATCCCCATTTGAGTTCCTGGAGCATTTCAGTAACAGTCGCCATTGGTCAAACCTACCAGTGATGAATTTAGCTGCTCGCCTCTGAACTGCCTCTATGTCTTTATTTAAACTGATCTGCTGCGGTCCCAAACACATTATCAATATTAAAGATTTGGTCGTATAAGCGTTTTATACGCGGTCTCCTTTGTAGATGAGGTACATCTTTCCAAAATAATCCCAGTAAAACGAAATCGGTTGTCTGTCTTACTCACACCTGTACTTACATGTTCGTTGCATTTCATATTGCTCTGCAATGTTACGCCTTGATATTTGAACGACGCGACTGCATCAAGAAGCTCACTACTAATGCTGTAATCGAACATTATGGGATTGTTTTTCCTGCTCATGCGCATAACCTTACATTTTTTCTAGATTGAGGGCTAGCTGCCATTCTTTGCACCAACCAGAGATTTTGTCTGTCATCCCGTGTGCTACTACAGTAAATTAAAGACGATACCGTCCCATACACAACAGGATAATCAGCAAACACCCGCAAATTCCAAGTTACTCTGTCCTTGAGATCATTTATACAGATAGAAAACAATAGCGGTCATATCACATTCTCCTGGGGCACGCCTGACGATGCACTCGTCACTGATAAATACTCACCGTCGAGAACAACGTACTGCGTTCTATTACTTAGGAAGTCTTCCAGCCATTCACAAATCTGTGAACCCATTCCGTATGTTCGTATCTTCGTTAGCAGTCTAAAGTGTGGCACCGTGTCAAATGCCTTTTTGAAATCGAGAAAAACACAATCCGCCTGTTGCCCTTCATCAATGGCTCGCAAGATGTTATGTGAGGAAAGGGTAAGTTGAGTTTCGCATGAACGGTGTTTCCTAAACCCGTGTTGATTCATAGAGAGAAGCTTTTCCGTCTCAAGGAAATGTACTATATTCGAACAGAGAATATGCTCCAAAATTCTATAGGAAACTGTCACCGATATTGGCCTGTAATTGTGTGGGTCAGTTCTCTTTCCTTTCTTATAAACGGGAGTCACCTGCGATTTTTTCCAATCACTAGGAACTTTGCGCTGAATTAAAGAATTGCGATAAATGCAAGCTAAGTAGAGGGCCAATACCGCAGAATAGTCTTTGTAAAACCGAACTGGTATTCCATCCGAACCAGGAGACTCTTTCGTATTAATCTCTATCAGCTGCTTCTCTACACCAGAAATACCTATTACTATGTCCTCCATTTCGGAATTAGTACGCTGATCAAATGATGGTACATTTCTGCGGTCCTCCTGCGTGAAAGATTTCTTAAAGGTGAAATTTAGAAATTGAGCTTTCCGGTTGCTTCCTTCTATTACTACCCCGGAATGATCAACTAGTGACTGGATAGTGGGATTTGACCGGCTTATCGATTTTACTTAGGACCTGAATTTTTTCGGGTTGTTGGAAAGATCTTTGGTAAGGTATGACGGTGGTAATTATTGCATGCTTCGAGCATCGATCTTTTTATAGACTCACGAATCTCTATTAACTTTTGCCTGTCATCATGTGCGTGTTCCTTTCTGAACCGAAAGTGCAACAGCCTTTGCTTTCTCAGTAGTTTCCTAACATTATTATTATTATACCAATGTGGAACTTTTGCATTCTTAAACGACTTTACATGCGCATATTTCTCTAATCCTTCATTTATCATGTATTTAAATTTAGTCGACAATTCCTCTACATCCATTATAACGGAACTAAACGATGTCCATTCATTTTCCATGTGCGATCCTAACAATTGCTTCTCGGCTCTTCGCAACAAAAATACCCTCCTAGCCTTTTTGATTGATGTATGAACCTTGGTTACCATTGACGTTATGACGATATCATGATCACTAACACCTGTCTCTACACAGTCATCGTTAATAATGTCAGGCCTGTTCGTAGCGATAAGGTCTAAAATATTTCCATCGCGTGTGGGTTGGCGGTTTAAATGCCCAAACGTAGCTCGCAAGACTGCTTGTCTGTACTGCCTGAAATGAAACTAGAGAGGTCCCAATCTATACTATTAATGTTGAAGTCTTCCCCGACTAATATTTCATGGCCCGGATACCAACGTACTACCTGGCGTAGACTTTCTTTAAATAACTCTAAAACTACTACTGCAGCACTAAGGGGCCGGTAAAGACACACAACTATTAATTTTACTTCTCTTAGACCTGTTATATACCTGACTTGTCCATTAGCAACAGTATACAGCGTATTCGAAAACTGTCATATTGAAATTGTCCCTGTTATCTGACTTCATGAACCATACTTTGAATTGTTAATAACAACCTGTAATTTATTGATTATAAGAGGTAACCGTCTTATGCTGACTGCAGTTAAGAGATTTATTTTTCACGAAACGCGTTTCGCTTTTTATTTTAAAAGCATCTTCTGTGGTCTGTAAATGATACAAAGGTTTGTACAGTTTCTTTTCTATAAATAGATTAAAAGCAATTAAAAAACATTTAGCACGTTAGGCCTACGTGTTTTTAACTTAATATTCGGTCTACTCACGGTGTTGATGTCTCTTCTTTACATGTTACTACTGTTTCTCCGTCTTGTTGGCTGGAGTTCGTTTGTTCATGGCGTGTGTATTTCGGCTGTGTACAGACTTTTCGTATGTTTTTGTTTAGTTTCCTCCGTTTCATACCAGCACATCACATCACTTTTTGAAATGTATACAGATTACATATCACCTGCCTGTCTGCCACGGTGGAGTAGCCGAGCGGTCAAAAGCACCTCGCTGCGGAGCGCGCGGTTGCTCGCCGTCGGAGGTTCGAGTCCTCCCTGGAGCAAGAGTGTGTGTGTTGTCCTTAGGTTAGTTTACCTTAGTTTAAGTAGTTTGTAGGCTACGGACTGATGACCACGCAGTTTGATCCGATAAATTTACAGACATTTGAATCTGAACGCCTGTCTGTTTATTTATTACTTCAGTGTGACTATGTTTTTGTCTGTTCATTTGTTTTTCGTGTGGTCTGTGAGTCTTGCCAACGCTATATGTTTATAGTACACATATGCGACTAAATTCAACATGTGTGAGAGAGAGATAGAGATATTTAATTTCTTGAACAGGGTGTTAAGATGTTTTTTCAGATGGGTAAATTCAGGTTTAATTGGGTTGTAGTGGTGTGGCAGGGGGGGGGGGAGGAGGCGAGTGTATCGCGATTTTTTTATGTTTATATTTATGTTAGGTGGTCAATAAGCTTGAAAAGTGTGTTGTTTGCTAGTTTGGTTTGGTCATTTATTAGATGTTTCTTTTCTGTTATTGTTTTTTGGATATGGTAGTTTTCTTGAAGGGTGAGCAGGTATTCTTTGTTGTTGGCAACACTCACAGACCACACGAAAAACAAATGAACACACAAAAACATAGCCACACAGTAGTGAAGTCATAAATAAAGGCCGGCCGCGGTGGCCGAGGTGACTGAGGCGCTCCAGTCACGGTCAGCACGGCCACTACGGTCGGGGGTTCGAATCCCCCCTCGGGCATGGATATTTGTGCCGTCCTTAGAATAAGCTAGCTGGTAAGTAGTTTGTAAGCTTTAGGGACTGATAACCCCGTAGTTAAGTCCCATAAGCTTAACAAACATTTGAACATTTTGAGCATAAATAAAGAGACAGGCATTTCACTTATAACAGGTGATATGTAATCTGTATACATTTCAAAAAGTGATGTGATGTGCTGGGATGAAACGGAAGAAACGAAACAGAAACACACGAAAAGTGCTGTACACAGCCGTTAAACACACGCCAGGAACAAACGAACTCCAGCCAACAGGACGGAGAAACAGTAGTAACATGCAAAGAAGAGACATCAACGCCGTGAGTAGACCGAATATTAAGTTAAAAACAGTCCTAACGTGCAAAATGTTTTTTTTTAACTTCTTTTAATCTATTTATCGAAAAGAAACTGTACAAACCTTTGTGTCATTTACAGACCACATAAGATGCTTTTAAAATAAAAATTGGAAACGCGTCTGGTGTAAAATAAATCTCTTAATTGCAGTCAGCATAAGACGGATTACCTCTTATAATCAATTTTAACAGCTGCTGCGAAAGATGGGCACACAACCAAACATAGTAGAGGAAAAGGTGGTATTATGGGCTACCACTTTATTTTTGAACCATAAATTCCAAAATTGTCAGTGAAATTTGCTGAAAGCCTCAAAAAATAATTTTTATGATGTTATAAAAAAGCCAAACACATATGTTTTAGTTTAAATCATTATGCAACTTTAATATGGAAACATGTTTACAAAATTGACATATTGTGAAAAAATGTAAATGTGGTGGTAATATAGGCTGTAGAATTTTAGAGTAATTGTAAAATAGCAAACCCTTTATACTGGGACATGTTTATCATAAGTTATTCATTTAGGGTTGATAGGAATCACAAATATAATGGTCCGTTTCACAGCCAGCACACTCGTTGTGCGCCCACATCTCGCACATTAGCCACTGGATCCATAGCTCTCCTTGAGTGTCTTGGGAATATAACTCCTCACAAAACTGGTAAGTAGCATCGTCATCTGCACCAACAACGGGCTCTAGAACTGACTCCCCAGAATCTATCGATCCCTCCGCTGAACTCTCGGATGATGATTGTAGGCCGATGGTCAATTTTCGCTTCACTGATGGAGTTTTGCTTTTTATTCCTTGTTTCTTTCTTTTGTCAACACCTGGCTCACATCTCACATTCTTAGTATTCCCTGTTACATCGTCACTTGCGATCTTCCTTTTCTTGTCCACTTTTTTTCCCTTTCTTTTTATTTTCCTTTTTTTATCAGCTTCCTTGTCTTCGTGCTTTTTTGAGCTTCTTCCGAATATATTTTGTAGGGTGATGCTGTAATTACAGCTGCCATTCCTGGCTTTAGTACTTTGATTGTTGTCTTTTTCTTATTTTTTGGCACAGGCAAAATGTCCTTTGTTGAAGTCTTAATGTTGCATATTGGAACGTGTAACACACTGCTTGGGCCATCTGCTAGGTCTTTGGCACATGGTGTGGACCAGTAGAGGACTTGGGCAAGCCTTCTGTGTTATCAGGTTGAAACAGAAAACCACACAGAATTTGTAGGGGTTGTAATATGGGCTACTGTAGTGGGTAGCCCATATAATCACCACGGCGATTGTCCATATTACCACCCTAGCCCTCTTGGAAAGTAAAACGTCGCTATCCGTTATAAACAAACTTAATTAAACCAACTTCATGAGCATTAGAGAGCTAAATATTTATATAATATCTAGTTAAGAAGTTAACAGCTAACTACGCATTGGCACTACGTCTAATATAACTGTAATTTCTTACCTTCAAAGTTTTGAAATGAGAGAAATCACGAAACAGCTCACCACTAACATTCCACGTAACTGACTGCGGTAGCGCATTCTGTGACGTTTGTAAGAACTAGCTACTATTATTTACTGATGTTGCCGCTAGTATGGGCGGGCTTATTAGTCAGATATTAAGCTAGCCCATATTGCAACCACTAGCCCATAATACCACCTTCTCCTCTACCTGTAATTTAAATGCGCCTGTCTCGAGATGGACACGTTCCGAAAGCCAATAAAATAAGAATGCCCCTAGACACTGTGTATGAGTCATGTAAACTACGCGAATGTGGCAGTGTCACTTCCGGCTGCGCTAGCCAACAGGAAATGTCTTTTCCGCAGCGCAACACCACGCTCTCCCGTCGCTTCTCCGTTAATCCAGCACTCCTGTTGCTAAGCGCCTTCCACGTCGGCGACATTTGCCCGGTGGACAGCTGCGGGCAGCACGCGACCCCAGACCTTCATGCACAGTCAATTACATGCGGCGCGCTATCGCCGAAGACGCCGCCTGATGTATTATTCAGCGGCGACGCCGACGCATCTGTCAGGAACGCTTTCAAGGCACGTTATAGCCTGCACTTCCATAATTGATTCTAATCTCGTGGTCTCGTCTCCAGTCGGGGCAATTAATTTGCAGGAAGATGCGCTTGCTGCGCTGACACCTAACGGAGTGCTGTTTCGTCTTCACGGAATGTCCAGACGCTAAAGGAGATTAAAGTGCAGATGCTATTTTTATTTCCTCTTACAAGGGAGTTAGCGTGAATTGAGATCTCAAGTGCTAAAGGGTATTCATTTGCATTTAACGGTTTCATGTCTACATTAAAAATATGCGCACATTCCTTACCATTAGACATTATGCTACAGGCTTCGAGTCCATGTTCAGACAACGAGTTCAAAAATGGCTTCTTGGTAGCTTTTAGCAAAATAATAAGAGGATGATCATGGCCACAGAGTTAACATTTTAGGGAAACAGGATTGCATATCACAGAAGGAGTACTTAATGAAAGCCCACTCGGCATTTTAGCAGCGTACATACGTTCATGCTTCGTCTGAACCCTTTATCACCTGTTTCCACATAATCTATTTATCTTAAGAAGCGTTCGTATTTTATAAATGGAAGAACAGATGCCAAGATCGTAATTTGTAAAAAGAAAAAGAAGGAATTTCAAAAATGGCTCCATACCAGAAATCAGGCTGACAGAGAAAGTAATGTTGAAGAAATAAACAAAGCCAAACGGATAATTCCAGACTCCAAGCAGAAATCAAGGGAAGACTTTGGAAATAAGGTAGAAAGCTGAGTCAAGCCGCGGGAAAACCATTTGGAGCGTAATTAGCAATCTACGAATGGGTGGGAAGAAGGAATTAACAAGTGTTTTGGACAGGTCAGGAAAGCTGCTAGTCAATCCTATGGATCCCTTGAGCAGATGGAGGGAATATTTTAAAGAATTCCTCAATGTAGGAGAAAAGTTCAATGATGTGTCAGATTTTCAGGTAGAATGGGATAGGAACGACGATGGAAACAGGATCTCATTTGAGGAAGTGGAGAAAATGGTCAGTAGATTACAGTGCAATAAAGCGGCCGGGGTGGATGAAATTAAACCGTAACTGGTCAAATAGAGTGGAATATCAAGTCTCAAATGGTTACACAGGATAATTGAGAAGGCGTAGGAATTGGGACAATTTTCAAACATGAAAACAGAAAAGATTATAACAACTATCGAGGTATCTCTTCAATTAGCTTCGTAGGCAAAATATTCTCAGGTATTGTTGAGAGTGCGAGTATTAATAGAGGACAAGTTAGATGAAAATCAGTGTGGGTTTAGGCCTCTTAGCGGCTGCCAGGACCAGATCTTTAGCTTACGGCAGGTAATGGAAAGTGCTATTAGTGGAACAGAGAGTTGTATCTGTGTTGCATAGGTTCAGAAAAGGCTTATGACCGTGTTCCTAGGAGGAAACTACTGTCAGTTCTACAAGATTATGGTATAGGCGGCAAACTTCTGCAGACAATTAAAGGGCTTTACGTAGACTGTCAGGCAGCAGTTAGAGTAGATGGCAAATTAAGCTCATGGTTCAGGGTAGTTTCAGCGGTTAGAAAAGGCTGTAACATGTCACCACTGTTGTTCATACTATTCATGGATCATATGTTGAAAACAGTAGACTGGCAGGGCAGGATTAAAATAGGTCAAAACAAAATAAGATGTCTGGCATATGAGGATGACTTAGTTGTAATGGCCGATTCAATTGAAAGGCTACAAACTAATATTTCAGAGCTCGTTCAGAGGTGCAAGGATTATGATATGAAGATCAGCATCTCCAAAACGAAAGTAATGTCTGTGTGAAAGAGAATTAAACAGATTGAGTGCCAAATAGGAGGAACAAAGTTAGAACAGGTAGACACTTTCAAGTACCTGGGATGTATTTTCTCACATGATGGCAACATAGTGAAAGAACTGGAATCGAGGGGCAGCAAAGCCAATGCAGTGAGTGCTCAGCTAAGATCTACTGTCTTCTGCTAGAAGGAAGTCAGTACCAAGACTATGTTAGCAGTGCACTGCTCTATCTTTAAACCAACGTTGTTGAATGGGAGTGAAAGTTGGGTGGATACAGGTTACCTTATTCATAACGTAGAAGTTACAGATATGAAAGTAGCAAGAATGATAGCAGGTACTAATAGATGGGAACAATGGCAGGAGGGAGTCCATAATGAGGAAATCAAAGAAAAACTTGGAATGAACACCATAGATGAAGAAGTTAGAGCGAACAGACTGAGATGGTGGGGCCATGTTACACACATGGGAGAAGCAAGGGTGCGTAAGAGACTCATGAGCTCGGCAGTGGAGGGTAAGAGGAGTCGAGGTAGACCTAGATGAAAGTACTTAGATTCGGTGCAGAATAATTTTGAAGTAAAAGGGGTAACATCAGACGAGGCAACAATGTTAGCATTAAATAGGGGCTCATGGAGGATTTTTATTAGAGGTACTATGCTCCAGACTGAACGCTGAAAGGCATAATCAGTCTCTAATGACGATGATGATGATTTATTCACGACGACTGGTTTCGACTCTCTCTGGTGTCATCATATGGTCTGTAGGAAACATGTACAAAAAAATTGGTTACATGCTATTACTACAAGTGAAAGCAGAAAAGCAAATAAAACAATCTCAAAATTTCTAAGAAAACCGGTTACATACCTCATCGACAAAAACTACTTTAACAATACTCCACATAAAATCTGTTTGGTATTATATAATAGATATTTGTTTAAATGACATTCTTGTAAAATTATTCCTGTTACTCGATTATCACAAATCGATAGATGTCAATAGAATACTTTTTGGCTTATGGTAGCACACTCTAGTGTCATTCATAGAAATATTTCTTAGTATTTACGGCGCAGGTAGGTGCTCAACAAAACTTGTGCGCTATGGTGGTCATTATTTTATGTACATTTTACTGTTGTAACTTTGACCAACTATCTATTTTCTTTCCAGCATATTATCTAAATTCGCGCACTGGGACTTCGCAGCGCAATTCCTGACATGCTGGCAATAAAAAAAAAAAAAAAAATCTCTCACAATATTTCGTCCTGAGCATATTTCCGGCAGTAAATGGACGTCGAATATTGAGGTGTGTGTGTGTGTGTGTCCCATACGTCAGTGAGTTTCATAATTACACCTACAAACCTGTAAGGGATGTATTAGGCGTCTTGAGGCACAAAATGAGCATAGAAACACATGCCCGGAAACGCCATTGAACGACGCTACGGAGAGTCCAAGTTACAGGTACCAGGTCCTGCCGCTAGACCTCCCTTCCAGCAAAGTCGACGCTCTGTAGCGTCATTGGATAACGTTTCCGGGCATGGGTTTCTATGCTCGCTTTGTTCCTCAAGACACCTCCCACATTCCCTAGAAGTTTGTTGGCGTAGTAATGTAATTATGAAACACAAAAAATGTTCAAATATTTGTAACGCTTATGAGAGTTAACTATGGCGTCAGCAGTCCCTAAACTTACAAACCATTTATGAACTACCTTATACTAAAGACGACACAAACATTCATGGCCGAGGGGGAATTCGAACCCCCGACGGGGAACGGCCTCACGCATCGTAGCATAGCGCCTCAATGCACTCGGCCTCTCCGCCACGGCTTCTGAAACACACTGACGTATGGGACACACAGCCATCTCAGTCTTCGACGTCCATTTACTGCCGGAAATATGCGCAGGACGAACAGACTTTCTTTTATTGCTAGAATCCGAGGAATTGCGCTGTGAAGCCCGAGTGCGCGAATTTACATTCACCCTGTACATACATATCAACCAGTACACCTTCCAGATTTTATGTGGAGTATTGTTATCAGCAGTCTTTCTAAGTGAGGAATTGTAACGTTCTTCGTATTTTGAGGTAACTTTCTGTTCTTTAAAATATTGATGATGATTATTTATGGTAGGCAATTGCGTAACTATAGTCTTCGGTTTGATAGCGTAATAGGCTATCAAATTTTACTTATCTTGTACTTCAGAAAATTAGGTTGGTACTCTTGTTTGATCGATCGAATTGAATTATGGTTTCTTACTTCATCTGAAAGTAATGTGAAGTATTACTTTCCTGAGCCTATTTAATGTCCTTAGTTTTATTAAAATGTTTGAACATACAGATTCTTTGTCTCAGGGGATATATTGTTATGAAGGTTTATCTTTTTATCTGTCCCGGCAGTTCACTAAAACGAAGTCAGTTACACAAGTATTCATTTATTTAGACCTTTCAGGAAATAGTCTTTGGAATTTTGCTTTTAATACGGTTCGTCTCAGTGAGTAGCGGGTTAAGTAAATTTTACTACATATTGCGATATATCACAGTCAAAGATATTCGTTTAAGCACTGTTCAGAATATCACTGATTTGGTAAAGGTTCTAACTACGGAAGAACTCTGTCAATACACTTTTTAAATCTCACTCGTTTCTATATTCTTCAAAATCACACAGTATACAATATATGCACTTGCACAAAGACACTTCAATAATTCACAGTTCGGTAACTATATTTCTCACAGTTAATGTTTTACAACAGAATCTCTGACCTCTTTTACAATTCACATCATCTTTGATCATCTTAAATAAAGTTCATAGTGTAAGTTTTAGTACTCTTGATAGAGCTATCTAACATTGACCATCATATCTTCGGGATCTAAAGTCCATAGATATTACTGTCGCAAACCGCGCAGCAATGCAATATTAATCGTTTGCTTCTGTCAAAATCCCAATATTTTACAACAAATGAAGTTATTGCAAATTAACAAGTTCATAACTAAACCCATAATTAAACTCATAGTGAGATAATTGCGGAGACCTGACTCATAGGGAGCTGAATACATAGAGCGAGAGTAACACGACTGAAGGTACTATTTATACTAGTTTTCCAACAAAAGATAACTGTAATTTAGGGTGTTTTGGCTTTTTATTCTGTGGCCTTGAGTATTCTGTATTACAAAGATATGAACTGATTTCTTTAAAAATTAAAAAAAAAAGTGAATTCTGCCTCGTAAAAATTTGTAAAGTTCACAATTGACGGAAATGGCGATTCTAATGTTACGATAGCGATGTAGTGTTACAGAATGTAACCGGTTTTCTTAGAAATTTTAAGATTGTTTTATTTGCTTTTCTGCTTTAACTTGTAATAATTGCATGTAACCATATTTTTTGTACATGCATCCTACAGACCAGATGATGACACCACAGAGTGTCGAAACCGGTCGTCGTGAATAAGTATAATTAACAAAATTGCGATCTTAGTATTTAACCTTCCATTTATATACAGATACAGTGCAGTAGTTCCAAAGCGAGATTGCCAAGACTGGAGAAAAGAAGTGATTGTCAGAACACACATCAGCAGCGAAATTAAATCCCACTAATATGGTGTTAGTCGCTAAGGGTACTGTAATTCTCTGTCCGATTCAGAACCGCATTGAGCTGTCGTAATTACAGATCATCAAGCGACTGAATGTAAATTGTGCACCCAAGAGAGACTATCTTGATTGTATACAGCACATTTTTTAGGTCGGAAAGCGTCGATATGCATCACGTATGGCTTCCCTCAAATAACGTTAACTTTATACAGTACATGTTTATTATTTGTCAATATAAAATAACTTTCAGATGAATTATTTTCAATGAAAATATAATGCAATTAAATTGATCTTTAAGAATTGCGTATGTAATGAACTTTACGGAAGTGAAGTAAAATATTTTATCTGATGTTGTGAGGACAGCCACTTACCTGAATGATTAAACAAAACTCTAATGTACTTTGAAACTAAATTAATGTCTTTTCACGGATATTGAAAAATGATTTTAAACGATAGCTAATCAATGATGGACTGTTATTTATCTGAATATTAGTTCATAAATTAATTTGCTTAAATATTTGAATAATTTGACTTTAAATTACTTTAGCTAGCCTCTGTTAACGTACAGATGGACAGTTCATAAATTATCTCGCACTCCAGTAAAACAGATAGACACAATATGAATTAAATTTAAGAAATCCTCCCCATACCATTTCTCTCATACTTCCTCTATGTACAGAATCACTGGTATTTGATAATTCTTTCAGTCACTTTGCTTTCGCAGCGCGTTTTTGCACTTAATTACGTATACCACAGTTAGTATTATTTTCATACAGTACTGAAAACTAAAGTTGTTAGTCTCTTTTGCCTTTTCACGCCCTTTCGTTAGGTATTGCATTCTGTTTACTTGAGGATGCCGCGAAATGTGGGCCGAATAATGCATTCTAGCGTAAAAAAAGTCAGTGCCTATGGCTGGAGCGAAATTGTGCTAAAGAACGTTAATGTAACACAAAAGCCGACATACAACGACAACGTATACTGATATTACAATAGTTATCATTCATTAGACATATTACTCCGAAATTAATTTAAATAAATTATATAATTTTTGATTACATGTAACTGTGATATTAGTTTCAACGAATTATGCAATTTTCTGTTACAAATTATAACTTAAATCTTTGTATTTTTATATGCAGAGCCAATTTTGACAGCGAATCAATGTGGCGTCTCTATATCAGCGGACGTAAAACATGTCTCCGTATTTACTGAGCTTTATAACCAGAACAGGGAGACTATTGCACAGAGTATGGAAAGTATACATTTGTGAAATTACATAAGGATTTTTTTTAGTGATTATGGTGGACTTTGGCAGGAGTTGAATCAGATGTGTTCGACCAGGCTCAGATCTGGTGAGCTTTGTGGCCCAACATATAAACTGCAACTGAGTTTAATCGTTTCAGAAAGGGGTTAGGACGTAGAACTGTGCTACTTGGAGCAGCAAAGGCCCCACAGAGCATTGTAATTTCCATTGTTTATACTTTCAGAGATAAATTCATAAACTTTTGTCTCAATTATCAAAAAAGATGCAAGATTCACACGGAGAGAAATCGAAGCTGAAAGATACAGCAAAATAACCTTTATTACAAGCGAAATTTCATCATTTTTTCACTTACTATTTGCTGCATTTGTTGCTATACTTTTCTTCATAAGTAAGAAAGGCTCTTTGATGAATTTCATTTCCACAGCATACAAATCATACTTACAGGTGCATGGAACTCTAGAATATTCCAAATCTATTAAAATGTGGCAAAATTGAGATAATTAACAACAAAATGTTGAGTTAAATATGGTTTGTATGCTGTGCAAAATTCATCGAACAATATCTCTTACTAATGAAGAAATGTGTACCTACAGCAACATGTGCAACAAATTTAGGTGAGAAAATGATGAAATTTAACATTTAAAATCATTTTGTTATGTGAAACCTTAACTTTTCCCGGCGTAATGAATGTTCAAACAACTTACGGGTATGCTGCCGGGTGACGACGTCGACAACGGCCGATATTTCGGCAGGAGGACACCCTGCCATTCTCAAGGCACAACTGCACTTAAGGAAGCAATGTGCAAGCGTATTCAATACCTCGGTTTGCAAAAGGTAAACAAGGAAGCTAACACACACAGTACAAGTCACTGCAGAGTCAACAGAACCAAAGATGACCAAACATCAGAAATATCGATAGTGTCTTAATCAACAGGTAAGGCATCATTAATTTTGTCCACCCGAACATTCAGTTTACTATGGAGGTGGAAAAGAATGGCTGTCTCCCTTTCCTTGAAGTGTTGGTCAGAAGGAAGGTTGATGGTACATTGGGACATTCTGTTTATAGGAAGCCTACTCACACTGATTTGTATCTGCGAGCTGATAGTTGTCACCATCCAGCTCAGCTTGAAGGATTACTTCGTACGTTGGTTCACAGGGCACATGTCATTTGAGACCATGAAAGTTTGTCAGCTGAGTTGTCCCATCTCGAAGTGACATTTCGTCAGAATGGTTATAGTGAGATACAGATAAAACGTGCATTGCGCTATCAGCCTTCTGTGCAACCGGTGAGTGTAGACAGTAATGAAGTGGCACCTAAATCTATGTCCATTTTGCCTTACGCAGAAAGCATTTCCAACAATATTGGTCGTGAAATGTGTTTTTCGACCACCTTCTAAGGTAAATACCCTTGTTGGGATCCGTAAAGGATGATCTTGGTTTGCGTAAAGCAGGTGTATATCGTATTCCTTGCAGTCGTGGCATTTCATATATTGGTCAGACAATCAGAACTGTAGATGACCGGTGTATTGAACATAAACGTTTCACGCGCTTACAACAGCCAAACAAATCCGCTGTTGCAGAACACTGTCTTGACACTGGTCAACTTATGGAATACAACAATACGAAAATTCTGGCATGCGCTTCGACCTATTGGGATAGCGTTATTAAGGAAGCTGTTGAAATTAAACATACAAGCGACCTTATAAACAGAGATGGTGGTTTTTGTTTAAATTCTGCTTGGAATCCGGCACTGTCTCTCGTCAAAAAATAAAGGGACAAAATGAGTGCTTCCTCACCTGTTGATTGATAATAACTATCGATATATTTGATGTTTGGTCATCTTTGGTTGTGTTGACTCTGCGGTGACCTGTACTGTGTGCGTGGTCTTCCTTGTTTCCCTTTGCAAAAATTTGTCGTTTACTACTTTTTCGGTGTTCATACAGTAAAATTAGGACATTTCGCATGACGTTACAATTTATTACTCGTACACTAGTAATTGTATTCGAGATATGTGTTACAAACAGTATACAAACATACCACTGAATGTACGTTCGAAATTTTAACATAGTACGACACACAGTTCATGAGATATGGAGTCATGTACAACTAGATTAATAAAAAAACCGCCCCATAACGCATGATATTTCGCTGCATTACGTCTTTCCTACTAACTCTGTTCGCCACGTATTTCGCAGACATTTTACATATGCACCACTGGAAGTACCTTCGAAGTAATATCGTATTACGACATGTAGTTAAGGTCTAAGACCCTAATAATCATGAAGTTGTAATTTAGTACGTTTTTACTACCAACTCCATTTTCGCAGGCAGTTTCCTAATATTCCACTCAACGAACCTGGTAAATAATATTGTTGTACGGCTGACAATTCAGGGATATATATATAGGTCGCTCACTCACTGACTAAACAGGAAATCTCTAAAACTACTGCACCTACGACGCTGAAATTTTGCCGGTATATAGTATATTATTTTATAAGTAGAAAACGTCAGCTAAGAAAGGATTTTGCGAGAAGACAGAATTAAGGTGCAAGGCGGAGGTTACTTTTCCTATAGACATAAAGACTACAATTTGATGCCAATCTTCACGAAATTTTGCACAGATAACCTCCACAACAAGAGGAAGGTCACCGTCTGTCTAAAGTTTCATAAGGTGCGTGGAGTAGGGTAGCTTGCAACATAAAAATGGAGCCCTAAATACTTTGATCGTGCCACAACTTGACAACGGTTCGACCGATTTCACAGATAATTCTTCTTCACTCTTTCTCTCTCTCTCTCTCTCTCTCTCTCTTTTTTTTCTCTCAGAAAATGGTTGTATGAAATAAAACTGGAAAATTTGAGAACAACAAAGTGTGTTTTTCAATGTTACCTGGTGTTTCTATTGTGTAAAATTGTACAGTTTTGTTGCGATACTGATGAAGTTTTGCACACTTGATCTTAAACAGTATGACGAATGTCACTATCTGTATAAAATGTCGTTGGGTGCATGCTGGAGGGTAATTAACTTACGGACTTTGATAAAATCCATAGTTTTGTTCCGATCTTGAATTTTTACGGACATCACCTTTAAACCAAGAGGAATATCTCTGGTACATAAATCTTTGTATGGTATATGACAGAGGGTGCCTTGTAAAACAACTTTGCCGAGAGAGGAAAAGGTGGAAACCAACAGAGAGATAGTAGATAGATGGATGCAGAATGAGGAGGTAAGGGGAGGTGGACGACGAGAGTGTAGAATAAACAAGTACCCGGACAACGCCGGGTTTACAGACAGTTGAATGTATTTATTGATTTGTAGTATATAACAGCTGTGCACAATGTTTCTCTTATTGCTTCTGAGACAAATGAAGATTCGTTGGCACAGGTATTTATTCTTTGCGTTTCAGATTTGTCAAATTTTTATAAATACTTTTGGTTGGTTGGGACAGGGGGGGAGAAAGTACTAAGGTCATCAGTCTCCCGTTGCGCAGAGGAAGGAGTAAGGACAAAAAAGTAGGGGAAGGGAAAGAAAATGCAGTCCAGGGAGGAAAGGAGGAAGAAAGACTGTATTAGCTCGGGGCCCCGTTCTCGCTACGCTTGTACTCATGAAACAACCGTGAGGCCCCTGGAGAGAAAATAATGGTCCGTATGTTGTAGGTAATACAATTCAAGGCAATGAATACAATGCTTACACAAGACGTCGTCTTCAATCCGCCGAAACGATTTAGTTGAGATTTGAATCCTATTTATGTTACATGTTGAATACGGTATGGATTTATCAGTGAACGGTTTACTCACGACGAAACAGATTGTAATTTGGTGGTCAATAATATCTTTATTTACATCAGGATAAAGATGGTTAGTATTTACCATCATTTCGTATATACGTTAACCAGAAAATTGGAACCTTATCTTTTACATGTATATATAAAGAACAGTCTAGAGTGCAAAAATTTATTTTTTTCGACTAGTTTTGGCCTTCTTTTAGACCATCTTCAGGAAATTTACCTCCACTGATGTGCAGCTGTCAGGAAACTTGGAGCCTTCTAGTGCGTCACTTTTACAAAGTTGCGAAATTATTGTACATTCTATAGCTTTCGACACGTATGTCAGGGCATCAATGCAAGCGAAACTGAGGGTAAGGGCTAGCGACTTATATTCTGAGCACGTTAACGGCATTTTCTCTCTCCTGATTCAAGAATGTATGCGTTTTTATAGAAGTCCAGATGGAGGATCTAGCAGGAGGTTGAGGGGACCTTCGTTGATTTATGCTATGTATCAGGAAATCTTTGTTGACCCGCTCGGTTACCTGTGTGGTGTAGCGCACCGCTTTCGGAGACGGGGAGGCGTACCGACCCCGTTTCGAATCCGACCGCCGAATTAACGAGTGGATCGGAGTGCCAGCCAGCCTGGATGTGGTATTTAGGCGGTTTTCCACATCCCCCTAGGTTAATACCGGGCTGGCCCCCAAATCCCGCCTCAGTTACGCGATTCGCAAACATTTCGTAACACTTTACATTTTCACACATATAGCACTGTACGCAGACATATGGGGTACACATTTCCTCCCGGGGGTCATGGGGTGACGAAAAGAAGGGCCAGCCACCTGGCGGCTATTACCACGACAAGTCCCGATTAACAAAGCCGATTCTTCAAACATGGCTCAAGAGAAAGAAGATTTGTTCTGAACTATTTTACGCACAGTTATTCGATATTTACGTACTCAAATTGTATTTACATATATCAAGCGGCTTTTTAGTCATTTTAGTATAACTTCTGCTTAGCGTATTTTGAGGTGAAGAATGTGCACAGGTTCATTATTTATGTAAACCTTTGTCGTTGGAACTGAAGATAGCATACACATCTCGAGAACGGGGGTTGCGTGCACCTTTTGGAAAAACAAATTTTTACAGCTCTATCTGATCTTATCAGTCATGATGAATATTACCTGTAGTGGATGTCCAGAAAAGACGACCATGAGTACGGCATGAAATATCTTTAGGCAAGCTATTCATTAAAATAACAATCTCATTTGCATTACGAAGAACAATAAAATCACTCATTGACGATGGCATACAGATTCCAAAACATGTTTTACTGATTACTATCAGCACTTTTCAAATGGGTGGTCCTGGATTACTAAAAATTAGCCTGCAGACGCTGCAGCTGCTTGAGTTTCAAAACAAATATGATCGTCTAGTTCACGCAAATTGTGAGTAATTTGCATCATAATTTACATTTTAACAACCTGACTTACTAGTGTTAGCAATTACGGTTTCTTTGTCTTTCGTAATATTCTCAGAAACCTAGCGGAATATCAGAAACCTGAGACGGCACAGCTGCTCTCCTTGGGCGGGTTCGTCGGCACGTACCTTGAACGTGTCTTATCAGGACAGGGGGCCATATGAATGGCGGCCGGAAAGTGAGTATGCTTTCGCAGCCGGGCTCGGGTATGTATAATTCAGGCTGCGGCGCGATGGCATCTGCTGCGCTTTCCGCGGAATCCGCCGGCAGGCGTTGCGATGCCGACACACGTGGTGGCTGGCCTTGGGGCCGGTCTCAGCTTTACGATCTGCCAGCCAGGAATGTCCGCCGCTGCTTCCAAGTCTCGCCGCTTTGCGGTGCTGAGCTCGCGGCACGAACCCTGGGGGCACAAATGTCACATACACAGCTATGACTCTTTGTCAGCTGTACGTTGACGACTGAGATTCCACGGTGACAACCATCAGCTCGTTTCAAACCGATTACTCACTTAACGGGCGGTAAAGGTCCTTGTAGACCAGGCCAATGGGTGCTTGGTTAACACCGGCGAGCAGTGGGAAAAGCAACGGTGCTCTGCTGCAGCAGTCGGTGGTGTGGGCCACGTGATGTGAACGGGGTAGGCACAGCACCGTCAAGGGACTGTTAGGGCGGCGAGATTCGTTTTTGTGAATTATTGAGTAATAATAGTGATGCCAATTTTTGTGTATATAAAGAAAGAATAGTGTTATTGCGCTCTACATCTACATGGGATACTCTGCAAATCACATTTAAGTTCCCAGAGGATTCATCGAACCACCGTTATACTATTTTATCCCCAATTCCATTCTCGAATAGCACGCGGGCAGAATGAACACCTGAATCTCTCCGTTCGGGCTCTGATTTCTCGTATTTTATTCTGATGATCATTTCTACCTATGTAAGTGAGAGTCAACGATATATTTTAGCATTCGGAGGAGAATGTTGGCGATTGGAGTTTCGTAAGTAGCCCACGCCGCAGCGATAAGCGCCGTTGTTGTAATGATTCCCATCCCAGATCTTGTATCATTTCCCTAACGCTGTCTCCCCTGTATCGTGACAATACGAAACGAGCTGCCCTTCTTTGGACTCTTTCGATGTCCTCCGTCAAACCCACCTGATAAGGATCCCACTCTGGGCAGCAATACTCCATAAAAGGACGGACAAGCTTAGTGTACGCAATTTCTTTAGTAGTTCTGTTGCATCTTTTAAGGGTTCTGCCAATAAAACGCAGTCTTTGGTTCGCCTTTCCCACGACATGATCTACGTGTTCTTTCCAATTTAAGTCAGAAGTGATTGTAATTCCTAGATATTTTGTGGAGTTTACGGCCTTCGCATTTGATTGATTTATCATGTAAACAAAGTTTAACGGATTTCTTTTCGTACTCATGTCGTCGACTTCACGCTTCTCATTATTTAGAGTCAACTGCCAATTTTTACACCCTACTGATATCTTATTCAAATCGTTCTGCAGTTGGTTTTGATCTTCATATGATTTTACTAGACGGTAAATGACGGCGTCATCTGCAAACAACCTAAGAGGGCTACTTAGATTTTCCCCTATTTATGTAAATAAGGAACAGCAGAGGACCAATAACACTACCCTGTGGAATGCCCGATAGCACCTCTGTTTTAGTCGATACCTTACCATCGATTACTACGAACTGTGTCCTGTCTGAGAGGAAATCCCCTATCCGGTCGCAAATTTGGGGCGATATACCGTAACCACGCAACTTGATTAAAAGCCGTTTGTGAGGTACGGTGTCAAAAGCGTTATGGAAATCAAGGAATACGGAATCAATTTGCGAACCCTTGTCGATGGCACACATCGCTTCGTGTGAGTAAAGAGCTAATTGTGTTTCGCATGAACGATGTTTTCTAAATCCATGTTGACCTTTGGCCAATAGAGTATTCTGTTCGAGATAATTCATAATATTTGAAAACAGGATATGTTCCAAAACGCTGCTGCAAATTGTAGTCAATGAAATAGGCCTGTAGTTTAATGTGTTATTCCTACTGCCTTTCTTGCATATAGGTGTGACGTTCTTATTTTGCACAATTTTTCAACACAGTATCTTGATCTTTGGCATCGCTTTGTAGCCAATAATTTACCCTTATTGCGCACAATCATTTTGGCAGTTGCAATTCGAAATACAGCTTCCAACGATGCATCAATCTTGAGGTTGTTTGTGATTTGTTCACAAATGAACGTTGTTCAGAACATTGCAATGCATTTTAGGGCAAGGTCACAAATCCTCGCAAACTCTTGTTGATCAACGCCTTGATAAGAAGGAACTGAAATCAATATTGTAATGCTAGTAGCGGTCTGTCAAAACTGAATCGTATTGTAGTTTTATCAGTTCTATTTGGAGACATGATCGGACACAATTTGGGTGCACTGAAATGGCACCATCAAAACTTTTCAGTGTAGGTTTAGTTATTTTATTTCTTCAAAACTATCTTCAAAATTTTTATGCAATGAATATACCTCCTTTGTGTACTCCGTGGTGTGGAAAAAAAATGTTCAAATGTCTGTACAGCTTATGGGACTTAACTACGGGGTCATCAGTCCCTAAACTTACGAACTACTTACGAACTAGGACGGCACAAATATCCATGCCCGAGGGGGGATTCGAACCCCCGACCGTAGTGGCCGTGCAGACCGTGACTGGAGCGCCTCAGTCTCCTCGGCCACCGCGCCCGGCCCTGGTGTGGACATAAGTACTAAATTGAAAGGATTTTGAGAGGGGCCGGACTATCCATAATAAGTGCAGTTTTCCTTTAGAATAAACAAGACTTGCCTCTTCAGAAGATGGCTGTAAGGTTTGCAGCCGAAATATCGGACGAAGAATTGTCGCTGTCCCGGGTGCACTCCCGAAAGATGATGGAATATTATGTCCGCCGGGAAAATTTTAAGAAAATCAGTTTGAAACTTGGAACTCGACAAGCAACGGGTGAGGCCCGTACTTGAATTACTAATTAATGATCAAAACCAGATAGGCAAGAAACACTTTCCATCAATTTTATATCAATAAAGGTAAAGCAGTCAACAATCCGAAGATTTGTTTGAACACCACAGTGCTTTACTAGGCATGGTCCTGTTTGGAGGTGGTATGCCGTTGCCTTCCTCCGACTTTTGAACTGACTTACACAACAAGTTATAGGAGGACCTACAGTTTAACGTGGGTTCCGAACCACGATGCTACTCGGTATTCTTCACATGAGCAATACTGCCAGAGGTGAAAGAAGTGGAAAGTGACGGATAAAAATCCTAGGCCCTGGTGGGGATCGAACCCACGACCTTCAGATTTGTGGTCTGCCTCTCTACCACTGTGCAAACGAAGCGCACAAACTACCAAAAAACTGAGTTTTGTGGGAACTCCAGACCTAAATTTCAAATTCAACAGGTGAAACCCGTAACTTATAATTACAAAGGTGATGCGCCAAGTTCTGTATAATGGAATGTGGTGAACAAAATTCCAAATGAGTGACATAAAAAGGGTCAAAATAAATACAAGAAACGAATGTTATGTGGAAATACCCTTATTTATGATGAATGTTCCTATTAAGAATCCATTCGAGTCTCCTTGAGAGCAGAGGCTCTGCGATGGAAATATTCGTTTGAATTATATGATGCTGGGTAGCAAATCTTTATTCACAAAGAGCACAGCGTTATTAGCCCCAATTGAACGTCCAAAAGATTGGATGCCGCATGCATCAACGACAAGTAATATAATTAATTTAATTTGCTGATGTTTGTGTTTGACGATCTTCTTTGGTGTTCAAATTAATATGCCCGATCGCAAAACTGTTTTATTACAATAATAATAATAATAATTATTATTATTATTTCTTTGTCTTGCTGCTTCAGGCACCGAGGTACCAACGTATGGTGTGGTATCTGGACTAACAGCAACTATGTCGAGTACTTCTATAAAGGCACAAATTCTTTTCGATACCAGACCAGAAGATGGTACCTCAGTGTGCTTAAACCGGTCGTCAACAGAAATTATAAAAACAAAAAACAGGTTTGCTATTTTGGCATATTATTAATTTGAATTAATAATTAATTATTCTGGTGAACCCAACAATTATCTCCCAGTTCTTAGGCATATGTTGTCAGAGTATGTAACGTCCGGTGAACACTGTGTCTTACAGATAGGTCTTCCAGTAGTCCATCATCCGACCACTGCGTTCTTTTTATTTATCTATTGTTTCTTTTATTCGTACGAGAAGTACTAAGAAATAAATAAAGAGTATACAGAATGAAACATGCACATGAACAATTTAAAGCACATAAGATTAATAAATTATGCGATTAAAGCTGACTGAAGAGAGACAAGTGGCAGCAGCCTAGGCCAAATAGAAAAATTCAGTTTTATTTATTCATGTAAGTTACAGAAAACAGATACAGCGCACCCTAGGGGTCTCACGGTTCTTTCTTGACTCCATTTCCTTTCCCCCTACCCTCCTTTCCTATCCTCACTCCCTCCCTTCCCCACCGGGGGACTTATAACCTCAGTAGTTTAGTGCCCCTATCCCAACCAACCAACCCGACTAAACCCTAACACATACAGTGGTATAGGAAGTGTGGCACATAAAGCAGTTGCGCAAGAAATGTTGTTTTGTGACTCATATGAATTTTATTAGTGCCTGCTGCAATATATTTTCACGATATGCAATAGCATAAAACTTATAAAAATAATGTTAGCTGAAAAAAATAGAGAGGAAGTTGTATACAGTCTCGGGAATCTGAAACAGGTGGCGAAAAGATTGACGCGCGGGCCTTATTGCATAATTCAAACGGTTGAGCGGTCGCCCACGCACACAGTGAGCAAAGCAATTCTTGCAGCTGTCGTGCCCGTCATAAAACATGTCTGGTTTTCTTTAAGCTCAACTATGGAACTGTACACGGAAAAAAAATACGACACACAGGATTAGTACAGTTTAAACATATCAGACTGGATTTGCCGGAACTGTAGTAGATCCATAGAACTTTTTATTAAACCGTTTTGGATTCTGTGCGTTATTTTGAGAAGTTTAATACAATGGGAGTTTTGAAGAACATATAAGTTTGAGTATCATCGAAAAAAGAAATTAATCCTCCTGACGTGAAAGTACGTGTAAGTAATTAAAAAGTAACACATGTAAAGCAGTTTGAATTTCTTTTTGAACTCTTCTTCAGGGAGAAAGTTCTGCCGCCTGACAGCAACATAGATTTCCCCATCGTTTAGTGCCACAGGAACATCATATAGTATCACCAAGGGATTCCTCTTTTCAGGCCCTTCACACTGTACTGAGTTAGTCAACTGCTCATTTTTAATAGCTCCTCTTTGTCTTCATCAGAAGCCACATCTACTATTACATTTTTAGTTGGTTCGATTTTGTCTACATCAGGGGGTCTCAGGAAGAGAACTGCTGAGTTTTAGCACAGCGTTTTCGATATTGTCCGCTGAGTTTTAGCACAGCGTTTTCGATATTGTCCGCTGTGGTTGGGAGCTTTGGCACATTTTGTGCCACTGCCCCCACAAATGTTCTGGATGGCTGTTTTCTTAATATCTCATTGTCGTTTTCCAGTTGTTCTATTCTGCCTTTACCAATTGCAATGCGGCGTGTCCCATCTTATCATTTCTGACATTGGACTATTACAGAGACTACTTTCTGATGCCACTCAGATGCTCTGCTCGGCTCCTCAGGAGCAGAGTGCGCATCTTCACCATCATCCATTCGACCACCCTCACGGGTGGTGGTATAAAGCCTTATAGGTGCATTTGACTCGTTTCCTTTAGAATCCACGATAGTGCTGAAGGAAATGAGAAAGATTAGAGGCCTGTCTCTTACTATGGAAGAGACTCTTGAAGTTCACCCACCAACTTTGTCCCACAGTCAAGGGCACTTCAGACCTTCTGGGTCCAGCACGCCGTTTCAGCGCACTGGTCCCTTTCGACGGTCTTGTCATCAACGTTACAAGTGCTGGCAAGTATTCCGCACACTTTGGAAAGGCAGTTGCACCCCTCGCCCTTCACCCCCTTAGCCGTAGTTCCCACCCGAAAGATCCACTCCTGCTCATGTAGTGGACTGGTCACCCAGTCATTCTGGGGTCTGGACCCATCTAAGCAAGCTGCGCCATGTGGCCACAGCGACGGTTTCGAGGAACAATGTCCCAGGTACCCAGGGACAGGGCTGAGTGCACTTGCGATGCAGGCCGGGATCCCACGCCGACAAACGAGGTCACCGGCATGCAGATGAGCAGATGGTCGTGCTGCGCTGCCCGGCCGCCGCCGCCCTCAATAATTCCCCGGGGACAGATAGTCGGTCCCCGACGTAACTTCCACCACAGAGTAACATATACAGAGACGCAGCCCCCTCTAAACCACTGTCCTACGCTCCCCTCGTAGTTCCGTAAGATGCTAGCAGGTGTCAGGCGGATCGCTCGCTTAGGGTGCCTCTGGCACGTCAGAGGGTAGCGTGGAGGGGAGGCTGAGGGGAGAGCTCGTGCCGCCTGCCACGAGGCCACGGCTGTGTCCGGCTTGCCGGCGTTTGAGGGGAGGAAGTGGTGGTGGGGGCAGCCGCTACCTGCCGCCTGCTCTGGCGGCTGCTTCTGACCTCAGCGCCATCATGGGACATCTTACGGAACTGCTGAAAACCCTCCCTCCCCGCACCCCTGAACGTAGGACCGGGCCCTTACGGAGGTTTCCCGTCTGTATATATTTGTCTGTGCTTCCACTGTGCCACCCAACCTTTGCTTTCGCATTGGGTTGAATCGCAGCTCTTCCTTCGGTGACCAGGGTTCTTAGGACCCAGGCGGTGCTGGCCACACATCTCGCACCACGTCAAGGCGGAAAGAGACACTTGGGAAGGAGAGGCTATGTGAGACTCATCACTTCCCCAAGAGACACCCCTCAGACTGGAGAACTATGACGAACGAGAACCGATATGGCCATAGCCCTACTTCCCAGCCCTTGCAGCCCCTCGTGAGGGGTCAAAACGCATTTCTGAGCATTTTCAACAAATCAAAGAAGAGAAGCGTGCCAGATACATTGTGTATCTGGTGCAAGTCCGAAACGAACTCACGGTGGTGATCGTTGCTCAGAAGCCCATGCTAAGCAAATGAAATCAGTCAAAAGTTGTATTGAGGCCGTAAGGAATCACATTACTGCCATAATACCCAGACAAATAAGCAGTATTTGGACAGAACTTTAAGAATAGCAGAATTGCGTAAATTGTAGAATAGTTAATGTTCTGAAAAGGGATTTAAGGTTAAATACGAATATTTCAGGAACATTTTTGTAAAGGAGAATAACATAGGTTTTTAATCATCTGCTGTAGATGCCTGTTCGAAATGTTCGCAATATGAGGAAAGATGTAAATCCGATAGGAAGACGTATCTGAAATTGAGTTCGAGTGTCATAAAAGGTGTGCTAATGCATTTTTTAACTCTTGAGAAGAGATGAAGAGAATACCGTAACGTTTAACTTCGATTTCAGAAGTTGTACATCCTAAAATATCAGATCAAGCTACTCATTCTTCACGACAATTGTACATGTTACAATCATACAATTTGTGGGGGCACATCAAATGCACCCGAGACTTTGGAAAACACGTTTATCTATACTTGAACGGAAGCATTTTCATGCGAAATAGCCTCAGATGTTAATCACCGGCTAAGTAATACAGAATTATGAGACGCTGAAGTAATGCGCCTGTTCTCTGATGGTTGCGGCGGGCAAAATAAAAACACAGTTATGAGTTGTATTCTGATGAAACTGTTGCACGACGCCCCACTAAAATTTGTGATATACAACTCTTTGCCCTGTTCCTGGACATTCATGCATTCCACAGGACCGACTCTCTGGGCGCATCGAACAGGAACTTAAGAAAATGCGTAGATATCAGGTTCAGAACAGTACTACAAAATTTTTGAGTAGTATGGGACTGTCTTAAAAATAGGTGAGGATTCAATGTTTGCAACTGAAAAGCAGCAACGGGAGAAATTCTGAGGAAATCTAATAACTAGCACTTTCAGTTCACCGAGTGCAGACATTCTTGTTCGTGGATAGCCAGGATACAACACAGACCAAAGAGCAAAGTAGCAGAGATTAATCCAGAGCATATTGCAGTTGTCATTCCTGTGAAGCAGACAAGAAAAAGATGACATTAAGAAATAACTAAAACTTCATTATGATGAAATTGGCAGACTTTACCTGCAATGCTTTCATCAAGAATATCATCTCTGCAGATTGTGAAACAGAAAATGCATCAGAGGAGGAAAATGAGGGTGGTCCACTACCAGATGTTGATGATTCAGATGTGTATTGGAGGCTATATTTTGAGACTTGAACAGTTAATACTAATCAGTGTACAACACATTAGTTGCACACAACGGACGGTTTTTAAGCAGAAAATTTTTGTGTATCCTCTAAATTTTCAGTTCTTCGTCAAGGGACCTTTTCCCAAATTGACTCTTCGGTTATAATTCTCCGACCACGAAACTTCCGCTGTCGTATCGGTTCTATGAAGTTTAACCGGCTGCCTATTCATCTGTGTGATCACAGTATTAAATGTTACATAGAGTAATGTGTCAAGCTTGTTAAATAATTATAGTTTACTATCACTAAGGTGTATTGTTCTGGTGACATTACTGGTAAATCGAGTCATAATAAATTAATGCGTACATTAAGGTATAAAATCGTAATTTCATTTCTTCTGCTTCCGTTTGTTGGTGTGTCCTGTCTTAATCTCCTTTCTGCGACAACAGCACGCTCCACAGGTCATCTGAAAGTTTTTAAATTAACAACGACTGCTCATCCAACTACGATTCTGATATTTTCATTCAAGGTGTTTTATTTTTCAAGGTACACACCGCTCGTACTTAATTATACAGAATTTTGTCCACGAGGAACTTTTGGGATTGTATTCAACCTCTTGCTATGCTCTTTGACCTGATATTACAAATTAATTGGTATAATTGGTGTTCAGTATCAAGTCACGTTATTTATAATCAGTTCGAAAACGCCAAGATATTCTACCCACTGTAAATGTTTATGTGAATTATAGGTTCGATTTAAATGGTTCAATTCTCTCTATGGGATATGCAGGAGGGTTGAAACGGCATATGTATAAGCCATTATTAATATTAGATTGAGTTAAACACTTCCAGACAGGAGAAATAAACTACCAACTATGAGAGCAACGAAGTAGACTTGCCAAGAGACGGAATAAAATTACTATCTAAGTACCGGATGACTGCGTTAGCTATTGCTGTCTGTAGAGTATAACGTTTGACAAATTTGAAACAGGTTCGTACAATTCAAAGCTACCGAAAGGGGATCTGCTAATTCAATTGACAAAAACTGAAGTTGTTTGAAGGTATAATAGAGTGAAACTCTATTCGCCTGCACTAATTCTTTGGCTTTGATTCTGGCAAACACTGCAAGATTTTATTCTATATAGTAATAGAGAAAGTTTCGATAGTGTCCTTCAATTCGTTTTGTCATTTTTTTCAATTCAATTAGTCAGAAACAACCCAGATTCTGTTGTCTACAGCTTGTATAGTCTTGGTGGTAACCTGACCATCAAGTCTGCTAAATTACGTTGAATCTGTTCTACACGGATGTCTACCTACCAAGACACTTCCTCCGCTATTTGAGATGATAAATTATTCTGAACTGCCTTTAATTTTCCAAATCATCTTTGGAAACTATTTACTGTGATAGTTCGAGCTGTTGATCCTCAGTAGATGCAAATCTGTTATCTATAGCCTTTGACATGTAATTAATGTTACGTTCTAACTAGCTACTTTATTGTCAATCTGTTTTCGTTCTAATGATACTGAAAACATTAATGATTCTAACCTTCGAAATCAATCAGGCTGTGAACTAAAACCGATATTTTGTAGCGTCAGTTGCAGATCCTGCAGCCGAAAATAATTCTCAATCTTCTGCAGCCAGGGGAATATTTTCCCCTGGAATATCATCTGCAATGCTACACTGAACCACTTCCAAATTTCAATCTCTGTGTGTTATAATTATCCATATTGATAGCCCGTCTACGTGTTTTTACCATAATCAAACTTTCTCCTGAACTTTTGAAACACTCAGAATTAGTTGTCATTTACTTGCGTGTGAGCCTAGGCAAAGATGCTGCAACTGACAGTGAAAGGTCACTTAGCTATTAGACTCACACGGCAGTCATGTTATTAAATAAGGAAAACCTCCACGAAAAATCTAAAATAAATTTTCTGAGCAGTAAACCGGTTAACTCTGATACCAAAAGTAATGCTGCATTTACCAATAGACAAAAAAAAAAATAAAAAATACTAAAAGCGTTTAGAAAGCGTAAATGAATTGGCCCAGTATTACCTGTTTGCTGTTGTGTTACGGATTCGTTATCAGTGTTTAATAGTCTCCAGATTGTTGATAAAATTTTCTTTTTCATCAAACAATGTTCCTCTTCAGTTTGAAATTTTTCTGATTATTATTGAGGGTTTACGTCGTTCGGTGGGTTGTTACCGTACATGGAAATGAAAACACGTCTCATTATACATGTAGTAAAATTTTTTACTATAGCTCACTCACAATGAAATAGATTACAATTTAAAAAATTAGTTCTTGTACATGCAACACTTCTACAGTGTGACTCTTCTACACGCCTTGTCACAATTGCCCTTTGTAAGGTTTACCACCTTCTCCAGCTTTGGAATTTAGAATAGAAAAAAAATCTATTTCAGAACATTGACCATGGAATTGTGATTGCACGTGTACGTAAAATACGTTGGGTTGGCAGGAAAGACTGTAACATTTACAGCATTTACTGTACCTACTTGGATTAGAAGTACAATGATCCTCAGTAAGCATAAGACTGGTACTGGTACAAAACGATTTAATTAACTTTATGAATAAAGAACAGTCTAGAATGCTGGAAGGCTACCAGCTACCTGCCAGTTCCACAACATCGATGGAGTCAAAATTCCTGAAGATGGTCTACATAAGACTGAAACTAATTGAATATGTGATTTAATTAACGTTTGAAGACAGCTTATGAAGCTGTATAATTGTGACCAGTTGATCTTAGTAGAATTTACACGGAATTATTGTATAACTTCCATAACGGAAAGTGCACTAATCGGTTTTCTTTGCGACAGAGAAATAATTGCAGGTTCTGAGCCGTTCCGGCTCAGAATCATACCATTTCTCCCTTGCCCTTCTTTTAATTACTTGTTACGTACCCCCTCTATTTTCATTATCTTTCTACTTACTTTGATCGAGTGATATCGATTGTCATTTCGTTGCGATGTGGTGGTGGTGGTGGTGGACATGAGGGACGAAACAACGAGGTCATCAGTCCCTTCAACCTCAAATTGTATACGCCACGGAACCCAACGAAAAATAGGTGAAAGCCAAAAGACCATTACACTAGGAATTAAATTCGTCTCACCAACAAGGCTAAGATCAACCCAGGGCAGCAAATGCTACAGTGTCCGCTCCCACAGCTCCAGGAGCGACCACTACCCTAAACCACAAGTTACTAACGGCACAGTGGTCAACGTATCACAGCTCTAGAGCAGGGAGAAATAAAACTACGTTAAAATGTAAAAGAGTGGGGGACTGGTGGGGAGAAGGCTCTAAACCCCACAAACAGCCAAGAATCACAAACCCACTCACCCCGACCAAGCGAGTCCTAGAGCTGACAATAAAATCTACTTTCACGGAGGAAGGCAAGGACGCGATCAACCATCCATGGGTCATCCGCCAAAACTAAAGGCAATGCAGGCGGTAGGCCATAGTCGCCACGAAGTGTCGAATGGAGAGGACATTCAGTCGGATTGTACGGCTCCACAATCACAATGTGGTGGATTGTCATTTCGTAAAAGAAATCCATGGGTCAGCCTGCAGTGTCCAAGACGGAGGCGACAGAGGACAATTGATTCTCTCCGGGAAGGGCGTAAAGATGAACTCCAAGCTGCAGTCGTATCTTTGATGGTGCGGAGTTTATTGGAAGGGGCAGTAGCTTTCCAACTGCTATCCCATGAGGAGTGAAGCAAAGATCTGATCTGCACCCGCAGATCCGCATCCGGAATTAGAAAGGGAGGCGGGCAGCGAGTAATTGCCGATCTAGCCAACCGGTCAGCCCCTTCATTCCCTGTAATACCAACATGGCTGGGCACCCAGAGAAAGGTAACGGAGCAGGCAGCACAATGAAGGTCAGCAAGGAGATCATGGATGGAAATAACTAAAGGATGGGAGGGGAAACATCGATCAATGGCCTACAGACTGCTCATGGAGTAAGCACAGATTAAACCACGTTCCACGGCAGTATGTTTAATAAAACAGAGGGCTCTATAAATCGCCATCAGCTCTGCCGTAAACAGACTGCATGCCTCTGGCAGAGAATGGCATTCCGCCCCAACAGGGGATGTAAAAGCATATCCGGTGTGGCCCGCAGTTTTCGAGCCATCAGTGTAGAAGGTAGAGGCCCCCTGAAACTCTTCTAGTACTGGGAGCACCAATCGCCGAAATACCATGGGGGAAATTAAAGCTTTTGGGCCCTGGAAGAGATCCGCCCGAATTAGTGGTCGCGGCACCATACACGGAGGTGTGCCTGCAGTGAAATGGGGAACGCAATCTAGGGAAGGGAAATTGAAATCCCGGCGAAGAGAGGCAAGCCGCAGTCCGACGGGAAAGCCCGCCCGCGGCCGGGTATCAGTGGGTCGAAGCCCTTCATATGCAAAAAGAACCTGGTAAGCGGGATGATCAGGATATTGCCGGATGGCGATGGCATAAGACGCCAGAAGCTGATGCCGCCTGACCTGAAGAGGGCAGATTCCCGCAACAAGGAGACTGTCGACCGGGCTAGTCGGGAATGCACCTGTAGCCAAGCGGACACCATAATGGTGAACCGGGTCTAATAATTTCAGGGCAGAAGGAGCTGCCGAGCCATAAACTTGACACCCATAGTCCAATCGGGACAAGATTAGAGCCCTATAGATACGGAGGATAGTTGTTCGGTCTGCACCCCATGATGAATGAGCAAGGAAACGTAGGGCATTAAGTTTCCTCATACAACTAATCCTTAGGTGGCGAATATGGGGCACCCAAGTCAATTTTTTGTCGAAGAGAAGACCCAGGAAACGATGCTGTGCTACAACTTCCAGGCGCTGATTACCCAAGAACAGTTCTGGATCAGGGTGAACTGTAGTACGACGACCAAAGTGCACCACCCTCGTTTCTGACGAGGAAAACTGGAAAGCATGGGACGTAGCCCACACTGAAGCCCGCCGAATGGCGCTCTGGAGCTGACGTTCAGTAGAGGTTACTGAGTAGGAGCTGTACCATATGCAAAAGTCGTCGACATACAGTCCCGGGTTTACCAGTGACCCAACAGAGCTCACAAACCCATTGATGGCGATTAGAAAAAGTGTAACACTCAACACTGAGCCCTGGGGGACGCCGTTCTCCTGTATCCGAGAGGAGCTAAAGGAAGAGCCAACTCTGACACGGAACAGGCGGCGGGATAAAAACTGACGGATAAAAACTGGTAAGGAGCCTCTGAGGCCCCAGTCATGAAGAGAACGTAAAATATGATGACGTCAAGCAGTGTCGTATGCCTTATGAAGATCGAAGAACACTGCCACCAGATGATGTCTTTTAGAGAAGGCCTGTCTGATCGCAGTCTCCAGTCGAAGTAAATGGTCAATAGGGGATCGTCCCTCCCGGAACCCACACTGGTAAGGTGAGAGAAGTCCTCGGGATTCAAGAAGCCAGCATAATCTGCGGTCTACCATCCGTTCAAGTAGTTTACAGGGGACACTTGTCAGGCTTATTGGTCGATAACTGTCCAGCGCCGACGGGTCCTTGCCAGGCTTGAGGGCAGGGACCACAATACTCTCCCTCCACTGGGAGGGGAAGCCCCTTGAAGCCAAATACGGTTAAAAACTTTTAGGAGAAATTGTCGTTGTGAGGGGTTGAGGTGTTTCAGCAATTGTTTATGGATATCGTCAGGGCCAGGTGCTGAATCACGAGAAGAGGAGAGGGCCAGCGATAGTTCCCAATCAGTAAAAGGTTCATTATATGGTTCCACCTGGTGAGAAGGAAAGTCTAATTTGAAGGTTTCGGCCTGGTGTTTCTTAAGGAGAAAGGTCGCCGGATATGAAGTTGTCGCTGATACATTGGCGAAGTGAGTTGCAAGATGTTCTGCAACAACAGATGGCTCTGTGCAGACCCCATCAGGCAGGGCAAGACCAGGGACGGAAGACGGCCGCCAGCTACCTTGGATAGATCGGAGCATAGCCCACACTCTTGTCAGAGGGACAGAAGAGCCCAACGAGGAGACCAAATAGTCCCAGCATGTCCGCTTACTTTGTTTGATTAAGTAACGAGCTCTGGCACGCAGACATTGGAAATTTATGAGACCAGCAACGGATGGGTGGCGCTTAAGATGTTGCAAGGCCCTACGGCGCTTGCGAATGGCTGCGGCAACAGTTGCATTCCACCAAGGGTCCGGCCGGCGAGTAGGAGGGCCTGTCGACCGGGGAACAGCGGCGTTGGCAGCTTGGGTAATCATGTTGGTCATTTGGCTGATAATATCATCTATACAGCCTGAGGGGGAAGATGGGAAAACAACCTGGGATGTATATAGCGGCCAATTAGCACGACGGAAATCCCAGCGGGGTACTCTGGCTCGTGGTAGGTGTGAGGGAAGTGAAAGGATCAACCGAAAGTGGTCGCTATCGCAGAGGTCGTCATACGCCGACCAGTGAAATAAAGGAAGGAGAGAAGGTGAAGTGAGAGAGAGGTCTATGGCAGAAAAGGTGCCGTGAGCGGCACTAAAATGAGTTGGGGAACCATCGTTGAGAAGGCTCAGATTGTGGTCAGCATGAAACTGGTCTATGAGGCGGCCCCGGCTACACGTATAAGAACTGCCCCACAAAGGATGGTGGGCATTGAAGTCCCCAAGGATGAGGTAAGGAGAGGGGAGTTGCTGAAGGAGGGCCACTAGGGACACGAGTGTAGGTGGCCTGTCAGGGGGAAGGTAGAGGTTGCAAATGGTTAATGGAGTGTCCAAGTGAACCGTACAGCAACCGCTTCCAATGGAGTTTGGAGAGGAATCCAGGTACTGACAATATCTGTCCGGACCAAAGTACAAACCCCACCAGACGCCTGAAGGGGACCAACCCGGTTCCGACACAAAGCACAGAACCCACGGAGGGTCGGTGAATGTGCATCCATAAACCTCGATTCCTGCAGGACGACACAGGCCGCAGAAGAGAGAGAGATTAGCTGTTTAATCTCCAAGAGGTGACGGTAGTAGCCATTGGATGATCACATCACAAGGATCTAGACGGGAAGCGAATGGCATAATGTCTGTCACGCCACTTTGTCAGTGTCCATCACCAAAGAAGAAGGGACAACATTCATAAATAGCTGATCAGCCTCAGGTTCAAGGGGATGAGCGAGTTGCAAAAGCACAGTCGGCACCTCCGGTGGTACCGGAGGGGCTTTATCTTGTAACTTTGGTTTCTTCTTCTCCTTCTCTTTCTCTCGTGTGGGCGGGCAGGACCCGCCCAGAGAGAGGACTTTTGTCAGTTAGGTCTGGTACTGACGAAGATCGGGCGACCTTTGAACTCACTGACTAGGAGTCTGATGGCCGACTGGAGGTCGAAGATCTCCGATTTGCGGAACGCCGGGACGGAAGGCCCTGAGATGGGGCACTGTCACCAGCAGGCGACGGAGAAGGGGTGCGCTTCTGTGGCTGGGAAGGGGTGGGACACAAAGGGAGGGCTACAGGAGCTACAGGAGAGGAAGATGTGAGGGAGGGGTGGGGACGGGGTGTAGGGAGGAGATGGGAGTGGGAAGGGGAGGGTGAAAGGCTAGAACGTAGTAGCGAAGGTCGTCGCCATCTGTACGGGATGCAGACGTTCATATTTACTGCGGGCCTCAGGGTACGTCTAACGCTCCAGGGATTTGTACTCTTGTATCTTCTTTTCTTTCTTGAACATAGGGCAATCTGGCGACCGTGAAGAGTGGTGTTGATGACAGTTGACGCACACCGGCGGAGGAACACAGGGGCTCCCCTCATGTAGTGGGCGTCCACAATCACTGCATACTGGGACTGCTGTACAGCGAGAGGACATATGACCAAACCTCATACATCGAAAACATCGCATGGGAGGTGGAATGTAGGGCTTCACTTCACATCGATATATCATTATCTTGACCTTCTCTGGGAGTGTGTCCCCCTTGAAGGCCAAGATAAAGGCCCCAGTATCGACGCGGTTATCTTTAGGTCCCCTCTGAACGCGGCGAACAAAATGTACAACACGCCGCTCGAGATAGGACCTAAGCTCCTCATCAGTTTGAAGGAGGAGGGCCCGGTGGAATATCACACCCTGTACCATATTCAAGGATTTGTGCGGGAGTATTGTTACTGGAATGGCGCCAAGGATGGTACAGGCGAGTAAAGCTTCAGACTGGGCTGCCGAGACTGTTTTAATGAGCAATGAGCCAGATCTAAGTTTACTCATAGATTCCACTTCACCAAACTTGGCCTCTATGGTCTCGACAAAGAACAGCTGTTTGGTGGTAGTAAAAGTTCCTCCATCAGTCCTTGTGCAAACCAGGTAGCGAGGAAAGGGTTTTGCTCCTAACCGGCGAGCCTGGCCTTCCTCCCAAGGCGAGGGAAACATCCTCGTATCCGCAGTAGTAGCATTAAACGATCTCTTCCTGTCTTGAGAGTGGGCCGATGCACGACCATTTTGGAGTCTAACTCTTTTCATAGTGCTAGACGTCCGCCCTGGTGTCACCCACTCCGAAACAGGGGCTCTCTCCATGGGCGCCACCCAGCCTCAGCAAAGGCCACCTGGCACGATGGCCATTGCCGGGAGTTGTGATACCCCCAAGGACAGGCATCAACTCCTTGGCTTGCATGGAGAGGTCGCAGCTCAGACACCAGTAGTGTGATCCCTGTGGTGTCAGGGGGCTCAGCCAAAGGGTACATAACAGCCCCCCCCCACACGGACTGGCTACACGTGCTGGGGACCTAGCGGGGGATGGGGGCTACAGCGAGGAAAGGAAGTGGAAAGGAAAGGATAGGACCCGCGCCGTAGGGGCTAGGTCGGGAGTTCTTCCCCAATTGGCTCACACATTATCGGACAATTTTGGTATGTAAGGTCAAACCCCGAGGGGGGACCAAACTGGGCCAAAAACCGGTGTTCACAGCAGACAAAACCAAAGTGCAGGACGATCGGTACCATGGGATAGCCAAGCCGTCATCTAGAGTAACACCGAGAGACGGGTTGGAGAGGGTGGGAAGGATGAATTGGGATGGGAAGGAGGGGGAACTAGGAGGGGTAATGCAGCCTGGGGAAAGCAGGAAAAAAGGCTGCAATGGCTCGGGGACCCGTGCGCGCCACACACGTGCCCACAAAAGAGCTGTGGGCCCCCTGGGGGGATTTCGTTGCGATGAATATCTTCTGTTCGTCACTACGATCCTTGACGCCTCGGTGGAGTAGCCGAGCGGTCTGAAGCGTCTCGCTGCGGAGCGCGCGGTTGCTAGCCGTGGAGGTTCGAGTTCTCCCTGGGGTATGGATGTGTGTGTTTCTCCGTAGGTTAGTGTACCTAGGCTTATGTAGTTTGTAGGCTACGGAATGATGACCACGCAGTTTGGTCCGATAGATTTACAGACATTTTAACTTTTTTTTTTACGATCCTTGACTGGTGCGGTCCTTAGAGGGACATGCGCGCCGCGGTGAGGGCGGTGGTGGATTGCGGGTCAATGGAGGTACCTCGAGCCGGCTGTCGTGGTCGGTGTACGGAACGGCCGTGGGGAGGAGCCACTTGAGGTCATGAGCGCCGCGGGGCAGTAGTGTGGCAATTTCCGAAGCCGGTGCATCTTCCACCTTCTGCGTTGTTGCGGTACGAGGACTGCGGCCCAGCTTTTTTCCTGGCGGACATGGCGGGCTTGCAAGACCGGATTGTAACTGCTCCGCAAGTCTATCATCGTTCTCCATCACCGTTCGTACTGGTTTCTTGTGGAGAGCTGTGTGAGTGACTCCGTTAAACATTGCTTCGCCATTGTGCTCCCATTACCTATTACTTAAGACGTGTCGTCCGGTAGTTCCTCCGCCCAAACGTGTAGATCTCAATCTTGCTCTTCCACCTATCTAGTTTCTGTTGGTGTACTTCCCGACACCCCCCCCTATTTCTTTCGGGTGCGTACCGTTAGTTAATTGATAGGTGATTACATGCCTAGTTGTGTCACCCTGTGATTTACAACCCATGTGTGTTTGTGTTATTGTGTGTTTGTCGATTGTAACCGGCCATCATGTCTTTCGTTTTTCCGTGTGTTGTATTTTTGGTGTCACCTCACTGGTGCAATTGTTGTTATTTACTTGTAGGGTGCATTATCAATCGACTTACTGAATGTGAAGGATTTCACAAACTGCTAAATGTTACTGGGGGAATCCTTACTGTTCATTTTCTCACAGTCTTTAGGCAAGTTAAATTTTAATTATTGTAAAGTCCCTGTCTCCCGGCTGAAGTTTCCGAGTGGGGAATGGGCAACTCACACTCTGTGTCCTTGGCAGTTCCTGTGTTATTTGCAGTGATCTTAAGCTGTTCACCATTTGTACTACTGTGAATACCCTTTCATTAGCCAGTTATGTGCCTTCTAGTAAATGTTAATTTGCACCTACTGTTAATTTTATTAATTCTATTGGCACCTTGTTCGGACTAGTTGCGATTAAATACCCATATCTCACGAATCCGATTGGTGCTTAATCTGCTTAACTGAACATAATTGATTGCATTTTATTCAAAGGCATCAGTAATTGGGGCTTGAATTATGTTAGACCGTCCGTTAAGTTGCCAATATAGTTATGGTCTAAGTTGGCATTTGACCGTTCCATTACGTGTTGTTGATCAAGTTAGTCTCATGTGCACAGGTTCTCGTATTTGTTTATAATTGGTTTTAAGGTTAAGATTGTAACCTGGTAATCCTAAGTGCACCAAACCTTTAAATTCAAAGCGATACGCTGGTGTTACCGTCCTTTTAAAATCAAAGATATTTTAACTGGATTTCGCGAGATGCGAGAGTAAAGACCTTCACCTCTATGAAACTGTTTAATTAAATGTTCTTAACTAATATTAGTCACCTGGATGAGTTACTTGAAATTATAGGTCTCACCCGTTCAGTTAAATGTATTTAAGTGTGTCCAGCAACGTAAATAATTTACATGATGCTGATATATGTTCATTAATTGTATTTTTGAACGTGTTAATGAGTGAATAAACGGCCTTTCTTAAATTGTTATGTCTCTGTTGCCGCGATCCACCCCTGGACCTCTCAGGTTCTTACATGCATAATGTGAAAGGTGATTACAGGTAAATATGATTATTTAAACATTTACGTATCACGACTATTAATGAGATTTATTGATGGATCGTGATTGTGCCCAAATGGTATTTACAGGTCGCTCTCGTAAAACTGCTGAGGCTATATAAATAATTATAAGCTCCTGTTTCATAACCAAACCGAAATATTCATTCAAAAAGCGACAAATACACTTACATAAACCCATTTATAGCGGTATAAAGAAGATTCCTCTCTGATAAAATTCTCATTCCAAGCAGAGATGTTAATAAGATTAAGAACCATGGCCGACTGAGAACACTTGCGTCGCTTTCTCCATCCTTATACTGAGGAATACATGACAGTCAGTCATTGACAAAAAGATGAGAAGGTGGGCAAATGTAACGCATCACAAGCAGTTAGTACCAATATTTTAAATGCTTGATTAAAATTCACAAATCAGCTTCAAATGCTGGATGTAATTACTGCATTTAAGTCCTATAATTTGTTCTTCGTTTTCGCAGACGCCGTAAGCAAAAGGAAGAAATCCCCACGCCCTCAGATGTGTGGTCATCTCCTTTGACCGTTCCAAATGTGGTTCAGCCTCCATCGGGATTTGTGTTGCAGGTGAATTTCCTCACGGGAGCACTGTGCGAAGAATGCTGGTTCCAGAGTTCCCACCAACTAGAAGTAACGCCGATAAAGCTGTAACTTTCAGCGAAACACCAGGGCGGTTTGCTTGATCTGAGAGGCGTTTGCTGGTGGATCTTGTAGGCCATCGTATATGGGACATTTTTATGAGCAGCTTCAAATTCACTGCTTCCTTTGTCAGATCTTGGTGAGTAATCTTAGATATCACAACTAACCATTGAATTGGTTAAGATTTAACAGTATCATGGCTTTATTAACGTGTCACGAGCAGCATACACAGGATCCACTGCAGCAGAGAATGGGCGTCCGCGAACCACCTGCTTCCTGCAATCTCGCGAAGCATTCACATTCTTAAGACTTGTTTTTACATACCTTTATCCACGTTTGAATGTCAAGGACCGAACAAGAGTGATTACTGGATATACACGATTGACATTATGCGATACCTGTATCCCATCGAAAGTCACAGAAAGCTTCCTTTGTGTTTCTTTAATTTTCAGTATCCTCCCCCCCTTTCCCTCCTCCCACATCGATCACTTCGGAGTACTGTGGAAGGTATCATCTGGTCATGCGAACGTCCATTGCTTTCGAAATGGCAGTGAAGCAGTGCGTAACTGCCTTTCTGTTGTACGGAATCAGTGCAGCATTATTGTTGTGGATGAGTGACGGAATGGTACGTAGGAGCGGCAGTTTCTAAACACTATTCAACGTAAGAAAAAAGTGATGTACACAATCATATGCGCTGTGAATAGTCAGGTGCGTAGCAAACGGAGACCGGTTTTCTCATACTCTCGTATTAGGTCCTGCTTAGGAATTACATAAATTATGACTATCACAAATTAAATGAAATTTTTCATATTCTAATGCATTAACTACAATCAACATTTTTCTTAATCACACATATACGTAGGGCCTTCTGACGATTCGCTATTTTGCCCGCTTTTCAAACGAGGCTGAGTCCATGTGCACAAACTGATGTTACTGACGGGAAAGGCTCGGTCATCCATATAGTTACTTCAGTATACAACCCTTAATAGTAGAAACATAATCGACAGGAACGTGCATCTGGAGTGAAACCCACATTAACACTCTGCCTTACATCAGTCTTACACTGACATGCACTTAAAAAAGCATACAAGGACAAAATAATTTAAAAGGTAGGCCTATGCAAATGAAGACCTGCACTTATATTACTGGTTGTTTGCAACAGTAAATAAAAATAGTATTACGAATTGCCTCAAACGAAACTAAATACGGACCATTTTAGAGTTGCTCTATCTTGTTTTAGGGGTGCTATCGAACTTCTCCTGAAATATCTCTCCTGTTACGCAATATTTCTTGTCACGTACTACAGTAGAGTCTATGAGTGTCCGCCGTCTGTAAGTAATGTTTTTGGAGTCGCCCACTGCTGATTTGCCTACTCTGGTAGTTCCTACTGCAGTACCCACATTTTCACTGGACGTCAAACTCATTTTTTCCCTTCATTAGTGCAATATACTATCCTATTCCACACTAGAGCTTTCAGGCGATCTTTTCAACTTCAATAAGGTCTTCATCATTCATGAATTGTTAACTGAGTCTGATTTATAAATCTCTGTTCGACTATAATGTAAGCCAGTTAGACTCCTTCCTTGTCTCCTGATCCGTTCCCAGTGTACTTTTCCTTTTGTGATTCGTGAGCATAATATAAGCTGTTAATGATAAAGTATAAGCGAAGAACTCGCATGTCACGATGTACGAATATAGCTGGGTATGAAATACTGTTGCCAACGACGGAAGATTTCCTTTGGCCTCTACACTCTAATTATCTAAGACATGAAACGAAAACATGTACTGCTATCCGCTGGGACGCACTAGTAGAACGTAATTCACAAACAACACTAAAGCTTCCACTTAATGTTCACGTGGGTTATAGTCGTAACCTGGGTCTATTTTACGACGTCGGTGATTAATACGCACAGTTATTATGATAGATAACTCACAAGCTAGGAGACATACATGGTTACCAGCCCAAAAGAGACAACATTCACTACAATCATACTCAAATTCCGATATAATTTCGGAAATAATTTATAACAGAGCCTGCAATTATTACTATGTAATCGCTACAGAGTTATTCCAGTTAATCTTTCAAAACGCTATAAAAACAACACCAAAGCTCAGAATAACGTCAAATTGCAACTAAATATTATTGGAGAAGGGGTAAAACGGAAGACAGAAGAAAATTAGTGTGAAAATGATTAGTAGATGGCGCAGTTTGTGGAAGAATATGTAAATGAAAACACCTATCATGCGTACGACTCATTGGTGTTTGCCGGCCGCGGTGGCCGAGGGGACTGAGGCGCTCCAGTCACGGTCTGCACGGCCACTACGGTCGGGGGTTCGAATCCCCCTCGGGCATGGATATTTGTGCCGTCCTTAGTATAAGGTAGTTGATAAGTAGTTTGTAAGTTTAGGGACTGATGACCCCGTAATTAAGTCCCATAAGCTTAACAAACATTTGAATTTGAACATTGGTGTTGGTATAAACACGCCTGGTACAGGGCTTTTCCTCATTTCGCGCCTGAGAAGTTCGCCATGATTGTCTTAATGCAGTATCCCGCTCTGCAGGTTTTCCGAAGACGAAGGGTTTGAAAATAACACTACTTGATTGTGTATTTCTGCCACAACTTGTTCTTTACGTTTGATGTGTATACTATATTTGTAATTCAGCCTTCGAATGGCTTCTAGTTTGTGAGATAATTTAGTTGTGCAGGCGCATTTGGCCTGTTTTGCAAAGATATGTTCAAATTTTTGTAAATCTATCGGACCAAACTGCGTGGCCAACAGGCCGTAGCTTACAAACTACTTAAAGGTAAACTAACCTAAGGACAACACACACACACACACACACACACACACACACACACACACACACATCCATGCTCCAGGGAGGAATAGAAACTCCGACGACGAGCTACTGCGCGCTCCGCAGCGAGGTGCCTTAGACAGCTCGGCTACTCCATCGCGGCGCCAGTTTAAACCTATAGTGTTTTGCATATTGCCACCCATTACGAGCTCTTATTGTATTTCATTCTACCTAATATTATTGTAATGTCATTTTTATATAATATTTTATCTTATATTTGTATCTCTGCTTACAAAAGTTAGCTTACTTTCGAAGTGTCAACTTTGTGGGGATTACCATGATATGCATATCTGTAAGTACGCTATCGCCACCTGTCGGTTATGTTTTACTTTCAACCATCTGTACTCGCCAAAATCAGTTTGGCACATGACTCCTGTACATTCAGACGTTCCAAGACGTATTCATTTTTCTGGATCTTTCTTATTATCGCTTACACTGTTGAGCTTGATATCTCAATGTAAGATTCAATTATATTATCATGTTTATTAAATCTTCCTCCTTTTGTGAACCTAAATGTACTTACATGTTGTAAAATGTAAACTTTCACGGCCGGAATGGTCAGAATTACTAAAAATTTCCGGGCTGTTATGCCGTGGTCTAGTGGATTTACTATTAAAACCCAACGTTTCGTCCCCCACTGCGGAGGACATTCTCAAGGGGGATCGTGGCACTTTTGGATGTCCGATTCACACCCTGGCTCGCTACTGACTGAAGCCAAATTTTGTTTACAAGGGCTCGCGCGCAGTCATATGTTTTTGACATGTGCGCGCAATTCGTCGTTGCCGATTGCCTCCCTCCGTTAATGTCGTCCCATGGTGGAAGACTGTTACATTTGTTCTTCAAATCCGGAATCCAGATATCATTTAGTTTCACGGCCTCCTCCATCCTATTGAAATTATTGGGGTGTTTTACAATTTCTATTGCCTCTCTATACAGTCTTTCGTGGTATCCATTTGTGGCTGCTAAACGTGAGTCTTATGAAAGACAGAGCAAGGAACATCTGCGAACCGGAATTACTCGACGCGGAATTGAAACACCTGAGTAATGCTTTACTTAAGAATGGCTATTCGTCTACAGAGAAAAGGAGAGCTTTGAGACCGACACGTAGAGTTGTAAACGATGAAAGGGTTCCTGTGAAATCTAAAGTCTTCCTTCCTTTTATTAAGGATGTCACCGACCGCATCGGTAAAATTTTGACGAAACAGAATGTTGCCATCATTTTCAAACCTACTCGGAAGATACAGTATCACCTGAAATCGGCAAAGGATGCTCGCAAACCGCTGGAAAAAGCAGGAATTTATAGGATTCCTTGTAGCTGTGGGGACGTTTACGTGGGTACCACAAAAATAACAGTCAAAAAACGACTAGATGAGCACAAGGGGAACTGTAGAAGGGGAGAGATTGACAGATCAGCTGTTGCTGAACATGTTTTCAACCAGGAGACCACCTTATTCAACTTGATAATTCTCAAGTTTTAGCAGCCCCAAATGGATACCACGAAAGACTGTATAGAGAGGCAATAAAATTGTAAAACACCCCAATAATTTCAATAGGATGGAGGAAGGCGTGAAACTAAATGATATCTGGATTCCGGTTTTGAAGAAGAAATGTAACAGTCTTCCACCATGGGACGACATTAACGGACGGAGGCAATCGGCAACGACGAATTGCGCGCGCATGTCAAAAACATCTGACGTCGCACCACTACGCACAAGCCCTTGTAAACGAAATTTGGCTTCAGTCAGTAGCGAGCCAGGGTGCGAATCGAACATCCAAATGTGCTACGATCCCTCTTGAGAATGTCCTCCGCAGTCGGGGACGAAACGTTGGGTTTTAATAGTAAATCCACTAGACCACGGCATAACAGCCCGGAAATTTTTAGTAATTTTGACTTACATGTTGTTTCAAATTTTATTTTTGTTACCACAGTTTGTATCAGATAGAGTTCCGAAACCCGTCAATAAATAATAAAGTATTTTGCAACCAAGTCATTCCTACAAATTTGTTAAGTGCCAGTATTGGAAGGTCTCTAACCTTAAAATATGGATATTTTGTATCAGTTATTTAAAAAAAAGTCGTTAGTCTGATGGCCGCCCTAGGTCTGGAGAGAGTAATTCGGAAATTCGAGAGAACTGGTTCCTTCGGTGTGCAACCTGGTAAAGGGAGGAAAATGAAATGCGGGTCATCAGCTAAAATATCAGATATTTCAAATGGTAAACATAGATCATGACGTAGACTATTAAAAATCGGACATTGCACTAAAAGTTGGTGCATAGTAAAAGGTTCATCACAGTGCTCGCAAAAGGGAGCAGGATCACCACGAAGTAGATACTGGTGGCTATAACGGCAGTGGCCAATGCGAAACCGGGCCAGAACAATCTCCTCTCGGCGGGATGGTCGAGACGACGTTGACCAGTTTGTCCCTGACAGGGATGACCAATGTAAAAACCAACGGGAGATGATACGCCGGGAGACGCCAGCACGAAGGTAGAAAAGGTAAACAGCCGAGGGAAGAGAACTGCCTCCTTGGGAGCCGTATCCGCAGACTCATTCTCCAACACTCCCACGTGGCCAGGGTCCCACAGAAAAGTCACAATAGTTCCACTCGCTGAAAGAAAGACAATTGCGAATTCTTTGTACCAGGGGATGGACAGGATATAGCGTGCGGAGGCTCAAACAAGCACTCAGAAAGTCCGAGCAAATGACACTCTTATTGAGCGAGTTTCGCCGGACGTATTGGGTGGCTTGATATAATGCATGCAGCTCAGCTGTAAAATTGCAACTCCACACAGGAAGACGATATTTAAACGACGTGTTGCCAAGCACAAAGGTACACCCAACACCCTGGTCTGTCTTTGAGCCATCAGTGCAGATGAACAAATTGTCATCAAATTTGAACCGGAGCCGAGAAATTCTCTCCGGTAAACGAAATTAGGTGTGGAGTCCTTTGGCAGAGAATGTAGTTCCATGTTAACACGGACTTCGGGGCTTAGCCATGGTGGAGAGGTGCTCTCTCCAGTAGAGAATGTAGCAGGCTTTGTAACGCCGAGCTGGCCAAGTAACGAACACAAGCATACTCCCGGTGGTACCGGAGCAGACGGGCGCACGGCAGAGACCGTCAAGTGAGTAATTAAAGAAAACGGCATACGTTGGGTGTCCTCGCATGGATGGCACGCGGCTAGCGTAACGACTAAGCAGGAGTTCCCGACGATAAGAAAGAGTCAGTTCGGCGGCCTGGGCATAGAGGCTCTCAACGGGGCTAGTGTAAAACGCTCCCGTCGCCAGACGGATCCCTTGGTGGTGGATTGTGTTAAGGCGGCGCATTATGGACGGTCGAGCCGAAGAATAGACGATGCTTCCATAGTCCAGTTTGGACGGAACTATGGTGTGATACAGATGGAGGAGATTAGACCGATCAGCTCCACACGAGGTGCCACTTAACACCCGCAGCAAATTGAGAGAGCGGGTACAGCGAGCTGCCAAACGAGATATGTGGGGAGACCAACATAGCTTCCTGTCGAAAACAAGTCCCAAGAACGTCGTGGTATCCACAAATGGAAGTACTATGGGGTCCAGGCGAAGGGACGGGGGAAGGAACTCCTTCCGCCGCCAGAAGTTCATGCAGACTGTCTTGTCAGCCGAGAATCGAAAGCCAGTGTCCATACTCCACTTGTGGAGAGTGTCGTGGTATCGCTGAAGGCGCCGCTCCAGGTAGACAAAGAGGTACGCCGACACTCTCGGTGGTAGATGATCGGCTATAGAATTCATTGCTACTGCTAATAAAACGACACTCAGGACTGAACACTGTGGGATCCCGTTATCCTGAATAAAAGTGCTCGATAAAACGGAACCAACACGCACTTTAAACACACCGTCTGTTAAAAATTCCCGGATAAAAATTGGCAGACGACCCCGAAAATCCCATGTATGCAGAATGTGGAGGATGCCCATCCTCCAGCAGGTGTCGTATGCTTTTTCCAGATCAAAGAACACCGTGTTGGAAGATGTGGCCACAGCAATGCAGGAGGAGTCGAGAGGTGGTGTGAAATCCCGTACTGCACGGATAATGGCACGAACATTGCACAAACCTGTGAGCAAGATGCGTAAAATACTACAAAACATCCTTTGTTGAATCCATCCAAAATTACCCATGTGCACGAGTTGCTTCATGTTAACCTGATGGAGAGAGAGACTTCTGCTTTAGAATTTCTTGCTCACTTGGAAGTGGACGATGTATGGCCGGGGGAGATTTTGTAGACAGACGAAGTCCACTTCCATCTCGCAGGGTTTGTCAATACACAGAATTGTCGATTTTGAGCCACAGAAAATTCATGTGTAAATCAACCAGTACCGCTATATCCTGAAAAAGTCATCATGCGGTGCAGGTTTATGACATCATTTTTTTCGGTGCTTCGGTTTCTGTTACTTGTAACGTCTCTAGTAAGCGCTATGGGTGTTTTTGAGAGTGGAATAGGAAAGGAAATGCCTAGTTTTGGTACAGTGTATCCTCCGCCACGCACTTAACGGTGGATTGAGGAGTACGTATGTAGTTGTAGATGAACTAGCTCTCCAACAACGTGGGTGTGTCGATGCGATGACTTTTATGCAAGATGGCGCAACTCAGCATATTGCGAATCCAATTAAGCAGATGCTGAGCGCCATTTCGGAAATGCTAGGATTATCAGCCGTCATTTCCTTACAGTATTATTCAAGTGACTGTCCAGTTTTGCAGTCGCTCTTGCCGTGATAAGTTTTCTACTGTATGGCCAAAATCCTTCCTTACGCTCGTTCGTCATTCTCAGTTAACCTAAACTTCCCCACTATCCCTCTTCTGCAACATCACCCCCCCTTTTTTTTTGTACGGTTACTATCACAAGTAAAACGTTAAACAGTGCAGCCATTTTCATCAAGGAGGTTCCTACTAAATGTGCATCACTGAGTTTGCCTCTTTGGAAGAGAGGTAACGCAACTTACCGATCACTACTATTCAACGTCGAAGAACAAAACGTATCAATTTCTTCAAGGTAACATCCAAGACTTCGTAGGTCAATTGTGCACTAAGGTCATGCTCAGTGTTAAGAAGTAAGCAATGATACCAACTAGCAACATTATGTAGTATGCTGCATTGTGTTGATATTACTTTGTCAGTCCATTGTACGTAGGAGGAAGCAACACGTTCGTAGTCTCAGGCGAAAAGAAACTGAAATCCACATGATACGTGGATGGATCTTAAACATCTTCATGTACTTGGAATAACCTGCAAATCACATTTAAGTGCCTGGAAGAGGGTTCATCGAACCACCTTTATACTATTTATCTCCCATTCCATTCTCGAATAGCGGGCGGAAAGAAAGAACACCCGAATCTCTCCGTTCGAGCTCTAATTTCTCGTATTTTATTCTGATGATCATTTCTACCTATGCAAGTGGGAGTCAACAAAATATTTTGCATTCGGAGGAGAATCTTGGCGATTCTAGTTTCGTAAGTAGCCCACGCCGCAGCGATAAGCGCCGTTGTTGTAATGAATCCCATCCCAGATCCTGTATTACTTCCGTGTCTCCAGTATATCGCAGCTAAAAATGTTCAAATGTTTGTATAGTCTATGGGACTTACCTACGGGGTCATCAGTCCCTAAACTTACAAACTACTTATGAACTCCTTACGAACTAGGACGGCACAAATATCCATGCCCGAGGGGGGATTCGAACCCCCGACCGTAGTGGCCGTGCATACCGTGACTGGAGCGCCTTAGTCGCCTCGGCCACCGCGGTCGGCTGTATCGCAGCGATAAGCGCCGTTGTTGTAATGATTCCCATCTCATATCCTGTATTATTTTCGTAACGCTGTCTCCACTGTATCGTGACTATACAAAACGATATCCCCCTCATTGTCCTGCACCAAATCCAGCTGATACGATAAATAAACAGTGGAAACTATTTATTCAAAGCTTATACAAAACCATTATATGTTTGCACCATCAAAGTAGTCACCAGCGTTATGTAGATCCCATTGACAGCGATGTGGAAGGCGTGGTGTACCGTTAGCAGAGCCTGTTCTGTCGATGGTGCGAATGCAGCGGTCTACTTCCTGTTGAATCTCTGGAACAGTTCTGAAGCTAACGCCACAAAGTGGTCCCTTCATTTTCGGAATCAAATGAAAGTCACAAAGACTTACTTCCAAGGTGTATGGTGGCTGGTACAGTACTTCCCAGTCCCATCGACCGAACAGAGCAGCCAAACCTTAAGCTGTATGCGTCCGCGCATTATCGTGCAAAATGATGGGTGGGTTTCGCAGAAAGTGTTGCCGTTTCTTTCGCAAAGCTGGTCGCAGGTGATGCTCCTCTGTCATGGAGGAACGTAATTTCTGAAGACACCATCACAGCCATACACAATAATCACCATTACTTTCATCATACTGTGCCTTCGAGACAATTTCGATTTTCGCGGCGACCCATAATGACGACCTCTGGCACATTCACCTTTGCTCAAACCTCGTTGTTCCTGTTTAGATAACATGGTGACAAAGTAACGTTAGACCGCTCGCTGACAAGTGACTGTGTTTCCCTCGCTTGTGCTCACGCCGGTGACATGGGACGGGACAGTCCATTAGGTAGGATACTACTTAAATTAACTTACACTAAGGACAACACACAGACACACACACACACACACACACACACACACACACACACACACACACACACACACACACACACTTACACATCCATGCCATACAAAGGATTCGAACCTCCGACGCTGAGCAACCGCACGCCCCGCAGCAAGATGTCATAGAGCGCTCGGCCACTCCAAAATGTTCAAATGTTTGTGGCGCTTGTGGGACTTAAACTTACAAACTACTTATGAGCTAGCTAATACTAAGGACGGCACAAATATCCATGCCCGAGGGGGGATTCGAATCCCCGACCGTAGTAACCGTGCAGACCGTGACTGGGGCGCTGCACACCACTCGGCCACCGCGGCCGGCTCGGCCACTCCACCGCGGCATAATTTTGTCCCTTCTGGAAAAACTTATAATCTTGATTTGTAACATCCACTTTGTGTTTTATTTTATCTGCACACAATGCACACCCGGCAGTGCTTCGCAGTGTCAGTTGCAGACACACCTCAAATTCCGCCCCCCCTCTCATTGGCTATCCTCTCATCGCCTTTGTCTCCCTCCCCCTCCCCCTCCGGGGATAGCCACTCGGCCAGAGAGCTACGCTATCGCAGCCTACGGCCCCGAAACTCTGAACGGTTGTAGCTGCCAAACTAAACGTGATAAAAATGCCATTCAAAATTTTTTGCTCACAGCTGGTGTCAAAAATTCTAGTGCATGATAGAAACAACCATTGTTCAATTTGAAAAAATCGTATGTGTGCATAAATAATACACAATAATATTAAAATCTGTTTGTTGGCTAAAAATAGGAGTCCTTGATTGCCAATCCATTCTGCGAAAACCGCACATAAATCGCACTTTCCGTTTCTGCAATATTTACGTGATTCACCCTGTATATCTTTGATTTGCAGCATTGCGAGTTCTGAAATCAATTGGTGGCTTGTAGATAGTGAGCTTTATATTGGTATGAACGTCAAGGTATCAAATTTCGTTAATATCGGAGCAAGAGTGTGGATTCTGCCGAAATCCATGTGTCGATCGATTTTTTTCTGTAGTCAGTAAGGTTCGTCATCTTTTAAGGTCAAGTCTACACATTTTCATCAAGATGGGAGTAAAATTGTGGATTTTTTCGCCGCCTTGCACCGTCAGGCTGTTGTCAAGTTATGCCGTGGCCAGGGTAAATAGCGAATCATTTTTTGTATAAGGCTATTTTTTCAACTTGTAACACTATGTTAATCTGTTGATAAACGCAGTAAACTAATTCTGCCTCTCGACGGTAAGCCTGGATTCGTGTTAACAGCAAAATGAAACTCACTTTAATGATTACAGCTATTAACTTGGCAAAAGGTTGTCTACTGTCTCCTACTACTATCCATATACAATTATTTATGAATATAAACATTTACAAAAGCTATATTGCTTTGAAAATAAATTTAGTATAACTTGATCCAGTTGCCTTTCATCATTACTTCTAATTCACGTACAAACTCAGCTCACTCCCAAGTGAAGCCTCTTCACTTACCCGACCACGTGTTTGGTCCAGAAATCAAGCATTTCTCCTCAATAGTCCCAAGACTTACGAAGTATTTACAACAACTTAACCTAAACTAAGGACAACACATCCACCCATGTCCGAGGAAGGATTCGAATCTCTGTCTAGAACATCCACTTAAGTCCCTGACATGCAGCCTATAACCGCGCGGCCCTAATTTATGTAGAGCTATGTTAGTCTTAATTAAGATGTTGATGTCGATCCTTCTGCCAATATTTAAGGTCGATGAGTCCCTAAATACTTATCAGTTTTCCCGACCACAATACGCCATTATCGGTCGCCCCAGGGAACAGGAAATCTTTTTACATATTGTCAATAACGGTGATTTAAGAAATTGAATTAAAGTCTGTCACTTTGCCTGTTTTAGTTTTTCCTCGCAACTGATTTAGCTCTTTCAAATTCTTACAACTTTCGAATGTGCTAATTGCATGAACATCATAATGTTTCTTTACACTGTATGTTCTAATTTAAAACTTTTGTCCAATTAGCTACGTGTTAGAAACCTCTTTGCGAATGTATTTTTGTGTTTCCTTTTATAAAGTGAACAGCTATTTGTGATGGATGCAAAGGAATTCTGCGCTTTCACAATAACTCACTGAAGCATGTAATCGTCGTTTCGAAAGCTCTGTGGTGACTTGTGTTTGTTGTACGGAAATGATACTTGGGATGTTCGGTTTGTTTAGCAACAACATACTCGAAGAGTCGTTCAGCGAGTAATTGCGAGATGGTGCACTTCTTTTCCTTTTTGTTTCGCAAGTAAATTCATTCGTTGCGGAAAGACTTGTGCAAATGATGAAGTTAAAGGATTACAAGTTGTATGATTAATTTTTGTAAAAAGGTTGGTTCCTTCAACTATTTGCAATGCTTTTGTTGGAAAAAAAATTTAAGCGGCACTCTGCTCATTCCATATGAAATGAGTCAAATGGATATTTTTAGAAAATCAAGAAAATAAGGATTTAAGCATGTGAATACAGTAAGAAAATATAGCTATAATTTACAGATTTGAAACTCATCTTTATTTTATTCAAGGGTTTAGTGTAGATGAGAATACCACGTATCGGCACTGGACGACGACATCTTATCGTAACTAATCAGGAGTGGCGTTCCAGAAGACGCTAAGAGTGCGTTTTGCTGCCAGGAATTAAATGCAGGCTTTTATCACACGGAAACCATTACAAAATACGGATAATGGAACTGCGTGGAACTTTTAAAGACGGAACCAATTCGCTTTTACTTTAGTTCCTACCAGTGCTACGACACACTATGTCATAATCTTAAACTGACTACACTGCGAAGTCGACGGTTAAGCACACATAATATTTACGGTAAATATTTTATTTTGACAGTAAGTGACTGTCAAAACGTGCCATGCTAAGCAAGCTATGTTTCATAATTCAATCAATGGAAATCAAGTAAAAAAGTTTTTGATGTACTATCCCTTAAATAAAAAAAAAAAAACCGACGGAATTTCCCTCTTGCTTTCTACAACGAATAGGCAACGATCTCCCTACCTTTCTGCAGTTTTTTCAGTTTCAGCCTACAGTTCATTACTAATAAGTTATGGTCAGAATCTACATCTGCCCCTGTAAGACATACCCAGGGGCAGATATAGACTCTGGCCATAGCTTATTAGTCATGAACTGTAGGCTGAAACTGAAAAAACTGCAGAATCAAATGTTCAAATGTTTGTATCGTCTATGGGACTTAACTACGGGGTCATCAGTGCCTAAACTTACAAACTACTTATGTACTACTTACAAACTAGGATGGCACAAATATCCATGCCCGAGGGGGGATTCGAACCCCCGACCGTATTGGCCGTGCAGACCGTGACTGAAGCGCCTCAGTCTCCTTGGCCACCGGGGCTGGCGAAAAAACTGCAGAAAGGTAGGGAAATAAGGAGATGGGACTTACATAAATTGAAGGAACGTGAAGTTCTGGAGAATTTCAGAGGGAGATTTAGGCAACAATTGACAGAAACAGGGGTAAATAAAGCAGTAGAAGAGGAATGGATAGCACTGAAAGATGAAAAGATGAAATAATGAAGGCAGCAGAGGACAGGTAGAAAGGCAAGACCTACAAAAAATCCTTGTATATCACAGGAAATACTAAATTTAATTGTTGAAAGGAGAAAATATAAAAATGCAGTAAATGAAAGAGGCAAAATGGAGTAGAGACGACTAAGAAATGGTATTGACAGGAAGTGCAAAATGTGTAAGCAGGAGTGGCTAGAAGCCAAATACAAATCTGTAGAAGAATGTATAAGAAGGGGAAAACTAGATACCGACTACAGGAAAATAAAAGAGACATTTGGGGACAAGAAAAGCAACTCTACGAATATCAAGAATTCAGATGGGAAACCAGTTCTCAGCAAAGAAGGGAAAGCTGAAAGTTGGAAAGAGTACAAAGGAAATGAACTTAGAGACGATGTTGTAGGAAGGGAAAAGGAAGTAGATCAAGATGAAATAGGAGATACTATACTGAGAGATGAATTTGAGAGAGCTCTGAAAGACCTAGGTCGGAACAAGGCCCCAGGAGTAGATGACATACCCTCAGAGCTACTGAAGTCTCTGGGAGAGCCAGCCATGACAAAACTATTTGAACTGGTGTGTAGGATGTATGACACAGGCGAAATACACTCAGACATTAAGAAAAATGTAATAATCCCTATTCCAAAGAAATCAGGCGCAGACAGGTGTGAAAATTACAGAACCATCAGTTTGATAAGTCATGGTTGCAAAATTTTAACACGAATTATCTACAGGAGAATGGAAAAGCTGGTAGAAGCTGACCTCGGGGAAGATCAGTTTGGATTCAGGAAGAATGTACGAACCCGGGAGGTAATCCTCACTTTACGTCTTATCTTAGAAGATAGATTAAGGAAAGGCAAATCTACATATTTAACTTTTGTAGATTTGGAGAAAGCGTTTGACAATGTTGACTGGAATACGCTATTTCAAATTCTGAAGTCAGCAGGGGTAAGATACAGGGAAAGGAGAGTTATTTACAACTTGTACAAAAGCCAGACCGCAGTTATTAGACTCGAAGGGCATGAAAGGAAAGCATCAGTTGGGAAGGAAGGGTTGTAGCGTTTCTCCGATGTTATTCAATTTGTACATCGAGCAGGCGGTGAAGGAAAGCAAGAAAAAATTGGAATAGGGATTAAAGTTCAGGGGGAAGAAATAACAACATTGCGTTTTGCTGATGACCTTGTAATTCTGTCAGCAAAGGACCTGGAAGAGCATTTGAATGGAATGGACAGTGTGTTGAAGAGGGCGTATAAAATGAACATTAACAAGAGCATTACAAAAATAATGGAATGCGGTGTTATAAAATCAGGCGATGCTGAAGGAATTAGGTTAGGTAACGAAACAATGAAGGTGATAGATGCGTTTTGTTACTTGGGTAGTAAAATAAGATATGACGGTCGCAGTACAGAGGATATAAAATGCAGAATGGCAATGGGAAGAAAAGCATTTTTGAAAAAGAGAAATTTGCTAACATCGAATATTAATTTAAGTGTAAGGAAGTCTTTTCTGAAGGCATTTGTGTGGAGTGTTGCCTTGTACGGAAGTGAAACATGGATGATAAGCAGTGCGGACAGGAAGAGGCTTTCGAAATGTGGTGCTACAGAAGAATTCTGAAGATTGGGTGGGTAGATCGCATAACTAATGAAGAGGTACTGAACCGAATTGGTGTGAAAAGGAATTTTTGGCATACCCTGACTAAAAGAAGGGATCGCTTGGTAGGACACATTCTTAGACATCGAGGAATCGTAAATTTAGCATTGGAGGGAAGTGTGTGGGGTAAAAATCGCAGAGGGAGACCAAAAGACGCGTATAGTAAGCAGATTCAAGTGGATGTGGGTTGCCGTTCTTATGAGGAGATGAAAAATCTTGCTCAGGATAGAGTAGGGTGGAGAGCTGCAAGACCATAACAACAACAATGCATACAAAAGACATTGCGTACGCAGTGACGTATCTCTTTGGAGCAAGATTCTTAAACGCTTTGGAGTCGATAAGAAACATTTCCTCCGTCTCGGTTGAGACTAGCCGGATCTCTCCATTGGCTAGTTCGAACATTTGACCACCAGTCAGATTCCATTGCAATTGTGCGAAAGTGTAATTTGAACGCTTCGACGGTTACGATGGCAACTCGAACGAACCTAAAACTTTCCAACTTTCTTTCCGAAATCCATTCGAAAATTTACAGATTTAAGAAAGGATTTTAGACGGTATGGTAATATCGAGATTGAATTTTAGGCGGTACGTCGTTCCGCCCCGCACCGGCCCAACTTAAGCACTGGCTATTTGATGTGTTGATTCTTTTGTCGAAGTGTTGCCGCTCGTTGCTTTCATTTCTAAGCTATTCAGAATCGTCATTTATCGCCACATGGTACTGATAAATCATTACCGCATTGAAAAACAACTTTGGATGAACGTACCATTACCAAGTATCCTAACGTACACTGGTGAAGAGCCAAGGAAGCTGGTACACCTGCCTAATATCGCACAGAGCACCAGACAACTCGCAGAAGTGCCGCAACACAAGGTGCCGTGGACTCGACTGATGCTTGATGTGGTGCTGGAGGAAACTGACTCTGTGCATCCACTGGCGCTCTCCACAAATCAGGCAGTACGTGCTACGGTAAGGGTACACGCGTGTGCCTTCGGCTCTGAAAGTCCATATCGGTGACGTTTCGCACGCTGACACTTGTTGATGACCCAACACTGAAATTCGCAGCAATTTGCGAAAGGGCTGCACCTCTGTCACGTTGAAGGCTTGATCATCTTCATGAGCTATATCTCGCCTCAGAAGATAATAACTGAAAGACACTGTCTGATACGGAAATTGTGTTTATTGACAAGACAAACTAATTATCTTCTGGAAACAAAACTAACGAACTTCTGAAACTAAGGAAAAAACAGGAAACATCAACTAAAAGTTTTCTTCTTCACCAATTAGGTACAAGCCAGGGAGAAGACATCTTTGAGAGAACGGCCAGGGATGCGGAGCCGGAAGACGTATTCCGCTGCTCTGAGTTCTTGCCTTAATTGTGACGCACACATAAAATAGAGAACATTTCTCGAGCTGCAAGTATTCTGAATGAATTCTAGGGATTCCTGTAAGCAGGTTATGTAGATGCTGTGTTTTAAGAAGATTCTACATCGACGAGATATCAAGGTAAGTGTCCTGAACTTCGATGCAGTGGAGATTTATTAAGACGTGAAGACCACAATCACTGAGTCGGTGAACAGAACACTGTAAGGTGGTAACTTTTTAACGTCTCCGTCTCCTTTGTCGTCTCCTCGACGTCCTGCATTGCTGCAGGGGCCGGGGACTCGTCCACCTCCGGGTCTCGGACGTCCACCGCCGTGGCTGTGGAGACGTCGGCGTCGGCGTCGGCGTCGGCGTGCACGCGTTCGCCCTCAGTTCCCGTCCAGGGGGATCAGCAACGGTGGGGGCGGCCGCCTCTTCTCTTGCCGCAGGCAGCTCCTTCTTCAGCTCCACCACCTGGCAGTGGAACGCGTCGATTTCGGCGCGGAGGGCCGCCCTCTCTTCCGCCATTACGACCTTGAGGTAGGCCACCGCGTCGTTAATCGTCTCGCGAAACTCTTCTTCTGGTTTGCGATCGTCGGTCTTCAGCTCTTCTTGTGGAGCCTTTTTCCTCTTCGCCGTCGCCTCAGGTACGCGCGCCTTCTTACAGCCGTTGGAGCTTTTGAGGTAGCTACATCGACGGAAGTTGGCGGCGTGAGGTCCGCCGCAGTTGGCGCACTTCTTCGTGGTTCCATGTAACATCTTGCACGTGCGTGTATCATGCACCTCTGCGCATTTGTCCATGTGTCCACTGACATGACTTGGTCTGGTGGCCAATATTCTGACAGCGGAAGCATTGAAGAGGCCTCTTTTTCTACTTCTTACTTGGCGTCGACATGAGCAGCACTTTGGCAGCAAGTTGCTGCATAAAGGCAGAAGGGAAGCCAGACTTGGACTTTCCGTTCCCCATGCGTCCCTTTCCGCCTCTACACATGGTGACGAGAACGGTAGCGAGCGAGTAATAGCGATGCGCACTCTGCTCGAAGGTTCTCTTACGCGGTCGGCGGAGAACTTCCGTCGTGTGGCACTGCGCCCACCTAAATAGTCGGCGTGCAGTGATACGCGGCAGTCTCGAGTTGGTCTCACGTGACTCCGCGTAGGAAAATAGTCCCGGGTTAGAGTGCTCCTGGCAGTGCTTGTCGCGTCCTCTGGTGACTCCGGAACCGCCGCTGTGAAACGCGTTTGTCCCCTGCATTGCGGGTTGTCCGCTCGTTAGGCGAACCACCGGTACATGACAGTTAGTTCCATTCATACGGAAATATTTTCCCGGCCGCAGCGGTGTCGGAGATTTGATGTTTACCGGATTGCTGATATTCAGGGTGCACTCGTGGAATGGTCGTACATCGCTTCCTGATGCTGTGTCCCGTCACTCGTGCGCTGACTATAACACTAAGTTGAAACTCACTCAAATCGGATATCCTGTCATTGTAGTGCAGTAACCGATCTATCGTCTGCGCCAGACATTGTTTTATACAGACTTTGACTATCGTAACGCCGTCCTCTGTTTACATCTGGCAACTAATATATATATATATATATATATATATATATATATATATATATATATATATATATATATATATATATATACCTGTCACAATTCGGATTTCTAAAGGGTTCTGATATTGACAAGGCTATCTACACACACATTGAGAATGTACATTAGGTCTACACAATAAGTAGAAGTTAAGTGGTATATTTTGTGATCTGACAAAGACATTTTACTGAATAAATAACACTATCCTTCTGAGCAAATCACGATGTAACATGAAGTACTGCAGAAAGGTTCGTGTCATATGTTTCTAACAAGAAGCAAAGGGTCTCAATAAGATGTATACTGAACTATCGTGCCTCATCGAATTGGGACTAATAAGGTGTTCCACAAGATTCCATCTTAGTGCCCCTGCTTTTTCTTGCATATATCGATGACTCATCAGCAACTTTACCGGATGCCAAGTTCGTTTTATTTGCAGATGAAACAAACACTTCAGTAGCTAATAAATTAGATATAGATTTACTAGGGTCGGTAATGAAATTTTCATCGACATTAAGAAAAGGTTCGCATCCAATTCTCTGTAGCTAAGCATTGAAAAAAGACATTATATGCAGTTCACGAATTTTAAATGTTTTCCTGACAGTAGATCTATATATATATATATATATATATATATATATATATATATATATATATATATATATATATATATATATATATTATACTCCGCAATCCACCGTAAAGTGCGTTGGGGAGGGTACACTGCACAACTACTAGGCATTTCCTTACCTATTCCACTCCCAAATAGAATGATGAAAAAAAAGTCTATATGCCTCCATGGTAGCCTAATTTCTGTAATATTGTCTTTGTGATCATTACGCAGAATGTAAGCAGGCGGCAGGAAGAGCGTTCTACAGTCCGCTTCAAATTCCGGCCCTCTAAATTTCTAAAAAAGAACGTCGAGTTTCCTACAGCGATCCCCAATTGAGTTGCCGGGGCATTTCCGTGACACTTGCGCATTGCGCGAACCTACCAGTAACGATTCAAGCTGCTCGCTTCTGAACTGCTTTTGTCTTCCTTTAAACTGATCTGCTGCGGGTCCCAAACACTTGAGAAATACTCAAGACGTGGTCGTACAAGCGTTTTATACGCGCTCTCCTTTACAGATGAAGTACAACTTGTCAAAATTATTCCAATAAACCGAAGTCGGCTGTTCGCCTTACTCACAAATGTCCTTACGTGTTCGTTCCATTTCATATCGCTCTGCAGTGTTACGCCTAGATATTGGAACAACGCAACTGCAACATTATGGGACTGGTTTTCCTACTCATGTGCATCACCTTACATTTTTCTACATTTAGAGCTAGCTGCCAGTCTTCACACCAATTATAAATTTTGACTAAGTCATCCTGTATGCTATTACAGTCAATTAAAGACGACACCGCCCCATACACCACAGCATCATTAGCAAACAGCGGCAAATTACTACTTACTCTGTCCATCAGATCATTTATATAGATAGAAAATAACAGCTGTCCTATCACACTCCCCTGGGGCAAGCCTGACAATACAATCAACTCTGATGAACATTCGTCGTCGAGAACAACGTACTGCGTTTTATTACTTAGGAAGTCTTCCAGCCAGTGACAAATCTGTGAACCTATTTCATATCATCGTATCTTCGTTAGAAGTCTGTGGTGTGGCACCACGTCAAATGCCTTTTTGAAATCCTATCTGCCTGAAGTATGACGAAAATGAGATTTCTTTGGATTACAGCTTCATAATAAATTGTACGGGGAGGAACATATCACAGAACTGCTGAAGCTCCTAAACAAGTCCCTATTAACTTTGTGAATGTTGTGAAACATAGTAAATATGAAAATAAAAAAGCCAGCGCATAATGCGGACATTAACTCCATAATGTCATACGGGATTATTTTCTGGGGTAATTGTCAGGCCAAGCTAAAGTTTTCAGAGCCCATAAACGTGTGATAATCATTTGTGGTGTCAACTAAAGAAAATCCTGCAAGAGCTATTTAAGGAATTAGGGATACTAACTACTTCTTCTCAATAAATTTATTCTCTAATGAAATAAGGGATTAAAATTTCCTTTTTCTTTTCTTTTTTTTTTTTTTTTTTCAAATCAATAGCAAAGTTCATTGGATCAATACTACAAACGAGAATAAGTTTCACAAAGGCTTAAAGTCACTTACTTTGGCTCAGAAAGACGTCTACTATTCACCAATACACATATTCCATAACATGCCAGCAGCCATAAGTATTTAAATCAGAGTAAAGATAAACTTAAGGAGTCTAAAGGATTTTTTGGTGGACTATCCTACTCCATTGATAAATGTATCAGAAAAAGTGATTCATGTATGTTATTGTATATAATACTCTCAAATGTGAATATTGTGTTACTGTCTGCCTGAAGTACCAATCTTGGGCAGTAAGCCGATATATGTAAATACGTTTTGCTAGAAAAGGCCTGAGACTTATCATGTGCACTTAGTATAATCTACATTTAGTATTGTTTTTACCAATTCCACTCCGTCAAGGACAATCACATTTGGAATCAGTGAAAGATACATTAACATACATGCTCTCATTTTGGTACTATCTATTGTGTATCTTATTTTCTGACATGTTCTACAGCAAAGATGAATTGCTGGATTTGGATCTAAAGGAACGAAAAGTACATGAAATCTAATCTGCTTTTATATCGTTGTAAACTTTTTTCTGTTTCCTACAATGCTTTTATTTTTCAATGCAGCACAGTAAATGTCACGTAAAAACAGATGGTAAGTACTTCATAACGACCATAAACTCGCCTCTCAGCATTGTGTTTAGCCCCTTTCAATTTGTCAATACTGTTCGCACGCCCCCAATAGTACTGAACACTGCTCAGTGATGTATATGGGTGATGAAAATAATATATACAGACTTTGATGAAGAAGAATGTACGGTGAATAAAAAATGTTCAAATGTTTGTCAAGCTTATGGGACTTAACTACGGGGTCATCAGTCCCTAAACTTACAAACTACTTATGAACTACTTACGAACTAGGACGGCACAAATATCCATGCCCGAGGGGGGATTCGAACCCCCGACCGTAGTGGCTGTGTTGACCGTGACTGGAGCGCCTCAGTCACCTCGGCCACCGCGGCCGGCACGGTGAATAAGAGTGAGAAAGTTACAATAAGTTCTACAGGAATTTTCCAAACTGTGATCCACCCGTCTATAAACATATTTGAGCACAATGGTTTACATTGTTGCTAACATCTTTCAGAGTAGATACAAGAAATGCGTGGTTAGCCGTTTCAATTTCATGGTGCAGTGTCTCTAGTGTGCGGGGTTTCGAGCTGTACACCTAGTTCTTCAGGTAACCCTGTAAGTCAAGTAGCGTTAAATCGTGTTAACTTGTAGGTTATTCAATGGACCCATTCGTGCAGTCCGAATGATCCGGTAGAACGGGATCATCACCTATCAAAGGCCTAATGAACGGTAAAATTAATGTCTGAGGCATCTCCAAATAACTCCTTTTATGTAATTGTACCTTCAAAAAATAAAGGCCCAGTCAGTCCTCTTGTTGATGAGACACACCAAACGTGAATTCCTGAGGCATGACCAGTTTATCGTATCTTTAAATTGATACTGTTTCTCATCAGACCATAGCACTTTGGAAACAAAATTTGCATCATTTTCACCCTGCGCGAGATAGCAATGATAAAACAGAGATATTAGGTCAGGGTTGTCGTCCTTCTTTAACAGCTATAGAATGTAACCATTTTTCAAAATCGAACGTTTGTTAAGCTTATGGGACTTCGTGGTAATCAGTCCCTAAACTTACAAACTACTTATACACTATCTTATACTATAGACAACACAAACATCCCTGCACGAGGTGTAATGCGCTCGGGGAAATAATTATTTGTTTATACATTACATTAGATATGAAATGTCACTTTGATAATGATCGTTAGATTGTTTTGGGTGGATTATTAGTTGGAACTGACCATGTGCCTGCCCACATTATTTCCCTGAGCCATTAATATTCGCTACTTCTAGACTATGCACTTCAATATAATGCAATATCGTCAATAAGGGATTCTCATTCATTAACACACGTTAATTCAGCTTTGAATCAGTGTATTGTAATCCTGCAAGAAATTTGGTTTCACTGTAGTAACACAACAAGAATAGCAGGCGGGTTGAAGGTACACAGCCGGCCGCGGTGGCCGAGGGGACTAAGGCGCTCCAGTCTCGGTCTGCACGGCCACTACGGTCGGGGGTTCGAATCCCACCTCGGGCATGGATATTTGTGCCGTCCTAGTTCGTAAGTAGTTCATAAGTAGTTTGTAAGTTTAGGGACTGATGACCCCGTAGTTAAGTCCCATAGACTTTACAAACATTTGAACATTTTGAACATTTGAAGGTTCACACATCGTTCCAAATCAACAGTACACAAGCGAGTAATTGACTGTACTGTTCCAGAATAAAGAATAGCTTGAGGTATTAGCACATACTACACAATATGCTAACCCAATATGTTATTCACGTACAATGGCAGTCCAACTTCAGTTACAGCAACTGTTGCCAGTTCGACACGTCCGATCGCGACGCGGTTGCCCGATAATCTTTATGTCACTGAAAAGGTGTTCCACTGTGGAGCTAATTACTGTCATTTTTTGCCGGTTATTTACGAGAAAAGTGTTTCATAATTCTGAAGTATGTCTGAGTAATCCGTCTATGTACACACGGGCACCCCATATTCAACGGAAAATACAATTTATATATGAGACCGATTCATGTAGGTTCTGAGACCCGCGATGTTTGTCGAACCACTCACATCAGATTCTTCGCCCTATGAATGGCCCATTATCTTGCTGAAAAATGCCACTGTAGTTGATAAACATGAGAGCAGCGAAGGAGTGTACGTGGTCTGTGACCAATGTAAGGTACTTCTTGACCATCACGCTGCTTTGCACGGGCTCCAATGGACTCATGGATGCTATCCTGAATGTTCCCCAGACCATAAGTGGGTCGCTCCCAGCTTGTCTCCGTTCCTCAGTACTGGGGCCGAGGAGCTGTTCTACTGGAATATTACGGATTCCCCCGCTCCCCATTGGCACGACAGAGAAAGTATCGCGGTCCATTAGACCACGAAACGCTACAACACTGCGCTAACCTCCAGTGACGATCATCGTGCCCATTTCGTTCGTAGTTACCTATGTGGTTGTGTTAACACTGACACATGTATCGGTCGTCGGCTGCGGAATTTCTTTCAAAAAATGCTTGTTAAGCTTATGGGACTTAACTACGGGGTCATCAGTCCCTAAACTTACAAACTACTTATGAACTAGCTAATCCTAAGGACGGCACAAATATCCATGCCCGAGGGGAGATTCGAACCCCCGACCGTAGTGGCCGTGCAGACCGTGACTGGAGCGCCTCAGTCCCCTCGGCCACCGAGGCCGGCGGAATTTCTTTACGCGTGTTTGTTTAGCTGCATGTTAGTTCCGCTACAATTCGCCGTCCTGTTTCAATCCGGTGGCCGCACAACCCTTCCTCTTTTCTATGTGGTTTCACAAAAGTCTAACACAATACAGTCGCAACACTCCCACAGATTTTTGTCACACACTGCGAAAACAGCGCTCCAAGCGGCCGGCAAGCTACATTTCTGAATACGATATTGGATGAGTGCAAATAGTATTGTTCATGTTGATAAAACTCTTCTGGGTATTGGACCGCATCGTCAATATATCAAATATTTCACCGACGTTTCGGCCACTGTTGCAAGCGACCATCTTCTGGGTGTTATATTGACGATGTCGTCCAATACCCAGAAGATTTTATCAACAATGTCTTCGTTTACAGTATATATTGATAACACACTTTTCACATTATCGCTTTCAGGCCCTGAACGAAAAATTGTTGCGGGTCTGGTTTTGCTCGATTTATTTCTTTGTGATGCACCCTATGAAGTTCAGGCCGGCATCACACAATCGTGGATGGATTGTGGTAACGTGCGCAAAGTGTTTTAGTTCCATGTTTCTACACTGGGTGGCACCAGCAGTCGGCAGACTTCGCGGATAATTACAATGGCGGCAAGAAAGCGCTCGTTCGAAGGTTTGTCTATTCTTTTGCTATAAAAATTTGGTTTCGTTCATTTTAATTACAAAATCTACTGTAAATAGTTCATTTTACGTACATATCTGTTAAATTGATCTTTTTTTTTAATTATTAGAGGTATAATCTGAAACATTAATACATGAACAATTGTGCGTGTTTGACCTAATGTCAGATTTTTATAATAAATACTTGTTGATATCATTATTTGTTTTGACATGTGAAGCTGTCATATGTGACAGCCAGTTTATTTTTAATGATCCTATGAGTTATTACGTCTTTTCTTTGAAAACGCATGTTGCTGTAAGATTGTACGGATCGTAAAAATTTGTATTGAAGGTACAAACCACACAATTGCGTGGGTATTACATTTTTGAATTTTTTTTACTTTTTTGTAATGTATTTCTGTATGTATTTTTATCGTAAAATTCCCTGTCTATAATTACAACCTTGTGTTTGAAAGGGATGAGGAAAGTAATGCCAAAAAGAGGTAATAAAAATAGCAGCACATTTGTCCCCTTAAGTATCCTAAGATCCCTGACAAGGTACGAAACGGTACGTTATAGGACAGTTCGTTTATAATTATAGTCCAACATTTAGGTTTTAAATGAATAATTTCATTTTCTATTAAAAATAAAAGATGACTAGGAAACACAAGAAGACCTGCCCTTCGGCAGAGAAATGTCGCTTTTTTACTCAGGAACGTTAAGGTTTCCTTACTACAATTCAGTAAAATTCATGAGGCTGGAACGTAAGAAACGTATATAGAATGCAATAAATACAGTTTTTAACGTACCGCATCCGCCACCACACTTGTAGCTGAAGATAAACCGTCACAGACGTGGCAATAAAACGACAAAAGCAATCAAACTGTTTTCCAACAAAGAAAAACCCAATTCCACAATTTTTGCTACAGCTGAGCCAGAAACGTCAAAAATCATGAAAACATTGACTTTTTAAAGTAATTAGAGAGTATGCACGTATAAGAAAGACGAGCGAGGTCTAAAAATGTGCGAATGATTAGACTCCAAACCGAATTTCTAAATACAAAAAAACTCACTGTCATAACAAGAACAGACCATAATAGAGATTTATTATTCACTTATCTTTATATTCTACTTACTTTCAGCGGAATGAGCTGCAAATTTACAAAGATTCGTATTTGTCCATGACAAAGTTGTTCTTTATACCACTGAATCAGTTAAATTCGGCAGTTTTTACATTGATTTCCGTGTTATGTATGTCCCTTGATATTTTAGTAATACTTTTAACGCAAAAAACTATAACAACTATTTCGTTAATTACGTTCAAAATAATTATAAACAAACATCACTACTTGGGCAACTTATTGCACACCACTAGGAGAGCGCGAAAATGGAACTTGGCTGCCGTCAGTAGCGAGGCGGACATAGAAAGAGATCACGATACTCCCCTACCCCCCCCCCCCCCGCCACCCTTTCCCTCCGAAAATACGAGCGTTGGAACTTAAATGGTGGCAACAGTGCTGTGCAGACACTGCAGCCGCGGTGGAGTAGCCAAGCCGTCTAAAGCACCTCGCTGCGGAGCGCGCGGTTTCTCGCCGTGGAGGTTCGAGTCCTCCCTGGGGCATGGGTGTGTGTGTGTGTGTGTGTTTGTCCGTAGGTTATTTTACCTAGGTTTAAGTAGTTTGTAAGCTACGGACTGATGACCACACAGTTTGGTCCGATAGATTTATAAACATTTGAACATTTGACACTCTGCAATGGAAAGTACTGTTGTCGCTGATAGCACAAGTTGTTGTCATACCTAAATTAACTCCGTCCGACATACCGGCGTGCGCCCAATCGAGGGAAACACAGTCACCTGCGGAGGAGCCGTCAAACGTAACGGTGTCACTATGTTTTCGAAACAAGAACAACGGAGTTGGATCAAGATTGAATGTGCCAGAGTACGAGTTTGAGTACTGTGGACAGGGTGAAACTGGGAATTTGTCTCTGACGGGAGGCATGCTTAGGTAGTCCTTGCAGGTGCGGTGATCACTGTGTCCCCAGTGGTGTAGGGGTCAGCGCAACTGCCTAGAAAGCAGGTGACCCGGGTTCGAATCCCGGCTGGGTACACATTTTCAGCTTTGCCCAATCGCAATTGATGTCATATATTCTGTGAATATTAAATAATAACAACTGCAGGATCAGAAGTGACGTCTGTTCTTTCGGTACAGACGCCACATGTATATATGTCGTACAGTACGACAGTGTCATCAAGGTCTTCAGGGGGTTTGCGGGGAATCGGCATTGCAATGCCCTACACAACAGCGGCACGTTTCGGTAAAAGGCTTCAACGAAGGTCAGCAAACTGTCATACATGCATCTGGCAGGCCGTCCTAGAGTCTCTGCATACTTTTGTGGAAGTGTGCGTATGTTGAAAGTTATACTGATTCTCGTGTGCGACTGTTCTGGTGTTATCCTAAGGCATTACGTTCCTTCACTGCCGACCATCAGTGCACAGTATTGCTGTTACTTTTAGCAGCATCACTTACGACCAGATTTGCCAAAGAAACGGCAACACTTTCTACGCAAGCCACCAATCATTTTGGACAACAAAGCGCGCGCGCATACAGCGCAAGCTATAGAATGAAACTTCACTCTGCAGCGGAGTGTGCGCTGATATGAAACTTCCTGGCAGATTAAATTTGTGTGCCGGGACTCGAACCTGGAACCTTTGCCTTTCTTCCTACTTTCCAAAGTAGTAGGCGAGGTACTGGCGGAAGTCAAGTTGTGAGGCGGCATTGTGAGTCGTGTCGGGATAGCACAGTCGGTAGTGCGCTTGCCCGCGAAAGGCAAGGATCCCAGGTTGAGTCCCGGTTCCGGCACACAATTTTAATCTGCCAGGAAGTTTCATATCATCGCACACTCCGCTGCAGAGTGAAGTTTCATTCTGGAAACATCCCTTAGGCTGTGGCTAAGCCATGTCTCCACCATATCCTTTCTTCCAGGAGTGCTAGTCTTGCGTGTTTGCAGGAGAGCTTCTGTGAAGTTTGGAAAGTAGGAGGCGAGGTACTGGCGCAAGTAAAGTTGTGAGGCGGCATCGTGAGTCGTGTCGGGATAGCACAGTCGGTAGTGCGCTTGCCCGCGAAAGGCAAAGGTCCCAGGTTCGAGTCCCGGTTCCGGCACACAATTTTAATCTGCCAGGAAGTTTCAGCGCAAGCTATGTCTGCTCTGCCAGCCGTGGTGGCCGAGGGGACTGAGGCGCTCCAGTCACGGTCTGCACAGCCACTACGGTCGGGGGTTCGAATCCCCCCTCGGGCATGGATATTTGTATATTAGGTAGTTCATAAGTAGTTTGTAAGTTTAGGGACTGATGACCCCGTAGTTAAGTCCCATAAGCTATACAAACATTTGAACATTATGGCTGCTCTGTTCGGTCGATGAGACGCGAAAGTACTGTACCAACCACCTTAGTCCCCGGACTAAACTCCTGGTGACTTTCACTTGATTCCGAAGATGAAGAAAACATTTCGTGGCAGGCAGGCAGGAAGTTTCATATCAGCCCACAGTCCAATGCAAAGTGAAATTATCATTCTGGACACATATTTTTTGTTCATTTTATTAATGACAACACTGTAGCTTCATTATAAAATATAGATAACTAGTGTATTTATTATATTTTTGTTTTTACTGTTACATTTTAGTTGTATAGTCGGTATCCCGTTAATTTTAATCAGTTATCATATTTAAATCCTAGATGAAATTCAAAGAGAAAAGACAGTCTTTAGAAAAAGCAATATTACTTTTGACACATCTGGTAAAGAAACAACTTCTTATGAAAATTTTAAATTTCTGGAGATTTGACTTTTTAACACAAAATGAATTAAACTTCTTAAAATTTATCGACTTCACGGTACTTTTACGGTACTATTTTGTCTACAACAATCTTAACGCAGTAAATATTTGTTACAGAATCATTTAGGACTTCATCTTAGTTGTCAATGGAAGTTACTTGGCGAAAACTCATCGATGATTCAACTCTTGAAGCCAGTCATTCAGGAGGAAAGTGATTTTTGTGGCCGCGGTGGAGTAGCCGAGCGGTCTAAGGCGCCTCTCTGCGAAGCGCGCGGTTGCTAGCAGTCAGAGGTTCGCGTCTTCCCTGGGGCATGGGTGTGTGTGTTTGTTCTTAGGTTAGTTTACCTTGGTTTAAGTAGTTTGGAAGCTACGGACTGATGACCACACAGTTTGGTCCGATAGATTTACGAACATGTAAATTTGATTTTTGTGGTATTGAATAAATTACTCCATTCAAAGGTATAGTAAAATACTTGTAGTAACAATGTTATTTTTAAATAACAATGTAGTGAAATTAATAAACATAGTAGTAAAAGTTAACGGTACTCACTTAAGTGACCACCAGTCCTGTGGAGGCTTCTGTGTGCTTCTCTTTGAGAATTACTCAATTGAATCGGTCATTTCAAAAAGGTCATTAGTCATGAAAGTAAAATTTTACAGGAAAAGGATAAAAAAACGTTCTACAACATAAACCATTTATTTATTTATTGTAATTTTAATATCAATATTTAGTGAGGTGCCTAGCACTGTGTTGCACTATGTATTTTTGTTTTGTGATTAATTGTTTAACCACAACATTAATTTAAAAATTGCTGACTTATGATCTTTTTGCAATGAACGACCGTGTGTTGCAACAAATGAAAGCATTACTTGCAAATAATTGCCTATTTTATTGAAAAATCAGTTAATATTTAACACAGTAAAACTGTGAATATTATTATCTGAAGTAACATTTTTCGCAACATTTGTGTGTTTTATAACAACATGAAAATAGAGTACAATAAACCAAGTCAATCTTCTTGATCATCATCTTCATTATTTGTTCCCCCTTCCGTTCGCCGTTCTTGCAGTTAGTCATAAAATTCCACATATTCCGCTAGAATATACCTCTTCACTTTCAATAAATCTTGTATATTTTGACATTTATCGGCACTTGCTTTCTAGGATATGCCAACTTGATGGGAAGTACAGGATGCTTAATTGAAGCTTTGGAGGAGCTGTAATGTTTCTCTGATGAGACCATCGAAGAATTGCTCTGTTTTTACCTGCTGAGGATAATGTGCATCATACTGAAAAGACATCCATTTTGAAGTAGCAAAAAAACTGTTTTTCCTTGGGAATTTTTCCCACGCTTGATTCAGAGAGCAGTGGCGTAACTAGGACTTGGCTTTGAGGGGGGGGGGGGGGGGACAGATCTGCTTGACGAGCAAAATTTTAGTCAGTTTCCAGACAGACCACCATCTACCACTCCTGTTGAAGAAACTAATTCACTCCCATTCAATGAAAGATTGCTGTTATACGATTTATTTTCTTTCTTTTCTTTTTTTTTTTTTTTCGAGTTCTGGGGAGGGTTCTATCCCCCTCATCCCCCCCCCTCTCCATAGTTACGCCACTGTCAGAGAGGAAGTCTTTTTAAAATAGGCAGGCCACCAGTTTTTAAAGGATAATATAGCAACATTATCAATAGTTTCCTGTGAGTATTTACTTTATGCCTTTTTGATCATTATAGCATACTGTTCAGGTAAGTAGATCCGGTCATGACGCCTTTCAAAAATTTTTATGTTCCCAAAATCTCTATCGTTTGGAAGGAAACTAAGCCCGCGTTTGGGGAAGTAATGTTTCATCTTTCTAAATCTCCCAGTTGATACAAGTGTTAAACAAAAGGGAATCATTGGGTGATGTTTGTTTTGACCAGTATATCCGTCAGAGAAGAGATGAAGCTCATTCACATCTTTTGAGATATATTTCTCGATGTAGTTATACAGAAATGAGCAAACCTCATTTGCGCCTTTCTTCGCTTCGCCTTCATGGTACACACAAAATTGTGACTGCTTGGTTTTCATATTATGTATGCCACAAAATTCTTAATTTAGGAGCCTCCTTTCGCGTTCTTCTGCTCTTGTCATCTTGAACTTCGATTAGCCCTTGTAGGAAGATATCTTGTTTATTCTTATCACTGAAACTGTTCAAGTGAGCAGTGATATCTATCTTCGCATCATCATCAAACAGAGAAAATAGTCCTTTTTGCACCTGAAAGAGTCAAAGTTATCAATTACGATAATGCTTAAATTGCATACTATGCAGATATATGCATTTACTTCCACACAGAAATCAAGTACACGTATTTTACTCACTTGCAGTCATCTCCTGTACTCCGACGCTGAATTTTCTCACCTTTCCAATTCACGTATTCCACTCACTTTACTTTTGAATCACGAATAATATTCCTTTTGTATTTATCAGCATTTCTTGTCCGTTTCTTGCCGAAGAAGACGCAGACATAATTGCACCTCGACAAATAAGTGGCTTCAGAATGCCACAGTAATGACCTATTATTTGAACCTACAATGCTGTAAACACAACAATAGATTGTTGCAGTGACGCTAACCTCAGACGACAAAATACGCGGGAAAGCAGCGCAACGCCGCCAATAACTTCTGCGTTCGATTAAATACACCTCGAGACAGTCATTGCAAAAACGGCATGAGTCAATGACTCATGACCGTTTTGCAATGAACGAAGATTTCAAGGGTCTATAGTGACACCATTTGAAAGCTGACTTCTGCCCTTCTTGTACGTATGAATCCGGCTACACTTTCCCATCCATTTCCAATGGAAAACTTATTTTCGTACAAAAGTTGACTTATGACCTTTTGCCGGCCGCGGTGGCCGAGGGGACTGAGGCGCCCCAGTCACGGTCAGCACGGCCACTACGGTCGGGGGTTCGAATGGATGTTTGTGCCGTCCTTAGTATAAGGTAATAGATAAGTAGTTTGTAAGTTTAGGGACTGATGACCCCGTAGTTGGGTCCCATAAGCTTAACAAACATTTGAACATTTATGACCTTTTTGCAATGACCGATTCAATTGTGAAGTAGTTTCTACCGAAGCTACTGGCAGAATGCATTAAGGTATATATTTACTCACTTGCTAAATAACCAGCTACATCACTTAACCTTCATCCATGGATTTTGTCTAAGAAATACATAAAATAACGTTTGAGGTCTAATCAGTGATCTAGAGATTTTGTTCACGCTTCCACAATTCATAGGACCATTTTAGATGATAAATCTTATATGTGTTATTTGATAAATGTCGCGACCTGAATGCCTTAGAGAAGCTTGGTATCTGCAAAAATTTTACAGAGTTTATATTGTGTTATTCTCCTCAGTTCAGTTTCTAAACCTCTTTTCCTGGAACTAAGCAAATTTTTATCATTTATCATCTAACGGTGTTGTATAATGTTAAGAATTATAAAGTCTATGGCACAAACCTGTGACATAGGTATTGTTCTTCTGTCCGGTAAGCAAAGTAGGTAATTAAAACTGTATGAGCGAGTAAGCTGCATAACGTGTTTTAGAAAATATCCAATCAGTAGGGCACATGTCACAGATACGTTCAAAATTGTCTCTCTGGAATCGAATGATGTGAAGACGTATGTATTCAATATATCATCTAAATCCATAGATTTATTACAAACAAACTTCTAACACGTATTAGTTACTAGTAGGAAGTGGAAGTTAAAAGGACGAACCTCTCATTTAGGTGATGGCATAGAAAGTTGGGAGACACACAAGGGGGATGATTGAAATGGGGGAAGGAGATGGACTGGAGAAAAGATGGACAGTTATGGGAGCGGGGAGGATGTGAACAGAAAGAGAGGGAAGGACGATAAGAGAGAGAGAGAGGACGATATGTTCAAAGTGGTGAGGGAAGAAGCTATAGATATAGAGGCGGAGAAGGTGGAGGTGGATAGAGGGCTTTGTTCGAGAAGATAGAGAGATGAAGAGGACATGGAATGGGGAAGAAAAGCTAGACAGAGGGGAATGTAAGAAGAAAATGGGAGAGGGTAGAGAGAGCAAGGAGGAGGCAACAACAGGTTTCTCAGCTAGTACATGTGTAAACGGTGAGTGATGAAACGTGCGTAAAAATAAACAGCGCCCATGTTCGTAGAAAATGTACATTTGAAGTTGTAACACGTAGTAACGTAACGGCGGATGTTAAAGACCGTGTGTTCGGTGTTCTTCCTGAGAGGTACTGTCGAAGCGACTGTAAATCAATAACGGAGATCGTCAAGCGCCATAAGTGTCAATAAAACCTAGGAGGCAGCTTTGCTTTGCGTCCCAACAAGGAGAAAGTACCGTGGCACAGCCTTCTCGCTTTTACACGACGGAATTTCGAGATAAGTCGAGACTTCGTACAGTTACTCCAGAGAATAAAATATAAGCGCGCCTCAGGATTACTATATGATGTGTCCGAAATAATATGTGTTCCGTTAAGTAACATACAAATGAAATTAATGTTTGAAATTAAGTGTAATGTTTGGTGAGAGTCTAAGTGTCCTCAATTTCAAATAGTGGTTGGATAATGTCTCGTTATTCATGACTTCCATGATGCGGCTCTTTTTTTTTCTTTCTTACGACTCTTTTCTATGACGTCATTACTCCTGAAGTAAATGTCTTATGTAGGTCTCACTTGAACAGCTATTATTGCCTGACGGTAAATAGTAGAGGAGGAGCTGTAGAACATTACCGCATGAAGTGGCAGTTTTTCGCGTGTTCCTTTGTTTATGACATCTTATTCGAAATATGTGTCGCAGGTGGCTCTTACACCTGGCCGGACGCGGTGGCCGAGGGGACTGAGGCGCTCCAGTCACGGTCTGCACGGCCACTTCGGTCGGGGGCTCCAATCCCCCCTCGGGCATGGATATTTGTGCCGTCCTTAGTATTAGCTAGTTCATAAGTAGTTTGTAAGTTTAGGGACTGATGACCCCGTAGTCGAATCCCATAAGCTATACAAACATTTGAACATTTTCTTACCCCTGCAGTGCTCGCTGAAGGGCAGTAAAAAATACGTATACCAGTTTTGGAGATGTGTCACAAGTAGTTTAGAAGTACGTGCACAACATTCACACTCATATATATATATATATATATATATATATATATATATATATATATATATATATATATATATATATATCCCGTGGCACGATGTTTGAACGCAATGAACTCCAAAACTACTCAACTAAACAAAAATTGTTTGTTAAGCTTAAGGGACTTTACTACGGGGTTATCAGTCCCTAAACCTTCAAACTACTTATGAACTACCTACAACTAAGGACGGCACAAATATCCATGCCCGAGGGGGGATTCGAACCCCCGACCGTAGTGGCCGTGGAGACCGGGACTGAAGCGCCTCAGACCCCTGGGCCACCGCGGCCGGCGCTCTACTAAACCTAATGAAATTTGGCACGGTGCGTGATACTTGGTTGAAATGTTCAAATGATTGTAAGCCTATTGGACGAAACTGCTATGATCATCATATCACTCTCTAGACGTACAAACAAGTTAAACTAACCAAATGACAGTACACACATACCGCAGGGAGGACTCGAACCTCAGACGGCGAGCAACAGCGCGCTCCGCAGGAAGGCGCCTTAGACCGCTCGGCTACTTCCCCACGGCGTGTCATTTGGTCAAGCTTAAAAGGTAGGATACTTTTACCTGCATTAATAAGTGCAATATTATTTTTAATTGTCATCAAATAATACAGTTCCTTAAGACAACATTGTCTCGTTATACCATAGCTATTAAATATAAGGAGAGGCGTTGAATTAAAATTTGTGCTGTGGCCGGGATTCCAACCGACGACCTATTAGGCAGACGCTTTAGACCGCTCAGCTAACTCAGCGTTATGGACAAAACGACTACACGAACTGTCTTCAAGCACGTCTCCCTCCACACCACATACTTTAATTCTGCGTTAGTGATCCCTGTAAAATTACCGACGCTCCCTATATTGGAGATAACCGTTGCTGTTTAGTCTCTTCCAAAAACAAACCACACCTATATTGGAATAGTATCCTAGCAAAGAAGGTGAATGCGAACAATCCCGCCTTGTTTCTCAGACCCAGCTGATATAAATACCAACAAATAATACAGTTCCTTTTGTCTAGTTACATCCATGGTATTAAGTACAAGGAGAGGCATTGAATTAAAATCTGTGCTGTCTGCCTAGTAAGCAGGAGGTTCTGGTTCGAATCCCGGCCACAACACAAATTTTCCCGGCCGCGGTGGCCTAGGTGACTGAGTCGCTCCAGTCACGGTCAGCACGGCCACTACGGTCGGGAGTTCGAATCCCCCCTCGGGCATGGATATTTGTGCTGTCTTTAGTCTTAGCTAGTTCATAAGTAGTTTGTAAGTTTAGGGACTGATGACCCTGTAGTTAAGTTCCTTAAGTTGTACAAACATTTGAACATTTTGAATTTGAACACAAAGTTTAATTCGATGCCTCTCCTTACATTTAATATTATTTTTGTTGCAAATGTTTTATCTACTTTAAGTATCCTACCTGTCGACTTGAAGTTGGCGCTAGCGGCAAAGTGCCCGTTTGGAAATCGTAAAGTAACAGGTTCGAAAGTCGTTTCGACAACAGATTTCTCCTCTTTGCGTTTTAATCTAGCCTTCACCTCTCAACTATGTCAGGTCTCGCCAGATACGAAACTTGATAGGAGAAGGTCGAGGAAGATGACGAGGAGTCTAACATGACGGATTATTAATTCAATGCGATTGTCGAGACAGATCAGCAAATGAAGATACTGCCTTGCTAGCAATTAGCACTCTACCTGTGCTTCAATATGGACTAAATCCCACTGTCATCATTTAGCAACGACACGCTATCATTTATCTTTACGCACATGTAGGTTGTAATATTACAGTGCACCGAAATAGCATCTAGTACATAAAGTTTTCCAAGCTGGTTTCAGTTTTTCCGTAAACTATAAACCATGCTGTTTCTTTAAAATGTATATTAAACTGCAAAAAACTTTTAATGAAGTGTTGTTCTTAGGTTAAATTTATAAATGACCGTTACGGGTAACTTGGCGAATTTACTCGGCAGACAAGATGACGAATCGTCAACTTTCCCAAAGAATTTATAAATCATTTTAATGAGCTTTTCCTACTAACTTGCAGTATTGATCGTGTGTAACATGTATAAATGAAGGCAGTGATGGCCACAGGAATCGATGAGCATTGTGGAGGAGGTACAGAATGGTGCAGTGGTATATGGAACTTCGAAGAGAAAGCAGAGGAAAAGGTTGCCCTTGTAAGAAAATTGCCTGTTGGAGATCGTCAAATAATCTCAAAATTTAGAATGCGTAATAGTATACTCTAGTAATAATAATTTCGTTATTGAATGTTGTAGCAAATCACAACTAATGGGTCGCAACAACACTTTCGCAGTGAAAGTTAAAAATTTTGAATAAAAAAAGATATTAATTAACTTGAAACAATCACTGTGGTAATTAATTAAGCTTGGCCCTATCTGACTTAGCATTGACTACAGCCTCCAACTAGCACCTCTTACGATTCACGAACAGCACAACTTCACTAATAAATTGTGTCAGAATTCATGTAGTGGTGATGGCGTGTTCGTGTTATAATCAAAATTGTAATAGCAGATAAACTCTGATTGCAATGATAATAGCTCAATACAGTGAAACTCCGTGGTGCAATGAGCTTCACAAATACTACAGTCAAAGTTCTCAATAATTTTGATATTATTGTTTAAAGCATTCAAGTTCCTTATAAAACTTTACGTAAACTATTTTTTTTTTTAATTGTTTCCAGGGCCTGGGTAGCGTACGCGTGTAACTGGCTGAGCAGAGTTTGGCACTTAACGTATTTCATAAAAAATTACTTCAGTCAAGTCTGCTAAAACAACCGTAATATTTTGAATACTGTTAGCCTGGTTACTTTCTATGTAAATGAAACCAAATTTACTTTACTTGCAAACTCTCTTGCACTTTAATTAGTAGTCTCTGTGGTTGTAACACTTTTAGCAATTCTTTAAATCGTCTAGCAATTTCTTTAGGACTGATCGAAATTTCTTTGAAAATGATTGAACTTGTTAGTCAATGTACAGGCTTGCATAATCAACATAATCTAATAATGGTGATAATGGGGTGACTACAACTACTTACGAAATTAAGACTGGTTTCAAAATAAGTCATGTATAATTGAACCAAAGTTCTGATTGGGTTGACACTACATTTACATGCATACAAAATAAAATGTTACAAAAGTACTCATCTGCTTTCGTCGTCTTCGTCGTGAAGTCCAAACGAGACAGATATGATTACAATAGGTACTCTTATTACAACAACGATCACACTCGGTGACAATAGACTTGATACCAAACAATTACTTTTCTTGCACGCATGGAAAAGGATTACACTGATCGAGTATAAATAAACTTATTTCGCACTTCGTTCAATACATTAAACAGTACGCCTCTCAGGCTTATTGCAATTGCATAAATCTCGCACCACACTGCGCCTACCGTGCCTCTGCACCATCAACAAAACATCTACGTGTTTACTATAGCGAGTCCGCTCCGCGACTGCATTTATGTCTTTACTTTGGCGAGTCCGCACCGCGACTGCTTCAGCAGCGCGACACTCACAGCTACTACTTCTGTGCCAAAGACAGTCTTTACAACAGGTTCAACATTGTCTCTGTCGCATTGATTACTTACAACATAAGAATGTCCTTGCATTCATGCGGGTTTACACTAAATGATTCAATATAGAAAATGACGTTACATAAGAAATATATCTAGCGTACAACAAATGAAAAATACATGAAATAAACAAATTTAAGACAACATATACATTACGTTAAATCAAACTAAGATACAGCGACAGGTGTACTCTTACACCCTCATTACACATCACAAGCAGAAATCAAACTGAAGAAAAAGAAATATAAGAGAAAAAGGCAGAAAAGTTGAATGACACACAGGGGTCCAAGGGGGTAAGAAAAAAACCAAACAAATGTGAATAGGCACTCCTTAGTTGCTCGATATCAGTCAACTACACTGAAGACGACGTCGACGATCATGATTTCGTTAGAGAAGAACTTTGTGAAATCAACAAAGGCTGTGGTAAATTACGGACTTTGTTTGGTTGTTCGTGCTGCCGTAAACGGTCCCATGCTGCTTGTAACGAACTCACTGCGGCAGATACGAAGCTCACAGCCACTTCTGTGCTTAAAATAAAACGCTATTTTATGTTTATCCAATTGTGTTGTCCTTAATCAAATTACCTGCGGATATTCGTCATCTTACTCGCAAACGAGGGAAAGATGACGAGTGTGATATTTGAAAAAAATCAAAGTAGTTGCCATAAATTTACATTTAGAAAAACCACGAAATCTGTTGTTGGAAACAAAACTCTAATGGTTTCACTGAAGTATTCAAATAGGAGTCACGTCTAAAATAAGAAGATTAAAAAAATTCGGAAGCTTACTATCGTCAACTTACTCTCCTTTCCCCTAAATATTCCACGTTAAACTGTAGCTACCCTATTCCCGGTTGCATAACTCCGGTATGTTATAGCCCGAAGTGGAGTCCAATCAAAAGACTTGTATCAGGCCAATGAGACACACGAAATTATTACTATTGTTGTTATTATTAGATTCGATTTAGGACATTTCGCTGATGCTACAATATATTTCCCATTTTAAATTTTGTTGAAACTGCTATGTATTTTTATGTATATACTTAAAAATCAGTTGCTGTGATTTAGTCTCACTGAAACTCAGAAACGCCTTCGACGATTTGAATAATTTTTTCTCCTGCTTTTTCTCCTTCAGTACCAGAATGGTTAAAAAGTAAGCAAGAAAATAACTGGGATAGCCAAAATGATCAACTTATAAATAAAACTGATCTAAATTGGTAACTTTGTATGGGGGCCATCGCCACTTGAGATTAGATTCGTATTTTACGCGCTGCCATACTGATCATCAGACTGCGATAAAATTTTGCGCACTACAAAACAAGAGAAATGGCATTGTCTACGTGGTATTTCGTACGGTGCCTGGCGGAGGGTACCTTACTACCGAGTGTCACAGTTTTACAGATCATCTTGAATTTCACAAGCATAACAATTTTTCATATTATAGGATAGTGGGTGTGTGATGGAAAGAGGAGATCGGCTAACAGTGATGAAGGTAATGATAAACGTGGGGGTATAGGTGGGTAGAGAGCACTGGGAGGAGGGAGGAGAACGAGGAGGAGGACGAAAAGGAGGCATTGCTTTTTAATAGACACGGTGAGTAAGAAGATGGAGAAAGAGAAGAGGGAGGCAGAACATGGTGATAAGAATCTTCCTTCTGCAAAGACTTTTCGTCGTATTTTGAAAATGTTTCCTGAAACTGGCAGTGTTAAACCTACAGAAAGAGCCCGATGTCTATTTTTTAGAGGTATTACCGTTTTTCAATCATTTACAATCTATTTTTATATTTCCGATTACAGCGCCATCTACGAAAGAAGTGATTCATTTAAAAGTTTCATGTTTTTTTTTTTTTTTTTTTTTTTTTTTTTTTTTTTTTTTTTTTTTTTTTTTTTTTTTTTCCTAGGAGAATCGAAATCTGCAATAGAAATAGGTGTTCGTATTTAAGATTTCAAAGTACCCTTCTCCCTTTCGCTCCCAGTAGTGGTGGAGGGCAAGGGTCCTACCTTATTTTAATGGATGGTCGAGGTGCACATGGTTTATTACAACTTTGTATTTATCCGATTTGTACTTTTGCAAATATTCCGAAATTTATTTATTTATTTATCGTATGGCATACATCGCTATCTTTTCACACTTTGTTTGATTAGAAATGTACATCTAAACAATTAATATAATTAATTGCCTCCTCTGTTGCAGCGAGGAAATTGTTGAAGGTTCCGCGCTAAAAACCTTGCTGTTGTGCGCCCAAAACATCCTATCCTATTGTTGAAGGTTCCCTTGTTGGCTCGAAATGGGCATTCTTCCACTATGTGCCGGACTGTTTGTTTTTCAGCGCCACAGTCGCAATTTGTTGATGGTGTCTTTCCCTCTTTGTAGAAAGCATCAGCACTTCTCCCGTGGTCAGTACTTAATCGGTTTAGAGTTGTCCACACTTTGCGTGGCTGATTGAAGCAAGGTGGTTTCTCATCTGTCATGAAACTTTGGCAGTTTGGTGGGCAGTGTTCTTGCCAGTGTTGCTTCCACAGATCTTCGACTTCAAAGTCGGTATTCATCATCTCTTTAGCTGAGAGTAGTGCTGATCTTCTCGATTTAAGTCTTCTGCGCTCTAGGTCAGCTTTGTCACTGTGTATGTGCAGCTGCGGGTTATTAGTAATGTTATTGTACTCTCTGAGAAGAGCATTTTTTCGCCGCATTTCTGGAGGTGGTATATGGCTCAGGGTTGGCAGCCATAAAATGGGCGTACATTTTATCGTGTCGCTGATAGTGTGCATGGTTCATTAAGCACCACATCGATTCTATTTGTATGCGAGCTGTTGATCCATACGGGAGCGCAGTATTCTGCAACCGAGTAGACAACTCCAACTGCTGATGTGCGGACTGCGTTTGCTGTGGAGCCCCAGGTAGTGCCGCACAGTTTATGAATGATGTTATTTCTTGTCCTCAATTTATTTGCGGTATTTGTCAGGTGTTCCTTGAAAGATAGCGTCCTGTCCAGCGTCACCCGTAGATATTTGGGGCAGTTGCTATGGCTGAGACGTTTCCCTTCAACGATGACATTAAGCTCTCTTCTTGCTGAGTGGTTACAAAGGTGTAAGCTTGATACTTCGGTCATAGTCGGGTTCGGATGTAGTCTCCATTTGCGGAAGTAGCCACAAAGCAGCTTCAAATCTGAGCACAAAATGTCTTTAGTGGCCTCGAATGATTCATGTTGCGCATGTTTGCATAACCAAACTTCCTAGATTGTGTGTTTGGAATGTCAGAAATATAAAGATTGAACACTGGGCCAAGGACTGAGCCCTGTGGAAGCCGTTATTGAGAACTTTGGTGGAGCTCGTTCTTTCTGAATGGCTCACCCTGTATATAACTTGAAACGTGGTATTCGGAGGTAGGCATAGTTCAGATTGATGCGCTTGTAGCATGTAAGTAGTAAGTCTTGTTGGCGTGGTGGGTGGTAGACAGAATACTTGGCATTTAAAATGTATGAAACGGCGTCTATGTGTGCTGTGGCAATTCCAGAGAGTTCAGGTAGTTTTCTCAGAAGCGCTAGTTTCCTTGACTTTCAGACGCAGAGTTGGGTGGCGTTTAGCGGTTGAGTTAGCCACGTTAGCGCTGACGCGCATTAACACAGGCCCTGCAAGTACTCAGGTGTTACGTTGCCACTGCCGGAAGAGCACGCCCTGCTTGCAGTTGGTCTCCTGCTAACTGCTTGTCGATACACTCGGCTGTTTGCGACTGCCGTTGTTGATGTGCGCCGTTTTCTCCGACCTTGGCACATAATTTCACATGTACCACTCTTGTCACAATGTCCAAACAGCAACACCTTCAGATGCAACAGCCGCGAGAGTGATTATTTTCCTCGTCTGCCGACACTACACTTTCACGTATTCTTGTTAATGACATGAAACTTGCAAGAAATTCTGTGTAAATGTCATCGTTGTATTTGTAGCCGATTTGTCCTCTTATCCCTGACATGCAGGAGGATCTGTATCGAATTGACGCATAGTGCAGGAAATGGCAATTGAATCTCAATGTAGACAGGTGTAATGTGCTGCGAATACACAGAAAAAAAAAAAGATCTTCTATCATTTAGCTACACTATAGCGGGTCAGCAACTGGAAGAAGTTAATTCCATAAATTATCTGGGAGTAGGCATTCGGAGTGATTTAAATGGAACGACCATATAAAATCAATCGTCGGTTCAGCAGATGCCAGGCTTAGATTCATTGGAAGAATCCTATGTAAATGCAGTCAGAAAACAAAGGAAGTAGGTTCCACTACACTTGTTCGCCCACAGCTTGAATACTTCTCACCGGTGTGGGATCCGCACCAGGTGGGATTGATAGAGGAAGTAGAAAAGATCCAACGGAGAGCATCGCGCTTCGTTAGAGGATCATTTGCTAATCGTGAAAGCGTTACGGAGATGATCAATAAACTCCAGTGGAAGACTCTGCAGGAGAGACACTCTGTCGCTCGGTACGCGCTTTTGTCGAAGTTTCGAGAACATACATTTACCGAGGAGTTCCTCCTACGTATATCTCGCGTAGAGATCATGAAGATAAAACCAGAGAGATTAAAGCGCAGACAGAGACATACCGACAATCTTTCTTTCCGCGAACAATACGGAACTGGAATAAGAGAGAGAACCGATAGTGGTACTCAAGGTACCCTCCGCCACGCACCTATCGGGTGGCTTGTGGAGTGTGAATGTAGATGCTATAGCATTCTAGTGACATTTTCACCCGTTAGTTTCGGCAAATCCTGAAAGCGGTTGACAGTATATGATTTCTGGGATTACAGCTTGATAATAAATTCAGTTGGGAGGAGCACACCACAGAACTGCAGAAATGACTTAACAAATCTGTATTTGCAATACGAGTGATATCAGACACAGGAGACATAAAAATAAAAATGCTTGCTTACTTTGCTTACTTTCTTTCCATAATGTCGTATGGTATAGTATTATGGGGTAACTGTTCAAGTCCAGCAAACATTTCAGAGTCCAAACGTGTAAAACGTATTTCTTGTGCTGTAAATAGACGGACATCCTGCAGAAGCCTCTTCAAAGAACTGGGTAAACTATCGCCTCTGAGTATATTTATTCCTTAATGAAATTTGTCATAAATTATATATCCTTTTATCCAACAAACAGCTCAGTTCACGCAATACTAGGAACAAAAATGATCTACACAATGACTTATAAGCACTTTAGTTCAAAAAGGGGTCAACTATTTAGAAACACATTTTCAATAATTTACCAACAACCAGAAAAAATTTAGCTACAAATAAAGATCAGTTTAAGAGGAGCCTAAAAGACTTTCTAGTGGCCAGCTCCTTCTAATCCACTGACGAACCAAATGATGCATGTATCTGTATTCATACTATTAGTATTATTATGTTATCAGCTTGTTAAAATTGTATGTACCTTTATTAGTATTATTATATATTGCCAACTTGTTAAAAAAACGACATATTCCACATCTACGAGGATTTCATCAACACGGATCTAAGGAACGGCAACTAATCTAATCTAATCAATCTAATCTCCTTGTTTTACAGTTTTTACCCGATGCAACCTTCCCCCGACATATACGTTTAGTTGGTTTCAGATTTGTGACACAGAGATGATTCAGGCTCCAAATCTCACGGCATAGCCGCGGCGGAGCGGCCGAGCGCATTGAGGGGCTATCTGCGATACGCGACGCCGTTCTCCGTCTGGGGTTCGAATCGCCCCTCTCTGGCATGGATGTTTGTGCCGTCTTTGGTATAAGGTAGTTCGTAAGTAGTTTGTAAGTTTAGGGACTGATGACCTTGCAGTTGTTCGATAAGCTTCACAAACATTTGAACATTTTTTCTCACGTCCTTTAAAAATTCAAATGTTCAAATGTTTGTAATTCTTATGGGACAATCTACGTTGGTCATCAGTTTCTAGACTTACAAACTACGTAAACTACTAAGGACGACACACACATCATGCCCGAGGGGGGATTCGAACCCCCAACGCGGAAGGCCGAGCGATCCGTAATCTGGCGCTCCAGACCGCTCGGCTACTCTCGCACGGCGGCCTTTATATAAATTAATGGACAGCGTTATTGTTTTGAAAAGTTGTAATACAAAATAAACATGGCGCCTGTGCATGTATGAAAGTTAAAAAGGTAATAATGCTGAGGATTTACTGATTGTCCACCATTTTTCATAATGTAATAAGTTTCTTATTTTAGTCGTTTGAATGAAGCTCGATTTTATGAGAAATATTTGGCTAATTTTTCCGATTTTTCCTTTTAATAAAATGAGATTTCCCAAACTTTAATCATTATTGTGATTTTCCATACAGAAGTAATATTGTGACGTGGGTATAGAATTTGTGACAGCTATGATCCACAAAGAGGTAGAAAGTTTAGTAGAGTCTTGGTAGAAATGAATACAACAGTGTTACGACATTGTCTCTGAAGTTACATAAAACAACAAAATTTTAAATAATATTATTAATTTTAGTGCTGATTAATATATTGAATGTATTTAGCAAGTGTCCTAATACAAAATTTCGAATATAGTGAGATCGCCTACGAAGTTATAATACTACATTTTCATATATATAAAAAAAACTGTTTGTAGGAAATGAAATACTACATTTTCAGAATCAGTGCTAAGCCTTTTAGCACATTGGTAGCTGATAATAATAATGATTAACATTTATATAAAATTTTAGAAGTTAAATTAAAAACTTCCTAGTATGTAACAATAAATTGTAAGCTCTTTCAGCCTAAGACTATTACATCACTACGAATCTAGGAGTTCATGACTCTCTCCGTGGAATAGATATTTTAGTTCTCTTTATTGCCCATCAAAACAGTAACCTAGTCATTCTACATTTGTTTTCCAGGTTGCAGCATACTCCAGTTCCCCTAATACCCGGTAACAAGTCTTCTTGCACTGAGGCTTGCCTGTATTAGGTCTTAGCATAGTGTTTTATTCCATGAACAGCGAAAAAGTAGCAAGCGAGGAAATTTTATCCTTTTAACATTTCGATATGGTTGTCAGTGAGAAAAAATGTAATAAATGATTTAAATTATGTTTAAAATTGAGTTGCAAGTCGCTAAGTACTCTCACTCTCATACAGTGTATGGATAAAGAAAGCCACGTCTCATGATGTGACAGTTTTTACGACTTCTATTGGTTATGACGTTATATCTCCTGAACTTTGTGTCGTTTGTGGTTCTTACCCCTACCGCAATTATTGCCGTATAGTAAGGAATATGTGTACCAAATATGGTTGAAATCGGTTCAGTGGCTTAGGAGCAAATGTGCAGCATTGTCGCTTGATGGAGCACGTTATCGCTCATCTCATTGTTCAAGACGTCACATCATATGAACTATATGATGTGCGTGATTCTTACACATACGTCGACCGACCTCGTGGTTTGAAGATCAAGTGTGCAAATTTTCGATTCGAACAGAACAGTAGATTTGTATGCAATACATACACACAAACAAAGGTACGTTTTTTTTTAACTTCCCGTAAAAATACTTGAAACCTCCAGAATTTTTTCCCCAAATTAGCAGGTTACGTCTCTGTCCTAAAAAATATGTAACTAAAGTCAGTTATTGCCACGCCATATCAGTGGGAAGAGTACAGTGAACATATCGGAACTGAAACGTTGCTCCGACCAGGTGTGTGCATTCTTGAAGATATTAGAAGCATTAGAATTGAAGATATGGAATAAACTAGATCATGTTTTTCTAGGAGTTGTAATGTATTGCACAATCTGGTTTTTCTGAAACTATCGTCCATTTTTTCCGCCATTTTGTGAGGATGTTTTCATCTATAAATACACTCCTGGCCATTAAAATTGCACCACCAGGAAGGTAACGTACTACAGACGCGAAATTTAACCGACAGGAAGAAGAAACTGTGATATGCAAATGATTAGCTTTTCAGACCAATCACACAAGGTTGGCGCCGGAGTTGCCACCTACAACGTGCTGACATGAGGAAAGTTTCCAGCGTATTGCTCATACATAAACAGCAGTTGACCGGCGTTGCCTGGTGAAACGTTGGCTGTGCAGCTGGATCGTGCAGCCACGACTCGATCCCTGAGTCACCAAATGGGGACATTTGCAAGACAACAACAATCTGCACGAAAAGTTCGATGACGTTTCAGCAGCATGAACTATCAGTTCGGAGACCATGGCTGCGGTTATACTTGACGCTGCATCACAGACAGGAGCGTCTGCGATGGTGTACGCAACGACGAACCTGGGTGCACGAATGGCAAAATGCCATGTTTTCGGATAAATCCAGGGTCTGTTTACAGCACCGTGATGGTCGCATCCGTGTTTGGCGACATCGCGGCGAACGCATATTGGAAGCGTGTATTCGTCATCCTCATACTGGCGTATCACCCGGCGTGTAGGTATGGGGTGCCACTGTTCGCATCGACGGTACTTTGAACAGTGGCCGTTACATTTCACATGTGTTACGACCTGTGGTTCTACCCTACATTCGATCCCTGCGAAACCCTACATTTCAGCAGGATAATGCACGAACGCATGTTGCAGGTCTTGTACGGACCTTTCTGGATACGGAAAATGTTCGACTGGTGCCCTGGCCAGCACATTCCCCAGCTCTCTCACCAACTGAAAACGTCTGGTTAATGGTGGCTGAGCAACTGGCTCGTCACAATATGCCAGTCACTACTCTTGATGAACTGGGGTATAGTATTGAAGCTGCACAGGCATCTGTACCTTTACACGCCATCCGAGCTCTGTGACTCAATGCCCAGGCCTATCAAGGCCGTTATTACGGCCAGAGGTGGTTGTTTTGGGTACTGATTTCTCAGGATATGTGCACGAAAACTGCGTGAAAATGTAATCACATGTCAGTTCTAGTATTTCTCAGGATCTATGCACTAAAATTGCGTGAAAATGTAACCACATGTCATTTCTAGTATAATGTATTTGTGCAGTGAATACCCGTTTATCATCTGCATATCTTCTTGGTGTAGCAATTTTAATGGCCAGTAGTGTATAATGAAAACGATAACCAGAAATAGATTTTTAACACCTTTAACGAGCGGAATTCTGCATTTTAAAGGGTTCACAAACTCGGCATCGAGCTACGATTCTGAAATTGGGACTGACTCAACTCCACTTATGAACTGTGGCATCTATAAATATCAGGAGGAAGAAGAGGGGGGAATGAGACATCTATGGTGAGTATTCATAACACTGACAAACAGAAACATTCTATACCTTTTTATAGTAAGTTCATGCTATAGAAGGTTGTAATAGCGTTGTATGTGACTTTTCGAAAGCGTCTCCGAAAACAACGGACAATTATTTTTAAATTGTTGATATGGTGTCTTTTCTATTCGGACATGTCCGAAACAACAGACACCATAAGTTGACAGTAACGGCCGTAATTTTACGAATTACAAATATTCATACATTTCGACCGGTCAGGGTGTTGAATTAAAATCAACGACGAACTTGAAAATTTGTGCTGGACCGGGATTCAAACCTGGATTCCCGCTATGGCCCGGCGGTCGCCCTAACCAATTGGGCTATCATAGCATGCCTTCCTTGCTTCGAGTATGATTAATCAATGGACGAGGGGGCTAGGTGATAATTGGGTTGGAATGGGACCGTGCCTGGATTTCCTAATTGGTTAACGCGACCGCTGGCCCCAAACGGAAAATGTTTAAATATTTGGAATTCATGATTTTTTTCTTTCGTTTTGACCGCCGAAATTTTTTTTATCCATACCTGGAAACAGTGCAGTGCGGGTTGTGGCCACCTCTGGTGGCAATACAGAGAACAGCAGAACACGGTGCGAATGATCCTATCAGTCCCTGTTTAGGCAGTTACGTCCATTCTTCTTGTACAGCTGCTCTACAGTATTGGCGAGTGATTGGTAAAAGCTGACGCGATGCAACCACATCCGTACCTTAACTCAGATATGATCTATCTCCTTCTCTTTGGCTGTTTTATGTGACAGTCTTTTATAATTCGTGTCGGTCCGCCAGGTCTACCAGATGGCATAGACGCTTCATGGATCAGAAAACTTTTCCTTGAAACAGCAAAATCTTGGGTTTGTCGTATGGCTGCTTTACAACGCAGGTCGCCTGCGGCTTGCCGTATGGGGCTCTGCCACGTTTCTTTCACAACAGCCAAATATTTTGGCAACCGTCACCGTATCCGGATCAGCGCCTGACGCAATCTCCAGTTTTACGGATTCCTTTTCGATGTAAAGCTTGTGTCCTGTGATTCGATCTAACTGTGTTTCCAAGTAAAACAGAGAAGTCAAGTGTAAGAAATGTGCCAGATATTCCATGTGAGAATTTTATCCTAGCAACAGTACAGCGAAGTTTTTATTTCTCAATACGTTTACGAGTATCCTGAAGGTGTTCAAACGTTTGTAAATCTGTGGGACTTCACTATTGAGATTATCAGTTCCTAGGCTTGCATAATTCTTCTTGTGGCGGAGCGGCCGAGCGCATTTAGGCATTATCCTACGATGCACGAGGCCGTTCCCCGTCGGGGTCTCGAATCTCCTCTCGGGCATGGATGTTTGCACCGTCTTTAGTATAAGCTAGTTCATAAGTAGTTTCTAGGTTTAGGGGCTGATGACCCCGTAGTTAAGTCCCATAAGCTCTACATACATTTGAACATATTTTGAACATACTTCTTGAAGAAATTATACTAAATTAAGGACAACACACCCATGCCCAATGGTGGACTCGAACCTCTGACGATGAACAACCACGCGCACGCAGGAAGGCGCCTTAAAGCCTTCCGCTAGTCCACCGCATCTTTCCATTATTATTGAAAATTCGTACGTGTGTATTGACTTGAAACTATCTTATCAAAGTTTTTATCAGGAAGCAGTGCATTCATTTAACACAATAAAAGTGTTATTTGTAAAGGGTATAATTAATGATTTAACTATAAGACATGTTGACATGCGTTTCCTACTCCTATTATTTATCTAACACGATTTTAGAGCCATAGAATTATGAAACGTTTATAGTATTATGTTTCTTAGTTCTTCAAATGCCATTAAATTTCGAATAACCTTACATATATTCTCCTTTCTGATAAAATTGCAGTTGTTAAAAAAAACTGGTTTAGTTTTGAGAAAAATGCACATTGCTTTGGAAGGACCCCGAACATGCTAGTGTTACCATGCGTCGAAGTAGTATGTTTTTAGCAGCAGTAAGGGCGCGTTGTCTGTCGGGCCTGAAGTACTGATGATCAGTAACGCTCCCTCTAGATTGTTCCCTGCGTTCGTCAGTCACCCCAATTTATGCGTGTCACTATTTCCAATACTCTGAGAATTTTCTGCTATCAGTCGACCATTTTTAAAAAATCCTTTATTGGCAAATAACGATTTCATCCAGTAACTGGCCATTATCAATGTCCAGTTGTCATACTTGGCGTGATGTGAGTTTTTCCACATTAATAACATCTAAACACATGCATTGATAATGGGCAGTTACTGGACGTAATCATGATTTACCAATAAAGAATTTTAAAAAAGATCCACTGATAGCTGAAAATTCTCATAGTATTGGAAACATATCACAGTCGTGGAACGCAAACCATGGAAAGTAACCTGACGTGTCACTATTGTTACATGACCAGTGCGAGTGGGTTTTTAATTGATTAATATTAGTAGTGGTACATGAATGAAAACATAAAAGTTTATTTAGTGGATTGAGTGCTATCTCCCTTCCACTTACCCCTTTCGGACCCACTGGTTACAAAGGTGTACATAACTTCTACGGTGTCTAAGATGGTTCAGAAGCGTTTTTTCTTAATGGAAAGAACATGTATACGACACCTGAGTGTTCAATCATTTCATCATGCACAATCACTGCCACCTGCGGAAGATCACCATACAAATATTAAAATGTAGGTGTTGCACTGCGCAGCAGTTTGCGCACTTCAACGAACACGGAAATTGTGGGTTACTTGTATTCTACTGCATAACTGAAAGTAGTAGTTGTTATTTTGCAATGTAGTTATTGATCGATCAGTTTATTTAGTACAACATTTGGTACTACAAAATTAATTAATTTAGTCCTTAAAAAAGCCTTGTTTTCAGTAGACACAGTGTTGTAGAATGTAAATGGGTGCATATAATTGCATAAATGTTGCTTTCTAAAATCATTGAAAATTTAACTGAAGAGTATTAGAGCATTAAAAATAATTTTCTTGACAGAGAAAAAAATCAGGTCTGAAAGCGTTACATTTTAATTAATTTCGTAGTACATGTGTAAACTAAAATTGGCAACAAGAGAGTGGCAGGACTTAGGTTAAATAGGCGCCTTGTATTTAGCCCAAGTTTAAAAGTACGTTTATTACCTAAAGGGCAATGAAAGATAAAAACGGCAAATAAAACAATCTAGAAAGTACAATTAAAATTCGCAGTGATATTCTAAAGCTTCAGGAAATACAAGACTTACTGCTTAACTATAAATATTTCATTAAAGAAATTAGAAACAATGCTTTAAAGTTTGCAGCCACCCTTTTAAAACACCAAATTACAGAATTGGTAAACCTGTTGGACCAAACTGCTATGACCATCACTCCCTATAAAATGTTTGTGAAACTTATGGAACTATCTGCCGGATCATCAGTCCCTAAACTTACAAAGTACTTACAAACAAACTTATTCTAACCACGACACAAACATCTGTGCCTGAGAGAGGATTCTAACCCCCTACGGGGAACGGTCTCTAGCATCGGAGCATAGTGCTCAGTGCTCTCAGACACATCACCGCGGCCTCAGACCCTACACTTACAAACTACTTACACTACGTTAATCTACGCTAGGACAACAGACACACCCATGCCCCAGGGAGGACTCGAACCTCCCAATTACACGACTAGTTTCATGTTAGTAAAACAATTCCTTTAACAAATAAGCCACACAATTATTTTAAAATACGCACTCGCCCTTTCCAACCATCAGAATTATAGATTGCTTGGGTTTACAAAGCAATCCCTTTAACAAGTGCGACACAGTTTTTTCAAGTTCGCAGTCGCCTTTTCAAAACACCAGTATTATACGGCTGTGCACCTTTTAATTTAAGAGCTCCGTAAAAGGACAAGCAGTTTGTGCCGGACCCCCATCGACACCACCAAAGATCTCATTCCATAATGAATGCGCCATGACCAACTTAGTTTTCTAAGCCCACGACGAAAGGGCGGTACACATTCACGCTGCTTAAAACTTTCGTGACTTGGCCGCAATCCAAATAAGAGTAAACAAAGCAGATGGCTCGTGAGCTCGAGTCCCCAACTTCACGCGAAAGGCAGTCATATGCAAGACTTTAGGAAGATAGAATACTTTGGCAAGACTGTTCGCACCGTCAGTGACAGATGTGTTGAACATCACCGCCATACGCGATTGATGCAGCAGGAAAAATCCGCGGTGGCTGAACACTGTCTCTCAAAGGGACTCAGGATGCTATACGACGAGACACAAGTTGTTCCTTACACCTTACATTACTCGGATTGTGTTTTGAAAGAATCAATTGAAATCAGAACAACAACACAATTAATCGTGACAGTGGTTATTTTCTGAGTAAATCGTGGACCTGTTTTATCAGACCTAAAGAAACATAGGCATCTACATCAAATAGCAACGAATGACAATCTATAACTTGTTTGTTAGTTTGTATAGCTTATTGGACTTAACTAGGGGGTCATCAGTCCCTAAACTTACAAACTACTTATGAACTATCTAACACTAAAGACGACACAAATATCCATGCCCGAGGGGGGATTCGAACGTCCGATCGTAGTGGCCGAGCAGACCGTGACTGGAGCGCCTCAGTCCCCTCGGCCGGCCAATCTATAACGATCTATCATTTTTTACAGTACCCACCACTGGTGGCGCCACAACTTCTCTTGCGCCAGGGGTCAACAGCTACGAGTAAACTCAAGCCCTCTGTACTTAGCGCATGCACCTTTGTACTTTCGTTGCGTATATAGAACCAGCCGTTCCACGGTTTCACTCAGTCACGGAGAGAGCGACTTAGCTACCTAACCTGATGGACTGCAGAAATATTGTGTTCAGATGACATAATGATCCGGCTGGAAACCCGTGAAGAATTTGATCAAGATAGAACCAGTTTGCAAAACGGCTGAGGAACGATGCCGTTGCCCGAACCGCAGGCAAGGAAAAACAACACCAAGCAAAAACTTACAGTCGGAAGAAGACATCAAGGCTACTGCAATTACTCTCGCGAACTTTGTAGCCTCGGTCCCGCGAAAGGCCACCAGGCAGATAAGTGGTTGTTCAGTGTTACAAGATACTTACATCTTTCTGAAGACACCTGGAAACATAACAGCGGATCCCGGCATAGTTAAACGAGGAAACACGTGCACAAATCCCTGTGGAGTGGCCGAGAGTTCCAAGGCGCCTAGCTGCGGAGCGCGCCACTGCTCGCCGTCGGAGGTTCGAGTCCTACCTGGAGCGAGGGTGTATTTGTTAAACTAACTTATGCTAAGTTTGTTTAAGTAGTATGTGAGACTAAGGACTAGTTAAGTCCCAGACTAGTTAATTGCTACGGTCATCTGTAGTATTACATTGAAAATTTTATTTAGTAAAAAATATATCTGCGACAATTGTCGTTGACCACCGCTTTCTCTGACAGCTAATTACGTTCTTCACATAATTTTGATGTTCATCAATTTTTTACGAGCTGACCAGAAGTGGTGCACTTCGTCTTTTATGTTTTACCCTCCGCTAAGATTCGACGTACGTAAGGGACTTCCTTACTACCAAATGTAGGTGTGTGAGTTCGTTTTTCTCTTTAAATATTATGAAAATATAGTTGGTACAACTAAAACCTTTTACTTATTTAAAATGACCCGCCTTTTAATGATTCATGAAGTGTTACTATTTTTCCAGCAGTAATCTTGATTATGTAACATGATGCTTGGAGCCATTGTATCTATAATTTACTAGAATCTTCTAGACATCATTATATGTAATTTTCATGAATGTGACTTTCTAGTAATGCCTAAAAAGAAATCTTCGGAATTAAAATCCTTTTGTCACGAAAGTTGACTTAATATTTCTCTTCGCGGTCATTTAGTTAGTAGAATCTGCTCCAAGCCAACCAAGCATCATTTTACATAATGCAGCAAGAGTTTTTACAGCCTCATCTGCTACGATCCAAACAAATACAAGCAAACATATTGGTAAGAATTGCGAAATCTGTTAGTTTCTTTGTGTAATATTGTGCCCAGGCGTTGCTTTTATTCCGAATTACTACTGCCGCAAAACTTTAAGGTCAGGTTCCGCCTCTATTTTTTTTTTGAGTCTTCTATTTACAAAGTTATCTAACTGTATTAGATCCACCAAATTATTATCCTGTAGTATTGTAACGTTAGTGAACTTTAATAGCGGCTACGAACAGTAACTACTACTCGACACCAAATTGGAAGAAAGAAAGCGCAATATTACACATCGACCACTATAGTTACCCGTGAAGCACAGTATTTACCTTAATAGATTTAAGAAATGTTCGATATATCGACAAACCCTTTTCAGACTAATAATCACCATTACTGTTTAACCTCGTGCTTGAGAACATAATCCCGACATGGGAGGAGGATACTACTTTAATAACCTTGCAGCGTAAGAATGTAATGTTGATAACGTTGAATGTCTGCAACTCATATCTTTGGCTCCGCGAGGACAATCTTTGGTGTGCTTAGCGTCTGGTTGCCGGCCACCGGCAGGTGAGCAGGAGTAGTGTTGTGCAGCCGCGCGGGAGTAGCCGAGCGGTCTGGGGCGCCATGTTACGGATCGCGCGCCCTACCGCGTCGGAGGTTCGAATCCTGGCATGGATGTGTGTGTTCTCTTTATGTTAGTTTAACTTAGTTTAAGTAGTTTGTAAGTGTAGGGACTGATGACCAACGTAGTTTGGTCCCATAGGATTACAAACATTTGAACATTTTTGAAGTGTTGTGAAACCGGTCATAGAATGGTGTCGCTAATTGCATTATGAACTTGGATCATTTGAATATTTTTATGAGTGAGAATGTTGAGAAATACTTGAATTCGAAAATGTTCTGAGATTATGAAGAATAAAAGCAAGGAGAGTCTCTTTTCATTATTAGGCGCTTCGCGTAATTGTAGTCCATCTCTAACCGATAGACAACGTAAAGGGTTTAATTTTCGTTTTTTATGTTCAATGTTTAAATAATTAAACGTATAGTGCAGGAATTTTAGAATGTTTTTAGTGTACAAAAAATGAAGGAAGTGTAATGTAGTAAATTTCTATTATTTGATTTACACTGTATAATGAACTAGCTGGTTTTTCTTTTATTGCTATTTTCGAGAGACTGGTCTTTATTGGAAAATGACAATAGATGTAATGTTTTCTAGAAAGATTAGTGTAGGCATTTCCAAGTTGTAATCACCATTTTTGTACAATATTGTTTTAGTTCATGTTCTCCTTTTACGACAAAAAAAGTTATGTGCTTCAGTTTAAATTCCAACCTCAGGTCTGTTCGTTATTAGTCAATCACCCCGAATCCCAATTAATTATTGGTTTTAAATACTACAGAGATGGACGACATTAGTATTTGTGTAGTTAGTGGGTTCGTACTGTACTCCGGTGAATTATGTAGTTACTTTTGACCTTGCATCAGCTGCAGCAGCATATTTTTGGAGTAATTCTGAGAGCAGCTGCACATGTTTTCTTGCGCACAGGTAGTCCATAAAATAAATGTAAATCGTCGAGTGAGATAATTCAGGAGTAATTGTCGACCTCAGATCTAATTCGCAGGCAGTCACTTCTACAGCAAGCTGGTGTCCTATTGTCCAAACAATTGCATTCATTAATGAGACAGTTTATTTTCTACCGGAGATCAAATTGTCCGTTCCCTGAATAAAGTTACAGGGTCAAAATTGGTTTTTGTTACATACTAGGTTTTGTTCAAAGTCATGCTTAACTAATTGGATAAAATGTTCAGTCAGATCAACAAGTTTGAGTTGAAGTGCAGATTCATTTACAGCTACCGATACGCAAACACGACACAACTGTTTGAGAAGCCACTACAATCAAGCAATTTTATTGACAAGCTGTGAGTACAATACTAAACAGTACTATTTTAATTCCAATACCAATCATTATAGATTTATTTGATCAATAACGATCATTACATTATATTATGATTAACAACTTTCAAACTTTCGTAGACTACTTACAGATGGAATTGACAAAGATGGAATTCACGTCCAGTGTTTGGCCTTTGCTATGACATAGCATTTTCTTCTAATAATAGCAGTAATCAATTCTTTCAATTTAGAACTTTCATGTAATTGACAATCAAACTGGGGCTTCAAAATTCGTAAAAGTGATTACATGGTTGAAGCTTCAGAATACCTCGATGGGCAAACTATGTTAAATAAATTCGGCATAATTCTTCAAGTGAACAAATTCACGTATCTGTGAAAAATTGTTTTCAAACAACAGAAAGCTTGCGGTATCTCCTTTGAGTAGGTACAATAAAAAGTCGCTATTTTGGAAAGAAAGTTTAGACAGTAGTGAAACTTACAGTAGTCAAACCTGAAGCGATATATATATATATATAGAACTCTTTAATAATTGGTTAGAGATCTTTAACCAGAGACACAAATAATAAAATAAGTTTGAACCAAATTTTATAGAGGAAATCTACAGTACAAACTCATCCCAGTAAATACTTCCTCAGTATGATAAAATCGTTCATACTTTTCAGAAAGTGACTGAAATTTTGCGGGTACATTAACACACAGAACAGCGATAGGTCGAAAACAATGAAAATCTCGTTTAAAAAAAATGTTCAAATGTTTGTTAAGTCCCTAAACTTACAAACTACTTATCAATTACCTTATACTAAGGACGGCACAAATATCCATGCCCGAGGGGGGATTTGAACCCCCGACCGTAGTGGCCGTGCAGACCGTGACTGGAGCGCCTCAGTCCCCTCGGCCATCGCGGCCGGCAAAGCTCGTTTCTTGAAGTAGAAAGAGATACCAGAAATTTAACATCTCAGAAGTCACTTTACGATACAGATGTAAATTCAGAACCCTAATCGAAAGTTACCCATTTGAATACCTTTCCTGAATCGGGGACACCATAAGTTGGGCAGAAGAGCGAAGAATATAGCTCATGAGTCACGAGTATGAGGGAAATGTTCTCTAGTTAGTTTTAAAATATTATGGTCTAAGCAGATGAAGTTACTATGAAAATCTGAAGGAACCATAGTATTCAGAATAATTAGTAGTTACTGCGATTAACGTACACAATATGAAAAACATCGTGAATCAATAAATATCGAGACGAAACATTGCAGAGCGATATGAAATGGAACGAACACGTAAGGACATTTGTGAGTAAGGCAGACAGCCGTCTTCGGTTTAATGGGAGAATTTTGAAAAGATGTACTTCACCGGTATAAGAGACCGCGTATAAAACGCTTCTACGACCACGTCTTGACTATTGCTCAAGTGTTTGGGACCCACAGCAGATCAGTTTAAAGGAAGACATAGAAGCAGTTCAGAGGCGAGCTAGGTTCGTTACTGGTAGGTTCGACCAATGCACGAGTGTCACGGAAATGCTGTGGGCACTCAAATGGGAATCGACAGAGAAAAGACGACGTCCTTTTTGAGAAATTCTGTTAAAGAAATTTAGAGGGCCGGAATTTCAAGCTAACTGTGGGGTATATACGAAGATGTAGAATGTCGCTCGTTTTCTCGAATTTAGACGCGTACTAGCTCTTACCCGCAGCTTAGCTTGCATTGGTGTCATAGCATACGTCCCAAAGATCCTCGAAAGTACAATAATTTCCTCAGTTTGTTGTGATTAGGATCATTAGGATAAAAGAAAAATTTTCCGATTTAAATATAAGTCATGAGTATAATAACCGTAAATACTGTCGTTCTTTATCGAAATGAAACTAACGATATTCTTTAATACTAAAAGAAACTCTGTTACATCATGAGTAAACGGTTGACTGAAGAAGCTATATGCTAGACAACGTGTAAATTAGGCATGATTCAAATGTCATCGCAATTGGTTCGGCGGTTTGAAGACGTGTGTAACCATTACACTCATAATGTTGAATCGTATTTTATTAACTCCGATAAATTTCAAAAGGCAAACGGTAAATATCTTTTCCCAGGATCTTCAAGCGTCCCAGAAGCTGTAAGAGAAACGTTGATATTCAGCTGCTCCAGTTCCATGTTCTTAAAATACTTTCTAAAGTGGCCTATGTTCACCATTCAAGCTGTCTACATACCCAATTTCATCAAAGTCGGTTATGCGGTTTAGTCGTGTAGGTGAAATAGAGCGCCTTTCACATTATTAACTATAAATGACCGGCCTATTAACCATTTAATTCATGAGTATTTATTTTAAGCTATTGAAACTTCCACGATTAATGTGCAGTACGTATATACTTAGAAAAATATTGAAAAAAAAGTTCCTTTAAAATATTATGCACTACTAGTAACAAAAAGTTCATAGCTGGTCAGCTATATAGGGATTCCAGGATGTACCCAATGTAGTAAATGTCATTATTATGCCTCTCATCTTTCCAGAAAACTCATAATGCAACAGTAGTATGTGACTGACTACTTTTACATGGCAATGTGAGAATCCTAAAGTGAACAAACGCACACATCAGAAGTAACTCAATGCAGCTAACTGTGGAACTGATTCAGTAGCACTCTGCAATATACACTTCTGGCCATTAAAATTGCTGCACCAAAAAGATGACGTGCTACAGGCGCGAATTTTATCCGACACGAAGAAGATGCTGTGATATGGAAATGACTAGATTTTCAGAGCATTCACGCCGATGGCGATACCTACAACGTGCTGACATGAGGAAAGCTTCCAACCGATTTCTCATACACAAACAGCAGTTGTTCGGTGTTGTCTGGTGAAACGTTGTTGTGATGCCTCGTGTAAGGAGGAGAAATGCGTACCATCACGTTACGACTTTGATAAAGGTCGGATTGTAGCCTATGGCGCTTGCGGTTTACCGTATCGCAACATTGCTGCTCGCGTTGGTTGCGATCCAATGACTGTTAGCAGAATATGGAATCGGTGGGTTCAGGAGGGCAATACGGAACACCGTGCTGAATTCCAACGATCTCGTATCACTAGCAGTCGAAAAGACAGGCATCTTATCCGCATGACTGTAACGCATCGTGCAGCCAAATCTCGAACTTTGCAAGACAACAACTATCTCCACGAACAGTTCGACGACGTTTGCAGCAGCATGGACAATCCGCTCGGAGAGCATGGCTGCGATTACCTAAGACGCTACATCACAAACAGGAGCGCCTGCGATGGTATACGGAACTGCGAACCTGGGTGGACGAATGGCAAAACGTAATTTTTTTCGGATGAATCCAGGTTCTGTTTACAGCATCATGATGGTCGCATCGGTGTTTGGAAACATCGCAGTGAACGCACATTTGAAGCGTGTATTCGTCATCGCCATACTGGCGTATCAACCGGCGTGATGGTATGCGGTGCCATTGGTTATACGTCTCTGTAGCCTCTTGTTCGCAGCGACGGTACTTTGAATAGTGGCCGTTACATTTCAGATGTGTTACGACCCGTGGCCCTACCCTTCATTCGATCATTGCGAAACCCTACATTTCAGCAGGACAATGCACAACCGCATGCTGCAGGTCCTGTACGCACATTTCTGGATACGGAAAATGTTCGACTGCTGCCCTGGTCAGCACATTCTCCAGATCTCTCACCAATTGAAAACGTCTGGTTAATGGTGGCCGAGCAACTGCCTCGTCACAATACGCTAGTCACTACTCTTGATGAACTGTGGTATCGTGTTGAAGCTGCATGGGCATCTGTACCTGTGCACGCCATTCTAGCTCTGTTTGACTGAATGCCCAGGCGTATCAAGGCCGTTATTACGGCCAGAGGTGGTTGTTCTGGGTACTGCTTTCTCTGGGTCTATGCACTCAAATTGCGTGAAAGTGTAATCACAGGTCAGTTCTAGTATAATATATTTGTCCAATGAATACCTGATTATCAGCTGCATTTCTTCTTGGTATAACAATTTTAATGGCCATTAGTGTATAATTTCTAGGAAAAGTTAGTATCATATTTACCACTATGTATACAAGCAATTACATATGGATTTGTGGTAAAATTATGATCATTTTCAGATATAATGGTAAAAATAAGGTATGTAGCCGATCAGCTGCACTATTGATTAAAGGATGAAGGTCAGCGTTTCATATATGACTGACGCTTGTCCGAATGATGTGCGCCGTCCGTCGATTAGTGAAACAGGAAGTGTGTATAGAGAAAAGCAGCTGCATGCTACGGAATACAAGGCAGAGGGAGATTTAAGCCTTATTTGGCAATGTTGCTCTCAAGCAAAATCACAATTGCGCGTGGTTTTCTGAAACATGTTTCAAGTCTCATCCTTGGATGGGCAACAGTGCTAACATTTAAGCTCTCCAATAAAGTGATGTTTCGTTGTCTTTTGTGAAAAGTTTAGCAATAAGCTGAATATTTAACGGACACTCCAACCATACGTAACCGAGGTACATGTTTCTTTCAATTTGTTATGACAGTTTTCGTGATACAGGGAAAACTGCCTATAAAAAGGAAAAAGGAAGCCTCGAAGTTCAATTATTATGGAAATTTGTTGACGAGTTCTTACATGGGAGAGTGAAAATGGACTTTTATTTATTGGGGAGAGGAGGCCTGATAGACCGCTACAAAATTGGCAATAAGTCGAGAGGAAGAATGGAACAGCATCTCCTGTACCAGTCAATGATGTACGGTATGACAGATGACAATGTTGTCACTTGGCAGATTACAGGCCAAAACGAAATTGCAAACACGACTTGCTTTCACACGTTTCACATGAAGTAGTCCAAAATACAATAATTTCTACAATCATAAGAAATAACATTGTAGTATTGATACTGTACCACCAAGCGAAGTTTTCGGGCAATGTTACTTACAAACCAGAAACTATATTTTGAAACAATCGTATAAATCTGTTCACATGACTCTACACATTAAATTTAAGTAACATAATATTTTTTTCTCCTCGTGATTTTTGTGTGTTCCATATAAAGAGTTAAATAACAGTCGACAGAGATGTTCTATTAAAGACGATAAAAAATCCAAGGCCAAAATATAAATAATTCCATATCGAAAATTGATAACTGCAGTATTTCTTGAAGCAAAGAACGTTAGAAATTGTAATGGCAGTGCAATAAAAGGTAAGTCCTACCAAGAGATCTCTGTAGTAAGCGCAGCCTTCTCATAAATTTTAAACCCATAAGTAGTAAATAATAAAGGAGAGGTAATAGCGACATGTTTTTTTAATTATTATTTTCCTCGTAACAGCCGTGCAGATTGAGCAGTAGCGACCATGGCACGGGCAATATGAAGGCGAAAGTGCGTTTCTTGTGCCACGCGTCATGATAATTATCGTATTTCCCAAGCTTGTGCGGACGCCGGTTGAACGTTATGAAACACTGGGGCCGTCTAAGCTGCCGTAATTGGTGACCTACGACTTGGGTCCCCTCACCGACCCCACATGGGCTGCAAGCAGAACTTAGAAAGCTGCCGCTGGCGTCTCCAACTGTCCCTCTCACGAAAACAGGTGCAAGCGAAAACGCCTCTCGTTGGGACCTTCAAACTTGTATCGTCCAAGAAAGTCTAAATTGGTTGTTGTGATGTGGGTCCTCCTATCATGCAGGCCTGTTCCACAGTCTGGCACGTAACTCTTACTCTCCCGATACCTACAGACATTCCCTACAAAAGAAGAGACTGCTATAGACAAGGATGTGTCTTGGTTTACAAAAACGAAAAATCGCACTGACAGGTTTTAAGGCCCACTTTAGATTTGTAGTTTTACAAGTTTGCGCGAACATTTTGGCCCAAAATAATAATCTAAATAATAAAAAATTAATTAATAAGAGTGTCTGAAACTCTTTTAGGAAAAAAAAAATATTAGGTAGTGGCGGCTTTCGAACCACCGACCTTTAGCGTCCATCGCTTTACCCACTACGCTACGGCTATCAAGCAGAAGATGAGTCCCTTAATCTCATACTATTGATGGCCGTTGTTAACTGATGCTAATATGGCATCTGTAGACACTAGATTATCGTACGAAGAACTATGTGTTTTTGTTAATTCTTCAGTGTAAGTTACAATAAGAAAATCATCAGATACGAAACGAAAGATGCCAGAGAGAGTTCTGGGAGAGGAATGTCAGGTGACATCTCCGAACGGCTGGTTTTCGTTAATTCAATGCAGGGTGTCAAATCTCCATTATTTTTGCAAATATGTCTCAAACGATACGAGATATGAAAAAACGTAAGGGAGCTAAGTTTTAGAGAATTTTCTCCTCTACCAATTAGGTTATTCAAATTTTGTGTCAAATGAACGGTTCGTTTGCAATTACAATTATATTAGAAACGGCTTTTTTGGTATTAATACCGTATTTTTGGTCCGAAGCATTTGAAAAAGGGAGGTTCTGGTCTCGGGAGGCCTACAATCATGTCTGTAAAATTTGGTGCTGAACGGCTGAACGGTTCGTCTTAAAAACAGGGAACACGTTACGGACAGGCAGACAGACGGACGGACAGACAGACAGACATAGATACATCCAAAATCGCCGTTATTTTTGCAAATATCTTTGAAACGATACGAGATATGAAAAAAACACAAGAGAGCAAAGTTGTAGAGAATTTTCTCCTCTATAAATTCGGTTATTCAATTTTCGTGTGAGATGAATTGTTAAGCCGTTATTTTCATTTACATTTCGAGCTGTCAAAAGACGATCGCAAAGGACCACTTTTAGTGTTACTACCGTAACCTAAAGTGGGCCAAAATTAAAACTAAATATTCTAAAATAAATATTAATAAGTTAATATTAAAACTAAACATTTTTGATCGAGGGTGCGATCTAATGTCTTGTATTGGAGCCCGGATCGTCATTATCAAATTTGGGCTCCTCTGATTATGCAGATTCCATTGCTAAAACTAAAACTCTCATATGCAATAAGATCATGATTGAAGAAGTTTGATCATCTTATCTAACGATTAATCGGTGATACAACTCCTGCTTATAACTACCTGTTACAAAAACGGTTGATAAAATATCGCGCAAAGTACCGCAGTGATAGTACATCGGTCTTGCATTCGGGATAGTGGCGGTTCAAATTCGCCTCCTGCCATCGTGGTTTAGGTTTTCCGTAAATCACTGTGCGTAAATGCCGGGATGTATACTGGCAAAAATCAATCTCACCCTGTGCTCCGTCTCTTTCAGAATGTCGTCGGGATATTATACCACAATATTGTTTTAATTTTTTAATTTTTTTTTTTTCTTTTTTTTTTTTTTTTTTTTTTTTTTTTTTTTTTGGCGGACTAAGTAACCTCATAATGTGTGTATTATGATACCCGCCGTTTTTACCTCCAGTAATTCTTTCCCTTCCCTGACTCAAATCGCGCCACAGAGTCAATTTTTCCACAATACGTTTCAGTATCTTCACATTATACTGTTCGTAAATCTATTGGGATTATTTCGTTATTAGTCCTTAGACCCTAAGACAACATAAACTAACCTAAGTACAAATCACACACCCATGCCCGAGGGAGGACTCGAACGTCCGACGGCGAGCTACATTCTATGTTTTTGCCATCTTCATTAGTTGGAAACAATTGTCAAAAGCTTTCTCCAAATCGACAAACGTTAAAAATGTAGGTCTGCCTTTCCACAGCCTATCTTATAAGATACGTCGTAATGTGTTGGCTCCCGTGTTCCTACATTTCCTCTAAATCCAAACTGATCTTCCCCGAGGTCGGATTCCACAAGTTTTTCCGTTCGTCTGTAACTAATTCGTGTTAGTAACGCAGTGAAAACATGGCTACGCATACCGGACAAGAGCTTTTACCAGCGGGTAAAACTTGCTCTTCCACAACTTTGGCGAGCGGCCATAAGAACGTGGTGGCGACTACGTAGAAAATCAGGTCAAGGGCAAGACAAGTTGATGTATATTGTCACCGACAATGTTAAGAGGAAAAAAATAGGGCATTACTTATTAAACTACCCCCGTACATCTGTTTAGCGTATATGTTACTTTGATTGAAATCTTGGAATTCTATACTATAGCCAGGTAATTGAGACGAAGTCTTCCGACCGAGTCCTTGAATAAAACATTCTCGGTTTTCTTGCCACGTTAAATGTGACTAACATCCCCAAGCTTTCGACTTTTCTCCACGGTCTTCATCAGGGTAAGATTGCATGTCGTGAACTGAGACTTCCGCTTTTTATATCCGGACTAGCTGAAAACCCGGCGTTGCCCGGGTATTTATTTATTTATTCCTGTAATTTTTCAGTTATATGTTCATTTCTATAACGGCTGTATGTCTCTAAAATCTCTTGGGACTCAGATAGTAGCAAAGAAGTAATAGATTATAACTTGATGCGGGAAGGGGCGCTTTTCCATGAACGTTATTGTTTATGTGCTCATATCTCATGAACTACGTGTCGTACTGTGACACAATTTAGAAGGTACACTCAACTATATACGTGCATACTGTCTGTAAAATATACTGCGGTTGCCATTTGGACGGTGTTATGCATCATTAGTCCAAGCACCATATGTCATAACTGACATAACGGAACCTAAATTTTACATGTTCTTAAAATATATTTATTTATGAATGTTTCTCAACTTTTTGTACCAAAGAAAGGTTAGTGTTCTTTCACTTAGTAGTGAAATCTCACTGTAAGTAACTGCTAAACGGCACTAATTGCGGTCAAATCAGAAATATAAAGAAACGGCGCTTGGTCTTGTGATGCATAACTCGGTCCATTTGTAGTGTAGAAATTATAAATTGTAACGTCATACCGAAAGTCGTAGTTTTACTTCATGAACAGCGGAAAAGTAGTAAGCGAGAAACTATTTTTCCTTTCAACATTTGGGTATGGTTGTCAGGGAGAAAAAGTTTAATGAAGGTTTGAAGTTTGGTTTAAAGTTTGTTGCAAATCAGTAAGTACTCTTATTCTCATACAGCGTATTTTTAAAGTCTCGCCGGATTATGTGGCAGTTTCTTGCGATTTCTATTGTTTATGACGTCATATCTTCTGAACCAGGGATCGTATGTGATTCTTATCCCTGTAGTAATTATTACCTCACTATAAGGAATGTGTGTACCAAATTTGGTTTAAATCGATCCCGTGGTTTAGGTGAAAATGAGCATCATTGTCGCTAAATGCAGCAGTTTTTCGCACATCTCATTGCTTATGACGTCATATCTCGTGAACTATATATCGTATGTGATTCTTACACTTACGGCGACCGTCCTCGTGGATTGAAGCTTACGTGTACAAAATTTGATAAACATTGGAACAAAACTGTAGATTTGTATGCAACTCGTACAAAACTCTGCTTTATATATTAGATGGCGGCTTTTCATTGGCTGGTTTACGTCACGATGTTATCGGGGCGAACATAGGTACCTCCCTGTAAATTCATACGTTTTAGGTGCATGCTTTATATCTCGGCAGTTACTCCTGTCGCAGCCGTGTGCCCCGGAGTATACTTCATGTTTAAGGTGATCATCGCGATGGTTTAAGAACAGTTATTCTGGTGAAGTTTTCATTTGATCTCCTTGAACATCTGTACACGCTTTGCATTCACTACACCTTTCCTAATTAGTGGCTGAGCTGTCAGAACATCATCTTGTGGTGTGTCGGACAGTCGGGAAGCCAGCACAATTACGAGTGGTTTTCCTTTAAGTTTGCTGTGGTTGTGTTAACTTGTTCTTGTGTGTGTAGTCTTCGAGTATTGATAACCGTCCCCTGGAGTTGTCTTGCGACTATGAGCTGGTTTTCTGTTTGTTGCTGTGAGCTGTGTTGCAACTGTCCTTCAGTTCGATCTCTGCGTGTTGAAGAGATCGTTTGGACCTTCCTTGTGGGGGGCTTTATCTAATGAAATTAAAAAAGAAAATTGCTAAGTGTCACTGGGTAAGCCTAGTTAGTGCCCTTCCGCGTTCTCATCAACTGCCCGGGGAACCGGTCGTATCTTATATGGGCAGAATCTTTTCCTCCTGCAGGATGAGTTGCCTACCAGTAGATGTAATTAGGGAAATTTCTTATACCTATGCATGAAGTTCCGTGTATTAGGGCTAAGGTTCCTTTCTTTGCAATGTTTGTCCCGTATTCTTTTCCTTTCCGCATCCTAAATTTGCTTGTGGCGTCACCTCCTTGTTTGTGGGTCTTCCTCACCATCACGCAGTGCTCGTGCAGGTTAATTACAAAATTTGATTTCCGTACCTTGCACCAGCTTGTTACGTTAGGATATCAAACGTGACTGCTGTTTCATTTAGTGTAACTGACGTTCCTATTGACGTTACATCTTCAAGGCGCTTGCACTCTCAGTTGTTGTGCCTTAGAAAATAGGCCAGCTTTTCTGGTGGCATCGTATATTGTGAGTAACTGATTTCTAAAGCAAAACTAGTGAAAAGGCATGTGCTGCAGTTTTCAAGAGCACAGTCGATTGTTGTTGATTAAGTAATCTTTTCCTGTTTATGGTTTTACGTTAATGTTTATTGGTTTATGGAATCATACTTAACCTGCTTCAAATCTGTTTACCTCATTGTAAAGTTGCAAATTTGTGGGCAGGTACCCATGGTTATTGCGATTGTACCTGTGATATAGTATCTTATTGCCGCCCTTCATTGTGGGGTATTAGTGCAGTGGTTACTCAATATTTTCTTTTACCTTCCAAATTTGTGGAATGTTTGCCCTGCGTTCTTTAATTGTTAAATTTGCTAACTCCACTTCTCCCCTCAAAGTGTTTATTGAGGGCTTGTGCCCGTGTGTTTCTTAATCAATATTCAGTTTTTCGTAAATTTGTTAATTTTTCCAAATTGTTGCTGTCAGCTTAATTTTGATATTGATAGAATCTTATCACTGCATATTGTTCCGGACTGCGGCATTCTGTTTGAATTGAACGTCTTGGCCCAGTCGTTCCTTCCCTCTCTGGTCAATGGTGGTTTTCTTTCCCTGGCCATACTCTCTGATCTATCAGAGACCTAACAAAAATTTGAAATAAATCCAAATTCATCTGACAATGCGAAACCCCACAAGTCTTAGGTAACACGTCAGCAGATTGCCAAACTGGGCTGGTCAGTGGCCCTTTTTCCGCCGTAAAGTCAAGATTCAGCATCTTCTGACCTGTACTGATTTAGCTTAATGAGGCACTGTCTTCGGGAAGAACGCTTTCAGGACACAGACGAGGTGACCCTGGCACTGAAGCGGTGATCCAAGTGCTGGAGTCAACGGTGTCGTAAATGTATCGCTTGTAGTGGAGATTATCGTATACTGTAGTGTAGAGGAAGATTATCTCTAATAAAGAGTGTAATACAAACGGCATCCAACATTTTTTTTTCATTATTTTACACCTACCGTTGAATTACTTTTCGAAGTATCCTCTTATATACTACACTTTTCGCCTCGTGGTAATTTTATATTTTCAGTGTGTACTGTTGCTGAAAATGTGTTTATGTTTGCCTGAGTTATACGAATAGATTAAAAATTGTAGACCTCAGAAAACGAAACAAATAATAAATGATAGACACACCGTAAAATTTTGTAAAATTACACACCTTAAGCACAAACATTTTGCTCTATTTATTTACGAGGAAAAGTGTGAAGTGTTCGAACGATGGCCGGAGATAAAAGATCCAAATTAATATAAAAAATTTCGTTTTCCACCTAACAAAAATACAAGTTATTATCATGAATAATACAACGTATTGAAATATTCTTAACTAAGCAGGGAAACGTTATACCTCTAACACTCGGAGCACCACTAAACCACGCTTGGAATAACAGGTAATCATAAAAATTACAATGAAAAACGTTGTATTGTTCCTCAAATAATATTTTAACACAGAGAAAAATGGTAACAACGTATCATTATCATAGCAAAGAAATTATATAGGGTGGTCTGAAATTCCCGTTACAAACTTCTAGGACTTGTAGAGTGTAGTGTGTACATAACATTTTGAATACGAACCCATGACCGGATACGTAACGTTTCCGTTCTACGACAGTTATAGTTTAAGTGTCTAATTCGTCAACGTCTTCTCGCACGAGTTCTGGCCGCTGCACAAGACATTGAAGAGAAACCAGATGGGATAGAGAGAGTGAACCATAACATGCTTTGCAGGTACAATGTTGTAATGACGTTGGCGGTCGTCACATCGAGCCGCTGTTGTAATGCATCAGTGCGTTGCGGCTGGTGCCGTAGATGCTGGGCTCTTGTTGTTGTCTATTAATGTAAACCATAAGGTGTAAATTGTAATGAAAATGTGTAAGTAATAACGGAAAGCTTAAGTATTCTTTTTTAATTGATTGTAACAATACTACTGGACCCCGCCTAATTATATTCCTCAAGTAGGATTGGATGAGATAATCATTTGAACTGAAACAACCGTGTAACGGAAACGTTACCTTTCCGGACATAAGTTACTGTTCAAAATGTTACGTACTCACTACTCTCTACAAGTCCTAGAAGTTTGTGCCGGCCGCGGTGGCCGAGGGGACTAAGGCGCTCCAGTCACGGTCTGCACGGCCACTACGGTCGGGGGTTTGAATCCCCCCTCGGGCATGGATATTTGTGCCGTCCTAGTTCGTAAGTAGTTCATAAGTAGTTTGTAAGTTTAGGGACTGATGACCCCGTAGTTAAGTCCCATAGACTATACAAACATTTGAATTCCTAGAAGTTTATACCGGGAATTTCTGACCTCCCTGTATTTACTTTAATAGCCTCAGTGTGTGACCTTCCTATCGATACTCACCAATAAGAATTGGGCAATACATAACTCAGGATATTAAAAGGTTATGGCTCGTTGTCTCTTTTCATAGGGGTAAGTTACATATGTCAGCTTCTATGCCCTAAACAGCTACCCAATCTGTTTACACAAGATCAATAATTTATCTATAGTTTAGCCAGTCTATCAATCTGCATATGATGACGTTAAAATATATTTAACAAACATAAATTAAACCTCTAAGATAAAGAAGTGATTCCCTCACGAAGTGATTCTTTATAAATGGAGTTTATTACTCTTATTAGACATGAAACTCGGAGGTGGTCCTACTTTATACATCGGTAAATAACTGAATATTTCCCCAGCTATTGTTCATCAGAGCTACAATAAGTATCACACGCACTCGAGAGTAAAAGTTCCAAATTATCACTCGTAAATTAGTGTAGTCCATCGAACAATGCAGTTCCAAATTAATCCGCGATTAAAGTATTTGTTATAAAACACAGTTTGTAATCACGCGAATACACTATTGTTGAATTATCAAAGTTCCATAGCCCTACTACCGTGCATAGTTTATCACTTTTCAAGTCGAAACTAAGTTCTGCAGTCACAGTCGCGTAAATTTTCTAAGTCCACAAATGCCTATCTCTTCAAATCACAAGTTCGTAACGCGGTTTCAGACCGCCCAGCGTCACAACCTTTCACCCACCATGTCCAAGTTACGAGACCCTTTCCAAGCTTTCGAAAAGCGTGCTCTCCCTGCTCCCAAATTTGTATCCTTCCGCGCATCCTAATGCCTCATCTTTAAAAATAATTTCCCTTCCAAAATATTAAAAATTTGAATATCACAGAATTAAATGCTTTGACCACCTCCCTATAAATGTTGTTTACATTTAACAAACAAATATATATTTAACAATATTAAAAAACGGTTGAGACTGAAGCTCTATGCTCAGATAGCCATTAAGAGTGGCGTCTCACTGTTCAAATATACTGCCGCCGTCGCAATAAATATATTCACTTCTTGTTCACAAATACATATAATTGTTTATATATAAATTATCTGCTTCATATCTACTATTTTAGTCGGCCATGAAATATTTAAGTGGCAGTCTACTACAAAAAATGCATACGTTACTAAGAATAATATTAAACATAATAAAATACATGTTTAAATGTAATGCGCTTTGCTGGGTAAATGTTTTGTGTTTCTGTGGTGGAATCTATGTTCTGACACGAGAATATTATTACCTCAACGAACAGCAGAACAAGAGAGTAAAAAAAAAGTTTATTGAAAGAATACAGAAATAACGTGGTACGTCTTTTAAGATAGGTGGCGTGGTACAATGCTGCCCATTTGCTTCTTAAATTGTTACTGATAAACACTACGTATCAATAGTTGTAAATATAAGTCGTAAATATTATTATTATTATAGTACTGAGATTCATCTGCTTTTTATCAATAAGGGATATTTAAAGTGTAATTACGGTGTTTGATTCTCCCAAGTCTCCTGAATCCATTCTTATAATTATATTTGCCAGATGATCATTCCCTGATTTTATATGGATTTTTAGAATAATGTGTGTGGCTATATTGTATTTAAGTTGCAATCTGCATTAGCCGCCCTAATTCATTTAAGACAGTCGCTTCCTGTTTCCGAGCACATTAGGGAAACCCTACCTGTGTCTCCCATTAACTAGGTCCAAACTCTTAGCCACGCAGCTGGGGTACCCAACTTCTTGGCAAGACCGCCTTTAACATGGAAACAATCAGCTTCCCCTTGTATCTGTAATTTCACAAGTGTATCATTACATATTCAATCAGCAGCGCAATAAACTGTCCTCTTAAAGTACTTATAATAACGCAAAACACACATATACAGCAATACTACACACCTGAAAGTGCTTGTATCAGTCCCCAATGTGCAGATGCGGGATTCCCATGAAGGTGTTATAATATACTGGGCGATAGCAATGTGCACAACTCACTAAAGCCACGTTATCACATTCCAAATCACTTTCGCATTCAAGCAGTCCAATACCAAAAGCCACTCTAATTAGATTTTTAAATGATGATGATGGTATGTCAATGACGTACCCTGGCTTTCGCCAAGCATATATTGCCACATAGGCTTATACATACGTGCAGCAAATTATTTGTAAATCACAGAATGAAGTTTCTCTTGTCGTTTGGTACCTTGTAGCGTTACAAAATCAGTATTCCTTCTTGAGATTTGATTCCATTTCGATTATGGTTGTGCTCAACGATCACACAATGATGAACAAATCAGATGTAGTATTCAGCATTGAACGTTAATACTCTATTGTTAAAGCAGCAGATCGATTTCAATCACATAGTGATCATCTTCAGTTTGAATGCAAAGAGTTTTAAATATACATGTCATCTGCAACTGTGTGAAATAAATTTCACAAACATAACACTGCAGTGCTATAGGGTCAGATGGAGTTATGTTTCTGAAATTTATTTCAACACAGTTGCAGATATGTACATTTACAAATCATTAAATTTACAATGACGGCCGCAGTGGCAGGACGGTCTGCGGCGCGCCTGTCACAGTCTGCACGGCCGCTACGATCGGGGGTTCGAATCCCCCTCGGGCAGGGCTGTTTGTGTCGTCTTTAGTATAAGGTAGTTCGTAAGTATTTTCTTAGTTTATGGTCAGATGACCCCGCAGTTAAGTCCCTTAAGCTTAAACATTTCAACAATTCACAATGGTTTTTTTGAAAATGTATTGATGATCACTATGTGATCGAAATCGATCTGCTGTTTTAAAAATAAAGTATTAACGACCAATGCTGCATATCACATCTGGTTTGTTCAGTATTCCTTCTGATATTGAGTTTATATTGCCGAAAGGAGTTAACATTAAGTGGTTGGATATATTTTGTTGATTTAGGTGGCAAGACATTAGGCGTAACATCTTTATTTGGAAAACTTGCATCTTGAGGGATACCATCAGTATGACCCACCCAGGAATCACATAACAATAGGCTCTTTTCACTTGGCGCTAGCAGACAAGAGAAGCAATTTGCATGGAAATTACGCATATGAGTTTTGTTTATGATTGCTTGTTATTCTACGTATGTGGTCCGGAGCGTTCGAGGTCAAAGGAGTCCCTTGTAAGATACATAGTTAAATTATTCATATTAAAGGAACATTTAGGCTATTACACGCCATTGGTAATGTTTAAAAAATGTGTAAAGTCAACGTAGTGAAAACTCTGTTACCTGCGGCTCCTTCAAGTCAATGTGAAGACAGAATTTATTTCGAAAGCGCAGATTAACATAATTGACGGGTGTAAGGATCCTGTAACATGAGTGTTGAAGAGAGGTCTATTTGTACAGTCTTGACTAATGTGCGCGCATATTTTAAAGAGGTGGCTAACAATTTGCATTTGTGTGAATACATGTGTGTAGTGAAAGAGGAGGGAAGATTTAGCAAGTGTATAAGCTAGTATGATGTGAGGTGAAAAAGACTAATGATACACATGAAACATGGTAATTGTAATGTTGTATAAAGACTATGTAATCAGGAACCAAACTAAAGAGACTGGGAGTAGTAAAAACTTAATTAGTTAAATAAAAGAGAAGATGAACGATACACAACACAAATTTTTACAAAATAGAACTCCAAGCTACAGAAGAATAGTGTCTATTAATAACCTAATATACTAATGTTTTCACCCTCATCTGCTATGCAAGACTTGTTATGTAATTCGTAAATATTATTAATCTGTAAGGTATATAATGTTGGATTGCATGCGCATACTTTCTGTATGCATTTTGTACTGTATTGAAACGGTGAATGTTAACATGAAAGGAAACATTAACAAATGGAGGTAAATTATTATTAATATAGTGGTTTCGAGATTTCATGGTCAGTGAGTTTCGGTATGATTTTTCCAATTAATATCCGTTCTTTATTCTGGATTTCTTGAAACTGATACTGAATTCTTACATCTTTCTGCGTAGAAGAGTACGAGTTCCACATTTCTTTGTATTTTCATGAAAAGGCAAGTGACGTTTGCAACAATTCATTGGATACACACTTAGGCTGAGCAATGCCATAGTGTGAATAGCTTGTAAATATCGAACTACTCTTCGTTCGAGGGATCCACACACGCAACTAAATGTATGTCAATAAAGAATCGTCTCGAAAGTATAGCAGAATCCTGACATTCTTGTGGGAAACTAAGTACAGTTAACGTCGATAACGATACTCCACACTACTACAAAAGGAACTGCACACCAGTTATTACACATAAAAATATAATCTGTACATCTTTTGCGTTAGTAACATAGCAAAAACGCACACACGTAAGAAACATATGTTGTGACATTGGTCAGAATCAAGGTACTCCTTTATATCAGTAAATCCACCCGTAGGACAGTATCAAAATTTTAATGACAAAGAACTAATTTCTTATACACAATGTTAGTCATAAAATGTTCAAATGTTTGTCAAGCTAAGGGACTTAACTGCTGGGTCATCGGCCCCTGAACTTACAAGTTACTTATGAATTACGTTATACTAAAGACGACACAAACAGGCATGCCAGAGGGGAGATTCGAAACCCCGACAGGGAACGGCCTCGCGCATCGCAGCATAGTTCCTCAATGCGCTCGTCCGCTCCGCGGCGGCTCTTAGTCATCAAGTCTCTGTCAAGGACAACGAACAATCTGGTCTTATCTTGAAGGAATCACTCGAGATCCAGTTCTTTTTTTTTTTTTTTTTTTTTTTTTTTGAACTAATGGGACTTAACTACGGGGTCATGAGTCCCTAAGCTTACAAACTACATATGAACTAGCTAAGACTAAGGACGGCACAAATATCCATGCCCGAGGGGGATTCTAACCCCCGACCGTAGTGGCCGTGCAGACCATGACTGGAGCGCCTCAGTCCCCTCGGCCAACACGGCCGGCATACTGAGTATTCTGTGTGTCAATAAATTAAATACGTTTGACACATTCTGTGTGTATACGTAGTTACCAGGTCTGTGCTGTTGTTCCATGTCATGATATATATACCCAGGCAAACATAATGAACTTACACTGACCCAATAACAATGTGAGCAACAATGAAAAGTAGTTTCATGCTTTTCTTCAACACAGTAATATGTGTAAACCTTTTCCGTTCCTTAAAATGGACTGTTATATATTCCTGATCGACCATATTTTCTATATAGGACTCTGATTGCATCTATTCACATCTTAAAACTTACAGATAGCCTTTCACAATAGACATGATTATCAAACCACTTCATGTAATTGGTATCTCCTCGTCAGCTGGAAGAGACATGTGCATTACGATATTTTACATATATCCTAAAAATATAAATAATAAATTTTTGTCTTGACATGCAGAGTTAGCTTTCGTTCTATTTTTGCACTTAAATTTGTCATATCCTTTCTTTACAGTCAGCTAATCAATAACAACTTAGTAAGGTACATATTACTTTATCGAATATACAGTATTTAATAATCAACAGACAAAATAGTTCTTATATATTCAGTTTCTAGGAATGCTACTCTAAAGTTACAAACGAAAAGATTATCTTTCAAGTAAGTAAATGTACTGTATTGTGGAACGTCACGTGTTCCAAAGATATCGTTAGATACCGAAATATACTAGTAAATCAGTATAAAGTCTCATGGTACATATGTGAGACAATGTGCTACAAATGCAAACTACAACAAACGTTGTTCAACGTATTACTACAAAATCACTATTGTTGACTACGTGTTTATAATCAAGCATATATGCTTGATTATAGACACGTAGTCAACAATAGTGATATATATATATATATATATATATATATATATATATATATATATATATATATATATACACAACATAATCTAACTACAGAAATCAGCAAATCCCATATATGTGTACAAATCCTGGCCGACAGATCATCAGATAATAAGTGGTGTGTGTATTTCGATGATGAAAGTAGTGTTAAGTGACTGTACCCTCTAAAATTCACCAATAAATTTTCTGTTGTGGTTTTGGCTACAAATTAACTTGACTAAGCATTGAGACTTAGTACTTTCCTTCGTCCTGTTACAATAAATTACAACTGACATCGAATACAGTACTCTTACGTATATGTGGTTTTGTTATATGCACAATGGATAACACTTTAAATAGTAAAGTAATTAATAAATCAACTGTAATTAAAGTCGTAATTGGTCTACACATTAATCACGTGTGTGAGAAACAATGTGAGCAAATGAAATGTTCAAATTTATTAGCGTGCACCATACACTAGACGCCAGACTATACAAGCACAATTCTGCTGCGAGAGCCAACAAAACGACTTCTACTACTGTGACTCTGGTATCCCTTCAAAACGAATAAATGTGATTTCAATAAAATACATTTAACATTATTTGGATACCAAAATCACTGCACTTGATAATGTGCCCATCTGTACAATAATTACCATACTAATTCAATTTTATAAAAAAGTCATACAAATCTAGTAATGTTTTCAAAATATCAAACACTGCAAATATTTCTTCTTTCGTGATCTAACCGTTTCTCTTCTCATCTGACATATCACTCTAACTTTAACTGTTACTATCATTAAGTGACCTAATTATATGAAGTTTTATTAACACTGAGAAAATCTCCGGATATGAAATTCACTTGATTTATAAACTAACTACTTCCTGCTCTCATTAATAGACCAATTGATCAAGTCAAAATGCCTACACTAAACTGTTCTAATTAACACTCATAAATTTAATAACACTGTAATTATGAAACACTGCCACAAGAAACAATGATCAGATCGGATTGTAAATTTGCTTTCAAATTGATGAAAGGAAAGAGGAACTGGTTAAATGACTCAGGGTTAAACGATAAATGCAAGCTACACTGAATAGTATTCATCAGCAAAAGACAAACACCAACTACAATACTTCAAGTACAAGCGACCATCCATTACGATAGAACTGTACAAGTTTTACCTATTTAGTAAAAGAATTAATGAAGATCAGCTTTAAAAAAATTACACTCTGCAGACTTGGCTTCGACTCTTCAAAACGGCTAAACCCTTAAACCTACCGATTTTTACTCTTCGAGACTTGCACACCGACAGCCCACCAACCGTTCCACAACGACTTCTATACATCGACAGAACTCTACGACAGTCACACAACGAGTAGTTTAACACAACAACTGTGAGTGCAAGACACACATCAAGATAAAACAAAGTCTTTGGTTTACAGCAAAGATATGAAAATAAGCACAGCATGTTATATCGATTAATAAAATGATACAAAACATTACATAAATTTGTTTTCTACAGAATTATGGCTTATGTTTCTATAACAAAACATGCTCAAGTCTGAATGACAGGGAAAATTAAGTGAGAGTTACATTGCGTACTCCTTTGAAGTTGCGCTGACCCCTACATCACTGGGGACACAGCGACCACCAAAGGATAATGTCATACATTCCGCGAATAAAAATATATTACTTCCAATTACTCAAGGAAACACAATCAGTTCTTCACATTATTCCACCCTTGTCGTCACAGGTGCGTTGCACGAGTCCAGTGTCACGTGTTAATTACTGTTTTTCAACCAATATGGAGTTATGTTTGTAGCAGCGAATTTTTCAACAAGCTTGAAGTGCGTCGTTAACAGATCGAACACACCAACCTCAGGATGCGTACAAAAGAACAACACTTTCCAATAACCATGGAATGGGAGTTAAAATTTTGCAAAGAATTATCACTTTCTCCTACAAGATTAAACTACCACTCATTTTTAACAGACGCTCGGAAAAATGCTAATCCTTGAGAAAGTTTTTAAATAATTATTTGAAGTTACAGACGTGACACAAGATGGATCCTCTACTTACGAAAATAGTACCTGTAAGTCATCAGGCACGGTCTTCCGAGTGAAACGCTGCAGCGTCATGTTAAAGAGATGCTAACCGATGCCGTATTTCGAAACGCAGGACTTTGTACAGCTTTCGTGTGTAACCTGTCCTCCTGCTCCAAGTTTCTCCCCACGACGGCGACACTGCTGAGCAGGGACACGTCTGGAAACGAGGAAAAAAGTGAGGCAACTACAGAGTGTGACCTCGAAAATAGAAATCAGATTAGTACAATATAACGCTTAATCCTCAAACAAACAATATACCTTAATGGTATCTAATAGAAATACGGCTAGTTCTCCATGTGTGTGTGTGTGTGTGTGTGTGTGTGTGAAAGAATAAATATGTATTTCAACAAACTGCAATTAGCAAATTAATGCTGCCGAGATAGTATCATTAAATGCGTCTGCAACACTGTGATGATGTTTTGAAAGTGTTTACATCGTGTATCTGTAACTAGGGCAGATTAGAATAACTTATTCCAAATCTAATTGATCAACACCTGTAACCTATTTCACTGATAAAGAAAAGTTACCTATATTTCTTACGATTACTGTCATGAATAAAAAAGATTGATGTCGGTAAAGAAAAATGAACTTCAGTGCAAATTCTCCTCTGGATATGAGTAGCAAAAATGATACTAAATGTCATGAGGTCTACTTATAATTACTTAATTTACATTAGTCTTGCCCCCCCCCAAAATATGTGTTATTTTCGCCACTGAAATACTGTATTTAAATATATATATCTATATATAATTTTATTCACAATGGTGTGGACCTGTGAACAAATGACCATTATAAGCAACATAAATTTATTCTTTACAGACAGAACACAAGGGAGTTGAATTTTATCTTATTCGACGTTTTCTTATTTGTTGACTTTTTGAATTATATTTACCTTTTATATGTAAATCAGTCCCTCTTAATTCGATATGCAAATCCTTTGCAATTGAAAGCACGTAAAAATAATTTCGAAACGATATGCAAATAGCAATAGAAATGGGTGAGTTTATTTAGACGACATTATTTAAAACTCCTTTGTTAATTGATGCAATCATTTTGCTTACAAGCTAATTCTGTAAATCAAATATAAGGGTCGCTACTACGTTTTTATTTTTTAAATGTCTTACATTCCGGGAATAAAAATATATTACTTCCAGTTTCTCAAGGAAACACGACCATTTCTTCACATTATTCCACTCTTGTCGTGTTATATAGTAGAAGATATATTTAAAAAAACTTTGTCAAGAGCTTTCTCCAAATCGACAAACGCTAAAAATGTAGGTTTTCCTTTCCTTAGCCTAAGATGTCAACTATATTATCCCTTTATTAATGATAAATGCCTCATGTTCATGTATGTTTCCATCCGTGTGATTGAACTTGTATGTTTGTATGAATGTGAAAGGTTGCTTTTAATATTGATTGACTGCCGTGCAATGGCTAACAGTCGCCGTCTCGCCCATTAGGCCTCGTTTGCTTTAGTTAAGAATGCATGGCTTTATATGTCTTCTGCACTACCGTCGCTGGGTGGTCAGAGACAAGCTTACGTGTTAAGATGGCGAGGTGGCCTCTTCTTAGGTTAGTACCAACATAATAATAGTCGAAAGAGGTGACAAAATAGACCTCTCTGAAGCTTTAGTAAAAAAAATTATCGTCTTCAAGTAGCAAGGGTTGATACACTGTAGGCTCTGAACGCACTCTGAATCGCTTTTAGCGCGCCCTACATCCGGTGTGTGGAGGGGAAGGCTTTTTGCGTGGCCTGAGGGTTCACTCTTGCTGCGACTGCAGAAGTGAGTATCTCGTCGAATCATGCTGACTAGGCAGTCTTTGCTTATCAGTGATTGTTTTCTTGAGTAATTCTTTCGCTATGAGAGGCGAAGTGTTTCTTAATTTGCAGAACTCGAGCAATTCAATGTAACTTTAGTATTTGCATTATCATCCAGAGATGATTTTGTGACCAGTTTTCTCAAGTTAGAATACACATGTGTAGCCTTCAGCCTTTGTGTAAACTTAGTATGTTTGAATCTCCTTTTCTCATCATGTCTGCATCAGCGAGTATGCTAAATTCTTCTCAGATTTCTCAGTTGATTTCATCTATCCCATCTTGGTATGACTGATTGCACCAAGTGCTTTTCTAACAGTCATAACTTCGGCCTCCAGCCATGCTTTCACTCATACAGGCTTTCTTCTATATGATTTTCTGTGCGTTATTTACTTGATTTACCAGTGGCACTTAAGGATATTATGCAGCTGCCTCCCTGTACATGAGTTCGTTTGGTGCATAGTGTGATTTTAATTTTGCTTGAAGACACCCTCCATCTCATCAAAAACGCCGCCGACGCTTCGTTTAGCAGCTGCTATCAAATGTTGCCACAGTAGTAATGTGCCAAAGGATGATGTGTGTGTCTGTGAATGAATGTGTTTTCCTTTATCCACTGTGCAGTTGCAAATTTCCTTCCACATTACCTCCATATTCACAAAGGGCAGAGACAATTTTATTAAGGGCAGCAACTTTATTATATAGTAATTCACTTTTGTACAAAGTGTGTGCTTTATTGTGCTTAATTTGCTCTTCCCACATTTATTTGCTTGTTCATAGATGATGATTTAAAGTATCAAAACTCTGCTTTATAATTTGATGGTGCCCCATCCCATGTTTAATTATCTATTCTTTTATATACGTATTATTTCGTGGTTGTTAAATTGTTGGCTGCTCCCTTAAGAAGTGAGCAGTTAGATAAATTTCCATTTCGCAATTACTATGGCCACTCGTAAAGTAATTTTGAGAAGCGGTGAGCATTTTAACTTGCATTTGCTAATCTCTTCTGTCCGAGATCTGCCATAGAAATTTTAACATGCTACTTTCACTTGGTTTACCGCTGCCAGGATTCGTCCTTCTGGCGTCTCCAGAATTCACTTTTAAATTTTGTTTGTTTCTCTAGATGCCCTCCTGTCCCTTGAATGTGTGTGTGCTTGTGAATGAGTAGAAATCGCAAGCGCTAGTGAGATTTCAGCCACGCATTCCCAGTGCACTTGTTCTCAGCTTCGTTTCAGCAGCGTTTAACAACTGTCTTTATTTGTTCATAGCTCCGCAGAAAGTGTAACATTTCTTGTGTTGACCTACCGCATTAGAATTTCCCGTCACCTATTATTTTATAAGTTACAGAGGCAAACACACTTAGTGAAACACCCTGTATATAGCAGTGTGGAATGTGTTAAAAATGGATAGCGTTACAGTATCAGCATCGAAACACATAGACAGGCGGCTCTTAAGGACTAAGAGAAGGAATAGTGTGTTAGGTTTCAGTAAATAGATTGCTACTAAAAATCCGCACGTTGCCTTAAGCGAGTCTGCAAATGAGGGAGATAGTTTCCAAACAGAAAATAATACTTCAGTTGAAAACCACGTTCAAAGCGCAGGTGATTGGTCAGTTAGAGGCGAGCGGTTGGCCGGAAGCTGTGAACTCCCCTTGTGTTACGGATTTGGCAATAACCCAGCGGCGAGTGCTTGTCCACAGCTAGACCCATCAACAGACGCGCGTACGGAACTCCTCAAACAAATGACCGGGCAGATTACCGAACAAACGAAACAGCAGCCGCGAAAGATTTATGAAATGAAAGAGCAGTCTGCGCAACATCTGACCGACTTTAAGGGACTTAAATAACAGGTCGCGAATCAAGAGGCACAGGTATTATAAGAAATGACTTGCCTTCACGAGCAACAGGCTGAGCGAGTAAGTAGGAAGAGTGCGGAGATAGAAACTACAAAATCACGTGTTGAGAGCGTAGAGACGTGCGTCAGCGGTCTTGCTGAACACATCAAACCCGTAGATTCGAATGTCGACGACTTGCTCATGCAGGTAAACACACGTTTCAAAGCAGTATCGGTACGGTTTCTGCCCACGTCGATGTTATGACCACTTTGGTTAGTACCAAGCAGAGCACGATAAATTATGTTGGGCAAAGGACTGCACGAGTAGAGTTGAATCCCACACAGCCTTTAAGCGAGAATTGCTTCCACGCTGAAAAACTTTGACATTACAGATACGGGGGAAGCTGATTGTTTCCGTCTGGAAGGCTGGTTTTGACAGGCTGTTGGATTCCCCAGCCAGGCGGCTAACAGTTTGGTGATACAGGTAGTCTGGGTTTCCAAAATGTTCAAATGTTTGTATAGTCTATGGGACTTAACTACGACGTCATCAGTCCCTAAACTTACAAACTACTTATGAACTACTTACGAACTAGGACGGCACAAATATCCATGCCCGAGGGGGGATTCGAACCCCCGACCGTAGTGGACGTGCAGACCCTGACTGGAGCGCCTCAGTCCCCTCGGCCACCGCGGCCGGCAGTCTGTGTTTCCCTGATGTGCTTGGAAACCGGAAGCTCTCTTGGCTGAGCGAGGGCGTGTGTTCCAAATTGCAACTGAAATACAATATAGCCACAAACATTATTCTAAAAATACATATAAAATCAGGGAGTGATCATACGGCAAATATAATAATATCAATGAATTCAGGAGACTTGGGAGAATCAAACGCCGTAATTACAATTTCAGTATATCTTACAGATCAAACACCGATAAATTTCAGTACTATAATAATAATATTATAAGACCTATATTTAGAATTATTGACACAAGGTGTTTATCAGTAACAGATTAAGAATTAAAAGGGCAGCATTGCACCATGCTACCCATCTTTAAAGATTTACCATGTTATTCCCGTATTATTTCAATAAACTTAGTTTTACTCTCTTGTTCTGCTTTTCGTTGTGGTAGTAATATTCTTGTGTCAGAATATACTTTCCACCGCAGAAACACAAAACATGAACCCAGCAACGCGCATAACATTTATACGTTTTATTATATTTAATATTATTCTTAGCAACGCTCGTTTTTTATGTTGTAGAATGCGCCTTAAATATTTCATGGCCAACTAAAAATAGTAGATATGCAGCAGATAATTTATATATAAACAATTATAAGTATTTGTGCACAAGAACTGAATATATTGGTATAAAAAGCCATGATAAATTAAATATTACGTGTGAAACTGTATTTCAACGGCGGCCGTATATTTGAACAGTGAGACGCCACGCTTAATGGCTATCTAGGCAAAGAGCTTCAGTCTCAACCGTTTTTTAGTATTGTTATATATTTGATTCATAAATGTAAACAACATTTGTAGGGAGTTTCGTTTAATGCTACATTAATGATTATTTGATGTCTAAAATGTGCCAAAACAATCTATCCCTCCTTTTAGTCAACGTATTGCTACAAATTCCTTTTCTCCACAATTCTGTTCAGTACTTCCTCGTTAGTTATGTGATATATCCACCTAATCTTGAGCATTCTTCTACAGCACTACATTTCAAAAGTCTCTATCCTATTTTTGTCTGAACTATTTATTGTCTACATGTCACTCACGTGCAAGACAACACTCCACATAAATGACTTCGAAAAACGTCCTTACACTTTAATTAATATTTTATGTTAGTAAATTTCTTTTTATAAAAATCGCCTTTCTTCCCATTGCCATTGTGCTATTTATATCCTTTGTATTGTGACCATCTACCACCTTTATTATTTCGTGGCCTAATCTAATTCCTTCACCCTTCCCTGATTTTGTTAGTCTGCAATCAATTACCTTTGTTTCCTCTTGTTAATGCCCATCTTATACGCTCCCTTCAACATACTGTCCATTACGTTTAATTGCATTGCTCTTCCATGTCCTTTGCTTTCTCTGGTAGAATTACAATGTCGTCAGCAAAACAACATGTTTTTATTTCTTCACCCTTTACTTTAATCCTCTGAATGTTTCGTTCCTTTCCTTCACAGATAGTTCGATGTACAGATTGGATAACAATGGAGAAAGGCTATAACCCTTTCTTACTCCCTTCCCAAACAATGCTTCCCTTTCTTGTCCTTCGACTGCTGTCTGAATTTTGTACAAGTTCTAAATTACTCTCCTTACCCTGTATTTTACCCCTGCTTACTTCAGAATTTCAAAGTCAACATTGTCAAAAGCTTTCTACAGATGCTAGAAATTTGGCTTTCTTTTCCTTTATCTACCTTCTTAGATTTTCTCCCTTGTTCCTACATTTCATCGAGGTCAGTATCTATCAGCCTTCCCATCGGTCTGTATAGAATCCGTGTTAAAATTTTGCAGCCGTGACTTATGAAACTGATGGTTCTGTAATTTTCATACCTGTCTGCGTCTGATTTCTTTGGAACGGATATTATTACTTTTTTCTTATAGGCTGAGGATATTTCGCCTGTCTCATACGTCTTACGTGCCAGGTGAAGTAGTTTTGTCATGGCTGGCTCTCCCAGAGACCTCACTAGCTCTGCAAGAATATCTTCACCAGGGGCCTTTTTCCGATTTAGGGCTTTCAGGGCTATGTCAAATTCATCTCTCAGTATGTTATCTCCTATTTCGTTTCATCTATTTTCTCTTCCTTTCCTACAATATTGTCACACAGTACGTTTCCTTTGTAGAGCCTCTGTATGTACTCTTTCCACGTTTCAGCTTTACCTTCTTTGCTGAGAACTGCTTTTCCATTTGCGTTCTTGATATTCATAGAGCTACCTTCCTTGTCTCCATTACTTATTCTTGCATATATATATATATATATATATATATATATATATATATATATATATATATATATATATATATATCGATAAATTAATACAAACAGTACCATTCGTATGTCATGTGGCAACAATATCTGTTCACAATCATTTTAGAAAAATTGTTTAAATCCTTTGGTTTGTCAAAGAAAAATATAATCGTGCCTTTGACATTTTACCTGACCTCACGAGCTTTTTTGCTCTTGGAAAACTTTTCCTAACCCATTGTAAAGACTGAACCATAGTCTCAACAACATGACCCAGAATAAACGTCTCATCACTAGTTTTGATGTCTTAAGGAACGCCTCGTTCTAATTTACGCAATTCAAAACTTTCACAGACAGCGACGCATTGTTCTTTCTGGTCTTTTCTTATAAGTTGTGGGACGAACTTGGTCGCAACAACATGTATTTCAAAGATTCTGTGACATGGTCTAACTGAAATGTTACATCCTTTTCACCCAGTCTTCGATTATAACGCAATCTTTCAGTTGACTTTCCTGACATGAGAACAGTGGCAGACTAAAGCTGTCGAGATATGGAGGCCACCCCCCCCCCCCCCCCCCACCACCACCCCAGAAAGAGAGGCAAATGTTGGCAAAAAATAAATAAATAAAAGAAGAAAAAGGAAAAAGGTGTTTCTGAGAAGAGTCTCTCCAAGACGAGAGGCCAGAGAATTACAAATTAGTTTCTTCTTTTGGTCATCTCCCTGTCACTATTAATTTGTCGGTGCGTTGACACCTGTACACACAACCAGAAATTTTTTTTTAAAAATCACTGAAGCTTCCATAATACATAACTTGGTATTCGGTGGGTGTAGAATTTCTTGTGAGCTGTAACGACCTGTGACAAGTAGAATGGTCCCTAAACTGCATCGCTGCTGTTCGATTTTAGTGGTATTACCTACCAGGTTTGGTAAGGATTATAAGGTATGTGGACGGAGTTAGATATTCTGTGATGACTTTAGAACTAGACAGCTATGCCGTGAATTCGTTATAGCTAAAATCAATTGCTTGGCCTTAATCATGTTAGAAATATTTTCATCTTAACCACCAAAACAGAAATGACATCAACGTTAATTCACTGCCCTTTGATACATCATGTACATTATACTACCACCATCTGTTAATGCATATCGCCAGCCCTTGACTTTTGTTGCCTCAATCCAGATGTCCAAGTGTTGGCTGTTCCGGCTGGTCAAGTGAGATACTTCGTATTCTGCAGCAAGCACATTGTAATTAAGCCATTCATTTTCTTTAACAAGTGTTGGATGAAAGACAACATTCTCACACCGCATAATTTGTTTGAGTCTAGCAGCTACTGTGCAATGTAATTACCTTAGTTCACTTTAACAACTAAACACAAATAACATCATTCGTTGGCCACTTATAGCTACCTTTGATTATTACTAGTGACCCACACCTAGGTTGCAGGTAACAAAATAAGACCAATAACTTCACTAGTTGTAGACTAGCCATCTGCAGCACAACGAAATTACCATCCCCTAAAGGCGCGCCACGCAAGATGCTGCATCACGTCTTCTCGACCTGTTGGCTTTTGATGACATAACTCACCTTTCAGATATCCCCGCAGAAAGAAATCTAGTGACAGGAAATTGGATGACCTAACAGGCTCCTTAATAGTACCACCTCTGGCGATCCACCGGCTAGTGTAAACATGTTCCAATGCTTCGCGAGCTTTACTTGCGTAATGCATCGGACACCCATCGTGCTCAAACTAAACACATTGCCGAACATCCAGGGCAACATCGTGGACTAGTGTCATTAATTTCTGCTCCAACTAGTTCCATATTTGCGTCCATCCAACGTTCCATCAATAAAATATGGGCCAATGAGTTTGTCGCCCATGATGCCACACAATCCGTTAACAGACCAAAGGCGTTGACGGTCGAGATGTCGTAACCAATGGGAATTGTTGCAGTAATGCATGTAATACTGGTTTACGCTACCATAAATCGCGAAGGTAAACTCACCGGAAAACCTGTCGTGGTGGTTGTAATATGTTTAGCCAGGAGGGTCCCGTTTGTTTAAATAACTGAAGTATTCCATACCATAATTCGTCGTAGTATTGTAACCTAACATTTCCTGTTTATATTACATAAGCATTTTATAACGCTTCTGTCAAGTCATTTTAATCATCTGCATTACTATGGTCTTCTAACAAACTAAATTAATTAATTATTGAAATTCTTAACAACAATGTAAACATATATTAACATTGCATTAATTGTTGTTTACTTGCGATATTTTGTATTATTTTATTTTGATATGGAAATATGTTTATTACATCTGTCATAGTTTTGTGTATATTTGCGTAAAGCAGAATTCATTAATGTTTATTGAGCAAATTGTAAAATATTTAAATGTTGTACTTCCGTGTTCTAGAAGGTTCTAGAAATGTGATTGTGTACTAATACGCGCGAATTGGCGCGAACTGAGTCAGTATGGTGAAGTATGGAGAATGAAGTAGGAGTCTGTTGTAGTTAGCATTGTTGTCAGTCAGTCTTGAAATGGATAAATAAATATACATAAAAAATGAAACGTGTCATATTTGTAGTTTCCACAAGACTCCTAAGAACCGACGGCATAACATAATTTTGTAATGTGTTAATGGCAGGCGAGCTACAAGATCTTCGAGACCACTGAACATCTGTAACAGGTGATGTTTAAAAATGTGGCGTTAATTTATGTCCAGTAAAAAAACGAATGCGCCATATGGTGTGGCCGAGCGTTCTAAGGTACGTTGCTTTGAAGCGTGCGCGCGGTTGCTCCCCGTCGGAGATTCTAGTCCTTCCTCTGGCGTGGGTTTTTCTATCGTCCTTAGAATGTTACTTGAAGTTAGTTTAAGTATTGTTTTAGCCTAGGGACTGATGACCATTGTAATTACGTCCCTCAGATTTACAAACACACACACAAAATAATACCTAGGCAAAGACAGTCGTTCAAATTTGATGAAATACCCATTGACCATAAACTATTCGGTTATGAGAAACGTCTCCATGTAGTTCTTCATGGTGTGTCATGTGTTATGTTTAGTACCTATGACGATGCAATATGTTGCAAAAACTACCGAGCGACATACCAGAAACTTGGTGTACACTTGTGGTGTACTGCTGCTAGTACTGTTGTTTCATCAGCTTACCCTGTAACTGGTTTGCTTCGTTTGCTCTTGGCAGTCCGTACACTCCCACCACACATAAAGCTGTTCATAACCTTGTAACAGAACGAACGAGAGTGAACTTTATCTGGAAAACGTTTGCCATAATTGGCAACAGCAGAATCAGCATTTCTCTTATATTCGCCGTCAATCAGGATAATTTAAATTTTTTTTCTGTGTTTGCAGTGTGCACCGTCTATTTGGACGTCTTATCTACGAAAGGTACGTGTGCAGAAATTAAACATTGTACTCATAATGCTTAGAAACATGAGATCTGTTCACAATGTACAGTAGGTTATGATACGTCGTACTCGGTATATGGCCACAGTAGCGTATCGAATAATCCGATGTTCGATATGTCAGAGGGATAGACCCATCCGGACGGTGTTTCCAAGTAAACGTTATGAAATACGGGCGTCACCTACTCTTTAAGTATGAATGTGTGATCTCCAAAATGTTCAAATGTTTGTAAAGCTTATGGGACTTAACTACGGGGTCATCAGTCCCTAAACTTACAAACTACTTATGAACTACTCACGAACTAGGACGGCACAAATATCCATGCCCGAGGGGGGATTCGAACCCTCGACCGTAGTGGCCGCGCAGACCGTGACTGGAGCGCCTCAGTTCCCTCGGCCACCGCGGCCGGCGTGTGATCTCCCGTGGCACTTAATGTTGAATGGTAATTACAGTAGAGGAGGACACATTTCGATTCCTCTGTTTATATGTTCATATTATGTGATAGGTTTGGGGGTGGGTAAGGTTAGTCTTCCTCCGTTTAGTTTATGCCATACAATCGTAATCTGCGAGAAAATCCCGTTGAAGATTTATTAGTTGCCCCTTGCCCCCTGCCACTAGCGCACCGGGTTGTATGGGTGGTGAGTGTAGTATCTTTACATCTCACCCCAGCGATAGAAACAAATTGGTATTGTACTTTTTTTTTGATAGGACGTGAAAGTCTTCAGTTAAAATGAACTCCCTGTATATAGTCACGTGAATTAACATCGCCGTACACCGAAACTAGTATTGTATTTAACAAACACAAAATATTGACTGTTCATAAATATCAAAATAAAATTAAAATTTATGTTAGATCTCTTACAGATACTTATATTCAGCCTTTTTTCTATCGAGCCATACGGTACTGCAACAGTTAAAGGCGGGAGTTCACAAAAAGTGCCATACATCACCTGCGGAGTTTGTATGAGTATGTAGTTACTGCCTGTACCACCACGATTGTCTGAAACGAGTCTGAAGACAGGTGGTGAGAGGCTGTTGAGTTGTTGCATAAGGCAGGACCAACTGTCCCTACACAAAATATTCATTTTGAGTGGTATTGGATTCCACTCCCTCGACCCTCGAGTACGCATAGTCGCTGCACTGACCAATTAGCGTTACATCTCTGCTGTCCCCGCATGCCTTTGCAGCTTGCCAACGGTCGCAGTGCGACAAAATAATGAGTGAACCCGCACTGTACTCCAAGTGTAAGATTTCTTCGCTGCCCATAGGACTATTTCAGACACCTATAACGCGTTTCCAAGCTCGATATTATACAGGCACATGACACTGAAAACCACGACATTTAGGTCTGACAGGAAATATGTTGCCGAGATGTTGCGAAGACAGGGAGAACAGTGCACGTCTTGGACGCTTGTTGGTACTTAACGGCAGATGACTATCACGCGATCGCGGGTTCAGCATGTAGTCGGCCTTGTACGTTCTGCTATTTACATTTTTTTTCTCCACTCGAATACTCTCTACAGCCATGAAATGACGCTATCAGTAATTTTCAGTTCCGTAGTATCCACCCCGCTGCGACTGTGTCTGCCTCTAACCTTCCAAGAATCTAGCTGTGTGTAGTGTTTATACAAATGTAGATTACTGTTTTCCTAAAACTCGTACACTGCTGCCAAGAAACAATTACAGTATTACTCGAGACACCAATCAACAATAGTTGTCACATTAGAACAATATGATTTAAATGTGACAAGTTCTTCCACTATTGAATCCATGTAGTCGGTATTGATGTAAATGATTATTTTGAAACTCATGAGTTTGTTACCTTCCTTCCGTGTTACCTCATCGGCCCTGAAATTAGAAGCACTAAAGGTAGTAATTTAGAGTTGTCTGATAACTTTAGTGGCCGTTGTAATGGAACAGAAATAGCGACACTTGGCAACACTCAATCCGTTATCATATTATAGGTATTACACTTTAATGTAAAACAGACAAATAACCATAAACTCTCCTTCCCTTCCTACGCAAATTTTTATGTAGTACCTACTTGACATTTATAACAAACCTTAATTTATGAGATTACAAATGAATCTTAGTTGGTGGTGACTTAAATAAAGATTTTCTTATGAGATCTTCCAGTAAACATTTATTGCACTTATACAGTGAACTCATACAGTTAACTTTCCAACTAGGATAACTACATCTACTAGGGTAGCCATTGTTAACATTTTTATAAAAAAAATCAAAAGAACAAAATCATATCATAAAATCAATAATCAAAGGACAATCACAGCATGATAAGCAGCTCCTTGTTTTAGATGTAGATTCTAAGAACGTGGTAGTCACTACACTACAAGTTAAGAATTTTAGAAAACGGCGCCATGATAAGAACTGTAACAACGTTTATAGTGCTGTTGAGATGAATGAATAGTATGACATATTCATTACTAATGTAATTACCGACTAACCAAGATGGATATAAAGAGAAACTGTTTGAAAACTGGTTTCCTCTGTAAACTCAAAACAATGGATTACAGAAGGAATAAATATTTCCTGTAAGACAAAACGGAAAATGTATGTCAGCCAAAAATACCTCCAATGCTGATGATCCAACTAAGCACAAGGAGTACTGCAACATAAGAAACGTAATACGGGCATATAAACAAATGCATTATCAGAAGTTAGCAATGTCAGACAACAGAGTAAGAGCAGTATGGTTTATAATGATGTTCAGATGTTTGTTAAGCTTATGGGACTTAACTACTGGGTCATCAGTCCCTAAACTTACAAACTACTTATGAACTACTTACGAACTAGGACGACACAAATATCCATGCCCAAGGGGGGATTCGAACCCCCGACCGTAGTGGCCGTGCAGACCGTGACTGGAGCGCCTCAATCCCTTCGGCCACCGCGGCCGGCGGTTTATAATGAAAATGACTGGTGAAACCAGGAAGAAAATGAGTAGATTTAAAAGTAGATGATGCATTAGTAACCGATGGGCGTAGTGTGGCAGTTTTATTTCAAAATAACTTTATATCTGTCACGTATTGTATTGTCAAGGTCGGTAAATAATGCCCTAGATTATCTGAAACTAGCCTCTGCAAATAATTTCAGATACAAGAAAATGTCACTCACATAACCACAATAAATAACTTATATAATAAAATCTTTATAAATAAAACATAATAGTGATCACATTAAATTATCAAGAAATTTAATCAAGGCATGTTCTTGTGAGTTTAGTACAGTTTTATTGTGTAACCAGTGTTATAACTGGTCTTACAAAGGTTTTGTCACTAGTAACACAACACATTCATGTAAATATAATTTAATGTTGGAAGTTGTGATAATATTTAATTGTAGCACATTTTATTTGTTGACATAAATTTTTCATATATACCTATTTTTTTCAAAACTTGTTGATCACTGCACTTTGTAACTTCGTTTTCTAAGGCTTTCACCGAAGAAGTTCCGCCAAAGATACAAAATAAATTTCGATAGCATAGGTTCATATGGTCTTCGACTCATGCAATTAGCCCAGTGCACTCATTATTCACATTCCATTCTCGTATATTATGTTCGTTTGACTGCTAGGATAATCTAGTATGACATTTGTAATTTTAGTGAAAATGACTATTGCTGTTTTCAGCCAGATTTCTTTAATGTTGTTGACCAACCTGTTTTAATATTGTACGTACTTATTACACAAAGTAGTCTCATACTTCCACTTTTCCATCCTGTGTGCTATTTTGTTTCTTACTTTCTTTATTATTGTGTACATTAATTACTTTTATTCTGTATTTTTGTGTAGTTTATCTATGATGATAGTCCTGGACCGAAACTAGTAGATTTTAATTATGTAATAAACAGCTGATGGTTATAGATGCGTTTTATTAAAATTTCCTGATTGACTAAAATATGCGGATATTAATACTGTAACCAAAGAAGGTAATAAAGATATATAATCAAACTACAAACCGATTGCACTTTTGCCAGCATTCTCGAAGATTCTAGAAAAGCTATTGTCCCACAGCGTCCAATCATCTGACTACAAACAACGTATTACCGAGAATACAGATACGCTTTCTAATGGGTTCTAATCTTAAGAATGCTATTTATATCTACAGTGAGAATGTACTTAATTCATTACATAACAAATTAAAAGCAGAAGGTATTTCTGTGATTTGTCAAAGGCATTTGGGAGGTGAGCCACAACATCCTTTGAAATAAATTATAACTGTATGGTGTCCTGGGCAATACTGGAAAATTGTTTAAGTCATGTCTTACTAACAGGAATAAACGGGTGTCAGTGTAAGGGACTAATAAAGTAAGCCATCAGTCATCTTTGAGATTGGGAAGAAATTACATGTGGTGTCCCACATGGATCCAACTTAGGGCCGTCGCTTCTTCTTGTGTACATTAATGACCTCGCATCATTTACACTGCCAGAAGAGAAGTTATTTTTTAGTTCTAGTAAGGTCTGCTAACCACATTGACATTAACATTAGTAAATGGTTTCATGCCAATTCACTAGCATAAACTCTGAAAAGACTCACTACATGTAGTTCAGAACATGTAAGACGTTTACATCCAGCGTATGCTTAAAGTGAGAAAAGCAGCAGACAGAAGAGGTTGATAGTATTGTATTCCTCGGATTACAAATTGATAATAAATTTTTGGAGGAGTATAACACAGAACTGCAGAAACAACAAATATGTATCTGCTATTCGACTGTTATCAGACATAGACGACATGAAAATAAAAAAAGGCTTGCATACCTAGCATACTTTCATTCCATAATGTCTTACGGTAAAATGTTGTGGGGTAACTGTTAAAATCAAACAAAAGCTTTCAGAATCCAAAAGCGTGTAATACGTACTATTTGTGGAGTAAATTCACGGACATTCTGGAGAAGCCTTTTCAAAGCACTGGGTATATTACCTACTGGCTCTTAGTATATTATTTCGTAATGCCATTTCTCATAAATAATATATCCCTTTTTCCAACAAACAGTTCCATTCATATATATAGTACTAGGAACAAAAACGATCTACACAAGTACTTAAAAGCAATTACTTTAATTAAAAACGGGGCCCACTACTCAGGAACAAATATTTTCAATAATTTACCAGCAATCATAAAAATATTAGCTACAAATATAGATCAGTTTAAGGAGACTTCACCATTGACCATAGGACCAAATGGCGTGGGGACTGATGACCTAGCTGTTTAGTCCCCTCAAAAACCAACAACAACAACAACAACCAAATGGCGTATGTTTTCAGTATATATGTGCTTGTAAAGAAATAAATAAAATTAACTGCTAATATGGCATTTTAGACCCTAGATTATTATTTATCGTACTAAGAACGATGTGTTTTTGTTAATTATTCAGTGCGCCATTGCTTTGAAATGAAAACATGTATCATAACAAATTCATAAAATTCTATTATTTTTGCTCATATCTCTCTAACGGCTTAAAATTATGAAAAGAAAAGAAAGAATAACAACATAAGATATCAAAGTTGTAGAGAATTTTCTCCTCTAAAAATTCGTTTATTCAATATTCGTGTCTTATGACCAGTTTATGTGTAATTAAATATCCTGCTATTCTGCTGTCAGAAGGCCATCACAAACGGTCTTTTCTTAGTGTTACTAACATATTGTTTGCCCGAAATGTTTGAAAAGGAGAGGTTTTGGTCAATGGCAGCCAGAAATTATGTCTGTGAAATTTGTTGCCGATTGGTTGAACGGTTCGACCTAAGAAAGTGAGAACATATTACAGACAGACAGGCAGGCGGACTGATAGACAGACATCGTCAAATCGCCGTTATTTTTGTAAATATGTTCTAATATTAAAATGTTTGTTAAGCTTAAGGGACTTAACTGCGGGGTCATCAGTCCCTAATCTTACAAACTACTTATGAACTACTTTATACTAAAGACGGCACAAACATCCATGCCCGAGCGGGGATTCGAATCCCCGACGAGCATACCGCTTCAATCCGCTTGGCCACTCCGCCGCGGATATTGTAAATATCTCTGAAACAATGCGAGATATGAATAAAGTTCCTACAAAGTTGTAGGAATTCCTCTCTTCTAAAAATTCGTTTAGTCCGTTTTAGTGTCAGATTAACAGTTGAGCCGTTATTTTCATTTACATTTCGAGCTGTAAAAGGCGATCGCAAAGACCCACTTTTAGTGTTGCTACCGCAAGCTGAAGTGGAACAAAATAATAATTAAATAAGTAAATTATCTATTGATAAACTTCCACATCCACCAAGATGCCTCAATATGAGTCTATGGAACGAGCAACTAATCTAAAGAACACATTACAGCCAGCGTGATGTATCGCCAAAAGTGAGCTTAGACGGTCCCGGACCAGCTCAACATATCTCATTTGCATACCAGGTTACGAGCAGACACATTACAGCCTTGAACCCAACCGGCAGATCAATAGCTTGGCGAGACATTCTAGCCGTTATGCTCGATGACGTTGTGTTTGCAATTGCACCCGAGCGTGGTGCATAAATACTGCTCACGAAACTATTTTTACCCTAGAATTTTCCTGCTGTTGTTCGAGCATCTGGTCGAACGCAACATTCGTAAAAAATATGTTCACCGTTAGCGTTGTAGCTTTTAGTTATCTGGTTCTCTGCCTTTGCATCTACACCGACATCCACTTACTGTTGACTGCTTGATGTGTATTTCACCCGTACGAGAGACTCCTGGTAGTCAAATGATTGGCCAGTCGTCGTAGACAAAAAAATGGCCTTAGGTCCAAAAAAAATTGCAGGAAGCTGAATTTTTGATATGTTGTTAGGACATATTAGAGTAGTATCAAACCAAGTTTGCAGCTTCGAAATCCTTTAGCTTAAGTTTTAAGAGCCAAAAAACCTCGAAATTTTCGGACTTTTTTCTGGTTTTGGCTTAAAACTCGTGAAGGGTGGTTTTTTCACGAAAAGTCATTTTCACCTCAATTAATATAGGTAACATGTTCTACAATCTAAGCCCAACCGCAACTCCGTAAGTTCAATAGTTCCCGAGATACTAGACTTCAAAAATTGACTTATTTCTCCAAAAAGTTCAAATTTCCAATTTTAGTCATCTTTAAGGTAGAATATTGGCTTTAATGATCATACCACGGAGAAAATCATACTAAAGAAAGTTATAGAGCACTTATTTAGCTTTAATGTAAGTACAGAAATAAGTTCATAGGCCTAATAGGTTTCATGTTATCGTTAAAAAACTAAAAGTTGGGAAAATCGGATAGTTCAATAAATTGGTGCAGATGATTAATTTTTAAGGAAACAAATTTTTATTTACAGGTAATGCTACTTATTACACAATGTACATGTAAAAACTGAAGTGGTATGTCGACGTGAGAGTTGAGGTGGCCGAGGAGGGGGGTATATAGTCGAAGGAAACGCCTGATGTCTTCTGTAGCAGCTAAAGGACTACGAAGCTGCAAAATTGGTTTAATAATAAAAATACAGTAGTCAACAATCCGAAGATTGGTTTGAACACCACAGTGCTTTAATAGGCATGGTCCTGTTTGGAGGTGGTATGCCGTTGCCTTCCTCCGACCTGACTTACCCAGCCAGTTATAGGGGGACCTACAGTTTAAACTGGGTTCCGAACCACGGAATACTGCCAGAGGTGAAAGAAGTGGAAAGTTACAGATAAATATCCTAGGACCTGGCGGGGATCGAACCCTGGACCTTTGGACTTGTAGTCTAGCACTCTATCACTGTGCAACCGAGGCGCACAAATCAATATACCAAAAATTCAGCTTCCTGCAATTTTTTTGGACCTAAACATACCTGGCCTAATGAGACGATTAGAGCGGAAACCGCTAATAAGGTGTTGCTCACGCTCATTAACCGCAGACCTTTCTCCGCCTGAGGTATTCGCAACAGCCGCAGCGGTTGCGCTACGCAACTGTTATCTCGGCGTGCATTGTTTCAGCGAACAAAGGCACACGCACTTCTCTCTTCGCGAGGAGCGAATGAGCAGCGTCCGGTAGCGTAACTTATGGACAACAGCTGTGAACTGCGTTCCTCCGAGTGTGTACTGAACTGTGGTACCGAGACTAATGTCGCTAGGTTACGACAGTAAAGTCAAGGTTCCGCTATTACTCGACATCTTTCTTTGGAATTGCAAACCTGTAATTCAACGGATCTATAATAGCTTTGATTTTCTTTCAAATTACCTTTGAAAGTAATATAATAGACTTGGGATCTCTATCTTCATTCAGCTGTTAAGATGTTACATTGTCAGTTGGAATAAAACCGTCTACATCGCTAAAACTGTATTTACTTATTTATTACATTATTTCGGCTTCTGCTATCATCAGATCTGTAAATAATATGGAAGGATTATACAAGTGTTGGTTGTGCAATGTAGTTTAAAATTGAAATCTAAAAATAGATTTTTCATCATCATCATGATCTTGCATAGTTTCCAGCCACAGTCTGGGTCTGTTAGGAACAGAAGTCCCGCCACTTTGACCTTTCTTCCCACCTGGTTTTGTTTCCTCACTTCTTTACGCAATCCTCCACTCATTTTAGAAATTCAACCCTTGGTCTTCCGCTTCTTCGTTTTCCTTGGATCTATATTTCGTGTGAAACTTCCTATCGGATTAAAATTGTGTGCCGGAACCGGGACTCGAACCGGCGACCTTTGCCTTTCGCGGGAAAGCGCTCTACCCACTGAGCTATCCCGACACGACTCACGATGCCGCCTCACAACTTTACTTCCACCAGTACCTCGCCTCTTACTTTACAAACTTCAAAGAAGCTCTCCTGTGAAACATGCAAGACTAGCACTCCTGGAAGAAAGGATATGGTGGAGACATGGCTTAGCTACAGCCTAAGGGATGTTTCCAGAATGAAACTTTCACTCTGCAGCGGAGTGTGCGCTGATATGAAACTTCCTGGCGGATTAAAATTGTGTGCCGGAACCGGGACTCGAACCTGGGACCTTTGCCTCTCGCGGGCAAGCACTCTACCGACTGAGCTATCCCGACACGACTCACGATGCCGCCTCACAACTTTACTTCAGCCAGTACCTCGCCTCCTACTTTCCAGGTTCGAGTCTCGGTTACGGCACACAATTTTAATCCGCCAGGCAGTTTCATATCAGCGCACACTCCACTGCAGAGTGAAAGTTTCATTCTATGTATCTTGTATTCTTCTGGGGATCCTCTTCTCCTACATTTTCTTGAAATGGCCGTACCACTGCACTCTTCATGTCTCGATACTATCATGTTAACGTTCCTCTGTTACTATTTTCCTGATCATCTCATTCTTCATCCTGTCTCTTGTTATTACCAGTATTCTGCTTCACAGGAATTTTATTTTCCCTGCTGTATAGGTCAATATCGGAATATAGTAACATCAGTATAACACTCTTTTGCTTTTCTGTGCTGCGTCCTTACCCCTCCGTAAACTCGTAACTGAAATATTTGTCTGGCTGTCACGTCCTGTAATCTGCTTATTATTTTTCCCATTTTCCTAAATTACACTTCCCAGGTATTTGAAGCTTTCTACATTCTTCAGCTGTTCACCTCAAAGTGTTATTCCCCTAACTGACCTATTCTTTTTCTTTGTTAACATGAACCCACATATACTGATGTTGAAATTCAATCCGTATTTTCCCACTGCTTCTTTCCAAGCATCAAGCTGCTCCTGATTTTCCTCCTCCTTGTTGCCGCAGACCATCAGATCGTCTGCAAACACCATTGTTTTAATCTTTTCTTGCCCAATTTTCCCTGCTACCTTCGACATTATGCGATCCATGGCCACAATGAACAAAAGGGGTGACAATACACCAGAGTAGCTTCAGCCCACTCAATTGTTTGAACCACTTTGTTCTTCCCCGTCCCACTTTCGCGCAACTCATACTTTCACAATACATCTCCTTTATCCTGCTTACAGTATTTCCACACCACTAATTTCGAATGCTTCCTAAACCTTTATCATACACACACTATTATACGCATTTTCTATGTCTAGAAAGGCCATGGCCGCGTGGGAATAGCAGTGCTCTCTAAGGCACTTTGATGCGAGTTCTCCCTCGGGCATGGTTATGTGTGTGTATGTGTGTGTTTCGTTCTTAGCATAAGTTAGTTTAAGTAGTTTATAAGTCTAGCGATTAAGGTCCCATAGCTTTACAAACATTTGACTTAAAAGACCATCAACAGGTCCTCCCCAAATTAATAATGCTGTTCTTAGAGTTGCTTTACCGCAAATATTAAGTCCACTGTCGATCTTACAGAACGGAATCCACATTCCCCGAATTCTGATTTCCGATATCTTATCATTACCCTTGTACAGTGTGACATTAGTGTGACTTCTGTCTAATTTTTTCACTCCTTTCTTGAATATTGGGACTATCAATTCTTTCAATGTTCAATGTTCAAATAGATTAAAAATATAAAGTTTTTTTTTGCAATCTATTTAAAATCATCACTCACCTAATAATTAAATCTGTACCTAGTAGGGTTGTCAACTAAGTTCAGGTATTATTGCCACTGAAAATTGGTTTTCAACTTCAGAGGTTTTTTTTTTTTTTTTTTTTTTTTTTAGGTGAGTGAACGTGTTACATACCTTGTACAAAGTTTTATTTGTAATATAATTGAATCTTTCTGTGGCACTTGGTTGTACAAACCAGGCCCCACGGTTCATATTTCTTAAGAGTGTGTACTTGACCTAAAGTTGCCATCCCCGTCTAATACCGCCACCCCCTGCGCTGTCAGTTATCTCTATGATATGATATGTTGGTTTACTTAAATCCGTTAATCTCCAAAAGTTCTTGACCGATTGCTTTGAAATTTTGCATTCTAATATAGGAAGGTATCTAGGTACATATTTCTTGATTATATTGTGTAAAATCTATATGTATATTTGTTTCGAGATTTTTCGTTTCAACGTTTGCACATTATAAAGTTTACATAAATTCATGTATAATGTATACTGAAAAATTATGTATATAAAATATGCGCATATTCCAGTAGAACGGCGTGTTAAAATTTCAAAACGTTCGGTCAAGAACTTTCGGAGAGATAAGATTTTTAATATGACAGTAAACATGCCTCTAAGGTACATATAGCGGTAAGAGGAGAAAGAGGAGGAGGAGGAAATTGATGTAGAGAGGGGGAAAGGGGATGGACAGGTAGATGGTAATAATGAGACGAACTCGCAATTACTCGTTAAACGAGATAGGTTCATTGCGACTACCGTTTCAAAAACTTTTCTGTACTTTTAGTTCTAATCCAATCGCTGTAATGTGTGGTTTAAAATTCATCGAAAAGTAAGCTACCCGATATAGAACTCACTGAATAAATTACGTACATGTAATTGACAAAATAGTGTCATTTTAAAACGATTGTTGCGATTCAAGAGGTTAAATGTTTTATTAAACGTTCAAATGTTTGTAGAGTTTATGGGACTTAACTACGGAGTCATCAGTTCCTAAACTTACAAACTACTCATGCACTAGCTTATACTAAAGACGACACAAATATCCATGCCTGAGGGGGATTCGAACGCCCCCCCCCCCCGGCTGCTCTGCCGAAGCAATGTTTTATTAGAAAGCGAAGATGCTGTAACACCACATGAAACTATAAACTCACACAGAATGAAAATTAAGCATTTTGGATTTTCACAAGCAATGGAAAACATGTAAGGAAAAAATAAATTCATAAAACGATGTCGGGTAGTCCTATATACAGTCAACAGTTTTTACAGCGTGAATAATGGGAAAGAGATTTCCCCCTTTTCCCAGTTTCGCGACCGAGAGTAGCCATCCCCGTGCGGGTTTTTTTCCCTGTCTCAATTATTTGAGTGGGTACAGGTACCGCCGTGCCTGTGTGCAACCAACACTTGTATGATTCTTTCATCGTAATCACACATCTTATGATGGTAAATGCCGAAACGAATTAATAAATAAATGCAGTTTTAGCGATCTTAACCGCATATTCAAAAATGTGATTTGGGACCCACAAGTGAGCCTGAGAATGTCTACATTAGTGTTGACGACCTTTAAAATATCGAAGTATACTATCGAATGGGAAAGTGTGTTTCGCCCAAGTTTTATAATTCTCATGATATTACTTTTCACTCAATAAAGAAACTTAACGTTATGTTCTGTTGCCTCTTTATTTATATTGATAATGGTTGCAGATTAATGTTTACAACATTAAGGTCTTAAGATATCACATTTTTACTTAAGGTGCACTAAACGTTGTTTATACAACAGTATTACCTTATCATTATTTTAGGAGCTAATTTCCAATAATTCAAAATTGTTTGGAATAAAAAATTCGTTTTTAGAGAACTACAATAAAAGTTAAAACTTCCAGTATTGGAGGCAGACTCCCAGATGAAATAACCATGAGAGTTATTTTATGAAAACTTCCTTTAAAGGTTTAAACGTTATAACATTATGGTTAACAATAAAGGGAAGGTGTCGAATACCCGCAAGTACTGCTTTGAATGCATTAACAGGATTCACAACTACTTACATATGCGAGAGTGTACCTTCTAACTTCATTTTTTTTAATAACGGATCAGACATTGTGGAACATGATTTACAGCTGAAACCACAAAAAGCTTCGATCGTAATATGGATATAAACAATACACTATTAATCTTACTGAGTACACCATTTGTAGAAAATAAATTTCTTATTGGACATAATGTTCTTTGTTTTCTTTAATAACAATCCCCTTCGCCATTTCTAAAATCTTAATTGGCAAAGCACTCACCCTTCATTTTCATCTTTGATACAATTTTTATATTCCTCTTAATTGCTGTATAGTAGCTGTACTGCATATATTGGGTCGCTAAAATTATCTTAAAGTTAATAAATTAAATTTTACCTCTCAGTACAAAAGCACATTATTATACTGAGACATTGCTAACACCACACTCCCATATCCGGTGAGGTCCCTTAGAAGTTATTTATTTTTCTACTCTCAGGAGTAGTACCTCTTACCTGCCTTCGATTGAGAGGTGCACTGATTTCTGATGTCAAAGGCTGCATGTCACGGTAGATTTGTTCTATCGGCAGATACACGGTTTTAGGGTACAAAAACAATCATTGTGCCTAATACAAGGTGGAATAAAGCGTCTGTCCAGAGTTTCAACTGGCCGTCAGTCACCATTCGACAATTTTCGCCAGTAGCAGTGGGTAGATCGTGGAAAAATAGATGAATGTGATGTGCTCGGAAGAAGCATATTGTCAACTGCAGTATGTGGATGGGAGGCACATTGTTATGGTATAGGGGTTACCTCGTAACAAATGGGTCCGCGGTTTCTGCACTACTCGATGAAGACCTTCACCCGTTTTTGGCCTTCCAACACACTGACAGTTTTCCGGTGTTTCAAGATAAAACGCGCCGCCACATCAATCCACTCTTTTGTCTGTAGACTTTAGCAATACTCACTTGGACCGATCGGTCTAGAATCTCGACCTGAACTTAAAAGAACACTTTTCGGACGAGAAGTTACAACGTAGTCTTCTCTGTATTACCCACTGCCCAGTTTTCTGGTTGTTGTGCGTGCAGTGTAGTAAATGTCGGTATCGTAAAAAAAAGATCAAGTAACGCTGCCCACAGTTTAATATTTAATGCTACAGCTGTTTTAGCAGTTTGCCATTTTCAATCACCCACGTATATATAAGAAAAACATAGATTAATTTTACATACTATTATGAGTATAAATAATGAAATTACGTATGAATTTTGACTTACGTCTACGATGTTCTAATGTTCATTGATATCTGGTGTTACCGTTATTACAAATTTCATGAAATATTCCTGAATTTTCCATGATATTCGGTTTTGCTCCTACATTTTCTGCAGATTGATGTGGTGACATAACACTTCATGTGCAGTCTGTATTGATTAGGTTACCCTCTTTTGTAACCGTAAATTAGTCTACTTCAGACCAGAAACGTTTCATTTTATTTTAAAGCATCTTCAGTTTCAAATGTGTAGGAAATAGTTTTGTTTTGCATTTTTGTGTAACTGTTACTAAATTCAATCATGAACAGTTCTCATGCTATGGGTTTATTTGATTCTGAACTATTAGATTACTCAAGTTTATGTTGGCGTCTTCATGAGCTTTTGTAACACTCACATTTCCACTTGCTGTTACTATTTTCAATTACACTTCCTTATAAAAGTTGCCGAAAACTCATCGCTACTTTACCCTGGAGGGCTGCGTTTCTCTTCCGTTTTGTTTTCGTTTATCGTCTATATATTATTTGCTTATATATACTTTAGTTCGCCTGCGAGATGTGTTCTTGTTTTGTTTGTGTAAAAATATACATATACTACCAATTTTTGTGTGACGTTCTGAATATATTGTGCGTGTGTGTGTTTATGACTATGTTTTTAGTTCAACTAGCGAAGGTCTGTGTGCATATGTGTGTGTGTGTGTGTGTGTGTGTGTGTGTGTGTGTGTGTGTGCGTGTGTGTGTGTAGGGAGGAAGGGCTCCCGTTTTCTTATATGTTCATATTATGTGATAGGTTTGGGGATGGGGAAGGTTTGTCTTCCTCTAAATGTTTTATTATTTTAAATAGTATTTGGTTACTGAGGCTTACTTGGTGATTTAATATGTGATTCTTTACCATTAATGCTTTTTGATTTTGGAAATTTTCTTGGAGGATTAGGAGACGTTTCTTACTGCCAAAACTATTTTCATGTCCGTTTCAATGGTGGTAGGGAAGTGTTTTTTTTTTTTCTTTCTTTATCTTTTCTAAGGTGTTTTGCAAATGTTGAATAGCTGTTGCCATATTACCATGATCGTTTGCGGTCTTTATAACGTGTTTCAAGTATCCTGCTTGTCTGTACTATGTATAGAGCAACATAGCTGCTACATTTGAGTTTGTAAATACCAGAATTTTGGTAGATGTCAGTGCTCTCTGTTTGTGTTAGGAATGTCTGTAATGAGTTATGGCTTTGATATGCTATTCTGAAGATATATCCAATTATTTCTGTCAGTGTATTTCAATAAGTGAATGTGTACCTGTTTGTTTGTTGAGTTTCTGTGTTATGTACTTAGTGTTGTTGTTGTTGGTAAGTGTTCTGAGTCCCTGGTTTTGTGTGTTTAGTTTCTTAATTTTTATCTTGTTTAGGATTTTTAATACAGTTTTGTAATTAGGTTTTATTGGTATCCATTACTCTTTCCTATCAGAAGTACTATGTCCATTTCCTTGTTGTAATTGTGTTTGTGCAAGTTACTATGTTTAATCTCTGTAACATGTATCTGAGGGCTGATTCCGTTAGGTCCTGTTGGTGGTTAGAAGAATGGTGTAATATTATGCCTGAAGCAGTACTTTTTGTAGTTTCTGAATGAGTGTAGGTTATTTTTCTTGGTGATGGATATATCCAGGAAATTTATTTGGCGTGCTTCTTCCTTTCCTAGAGTGAACTTTATGTTATTGTGTATTGTGTTTATTCCTGTGTGTAGTCGGTCTATTTTATTTACTGTTTCATCTATCAAGCGGAGGATATCATCCATGTGTTTCGGCAGTATATTATACTCCATTTGCGTGCTACTATTTCTTCAAACATTACCTGTTTCTATTTTGTTCATGAAAATGTTTGCTAACTTACCTGTAACTGGAGATCCCATTGGTACACCTTCTGTTTGTAGATAGAATACAAAATAGTTTGTTCGCACTATTTGTTAATTTTTTAGCTTAACTTTTACAAATTACACAAACATTTAAGCAATTGTATAAATGTTTTACGGCAACACATCAAGCTCCAGAAAATCCAGCAGCAAATTCACGAATATTTAGTGAAATTCATAGTAACAGTAGCGCCAAACGTTAGTGAACCTCGTAACATTGTGGACATTAAGTCAAAATTCATTTGTAATTTCATCACTTTATACTCATAATAATATGTTATTCTTACCTACACACAGATGGTTGAAACTGACAAACTGATGAAACAACTATCGTGTTACTGGACTTTTATTACAAGGTCCATTGCTCATTATTACCACATTCTTTAATTTCAGTTCTAGAGAATGAACGATCTGTCGTCTTCTACAGACATTTAGACACTTCATGTGTACTTCCCTCTGAAAGATACAAGAGGTCATAACCATGAAAAGTGGATAACCGATATTACTGTCTACTGGTAGATCGACACAACCTATTTTGTTACAGGAAGAACTAGATGTTCGCAAATAAACTTCACCAAATTGTTGTGGTATTTGATCTAAAATGTGTCGTTTTTCTTTCATAAATACTCAGACGTACCTATATTCGGTAAAACATTTCACGATTTCTCTAGATATGGATTAAATGCAGCGGGTAAAAGTGTTTGTTAGAATTTTGCTGACATTCGTAATTTATTATTATTACTATTACTGCAGTTAGTCACATGCCGAGAAGAGTGTCAGTTTTGGAAGTTAATCAGTTGACGCATTCTTATATAAGTAGTATAATTACAGCTGTCATCTGCAAAAGATTTTCCCATTAGTTCTGACTCCCTATACTGCCACTGAAGTGCTGCTATAAATAACATAAAAGTGGAAGATCTCGTTGTGCGTTTTCCTAAAGAGTCGAAAGCCATCAAGGTGTCATACATTCTCTCCGCTAGTATCACATCTTGTTGCTCAGTGACTGTAGACGAGTAGTGTGAGTGACAGATTCAAAGGTGTATTTTATTGAACGTACATGTCGAGTCATTTCATATACGTTGACGCGATTTACTAGTTCACGTACGGTATTATAACGCCTCGACAAGAGAAAACACGTTTTTCAAAATTTATTGAATTCCGTTTTCTATGTGATAGTGTTAAAATGTTCACAGCAAAATATTTTCCGTGTTTAATTTCTAGTATTTTGGGAGAAAGCCATTACGACAAACATTAATTTCGAAACCTAGTAAATGAATGTATTTCTGTGATAGTATTCGATTGTAATCCGGAATATTATTTGTGAAAAATTGTTAACCATTTGTTTCAATCATTCTATAGAAAGAAAGAATTTTTCTCTTCGCATTTGGCCTTCAGACGATGATGTTATATTGAGTCTTATTATTATTAACATCATAACTAACAATTGAAATTAATGTTAGCAGTAGATAACCTTCAGTCAATGATTAATTCATTGAAGTCATTGATTATAAATGAATCGGTGTTTGTTAAAAGGGCGTAACTCAAAAAATCCTAATATAACAGTGAAGACAAAATACTGTTTTGTACAAATACCTTGGATACTGGACTTCTGTTTTTGGTCTTAAAATTTTGTTTTAACCTATAGTTTGTCGTTGAAACAATTTTTAAATTCTTTTTATTAATGTACGTATGAAATACAGCCTTAATTAGCTATTGGATTTACCCCCTTTTAAGAAATAACGGAGTTTAAGAAAATATGTTTTCTTGGAAACCGACATACACCACACTTTATTGCTAGAAAAATTAATGAATAATAACATATTACAAAATCTGAACACTGACAGTTATTGTTCAAATAATTTGTAAATTACAATTTTATTATTCATAAGAAAAGAATCGTACATAGAACACACACTGTACGGTCAATTTTAATATAGCTTCTGTCAAGATGTAATTTTAATTTTCCCGAGCTGAGAATGTTAATTGATTAATTCTTCATAAAAGTTTTTGTATGTGTCATCAATGTATGGTAGAATTTTCTACATGTCCTTCACTTTTTCTCTCTTCGATGGCAGGTTTCCTTCAGGGTAGGTCACTAGATCTGGAACTGAATCGTGATATGGGAATTGTTACGAAGAATGAACGTGTTGGCATTTATTCCATTAATGAAATGTCTTGTAAGAACGTCCCTGGATTCTGATTATCGTACACAAAGTGGTGTGGGTTACTAATTCCAAAGTGTACTCTCTTAGCAGGGTCCTTCTAATGAACACTTTCAACAGATGCAGGATTTTTTCGATAATATTACGGCGACGAATATTTGAAATCGTATATTATTGGGTTGGTGGTACGAACTTCGACCACTAAGTTTAACAGACGCAGGACTTTGAATTACTTCCGCCCTTTTAATAAAGACGCTCAAATTTCATACAAGAATTTAACCATTAGCAACGGGATTTTCAAAGCACTGTTAACGTAAAACGATGTGTCTACGGTAGGGGATAGCAAATCGTCAAAAAAGTGGAATTTGGAAGAAAATTGAGTTATGCTCTTTTAAGAAATAACTATTCAAATATGTTTACATTTTTGCTGAAGTGATGTGGTTCATTACGTTTCGATTGGCCTCCATTTTTGTCTCACGAGGTATAAAACACTTACCACATTCATTGGAACACTTACTTGCAGTTTTGAAGTTATTTTTAAAATGAAGACGAAATCTGAAGAAGCAAACATTTTTCAGACGCATCACGTTCTAAGTTTGCACTCCTTTTCAGCAGCGACAGCGAAAGTTTTACCAGAATTACTGATGTGTAATGTAGATAAATGTATGTAACTCAGCTTCAGTAGTTTTACTGAAAGAAATGAATCAATTTTTTACACCCCCTGAAGTAATATTTTTAAAGTATATATGTATTGTTGCAAGTCCTATCTCTTTATAACAGCTCTTTATCCGTATTACTACTAACTGTAAAAAGCAATCGAATATATTTTTACAATGGGCAGAGGGTTGCTATAGAAGTATATCGTCAGATGTGCTACAATCACTTCGGAACCCAAGATTTTTTGTTTATCTTCTTCTTCTTCTTCTTCTTCTTCTTTAAATACAAAAGTGCGAAATGCTCACATAGGGAAAAGTCACTCTTCGATCTTACTCTGATAGAACGAAAGAAAAGGTATAAGAGCAATGACAAAAATTAAGAATTTTGTGGAAAGAGGAAAGGTCTCCAATTGATGGATGGATACGCCTCTCTAAGGAAGGCAGTCCCTGAGATACATTAAGAGTGTGAAAGACACCCAAACTGATAAAATAAAATAAAAAAACTGAAGAACATATCGGGCTTCAGCTGCAAAGGACGTAAGGCCATGGAAACAGCGACTGATAAGGTATTTTTAAGACTCTTTACATAAAGTTTGCATTAGCTGAACAATAAATACATAAATATGTGTTCAGATACTTTTAACGATATAGTTATCGTTTTCATCAGTAGCCATTGCTTCAAGAACTCGGGAAGAACATTGTTTCCTAGATTGTTTTCGTAATGTTTGAACGAAAATTTGCAATGTATCAACGTGATATGTGTTGAAGTTATCAGTGCCAAGATTCATCACACATTCGACATCAACAGTTGTAGGGTTGCATATTAAAAATAAAAATTATAATAGTTAGGAGCTAACATTACCTGACGACGTTTTTAAGCGTAACGGGCTACAAGGTACTATGGAAACCGCTCGCTTGGATCTCAAAAACCGATTTCAAAAAATACAAACTACGCAGAATGAAACTTTCACTCTGCAGTGGAATGTGCTCTGATATGAAACTTCCTGGCAGATTAAAATTGTGTGCCGGAACCTGGACTCGAGCCTGGGACCTTTGCCTTTCGCGGTCAAGCGCTCTACCGACTGAGCTATCCCGACACGACTCACGATCCCGCCTCACAACTTTTACTCCGCCAGTACGTCGCGTTCTACTTTCCAAACTTCAGAGAAGCTCTCCTGCCAGGAAGTTTCATATCAGCGCACACTCCGCTGCAGAGTGAAAGTCTCATTCCGGAAACATCCCTTAGGCTGTGGCTAAGCCATGTCTCCACCATATCATTTCTTCCAGGAGTGCTAGAGTTGCAAGTTTCGCAGATCCTCTCTGAAGTTTGGAAAGTAGGAGGCGAGGCACTGGCGGAAGTAAAGTTATGAGGCGGGATCGTGAGTCGTGTCGGGATAGCTCAGTCGGTAGAGCGCTTGCCCGCTAAAGGCAAAGTCCCAGGTTTGAGTCCCGGTTTCGGCACACAATTTTAATCTTTCAGGATGTTTCAATACAAAGTATGCATCACTAACTCTTTGATAAAATGTAGTTGTTTAAACAGGCGCACTGAACAAAACGTTGTTCAAACATTGCCGGAAGACAAATGTATACCTGGAAAGACGACGTCTACATCCCTCAGATGACGCCACATGGCACCTGGGGGATAATAGATGTATCAATAATAACAGTGTAGTGTGATGTAGTGACATAGCTGCCTGAGCCACATCTGTGTATATCCTTTAATAGGGATTGTTTACAGCCGTGAATATGTGAAACAAACTGGCGCCATACAACGGACACAAATATGCTGTCTTCAGCAACCTGAGCGAGTTTCAGTGGGGTCAAATTTAGGCTTTCCAGGTGGCGGAATAACCGTTTCAGAGAAATGCAGCACAAATTGGACGTACTGTGTCAGTAATGCGATGATGCCGTTAGTAATGGTCACGTGAACATTCTCACACCAGTAGACCAGATTCTGGACGTCCACGCTACACAGGGTACGCCACGGTCGACGCATTGTAAGGTCAGCTGTGGCCAATTGTAAGTACCACAGCAGAGGTGAGAGGGTTTGTGAGCATTGAAGTGTCAAATAGAACTACGGCCAATTGATTACTAAGCTGTGGTTGTCTCAACATCGTTCGCGGCTGAACTGGTGCCGTTAGGTGCTCACCTGGAAGTGTGATCGGTGGACATCAGCGATGAAAGCGAATTCAGGGTACACGCAGATGATGGTCGAATGTCCAGGACAGTACCTTCGTTCAGCTGGCCGCAGTCGTCGAGCGGTCTGCGGCGCGCCAGTCACTGTACGGCCTCAACGGTCGGGGCTTCGAATCGTCCCTCGGGTATGGATGTTTGTGTCTTCTTTAGTATAAGGTAATTCATAAGTAGTTTGTAAGTTTAGGGACTGATGACCCCGCAGTTAACTCCCTTAAGCTTAACAGAAATTTGAGTACATTCGTTCAATACACGCTGGTCTCTTCTAGGCATTGTAGTCTGAGGTGTGATAATCAAGAATTCTCGTTTACCTTTGGTGTTTGTTGGTGGAACGCACTCGGTATGTGCAGGAAGTTGTACGATTAAAATACACCTTGTTTAGGCAGTTATGCCAAGATCGCAAATAAATTTATTTTTATTGACTGGATTCAGTAATTTAAATCACCTTCTTCAGAATATTTTAGATCTTCACTTAGGAGAATATGTCAAAAAAGATGGTCAACATGTTAAAAATACGTCACCAAAATGGAACGTCATTATAGATTAAAAGATAAAATGTGATTATTTCTGACGTAAGTATGACACAAACTCACTTTTTATTTGTCATGATCTATTAAGTGAAGACATAAACCATTCTGGAGATGATAATTTAAATCATTGAAACCGGTCAATAAAAATAAATTAATTAGTGATCTTGGCATAACAACCTAAAGAAGGTGTATTTTAAGTAACATTTAAACAGATCGCTCTCCACTAATGTACCATGCCAGGTAACTGTAACGTTGTAAGACCTGTTCTTTTGCCATGCTTGCAAGAGTAATACGATGTTTTGTTCTAAAAGTACTAACAGCCAAATGCTCACCCAAACACTGTGCATGAAACTTAACGTGCTCTGAAACAACATCCCTAGCCAGCACGATCTCCGGACATGTTCCACATTGAGCATTTGTGGGATATAATAGATCATCACTCCTGTCACCATATTCAGACCTCATTTGCTCTAATTGCTTATTTGCAGAAATACTCTATCCTTAAACATTGTACAATCTATGAAAAAAATTAATAGACACTTTCATTCAAAATGTATTGTGTTTTTCATATTGCGAACATGTATTTAAACTCCGTCTACTAGAGATTATCCGGAACCCGTCGTTCCATATATATGTTCCACTAAGTGTGTTTGCCTCTGTAACTTATAAAATAGTAGTGTGACGGGAAATTTTAATGCGGTAGGTCAACACAAGAAATGTTACACTTTCTGCGGAGCTATGAAAATAGTTTATTGTATCATTTTCCAAAGAGTTACACCAGAAAGATATAATTTTTTTAAATGGATGAAGTTTTTTTTCTATCGTGTATTGGATTCGTTGAAACCAGTTGCGTCCAAATCAATTTAAACTACATTCCTATCACAGTTAGTTTGGGAGCTACAACCCTATCAAAGTTCCGCGGGCGGAGACTGCGATATCGTAGCTGACTGGCCGAGTGGCTATCCCCTGGGGCACAGCCCACTGTCTCATGAGCACCGGCCAGTTAGCTACGCTGTCGTAGCCTCCGCCCCCTAAAATTTGAAGGGTTGTAGCTCCAAAACTAACAGTGATAGGAATGTAGTTTAAACTGATTTGGACGCAGCTGGTTTCAACGAATCCAATGCACGCTAGAAAAAACTATTGTTCCATTTAAAAAATCATATCTCTGTGCTGTAACTCTTTGGAAAATGATGCAATAAACTATGTTCATAGCTCCGCAGAAAGTGTAACATTTCTTGTATTGACCTACCGCATTAAAATTTCCAGTCACCTATTATTTTATAAGTTACAGAGGCAAACACACTTAGTGAAACACCCTGTGTATATATTGTGTGTGTGTATATGTATTTGCTGACGATATATTTACATTTGACTAATTACATTTATGCGATCATTTTAGTTGCTTCATATTCATCTCATTGTTCCACATTGTCTTAGTCTAGGACCAAGCATTGTCACGAAGCATTGGTATCGTCGCAGTGAGTGATAATAGATGCTCCTTAACGAGGCCATAACGCTGCATGTTAACCACGACTTCGTGATGCTGCCAGAAAACATCATACGGTATGTTTGCTTATTGTTGAGGCACACTGCAGTTGTAGTGGAAACTATTAACAAAACAAATGGAAACGGATTACCAGCAAAACAACATCTGCATATGTTGTCCAAACTGTTGGTAAAACTTGTATGCATATTGCTTTCACTGCGATTGACGGAAAATGGAATTTCCCAGTGTCCATTTTGTGATTGCAGCATTACTCCGTACCCCGTATAATAATTATTATTTTCATGAAAATCTGCAAGCGTTGCTCTTAAATACAACTCCTGCTGATGTTGAAATATTCTGCGGTTCTCTAGATATTACGTAGTTTGTATAATACATTCAACTGTCGCCGAAATCGTTAGAGATGACCCTTTAAAAGCAATCACGCTGGCATTCACCTTAGGAGACTTACGAAAATCCCATGGCAACATCTTGATGGCTGAACACGTGAACTGTTACACTCACGAAGACGAGGTCGTTGTCTAACCACTGTGCCACCTCGAGTACGTCTAAGGTCACACAGTGCACGCCCGACGAAGACGACTAGATAACTGGTGGAAGCGTTTCACCGCAAACAGTTAACGACACAGTTGTGTGTGAAACGGCATTGTAGTACTCACGTGCGTCCATACAGCCTTGATGGCTATGAATGTAATACCTAGCAATAATAATAGTAGAAACTGTAGATATAAGTAAATTAACAGCACCCAAGGCTTCAAATCTTCGCTATTTCTATTGGAATAAGATACGTTATCATCACCAAAAACATGAAATTTAATCCAAACTTTGAAGAAAGAAACAGTTCCTTCGGCTTCTTCGTGATAAGAGAATCGTTCTAACGAAGCTGCCAGTTAACATGGCATCGAAAAAAGTATTATTGTAGTATGGATTGACATCAAAGGGCTTTCATAATTATACTTTTAAACGCGCTACGTTTCCTTACAGGGTGAAAATTGAAGATATTCTGAATTCGACTGCATGACTGTTGGATAATTTTTAGCACTCTTCAAAATGATAAAAATAGTATGCTTTATTAGCCTAACGGAGATATTTGAGCGACCAGCACATCAGCAGATTAGGAAAACTGTTTTTGTTACAGCTCACCAAGCAAGAAGCCACCACTATACCCACAATTGACGAGTAGTGACAAACAACCAAAATTGCTCGCAATAGATAACAGTTGCAGGAATCAGACTAAAAAGAGTCCAGTTCTACAAAGAAGTAATTTCTTAATAAACCTACACAGATCTTTTAATACATAATTAATAACTGGAAAATGCCGAAGATTCTATGGTTTGCTATAACATTAACCATAACGAGGGTGTGCAAACACCAGTATAAAGGTAACTCTATATTCAGATATATTTATCTACAAGTACACTAATTACTGTGACGACGCAGTTCGCAGATGGAATTCTATTACAAGCTCTGGGATAGAACAAACTAGTTCGGTAAGTCTAAAATCACTCCCATACTCAGACGAATGTACACAATTTTTTTCAAGAAACGATGTTTTAGGAAAGATATTTAAGAATAAAATGTAATATGTATAGAATATAAGCGCTAATGAGTAAATATCTTCTAAACCAATGACATTTGGTGGAAAATATTAAAAATAGTTAAAGAACATAAAATATAGCAGTATTATGAAGATTAAGTGCAATAAATTTTGTCGTATTTGTAGAACAATGAATAGACATATAAAGCATTAAACGGAGAACGAAACATCGTATTCCCAAACATATTATATGGATGTAATTGGATGGTATTGAATAAACTATAGGAATAACAAAAACTGTTGATGAAATTTTTTAAAGTATAATGTCATGTAAAAGAATGAATAAAACACGAAAGCAGTATAAGAATTCAGAATTTATTCCATCGCTGGTTAAATCACTGGCTAAACAACTTCTTCTTCTGAATGCTTCCGTTGTGAATTTGGAGCGTGAAAGAGAATCTGGATGAAAACACAGAGAAATGGAATGAATGACCACAAAGAATGGATCCATAGAAGCTATCACGTAAGATAAAGAACTTTAAGCGAAGAGGGAAATAACATGGCAGACCTAGAGAACCGTAACAAATCATAATTGTCTTCATAAGGAAAGTACAAACAGGTACTTTACACATTTCTAGCAATTCAACTGCGGAGCATCTAGGACAACATTTGGTTGAGAACCTTACGAATGATACACGGCTGGTCTGCCTGACTGTTTCTGTACCATGTATTGAAGCGAGTTTCATACAGTGTCGTGAAGAAAAATGGGAAGAAGAACTGTTAGTTAAATGGCCGACATTACAGCAGGTTGTCTGCACTAAACATCCTTGATGTTTTCGTCAGGTGTCAGCAAAAAACAGTATAGTATTCCAAAGAATTCGTTTTAACCATCAGTCGTTTCTTTTAATCCTTTTTATCTTTTGATTTCGGTCATGGGCCATCTTTACCAATAATAAAGTTAAAAACAGGTGAGATAAAAGGTCACTACAATTATCCTTTTGGGTTGAGGTGTTTGTAAACCTATTGGACCAAACTGCTTTGGTCATCAGTCCCTATATTTACAAACTACTTAAACTATCTTACACTAAGGACAACATGCACACACCCATGCCCGTGGGACGTCTCGCACCTCCGACCGCGAACAGCCGCGCGCTCCGCAGCAAGGCGCCTTAGAACATTCGGCCACTGCAGCGAGGCCTTGTTGGTGGAGACAACGTCTAAGCTGTTACGGTAAAAGCACGCAATCAAGTGTCAATTCGTTTCAGTTTCAATGTCTTTGAAATTTGACAAGTGTATTCATACTATGACAGCCTCGAAGGATAAAGTAGCAAACTTTCATCTGATCCGTATTAAACCCAACGACCCGCGAAGATGATCCATTTGTTGCTACCGGAGTCTTCTGAAACAGATCTCGAAGTACGGCATCTTCGGAGATTCTCGCTACAAATTTCAGGGTATCGCACATGGATGTGATTGTATAACAGCTTCATTCGGAACCCACATCCGGAAATGTCATACAGTGACTTTGTCAACACATATTTGACACTCAGAGATAAAACTCTTCCACTGCAAGCTATCTGGCTTTCATATTTTGGAAGGTGGTAGTATGGACGAGAACATTAAAATACTGTTCCAAAACAATTGACTCTAAAGCGCATAACTTAAGAGGTATGAACATGTAACCAGTAGAAAAGTGAGAGAAAAGAGATTACAGTATGGGAGACGTACTGACAGCTCTTAAGATATGCATTTTAAAGCCCATCTTTATCAGACTTTCGTTGCTTGTTGTGGTCAATAAAATCTCGTCCCAAAATATGTAAAATCAAGATCTTGTCGTAGGAGAGCTTTATTTCAGTGTCAGGGAAAAGGAATTTCTCTTAGCATCAGTAGATGAAAATTTCGAGCATGGATTTCTTTGAAAATATTATGGACTCACTCTGTTCTACAAGTTCTCGACGTTTGTAACGGCAACCTTTGACCACACTGTATTATCTAGTACTGTCGTGGCACACCACAAACATCACCTCAGCCGACGAACTACTGCCGCATCACACTTGTTGATAAGTCGTAAGGTCCGAGAAAACACATTGCGTTTTTGTGAAGGCAGTACGATGCTGGAGAACCAGCCACCCTGGATGAGCAGGTCTGGACCGCATGCAACCTCGTATGATCTTAAAGATTAAAATAAATAACGGAGAGCGATGCTATATTATGTTTACAGGCTGATACGACGTCCAAGATGTACAGGTAAGAGTACACAATCATTGGTGAATTCTACTTTATTTGTGTTTAACAGCTGTGTGTGTGTATTTTTACCTTGCCAGCTTGGACGTACTTACAGACTCATAGGGTGATATAGCACGACTTTATATGGTCTGTTTTTGTTTTCCATTAACAGCAGTTGTTTAAACTACTTTCTTCCAAATTGTCTTGGTCCATGCGTCTCCTCAAACGGGTCGTGCAGCACACATATAGGTTGTTCGGAATCTGAGTTGCAATCTTCAAAGATTTGTAAAGTGTAGTGATTAAATAATATTTTATGCATATGACGATGACGGGCAATGATCCTTTCGTCAGTGCTGGGGCGCTTCTAACTCTTACTCTTACGGGAATCAGTTTAAAAAAGTACCAGTTTTCGTACTAGTGGGCATGTAAAGTTGAGAATTTGTATCTGACGGAAGGCGTACTTGAGTAATACGTGTAGGTGTGGTGATCGCTGTCTCTCCAGTGTTGTAAGGATCGTAGCAATTGCCTAGAAGGCAGGAGACGTGGGTTTCAATCGCGGTTGGGCAGACAATTCCAGCTTTACCCATACGCAATTAACGTCATACATTCCGTGAATGTGAAATAATCTTTTGATGAGGAGGCCAGTGACGCTAAATTACAGTGACGCTATGACACCTCTTTTTCTTTGAGAAACAACATCCTTTCTTCCCCAAGCCTTTTGCTCTCCGTGTTTTGGTACAGGCAGTATGAACCAATATAAGAAAAAGAGTTATGGTAAATGTTGACTTTAAGATGAACACCTTATGAGCTATCAACATTTGGCCAACAGAAGAGTTTTCACAGTATTGAAGTTCACGTGTTTATAGCTGTTAAGTACGCACATTTGAAGTAATGTTTATTAGGTATTTTGGCTTTCAGTACCTGTTCCCAAAATATGGAAAGCAAAGAGGTTGCAGGTGAACAGATATTTACATGGATACAGAATTGTTCATATCGTCAATAGATGACATTTCCAGAAATAGATACGTTATCAACATTTTATCTACTCATTCCGGTCCACAATTTCTAGGGGTTTATTACGGGAATTTCCTAACGTCCTATAGTATCAAATACTTCGTCACACCATAAAAATCGCGACAGTCCACTAATTTCCACCACAGTACACTTTTGAATAAATCCTAAAGTCCGATAAGGGACTTCGTGACTAGTGCTGATCTGACTGTTCTCGAAATGGCAAGAAGCTGCGGCTGCAGCCAGTTTGAATGAGCAGACCAAAATTTTTCTAATGTTTGGAGATCTATGGGACCAAACTACAGCGCCCTAGGCTTACAAACTACGTAAACTAACCTAAGGACAACACAGACACACATACCCAAGGTAGGACTCGAACCTTCAGCGACTGTTCCAGCGTGGCAACCTTCTACCACATCACAAAAGGGGTGACAGCTTTGCAATGTGAAGACCTATTAAAATAATGATAATAACAAAATAAATTGAATAAATAATTAAAAATAAAAATAACATAAAAGAGACAGAGAGAGATTAATCATCGTGTGTTAATTTCAATCCCTTTCATACACTGGTTTTGATCACACAAGTCCTTCACAAGACTGAAAGTTAAAAACAAGTCATATGTCCTGATAAGAACACATTATCAACTCTCATCTCATTATTATTTTAAATTGTTGAATGTGTGTTGCTGGATATATCAGCTTCCAAGGATAATGTGTCATCATGTACCTTAACTGATTTTAGCCTTAAATACTGTGATGTAATTCCAAGAGACAAATTGGTTTTAAATACAAAGTCAATTATTAAAACGCATTACTTCTAACACATGTTTTGCTACTCGTATCTATTGGAACGGATCAGGCATACATTATACACCGTTTCGTACAGTTCATATTACACCCTTCAAGATTTTGTAGATCACGTTTTTGTACTGAAGTCCATGTTTCGATACAACATGACCATATATTTACCTGCGATCCTGCGAAACAAGTTTCTGATGGGCAAATTATCATACAGTAGCTCTTATCGTAAGCATTTGAAAGTCTGCGATCATTAGATATATTTTGGTGTTTCCTAAACTATGGCAACCAATTAGATTGCAGTGAAAGAAATTTCTCTCGCGGTTACTAAGATAGGTAAGAGCTTATAGCTTATTGCAGTACACGATTTCCTATGAAGCAGCTGATCTAGTAAACCTCTTATATGAAGTTTATGTATTGTAACGTACATTGTGGAACAGCATGTTTAAGACTTTCGTGAACATCACAAACATGACCACCTCTGAATAGTTACTGCTGAACTACATTTGTAGATAAGTCATCAAGTTCGACGAAATACTGCGCGTTTCGCGTTGTTTTGCCGATTTTATTTATGGTAAGAAATTTCGGCTAAAGCCATTATGAATGGACTAGCTCGTTATCGGAATTTTTGAATTCTACTTACGTATTTAAAAATACATTGTGATAATTTAATTGTATTTATATACCGATTTAGGTCGTGGTCCATCTTCACTAGATTAATGTTTATAAACACGTTAGGTAAGAGTTTGCTCACATTATCATTCTAGCCTGATATATGGTCGAAAATGGCATGTTTAACCACACAGTAACCTATCAAATCGTTATTAAGTTAAAAATGTTTTAGAGTCGAATGTGTGTTCTTACCATGACAGCTTCAGCGTCATACGATAACTTAGCATGCTTTTACCTCGTCTGTTTTTAACCTTACGTGCTGTGAAGGTAATCCATGAGCGAAACAATCTAATTGGTTTTACATAAACAGCTGATGACGTCTAAAATACGCTTTTTACAGACTCCATTATTGCTTTTGTAGTCTTCTGGAACGGTTTGTGATTGCATATCGAGGTGGCTCGTGATTTCTGGTACAAACTTAAGGGCTCGTAGGGAGGAGTGAATACACAATACGAGGGTTGGAACTTAAATAGTGGTAACTATTTATTCACAACCGATACGAAAGCGGTCCACCTTTGCACCTGTTACTGTCATTCAAAGTAGTCACCAGTGTTGTATAGAACCCGTTGCCAGGGATGTGGAAGGCGCAGTATACAGTTAGCAGAGCCTGTTCTGTTTATGGTGCGAATGAAGCGTTCTATTGCCTGTCGAATCTCTGGAACAATTCTGAAGCGAATGCTACGAAATCGTTCCTTCATCATCGGAATCAGATCAAAGTCACAATGACTTAAGTCGGGGGAGTATGGTGGATGTTACATTACTTACCTGTCCCATCGACCGAACAGAGCAGTCACATCTTGCGCTGTATGAACTCACGCACTCTCGTGCAGAATGATGTGTGGGTTGGTAAGAAAGTGTTGCCGCTTTTTTCGAAAAGCTTAAATCCTTGTGACTTTGACCTGATTCTGAAGATGAAAGAACCACTTCATGGCATTCGCTTCAGAACTGTTCCAGAGTTTCGACAGGTAGTAGACCGCTCCATTCGCTCGATCAACAGAACAGGCTCTGCTAACGGAATACAATGCGTTCCACATCGCTGGCAACGGGTTTTACACAACGCCGGTGACTACTTTGAAGAACAGTAACAGGTGCAAACATGTATCGCTTTTGTATCGCTTATGAATAAACAGTTTAAGTTCTAAATCTCGTAATGTTGTGAGAAATCCATGTCGGAAATGAAATCAAGTTATGCTGCGAGTACTTCTGTCACTTTACCATTATGAATGAAGTATCTTGCTCTCTATATGTTAGAAGAGGTAGCTCGAACCAAAATAAAAAGAAAAACACGCGCCTCGTAAACTCTAACATGCATGTCTTAAGATCTACGATCACTTGACCAGTACCAAAGACGTTTTCACTGTATTGAAGATGAGATGGACGTAATTCTTAAGCATGCACATTGTAATTCATGTTTATGAGATATTCTGTTGTTATTTTGGCGCATACTACCTAATCTCAAAATATGGAAACAAAGAGCTTGCACGAAAATAGATGTTTTTTACCTACAAGTAGATCACATGATTATCGGATTTTATATATTTTTTTATATGTATGGTGAACTTAAAATAATCTTCCAAAGCCATTCGAAGCAACTCTCAAAATTCTCTAGAAAATCAGCTTCGAACTTTTCCGAAGTACACGTAAGTACCAATAATTGAAGCAGTTATATCTGTCGGTTAGCTCAGGTGGTAGCATTGTGGCCTCGCAGACAGAGTCCGTGGTTCAAATCCCAGTGTGACAGATATTATTTTTCGTTTTAGAATTAAGTTATATAAAACCTTTTGGGATCTCTAATTTGTTTATGTGTATGTAGACGAGCTGAAAACCTTGTTACGTAAAACGATGGCTGAGTAGGTTAGCCGCTTGGAAAACCGTTAGTAGCTATGGTGATGATTTTCCAAAAACAGCGTCGTAGCTCTTCACAAACTAAACAATGAAAGACTACCGTCACCAACTAACAGTGAAGACAATACTGTAAAAAATGTAACTTATGTTTTTTAATTGAAACCATCATTACTAAAAACCTTCTGTAAAATATATAAAATTACGATAAACAAAAATACGTCCACTTTCCGTAAAAATTACCATTAGATATTAAAACTGTGTAAGTATTCGAACAGAACGAAAAATATTAAAAAATCTGCGAGGGCAGGAATCGGGTCACCGACCATAGGGTCATAAGACCAGAACGCTGCCACCTTAGTTACACAGATAGACAGCGCAGTATAAGTAATAATTGGTACTTACGCTTACAAGCAAAACTTCACAGTCGATTTTCTCGAGACTTTTTTAGAGTTGCGTCGAATGACTTTGGCTGATTGTTATTTGAATTCTGGACTTCACGTACCATAAATATAAAAAAATTCTAAATTCCGATACTCATGTGGTCTCCTTGTTAAGGCTAGTTGAGACGACGACACTACGTTTCATGAAACTGTGCTACTGGCCAATGCGCATGCGCGGCAGTCGTCCGCGCAACTCGTTGGCGAAACTAAACAGTTTCGGCACCTTACAACTTTGGTGAAACTGATTGCACGTGTTTTTAGGTTAGGTTATGACCAATACAGAAGAAAACACAACATAAAGGGGGGAAAGGAAGAAATAATTCGGTTTTTGGACATATATGCGTTGCGTAGGTGTTTGTGCGATTTTAACGGCGTGTTAGTGCTCTTCTAGCAATTATTTGTGAAGTTAAATATTGATCTCTTGACTATTAGTGACTTTCTGACTAAAATACATCCAATTCAAAATACCTATACAAACGAAGTATAGCAATTGTGGATTTCGGAACACGGTACAAGTACTGCAGGGACGAATATCTACTTGACAAGAAACGTAATGCAATTTGTAATTTCAGTTCTGGTAACAATGCTTCACGCATAACGGTAACTTGTTTCTTTATTGAATTACTAACTCTGTTTATAAGGAATGTGAACTTCTCTGGTGACAAATCAAAGTTGATTAAAATAACTTCTACGGTCTTCAATCACAATTTCCTTCAGCAAGGTCGCTGAGCAACAGAGCTGACGTCTTTTTAAAGCCATTCACGAACCTAAACACGTTTCTTATTCTTTTTATGTTTAGTCTTATGCAGTGACTTCACATAGATAAGCAATAGATTCGACACAACTCTTACAGCTACCAAAACTTCCATTTTACGGCGACAACGGCACTTACAAAGCAATGAAACTGAAGTGTATAGTATTGGCGCTGTGTCTACAGATACACACGAAACCAGTTGCGCGCAATTCATTTCATGCAATGAGTTTCGCAACCTAGTGTCGTCGTGTAGGCTAGCCTTTAGTGTCAAACACGTGTCAATTTCGTCAGTAGGTCGGACCAACTCTCCTGTACAAGTTCTCGAAGTTCGTAATACGAAATTCGGAACTCTTTGCACTATATAAAACTTTTGTGACACTCCATAAAAATTACCGCAGCCGACAACCTACTACCGCATTACAGTCCGATAATCGCGTTGTTTTGACGATTCTCGCAACCAGGCTTCATTCCATAGTGGCACTTGTGCTCAACGACAGTTTTTGATATGTAGAAAAATCTTCAGCAGTCTATCGTAAATATTTAATTTATCCAGATCAAGATTTCAACCACTTTGGCGTCATTATCAATTCATAAAACAAAACGATTAAAACACGAATGAACGTGTTTTAACTTTTGTTTTATGCATTGATAATGACCACACAGTGGTCGAAATGTAGATTTAAATAAATTAAATATTTACGACTGATTGCTGTCAAATTTGCTACAGATTCTCGCAACGCCAAGAAGCTGCGGCTCCAGCCACGCTGAATGGTGCAGCAGTGGACCGCAGGAAATACTGCCGCCAGAAGCCTTGCGATCTGGTGCCCAGGTCACGAATCGCCGGCCGTCGCCCACCGAGTCTCTACGAGAACCGTCGGCGTCTTCTCGCGGTCCGCATGCGACTGGCGAGGTACTCGTGCCCCTAGTGGCACGTCGTAATTGCCGACCCCGAGGCTAGGAGAGGGCCTCTCGTCTAGCCTCTAGCCTCCAGCGCTGCAGCCGCACCAGGAGACACTAACTCATTACCAATGCATCCTCGATTGCCGATGGCTCTGCGCTATTCCCTACCCTACATCGTTACATCTCCACCTTGCGTCAGCATTGATACTGTACTCTTCACTATCCTTCGTCCGTCCCCGGGAGACGCTAGCGACTGCCCACTCGTGCGTCTGTTTACTCTTAGTCCGCGAGTGACTCGCTCTTTTTGTTTACCCCCCTCCGGCGGTGTCGCCTCGCGGCTGCATTTACTAGTCGTCGCCTAGGACTGATGCGATCCTAGGCACGCCAGGTGGGAGGGGGGGGGAGGAGTCGATCCCGGCGAGTGGGGGTGGCGCCCGCCGTTGCCTAGGCGACGCGTTTCCCTGCGTGCGTCCCCCCAGCCGGCAGCCCGGTAGCGCGGGCTCTCTTTTGTCGGCCGGTGGATCGGGGCCATCACGGTGACGCAACCACGACCCCCGGCACCCCCCTCTCGCACCGGCCGCGACTCCCGGTGCGTGGTTCCGTATATATAGTGGCCGCGGTGCACCGACGCCGCATGCTCTCCCCCAGTTCCTCTCCGAAGAGCACCACCGCAGGATTACAGGTGCCATGAAGTCGGTAAGTCCACCGGGCGCTTTCCATCTGGAGCTATTAGCGTTTATCAAGTACCAGTACCAAAGGGTTCTACATAATTGATAGATTCTACTCACCACTTTGCTATTTTAAGCATCTTTACTACCCAAAATGACAGATTTGCCAGGGAGCGAAGACTTAATCGTGACAAATTTTTCGTTATAGTCATCCGATGAACATTCTTGGCTCTGCTCCTTGTAAGAACTCCAACAGTCGAAGTGATTGGGTACATATATAAGCTCTAGATGCTGTTGTACTGAAATATTTGGAGGCTTATCTTTAGTTTCCCGTCAAGGTCTGCACGGCCACTACGGGGGTTCGAATCCTCCCTCGGGCATGGATATTTGTGCCGTCCTTAGTATTAGCTAGTTCAGAAGTAGTTTGTAGGTTTAGGGACTGATGACCCCGTAGTTAAGTCCCGTAAGCTATACAAACATTTGAACATCTTTAGTTTCCCCTGCGTGGGGACAGAAGCGAACTTAATTTAGCCACATGCTTCAGCATCCCAGTTGGAGGACCACTGTGAACAACGCTTATTTTGCTACGATTTCATTATTGTACAGTATCTTCTCTTTACCTCTCACAAACTAATTTTACGTTGTTGAAATCTATTCATTGTCTCATAAAAGACCCAAAGACTCGGATTTCTATCCTAATAGGTCATTTTCTCATGATCACATGAGTTGACCAATGAGACTCAACAACACAGATTATTCTGTACCAATTACTTCAACTCAGAAGCCACGTGGGAGTTGCACCTTGCTGCGGAGTGCCCGCCTGCTCCCCGTCAGAGATTCGAGTACTCCCTCTGGCATGGGTGTGTGTGTGTGTGTGTGTGTGTGTGTGTGTGTGTGGTTGTCCATCCTTCTTACTTATTTGTTGAAAATGTCTCTCTCTTCCCACAATACATTTTGCCAATAACGGCTCCTTCGCGTGCCAATGAAATTATTCTCAAATATAATAAGCAGAGGGGGAAAGATCGCTTGTTTAAGTTCCTTTTTGGAGACAAGTTTCGGCAAATCTGTGTTGCCATCTTCAAGTCTATTTATATTTATATATAACATACTAATATTTCGTCATGTTTTAGTTATGTCTGTACTTGGGCGTGACGAAAATAATTTTTATATCTACGGTAAAATATTTGCACCCATATTGCCAGCCAGCCATTGAGAATGACTGGACTGCAACATGGGTGCAACATATTTAACCGCAGGCCTAAAACTGTTTAAATTTCGACACACCCATGTCCAACCACAGAAACAAGACGTAATATTACTATGTGGTATTTAAATAGTAATAGACTTGAAGACGGCATTAAGTTTTGCGAAATCGGTGTCAATAAAGGAACTTTAAAAAAGCGCTCTCTTCTGATAACGCAGATTCTCATTACAAAAGAAATATTGTATCGCACCCCCCGTTTCAACTACATCAGTACATACAACAAATTAATTTTTTCTCCTCTATCAGTGTCTTCGACATATTCTTTTACTGAGTCTTACGCGTTCATAACGCAGTTATTAAATTGTTTTGAACTAAGGATTATTTAAGGTACAAAAAATTTACGATTTTAGCTGACAGCGGCCATTCAATCAATGGAGAAAGGAGATATTGTGTGCAGAGTCCGGGTTCGAAGGCAGGTCCTCCTGTTTACTACGCAATCTCGCTGACCACTGCGCCACTCTGACACAGCGATTACCGCTACTGTGTGAGATACTCTAACACGCCTGCCACCAGACTCACATTTTCACCTTGTTCACACACTACCAACATAGTGCCCTTGCACACTTATTACTCGTGTCACTTCGCCTATTTTCATAGCACCTCACTATACTGAGTAGCAAGGTTGTAAGTGAGTGTGTGTGTGTGTGTGTGTGTGTGTGTGTGTGTGTGTGTGTGTGTGTGCGCGCGCGTGTATGTGTCGGTATAAGCGAATCCTGAGGCGAGAAAGAGCTACGTTTGTCAGATAGATGAAGCAAAGTACCTACCATCTACAATGCGACAGTATTCGAACGCATTGGTGGTACTCAAACTATTCGCTTAATGACTCCTTTCGTTAAAGCTTTACATTTAACTAATTTGTATAAACATTTTAGTCGGAAGAATTATCTACTTACAAACAGTACTGAAAAAAACTAAATATCACCTTGCAAAAACATCTGAGTGTCTTTTCGACGTAGTCAAGTTTAGTTTTATGTATTCGCTGAGTAGTTGCTTTTGACGGGTGTACAGGCTAATAGCAGTTACGAAGTGGACGATCGGTCGATGCAGAGGCGATCACGTATGAGTCACTTTTAACTTTCTCTGCCAATTACAGCGTCTTGGAAACGTGTTTCAGAAGATTAGCGATAGGTATCAACAGTTTAGCTTCAGGAAGGCGGGTGGAAAATTATCTTGATGAAAATGCACTCTACTTTAGATAGCAACTCGGCAAAGTAATAGCTTTTCCTTGTAAAGTTAAATATTTGGTTCAAATGTCTCTCCTTCTGTAATTTGTATGAAATTGTAATACGCTGATGTGATTGCACCTCGCAACGCCTGTTGGAAAGACAGAAGAAACTTACACACTCTGAAAGCAGATTCGGGTGTTTCATTTCATAAATATTAACGTTGAAAGCATCAACGCTTGCATAAAACGACTCCGTATCTTGGGCTACCGTTACTTTGTCACGTAACCTGCGATGTCAATATCCAGATATTCAGAGCCTTACGCTGTCTGCCCACGCGGAGCTCACGTCCTGCTGTAAAAATTTCGTTTCGTGGGAATGGCCGCGCGGTCTAATTTTGCGGCCGCTGATTTTGCGGCCACTCACACCGAAAGTTGAAGTTCTCTCTCGTGCATGTGTGTGTGTGTGTGTGTGTGTGTGTGTGTGTGTGTGTGTGTGTGTATTGTCCTTAGCGTTAGTTTGTTGAAGTAGTTCGTAAATCTAGGAACCGTTGACCCAAGCAGTTTGATCCCTTAGGTTTACAAACAAACGAACGTTTGGACATTCATTTGGCTCTTAGTTACTACTTGATATTGTGGTAAATGAATTTCATGTTTAGTGGTGTCTTACAACACTTTGGATGTAATATTTTCATACAGTTTACGTCTTATACCGTAAGTAGTACAATTCGAACAAAATATTTATTAGGATGACTTTCGCTTTGTTACTTAAAATTTTACTGGGGACGGTAACGTTGAATAACACGGAGATTTTTATAAATTTCGAAACTACTGTAATTGAAATTCATTGGCTTGTGGAGTCGATACTTTGTCGGTTTCAGGCTGATATAGTCTAACTGAAAAAAATCTGAATATTCTCGTTCTTCGTACTTTAGATGAGAGGTTATTTCGTAGAACCGTTCAAGTCTTCTCGTGTCCATGACGGACTGAGTCATTGTATGAAAAATTTTACCACGGTCGGGATTCAAAATCGCGTCTCCCACTCAGTGGTCACTTGTATTTAGATTGATCATATGCCATTTAATCTACGTCTAATTAATAAAATCATTAATATAAAAGTAGCAGTAGTCCATTGAGACCAGCTGTCAATAAAACAAAAAACATTACCTCATCACGAAAATATTGGCCAAATGCTCAGTTTGGTGATATGTATGGGTAAAATCAGCTTTCAGCCTGACTGAACAATTTTAATGCGGCAGTTCACTTTACTGAAAGTTCGCCTGAACGAGCTACTGCCCCTTTAACATTTCCTGAACGTAATGTTTACGATAGATAGCCTTTTACCAATGAATGATTTCTTATTAATATATTTCCAATGGCTGGCGAAGATCAATTTAAACTTCTCCGCATGTGTTATTCAAAGGGAAACTTCTAAGTTTCTAATACTTTCTTCTAATACTAACCGAGTAGTATTATTACACTTCTGTATACAACTCTCATTTGTGAGCATACGTGATTCTGTTCCTCATCAGTCAATACGCATATACTTCGCCACTAAAGGAATCTATGTAAGTCCCCTTTTGCTTTGATCAAGATAATGATACCGCAATACAGACAAATATGGTCCCAAATCAATTCAAGGGAATGTGAAGATGGCTTTTCACAAGACGACCGGTGACTGAACTGTATGTCAGTGTGTTCGGACACTGCAGTATAATTTTATGGTTAATTTCCGTTCCATTCATGTATGGTAGTAAGAGTGAATGACTTCCTAAGTCTTGGCAATTTGATACGTATTTATAAGGGAACAAAAGGCAGATTTGAAATTTATGTAGTGGAGGGGGACGGTAGGAGCGTGCATGAAGACTATCCGTGCAGTCACTGTAATCATTAAGCCTCGATGGCCTAGTAGTAATTTTTTATGGTTATGGCGCCTATCTACTAAGCAGCAGGTAGCGGCTTTGAATCCCGGCCGTGGCATATATTTTTATTCAATTCCTCTACTTCAGTTTAATAACTTCCTGTCACTGCGTGCGCATTAATTATGTAATATAGTCTTTACGATTCCTGCAAGAACTGTCATAGAAGACATTTCTCACAAGAAATGTTTCTTCACATTTCGTAAGGAGTCTTTCGGGGAAGAGATTACGGTTTTCTCTAAGCAAATAACCGCTTAAGGATTTCAGAATTTACGTTATATCACTATTTCCTGATGTACTGTGTTTACTTTCCATGTCGCTTGTTGTGTGTCGTATGGATCACACATACTTGAGTAAAACATCATTACAGTACAACAGGGGTCTGTCTGAATCTTTTTCTGCAACTTTTCATCCAAGGTAATACGTGACATCTTCGTTACTCATTTGGGTGTTAAATTTTGTTTTATGCCTCGTTTGAATCATTAATAAGGGTTGGTGTGGTGCTTTAGTATTCATAATTTGTTGTTGCTAGACAGGACAGTACTACACTCATATTAGCTATGCTAGCGAAGTTCATGAATTCTGCATGTGTTACTTTCCATCCAAGGTAACACGTTAAGACCTACTTTTTAATTCGACTCTCAAATTTTGTATAATAGACCATTTGAGTACTCCAGAATGAAACTTTCTCTCTGCAGCGGAGTGTGCACTGATATGAAACTTCCTGGCAGACTTTTACTGTGTGCCAGAACCAGGATTCGAACCTGCGCCCTTTGCCTTTCGCGGGCAAGCGCTCTACCAACTGAGCTATCCCGACACGACACGATCCGTCCTCACAATCTTAATTCTGCCAGTACCTCGCCTCATACTTTCCAAACTTCTCGAAGTAGCCCAACGTATACGTACGGGGGTTGTAAAAACGGAAAGTTACGAAGCGATACTGTGGGTATAACTGAATTCATTCAAAAGTAATCACCAGAGGCGTAATCACCAAAGCACAACTATCTCACTGTTTAACGAGCAGAAGGCTTCCATGTTCCCAGAATTCTCGTGACTGTGACAACAGCCGATCTTCTACCGTGTCGTTCAGTTCGTCGACCGAGTAGAAGGGCGTTTCTTTGTGATGTTATTTTTAGTGGAACAGGCAGATGGAAATCACAGGGCGATATGTCCGGGCTTTAGGGCAGATGCTCAAGCTGCTCCCACTTGATCTTGGCCAGTACACTTTGTGTGACCCTGGAGACGTGTGGACGCGCGTTATCATGGAGCAGAATCACTCCCTCCGTGAACATCCCAGGCCGTTTGCTCTTGATGTACTAGAGCAGGCTACAGAGTGTCTCACAGGACATGTCACTTTTAATGGTTTCTCCGTGCTCGAGAAAATCGATGAGTATCGGACCTGGGACGTAGAAAGAGACGGTGAGCATCACCTGGCTTACTGCGGGTGACGACACATTCTTCTCGTCTCTGGATGTAGCACTACGTTGTCCCAAAGCGGCATCTTCAAATTTTGACGTTTGGTTCTTAGTTTCGTGTCTTTTCAATTAAACAGTTATCGTATGTTACCAACGATCGTCTCTGAGTAGTGGATCCAGTCCACTTCATGTAAAAACAGCCCATACCAATGGAGTTACCATCACGTTTCACAGTACCTGGTTGACAGTTTGGATTCATAGGTTCGTGGGCCACACTCGAACTCTCTTGTTAATGCTTAACAGATGAAATTTGGACTCAACTGACCAATCAGGGTCCAACCGATATGGTCAAGAGGTTGAGGTTGATGCTGTTAGTAAAGACACTCGGTCGTCTGTTGTCGTAGCCCATTAACGACGAATTGCGTCGTATCATTCTAACGTAATGTGTAGTCGTACTCTCCTGTACGGCTATGTCACGCTTTGTCAATTTATTGCTAGCCCTCTCAACTTGCAACGCCGCTACTTTCACTTTTTACGTGCAGGCCGGCGATCTCTTCTTTGTCTGTGGTGACGTAATGTATAAAATGTGTTATCGTTAGTTAACTATATGACCGGTCTTAGTTTCCGCGAGAGTAGTTTTATCCGAATTTGGTCTGGACGGTAATACGAAGAATTCGGAAGTTTCATTTTGTCCGCTCAGTTAGGCGCTGATGGTTAAAATGGAGGGAAGGCCGATCGGGGCTCTATGTCCTGTTAGCGATTAACAGAACACATCACATTGGCCGGCCGCAGTAACCGAGCGGTCTGCGGCGCGCCAGGCACAGTCGTCACAGCCGCTACAGTCGTGAGTTCGAATCCCCCCCCCCCCCTCGGGCATGGATGTTGGTGTCATCTTTAGTATAAGGTAGTTCATGAGTAGTTTGCAAGTTTAGGGACTGATGACCCCGCAGTTAAGCACCTTAAGTTTAACAAACATTTGAACATTTGAAACATCGCATCTGTCTGTACTGCAAGTTTGCACGAAATCATTTTGTACCAAACGCGCAGGGAAAACTTGGAAAGCCACGGAGTGGTCAGAACTGAACGGAAATTAAAGCCAGAAATCTACTCACTTAACGGATTCTTACAGAATAGGTACCTTCCATAACTAGAGAAGCGGTACGTCACAATACGACTATTAACTGTTAAAACTGATTTCCAGCATTTAACTTCGCTACAGTACTGCGATCTCAGATTAGAATGACTAAAATCCTTTTGCTCAATGTTTGTCGAGCATATGACGAAAAGCCGTGGCCGTAACATAGCGTAATGCCACATTTACATGGTCTGTTACCGCCGTTGGCTGTTGACGCCTTCGCGCGAGTTAAGTCACGCGCTTTCTCCGTCCCCTCCCACTTGAAGCTCTGTACCCTCTCGACGTGCAAGTGACATATGGGAGGTCACTTCAGTCGACCTCACGTATGTGTGTGTCACTACCTTATCTGCCGTGTCGGTCCTTTTAGGGGTTACCACACAGGTGTGCTGCAAATTGCACGCGGTGGCTTCGTTGTGGTAATCACAGTCAGCGAACGGAGATCAGCATCCTGAATTTAACTGACTGACAGCTTGCAAGGTGAGGGGAGCGACCTAATCATTCATCACGAAATTCTGCTTGAACAGACGACCGTTGTCAAAAAGATTTTCATTAATTTTTTTCTATATTAATTTCGTGTTTCACCAAGTCTCTATTACAATTTTCTGATTTCGAATACCTTCAATATTATATAGTAACATAACGTCATTTTCCCATTACAGTGTGCACTATATTGTAGCCATAAATACTGTTTTATATTTCACATACGTAAAAGCTTAAATTTTAATTGTAAAATTACGTAATGTTACTAATATTGAACCCTTTCGTGATTCGAAAATGACAACACAAACTGAAACCAGTAATGAATAAGATTATTTAAAAATATGTAAAAATTTTTGACAGCGATCACGAGTCATGTTATTATCGAACTAAAGAAAAAAAATCTATGGTTTTTGTGTACATTGTGGAAGACATTTTAACAGGCATTTTGCTATTGTACTATGCACGTCGATGAATCAAATGTTTGTAAATCTATGGGACTTAACTTCTTTGGTTATTAGTCCCTAGGTTTACAAATTATTTAAATTGAATTAAACTACACTAAGAACAACACAGACACGCACGCACACACACACACACACACACACACACACACACACACACACACACACGCACGCACGCAGCCATGTCCGAGGGAGGACTTGGACCTCCGACGGCGAGCAGCTGTGCGCTCCGCAGCAAACAGCCTTAGATCGCGCGGCTACTTCACCGCGGCCCGTTGATAATTCACTCCTGATCATGAAAACTGGGACACACAGAACAATAGGTAATGAAATAACAGTTTTTTTCATCTCAGTAGCAAAAGCCAGAATTAAAAAAAAATAGCAGGAGGAAGTTCCACGTTGGCTACATTAAGTTCTGTCCACTTCGTACTGTCACTGATTTCGGCGACATGTATTGACACTGTGTGATTGTGAATGACGCTGTATATCTTAAAAGGATATGAGTAATTACTCGAAAATGGCACAACGCCGAAATATTGATCGTAGTTCTGAATTAGACATTGTTACATAATGGAGCACAGGTGGAAAATAGAACTGTCATATTAATGTATTATAAAAGGTAAAAAAGTAAAGCAGTCTATGTTCGACTAGTTGCTGTTAAGAAATCAGAGCTAGTTAATCACAGCGGCTGGTAAGCCGTCCAGCAGTTGATGTGACCTGGAGAACAATCGAATTCTCTTTATTGTGCTATGCCATAGCAGCATGTACAATATGCGGTCTTAGTTGACAAGCTGAAACATATCGTCTTTGACTCCAGAGATATAAAATACGGATTCTGTCCATGTCAGAAATGCATTTACTGCTGTCAAACTAAGCAAAGCACCCTTTCTGCCTTACGTAATGCTTCAGACATCGTTACTTGCTTCATTTGGAAACTAATTCTGTACTAAAGCCAATTTATTGATTTAAACTTGCCAATATGGTCCCACACGGTCGCCGACCTACTTTAACCTGTCAGTTTGCATATTCCCGACGGTCTTGGCATGCCAACCAACCATTATATTACTATTATCTACTTACCTTGTCGGGCTGTAACGGTAATTTTTTGCTTGGTCAAGCGTATAATACACCTAGGTTTAGTTCGACGTTTGTTGCACGTTGCCCTCGCGGTATTATAGTTCTCCTGGCCACGTATGTAATATTCTTCACAACTGCGTGTACTGGAGGTGGCTTCACAGTTTCTACGACACATGTCACTGTATACAAAAGCTTGAAACTAGAAATGCTGCTGAAATGAGAGACATTGCTGGATTCTTTTGTAGACTCTACTCTGAAATAATAAATACATATCCTCGTCGCCAAGTGGCAGAGAAAAGTGAGGAGTCTGAACTGTCGTCCAAAAAAACCAACGTGAAAGCTGATAGCACCAGAACCAAAACGTGTTTCTCCTTAACTTTCCTCGGATACGGCAGTCGATTCATACTGTTCAGCTGTAAGGACGTCGACTTTCCACATAACACTTAACTAATAGAACCTGTATCTTCTGCAGTTTTCTGTAGTAAAGGATGTACTTGGTATAATCACAATCAAAGTTCGTACAATGGGGGGAATCCCACGTGCTATTCATTGTGATTTCGAAAGAACTGACGCGGTTGTGATACAGCATAGTGGCTGCGTTACATCTACATCTAGTCCTCACCTTTTCCGAGCCAATCACTCGCCAATCAATAGCAAGAAAGTGTACATTGTAATTTTACTTTATTCATTCCCAAAGAACCATAAGGCGACCCGAGTAAAAGGGCATGATACATGGAACACATGTTTTACATCTCTACATACGAGCGGTTCTTTACCTTGTATCATATGACTACATTCCTCATCTTGAATTGTCGACCAACAGTCTGGCATTACTATCATATAGGGGGGAAACATGCTCCTGTGTAATACTCCTTGCTTGTAAGTGCTTCCTTGTATACTAAGGGTAAAGAACTTTCAAGTTATTCAGTTAGCTATCAGTGATTTACAATCTTCAGTTCGTACATTCAGGAAATCCAGATAATGTGTGTAGAATGTTTAATATTACCGACATTAACATCCTAGCTGAAACGTTATTGGCATGGCATGGAAACGTTAAACATACCAGGAGCTCCTTAATATCGAGACAAAGGAATCAGATGGAGTGGCATAAGATCCCCTTCCAACTACTGGTCACTATCCTCTAAATCAGTGTCTGTTTTTTCTTTTAAATATGCTTATCTCTACAATGTCTGAAGAATTAATAACCCTTCTCTCTTTTCAGTAGGACAGTAAAATAAAATTTTGGACATGAATGTTTACTAAACATAATCCATTCTTGGCACGAACTGTCAACTATAAACACATTTTTAAGATTTATTTTCTTAAATTTATCAGTATATGGCGAACAGTGTATTGCCGAGGGCCTGTGTAAATTTTTACTCTCGTACTCTAACACGAAAGGAAGGCTACTATGGACGACGAGATGAAAGCCTGACTGGACCAGAGTTCGAATTGTCATTCTTCATTGAAATTCGCAGAGGAAGATCTTGTCTACTGGGTCTGCTTTGTTGAAGCCTTTGTTCCTTGATGACCGTTCGGAAGTTTCGGCCTTTGTATTAATCGTCTAAAGTTGATACAGAGCAACACGAGATCTCTAGACAGTACCGGGCTGTGATAGGTAAACTTTTATTAAATTCTATGACTGTTCTACGACAAGATTTCATCGAGCTAGATGGTACACAGTAGATGCACAAGTCTCACCTCCGTAAATCATTAAATGGGGATAGGTAATATAGAAGAAAATCAGGAAGCGGAGCTGTGATCTATTACGCAGATGTTCAAATGGACAAAATTTCGTAAATCTACGGGACTTAACTGCTTGGTTATTAGTTCCTAGCTTACAAACTGCTTAAACTAACCTAAGGACAACACAAACACCCATGCCCGAGGGAGAATTCGAATCCCCGACGGAGAACGGCCGCGCGCACTGCTGCACGGCGCCTCAGTGCGCACAGCCATACCACCGCGGCCTAATTACGCCGAGCATTCTGCAGTGGAGTGTGCGCTAATATGTTTCCCTATGGGTTTTAAGCCAGGTGGGACACACAGTTGTACTGAGCAACTCACACTCGCTGCATAGTGAAAATTACACTGTGGAAACATTCCTCTGGCCTGTGGGTAAGCCATGTCTCCGAAATAATCTTCCTTCCATGGCTGCAAGTGCTACAAGGTTAACGTGAGGACTTGTGTGAAGTTTGAAACGTATGAGACCGGCTACTGGGGTATCTAAAGCTCTGAGGGCGGCCTGTGAAACGTATCTCAGTCAGTAGAGAGCGCTTTCCAAAGAAGAGAAAACCGCGATAAAGACAACAAGGTGAACATTCTCTAACGTGCGCTAATAGTTTTTCTGGTGGATATTACCCTACCAGGGGCGACGACTCCGTGGGTGCTCCGAGGCTCAGGCACCCCCCCCCCCCCCCGCAAGAATTTTTTCGGGGTGCTGAGCACCCACATGAAATTGAGGTGGAAAATAAAATTGTATAAATCTTTAAAAAATCGGGAAAAATCAAAACCTATCTCATGACTCAAGAGGCAATGCGAAAACGTGACCATAGCGATAGACGATATTTCATACGTGAAAGAAATTATCAGTATTTTACGTGGGTCCCCAAGCCAGTAGTAATGAGTGTCCGTGTATTACCCATTATGCTAGCTTTATTCATCCAGAAGCATGTCGATCTTTTTGACCTTTCGAGTGTACGTATTTATGAACATCCAGTTGTGTTCTTTCAGGAATTTAGCTTGAAGAATCTGATGCTGATGCTAAAGTTAATCGTTTTTCATTTATCTTTGTCACATCCCTTGTTATTAAAATTATAGATTCAGTTGAAATTTTGTAATGCTTTTCTCTCAGGCTTAAAAAAAACCCTGGACTATATTAATACTGTCAGAGATGTCATGAAGTTATCTCGGAGTGATAAAAGTTTCTATGAAGTATACAGCTCTTGCTTGGAACTGACCAAAAAGAATTTGATGTCGGATTTCAAAATGTGAAAATATTTCAAAGATTTCTTTTAGCTTTGGTGACGGTGTTCTACCAAACGCTTTTGTCCGAAAGAATAGCTTCGCACAAAGAGTGTTAGAATGGTGTACAGTGAAAAATTATTTCACTGGTCTTGTAGAAGTTTTGGGGTGTTACTTATATATAACTATCCACTTCAGCCAATTAGATCGCTCTATGGTAGTGTCGGCGCCTCTGCACCCTACGTTAGTACCACTATGCCGATCTCCTGCGTAAACAACAAAGTCACACACTACGTTTACATGGAACACATCTTCCGGAAGACGAGAACCTATTTTCGTAAATCGTTTGTCGCTGTCGTATTTTTCATGGCATAGTCTGAATCGGATTTCCTAGCCCACTTAATATGGCCGCTGAAAAACAGCTGATTCAGTTCCTGATTTAGTCACCAAAATCGATATTTTTCTTTAATTAAATACACAGATTCATGTTCACTCTAATATGTATACTTATATTTCACATTAGGAAATATCACTTTTTCAATACGTGCAGAAAATTCTTAACAAGAAAACACAATCTGACAAGCCAAGAACGCTTCATAAACGGTTGAGTTTACATAGGCACGAAAATCAATTGTGGGACTGGAAAACTGCTTTAGAGAAGCGGATTTCCAGAATCGATTTTGGAGTGTTTACATGACCAACCAAAAGCGGAATTGGGAAATCGGTCTACGAAATCCGGTTTTGGGAGCCCATGTAAACGGGTGACAGATCGGTTTTCTAGGACGAACAGTAGTGTCACGTGGAAGATTTTACGGTCGGTGTCGTCAGTGTAAGAAGCTAATCCGCGCACGTGCTCGCCGTCACTCGTCGCCGTCCCGCGGTGTTTACCATTCTGGACCGCCAAGGCCGTCTCGGTGCAGTCCGCTTCGCGCCGCGTCAAGTCACGTCTGACGTGCGTCCGCCGAGGTGCACCCAGCGGCCGCCTTGCAAAACAGACGCAGCGGACGCGGAGAAAAGGACGCTCCCGCAGGCCTTGACACCAGCCGGCGGCCCAAGGACGCACGTGCTTCCCCTGCAGAGCAGCCCACGTAACGCCACTTCCCATCAGCGGATATTATTAGCGGAAAATTTCCCTCCGTATCTTCTTTAATCCTCTATTTTCCCCCTCGAGTTATTTCACGGCTTTTTCCATTCTGTGTGACTTCGTTACTGCATACAGGCTATAAGCGCAGGATTATCCCCGTGGCATTCAATGTAGACTTGCGCATAATAGTTCGCGATCGGGAACGCTCACTTTAGTTCGCGAACTAGTTCGTTCTTTTAGTTCGTCCGCTCCCAGTGACGGCTGAGTGGCGTGGTCTGCGCATGCAGGTGGAGGGAGAAGTTCCCCCACATTGTTGCTTCATGCGTTTGCTGCTTGAGCCGCTAACGATATCACGCAAACCAAAAGAAAGAGTTTGTGGATAATTTCTCACTGGCGGCTAATATCATAAATTACTCTTGCTATCTAAAAAATGAAATAAATGTAAATAAATAAATAAAAACGAAATACGTGTGGTTTAAGCCACTGGCTATTGAGCAAGATACCAGGCTTCTAATCTCGGCCATAATGTTGAGGCTAACTATATCTGTTTATTAATTTACTGGTTGATTTTCCACCAATCTTCTACGCAGTCTAAGATCCTTTACTAGTGAATTGCAAGGCGCGTCATAATGCATGATAGGAGAATGCATTTATTGCCACTGAAATTATCCATTGACAATGATAAGGCAGCAATATCTCGACATTTATATTTTGTAAAAATTCCTTTTCATTTCAGAAATAAATGACTATGGTTTTCTGTTAAAACGCATCTGAGAAAAGACGTTTAGAACAATCACGTCACATTTCCGTTTTGAGCACATACACACTTCCGCATACATATCTCAGTACCGTCTTTTAAAATAACCACCCACAATGCTGGACGTTGACTCCTATACGTTTCAATGTAATACAGTGAGTACTGAGAAAATTAATTTTATCGTGCATAATCAAATTAATATTCATACTGAAGTACACGAGTCACCCAACAATTTATATACGCCAGTAAAATTTTGCAAAACTCTCCAACCACAGACTTAAGGGACAATCGTTGGATGACTTTGCCGTTAATGAATGTGTTCTGGGATATAATGTTGTTGGGTTCAAACACATGCTGATAATCTCTAATAGAGACCTGTAACATCACTTTATCAATTAGTATAAGCATTTCGGCGACTAATTACACTCACCGCGCAAAATGCTATTTACCATCTTAAAGGAGCATAGAGATCGTTCTAAAACGTAGTACATGGAGTAGACCTTTCACAAAGTAATTATGCGCCCTTCTACTGCTGTTAATTGTAAGGCAGATGTCAGGTTCAGATTCATTGGAAGAAAATAATTGTAGTCTATCAACAAATAAATTATTGCTTGTCAGTGTTGATAGATGAGCTGCCTAAGTTGTAGAGAAATTGTATTTAGCAAGTGCGAATTCGTCACGGACATGATCAGTCAACTCTAGTGACGGAAGCTTAAAGACAGGCTTTGGTGGTCTTCGAGTTACGAAAACATACGTTTCCATAATTATGTTCTCAAAAAATCGGATCAGGTAGATTAGCAGGTGTGTAGCTACGTCGAGGCACACTCGACTGATCTAAAAATAAGTAAACAATAGGTTTAGAAAGAGAGTAACTTCTTGTTGACCGTGTATTGCTGTTTGTATATTGACTTCGCGTTGCTACCTTATCTATGTTGATTGACTGTGAGAACTAAATCGTGGAATCGGATTTTTTCCTTTACAACTGAAGAATCTCCGTCGCCGGGTTCAAGTAATTACGTCAATTTTGTTCATCACTTACTCATTTCACTCCAGCATTAACAAAAATTCACTATTACGAGTTGTTGCTGCTGTGGACTTCAGTGCAGGCTAACCAACCTTGCGGAAGTCTCTTCGTCGTTATATATGCCAGGCAACCCAAATCTTTTTGAACTTGTTTACTTTTTTGGTCCTTCGATCTCCTACTGCGATTTGTACCCCGACACATCCCTGTAATGCTAAATTGACGATTCCTTGATATCTCAAAATATGTCCTACCATTTAACCATTTCTTTAGTCAAGATATGACGGAAATATCTTTCTTATTCTCATTTCTGCTTAGTATCTTTTCATTAGTTACGTAAACTACCCACATAACCTTCAGAACTGTCCTCCGCCACGAAAATTCAAAAGCTTCTCAGTTAATAATTAACATTACTCTTGATAAATCCTCTGTAAAGTAATGCTTTAACATTAAACGAAGTTTTTAGTAATGAATTAACAATTAGCCATCTTTATGACAGATCTTGTTCAGCTACTTAGATGTGCACGTGCCACATTGTAACTTTCCTTAGTTCCATGTTAAAGGCGCACCTAACAAATACATTGCCCCATTGTTTACAGTTGGAACTGCTAAAGACACAATCGTTCGATAGCATCAGTTGATTAAAGAGTACTCAGAAAAGAACAGGAAACTATCGGCCGGGTGTTTAAGACTTGTTGTCAATGTGTTCGCTTTCTCCTCTCTTGCAGTGTATGCTGTGGCTGTGCGCGCTGGTGACCGCCGTCGTAGCGCAGGCGCCGTCAGACAAGGTGATCCCCATCATCAGCCAGAACGAGGTGCGCAATCCGGACGGCAGCTACCAGTGGAAGTAAGTATGCTCAGAACTTAACATCCTGCCGGCACGAACTACAACTAGATAAGGAAATGCTACTTTAAGTAGGTCAGGCGCAATAGCAATGAGACACTTTTGGACCGATCTAAAGGTCCAAGTAATAAAAGTAGCCCGTGGAACAGTTTCAGGGCTCAAGGAAACACAACAGGGGTATACAGTACTAACATAACTATAGCAGACATTGAAAGTGACCTACATTTTTTTCTGGCTACTTTTGGGCTGTGGTTAACACGTTGCTGACGAAGAATCGAAACTGGACTGCTGTCATCTCATCCGAAATGTTCTGCTGCAGTTCCTGAAGACTAAGAGCGTTGATGCCAGACACCTTACACTAGAGGGTTCCCCCCACACAAAGAAATCGCACAGTGACAGATCATGTGAGCTGGCTGGTTAGCTAGGGCAGCGACCAGATTCACCTAAGCTAACAACTCTGTCAGAAGTGAGACTCTGTGAACGTTCTCCGAGGTTCAGCTGGTTGCAAGGGCAGTTCCTCGATCCTGTTGGAAGTAAGTCATTTCCTACTTCGTTAAAGCTGCAACTGATGCTGAATTAGAAATTCAAATTTTGACTTTGTTCCACAATTCGTGAACCGGTTTTCAGCTCATAAGGCCATCTATAGATTTTACTGTTTATCTCAAAGAAGTTGCAGTGTTTTGAAACACACTTGAAAGATATTGTAAAGGAAGGCTTCCACGGCCGTTGTCATTGTTGAAAAAACCCTCTGGGTATTGTAACGCATCGTCAATATATAAAATATTTCAACGACGTTTCGGCCACTGTTGCAGGCGGCCATATTCTGGGTGTTACATTTGAAATATATTGTGCTTGTTACACATAACAATTATCATCTTTGGCTCTACTGTGGTAGCATAATTAAAATGTTCCAATAAAACAATCATTGATAAATATACAGGAGGGAAAAACCAGGAATAAACTTAACTTTAATCGAGAGATTAAAATTAAGTTTATTCCTGGTGACGATATAGAAGGTTAAAATTATGCCTTTGTTCTTTTTCAGCTTTGTTCTTTCGCGAAAATTTCCGAGCTAGCTTACACTTTCTACTAAACCACTTCATATGGGGCATTGATACATGTAATATGCAATGTGCAATGTTTTCTCTGTGTGGGGAGGAGGGGGAGGCGGTAATGGGGAGAATTTTGTTTCGGTCACTCAAGAACCATAGACTTTTTACCTCTTTACAGCTTTCGTTTTTCCGTCAGTACTCTTTCGTTTCCAATAAGAGGGTATTTCTTTTTTTTATCCATTTTCTCATAGAGCTTTCTGATACTGACTTCACAGGGAGTAGAGCCTTCGTTGTTTTTACTATCTGAATTTATCGTTAATGTCGTTCTCATTAATCCCTCCTTCTTACATATCTTTCTTTGCCTGATCATTTCGAGTAGCCTACTATGGTTTATTAGATACTTACAAATGGGCTTGATGGGTTATCTTTGGCTCATTCATCCTCTCAGTATGTCTAAAGAATAGCGTTCTTCTCCTTCCCACAACTGGGACAATGTCTTGAGTTCTTTCAAATAATTCTACGTTATGTTTATTTCTGTATTTGTCATTCTCCTTCAGTCGTCCTAATATTTTCTCTAGGATTTTCTTGCCACTTCATTCTGGTTTCCTTAAAGGTACTTTTTGTCAGAATCAACGCATTCAGATACGTACATGGCAGAAGACATTGCAACGGTATTATAAAGGCAAAGTCTGAGATATAATCGGGGACCACAGTAGAAATTTATCCAAAATGGGAAGGGGGCAAGCATAGAAACTATCAATTTCTTATATAGCAAATTAGTTTAATTTGGAGTCATATGGTTCCCCATGAATTAAATAAGTGAATTAAACATTTTAACATCAAATAAATGAATATTTTTAACGTAGATTACTTTGACATCTAAAAGGTCAAGTACACAGACTTAAACAATTTATGCAGTCTTGATCTGTGTTCAGTATGTGTATAGATTCCTCAGATTTATCATTGTGAAATTGCTGAAAACTAACAAGTCACAATTTTTTTTTCTTCACAGTGCAGTAATGCTACATCTTGAAAATTTACTATCTGAATCATGAAGGGAATCTCAAATGTTCTGAAAAATTCTGTCCGTCATGAATAATTGGATAAAAGGCATGATTGAAGCGAGGACGAATAATGGTAGAAATCGCGGATCGGTCCAGATGAGTCCTCATAAACCACAGCTGCGTAGAAATCCGAGGTTGCAGCACAGCGGAGGAAGCGCCTTTCGTTTCTAGATTGAACAACAATGGCGAAAGGCTACAACCCTGTCTTACTACCTTTCCAACCTCTGCCTCCCTTTCATGCCCTTTGACTCTAATAACCGCTGTTTAGTTTTTGTGTAGGTTGAGTAGAACTCTTCGCTGGTGCGAACATATTCGGTATTCGGCCGAAAAGAATGAAAGTAGCCGAACAGTCCGAATAAAGATAAATCAATCAAAAGTGAAGGCCGTAAACTCCACAAAATACCTAGGAATTACTATTACTTCAGACTTAAATTGGAAAGAACACGTAGATAATATAGTGGGAAAGGCGAACCACAGACTGCGATTTAATGGCAGAACTCTTCAAATGTGCAACAGAACTACAAAAGAAATTGCATACACTTTGTCCGTCCATTTTTGCAGTATTGCTGCCCAGTGTGGGATCCTAATCAGGTGGGTTTGACGAAGGACGTCGAAAGAGTCCCGAGAAGGGCAGCTCGTTTCGTATTGTCACGATACAGGGGAGACAGCGTTACGGAAATGATACAGGATCTGGGATCGGAATCATTATAACAACGGCGCTTATCGCTGCGGCGTGGGCTCCTTACGAAACTCCAATCGCTAACATTCTCCTCCGAATGCGAAAATATATTGTTGACTCCCACTTACATAGGTATAAATGATCATCAGAATAAAATACGAGAAATCAGAGAAACAGAGAGATTCAGGTGTTCTTTCTTCCCGCGCGCTCTTCGAGAATGAAATGGGAGATAAATAGTATAATGGTTGTTCGATGAACCCTCTGCCAGGCACTTAAATGTGATTTGCAGAGTATCCCATGTAGATGTAGATGAATAAAAATTATAGCCGAATATTCGTTTGGAGTGCGCCTCGGTTGCACAGTGGTCGAGTGCCAGACTACAAATCCAAAGGTCGCGGGTTCGATCCCCGCCAGGTCCTAGGATTTTTATCTGTCTCTTTCCACTTCTTTCACCTCTGGCAGTAATGCTCATGTGAAAAATACCGAGTAGCACCGTGGTTCGGAACCCACGTTAAACTGTAGGTCCCCCTATAACTGGCTGGGTAAGTCAGTTCGAAGGTCGGAGGAAGGCAACGGCTTACCACCACCAGACAGGACCATGCCTAGTAAAGCACTGTGGTGTTCAAATCAATCTTCGGATTGTTTACAGCTTTACCTTTTATTCGTTTGCAAGTCTGAATTTTTTTCTTAACTTTTTGCTTTTTTCAGTTACGAGACCGGCAATGGCATCAAGGCTGACGAGACTGGCACGCTGAAGAAGGGCAGCAAGCCCGACGAGGGCGACTTCATCGTCGCGCAGGGCTCGTTCTCGTACACGGGCCCCGACGGCACGGCCTACCAGGTGCAGTACAGCGCCGACGACGAGAACGGCTTCGTGCCTCAGGGTGCGCACTTCCCGACTCCACCGCCCATCCCGCCCGCGATCCAGCGCGCCCTCGACTACCTGGCCACGCTGCCGCCGACGCCCGAGGCGCGCCCTGGCAGGAGGCGCCGATAAGGCAGAGCCCCGCCTGGCCGGCGGCCGGTAAGGCACCGGCCCCGCTTACCGACCGACGACGGACAACGCTCGACCCGCAACGAGGAGAAACCTGTCTGCTGCCAGTTGCTTGCGATGACCTTGTAAATGCTAATAAATACTTTTCATACTATATCTCTCATAATGAGGGGTCTATCTTATTCCACCGACACCTTTCTGTAGGATCTCTAGAAGACGCGTGGGATTTAATTTTACTTATTGCATCGGCGGCGTAGTGTGCTAATGTTGGCAATAAAATCGATATAAGGTACAATTTACTAACTGGACAGGAGTAGGAGCATAATTAATTATTTATTTCACGGTTAACTTGAAAAGTTTTTCCGTTGGATATTTCAAAGAGCATTCAGAGATCGTTGCCAACCTCACCCCACTACGCAGTCGAGGTAGTAAGTAAAATTGAAAAGTTGTTGTGTCTCATTCTACACGTTAGATTTTCCAAAGAGCATTCAGAGATCGTTGCCAACCTCACCCCATTACGCAGTAGAGATAGTATGTAAAATGTCACCAAAAAATGCAGCAAAGCGATAGGTTAAATTGTACCACGCTTCTCGACGGGCTGCTGTGGTTATGTTGGCGCCAATGGTGATGACGGCAACTCAGATCACCAATAAATTAAAACGAAAATTATTTTTTTCTGAACGAACAATGATACATACTAGAACTTGTCAACCATAGAGCAGGTACAGTATTAATTTTGCTGCGAGTGAAACGAGCAGCAATAACACTCTGTAGCTCGTGAAAAATATTAACGCAACTCTACACTGCATTGTTGCCAACATAAGCGCTGGAGCACGGCTAGAAGCGTCGTAATATTTTACCAAGAGATAAATATCTTTATTGCTTGCTATTACATAGGCGCTAAGTAACTCTTCGTCTTTAAGAGTTGTAGCGAAACACTTTTGAATAACATGAGAGTTATCTAATGATACTGTACAAATCTACGATATAAATATCTTCCCTTAAGAAGCTGCTGAAGAAAAATAGTTGGTACTGATACAATACCTTCCGTAAGCAGTAGGCTTACGGCACGAGCCAAAAGGTACAGGTAGCGACATCTATCGGTGTTGCGTTGAACTACCTGAAGCGCAACACTGCTCTCCCTTCACCACCTCCCACTCCGTTGCTCACCCGTCCATCTCTCTCCCCTCCATCCTACCTCCCACGCACTCACACTTTCATTCATTTTCTATCTCTCTATTGCTCACACTCTATCTGCCGTGTTGGAAGTACGCCACATTTCTGTAAGCCAAAAGCTTGCTTTATCCTTCAGTACCACTGCGGTGTCGAATGTTGCAAATCAATATTATTCCTGACACCGTCAGCTCTCTGCACCACGCCGAAGCATAAAGAAATAAAAAATGAAAAAAAAATTAATGCACATAATTTGTAATTCAATGTAGAATAACGTAGTGGAACATCTATAGCTGGAAAGACAGCCAAAAGCACTTTACAGCTGATAGAAAATGACGAACATAATTATTAAGGGCTCTATATTAATATTGACGAATACTATATGGGTCCTTTTCCGTGGATATGTAGTGTTTTAATTGCAGTACTACGAGATAACTATACTAACATTTACCCACTGCCTACTGTGAACTGTAATACTCATTTGTAAACTTATGTACATTATATTCACGTAAATAAATGTGAAGAAGGGAATTAAGATTGTCTCGTATCATCATTATTGGTGAAACATAAATTGGCACCATCAATAGTTGTACTTAATCAACAGATTGTACATTATGTCTTGTCTTACGATTTAATATTAACCGAAAACTTCTTACATCGCTACCCTTGCATGCCGAAAACAACGCTGATGCTCTAGTAAAGGATTTGTAACCTGTCAACATATAATCTGTCTACGTCCGATACATAATTATCTTGCTGTAAAGACTCTTTTAGGTATCACTTGGGGTAAGCAATCATCTTTGCTTTTCATTATTGCTTATGAACAACAAACAACTGATTGAAGAACATAATCTGAAGAAAATGGTTACTCATTGGGGGAAAAAATTGTTTTGTGTTGTTTCTCATCATCAAAATATAAAAATCTCAAAAGTTAGATTAAACGTCTCAACATATAAATTACAACAGTTTTCAAAGGAAGTTACAATTACATGAAACACTAAGATGTTTGTATCTAATATATGCGAGATTTTTTGATATTCTGAATTCATTAAACTAATACCCCTTCACAAAGATTTGCAAGTATTCAATTCCTGATCCATGTATATACACCTATATTGGTTACTTCTTACACTATATGATCAAAATTATCAGGACACTACATAATCATAAACAGTGTAATAGGCTGTCATCTATCAGAATCCACTCCAAATACTATGACAGGCGGGATTTCATGTTTGAGCGGCTGTCCGTAAGCCACTTATCACGCAGGTCAATGCCAAACGACACCTTGCTTATTATAAGGGGCGTAAACTTTGGACGATTGAACAGTGTAAAAGCCTTGTTTGGACTGACGAATCACTGTACACAATGTGGCGTTCCGATGGCGGACTGTGGGTATGGCGAATGTACGGTGAAAGTCATCTGCCAACGTGTGATGTGCCAACAGTACATCTACATCTACATCTACATACATACTCCGCAATTCACCGTAAGGTGCGTGGCGGAGGGTACACTGTACCACTACTAGGCATTTCCTTTCCTATTCCACTCCCAAATTGAACGAGGAAAAAAAGATTGCCTATATGCCTCCGTACGAGCCCTAATTTCTCTTATCTTGTCTTTGTGATCTTTACGCGAAATGTAAGTAGGCGGCAGCAAGATCGTACTACACTCAGCTTCAAATTCCGGCCCTCTAAATTTACTTAACAGAAATTCACGAAAAGAACGTCGTCTTTCTTCCAGCGATCCCCAATTGAGTTGCCGGAGCATTTCCGTGACACTCGCGCATTGGTCGAACCTACCGGTAACAAATCTAGCTGCTCGCCTTTGGACCGCCTCTATGTCTTCCTTCAAACCGATCTGCTGCGGGTCCCAAATACTTGAGCAATACTCAAGACGTGGTCGTACAAGCGTTTTATACGCGGTCTCCTTTACAGGTGAAGTACATCTTCCCAAAATTTTCCCAATAAACCGAAGTCTGCTGTCCGCCTTACTCACAACTGTCCTTACATGCTCGTTCCATTTCATATCGCTCTGCAATGTTACGCCTAGATATTTGAACGACGCGACCGCATCAAGACGCTCACTACTGATGCTGTATTCGAACATTATAGGATTGTTTTTTCTACTCATGCGCATCACCTTACATTTTTCTACATTGAGAGCTAGCTGCCATTCTTCGCACCAACTAGAAATTTTGTCTAAGTCAACCTGTATGCTATTACAGTCAGTTACAGACGACACCCTCCCATACACCACAGCATCATCAGCAAACAGCCGCAAATTACAACTTACTCTGTCCATCAGATCATTTATATAGATAGAAAATAATAGCGGTCCTATCACACTCCCCTGGGGCACGCCTGACGATACACTCGTCTCTGATGAACACTCGCCGTCGAGAACAACGTACTGCGTTCTATTACTTAGGAAGTCTTCCAGCCAGTCACAAATCTGTGAACCTATTCCATAAGCTCGTATCTTCGTTAGCAGTCTGCAGTGTGGCACCGTGTCGAACGCCTTTTTGAAGTCGAGAAAAACACAATCCGCCTGTTGCCCTTCGTCTATGACTCGCAAGATGTCACGTGAGAAAAGGGCAAGCTGAGTTTCACATGAACGATGTTTCCTAAACCCGTGCTGATTCATGGAAAGAAGCTTTTCCGTTTCAAGGAAATTTACTATGTTCGAACTGAGAATATGCTCCAAAATTCTACATGAAACTGATGTCAACGATATTGGCCTGTAATTGTATGGGTCAGTTCTCTTTCCTTTCTTATACACGGGAGTCACCTGCGCTTTTTTCCAATCACTAGGAACCTTGCGCTGAATTAAAGACTCGCTATAAATGCAAGCTAAGTAGGGGGCCAATGCCGCAGAATAGTCTTTGTAAAACCGAACTGGTATTCCATCCGGACCAGTAGACTTTTTCGTATTTAGCTCTCTCAGCTGCTTCTCTACACCGGAAATACCTATTGTTATGTCCCCCATTTCGGAGTTAGTACGTTGATCAAATGATGGTATATTTGTGCGGTCCTCCTGCGTGAAAGATTTCTTAAAGGTTAAATTTAGAACTTCAGCTTTCCGTTTGCTTTCTTCTATTACTGCCCCGGAATGATCAACTAGTGACTGGACAGTGGGCTTTGACCCGCTTATCGATTTTACATAGGACCAGAATTTTTTCGGGTTCTCGGAAAGATCTTTTGCTAAGGTATGGCTGTGATAATTATTGTATGCTTCACGCATCGATCTTTTTATAGACGCACGAATCTCTACTAACTTTTGCCTGTCATCATTTGCGTGTTCTTTTTTGAATCGAGAGTGCAACAGCCTTTGCTTTCTCAGCAAACAAGGTGTTAAAACTGAATGGTAAAATGCATCAAATACAATACATTTAGTTGACATAAACAGGAGTCAGTATAACTAAAAATGTTAAAAATACCGTGGTCAGCTTAGATAAAAAACTATCAGTAAACACAACATAAAAGGTAAGAACAGACTATGAATAAAAATGGAGAGAGTGCCTTGTGCTAATTGTATGAGTCAGAGACATTGAAGCCTATGTTCTCGATATTTGTAATACGATTAATGGATGTACAATATCTTTGGATGAACATCTTTGGGCACAAATGTGAACAAAGTTACGACGAAATTTTTGTATACAAAAGTTAACAATAACAATAACAATAACAGTATCTTTATCCTCTATTGTCCTCACTGAATGGTTACCATCTTTTGTGCCCTAATGATACGTTACATTTTTAAATATCCGTTGGTGCAATATTGTACCATTGTTTCCCACCGTTGCATTTGCCCCTGGTTTACATTATATTATGTGACATGGCTTAGTTTTTATGTAACACCACCTTTTTACTTACACCATTTTTGTTGTATTTCAATAATGATTCTGATGTATATGTTAAACTGACATGATTCTCTGTTTTCAATCTCATTATAAGTAATTCTGCTGGTTATTTCCTCTCTTTGTTTGTGTACATTAATTACGTTTATGTTGTATTTTTTGTATAGTTTATCCACGAAGATGCTCTATTAACCGAAACTGGTAGATATATAAGGTTTTTAATAAACATCCGATGGTTTTAAAAATGCATTTTATGAAATATATTACGGCTGTTGACACTCGCCTCACCAAAGCATTCACTCTGTGAATAATGGGCTGCTATTATCCAAGAAATTTCAGGACGAATCTCTCTAGACACTGTGCAGCATGTGGCCCTGTACATCATGGAGATCGTAAGGGATATTGGAAGACTCCTTCGTCCCATTACCAAAACATGGAATCTGGAAGGACAGCCGCAAGAACCGAGGACACACTTCTCTGGAGAAAATCCAAAGCCTCCGCATAAAGGACCTTGCTATGCGGCCAAAGGGATTGCTACAGTACAACCTAATGACCTGACGCCAACGTCCATTCTTCCTTCTTTTATCACACATAGCTTCATCAAATACTGTATGATCAAAAGTATCCAAACACTCCGAAAATACATATTTTTGATATTAGGAGCATTGTGCTGCCACCTACTGCCAGATACTCCATATTAGCGACCTCAGTAGTCATCAGACATCGTGAGAGAGAAGAATGGGCCGCTCCGCGGAACTCACGGACATTGAACGAGGTCAGGTAAATGGGTGTCACTTGTGTCAGAAGTCTGTACGCGAGATCTCCACACTCCACCCCTGGATCCACTATCTCTGATGTCATAGTGAAGTGGAAGCGTGAAGGGGCACATACAGCACAAAAACGTACAGCCGAACTCATTGACGTCAATTTGCAGCAGGGTTTTGGAATATATCCTGTATTCAAATATTATGCATTATCTCGAACAGAATAATCTATTGGCCCAAGGTCAACACGGATTTAGAAAATATCGTTCATGCGAAACGCAACTAGCTCTTTATTCACACGAAGTGATGGGTGCTATCGACAAGGATTCGCAAATCGATTCCATATTTCTTGATTTCCAGAAGGCTTTTGACTCCGTACCTCACAAACAGCTTTTAATCAAATTGCGTGGTTATGGTATGTCGCCTCAAATTTGTGATTGGATAGGGGATTTCCTGTCAGAGAGGGCACAGTTCGTAGTAATCGATGGTAATGCATCGAGTAAAACAGAGGTGATATCGGGCGTTCCACACGGTAGTGTTATTGGTCCTCTGCTGTTCCTTAATTACATAAACGATTTAGGGGAAAATCTAAGTAGCTTCCTTAGATTGTTTGCAGATGATGCCGTCATTTACCATGTAGTAATATCATCTGAACATCAAAACCAACTGCAGAACGATCTGAATAATATATCACTATGGTGTAGAAATTGGTAATTGTCTCTAAATCATGAGAATTGTGAAATCGTCCACATGAGTACGAAATGAAATCCGTTAAACTTTGTTTACAAGATAAATCAATCAAAAGTGAAGGCCGTAAACTCCACAAAATACCTAGGAATTACTATTACTTCAGACTTAAACTGGAAAGAACACGTTTATAATGTCGTGGTAAAGACGAACCAGAGACTGCGTTTTATTGGCAGAATCCTTAAAAGATGCAACAGAACTACAAAAGAAACTGCATACACTACGCTTGTCCGTCCATTTTTGGAGTACTGGTGCCCAGTGTGGGATCCTTATCATGTGGGTTTGACGGGGGACATCGAGAGTCCAGAGAAGGGCAGCTCATTTCGTATTGTCACGATACAGAGGAGACACCGTTACGGAAATGATACAGGATCTGGGATGGGAATCATTACAACAACGGCGCTAATCGCTGTAGCGTGGGCTACTTACGAAACTCCAATTGCCAACATTCTTCTCCGAATGCGAAAATATATTGTTGACTCCCACTTACATTGGTAGAAATGATCATTAGAACAAAATACGAGAAATCAGAGCTCGAACGGAGAGATTCAGGTCTTCTTTCTCCCCGCGCGCTATTAGAGAATGGAATGGGAGATAAATAGTATAATGATGGTTCGATGAACCCTCTGTCAGGAACTTAAATGTGATTTGCAGAGTATCCCATGTAGATGTCGATCTGTTGACTGATGGAGACCGCCAACAATTGAAAACGATCGTAAAATATAATAGGCAGGCCCCTATCCAGACCTTCACACAGGAAATCCAAACTGCAACAGGATCCACTCCAAGTACTATGACAGCTGGGAGATGAGAAAACTTGGATTTCATAGTTGAGCGGCTGCCTGCAAGACGAATATGACGCAGGTGAGTGCCAAACGACGCCTGCCTTGGTTTAAGGAGCGTTAAAGTTGAACGATTGAACAGTGCATAAACTCTGTGTGGACTGGCGATCCAATGACAGGGTGTGGGTATGGAGAGTGCTCGATCAACGTTATCTGCCAGCGTGTGTAGTGCCAACAGTAAAACTCAGAGGCGGTAGTGTTGTGGTATTGTCATGATTTTTTAAAAAAAGAGGGGTGGTGGGCGGGGCTTCCATCACTTATTGTTTTGTGCAGCTCTATCACAGCACAGGCCTACATTGATGTTTTAAGTACCTTCTTGCTTCGCACGGTTGAAGAGCAATTCGAGGATGGCGATTGTTTCTTTCAACGCGCTCGATCATCTATTCATAATGCACGTTCTTCGGCGGAGGCGTTACAATACAGAATGGACACAGAGTCCTGTCTTGAATCCTATTGGGATGTTTTGGAACGCCGACTTCGTTCCAGGCCACCGACCTACGTCGACACCTCTCCCCAGTGCAGCACTCGACGAAGAATGGGTTGCCATTCCCCAAAATACCTTCCAGCACGTAACTGAACGAATGCCTGCGAGACTGGCTGCTGTCGTTAAGGGACAACACCGTATTGAATTCCAGCATTACTGACGGAGAGATGATACATAAAATATTAAAAAACAATTTATTGGAGTTTGTTTCCTGTATGTAATTGAATTTTATCAGAAACAAAGTAATAAAAATCTCTCTATTCTTTGAATCAATCAGGTTGACAGAACAAGTACCTCAACGAGCCAACGGTTTTATGAGTCATAGATCATATTATACCACAGAACCGTGTAACGTCCTCTTTACGACACTCTAGTGTAAAACAACGGGTAATCAGATGGTGACGAGCCAAAAATTAAATGTAGGTGATACATAATAAATACGCTGAATGGCAAAGAAGAAAAAAGGGATCCACCCAGAGGGAATGGATCAGTGTTAGCTCCAGTCACGGTCTGCAAGGCCACTACGGTCGGGGGTTCGAATCCCCCCTCGGGCATGGATATTTGTGCCGTCCTTTGTATAAGGTAGTTGATAAGTAGTTTGTAAGTTTAGGGACTGATGACCCCGTAGTTAAGTCCCATAAGCTTAACAAACACTTGAACTTGATCAGTGTTATCCAATTTCATTTAGAAAGGTAAACAGATGGGGCATAACAACTTTGAGATAATTGCAGAACAACATATTGACAATAGCTGTTTATTTTTTCTCAATGCTACTGGTTTCTGTCATGTACCATTATCAAGCGTTAGCAGACTTTAGCTAACGCTTGATAATGGTAAATGACCGAAACCGGTAGCATTGAGAAAAAATAAACAGCTATGGTCAATATGTCGTTCTGCAATAATCCAATTTCGGTACTCATAAATACCATTGCTTTCTGAATAAATGACTTACGCCGCTTTGCAACGCGTATAATCTGCAAAAAACAACTCTCGATGTTATCTACGAGAACATTTGTATATAATATGATGAGCAACGGTCCTATAAATTCTCCTAGCACACGCCTGAAATCACTTTAAAGATTGAAGACTACCAAGGAGCGCTGCAGTCCAGTCACACAATTAGTCAGAGACCAATGTGATGGGCGACCTTTCTTTTAAATGGAAATGATCCTTAGGAACACTTCGATTCTCTAGAGAACTTCGGTTCACTGGTGCTAGGAGGGACGAAGTTCATTTATAGAGGTTGCAAAAAGCTACGGTCCTTTAACACTCCCCTGGGGCACGTCTGAGATAGTTTTAACATCTGAAGATATTCAAATGTTTGTAAATCTATGCCACTTAAATACTGTGGTTATCAGTCCGTAGGCTTACAAATTACTTAAACCAACTTAAACTAATCTAAGGAACAAACACACACACACACACACACACACACGTGTCCAAGGGAGGACTCGAACCTCCAATGGGGAGCAACAACGTGCTCTACAGCAAGGCGCCATTCCACCGCGGCAACGTCTAAAGTCTTCCTCCATTGAGGATGACATGCTGCGTTCGGTTAGCAGTCGAGCCTCGACAGATATTGACGGTACGTCGCGGCGGCACGAGGCTGACATTAGAGTCAGTAAGCGTAACAAGCTCGCTCGTTACTCGTGATCGCGGCCGCTGCTCGGGAGTGGCGCAGCGAGCAGCCAGTAGCTCGAGCATAGGCGGGAGCGAGCGAGGCGACTCGGTCAGACTCGTACCGCAAGGAAAATAGGCCGAGTGTGGCGTACCCTCTCCTAGAATGTGGTATATTAAATGACTTAATGATGATAATAATTATAAACATGATAAACTGTTAACAGCTGTACTGTGGGTTATAAACTCTTGATAAAATCATATATTTTGGACGACGTTACAGCGTTCATGAATGAAATAAATCGCAATTTGCGATCAGTTATGGCTTCACTGTAGTAGGTTTAGATGGAATACCATAGTGCGGCGAATGAAAATTTGTTCTCGGTCGGGATTCTAACCCGGGATCTCCTGCTTACTAGGCAGACGCGTTGACCACTCCGCTACCGCGGACACAGTGACCAGCTATGGTATTCCATCTAAACCTACTACAGTGAAGCTGTAACTGATCGCAAATTGCGATTTATTTCATTCTTGATAAACTATTACTTACATAATTGTTCCAAGCTGAAATTTTGTGGGCACAACATACAGTAGATAAAAAACTATGGTTAAAATTTCAGTGGGATCGAAGGAACACATTTTCTAAATCTATCCGCAAAAATTATTGCCCCACTCTTTGACTGGGACTGCCGGCCGCAGTGGCCGGGCGGTCTACGGCGCGCCGGTCACAGTCTGCCCGGTAGCTACGGTCGGGAGCTAGAATCCCCCCTCGGGCATGGATGTTTGTGTAGTCTTTAGTGTAAGCTAGATCATAAGTAGCTTGTAAGTTTAGGGACTGATGACCCCACAGTTACGTCCCTTAAGCTTAACAAAGATTTGAACATTTGACTGGGACTGAGCTTTTAACTGTATGAGGAAATAAGTTAAAGTAGATTGTGAGCAAAAAATAAATAACTAAGCAAATAAATAAAGTGCTACAGTTGTTATAGTTTGTAATTTGGACGTCCAACGTTTTGGCAATCTAGCGGCAATCGTATTTTCAACCTTAGAATGCTCACGTTAAAAAATGTTCAAATGTTTGGAGATCTATCGGACGAAACTACGTGGCCATCAGTCCGTAGCTTACAAACTACTTAAACCTAGGTAAACTAACCTAAGGACAACACACACACGCATGCCCCAGGGAGAACTCGAACCTCCACGCAAGCAACCGCGTGCTCCGCAGCGAGACGCTTTAGACCGCTCGGCTACTCCACCGCGGCACGTTAAACTGATTGCAAGTTACAAATTGTCATGATGTGAAAAAATAAAGAAAAACGCCCCGGATAACAAAATAACCACCTATAGAAAATGTAGTCCTTAATAGCAGATTCTTAAATAAACTTTAATTGAGTGGAGCTCTTGCCTCACGAGAAAACTGCATAATCCGCGAAGTGCTTCACAAATTAAATGAGCTTGTGACATTCATATGAATAAATAATGTACTCAAAAATCTGATAGACATACTTTATTTCCACTATTAAATAAAAGTCATACCTTTTCTAGGAAGTTCCAGACCACTACAACTAAACACCACTGAGGAAATTTAGAGGGCCGGAATTCGAATCTGACTATAGAACGATTTAATATAAAAACCCTAGAGATAAAATAAAAGAAATTATGGCTAATAGAAAGGCATACAGGCATTCGTTTTCCCATCATTGTATTTGGGAGTGGGATTTAAAATGTACTACGACGAGGTACCCACCGCCACACAAATGTTCAAATGTGTGTTAAGCTTAACGGATGTAACTGCCGGGTCATTAGTCCCTAAACTTGCTAACTACTTATCAACTACCTTACACTAAAGACGACACAAACGTCCATGCCCGAGGGGGGATTCGAACCCCCGACGGCATACGGCAACGCGCACCGCAACACGTCTCTCCAGTACGCGCGGCTAATCCGCCGCTCCACCAAACACCTTACGATGCATTGCGGAATATGTATATATATAGATGTAGGCACAGACGAGCGAGTGGAAAAAATTTACAGTAAAGACTGCAAAATTTTTAACTAAATATTTCTGTATTTGATCTCTTACTCACAAAGCATTTCCGTAAACAGCGCATTACGCGCACATCTATAAAATCATTCTCAAATAAACTGAACGCGTAAATATAATTACTTCAAGTTCTAACGTGACACTGTTTAGAAAGTTAATTAAGTGAAAAGAAAATATATATTCAGCACTGTTGTTTAAAATGGCTGTGAAGATATACTTCAGAAAAATCGTATATTATCGTAGCACCTTGTTCATCTAACACGAAATGACACAAATTTCTAATTAAACTTATCCCAACAGGAACTACTGCGGCTTGTTCTGGGCCTGTCAAGCAAAACGTACGTTCTGTTTGCTAATATTCACAGGACGTCCTCTTTTGTCGCCATTGCTCTCGAGACAACTGGCATATGCAGCGACTGGCTGGCATGTAGTTGCAAATGGCCCAGACCGAATAACTGCAGTCATCATAATCAATACAGCTCTGAGAATCACTGTCATTGCTCAGCTGTTCAACGTCTATTTGCACTGTCGTTGAACTCCAGTCCCCTACAGGACTAGTGCTACTAGTGAACATCTACTTTCAGTACGAGGATGAGATCGAGGGACACCTCGATCATCTAGTACATGTAATAACGACACTGCGTGGGCGAAGGGTAGTTGTCATGGCACATCTCAATGCCTGGTCCCCCCTGTGGAACAGCCACACTCGAGACCATAGAGGTGCAAAGGCTGAAGAATCCATCATGGCTCTTCAGTTAATTATCGCCAACCTACACCAGGGGTGGAGGAGAAGGTACAAACATCGACGTCACGTTGGCCACGTCCAACGCGATCAACGATATCAAGAACTGGAGACACCATGACAAGCTGACAACAAGTGACCACAATCTGATCGCTTTTGAGGTAGGTGGAGATGAGTGTGGCTGGGAAGCAGGGTGGTAATGGCAGTACAATTTCGATAAAGCGGATTGAGAGGGAGCGTGGCATGCCGACATTCCCGGACAGAGACTTGGACGTTGATAATTGCGCACAGTATCTGGTCGATGCCATAACTCACGCGATGAGTGTGGCCGTACCACCCCTTCACCATGGTCTGCTGACCTGCAGCGCTTGCGGTAGGATGTCAGACGCACGAGGTGGTATCAGAGAAGTGTGGTCTGGCAACGAAAACAGTACTGGCTCCAGCAGTATAGAAACCTGAAAGACCAGTTTTTCAAGGAACTACAGACTGCAAAGCTGGGAGCAGTAAGTAAAACCACAACTGGCAACAGACCCGTGGAGCACCCCCTACAAGGTGGCCAGAGAGGAGATCCGCTCACCAATGGTGATGTCGACGATCAGGGATGGATGCTGGTATACGGATACCTGACAGGAGACTGACTGACATTCAGACGCAAGTGAGGGCAAACGATGCTCTCCCGTACAACAACGACAGAATGGTCTACCCCTTCTCAGAGGAGGAGGTGGCAAACCTATTCAGAAGCTTGAAAAGGGGAAAGCCCCAGGGGCGAATCGGATCACCTCCGAGGTGGTGTAGTTCCTCGCCCCCAGGATAGTCCCTCAAGTGACCTGACTATACAACGAGTGTCAGATAATGGAGGTTCCAAACCCCGTGGAAGAAGGCAGATGTCGTCGTCGTAAAAAAGGGGCCCGATAAGAACGCGACACTCGCCAAGTCCTACCGGCTCATATGCTTCCTCGATGTATTAGGAAAGGCACTTGAGACGCTCCTGGATGACAGAGTGGAAACACACCAAGATTTGTGCGGGGTGAGCGACAGACAGTTCGGCTTTCGCGCGGGGCGCTCTACGTGTGACGCAATCGCTCGGCGGCCGAGGTCTGTTGAAAAATGTTTGTTAAGCTTATGGGACTTAACTACGGGGTCATCAGTCCCTAAACTTACAAACTACTTACGAACTACTTACGAACTAGGACGGCACAAATATCCATGCCCGAGGGGGGATTCGAACCCCCGACCGTAGTGGTCGTGCAGACCGTGACTGAAGCGCCTTAGTCCCCTCGGCCACCGCGGCCGGCGCCGAGGTCTGCAGCTCCACTCCGTGTCAATATGTGGTCGGCATCATGGTGGACATCAGCGGTGCCTTTGACAACCTCTGATGGCCCTCGTTCTTCTCCTGCTTGCGGGAAATTCAGTGTCCAGGGCTGCTTTATGGGTGTCTTAGGGACTACTGCATGGGCAGGGAGGTCCGGCTATTATCCCCTAGCGGATCAGTCAGCAAGAGGATCACAAAGGGGTGTCCCCAGGGCTCTGTTCTGGGACCACTCTTTTGGGATATCAAAGTGGAGCCCTTGCTACATGACATGCAAAACAGTCCAGACGTGCTAAAGGTAATAGCCTACGTGGACGACCTCCTCGAGTTGGTCGGCAGGAAAAGTAAGGAAGACCTCGAAGCAAGAGTCGAGAGACCAGTGCATATTCTCAACTCATGGCGCCAAAAACAGAGCATTGTACTTGCCAAGTCAAACTACCTTTTGCTGAAGGGTAACCTAGTCAGAAACCCGACAGTTAGAATAGACAGCGTTCCCGTCATCCGTAGGAGGCAGGCCAGACACCTGGGCGTGATCTCGGACAAACGCTGAAGCTTCGCGTCCCTTATCGACGCCGTGGCTGACAGAGCGCTGATTGCACTAAATAGGCTTTGCGGGGAATGGGCATCAGAGATTTCATCTCGCGCCCTATCTCATAAAACTCTACCATAACAACTTTCCTGTGCCGATGATGGGCTACAGAGGTGGCAGCTGGACCTACAGGCTCACCAGGGTGGCACCTGCAGCGGCAGTCAGGAGAGTTCAAATGAGCATCTTACTTCTCCCCATTGGAGTGTACTGGACCTCGCCTGGCTGCTGCCTCTTGACGCTGATGGGATTCTGTCCCCTTGACATCAAGATACGGGAGTTGGATACGGGGTACTCGTTGAAGAAAGGAAATTTGGACCAAATCTAGGAAATCATGGGAGCCAGAGGGGACGGGAAGATGGCAATCAGGGAAAGGGGTCTCCAGCTCTGGCAGAAACACTGGGAGCAGGAAGACAATGGGAGAAGAACGTACAACTTCCTCCCCGATGTCAGGGAGAGATTAAAAATGAAGAACTTCTAACCATCTCGTGGGCTCGTGGGCTCGTGGCCCGAATCCGACATATCTATGCAGGTTCGGGAATCGGGCGTCTCCACAGTGTGACTCTGGATGTCCGGAAGGAACACCAGAACATGTCATGTTTGACTGTCCGGCGTACAACAACTTAAATTTCCCAACACAGGCATCAGCTTACACATACTGATGTGAAGGAGCTTCTAAAGGACGAAAACACCTTCAACATCCGTAATTACATGACAAATATTGTATCCCAACACATCAGGGAGCAATATATAAACCAATTATGAGTCTATTTCCAGATTGCGACTGCTGCGCCAGAGCCGTGCCGCCGGGGTGTGGAATGGTCACCAGCAATAGCCCGAAACCGCCGCACCCGGGATCAGGAGGACTGGCCGCAGCCAATCACCGAACAAGTTAGAATAGACACCTTTAGTAAACAATACTTACACGCACAATACTCTCCCGGTATATGCAGTGGAAAGGGCCAGCCCTGTGCCAGGGACACGTCTCCTGTTCAGCATACAAAGGCCAACAAAGTAGGTTTGTACACTTCTGGCCAACCTGTAAACACTGCAACGGGAGGAAACACAGCAACACGGACACCACACACACTGCATCACATGACAAAAGACACAAACACAAACAAGCCAACACCTCCATACACAAGTCGCAGTAAATATAGTACTATTTCATTGTTAAAATTGCATTTAAATAAAATCAATTGTAAGTAGTAGTTAAAGTAGTATATTAGGACCCATTTAGCAATAGGTAATGGGTTATTGCATTAATTAAAGAATAAATATTTTTTTTAAGAAAAGAAAAAAACAAAACGAAACGACGCTGCAAGTTTCTACGAGCGTTACTGGTCTGAGTCTCTAGGAGTGTCACGTCACGAGCGCAGTGGAAGCTGCGTAGCAGGCGGGCCGCGGCAGACTCGCAGTATCTACATCTACATAAATAATCCGAAATTCACCGTAAGGTGCGGGGCGGAGGGTACAATGTACCGCTACTCGGCATTTCCTTTCGTATTCCACTCCCAAATAGAACGGAAAAAAATACTTATATGCATCCATACGAGCCCTAATTTCTCTTATCTTGTCTTTGTGATCACCACGCGAAATGTATGTAGGCGGCAGCAAGATAGTACTACACTCAGCTTCAAATTCCGGCCCTCTAAATTTCCTCAACAGAAATTCACGAAAAGAACGTCGTCTTTCCTCCAGCGGTCCCCAATTGAGTTGCCGGAGCATTTCCGTGAAACTCGCGCATTGGTCGAACCTACCGGTAACAAACCTAGTTGCTCGCCTCTGAACTGCCTCTATGTCTTTCTTTAAACTGATCTGCTGAGGGTCCCAAACACTTGAGCAATACTCAAGACGTGATCGTATAAGCGTTTTATACGCGGTCTCCTTTACAGGTGAAGTACGTCTTCCCAAAATTCTCCCAATAAACCGAAGTCGGCTGCCTACCTTACTTACAACTGTCCTTACATGCTCGTTCCATTTCATATCGCTCTGCAATGTTACTCCTAGATATTTGAACGACGCGACAGCATCAAGAAGCTCACTATTAATGCTGTATTCGAACATTATGGTATTGTTTTTCCTACTGTTCCCCATGGGAGCGAGTCTGGCGCAAGGCGGGGACAAGCTATGAGCGAACCTAAAGAGTGAGATGGCCCGCTCTAGTGACAGCAAAGCACCCTGTCGCAGTGTTCGTACAAGGTAATGAACGTCCACACATATCGCTTGTGTCTACCGACCGCCTACAGCATCGTAAAGCCCTTCCGTGATCAGCCATCTCCGTCATGTAACACGTGTGGGACGACGTTCGAAGTACCCTCCGTTCCAGTACCAACCAGGAACATCTGCAACCACTGTGGAAAAAAATTCCTCAGAGGTAGATCCAAATGCTGTTTCACACCATTCCGAACATCATAAGGACATGCGTTACGGCCTGACCGGACGCGATACCCTACTGACCCATGACAAACCGAACAATCTCTACGACCTTGACTCTTTCTCTTCGGTCGGGCAGTGGAACACATGTATACGTGTGACATTTCGTGCGTGGACGGGAAAAAGAATAGAATTCCTTTCAAATTTTCTATTCCTTCAGCGTCGAGAGAGGGATGGAATCATGTAGCCTCCCTTTCGCAGGACGCAAATCAGTGCGCAGTCCTTCAGAATACACTCGGACTTCGACGCGTCCACCTAGTCGGGGCTCTTAACAATGTACCCTTGGCTCCTGCATGGAAGAACCTAACATCAAGTCACGTAGAATTCAGCAAGATGCTCCTCGTCGGTTTAAGAGAGACACCTAGGTGACATTAGTTAAACAAACTTAGATCACATGTCCTATAAGAAAAAATATACATATGTCTATATAACACTAGTAAGGTCAGAACGGGTACAAAAATGACATCACTAGTTACTGAAAGTAAACACAGTGAAAGTTTACCTATTTAGAAAAAGAATACATCTTCTCAGAATAAAATATTTAATTACAGGATTTCAAAGTACGTTTGAATAGAATCTGTTAAACTGGGAGGAAAAGAAATTAAGGCGCAAAACCATATAGAAGCTATACCAGAATTATAAAAAAAGGACGTTCCGTAATGATATGCACAATCGGCAAAATGATATACCGCGCCTAACGTGACTTAAAGCGCAAAAGTTACGGATACGTTCGAGGCTGTCACACTGAATGACTGTTGTATTTCCTGTTTCCTGTTGTATGCTTGGTCGTCGTCACTGCAACCTAATTTTCTGCCATGATCAACTTCTGTTTATTGCAATAACTCCTACTTCTCAATGATGTTGAGAACACCTAACACTTTCTGGTCTCGCTATTGGATTGATACACTGACTACACAAATCAACCCACCGTGAAGCCAATACAATTCGCTCACAGGCGTTAACTATACCACTCAGTACTTATTCGCATCAGACAAGAAGCGTCCGACTTATTCGTTTTGAAGGGCGGTGTTGCCAACCTGTGGGATTTGTTCCATTTGACAATTATTTTTCGGAAAGAGAATATTTTTTTTTTTTTTTTTTTTTTTTTTTTTATCTAATTGCACAGCATGGAGCTGTCGACATTTTTTCATGTTTTTGCTTGCCGTGGGATACTTTATGCTGAAAATGAACATTTTGAATTCCTGGATGGGACTTTTGTGCTTCAGAGGTTGGCAACACTGCAGTAAAGTACTGAAATAAAGTCTCTTGCTCCAGCCTCGATAAAAGTTAATTATTGCTCTAGCCATTGAATGCTATACTACGACTAAAAACTACTCTGAAAAAAAAAAAATGAACTAAGCCGTCAAGACATTACTTGCAAGTAATAAATACTGTCTCTAAAGTCCGAATATGCAGGGAAAAATGTCTCACAATGAAAGTACTTAGGCTCGAACAAACAGAAATACACCAAAATCATATGATGGATAATGTAAAGGTCACTTATTGTACTAATGGTACTCCCGCATCTGCAAAACTCTGCAGTCGCCCATTAAAGGCCTCTGCGTGTGCCATGCCGCATTGCACTTTGACCTGCCGGTACGCCAGTAGTGACGGTGCAGTGTGTCTCTGAAGTTGCGTTTTGTGACGTTATTTGCGGGGTGAAGTGTCTGATGGGTCGGCGATTGGTAATCAATCCTGATAATATAGTGTGACTGGTTGAGGTGAAGTTACGAAGAAAACTTCTTCGTGTAGATGGTATAGAAGATGAATAATTCGCATGTTACCTATTATCTATTATAGTGTTTCTAATCAATGCTCATATTTCTGCACTATAATAGATACCAGAAAACATGTGAATGTTTCTTCTACACCAAGACTGTATTCACGAAGATAGGCTCTTCGGTATTCCATCTCAACCAATTGCAATACACTAGCAGGATTGATTACCAATCGCCGACCCATCTGACGCTTCACTACACAAATAACGTCACAAAGCGCAACTTAAGAGGCACACTGCACCGTCAGTACTGGCGTGCCGGTAGGTCAAAGTGCAATGCGGCATGGCACACGCAGAGACCTCTAATGGGCGACTGCAGAGTTTTGCAGATGCGTGAGTATCACTAGTGCACTAAGGGGCCTTTACATTATCTTTCATATGATTTTGGTGTTTGTTTGTTTGAGCCTAAGTACTTTCCTTGTCAGTGACCTGACACCTTGCAACGTAGATCCAAATGCTGTTTCGCACCATTCCGAACATCATAAGGACATGCATTAGAGCCAGAGCGGGTAAGATACCCTACTGATCCGGCACCAACCAAACAATCTCAAAGACCTTGTCTCTTTCTCTTCGGTGGGGTAGTGTACGTGTGGAACATGTGTATACGTGTGACATTTTCGTGCGTGGACGAGCAAAAACCCAGAACAGAATTCCCTCAGCGTCGAGAGAGGGAAGGAATTAGTGGCCTTCCTTTCGTAGAACGTAAATCAGCGGGCAGTCTTTCAGAACACACTCGGACTTCGAAGCGTCCACCTCGCCAGTGTTCTCTTGCGAAACAACGCGGCGTTGCGTCCTCGCGAATATGCAGTACTCTTCAGCGTTCAAAAAGTCCGGAGGCGGCCGTACAAGGAGACCTGCCTGGGAGTGGACGCCCGGGGCCGTCGCCGCTTACGTAACTGCCGGCCACCGCTTCACACGAGAGCTGCTTCTTCTCCGCAGAGGTCACAGCGCGCGCAGGTGGCCCTGCCAACGTCACCGCACTGGCCGTTTAAGCCGTCTTTAAAGCGGCACACACAGAGACTCATTTACTATTTTACTTGGCTGCTTACGTTGCAGGTGTTAATGTGGGGGTTGGAACTTACACCAAAAGCGTTACATGTTTGCACCTGTTACCTCCTTCAAAGTGGACACCAGCTTTGTGTGTCTGTGTTGTCCTTAGATTAGTTTACCTAGGTTTAAGTATTTTGTAAGCTGATGACGACGCAGTTTAGCCCGATAGATTTACAATTTTTTTTTTTTTTTTGAACCAGCTTTGTGTAGAACCCGTTGCCAGTGATGTGGACGGCGTAGTATACCGTTAAGGCCGTTTCACACCGCGGTCACACTATGTCACGTTACGCAACGTGACAGATTTTTCAAAAGATCTGTATCCATAGTTTTAAATGGTGTAATTCACACCGATCTCACAGAGCCTCACAGACGCCACAGACGTCGACAGACGAATATGCGGGATCGCTGCGAGAGCGATCTTTTCAAAACGTCTGTCGACGTCTGTGGCCTCGCATATGCGAACTGGCCCGCTACCCCACCGCGCGCATGACCACGCCTGTCCGGCAGTTTCGTGCTGTAACTCGTTACAAGAAGCTTTATTGTTGTAGTAATAATAATAATAATAATTAGTATTTGTTATGGAGCAGTTAATTGAAGCCGTCAGAACGCGTCCACTGCTGTGGAATACGGGTTGGAGGAGTATAGAGACAACAATTGAAAGGACACCTCATGGGGCGAAATACCAAAATAGATTAGTTCTTAAATGTACTAGTTTCAATATATACAAATGTTTATTACCTTTGAATTAGTTAGCGTTTATTTGAAAAATATTAACATTTAGCTGACTGTCTACTTTATTTATCAACCTCACAAGTTATTTTAAGTTAATAGTGCAGAAGGAATCGGCTCCAACTACTCACATCTTCTAATATATAAAGCAGAGTGTCCGTATGTTTGTACGTGTTGCATACAAATCTACAGTTTTGATTCAATCTTTATGAAATTCCGTACATATAAGCTTCAAACCATGAGGACTGTCGCCGTAAGTATAAGAATCACGTACGATACATAGTTGACGAGATATGACGTCATAAACAATGATATGTGCCACAACCTGCTGCATTTAGCGACAATGCTGCTCATTTTCTCCTAAACCACTGGGCCGATTTAAACCAGATTTAGTGCACACATTCATTACGTGAGATAACAATTGTTGTAGGGTTAAGAATCACCTACGACACGTGGTTCAGAAGATATGACGTCATAAACAATAGGAATTGCAAGAAACTGCCACATAACACGGAGAGACTTTATAAATATGCTATATGAGACTGAGAGTATTTAAGCGTCTTTCATCAAACTTTAAATATGATTTCAAACCTTTATTAAACTTTTTCCCGCTGACAACCATACCAAAATCATCAAAGGAAAAAAGTTTCTCGCTGACTACTTTTCCGCTGTTTATGGAGTAAAACTACGGCATTCGGTATGACAATACAATTTATAATTTGCACACTACAAATTGTAACCGCAGGAAATTTTACAGACAGTGTACACACATGTAGTTGAATGTACCTTCTAAATTGTATAACAGTACGACACGTAGTTCATGAGATATGAGCACATAAACAGTATCGTTCATGGAAAACCGTCCCATCACGCACCAAGTATTCATCTATAACGTCTTTACTTACTAATTGTATTCCCAAGAGATTTTACAGACATACAGCCCTTATACAAATGAATATATACCTGAAAAGTGGCAAGAATAAATACATAAATACCCGGGCAATGCCGGGTTTTCAGCTAGTTATTTATATGTTTGAAAGAAATTTTACCAAACTTATAAACCACCTACAATAAGAATTCAAAAAAGTAAATTACCTTATGCATAGTAACATTCTTTCTCAGCTGGAAATGTATCACCTGTAGTTGGTGTCTTTTCTACTAATATCGTTAATCAATGTTAAGATCTCTTCATATTCAGGTTTAGATAGCTGAAAGTATGTTGTGAATCTGTCATTATCTACCTCCAAGTCCACCATCAGATTACGATACTCACCGCACTTTCCGTCCTTGGTTGATGGGGTGCACCCAATGTGTTAGGTTGGTAACCGAGTACAACAGCATAAGTTCCTCTCCACTAATCGAACTACTATAGCCGTCATTCAACCAAGGCACATTTTTTGTAAACGCGGTGTAGCACCACGAACCACTTAGCATCTAACTCACTTCAAATGAACCGACTGACAGAGCAGACACCATACCCCAATATCTGACAGACGTCAGTGGCGGTGTGAACTTCACTTCTGTCACGTGACCTCTGTCACGTTATCAGAGTCTGTTCTGTTGATGTTGCGAATGGAACGGTTTTCTGCCTGTCGAAACTCTGGAACAATTCTGAAGCGAATGCAAAGTCACATGGACTTAAGTCTGGGGAGTATGGTGGATGGTACAGAACTTTCCAGTCCCATCGACAGAAAAGAGCAGCCACAACTTGCGCTCTATTAGCCCGCTTATTGTTGTGCAAAATGATAGGTGGTAAAGTGTTGCCGCTTCTTTCGTAAACCTGGGCGCAGGTGATGCTCCACTGTTGCACTCTCGATTCAGAAAAGAACACGCAAATGAAGACAGGCAAAGTTAGTAGAGATTCATGCATCTACAAAAAGATCGATGCGCGAAGCGTACAATAATTACCACAGCCATACCTTACCAAAAGATCTTTTCGAGAACCCGAAAAAATTCTGGTTCTATGTAAAAACGATATGCGGGTTAAAGCATACAGGATAACTTAGACCAAATTTCTAGTTGGTCCGAAGAATGGCAGCTAGCTCTCAATGTAGAAAAATGTAAGGTGATGTGCATGAGTAGGAAAAACAATCCCACAATGTTCGAATATAGCATTAGTAGTGAGCTTCTTGATGCAGTCGCGTCATTCAAATATCTAGGCGTAACATTGGAGAGCGATATGAAATGGAACGAACATGTAAGGACAGTTGTGAGTATGGCGGAGAGCCGACTTCGGTTTATTGGGAGAATTTTGGGACGAAGTACTTCCTATGTAAAGGAGACCGCGTATAAAACGCTTGAACGACCACGTCATGAGTATTGCTCAAGTATTTGGACTCGCAGCAGATCAGTTTAAAGGAAGACATACATAGAAGCAGTTCAGAGGCGAGCAGCTTGGTTTGTTACTGGTAGGTTGGACCAATGCGCGAGTGTCACGGAAATGCTCTGGCAACTCAGTTGGGAATCGCTTGAGGAAAGACGACGTTCATTTCGTGAATTTCTGCTGCGGAAATTTAGAGGGCCGTAATTTGAAGCTGAGTGTAGTATTATCTTGCTGCCGCCTACTTACATTTCGCGTAGTGATCACAAAGACAAGGTAAGAGAAATTAGGGTCTACGGAGGCATATAGGCAGTCTTTTTTTCCTCGTTCTATTTGGGAGTGGAACAGGAAAGGAAATGCCTAGTAGTGGTACTGTGTACCTCCGCCACGCACCTCACGGTGGATTGCGAAGTATGTATGTAGATGTAGATGTAGAAAATCTATAATAATACTGTGCATTGAACGTCTACCGTGGCGGAACGTAATGCGTTAGGACACTGCCATCACAGTCGTACACGAGAATCTCCATAACATTCGCCATACTGGGGCTCGGACGCACTTGAAGACCTTGACGACACTGTCGTGCTGTACGACTTCTGGCAAAGTCAATCCTGATCCAACTCCGTTGTCCTTGTTTCGAACACATAGTGACATTGTTACGTTAGACCGCTCGCTCAAAGGTGACTGTATTTCTCTGGGTTGTTCGCACGCCGGTGACGTGGGACGGGCGAGTCCATTTGCTCGGAGGTGAGGTAGGTATGTCAACAACGTGTGATATCAGCGACAATAGTAGATTCCACTCCACAGCAGTGGATGCTTAGCATTTCCCTGCCGTAATTGATAATATTCATCTTAGGTCTACAGCCTGGTAGCATCGTCGACTAGACACAATTTTTCTGGAGACTACTGATTAAGTGTATTCGGCGTACTCACGCGAAGATGGCAGCCAGATGGTCTGCCGAAATATTGTGTCGACTATGCTATCCGAATGCAGACCAGAGATGAATATTATCTCGACAGAAGTGTTACCACAATTTACGTTCCAACCTTCGTAGCCTACATAATTTTCATTATTGTGTGGTGACTAAATCTTAATACCCGAAAACGAAAAGTGATGTACTTTTCTCATGTTACACGATGAGGAAAATAGTATTTACAGTAACTTTGTCATATGCGTGCCCGAAATGAAAATTGTGTTTGGAGGTTGTTGCCAAGAAAGGTAAACAGTAGATACACTGAAGAGCCATTAAACTGGTATAAGAATTCGTAGGCAGACACAGAGTTATTTAAAAATGTTTAAAACCATCAGATGTCAGTCACTCAGATCGGTACCAAACGTTGCATAGCGATAGAATATCAACCGAAACTTCTATATAATTCGTGCTATGAGCTGCCGTCCAAGAAAATAATATGTAACGCCTGGCCTACGGAGCATAGGAAAAGCGTATCTGTAGGAGTCTGTCGCGCTGAACTCCTGTGGCTAGAGCGAATGTTTGTCGTTACGAGGGTCCTCGGTTCAAACTATGGTGCCGCGATTTTTTTTCTGTATGACACTGCGAATTGTTGTACGTCGACAAACGTACACCGAGTATTACATGGGACAACATGTTACTGAAATGTAAAAGGACTGTTCGGATTTTATAGTACGGTGTTATCAGCAGGTTTTTTCTGCTTTGTTTTATTTGAAAGTACCAAACGTTTAGAGTATATTCGTAGAAGAAAGAAACGCACCATATATGCGGAAGTATTACACCAATAATAACAATAATAATAATAAATGACTGCTAGATAGGCAGCACCGCCGTTCAGCAGCTGTGCGTGTTGTGGCTAGAGTGCCGTGGGTTTGCCCACACCATCAAGTGGGGCTGACGTTGCTGTCCAGTCCTCACGCTACTGCTACTGCTGCAGCTGACAGTGCTGTTTTGCGAAATGAACCCGTGGAACGTTATAGACGTTCTCTTTTAACAATTTTCAACGTACTGCAGTTTATAAAAAATAAAATCAAAGGCCTTAGGCGGGGCATGAACCCAAGACTCTCTGTTCGATGAACTAACGCTCAACCAACTAGCTCACGTTAGGGCAACGTACGAAGCTGTCACAGTTATGCTTTTCCTCTACTCCGTAGGTTAGGTGTTACCTGTTATTAAAGTTTTCGCACGTTCTCCTGGACGGCAGCACATAGCACGAATTATGTAGAAATTTCGGCTGTTACTCTATCGATATAGAACGGACCGCTGAAGGTTTGTGTGTAAGAGCCTTAACTACGTTGGTCATCAGTCCCTAGGATTACAAAATACTTAAAGTAACTTATGTTAAGGACAACACAAAATCCATGTCCGAGGGAGGACTCGAAATCCCGACGGCGAACGACCGTGCACCCCACAGCAGGGTGCCTTACTGCGCACGGCTATTACGCAGCGGCAGAGATATTTAAAAAGACGAAGGCTGTGCAGTCGGGAACGCCTATGTAAGACAAAAGGTGTCTGGCACAAGGGCTTGATAATTTGCTACAGCTACTATGGCATGATATAACAATTTAAGTGAGTTCGATCGTTGTTTTGTAGTCGGCACAGGAGACACGAGACACAGCACCTCCAAGGTAACGGTGAGGTGCGGATTTTCCCGTACCATCATTTCACGAGTGCACCTTGAATATAGGGAATCCAGTAATGCATCAAATCTCCAACATCGCTCAGGCCGGAAAAAAGAACTAAACTAATATGCCAGAAGTGCAACGCTTCCGCATATTGCTGCAGAATTTTTCGTTGTGGGCCATCAACAAGTGTCATTGTGCGAAACTTTCAACGGAACGTCATCTATATGGGATTTGAACCGGAAGGCCCTCTAGTGAAACCTCGCCAGTGCCCGTCAACAAGGAAAATTTGAATTGTTAACGACTGTAAACATGGTTTGTCTGAAGTATCTTGTTTCCAACCGTATTGAGCGGATGGACATGGACGCGTATGGACACTACCTCTTTAACCCTTGTGTCCACATTGGGTTACCGGGATAACCTTTCTAACTGTAACTGCCCATTTCTCAGATGAACTGAAATTAGTGGACACAAGCCTCAGGTTATTCCTCATTTGCATCCTTATAAACGTCAAAAAAAACAAGAAAAATTTAAATACACCCTCTAATATATATTTGGATTACCCTGATTTCTCGTATTTTATTCTGATGGTCATTTATAACTATGTAAGTGAGAGTCAACAATAAATTTTTGCATTCGGAGGAGAATGTTGGCGATTGGAGTTTCGTAAGGAGCCCACGCCGCAGCGATAAGCGCCGTTGTTATAATGATTCCCATCCCAGATCCTGTATCATTTCCGTAACGCTGTCTCCCCTGTATCGTGACAATACGAAACGAGCTGCCCTTCTCGGGACTCTTTCGACGTCCTCCGTCAAACCCACCTGATTAGGATCCCACACTGGGCAGCAATACTGCAAAAATGGACGGACAAAGTGTATGCAATTTCTTTTGTAGTTCTGTTGCACATTTGAAGAGTTCTGCCATTAAAACGCAGTCTCTGGTTCGCCTTTCCCACGACATTATCTGCGTGTTCTTTCCAGTTTAAGTCTGAACTAATAGTAATTCCTAGGTAGTTTGTGGAGTTTACGGCCTTCACTTTTGATTGATTTATCTTGTAAACAAAGTTTAACGGATTTCTTTTCGGACTCATGTGGACCACTTCACACTTCTCATTATTTACAGTCAGTTGCCAATTTTTACACTATAGTGATATCTTATTCAGATCGTTCTTCAGTTGGTCTTGATCTTCAGATGATTTTACTAGACGGTAAATGACGGCATCATCTGCAAACAAGCTAAGATAGCTACTTAGATTTTCCCATAAATCAGAGGAACAGCACAGGACCAATAACACTACCCTGTGGAACGCCCGATATCACTTCTATTTTAGTCGATGCCTTACCATCGATTTACTACGAACTGTCTCCTCTCTGACAGGAAATCCCCTATCCAATCGCAAATGTGGGGCGATATACCATACCAACCAGTGGATGACTTGTTTTCCATCTAAATGGCGTGTCCACATTATTTGACTTAGACAGTGCAACAAATTCCAGTTCGTAAAAAGAAGGTAGAGACGGTCGATTTTTGATACATCAACTAGATTATTCATATACTAGGGAATACAAGTGTATTCTAAGCCACAGTTGCTTGTTGAAAAAGGAAATATTTTAATACTTCGTATATAATGCACAACGTTTCGATGCACTATGGCATGATTTTCAAGTGCTCCAGAAGAAAGAAATGTTCTATAAAAGTACAACGTAAAGACAAGAAGTAAGATACATTACAAGTTTGGAAATGGACAGAAGAGTGTTATAATATATGATCTTATATTTCTCAATTTGGCCAGCAGCTGTTTTAGTACAAGTTGTACAGAAGCCTGTGCTTGATTGAGAGATGATCAATTCATCCTAAAAATAAAATAAATTGTGTACTATCTTTCTTTCTATTATTTAACTGGTAATGCACAGTCATATTTTAAAAAAATACCTCCCCTTTTTTCTATCTATCTCTATATCTATAAATGTGACTGTCTGTTCGGTGTACGTTTATCACGTCTGAACCACAAGACATAAACAGCTAAAATTTTGTACAGTTACTAATGTCTATCCGGGGAAGGTCTTAGGCACGGTTTTATGGCGATTGGATAGCTCTATATATATATATATATATATATATATATATATATATATATATATATATATATATATATATATATATATTCTGGGACTTAACTACAGGGTCATCAGTTCCTAAACTTACAAACAACTTACGAACTACCTTATACTAAGGACGGCACAAATATCCGTGCCCGAGGGGGGATTCGAACCCCCGACCGTAGTGGCCGTGCAGACCGTGACTGGAGCGCCTCAGTCCCCGCGGCCATCGCGGTCGGCAAGACGCAGAGACTTAAATATTTGCACAGTTACTAATTTATACCCGAGAAAGGTTTTTTTGGAACGGTTTTATAGCGATCTGATAGATATTTAGTAATTTGAAGAATGTAACGCGAAACGCTGAACCATAATTACTCTTTGAAAACTATATTTACTCTTTGAAAATGGGTTTATTGATTGCATTGTTGATTGAGGGTTGATAATGATAAAAGGGTGGAGTATATTGGAATGGAAGTTATCGGTGTATACAAAATTCTACGTTTGTGTGTGTGTGTGTGTGTGTGTGTGTTAATATTTCGCTCTGCAGCGAAAACTACAGAACGCAAACGAATGGTCTGTGTGTAATTGTTGTCAGAAGTCTCCCGTTGTACACCATAGCAGTTCCATACCGATAGCTATAAGGGGGTGGAAGATATGGTGGTTTAAAGTCATCAAATTATAAAAAAAAATCGGACTGAAGGCCAGCGATGACGTTTGTGGGGGACTAAACTACTGAGGTTATCAGTCCCCCGGTGGGGAGGGTAAGGAATGAGGAAAAGGAAAGGAGGAGAGGGGAAAGGAAATGCAGTTCGGAAAGTAAAAAAGGAAGGAAGACTGCATTAGCTCGGAGCCCCGTGCTAGTCACGCACGTACTCACGAAAGAACGGTGAGCCCTCTGGGGGGGGGGGGGGAGGGGGGATAGCAAGGAGGTTACATACAGCGAAACGTGATGCCACAGATCATATCTTTGATCTATGTGTGCTACAATGTCTTCAGCTCTTTCTCTGCAAGGATAAGCATACGAATAACGAAATATAAGAATGAATAAATAAAGCAGTAAAAAGAAATTTCTTTTAAAACATCTCTTTAAAACAATCATTTCATCCTTCAAAACCAGTCTCATAGGACACTACTGAAAGATAGCTTATCTATCATAATCAAACAACACGCGAGCGGAGCCGCGGGTTTAAGCTAGTATCTTTCTCCATTGTCATTGAATTTGTACATTGAGCAAGCTATAAAGGAAAGCAAGGAGAAATTTGGAGAAGGAATTGAAGTTCAGGGTGAAGAATTAAAATCATTGCGTTTTGCCGACGACATAGTAATTCTGTCAGATACAGCAAATGACCTGGAAGAGCAATTGAACGGAATGGACAGTGTGCTGAAAGGTGCATATAAGATGAACATTAACAAAAGCAAAACTAGGGTAATGGAGTGCAGTGTAAAAAAATCAGGTGATGCTGAAGGAATTAGATTGGGAAACGAAACAATAAAGGAGGTAGATGAGTTTCGTTACTTGGGCAGTAAAATAATGAATGATGGTCACAGTACAGAGGATATAAAAGGCAGCATGGCAATGGGTAGAAAAGCGTTCTTGAAAAAGAGAAATTTGTTAACATCGAATATTGATTTAAGCCTAAGGAAGTCCTTTCTGAAGGCATTTGTATGGAGTGTTGCCTTGTATGGGAGTGAGACATGGACGATAAATAGTGCGGACAGGAAGAGGATTGAGGCTTTTGAAATATGGTGCTACAGAAGAATGCTGAAGATTAGGTGGGTGGATCGCGTAAGTAATGAGGAGGTACTGAACAGAATTGGGGAGAAAAGAAATTTCTGGCATACCTTGACTAAAAAGAAGGGATAGATTGCTAGGAAACATTCTTAGACATCACGGAATTGTGAATTTAGCGTTGGAGGAAAGTGTGTGGGGAAAAATCACAGGGGAAGACCAAGAGACGGATACAGTAAGCAAATTCAGACAGATGTAGGTTGCCTTTCGTATGTGGAGATGAAGAGGCTTGCTCAGGATAGGGTATTGTGGAGAGCTGCATCAAACCAGTCTCCGGACTGAAGACCACAACAACAACATTTATAATACTGGATAAGAGTAAAAAAAACTGACGTTATATCAACTTATATAAAACGGATTATTTATGAAGGTATACTGCATAATGTAGTGAACCCCGTGTCATTTTAGGCTCCAGCGGCCAGTGGAAGGCTTTCCAAGCTGGAACCGGATGTTTTCCTTCAACTTTACAACACGCGGAACCTGTGCCCAGCTAGGAATTATTATTATATGCTGGAAAATTATACACCGGAAAATGTGCCTGCTGCAGGCGTTAAATGTGGATATATAACAGTTGGGCATAATCCCGCCCCTGATGCAATTTCACGCCATCCCTGGTAACCGAACACACGGGCGCACCCACGACGCCACCGCGGTAAGCGTGGCCTCAGGGCCGAGAAGCCGCAGCCACCTCTGACCTTGGCTCCGGCATCGGACACGTGAGCCGGCTGCAGCCGCCTGTGGCGTTTAAACGTCGGAAAACGCGTCCCGTGTGGCGAACGCCATGGACTACGGCTGACTGCAATGGAAGCTGCTTGTGAACACACCAGGCAAGCGCTGAATCCTGGAACTTCGATTACCGATAATACAAGAAAAAGTATCGGGGGGATTTACGCAGCGTTGATCATTTCTCACGAGACAGTATAGCAAACCGGAAGTAGAGGTATGGACACCGAGTTTTTCGAGGTAGTGTTCAGTCTGTAGCAACAGTCTGTAGCAACTGCCGAACTCTCTTGACGATATAAATATCAATTTAAATATAAATTCAGATACCCTGAGACGTGTGCCTAGTAAGCATGGAGGTCCGGGTTCGATTCCCGGCCACATCATAAACTTTAATTCATTGTTTCTTAATTATCGTTAAATTCTTGGACATGTTTGACACTAAAAACCGTCTCAGGGTATCTGAATTTATATTTAAATTGATATTTATATCACTTAAACAGGAATGTTCCGATATGATCATTGCCGAAGTGCTATTCCGCTGCATGGAGAGCCTTGGTAGTAGTGGCAGTTATCTATGGAACACAGAAGCTGAATTAAAGTTTGTGACGTGGAGGGAAGTTGTGCTTAGACGTCTGCCTAGTAAGCGTGGAGGGCCGGGTTCGATTCCGGACCATATCACAAATTTTAATTTGTGGCTTCTTGTTTATCGTTAATGTCTCTTGACGAATTGTTCCAATACTTCTTGATGTAGGATATAAAATTTTGGATACAGGAAACGAATTTCTTATACGAGTGCACGATCTTCATTTTCTTAAATACGAATAAAAAACCGTCTAGATTTCTAAAATTGTACTTATTTATGACGACCTTTCAAAATTACATAACACTTCAACACAAAGTTAATGAAATAAGTATGAGGACATATACAATCACGTTAATGACAAAGAGTCGCATCACGTTTCTATTTATTACTTCTTTCCTATTACATTCGCGACCTATTTTGCAGAAAAATGCACATATCCTTAAGTAATAGTTCAAGTCATAGTTCAGAAGATGTGGCGTCAAAACAAGAAAGAAAATAAATAAATAAAAATAACATGGAAATCCGTCCATCAGCACTGATATTAAACTTCATGTTGAAGTACTTTGGTAAGTCATTTTCGTAATAGTCTGCTCACTTGAAACTGGAAAATTATATTCTTGTAGTACAGATCAGAAAGGAGATATGACGTCATAGCGATTGATCTGCAGTGAAATGCAAATGAGACGGATATGGAGTACGGTAGAAAGCGATGCACACAGGGGAAGAATTAGACAGAGTAACAAAAGAATGGGAAAACACGTACGCTGCGATGGAATGGCCGAGCGTTCTAAGCGCCTAGCTGCCGAGAGCGCGGTTGCTCGCCGTCGGAGGTTCTCTACATCTACATCTTTCTACATACTCCGCAATCCACCGTAAGGTGTGTGGCGAAGGATGCACACTAGGCATTTCCTTTCCTATTCCACTCCCAAATAGAACGAGGAAGAAAAGAATGCCTATATGCCTCTGTACGAGCCCTAATTTCTCTTGTCTTTGTGATCACTGCGCGAAATGTAAGTAGGGGGCAGGAAGATCGTTCTACACTCAACTTCATATTCCGGCCCTCAAAAGAATTTCTCGAAATAAGGTCGTCTTTCATCCAGCGATCCCCATTTGATTTCCCGGAGCATTTCCGTGACACTCGCGCATTGGTCGAACAGTCACATTGTTACATTAGTTTACTTTCAAACGCTGCGTTCCGAGCATGTTGTGATTATTATAAGGCGATGTACATAAATAAATTGCTTAAATAACCTATATAAGGAACGATACTAATGTTGTTCTTCCTTGTTAGGATTGTATGTGTGTTTCTTGGAGGGGGGGTGGTGTACTTATCGTGTGATTGTCTGTCAACACTGTGTTGCTCACTTGCGATTTTTCGGCTCGGTTCTTGTGTTTCTGGTGCATTGGTGAAGGAGCTTCATTACACAGGTGCACAACACACTTATTTATATTGTTACGCACGCACACACACACACACACACACACACACACACACACATACATACATACATACATACACATACACACGAAAAATATTCACATACACGTAAACATTGTGTGTAGAAAATAAGATGCCCGACTGTATTCTTTGTATCTGTATCGATTATCGCATATGCAGCGATATTTTCCATGTTGTTTGTCTGGTATTGTTCTATTTTTCACCAGCACATTTTTAAACTTTTATATTATGGTAGACATAAAATTACTAAAGTGTTTTGCCTTTTTGGACTTGCAATTGTAGTGTTATCAGCGATGTTGAAGTCTGGTGGTTTTCATTTTATGGCTGGTACATCGTAAAACTATTGTATTAGGACTGGCTTCAGACAGTTGAATAATTTTGAGTTTTAGAATTATGTTATCTTACTAAGGATATTATGGATGAAGATCTCCTTTCCTTCCGTATTAGTCATTCTTTTACCTTTGCCTATTTTGAGTAAAATTTCGAGGTTTTCAATTTTCATTGGATGTCCTCTTTTTTCAATGTAAGCTGCTATAGCTGATTTGTTACGTTTATTTAGTTCGTAACAGACCATGTGTTCTTTAAACCTGGTTCTAAGAGTACTACTTGTACCTATGGAATACTTTTCAAATTGCCTGCTGGTGATTTTATAAATTCCACTTTCATCAAATTTTTATCAGCTGGCTTTATGTTGTGACTAAGTCTTCTACTTAGGCATTGACAAACGCTGGAAATAAATATGTGTTTCTGAATAGCCGCGATAGTTTATCAGACATCATTCTAAGGTATAGCGTGCTTACAAACTTAACTGCTGAGTTAGTGTTTATTGTGAGGGTTGTACGGAGTTATTTATTCAGTTAATTTTTCATCTGTTGGGACATTGTTTTATTGAGAGAAGGATCATATCCATTGTTTATTGCAAAATGCTTTATGGGTTCTACTTCTTGCTGGAGTTATGTGTTTTGTAGTGCTCTGTATAGAATTGATCTATATGCAGCTTTTTTGTGGGAGGTCGGGTGTGTGGAGGAGTATGGTATAGTTGTGTCTGGGGAAGGAGGCTTCCTGTAAAGAATGAAATTTACTTTTTGGTTCTGTTTGGATACATGTCACGAAAAGGTATGGTGCTGCTCTCTTCATATTCATGTTTTCATATAGGTCAGTGCATTTCAACCTACTTGAATTCGCGACTCCCCGTCGCGATTTAAAGTGTCCGTCGAACCTCCAGGTCGGCAATAAATCTATGGTGAAAGTTGCAGTAGCGAAAAAGAAACAAAACTGAAAGCAAAAACTTAATAACTACAAGTCTTAGATATATGTTTTTCTGTCATGAATAAAAATTCTTTATGTTTAATTTGTGATCAGGTGTTTCATGGCGAGTATGAAACCATCAAAGCTGATGCTTCACTCTCTAATACTTCTATTAGTTGAGTAAAAGTAATACTGCATTGAAAACTCCTTACGAGCTGCAAACTACTATGAGGCAGTACTAAAAAGGTATTGTTATGTGTTCATTAAAATAATTTAAGTTAGTGATTAATTGTTTTTCTGACATAACAATTGTTGTACATGTGACATACATCCAAGAAGATTGCGACCATTGTAAATAACTGTAGCAGTACTCTACTAACAATGCTAAGTTATTATGAGGTGGAAAAATGGCTTCATTATTTTGCCTTTCGGTCGGCCCATCATGAGAAATCAAAAGTACTATAGGTACATGTTACAATTGTGATAGTTTTGATGTCTGATTAAGGGCCACACGAAACGTTTCACAACAAAGCCAATTTTCCACCTATGTGGACTTGCAAATTAAGCTACTTTCAGGAAAGCCTGACACTTCTGTGTGGAACTTCTGTCATAGTTGCTGAACGTCTCGTAACGTAGATTTGCCATCGAACATGATGCAAGTGCATCCTCCTACTATCGCGACCCCCCGAGTAAGTCTTTGCGATCCCCAAGGCGTCGCATCCCACAGGTTGAAAATCACTGATATAAATGTCACTTCTAAGTACTTTTCCTCAACATACTTTGTCTTAAAATGCGTGTTTGTGAAAGATCTTTAATGCAATGTTTCATTTTTCCTCCAAATTTTCGTAGTAAGTAAGATTGATTACGAAATTCGTCAAATACGGTACAGTACCTTGAACTGAAGGTTACGCAACGCGATGTGCCTTTGTTACGCTAACTGAGCACAGGCCACGTGATGTAGTCAGCCATCTACAGCACACTGTAATAGCATTAATCAGCCATTAGTAGTCATTGAACACTACACTTTCCCGCCGCGGCAACATCCATATACGAATGATTCTCGTTCAAGTTGAAATATGCATATTGTATAGTAGGTAACAAAGTTATGTCTTCAGATGCTAAGCCCGCACATTAACCTGGGCAACCTGTGATTGCAGTAACAGATAGATCTGTCTGCATCCCGTAAGATTTTTTAATAATCTGAAACATGAAGAACTTCGCAGCATTTAAACACGCGTGAAAACTGATTTGCTCTACCCGAACTCCGCTTTCCGATTGGTTAAACAGACTTTGTAGATTCGGTTTCAATAGTTGACGAAAGAACATCGCAAAGCGTGACTTCACTTTCACAGTTAGCTATGCTCTCGTACCGTATTACATCAGTTTTGAAATTTTACTTCATTATTACGAAAAATACCACTCCAGATGCAACATCGCATTAAAGAACTTCAAACAACGAACCGTTTTCAGGGCGATTTTGTGTCCTACAATTCCCGGAAGTGACATTTATATACGGTAAAAGTTTACCGGTTATTGAATTTATTGAAAAGGTTCTTTATTTCAACTGTACCATCAAGAGGATGAGGATATCATCCACATACCTCTTATAGAATCTAATTTTACTTGTAATGTCATCTTGTAGGGGCTAAAATTGCTGTTTGAAAAAACTTAAATCTTCGCTAACACACCTCGATCACGAACCTTTATTATTTTTGCTTTCGTACTTCGGCATTATTACTGTTACTCACGGCACCTCAAGGTGGATGAGATGCTGCAAAAGAAGACGATACGAATTTAACCCTTTGGCAGCAGCGCCAATTATTATAACTTCAGCAGCAGCGTGGTGCAGATTTGCCACCACTGTGTATTCCGATTTACAAATCTAGTATATAAATACTAAGTGATCGAAATGATAGAAATAGTGTAATGCACAGGTATAAATACCATATTTGTTAATATCTGAATTAGTATATCAATTACATTATTCCGAAAGTGGACAATAATCATGTATAATAGACCCAGCAGTACTATCGTTCCCTCTTTCGTTCCTTCCCTGTAGTTCCTGTCTCTTGAGTAATTAGTGTCAGCTTTTTTCTGTGTTACGTGGAACTTAGTACACATAATTACCTCATTAGTCATATTGTCGTCTAGCATGACTGAGAGAGCTTGCGTCTCTTACGTCACGCCCGTTGCGTTCCGATTTCAACCTGGGAAGATTTTTATGAAATTCTTTTTCAGTGGTTTGGAGGGCTGCTTGTATGGCGTTATACACCACAGAGTTGTACCATCTTCAATTTCAGATTCATAACGTCTGAAATCTTGTTCTGGATTTACATTTGAATAATATGAGGTGCATTCAAGTTCTAAGGCCTCCGATTTTCTTTTCTCCGGGCTGGAAAGAGATAGAAACATGCGCATTGTTTTAAAATGAGGCAGCGTTCATTGTCAATAAGTCCCAGAGATGGCAGCACCGTACGGAAGATGGAATTTTACCGCTAGCGGCGAGAATGAGAACTGTTTTAGATACTTAAAATGGCGACGTTTTCTTAACTTAAACATCGTGCAATCATTCGTTTTCTAAATTTGTGTGGTGTGACACCAATTGAAATTGATCGACAGTTGAAGGAGACTTGTGGTGATGGAGTTATGGATGTGTCGAAAGTGCGTTCGTAGGTGCGACAGTTTAATGAAGGCAGAACATCGTGTGACAACAAACGGAAACAACCTCGGGCTCGCACAAGCCAGTCTGACGATATGATCCAGAAACCGGAGACAATTGTTTTGGGGGATCGCCGAATGACTGTTGAACAGATCGCCTCCAAAATTGGCTTTTCTGTTGGTTCTGAGCACAAAATCCTGCATGACGACCTGAAAATGCGAAAAGTGTCATCCAGGTGGGTGCCACGAATGCTGACAGACGACCACAAGGCTGCCCGTGTGGCATGTTGCCAAGCAATGTTGACGCGCAACGAGAGCATGAATGGGACTTTCATTTCGTCGGTTGTGACAATGGATGAGATGTGGATGCCATTTTTCAATCCAGAAACAAAGCGCCAGTCAGCTCAATGGAAGCACACAGATTCACCGTCACCAAAAAATTTCTGGTAACCGCCAGTGCTGAAAATAGTATGGCGTCCATGTTCTGGGACAGCGAGGGCGTAATCCTTACCCATTGCGTTCCAAAGGGCACTCTGATAACAGGTGCATCCTACGAAAATGTTTTGAAGAACAAATTCCTTTATGCACTACAACAAAAATGTCCGGGAATGGCTGCACGTGTGCTGTTTCACCAAGACAACGCACCCGCACATCGAGCTAACGTTACGCAACAGTTTCTTTGTCATAACAACTTTGAAGTGATTCCTCGAGCTCCCTACTCACCTGACCTGGCTGCTAGTGGCTTTTTCCACCAATGAAAGACTCCGTGGCCGCACATTCACCAGCCTTGCTGCTATTGCCTCAGTGATTTTCCAGTGGTCAAAGCAGACTCCTAAAGAAGCCTTCACCGCTGCCATGGAATCATGGCGTCAGCGTTGTGAAAAATGTGTACGTCTGCAGGGCGATTACGTCAAGAAGTAACGCCAGTTTCATTGATTTCGGGTGAGTAGTTCATTATAAAAAAAATCAAAAAAAAAAAAAAATCGGAGGCCTTAGAACTTGAATGCACCTCGTACTATGCTATTCATGATCTGAGGAATCTTGACAAAAATCATTAAGATCTTCATTACTTGTCGGAAGAAGTCTCTATCTTCATCTGTAAGACCAATACTACGTCTACAAGAGCTGGAGATTAAATTATGTAGTAGAATAACACTAAATTTCGCATTGTATAAGGCTAAAAAGGGCACAATTTGTCGGTAGTTAATCTTCTATTTACGAAATAAAATTAAATGTTTGAGCATTGTAATATGTAGGGTAAAGTTCATACAATAAATATTTACTAGAAACAGCCACAAATCCATTTGCAAGGAAAACTAGACGTAAAACAACACAGTTCAAATGTATTTACTTTACACGCAGGGCGGTGCCAATCTGCTACCAATGGTGCATTCCCTAACAAAAGGTTTTTTGGGTGGACACTAGAAACTCAGAATCTTCACTGACATCACTGTTAAGGCTTAATTGAGGCATAGCTAAAGCGGAAATATGGCATCTCCATTACTGCGACAACAGTGAGCATTTCAAGAAAAGTGGTAGCATATTTGCACCAGCGCTGCCGCTCGTGGGTTAAAGTCACGCGTGTGCGCGTAACGTGAGCTGACTTGCTGCGGTAGCCATCCAGTGGGCAGTGCTGCCAGGGAGACACGCTAGCGGCAGACGACTCTCCACCCCCTCTCCCCCCCTCCCCCCCCCCCCCCGCAGAGGGACGGTCCACTCCTCACGAGGAGGGTCCGAGAGTGAAAGTGGCCGCCACCTCACCTCGGAGTGTTTGTTTGGTTCATTTTTACGGCGCCCGCGCGCGTCCCGTGAAATGTCGTCTGTACCTGCTCCATCGCAGGCGGCGGCAGGAGTTAAAAAATTACAAACGAAAACGAAAAAAAACTCAAAAGCGGATTAGGAAAGACGTATTTGACAGCAAGAAATACAGCGTGGGAAAAATAAAATACGAGGAAAGGGAGTACTAACGGTGTGGATGGGCGGAGGGGGGAGGGGGAGCTGTAGATGGGACGAGGGAAGCGCGCGTTGCGTAGAGAAGACGTTAGCGCGGGTCAAGGAGAACCACTTGTATCCAGCCGCTGGAATTCCAGACGGCACCCGCTGAGAGCTCCAGGCGGCTCCAGGAGAGGTGGGGGAATGGAGACTGGCGAGTCATCTCCAAGTGACGATGCCGTAGCACACCTTTGTGTCCGAAAACGGAGTACAGTAACTAAATATAGCGATCACACCGACAAGTTTTCAAATATGTGTTTCGTGGTGTGTAGCTGTCACTAATGTTAGTTCATATCTGGTCCGCTTTAAGGAGGGGACGTAGACGAAAAACAACTTCAAATATAGCCTGTTACAAAAACCATAATTTTTTAGTTGTGTTGTTATTGTTGTTGTTGTCTTCAGTGGGGACAATGAATTAATGTTCAGGGTGAAGAATTAAAAACATTGCTTTTCGTCGATGACAGAGTAATTCTGTCAGAGACAACAAAGGACCTGAAAGAGAAATTGAACGGAATAGACAGTGTGTTGAAAGGAGCATATAAGATGAACATCAACAAGAGCAAAACTAGGGTAATGGAGTGCAGTCTAAGATAATCAGGTGACGCTGAGGGAATTATATTAGGTAACGAAACAATAAAGGAGGTAGATGAGTTTTGTGACTTCTGCAGTAAAATAACAAATGATGGTCGGAGTACAGAGATTATAAAACGCAGAATGGTAATGGGTAGAAAAGCGTTCTTGAAAAAGAGAAATTTGTTAATTTCGAATATTGATTTAAGCCTAAGGAAGTCCTTTCTGAAGGCATTTGTGTGGAGTGGTGGATCGCGTGACTAATGAGGAGGTACTGAACAGAATTGCGGAGAAAAGGAATTTCTGGCATACCTGGAGGAGCATCGATTGGTAGGACACATTCTTAGACATCAAGGAATCATGAATTTAGTATTGGAGGGAAGTGTTTGGGATAAAAACCGCAGAGGAAGACCAAAATATGGATACAGTAAACACTGCCTCCCTTTCATGCCCTTCAACTCTGACAACTGCTGTCTGGTTTTTGTACAAGTTGTAAATAACCTTACGCTCCCTATATTTTACTTCTGCTTGCTTCAGAACTTGAAAGAGTTTATTCCAATAACCATGGTCAAAAGCCTTCTCCAAATCTACAAAAGCTAGAAATGTAGTTCATTTAAAACTTCCGGGCTCATAAGCCGTGGTCAATTTGTAAAACTTTCGCCTAAGGTTTCATCTTCGGCTGCAGAAGACATCTTCAGAGATGAAGTTGACGCCGGCCGTGAAAGCTTACATTGTGTGATCTAGAAATGTATGTTTGCCTTTCCTTCATCTATCTTCTAGGATAAGCCGTAAAGTGAGGAGTGCCTCCCGTGTTCCTACATTTCTCCTGAACCCAAACTGATCTTCCCCGAGGTTAGCATCTACCTGTTTTTCAATCCTCCTGTAAATATTTCGTATTAATATTTTGCAACCATGACTTATTAAACTGATAGTTCTGTAGTTGTCACACCAGTCTGCGCCTTTTTTTCTTTGGGATGAGGATTATTACACTTTTCTTAAAGTCTGAGGGTGCTTCGCCTGTAGCTCTGAGGGAATGTCATTTACTCCAGGGCCTTGCTTCGACTTAGGTCGTTCAGTGCTCTGTCACATTCACCTCTCAGTATCTCATTAGGAGATACAATTCATCCTCATCTACTTCTTCTACCCTTCATATAATATTGCCTCTTAGTTCATTTCCTTCGTAGAGCCTCTCTATATACTCTTCCCTTTGTTCTTGATATTCATAGAGTTGTTTTTGTTATCTCCAAATATCTCTTTCATTTTCCTGTAGGCTGTATCTATTTTCCCCTACTAATACATTCTTCTACATCCTTGCATTTGCCTTCTAGCCACTCCTGCATAGCCATTTTACACTCCATGTCAATCTCATTTCTTAGTCGTCTGTACTCCGTTTTGCCTGTTTCATTTACTGCATTTTTATATTTTCTCCTTTCATCGATTAAATTTAGTATGTCCTGTGATATCCAAGGATTTTTTGTAGGTCTTGTCTTCCTACCTTTTTTGTCCTCTGCGGCCTTCACTATTTATCTCTCAATGCCACCCATTCCTCCTCTACTGTTTTATTTTCCACCGTTTCTGTCAATTGTTGCCTAAAGTTCCCTCTTAAAATCTTAAGCACTGCAGGTTCCTTCAGTTTATCCAGGTCCCACCTCCTTATTTTCCTACCTTTCTTTAGTTTTTTTCAGTTTCAGCCTACAATTGATTACCAATAAGTTATGTTCAGAATCTATATCTGTCCCTGGGTACGTCTTACAGTTTAAAACCTGGTTCCGAAATCTATGTCTTACCATTATAAAATCTATCTCCTATCTCCCGGTGTCTACTGGTCTCTTCCACGTATACAACCTTCTTTCGTGATTCTTAAACCGGTGTTTTTTGTAACTAAATTATGTTCCGTGCAAAATTCTACTAGGCGTCTTCCACTTTCATTCCTTTTGCCCATACGATATTCACCTATTATCTTCCCTTCTCTTTCCTTCCTTTCCTACTACCGAATTCAAGTCTCCCATAAAAATTAAGTTTTCCTTTCCCTTAATTGTGTGAATAATTTCCTTTAGCTCCTCATATATTTCTTCATTCTCTTCATCATCGGCAGAGCTAGTTGGCATATCAATCTGTACTACTGTTGTCGGTGTTGCTTTCGTATCTATCTTGACATCGATAATGCGCTCACTACGTTGCTCATAGTAGTTTACCCGCATTTCTATTTTATTATTCATTATCAGACCTACTCCTGTAATATCCCCAACTGATTTTGTATTTATAATCCTGTACCCATCTGACCAGAAATCCTCTTCCTCTTTCCACCGAATTCACTAATCACTACTATATCTAACTTCAACCTATCAATTTCTCTTTTTAAATTTTCTAACTTCCCTACTGGATTAAGGGATCAAACATTCCACGTTCCGATCCGTAGAATGCCAGTGTTGTCTTTCCTGATGATCACATCCTCCTGAGTAGTCCCCGACCGGAGATCCGGATGGGGGACTTTTTACCTCCGGAATATTTTTCCCATAGAGGATGCCATCATCATATTTTGATACAGTAGAGCTGCATGTCCTCGGGAAAAGTAACGGCTGTAGTTCCCCCTGCTTTCGCAGTAACTGTATGGCAAAGCCACATTAGCTGATGTTACAAGGCCAGCTCAGTCAATAAAGCAGACTGTTGCCCCTGTAACTACTGAAAAGGCTGCTGCCCCTCTTCAGGAACCACACGTTTGTCTGGCCTCTCCACAGATACCGCTCCGCTGTGGTTGCACCTACGGTACGGCTATCTGCATCGTGGAGGCTCGCAAGCCAGCCCACATCGGCAATGACTGTGGTTCATGGGAGTGGATTTTTGAGTTACATAAATGAAACTATGTTCAAAGCATCTACTGAAATTGTTTTGTAATTCTCATTAGAATTTTTAAAATATTTCTAAGTTTTTAAGTTTATGAACTCATGATTCACAAATGTCACATTTAGTAAGAGAGTTTCAAGCAAATTTCCTTCAATTTTTTTTCAGTAATCAGTAATCAGTAATCTCAACCATCATTTCAATTTATTGATATTTAACGAAATTTTAGGTTTAATTATTTCTTAATTGGAAAACTACGCATAGAAATTCTACTTTGTTTATTCTCTGACACACATAAATGATATAAATATTCACTCTGTATACAAGTTTCTTAAATACAGTGCAGAAGACATGCCAAAGATCTTAGTCAAGTCTTTTTTTGTTTTGGAGAAAAATTGACCTGAACAATGAAAATGACAGTTTTGAGGAAACGCATTTTAAAGTTAAACAAGCTTTTTTGTTGACATCTCCACCATCAAAAGCCTCCTGATCTGTAATGAATGACCTCATTTCCTTCAAGACTTTTCTTCTGGCTTCTTCTTTTCCGTCTGGTTTGCTCTGCATGGTCTTCAATGGATTCAATGGCTGCAAATATATGTTTAGCGTCAGTCCCCATCAACATGTCGCCCATTCTCTACAAAACTCTTATCTTCTCTGAGCTGCCACAATCAAAGACAAAAACTGCCTCATAAAATATTAACTACCTTGGATGAGAAAAATGTAGTTTTTGGGGCCACGTTTTCAGATGGCCTTCAGAGACTAATTAGGATTCTACGTTTTGCCATGAACACATTTCTTACTCATTTCTTAGCCTTCTTGATGTAGTACATAGACATTCCATGCATTCTCATTGCACAACATTGAAAAGAAAACGCTGCATAAACAGATAATACGAGATAATCAAGAACAAGGAAGACGTCGTGGCCCTTTGGAGGATATTACAAAATTTTTTCCGCATTTAGAAGCGGAATTGGAACTTAATATTTGGCAATTGAAATTTCCATACCATGTAGATCCATTAAAAAATTTCGCAATTTTGGTTATTTTCGTGTACGTCCCCCCCCCCCCCCCCCACCTTAACGAGTAGCACCGTGTTTTAAAATTCGTATTGCACGTATCTAGAAGTTGCGTAACGCACCTTGTAACTCGAAACAGACGCCCAGTTCTGAAATAATATCCAATCACATTATGCGCATTATTCATATTAGTATCAAGTAAATCAGTTCTACAGCTAAATATGGATGAGAAGTGAATAGGCAAACTACACTACAACCTCTAATCTCTTTGCACATCATCTCCTATACTTCCATGCCTAGTTTCCACCTTCCCATTTGTCCTCTTAGGCAGGAGAAAACCCTTAAAATTCTTATTGCACGAATCTAGAAGTTGTGTAACGTAAAATGTTCAAATGTTTGTAAAGCTTATGGGACTTAACTACGGGGTCATCAGTCCCTAAACTTACAAACTACTTATGAACTACTTACGAACTAGGACGGCACAAATATCCATGCCCGACCGTAATGGCCGTGCAGACCGTGACTGAAGTGCCTCAGTCCCCTCGGCCACCGCGGCCGGCTGTGCAACGTACCTTGTAAATCGAAACAGACACCCATGTCCCGAAATAACATACACTCACATTATGCGCATTTCTTCATATCAGATAGTATGAAGTAAATCAGTTCTACTGCTAAGCAGTTGCTAAATATGAATGAGAAGTGAATAGACAACCTACACTCCAACATCTAATCTCTTTGCACATCATCTCCTATATTTCCAACCCTGTTTTCTACCTTCCTATTTGTCCTCTTAGTTTTCTCTGTATCAGGCAGGAGAAAACCCGGAGTTACAGTTGTATTTATTTATTCCGGTATTCTGTTAGACCATGTGTTCCTCCGTCTTCTGTCTGTCCCACCTCTCTCTATCTCTCTCTGTCCATTCTTTCCCCCTCTATCAACCTCTCGCTCCTCCTTCTCTTCCTCCTACGCCACCTGGTCCTGTTCCGCAACCCTCCCCTGTATCCTCCCATTCAACCCCCATCTCCTGTGAAGTTAAGTAATTTTAACTGCCGCCGAAGTCGTAGCTGTATGTGCGTCGTTCTTAGGATACGTTAGTTTAAGTAGTCTGTAACTCCAGGGACTGATGACCAAAGGAGTTATGTCCCGTAAGTCTATAAACTTTTAAACTTTTGGTTTTGAAGAAATTTTAAGAAGACAGCCCATTATAATTAGTGTGTTATGGTGCTCATATTCAAAGGATAATTTGCGTTTGCTTTAACAAGATAAAGCTTTATTTATGTTTGTAATTAAATAATAAAATATAATTTCTTTTCCTTATATTCATTATTCCAGGGGGAAGCCCCGAACCCTCTTATACATGACCCTACTGTTACTTATCGTTACTCTCTACCAATTTCTTTCCGCACTTCTCTCTGTTTGTCTCCCCCCTACCCCCCCCCCCGTACTTGAGAAATTGTACATATCTGCCACATTACATCCAAAATCGTGATGATGAGTCAAATGGTGTCAAACTCTCCATGCACCATATGAAATCTAATGTAGACAGTGAATTTCTTTTGCTTCGAAGGTAGTGAAAAATTTCGTCAAGATCGGATTAAAACTGTTCAGTGGTGTCGAAGTATGTTACGAAATCTTATGTAGACAGTGTCGGTTTGGTAGTTTAGAACGTCAAGCGTGATGTCGTTATCGCACTCAGATGAACGGTGGGGTAGCGCATGATTTACGAATCTAAACCACTGATACCAAAATTATCAATTTCATTTTTGTTGAAGTATGCAGTCTCTATTGTGAAAATGTATTTTTTTTTAATATTTATGACGTGTTTCACCTTTTTGGGGCATCATCAGAAGGAAAATGTAGAAGATTATTTTTGGGCTTCCAATACATCTGTATTGTGAAACGTGGCATCTTCAGTCTTAACCTGGAAAGAATTTTGAAACCGTTTTACAGTGGGCTCTTGATTTTTAAAAACTGTGAATGTTTACTCAACCATTCTCTATTTTGCGCAGTAAAAATGAGTACATGGGTCAACTGATTTAACGCAGAGATGGTCACCGAGTGACCGAACTGTCTTTCCTCTAACGTTTTCGGGAACAAGAAAATCTTCGCAATAAATTCATTTCACTCACATGAACTGATGTAAGTTACCGACAATGAATCACGAATCGGTTCCATATTTCCAGACTTCCGTAAGGTTTTTCACACTAAACATCATTAGTGTCTTCTAACCAAATTGGGTGCTTGTGAAATTTCGCCTATAGTAGGACTGGATTCGTGAAGTATTGTTGGAAAGGACGCGGTACTCAGTAATTGACGGAAAGTCATCGAGCAAAACGGAAGCAATACCTGTAATAAGGCCCTTACTGTTCCTTATCTGAATAAACGATTTAGGAGAGCCGTAGATGCTGTCGTGTATCGGTTAGCAAAGTCACCAGAAGTAATAAGAGGCTACATGGGGCAAAAATTGGCAGTTGACCCTAAATAATGAAAAGTGTGTTGACAACCATACGAGCCCAGAACGACATCCACTAAACTGTATTCAAAGAGTTAAATATCAAGCCAAGAAATTCATATAGATACCTAGAAGAACTTTAGTTGGAGAGAACACACAGAAAATAACCTGACGTAAGTGAACCTAAGGCTACGTTTCCCCGGCAAAACACTTCGAAATGCAACAGTTCTATTAAGGAAACTGCCTATACTACACTTCATCTCCTATTTTGGAATATTGCCGCGCATTTTGGGATCGTCACCAGGTGGGACTGACGGAGGACATACAAATTATTCAGAGAAGGGCAGCTCGTTTCGTGTTATGGCGATAAAGGGGAGAGAGTCACAGAAAATATGCCCAAGTTGTGTTGGAAATCATTAAAGGAAAGGCGATATTCGTCGCATTGAGATTTATTTGCGAAATATCTCTCGCCAACTTTTACTTCCGAAAGGGAACATGTTTTGTTAGCACTTAAGATAATAGAAATCACATAGAAAACGGAAAATATTGTAGTTCCTTTTTTCCGAATATTTTTAGAGAATGGTAAGGTAGAAATTATTATGAAAGCAGTTCGATAAACTCTCTCTCAGGCACTTAGATGTGATTTGCTGGGTACATATGTATATGTAGATTTCTATTCATAGTTGATATTTGCCATTGAGTCTGCATATTTTGTTCGGCGCTAAATTTAGGTCAACTTTAAGTTCCAGATTAAAGCTTTGCTTATTCTCCAAACATTTGAAAATTTGTCATTTGTTGGTCACATAGGTTTTTATATCTCCTAAGAGAGAAAGAGACCTTGTGTATGGACAGTCAACACAGCAGACTAAGTGGAATACTCGTTGTTTTCAAGTGGCTATCTACTGTCGCAATCAGGGTTGTGGAGTAACAGTTACTTTTCAAAGGTAACGGACGGTAACGGCGATTTCGATAAAGTAACTTTAACAGTTAAGTTGCTTATATCGGCTAACTATTTAAAGGAAGTATCGTTACTTTTTTGTCGCAATAAGCGCAACATATTTTTTCTAAGAATCTCAAGATTGCGGAATACCAGACTTTGATTATAGCACACTGTGATTGTAGTGAAGGGAAAAAAGAAGCAATATTTGTTTCTAAATTAAATATTTGCAACGACTTACGTTGGGAATGTATCAATTATACATTTTAGTATAGTTGTAACATTTAATACTGCTCAGTCATTCATTACATTTTTATTTTATTATTATGTAGGCCACAACTGCAAATTATGTGACGGTGGGAAAACAATTCAAAGCAGTCGAAACTCCACAGCGAACTTCTGAATTCATCTACAGGTTAGTTTTATGCTTGCTGTATGCGTTAAGGCGCGTTTACAATGTGTCTAAAATATGTTCTGCAACGTTGCTTGCTGCTAGTACTGGGTTACGGTACCGATTCGCACAACATGCTGGCAACACGAAAGCTGCGTTCCGTGGCGGTAAAGAAACAGTGTTTGTTGCTTGCTAGCTCTAAGTGCTCCTTTTTAGCGGTTTTGCTCTATGTGTCTATAGAGTTCCTTTACGAAATGAAGTACACAAGAAGCATCATTTTCGAACTTTTTTCCTAATAAGACGCAAAGGAGCGCCCATGGAATGTTCGACGTAATAATAATATTAAAAAGAAAATTGCTATATTGTTAATCAGCAGCCATAAGTGAAGTAGATAAAACAACTTTCATTTTTCAACCACGTACCAGCAACAATCGTTATTTTTATCGATGAATGATTCGTCATCAAGTTACGTTAGTTGGCGGCCTATGAAAGAGAGATGACAATACTTTGCTTTTAACAGCACTTTTTATGATGCAGATATGAGTGTACGTTGGAGGCAGTAGTTTGTACTAAACATGGACGAGAAAAGAAGCAGATTCCTTCGTCACATTCATTTGTAGTATGAGTGACTTTGAGGCCAAAAATGTTTTCTTTATTGAAAATGACGATCCGGAATAATATGAAAACGTAAATAAATGTACGATCAATTAAATATATGTTTCAGTGCTGTTAATGTTACTGAATTATGTTTACATAAGCCTTCATCCAAAGTTCCACAAATGCGAGGACAGTAATGACATATGACTGGCTTTGAAATGTGGAATAAATATGCAAGGATTCGATAAGTACTTACTGTTGCCGAGAACAGGATTAGTGATAGCATGTCTTCTCTTCACAGGAGCTGTTTTTCCTGAAGTTAGCTCATTTCTTTGAAACAAATGACCCTGTTATATTTTAATTTCAAAATATGACACCGTCATCTTCGTGCAGTGCCCCCACCCCCTCTCCGCTATATACGGCACAGTCTTGGTGAAGTTACGAAAACCAGAAACATATTCCAAATTAAGATGACACAGCATGTCATTCAACTTCTAATGTTGGTAAACCTGCTGGACCAAATTGTTATGGTAGTTAGTTCATAGACTTACAAACTAATTAAACTAACTTACACTAACAAAAACAGACACACCCATGCCCGAGGGAGGACTCGAACCTCCGGTGTGAGTGACCGCCCAGTCACTAACATGACGCCTTAGACCTCGCGGCACCATGTCATTCCCCTCATATCTTCTATAGCATACATTTTGTCCTCTTCCGACAGTTTTCGCCGAGTAGCCTACTATTAATGCAGCGCCTTATATCACTAATTTTTCCTCTTCACTTGTCATAGCATGGCTCTCGATGCGAATAAATAGTTTGAAATATTTGCTCATTGCTTCCATTTCGTCGTGACAGACGCAGCGAATATATAGCACAGAAAGTCGACAGTTCTCTCGGAGCCGCGAACAACATAACGATGCGAATATATAACGGCAGTAGACAACAAAATCCGCAGTTCCACGAAGACGCGAAGAACATGAAACTGAATAAAACTTTCTCGGACTTTTTGCCGCGTCAATTCTTGATAAAATTTCAAGCCACATCGAGCAAAATAAGCAGAGTTCTGGGGAGACAAGATATCAGATCGATTTTCCACCTAGGGAAATTAAGGAGACGCTCTGCCCTGTTAAGGATACCCTCGGCCTTAGGATCCCCGGAATACACAACAAACCGTGTGAGTGTGGAAGTAATTATATTGGTCAGTCCATTCGTACCGTTTCCGAACGCTGTTCAGAACACCAGCGGCATATTAAAAACCGTGAACAGGGGAAATCAGTATTCGCTGAGCACAGCCTCGCGAACAAACATAAAATTTTGTTCGACGAAACAAAAATTTTATCCCAGGCCTCCACATACTGGGACTCTGTAATCAAAGAGGCTGTAGAAATAAAAATGTGTGAGAACAACTTCAACCGTGTTGCGGGTATAATCTCAGCGGTGCTTGGAAAAGAGCGCTCGATACAGAAATGCAGCAGAGACACGTCTTCGATACTACGGGAGGGGTGGCGCCACCAGCGCAGACGTAAACTGAATCTGTGACAGCGCGACGTAGCGGCCGACCAATCAGAAGGCCACCACAGCACCAGCACTGTCAGTCAGCGGCTGCTGACGAAGGAGGATATCTTCGAAACCTTGAAATTTTATCAAGAATTGTCGCGGCAAGATGTCCGAGAAAGTTTTATACAGAAGTGTCACCGTGAAAGACTTCGTACTCAACATGAAACTGAACTTTCATAAGATGAAACATTTGAAAAACAACTTTTGTTGAAAATGAACAAACAATACAACTGAGATGGAAGATGCTGTGGTCAATTTGTTTACTAATGCATAATTATGTATTATTATTTTGTATTTAATGATTAATTGACAGTAAAGCTTGTTTCATTTCTACATGTGTAAGATTCATTAAGGATTTACAAATGAGTTACAATTACAATTTTTAAAATAACTGTAAAGATACTTGTTACTTATACAGTTAATTTCGGTGTATAGTAACTATAACTGTAACTAAGTTACTTTTCAGGGAAGTAACTTTAACTGAAACTTAGTTACTTTAAAAAAGTACCTCTCCAAAACCTGGCCGCATTGTATTTAGAAATAATAATTATTGCGTAAACAGCTGTGCAATATTTTTATTTATTAGATTTTACAAATTTCGGAACGGTCTGCCATCACTAGGAGGTTCAAACTAAATTGCACATCAGTTATTACAAGAGTTAATTTTTATTGAGTCGTATTTGGCAGAAACGAAATCGTATAATAATTGATGTGTAATATCTTTTCAATGACCTGATGACGGCAGACAGTGCCGAAAACAGTAAAGTATAATGAATAAAAATATTGTACAGCTGTTGGCGTACGAATGATTTCTTTTTTCTAAGTTTAAAACGTCAAGATTCACTACTTAATCGGGCTTTAGTGGGTCGCAATATTTGTGCCCACGGCTCATGCCGTGGTCCAAGGGCCGTATATGGGACAGCCCTGCCCTAAACTATTTTAAGACACATTAGAGACTCGACGGCAAATTATTTGAGCTGCGTGAGTACAGGTAAGAAATCACTGCAGATGCTTGTGAAATGTACACGGAGTGGTTTAGAAGCAACGTAAAGGGAAGATGGTGGTGGACTAACGTAAGTGCCGGGTTTATCAGCTGGTGAAACAATAAATAAATTACTAAATAACATAAGGGGATAGAATGCTTCGACTGTACCGATTAGGCAGCACTTAACATAATTAGAAAACGTCGACAATTTTAGAGCCCACTTAATCGTCATGCGCCTGTTTAATCAAAATATCTCATTCATTCGCACCTGGTTCATTAACTACGCTACAAAGAGTGTTACTCTGGATTACGAATTTAGAACGGAAATGTGGCCACAGCACATGCTGGTGAGTCGAGGAGTATGCGGGATCGCAAATCGTGAGTTCCGCGGTTCGAATACCGATGCGATAGAGAGCCCCAAAGACCCCCGACAGGACCTTAACCTTTGAAGAATCTCACTGTGCGCGCGTAAGGTATGCTGTGAATTCACGCTGGTGAGGAAATTACTGTACCCTGTAGGTTATCTGCGACAGTGTGGAGATCGTTGTGAAATCGATGCAAAGCGATGACTAAGGCGGAAGGTTTCCACGAATCACACTGTCCGTTTTACCACCTCAGTACCGCAGTCGACTTTTCTTACAACTGGTGACGCTTGCCTTTCAACAGTTCCGTAGTGATGTTATCGAGTGGAATTAATCAAAGCACCGGAATATCTGCAAACGGAAAGTCCAAGTTGGAATTCGACTTTATAATGAGGACATTGCAAATGTGACGTTAAGTCGTGTAGGAGGCAGAAGAGCACAATTAAATTAATCACTGGTACTGCAAAACACTGAATAGGTCGCAGTCTTTTAGGTCATACATCAGGCACAGTATGACTTTATTATGACTCGTTTCGGATTTTATCCGTCTTCAGATATTCACCTGTTCGTGAGCGAAAGCTACACTTGGGCGTCTAGCATTTGTAGTTAGATACATTTTCAAGTAGATGTTCGCTGTACAGATTTTGCCGAACTACCTATTTCCAATGTCTGTAAACCTGTTTTTCACGAAGAGATTAAATCTGATGACCGATAAAATCCGAATCGCGCCAGAATAAAGTCATACTGTTTCCGATGTTTGTCCTTCAATTACTGCGACCTAATCAGCTTCCTTGCAATGCTACTGATTGTTAATGAGGATATTTTTCAACTCACCACAAAGACGTCCGTCGAGAGGCAGCAAGAACGTAAGAAAAGACACACATACGCACAATACGGAATTCGGCGACAGCCTGCGTCTGAATAATACCATGTTAATGCATGTGGGTCAAAGCAAACATTGAAATTCAAATGTTTGTAAATCTATCGGTCTCAACTACGTGGTTATTAGTCCATAGCCTACAAACTACTTAAACTAAGTTAAACTAAACTAACGACAAAACACAAATCCATGCCCGAGGGAGGATTCGAAACCCCGCCGCGGGATTCCGTGCGATCCGTAACGTAGCGCTCCAGACCGCTAGGCTACTCCCGCGCGGCTGTATGTGAGTCATACATTACAAAGTGCACGAAATAGAGATGCCTCTAGCAACATAGTTCTTGATTGTTTATTTATATCTTTAGGCGCCGAGAACGGTAATTATTGTATTCAACGCTCATCTGCCACTGTAAGTTGGGAATTGTAATTTTCCTGGCGAGAAAACACTTCTCTATCATAGTAAAAACGGATGCTGTTAACATGAGTCTTATTCTTAGTTACGATTGTGTTTGATTTCCTCAACAATCACTGATCACTAAACGTTTAATATGCCAACATTTATATAGACTAGTATTGCCTGTGGTCGAAAATCGACCAATTGTGTTTACAATGGTCACTGGGGGTAAACTTTTACGTATCATGTCGGCGGCCTCGCATGATTATGTTGGCAACATCAACAACACGATAGAAAATCTTTGTCCATTTGTTCGAACCACATAGAATGACTCGATTAGTGTATCGTACAACCATGAAGTAAACAAATAATGCTGTTCCTGCTTTATTATTGACAGGTTCTTGTATGTACCCTCGTCCGCTCAGTGAAAATAATTGCCCTCATAAAGCGAAGATTCCATGAGAAAACATCAACGTTGTCAAGCGATTGGCTAAAATGGCGACTCACAGGATTCTCACTATTCAGCATCTGTTGCGAACATTATCATAGGAGGCCACTGGGCTATTTGGTATAATTTAACCAGCACTGTGAGGTTTGAAACGGTGTCTTTTGCGTGTTAAGGAAAATGCCTGACACAATAACAAGAAATAAAAACGGAAGTATATACTTCTCATATCATTTTCGAATTATATAACTTTCATTAGCCTAATATTTTTAATGGAACTAAAATTTCGGTTTTCGTATATTTATACAACGCCAAGAAATAATGTTATTTCGATACTGCGATATTCAGAATTCCAGAGCTGACAACATGTCCACTTCGTAAATCCACCCGTACACCGCTACATGCCTCTCCCGGCGCATCATCATTTATATCCGTATTCATATGAAAACATCCATTTCCTTTAACAACTCTTAATCACTGCGAAAATGAAGCATTTGAACGGCACAAGAATATGAGTTGGGAGTACTCTATGTTTCGATATTCATTTATTTTAATACGTTATTTTAATACTGCAGATGCACTGCATTACAGCATCTTTGGTCGAGGCGAATAGCCAATCAGTGAGTTGATTGTTGTAGAATGTAGAATTTGATCCAAGCTGTAGACAGGAAAATTTCTACTTTCTTTTACCACTTTTAATGGCTAAATGCACACTTAATATTTATATTCGTGAAAAGTACGACAAACAGTCTTTCGAATTATGTAAATTTCATTGGCCTTCTTTTACGAATAAATTAGTAATCTGTACCACAATTTTCGTGTTAGCGTATTTATATAATGATAAATTAAAAGAATTTCTGAATGACAACTCCTTATACTCATTGGATAAATTTTTGGATTTAAATTAGTTAATCTAAAAAAATGAAATAAATAAAAAATAAAAAAAATTATAAAAATATATTTGTCATGTAATACGTAATGTAATATCTTGTAGAGACACCTTTTACTAACCCTCAAACGGTACGGTGCTGGTTGGATCCGACGCAGCGGTTCTCATTCACCCTACAGTGCCCTACCCGCTCCGTGCAAGAAGTCGAGCCGGCTAGGAATCATACTAAGGTAAACTGTTGGAATGACTGCAGTTATCGCGTTAGTGACCTTTGCTTGCTGTGTTTATTTCGGGTCGTATCCGACGCGCCGACACCTGTAATGTTACTGATTACACTAATCATGTTTCTCGTTGTTTTTATACGAAAATGGCTTGGAAACAACTGTTATATGCACCTGAGGCATTTCTAGCTGTATTAAGTCGCCAGGAAGATCTTTCAGACCAAGAGAACGATGATCGTGTTTTTGAAGAATCTGCCTGTGAATCTGATATCGACGAAGATGATTTTGACTGTGAAGATGAGCGTGAGACGTGTAGGAGTGAAGAAGAATGAACAGCGATAGAGAAATGAGTTAGGTTGGGACGAGCAAACAGTCTGCACCGACAAGCCGTAAACTTCAAACATTCACGAACGCCTTCTACAGATGTGATCAGTTTCCGTGGTCGGTGTCATTTCGAAATCCTATCGAAACATGATAAGTATGGTCTAAAAATAGTATCATTGTGTGACATCAGAACGTTCTGTTTCAAGCATCTCTTATCTTGTAAAAGAACAAAGAAAGAAGGATGATTTATCTATGGCAACTCGGTATGTTCTTAGACTACAGACTCAGTCGTAGGAAGCAATCCCAATGTGACAACTGATAACTGGTTCACTTCGTATTTGAACGAAAATAAGTTCAAATGTTTGTAATTTTATCGGACCAAACTGCGAGGTCATCAGTCCGTAGCTTACAAACTACTTAAACCTAGGTAAACTAACCCAACACGCACACACACACCCATGCCCCAGGGAGGACTCGAACCTCCACGGCGAGCAACCGCGCGCTCCGCAGCGAGACGCTTTAAACCGCTCGGCTACTCCACCGCGGCGAAAAATAAGTGAGGAGATAGCACTATGGAGTGCAGTCTAAGAAAATCGGGCGATGCTGAAGGAATTACATTAGATAACAATACCGTAGAGGTGGTAGGTAAGTTTTGTTACTTGGGCAGTAAAATAACATGCGATGGTCGCAGTACAGAGGATATAAAATGCAGAATGGCAGTGGGAAGGAAAGAGTTTTTTGAAAAAGAGAAATTTGTTAACAATATTAATTTAAGTGTAAGGAAGTCCTTTCTGAAGGCATTTGTGTCGAGTGTTGCCTTGTGTGGGAGTGAAACATGGACGATAAACAGTGTGGACAGGAAGAGGGTAGAGGCTTTTGAAATGTGGTGCTACAGAACAATGCTAAATATTAGTAACTAATGAGGAGGTACTGAACACAATTGGAAAGAAAAGGAATTTCCGGCATACTTTGACTAAAAGAAGGGATTGATTGGTAGGACACATTCTTAGACATCAAGGTATTGTGAAGTTAGCGTTGGAGGAAAGTGTGCGGGGTAAAAATCGCAGAGGGAGACCAAGAGATGAATACAGTAAGCAGATTCAAACTGATGTAGGTTGCAGGTCTTATGAGGAGATGAAGAGGCTTGCTCAGGATAGAGTAGGGTGGAGAGCTGCATCAAACCAGTCTCCTGACTGAAGACCACAATTACAACAACAACAACAACAACAATAATCACTATCCAAGCTGTCATCGGCCCAAGCTGGAACTGTAAAGTTCCTCTATCAAGACAACAAAAATGTTGGTTTCTTTAACCTCTGAAAAGAAGAAAAAAGTTAGCATAATGTCGACAATGCACCACGGTGGAAGAATAAGTGGTTCACGGGACAAGCAAGACAGAAATTGTTGAATTCTATAACCTAACGGAAGATGGAGTGGACGTATTGAACAGTTTCGTTTTTATAAAAATGTAATACGAACCAAGTGTGTGAATGGACCACGTTCCTAATAAAATATCGTGTTGGGATTGGACAAATCCCTTGTGGAAAAAGACTGCCCACTGCACGTATTTATATTATATTGTGTTTCGTGAATAAAAGACAGGAATTGTGTTTATTTTGCGTAGGTACTTCGATTTGGATTTGACGACCACTAAGAGCTAACGGTTATATTTTATGTCTACAAAAATGATTTTTATCTTGTAACATAATATCAATAAACTGCATTATTCAGTAATTATACTTACTTAATAGATATATCCACACAACCTTCACCGAAGAGGGAGCGGGTCGCATCCGACCCGACCTTACCATCTATTTCGTCAGTAACATCCGTACCGCCTGAGGGCTAACCTGACACGTTCTACATCATTACGAAGTTACGTATTTATGATCTATGGAACAAGTATTAATCTAATCTAATCCAATTCAATCATTATAAAAATGGCTGTGGATTGTCTCTGTACACTGATCAACAAGACTTTAAAATTCCCATTGATATCCGAAATCCAGTGTTGTAATCTACCATCTACGTTTATTAGTCTGATCTCACTTGATAAATGCTTCACATTAATCCAAGATCTAGATTTGATGACACGATTGAACTATCTGACCGTACCGCTTCAGAAGAACTCAATAATTAACGTACAGTAAAAGACTGTTATAGTCCTCCAAATCAATCTGTGTATCGGACAATTAAAAGTGACTGTGGGTTCTATTGTACCTGAAATACACCAATCAGCAAGAACAGAATGATGACCTACTCCATGCTGTATCCAAATTTGACAAGGGTAAAAATGGCAACGCGTATTGGCGTTGAAGCTGTGGCTGTATATGTGGGACGTCAGGCAGGGAGGGATATCGTTTGGACTGTTCATTGCACTGTGTCTTTAGACACACTTCTGTTCTCAGCAGCAATGAAGTCCCGCCACTCGTCCATGCACACAATTTCTGTTGGTATAACGAGTGGGATAGAGTCGTGGTCAGCAGTCCGTCAACGCCTTCGAGAAGACTGGGGTCATATCCACCCCCGACCATGCTGAGAACCTTATGGCCTGAATTTCTATCTTTTCTCTTCGATATTTCGAAAATTTTCTGTGGTATTTTAGTTGTTGGGAAATATCTTTAGTATAAAGAAATACCAAATCAAATGATATTATATAGACCCGACGAGAATTACAAGTATCAAATTATATTGCAAATTTCTTCTAATCAATAGACGGGCTTGCTTCAATAACAAAAAGTGTATCTTTAGGTGCAAGAACCAGACTTTTGCGGACTTATCTGAATGAGATATGCGTGGTTGCCAACGGACACCATACATGAGCTTTTCAAAATTTCGCAGTATAAACTATTCCAGTACAGTTATGCTCACATTTAAAGACAGCCAGAATCAACACATGACTGTTATATCAGAGTTTGCACCACTAAAGAAGGCAATAAAATGTGATATTTCCTTCCCAGAGGAATCACTGCATGGTGGTCCTTTACCTCATAAAAGGCACAAATATGAAGATATCAAATTGGTTAAAAAGTCCATTCCTACTGCACATATGGGTTTCTATGAAAAACTGTTATCCTGTCCAGGAAATGATAATGGTGAGCACAGCCTAAATGAAATCCAGTAAGTATATTTTTAAATGCCCATGAAGTACTTTAACTGTAAATCAAGTAGGTCAACAAAATATTCTGAGAGTGACACTACCGTCTCTACCATAGGGGCACAAGTGGCACAGGCCCAGGGCCCCCAGCCTGATGGGGGCCCCGAGAAACTCCTTCCTTTCCCCTAAGCAATAACTTTTATTAAGTGAATTTTTGACGCAATTATTCATTTTAAAGACCGAGAAATTGTCTCGAAACGTGTCATATATGGTGTGGCAAGTGACTTGGTTTGCTGTCTACAGGCTAAATAGTAGTTATTATTGCGGACCTTAGCTACAGAACACACGGCAACAAACATTTTAGTTTCCTTTCTCAGTTACAGCAAATCGACTCTGAACGGTTGAGAAATAGGTGCAAATAATTTGCAGAATGTTCTCATGCAGACGTTAATACTGATGAGCTCATAACAGAATGTTTCCATTTAAAACAATATTTGAAAAACATTCCAAATGAATCTCCAGAGGTAAGTACATCATCTTTACATTCTTTAATAAAAGCAGATAAATCAGAAGAAACCTTTCCAAATGTAGAAGTTGTTACCCGGATGGTAACCAATTGTCGTGGAGAGCGTTCATTTTCCCAGTTGAAGAGAATCAAAAATCAATTACGAACGTCTATGCTACAGAAACGACTTACTAAGTTGTCAGTCATGTGCATAGAAAGTGACGTCCTTCAACAGTTAGACTTTGAAGACATAATAGAAGATTTTGCATTTCAGAAATACCGAAAGATACCTTTAACAGCAACGTAGGCCTAAGTCGAATTTGCAAAACAGTAATCACTGGTATTTTAGTTGTAAATTTCTAACCATACTAACCAATAAATTCACTAAACAAATGTACATCATACTGATGAGTTCATTCAGAGGAAAATTCTCTTTTTTTGTAGGGTCCCGTAATCTGTGTGCCAGTCATCTGCATCGAAAGAGATATACCCCAAAAATTGTATTCTTTGTATTCTGAGAATCTGTTAAGAAATCGTTAATTTTAATGAAAGACTAATTTGTGGAACTAATCATTAGTATTTGGTTTGTAATATTTTAACCAATTAAGTCACTAAATAAATGTACATTCTGATGCATTTATTAATTTTATTTTAAGGGCCCCAAAACACTGAGTGCCCAGGGGCCCCTGCATGGCTTAACACGGCTCTGGAGACTGTAAATTTTAAATTGAGTTAATGATAATGTCCATTAAAAAATCACAGCGTGACAGAATAGTTTACGTTATAAGGCACGCAAAACTGTGTAAAAGCCGCAGCGGAGTGGCCGAGTGCATTGAGGCGCTATGCTGCGATGCGCGAGGCCGTTCCCCGTCGGGGGTACGAATCCTCCTCGGGCATGGATGTTTGTGTTGTCTGTAGTATAAGCTAGTTCATAAGTAGTTTGTAAGTTTAGGAACTGATGAACCCGCAGTTAAGTCCCTTAAGCATAACAAACATTTGAACAACTGTGTACAATTTTTCTGACAAAAGATATTGTAAAATGTCTGGTAATTAAAGAAAAGTAAATTATTAGTCATTATTTGTATTTTGTTTTCATGTTATTTATCTCCGATTTTGCATGAATTATTTCAGATTTTAAAGTATTTGGTGCAAAAATCAAATAAGTTCAAATATTTATAATTGCGATTTTGATTTTTTATGTGTATATTTTTAATTTCAAACTTTATGTAGTGCACATATAGGTCAGAATATAAATCAGAACCATTGTCTTATACAATCTCTTGATAATACATACCTTCTGTAGATGTCAAACTTTGTTTTTCAGTTTTTTCAGAATGTGTATTCTATGACTTGCCTGGTTTATGCAGAAAACCCATCAATTAATACCATAAATTGACTTACACAGTAACAGGAAAAAACTTATGATGATCGCTTTCCCACAGGGAATTCACAGAATACAAAGTGAACAATCAACCGCATGCAACTAAGTGCCGTGGGGACTGAACACTGAATTTAAAACTGCTTCGACGCAGTGGTGGACTAAGAGGGGGGGGGGGGGGGGGTAGGGGGAGAGCGGAGGGAGCAGACCGTCCCGGACCTCTCGTCTTGGGGGGCCTCCGAAATCTTCTTTATTATAATAATAATTATTATTTGGAGCGCCCTTTTCGTTCTGGGGCCTACAAGTCTAGAAAACTGTTGTTTTCAGAGTTTCCGGTGCCTCTTGTCGCAGCGCCAGTGATCAAAAATGTTTGTAGTGCTAATGGGACTTAACTACGGGGTCATCAGTCCCTAAACTTACAAACTACTTATGAACTAGCTACAACAAAGGAAGGCACAAATATCCATGCCCGAGGGGGGATTCGAACCCCCGACCGCAGTGGCCGTGCAGACCGTGACTGAAGCGCCGCAGTCCCCTCGGCCACCGCGGCCGGCAGCACCAGTGATCTCTATACAAACTGGATGTATAACTCTGGTATATGAGCATAGAAATGCAGCGTGCCTGCACATTCATATGTTATTCACATGATTTTACATTGTCCGCCATGTTTAAATTTGGCAAACTAGTTTCCATCAGTTATTCATGACAAAGAACTGCTTGCTTACCTATTAACTTGGAATTTAATTCAATATTCGATGTTTTAGGCTGATAAGGGAGCGGAATGGAAACATACTATCTTCTCTTTTTCTTTAAATGCTTCTTAGCAGCCATGTTTGAATTTGGCAAGAAACTAGATATGAATATCTATGGCTGGCACGCTAAGACAACTGAAGTTCAACAACCAAGTAGTATAGAGGCCAATGCGCAGCGCATTAATTATTAGATTATATCTTTGTATGATTCATTGTATTTTTTCTCTTTGGTGTAAAATAAAAGACTGTTGTTGTTGAAGTGTAACCAAGAGCAGTGCGTGTACTTATTTACTTCGAGCTATTCCCGCACATTTTTTTGGTGCCGAAACCCGGGAAAGGAGCGAAGAAAACGCCGCAGCCGCAAGAGGGAGGATTTCTGCACGCTACACTTCCGCCTTTGCTAATAAGGAGGAGCAGCTAAGCTGTTGTATTGAGGTATGATAAGCAACACTACGCTGCAGCAATCACGCTCACGGAAATAGACTTTCACGCTTACTAAGTAATTCGCCTTGATCTGCCTTTCACGTAAAACTGCAGCTTCTTGAATTACTGCTGATAACACTGCTGTTATGACTGTTGATTTTCAATTATTGAAGGCCGGGAGTAACTCGCAACTGTTATTATCTTCGGTTGTTTGCGCGCAGTTTTGTCACTAGCAGCTGTCTACTTTGTTTACTCATTGCTGCCATAATATTTATTTGTGCACGACAACTAGTGTTTTGTGAGAAGATTAAGTTCCGACAGTTCTCCTAATATGTCGATAGAAAAGTTACAGATTTTGAAAAGAAAGCGAATACATCAGAGATCGAATATTACTCGTTTCGTCTCAGCGATTGGAGAATTCTCGGCTGAGACACCGCTCTCCGAATTTAAACACTATAAGGCTCGTCTGGAGGAAACATTATCAATCGTTATGCAGTTGAACGACGAAATACACGACCTTCTATCAGAGGAGGATTACAATAATGATTTAATTGCATGTGAAGACTATATTGACAAAGAGAAGCGCGCCATTTTAATCGCGGCCGACGGTATTGAAAGAAAACACTCTGAATCAATGACAACTTAAAGCGCTAGTTACGCGACCCTTCCGGCCAATGCAGTTACTACGACAGTCAAATTACCGTCCATTAAATTAGAGCCCTTCTCAGGAGACCTGGAAAGTTGGACTAGATTTTGGGAACAAGTTGAAAGTACAGTGGATAGCTCCCCCTCCTTGTCCACTGTTAATAAGCACGTCTTCCTGCTAGGCTATCTCGAAGGTGAACCGAAAATGCTCGTCGACGGTATCGTCGTAACAGCTTCCACTTACGAGGATACAAAGAGAATTTTGCGGGAACGGTGCGGAGATCGTAACAGAATCGTGCTTGCGCACCTAGATTATTTAGATGCGATTACGTCTATTCAGTTCGCTTCTCCAGAGAATCTCAACATTCATAGAATGTAACCGAAGAATACAGGCATTAAAATCATTGGGAGAAGACGGCAGTACCTATGGCAGAGTGTTAGTTCCGAAGATATTGCGTGCCTTCCCAGAAGAAATATGTCGCCGCTGGATAATACGCGTAAAAAGACACAACTTCTCTGAAGGAGCTTTTAGCGGAAGTAATAGACGGAGCACTTATTTCTCAGAAGATCCGCGGAGAAGTACAACCAATTTCAAACGTGCTACCATCAGCTTCGGCTCTTAACATAAAGTCTAAGCAAACTCGCTCTAAACGCAACAATAATCGGAAGCCAGAGCCGTATTGCGTGTTCTGCACTCAGCGAGGTCATTGGGCTCAGGACTGCGAAACCGTATTAGAGGTACAGGAGCGCCTAAAGGTACTGAAGTCATGTGACCGCTGTTTCCTTTGCCTCAAGCAAGGACATACTGTCAAAACGTGTGCGAAGAAAGGAGTGGCGCTCTGCTCTTTTTGTAAAGGCAACCATCACAGATCTATTTGCGGCCGCAAAGAATCTAAATCTTATGTAGCGCAAACGAATGCTAGTTCAGTGGGTAATGTAAACACAGGACGTACCAGTTTCACGCCCCTACAGACAGCTTGTGTTTATATCACAGGACTCACAGGTGCGGAAAAACTTATACGTTGTATTCTGGACGCTGGCAGTCAGTCCACCTTTCTTAACAGATCCCCCCCCCCTTTTTTTTCTGTAGAACTTATGGGACTTAACTACGGGGTCATCAGTCCCTAAGCTTACAAACTACTTATGAACTAGCTAAGACTAAGGACGACACAAATATCCATGCCCGAGGGGGGGGGGGGGGATTCGAACCCCCGACCGTAGGGGCCGTGCAGACCGTGACTGGACGCCTCAGTCCCCTCGTCCACCGCAGCCGGCAGCAGATCCTTGTTTGCCAATCTGAATGTACAAGTGATTGACACTCGTGTCTTAAAGGTCGACATTTTGAGTCCACAGCTACCACATTTGAAACAATCCGATGCGTCCGTCTGAATCTAAGAAGTATGTGGAATAACAAGCACGTTAGTATCAACGCCTTTGAGAGTTCACACTCCTTTGTCGCCATCCTTCTGTACCATGAGATGCCACAATTATGCAACACGCATGTAATCTATTAGTGGAGGATCCCATGCACGAACACACGGACGTTGCTATTGATCTTCTAATAGGAGCCGACCAATACTGGCAAATTGTTCACGACACATCGCCTATACGAATATCTCCGTCTCATCTTCAGAGTTTGGCTGGATACTGAACGGAAGTCGACCAGGCGCTTCAGCAGTCCATACTACAGTTAAATTTATTAGCCACACATTATCAGAGCCAACAGACAATAACTTCAGGAGTTTCTGGGATTTGAAATCGATAGGTATTACTTCAGAACCAGAATCTGCAATGAGCGCGGGGAGTCCGCGGTTTTGGAAGAGTTTAATGCATCTTATCTTATCCAAGATGGACGGCGGGTGGTTCGTCTCCCACGTAAGCCCACATTAGCTCTTCCTGATAACTTACGAAATGCTGAAAATCGTTTCGCTACTTTTGAAAGGCGTCTACTAAAACACAACGAGCTGAGACATGCCTATGACACGCAGATGTTGCAGTACATCAGACAAGACCATGTTGAGTTATCTCGACACCTTTTATCTGCAACATCACATAGTTAAAAGGGAAAAACAAGGATCTATAAAATGGCGCATTGTTTTTGACGCGTCCACTCATGAAGAAGGAGCACCATCTCATAACGATGATTTAGAAATTGGTCCTAACCTTACTACCAGAAGTAATGGCTGTACTTCTCCGATTCCGCTTACAACGTTTCGCCATTGTAGCCGATATCAATCAAGCTTTCCTTCAGCTTGCTCTTCACTCAGATGACCGAGATTTCTGTGGTACAAGGTCCCTGTCAGTGGAAACTTACAACCGACTCAAACAAGGGAGACGACTGTTTACCGCTTCAAACGCCTTCCTTTCGGTCTTGCATGCAGCCCCTTCCTATTATCAGCCACTCTCAGGGAACTGGCAACTGTCTATAAGTCACAATTCCCCAAGGTCGCAGCCGTCATACTTAAGAATATATACATGGATGATATTGCAACGGGAACTGGAGAACAAGACGAATTAGTGAATCTCTATTACGAGCTGACCTCGCTGATGCAACAAGTACACTTGCCATTGTCGAAACGGGCAACAAATTCACCACACCTGACCGAAGTATGGAAGTCCCAAAGACAAGACATAAAAATGAACGCTACAATACTGGGTGTATTATGAGACAACGCGAACAATGTGCTTTGTTTTACTCAAACGTCTATCATTGACAAAACGCTAGACATGATAGCAACTAAACGGAATTTGTTATGAGTTACTGCAAGCTTCTATGATCCTCTGGGTTTAGTATCGCCAGTATCCATCACCGGAAAAATGTTATTCCAAGACACATGGCAACTAGGATTGGGTTGGGATGAAATCTTGCCTCACCAGCTTGCTTCGAAATGGCGCACATGGTTGTCGTCGCTTCCGGATCTATACAATATATTTGTACCGAGGTGGATCTCAGTCTCCGGGAACAAAGACTCGTGCGTTCACGTTTTTTGCGATGCTTCTGAGCGAGTTTACGGTGCTGCCTTGTACGTCGTGTGTAAGGTCAACGGAAATACTTACACATACCTAGCATGCAGCAAAAATCGTTTAGCGTCAGTCAAGAGAGTAACAATCCCCCGTCTTGAATTGCTAGCTGCATTGTTGGGAACGCGACTGCTGCGTTATTACTACAATGCTACCAACTGTGACATTGGCAATGCAACGCTCTGGACTGACTCCTCGATACTTCTAACCTGGATACGATCAAATCCTAATTCCTGGAAGACATTTGTTTGTAATAGTGTGACCGAAATTCAAACACACACCTCGCCGTCTCAGTGGGGGCACTGCCGCGGAAAAGACAACTCTGCTGATTATCTTTCCAAAGGTGTCTGCCGAAAACACTACAGGGATTATCTGTCTGGTGGAGGGGACCGACGTGGTTACCTCAGCACCCATCTCAATGGCCAGAAGATCTTCATGAAATTACCACATCTCCTTTCTCCTTAGAATATAAAAAAAAATCATACATACCTTCGCAAATTTCACTTGTCCAGATTATAAAACCAGTAATAAATCCCACTTGATTGAGTTCTTACTGGAAGCTCTTACGAAAAACTGCACTTGTTCTTAGCTTCCAAGGGAAACTCGCAAACAAAGAAACGATCCACGGAGAATTCACTGAAGAAGAAATGACAGCAGCTCGTGCATTTTGGATTAAATCAGTACAGACGGAATGCTTCCTACCACAAATCAGAGCTTTAATGGAGAACGTACCATTGCCCAAGAATTCAAAAATCAAGAATCTAAATCCATGCCTACATGAAGGACTACTGCGTCTAGGAGGTCGTCTACAGTACTCGGAATTGACTCACGAAGAGGAACATCCATTCATACTGGAAGGGAATCATCATTTCACAAAGCTATTGATAATGTATACTCAAAATCGATTGCATCACCTTGAAGTTCGGATTTACACCTCGAACTTAGATCATTATTTTGGATTGTATATGTCCGCCGTGTCATAAAAACTGTCCTCCACAACTGTTTACCATGCAAAATAGCTCATCACGCTGCAGGTCAAGCAATAGAGGCCCCACTACCTACAGGTAGAGTGACGCCACACAAACTCTTCGAAGTCTCTGGAATTGATTTTGCAGGAACCTTATTCGCTAAAACTGGACGAACAAGTACCAAGTCTTACATTGTTCTGTTTACCTGTGCAGTAACTAGAGCCATCCACCTTGAACTTGTTTAGTGCCACACGGCCGATAAATTCTTATTAGCCATGCAAAGATTTGTTAGCAGACGGGGTGTTCCACATACAATTTATAGTGACTACGCTAAGAAATTTCATACAGCTAACCGAGAAATATCTGAACTGTGGAAAACCATCACGTCTAATCAAACCCACCAGTATATCGCCCAAATGAATATCACCTGGTAGTTCATCGCTCCACGTGCGGCTTGGTGGGGAGGGTTTTGGGAAAGGATGATTGGTTTTGTAAAGCGATGCCTTCAGAAAGTACTCGGGAGAAGCTGTCTGGACGAAGAGAGACTTCAAACTATCCTTGTAAGTATTGAAGCTGCACTCAATTCGAGACCTATCTCACAGGCCGATGACGAAGTGCTCACTCCAGCACACTTCTCGCTGGGCGGGCAGACTTTCTTTTTTACCAAGAGGTCCCGAGCCCTCAAAGTCAACGGACTTAGTAAAAGAATTCAAACTCCAGCAGAAATTAACAGAAGACTTTTGGAATCGTTGGAAGAATACTTACAGCTACTCAGGAGTTTTCATGAAGTTAAGAACGTCAGTAGAAATCGGAAGAGTCGGCGACATTGTCCTTCTGCAGGAAGACACCTTGCCCCGACATTTGTGGAAAAGGGCGAGAGTAAAGGACTTACGGATAGGTCGGGTGGAGTTCATCGGACTGTTGTTCTCACTACGCCAGATCGAAGAGAGATTACCAGGCCAATCCAAGTGGTTATACCACTGGAGATTGTCCAGGGTGGGGAGGATGTCGCAGCACATTAATTATTAGATGATATCTTTGTATGATTCATTGTATTTTTTCTCTTTGGTGTAAAATAAAAGACTGTTGTTGTTGAAGTGTAACCAAGAGCAGTGCGTGTTCTTATTTACTTGGAGCTATTCCCGCACACCTCTCTTACTGAAAAGGGGGGGAGGGGGCAAATCACAAAATTTACTGTTTTATAGTAATACATGTATTTCTAAGTGGACGGGTTGGCCTCATTTTGTTTTGCCGCCGCCCCGGGCTTCCGACAGCCTTAGTCCGCCACTGCTTTGACGTCACAGATATCACATCAGTGGAAGAACTGCGATGCATTAACAGTGGAACAAAGCAAGGATAAGTTGCGAGCTACGTTTCCGCGTCAGTTAAAATGACGAAGAATGTTTTTCACTCACTTTTACGAAGTAAGACATTGAAGTCCCATCAGATCATAAAGGGTTAAATTTTTTCTTGATTTCTCAAAATGAGTCCTGGCAAATACCAGGATGGTTCGTATGAAAGGGCTCGGCCGATATCCTTCCCCATCCATACACAAATAAGAACTTTTATCCGCTGCTAATGATCACGCTGTCGACGGGACTTTTCACATCTAAAACTACATACATATTCTCCAACTATTTCGGTAACACTCACGCATTGATCGAAACTACCAGTTACAAACCTCGCCGCCCGCCTCTGAACTGCCTCTTATGTCCTCCTTTAAACCGATCTGGCAGGGTCCCAAATACTTGAACAATACTCAAGACAGGGTCGTACAAACGTTTTATATGCGGAATCGTTTACAGACGAATCAATCTTTCCCAAAATTCTCCCCATAAAGTGAAGTCGCCCATTTGCCTTCCCCACGATTGTCCTTACATGCACGTTCCATTTCATATCGCTGTGCAGCGTTACGTCTAGGTACTTAATTGGCGCGACTCTGTCAAGAAGCACACTACTAATGCTGTATTCGAGCTTTACGGTTTTTTTCTCCTACTCATCTGCTTCCCCTTACATTTTTCTACAATTAGTTGCCATGCCTCATACCACCTACAAGTTTGGTCTAACACAACACAATCTGTCAGTCATTTATATAGGTAGAAAATAATAGCGGTCCCATCACACTTCCCTGAGGCACACCTGGCGATACCCTAGTCCCTGAATAACAGTCGCCATCGAGGACAACGTACTAGGTTCCATTACTTAAGGAGTCTTCGAGCCACTCGTATATTTGGGTATCTATTCCATAAGCTCGTAACCTCGTAAAACCCTTATCTTCCTTAATTTTCTTGGTACCTTTCACTTTACAAACTTCACTGGATGAAACTTTATTACAAAGAAATAGGTTTACTCTTCCATTTTGTTGGTGTTGCTTTCTGTGTGTGTGTCTGTATGTGTCTGTCTGTGTGTGTGTGTGTGTGTGTGTGAGAGAGAGAGAGAGAGAGAGAGAGAGAGAGATAGCGAGCGAGAGAGAGAGAGAGAGAGAGAGAGAGAGCGAGAGCGAGAGAGAGAGAGAGAGAGTAAAAGTGGTGCATCCTTTGGTGATTATTACCATATATTTAACAAACATTCCACCTTTCTTTGTCTTCTTCAGTATCCTGTCATCGCCCGCCTTCTCGGTTTACCACAAATTACGTACTTTATCAAATCTTTCATTTTCTTAGGAGATTATTTAATTTTCGTAATCCTTCTTTTAAAGCACGTTCTTTGATTATTTTCTTCTACCATTTCCTATGAATCCTGGCCACCGGCTATCATTTTCCCTTCTCAAAATCTACTGGTCTATTAAAAACTTACAACCCGCCCTACAAATTAGATATTCATGACATAAAATATCTGGGAAGTAAAAATTTAGCTTGCATAAGGACATTCTTCTTTTGGTGACTGTCATTTATTAAGACGCGATCCCGCCCAACACTGGCCCACAGCTCTAAATCTTTGATGGTGTGCTATTTTTTAATTAAGAAGCAAAAACGAAAATACTAGTAACGAACGTTTCACATTCTCCGTTTTACAGAGTACGATTAAGATGCACATATGGACAATCAGAGTTCCAGTTAGCTATGGAATTGAATTGTATAGACGCACACATGCGACACAGATGATAGAACTCTTAGAATGGACAAATTCTTGTAGATACGTCACAAAGCATGTGTGCAGAAGGATCTTTTTGGATAACTTCATCACTGCGATGTGGACCTAGTGTGTTATTGGAGCCAGTATATTGTGCTTCTTTCCAAGCAAAGCGTTATTCACTGCCCTTTGGTTGCAAATGCTCATACTTCAGTCAGTAATAGAATTCAAATTACACTCTGTGTCTAAGCATGTAATCATTCGTCAGTAAGCATCAAAACGTAAGAAGATGTGCTATACTATTCTTGTACAAAATTTTCTGGACCAAACGTCTAATGTTAGATATCCATCGATATCGCTATGTATCCCTATTCCAGGTGCAATCTCATCGAATTCCAGCGAAATACGTGCGTCTCTTTACGATTTCTAACTAGCTACGTTGGCAATCGACAGAGCACTAATTACTTGCTGATGAACCGTCAACTAGAGATATTTCCTGCTATTCTCTCGAGACCTTGAGCTTGTGTACTACTCGTCGCGTTCGTGGCCTTGGGAGCTCGTCCTCCCATGCATGACTTAAAGACAGGTAGCTAAATATTTGCGATGACATGCTGCACTGCTGTTTACGTAAGCCTTGTAGTAGCTGTGAGGGAGCTTCAATCCTACGTGTGATCCTTAAGAGAAGTCTCATTTACTTGTATTTTGATACCATCACACCGAGTAGCTTCTGTTGTGCCCACAATGTTTCAGTTGTTAGTTTCTTCCCAAACGCATTTATCAGAAACGTAGCCTTATTCTGACTGAAACCAAGCGTTTATTACTAGCATCGGCACCCGGCTTGCCTCCGTATATATGTATTCCATTCTTACTTTTGTCCATCTCTTTACTTCCTCTCTCGCTCTCCATGGCCCTCTGCCACAGTCCAAGTTGGTTTCACCTGCATCTGTTGCGAGTTTCGGCCAATAGTTTCGTTTTCAGTTCAGTTCGTCCTATCTCTCACATTAATATAATTTTCCAGATAGTTACAGTGGGATATTAGAAAAATGTTGGCGAAATGTGTTCTCAACAGAGTTAGTAATAAGCACCAAACTAATTAAACCTTCATACTTTATGGTGTTATAGTTCTAGTTCCTCATAGTTTACGACGTCATATCTTCATAAAAATGTGTCATAGTACGATTTAATTTCTTCTAAGTAACATTCACTGTTACTTACATACAGTTGGGGAAAAGTATCATGAATAGAACTAGTAACAAAATCTCTTGAATAAAAGACTATCTTGGTTGCAAAAATCTGTTTCTTTTTATATTTGACACTTTTCGCCAGGTTAGAACTTCTTCAAACATCTAACGAAGAAGAAAGAGGACAAAAAGAGTACATACAATATGTACGTGCTAGAATTTCAAAAATTAAAAAATTAAGAAAAAATAGCGACAAAACAAGGGCGAGATCGGCACTAAAGGATTGTAATAACTGTGGTAGTAATGTATTTGCCTACTCTGTGGTAGAGGATCTTTTCATTAAAAAAGTAATACAGAGACAATAATCCCTGGAGCTGCAGTAGCATTGACAGTTAGAACAAATGGAATATGGTTTAAAATGTACGGTCTATATAAATATTTTTATTTACTTTATTGTTTTTGTAAGGGACATAATACAAGGTAATTCACATAATAAAAGTTTATTTAAGAAATTTGAATTCAAACTGTTTTTGTTTCACGGCACAAAAATGAAATGGGAAAACTTTAGTAGTAAAAGATACCTAAACCGTTACCTAATCCGAGATATGGTTGTTCTTCGTGAAAACAACCCCATGTCTTAGGTGTTTCTTATCACCACAGTGACTGTTGTGTGTACTCGATTTGGTTGAAATCGATCTACTAATTTAGCTGAAGCCTACATGTTAACTTGTAATGGTATACGACAAAAATGTCCCTAAAATAATTGTAAATGTTGATGACGTATTATCACTTTAGTATAGAAAATATAAGGTAACATATTTTGTTACATCTTCGTCCAATGTAATACTGCACTCCCTTTAAGCACAAGAATCTGTGTGATTTGCAGTACATTAACAAAGTGAGTAGATAAATGCAACAATTTGGAGGAAGATAAAGTAGAATCACTATTTTTCCTTTAGTTCTCCAATACTTATAAGTTTCAAATGCTTGTAAATGAGTGGGTCTTAACTACAGTGGTTATCAGTCCCTAGGCTTACAAACTACTTAAACTACCTGGAACAACACACACACACATCGATGCCCGAGGGAGGACTATAACCTCCGACGGGGAGCAAACGCGTGCTCTGCTGCAAGACGCCTTAGAGCGCACGGCCATTTTACCGCGGCCTCCTAATTTACCAATGACAAAATTTTTATAACACCCACTCCGTTATCTATCACTTATTTCTCTACAATTGTGCTTTGCTCTGAGCGTGTATTTGTATAATAAAAAAAAAGAAGAAAGTAGTAGAACAGATTTTAAAGTTGCGTCAGGATTGAGGTAAGCACGTCTCTTTACCTCATTTGACGGAAGCCAGAAGTTCTACTGCACAGTATTTCGGAAGGAGTAATTTCAGAGGGAATATCTTCAGAGCAATGAAACAATATGTGCTGTTACATCCAAAATATGTAATACCTTTTTTTTTATCGTCGGTATTGGATTGAAATAGAAGTTAATTAAGGAATTTGGGAAGCCTGGAAAAGAAGACAGTGAAAGTAATTGAGATTTGATATCACAGGAATAAGTTAAAAAGTAATTTGGGTGGTAGCATAATAAATTTTTGAACATTGTTTAAGATGAACTATCAGTGAATCTCAGAACCGAATTCTTGTTGCGAATATCGTTTTAAAATGTGTGCGGTAAGTTGTAACACTCATTCACCATTCTCCAAGAAGCTTGAGGATTAGTGATAGACAAAGTTTCACGACACAAATACAAATGAAAGTTCGTGAAGACTGAAACTGTGTAATGGACCATGATTCGAACTCGCGGCCTCGACCCTTCGCGGGGAAGTGCTGTACTGATCGAGCTACCACAGACCGTCTCGCTATGAGACTTAATCATAGAGGATCGATGAAGTATCACAGCATCACAAACTCCACTCCAAAGTGGTATCTCATTATGGAAATGAATCCATGTAAATCCACATTTTCTTCCGAGTGTTCTTGTAACAATTTTTATTCCCTTACTTGAATTGAATAAGTGATTTTCGGAACTGCTTAAAGGTATGATAAAATCGCAGTTCAGTTAAATACGGAAGCTGTCCGTCTATTGCTAATTGACAGTTTGTTTCTATGACCTGGCGTTTCTAAATATTTTAGTGCTTTACTAAGATTATTTCAGTCGGGAGCAGTAATGAAAACTATTAATCGACCACAATCAACATCTTCCCCGTTAAGTGTCCATTACTGCGACGAATACAATGTTAGACAATGACGTAGTTTGAAGTAACGATCAAACAGTAATATTTGGTTGTGGTTCTTCTAGCACGGTAAGATAACTATTATTATCATATAGGAGATGCATGGATGAACAAGGGACGTGAACTGTAGTGTAGGCATATTCAAATTCCTTAATAGGAAATAAAGGGCACGTTGCGTTTTCGATCTGATTTCTCTTATATTATTGGAATGGTCATGTCTCCCTATGTAGGTGGGTGTTAGCAAAATATTTTCACATTCAGAAGTAAAAGTCGGTTATTGAAATTTCGTAAATAGTGATCGCCGCAACGAATAACGTCTTTCTTTTAATGATGTAGATGTAAAGGGCACGAGGAAAATTATGGCTCATGAATAACATTAACACATTGAAATTTTCAATGATCATCAGAAGAAAACACGAGAAATCAGAACTCGAACGGAGAGAATCATATGTTCTTTCTTCCTGCGCGATATTCCAGAGTGGAATGCGAGATGAATAGTATAAAAGTGGTTTGACGAACCCTTTGCCAGGCACTTAAATGTGATTTGCAGAGTATCCCATGTAGATGTAGATGTGGTCAGTTGGCGGAAACGATTGCTCAGATGCCTCCAAGAAGAGTGTATTCTCTCTAGACCCCGAGGGGGCCTGGATACAAGGGGTTCCACAATACCAAAATTGTCTATGAAATGTGAAATTTATTTTATACTGAAATTAAGCAATTGTTATCATGAATTCTCCCTGTTAACTATGAATAAACGAAATCAATCGATAGCGAAATTAACGACAGGCAATAATTAATTTTAAGACATTCGAAAAAAAAATTAGCTTCTTTAGAAATTTCGTATATAGTGAGACTTAAGGAGCATAATTCGCTTTCGTATCGTAACTGCAACGCGAAACGTTCGTCATGCAACATATATTTTTGTTGCAATTCATGTAAAAATAGGATAATGTGTATCATTCAGGAATATGCACTAAAATTCACCCTATAATGTAGAATTACTGTGCCTTTTTATGAGTAAGTTTTATCAACAGAAGAAAATATTATATTCGCTTTCTTTGAGTTCACACACCCTAGTAGTTGTGTTATAGTACGGTGAAGGCGGGGTGTGGGAGGGAGCGATGGTCACCAGAATATTTCTACTTGAAAGAAGGTCGCGAACTCAAAATGTCTGAAAAACAGTGAACTATATATACGAAGGAGGAACCTTTAAAATGGTTGACAACTTGAGAAACGTATGCTCTCAGACCTCTAAGAGGTGTGTGCACCATGACTTAGTGGTGTAACACCTGCCTAGTCAGCAGAAGATCATGGGTTCGAATCCTGACCGTGGCACAAATTTTAAGTTATTGCATCTCCATCAGTTTCATGTCTCTGATCAACAGTCTAGCTTGTCAAAAGTACTTTGTCGTTTTCTGCGAATATTAGTCCGAGAATTGCTGTACCACTCGAAAACGGTTCTACAAATAAAGGCACGCGTACTGTATTGTAAAAGTATTGAGCGAACGTTATTGCGGCCATCCTTAGGGCCGTGTTAACTCACGTGCAAAATAGGACTGATACGGAGGAATCCGCATGCAACGTGAGCGGAGTGTATGCGCTGGAAGTCTGTATGAGTGGGTGGAAGCAATTGAGGGGGGAGAGGCGTCTTCCTGGCCGCGGGGCTGGCGGCGTGGCATTTGGTCAGCCAGCAGGCCTTGAGGCCGAAGAAGACCGGAGGCGGCGGGATCCTGCCGGCTCCGACACAAGTCGCAGCCGGCGGCGCTGCGGAGGAGCCAAGCTGAGCGTTTAACTTGCCGTCGGCGGCGTGGTCATTGGGGCTTACGCTAGGAGTTCTTCGTTAAAATCGTCGGTACACGGAGCGTGTATCTGAACGTGTGGAGCCAATGTGACTAGTACACCTGCGGCTCAAGGCTCGGATACGGCACGACATGTGCACACGAGACGTGTGTCTCAACGAGCTACACTATAGCTCTGTATAGAGCGTGCTTATGGAATATCTCCCCAATTGTGCTATTGGATTCACGATGTCCTATCAGAAAGGATACTGTTTGTAGTAATCGACGGTAAGTCATCAGTAAAACAGAAGTGATATCTGGCGTTCCCCAGGGAAGCGTTATAGGTCCCCTACTCTTCCTTGAGTTTATAAGCGATTTGGGAGACAATCTGAATAGCTCCCTCAGACCATTCGCGGATTCTGCTGTCATTTATCGGTTAATGAAGTCAACAGAGGACCAAAAGCAACTACAAAACGATTTAGATAAAATTTCTACATGGTGCGAAAATTGACAACTAAAACTAAATAAAGAGATGTGTGAAGTATTACACATGACCAGTGAAAGAATTCCGCTGAACTTCAATTACGCGATAAATCAGTCAAACCTTAAGGTCGTAACTTCTACAGAATACCTAGGAGTTACAATTACGAACAACATAGACAGGAGAGAACACATAGAGCCGGCCGCGGTAGCCGAGTGGTCCGCGGCGTGCCAGTCAGGGTCTGCACGACCGCTGCGGAAGGGGTTCCAATCCCCCTTCGGGCATGGATGTTTGTGCCGTCTGGATTGATGATAACCCCGTAGTTAAGTCTCATAAGCTGTACAAACATAGAAAACGTAGAAAATATTGTCGGGAAGGCGAACCAAAGATTACGTTTCATTGGCAGAACGCTACGAAGATGAAACAGCTCCATCAAAGAGACTGCCTAGATCACACTTGTGCGTCCTCTCCTGAAGTTCTGTTGCCCAGTGTGGGACCCTCACCAGGTGGGACTGACGGAAGACATTGAGAAGTTCAAGAGATGGGCAGCCCGTTTTGTTTTATCCAGTTACAGGTGGAAAAGCGTCACGGAAATGTTGCATGATTTGAGGTGGAAATCATTAAAAGAAACACGTTATTCATTGTGTCGAGATCTATTTACGAAATTTCAACCACCGACTTTTACTTCTGAATGTGAAAATATTTTGCTAGCACCTACCTATAAAGGGAAACATGACAATCCCAACAAAATAAGAGAAATCAGATCGAAAACTGAACGATTTATGTGTTCTTTCTTCCCGCGCGCTATTAGAGAATGGAACGGTAGAGAAAGATTATAAAAGTGGTTAATGAACCCTCTGCCAGGCACTTAAATGTGATTTTCAGAGTATCTATGTAGATGTAGATGTAGATAGGGAATGTATGGCCAGGGGTGGCTATGCTGAACCTATCCCGCTACAGTTTTATATACTGGGTCCTAACAATGTTCCGATACCTTACAATATTTATCAACCGAATTTGCTCGATAATGCTCTGATTTTCTATCAGTTATTTCTTATACACTGGACAAAACAATTGGGTTATCAGGTCAGATGTCGTAGACAATGTAACGTATTTTATTCAGATATAGTTAACAATCGAAACTTTTGTTGGGATACAGTACGATATTTTGCTGTCTCGACTCTTTACGTCAGGTTTACATGGCATATACTTAAAGCGAAAGTTATTCTCGGTGCCCTATAATATGGTGTGTGATCATCTCAGATGGATAGTTCATCCGTACAACTACGTGGTAGGGACAGTGTGAGATTATCAATAACGTCTGTATGGCTTTTTTGCTATTCTTACATTAGTGCAATATCCAGCTCTTAAACCGTTTTGGAAGGTACTGCTCTGGTTGCAATGCGTCTGCGAAGAGCATTACAGAATGCTTAGTCGGGTTTTATTCGGGTGAACAAGCTGGGCACTCCATTCGTCGTCCGTCAGTGCGGCTTTGTGGGGACGAGCGGTATCGTCCACCAGAAGGAATCCATCTCCTACGGCACCAGCGTAGAGCACAACGAAAGGTTGAATTATCTTGTCTGTATACCTCTATGCAGTTCAAGCGCCATTCTGAAGACATAAAGGTCAGTAATCAGCGAATACTGATTCCTGCTAACACCATTCCTCCACCACCATGATATGGTTTCCTCTACATAAGCTGGGCTGTTTGGATTCCACTTTTAGATGAGGGAACGACGATTCTCCCGATGAACACTAAATCTAGACTCATCTGCGAGTATAACCTTTCGACATTAATTACGACTCTCACCCTGATGTTCCTCCGCCCAGTTTCTGTGGGCTAAACGGTGTCGTTTTAAGTAATCCACCTATAGCTTTCCAACCGATGAGCTGTGTTTTTAATGTTAATAAACAGTTTATTAAAATATTTTTAAACAGAAAATGAACTTTTATAACAAATAATCTTCCTATAGAGAAATAAACTATCTTTTTGGCCTTTTTCCTGCACATGCAGGGTCGGCACTTTGTTAAACGCGGATTTGGCATGTGTTAGTATTTACAGGGTGGCCGGATGCCCTTCCTGCCGCAACCCCATGGCCTCCAGGATGAAATGGGTACTCCAAATGTCTGCGTGTAGTGTAATAAGTGTGCGAAAGTGTAAAGTGTTACGAAATGGTTGCGAACCGTGAAACTGAAGCAGGACTTGGGAACCAGGGGGATGTCGAAAACCGCCTAAAAACCACATCCACGCTGGCCGGCACTCCGAGCCCTTTTGTAATACGCCAGGCGGATTTGAACCGGGGCCGGTACGCCTTCCCGTCTCGGAAAGCGGTGCGTTAGACCACACGGGTAACCGAGCGATTAGAGAGAAATAAACAATTGATACGTTTCTGCATTATTCGTAATGACTTGGGTGGCCTAAGAATGGCTGCCTAGTACTACTTGACGTTCAGCTGACCAATGATAAGACGCAATCCACACATAAAAGATTGTTGTTACTTTCAATATGCAGGTTGCCAAACACCTCTACACATTACAGTGGTCGAAGTAGTTTAGCCATTGGTGCACTCGATGGTAGAATCTGACTTGATAGACCAGTGGCGGAATTTACCCCAGGTGGCAGAAGTTAGGCCACTTTACTGTGGCTTCAAAAGGAAAGAATTAGGAGAGAAACGCAGAGGAGGTGGATAGAGGCATAGAGGGGGAGGAGGAGAAAGAGGAAAAGGATAGGAGAAAGTGGAGGAGAGGGGCAGAAAAAAGAGCGGAAGGAAGAGATGGGCATAAGGTGCAGACGGAAATAAATAAATACTCTGGGAACCGTTTACAGATAGTTCTTAATATAAAAGAAAGACAATAAATGTTGGATAACAGTTCATCTCGTTCCCCATATCCTCCAATGCTCACACCCCTTCGTCAGTTTTTAGCTACCTCTCCTAAAATTGAGGCGTTGCGGATACGAAGGGCGAAATCAAAAGCAAGTCGTTTGAAAGAAGGGGCGAAATCCATGAGGATACATCGGAAATATTTTCATTGTGGGATTGTTGAATAATTTATAACAATAAATGTATTAAATAATAACTGACGAGGTGTTTGTATGAACGTCGCTTCATTTTCAAACAAAAGCGCATTTTATTTGTAATTTATAATACAATTAATTAAGGATTTCTGTATTCTGTTAATAAACATAAATAAAATATATTGTCAAACGATTTTGAACACGAGTTTCTTTAATGAGCTACGTTCTGTCATCATAATCAGGTTTGTCATCCTCTGTTTCCTCGTTGGGCATGGGGTTAGTTGACTGGTGAATTACAAGAATAGTTGTAAATTATGTTAACCGTGGTATTGATACAGTGTCGCAGCCACAGTGGGAATGGGACGGGACCCAATGGGGCTGAAACACCCCCCCCCCCCCCAGAACCTCCTAAATATTTTTAAAAAATTGTATTATTTTTTATTATTTTCATTTTTTTAACAGGTCGGCACCAAAAATTTGAAATAGTACAAATGTAATAGATCACAAAGTAACTATAATTTGCCAACCAAAAGGGAACGTAACAATGGGTCGCAAACGTCATGCCGCCACTGAGAACGTATGATGCTGTTACTGTGAGCGGTTTTAATGCCTCAGCGACCAGATTTGATGCTGCCACTATTGTTACTGCTATGCTGAAGTTACGAGCCGATTGTTCATATGCGGCGACCAGCTGCTTAGCAGGTCAGCGTCGCCACCGAGTGGAATCTTATGAACAACAATAGGGTTTATTTTAGTCCCATTTTTACACATAAGAGTCTCGTGTTAATTAAACTGTAAAACCCTTTCTCTTTGTTTAGTAACACAAAGCTGCTTAGTTATTTGACTAGCTGATTATATATACTCCATTTCCACCACGTTGCTCCTCTTCCACTATCAAATTAATGCGAGCCTACTCTTTTTACTTTTTGTACTACTGTTTTCGTAATATAATTGGTTAAAATAAGTGTATAAATAAGTCATAGATTAATAAATTCAATAGGATTTATTATTAAAAAATTTGCCCTTCCCCCAGAAACAAAACTTGGCTGCTGTAGTGCGTACAGGTGACAACATTGGAGTAGTCTGAATAATTTTACAATCAATATTGCTCCATGTCGTCATGGAGATCGGGACTGCGCCTAGTCGAGTTTCAAATCAGAGTAATTATTTATCCGCCAACAGCTGCAAATTTATTGTTGTTTATTTATGCAATAACTAAAGTATACAACGAACCAAATCAGCCACCACAGCTGTAGCTGAAGGAAAAACGTCACAGGCGTAGTAATAAGACGGCAACAGCAATCTACCTGTTACCCAACAAAGAAGACAATTCTTGCTACAGCTGAAACACAAACGACATTTATCTTGAAGACATTAGCTTTTAAAGTAATTACACTCAAACCATATGCAAGAATAAGAAAAATTGCCTCTCATGTCAAAAACAAACCATAATATAAATTTATGTTCTATATTTATATTCTACTTACTTTCAGCGTAATAAGCTGCAAATATATACATATACTTAAATATTGTTTCAAGACGACTTTGTTCTTTATACCACTGAATTAGTCTTTTGAAATTTTACTAATGCTTGCAACTAAAAAATTTTCGTAACTCTTCAGTTATTTACACACGAAAATATTTATAAACAAAAGTTAGTTCTTTGGTGGCTTGCCCACCGGTAGGAGCACTAGAGTCGTAGCAACTGGTAGTTGGAAGTGGACAAATAATTACTCTGAATTAAAATTCGACCACTCGCGGGCCCGATTCCCCGTCGGGGGATCGAATCCCCCACTCGGGCATGGATGTTTGTGCTGTCTTTAGTATAAGTTATTTCATAAGTAGCTTGTAGGTTTAGGGACTGATGACCCCGTAGTTAAGTCCCATAAGCTCTACTACCAACATTTTGAGCAGTTAACTCCCATAAGCTTAACAATCACTTGAACTTGCAGTTCCCAACTCCATTACAACATGAAGCTACATCTATTAAACAAAACATCCCGACCACACCAAATTTGTCACCTGTTGTTGTTTTGTGGTCTTCAGTCCGGAGATTGGTTTGATGCAGCTCTCCACCTCACTCTATCCTGAGCAAACTTCTTCATCTCTTCATATGAACGGCAACCTAAATGCACTTGAATTTGCTTACTATATTCATCTCTTGGCCTTCCTCTGCGATTTTTACCCCGGAGACTCCCTCCTACGCTAAATTCACAACACCGTGATGTTGAAGAATGTGTCCTACCAATCGATCCCTTCTTTTAGTCAAGGTATGCTAGATATTCCTTTTATCCCCAATTCTGTTCAGCACCTTTTCATTAGTTACACGATCCACCTACCTAATCTTCGGCATTCTTCTGCAACAGCGTATTTCATAAGCCACTACCCACTTCCTATTCGCACTGGTTATCGCCCATGTTTCACTCCCATAAAAGGCAACCCTCTAAACAAATGCCTTCGATGTTTCCAAATTTCTCTTTTTCAAATACGCTTTTTTTCCAGTTGCCATTCTGCATTTTATATCCTCTGTACTGCCAGTATAATATGTTATTTTACTGCTCTAGTAACAAAACTCATTTACCACCTTTATTGTTTCGTTACCTAATTCAGTACATTCAGCATCGCCTGATTTTCTAAGACTGCATTCCATTACCCTTGCTTTGCTCTTTTTAATGTTCATCTTGTATGCACCTTTCAACACGCTGTCCATTCCGTTCAATTGCTCCTCCAGGCCCTTTGCTGTCTCTGACAGAATCACAATGTCATAAAAAAAAACCGCAAGGTTTTTATTTCTTCGGCCTAAACTTTAATTTGCCCCCCTCCCCCCTAAATTTCTCCTTGCTTTCCTTTATAGCTTGCTCAATGTACAAAGTGAATAAGCTAATCTATTCGACCTATTTTGTTGTTAGTCCGATGTACCGTGAGAGCTAGAGCCCCTAAATACACAGGCTGAATCGTCCGCCATGTTTTCCCCAACTTGGTTGGAATCGCTCTGCACTAAGAGCGTAGAGGCGCATATCCTGCCATCTTTCACAAACGATTTCGCAAAAACTAATTGGTAGAAATATTTAATTTTTCCGCAACTTAAATCTTTATATGTCACCACTGTGACGAAATGCTCATCATTTAGTTAATAGTCATAGTTAACAAGGTACTGGCTTCGAAATAAGACACTGCGCTACGTTAGGAAAATTTTGGAGTAAAAAATAGAGGCTGTTATGATATTCCGTTTGGTGCATGTTCCTCCATATGTTGCTGCGGATGAAACTTTCCTAATGGATTTAATTTTTTTTTTTTTTTTTTTTTTTTGACTTAGGAGGATATTTTTACCTTTCACTCATACCGCTACACTTTATTTTATTTAGTGCACTCATTTTCGATGGCGATAAGGCCAGAGTGAGGTATCAAAATGATATTTTGACAAATGATAACACGCAAAGAGGGAAGTATTTTGCCACTTGGTTGCTACGCAAAACTTCATTAACTGTCGCTTTATTCAAGGAAATATATAGTTGTAGAATGAAAAAAGAGTAAAGTTAGTGATTTATTATTCGATTTGCAGATATTCCTTCGTCACTATCAAATGTTTATTTCTTTGCTTCTTGTCCAGTGTGCTTCAGAGCCACTACTCCGTTTCCAAAACCTAATAGGACTTACATTTTCTTCAGTTTAACGCCTAGCAGTAACAGAACGGAAGTTACTTGATCTAATGAGGATTTTATGTGAGAATCCTTGAAAATGACAGATAGCAAGGATCTCTTCTCTAGATAACGAACTGACATGTTCCGATTTCCTCACATAATAAAGCACTCTCTACTGAGATATTTAGAATATACTTTTCATATAACTGAAAAATTGAAATTGTATATTACATAGACACACAGCACTTTTGTAGTTTTATTAGTTTTGCAAACATTTTGGATAAAAATAATAATCAAAATAATAAAAAATTAATTAATAAGAGTGTATGAAACCCTTTTAGGAAAAATGTTGGTAGTGGCGGATTCCGAACCAACGACCTTTAGCGTCATAGTCTAACGCCTCGCCCAGTACGCTACGGCTATCAATTAAAAGATGAGTCCTTTAATCTCATACAATTGATGGCTGCTGTTAACTGATGCTAATATGGCATTTGTAGACACTAGATTATCATTAGCGTACGAAGAACGATGTTTTTTTGTTAATTCTTCAGTGCGCCATTGCTTTGAAATGACAACGCGTAAGTTACAATAAGAAAATCATCAGATACGCAACGCAAGATGGCGTATGCCAGAGAGAGTTCTGGGCGAGGAATGTCCCGTGATATCTCCGAAGGGCTGGTTTTCGTTAATTCAATGGACGCTGTCAAATCTCCGTAATTTTTGCAAATATGTCTCAAACGATACGAGATATGAAAAAAAAACCATAAGGGAGCTAAGTTGTAGAGAATTTTCTCCTCTACCAATCAGGTTATTCAATTTTCGTGTCAGATGAACGGTTCGTTTGCATTTCCAATTATATTAGAAACGGCTTTATTTGGTATTACTACCGTATTTTTGCCCGAAAAAGTTTGAAAAAGGGAGGTTCTGGTCACTGGCGGCCTACAATCATGTCTGTAAAATTTGGTGCTGATCGGTTGAACGGTTCGTCTTAAAACAGGGAACACGTTACGGACAGACAGACGGACAGACATACATCTCACAATCGCCGTTATTTTTGCAAATATCTTTGAAACGCCAAGAGATATGAAGAAAACATAAGAGAGAAAAGATGTATAGAATTTTCTCCTCTACAAATTCGGTTATACAATTTTCGTGTCAGATGAATAGTTAAGCCGTTATTTTCATTTAAATTTCGAGCTGTCAAAAGACGATCGCAAAGGCCCACTTTTAATGTTACCGCCGGCCGCGGTGCCCGAGGTGACTGAGGCGCTCCAGTCACGGTCAGCTCGGCCACTACGGTCGGGGTTCGAATCCCCCCTTGGGCATGGATATTTGTGCCGTCCTAGTTTGTAAGTAGTTCATAAGTAGTTTGTAAGTTTAGGGACTGATGACCCCGTAGTTAAGTCCCATAAGCTTAACAAACATTTGAACATTTTTTAGTGTTACTACCGTCACCTAAAGTGAGCCAAAAAGTTCCTCGCATGTCGAAAATTCCGTAACGTCGTCAGAAAGTGCATGTTCGTAAACTATCACTGTATGTTGTTTATAAATTATTTCCATAAATAAAACTAAAAAGAAAATGTAGTGTAGTTCTTAACGAAGACATTGATGAAAATTCCACGTTCATACAGTGAGTAGTTTGCGAGTATGAGAGACTTGAATGAAAAGCGAGGTAACGCGTGAGCTCCTCCGGAACGTGGCAACTGGTAAGAGCGACAGCAGGCGTCGCTTTGGAGTCTGTGGTCGCGCCGCCGGGGCGCGTCCACTACACGCACGCCGACCCCCTCTGTGGGCGGCGGCGGGAACTAGTCGGCAAGGTCGCCGCCAGCGCCGGCGGCGGTCCCGTTGGCGTTGCCGTTGCCGTTTGCCGTTGCCGGCGACCAGCCTTGAACTCGCCGGCGAAACCGAAAGGAGTGGCGGCGCGACATTTGCCAGCGGTACGTCTGCCTGCCCCAGGAGGAGCGGCTCTGCACTCAACACTCCACCACGAGTGCTTCCCACAGCGCTAACGGTGCGTTAAAGGCGGAAAGGTCACCCGTCTGAAGAAGCGTCTGCTAGTCGATGTGAAGGACTCGTAATTAGCATCTCGAGAAAAGTAGCTGCAAATTTAAACCTTTCGTGATTTTTACTCATTTTTTAGAATATCTTCTGTTATCTCAGCTGTTACAGAGTCTGATTTGGGTCAGTATTACAAAATTTTGCACATTCCATTTTTCCAAAAAAGAAGTTAGGACAAAATGAAATGTTTGTAGAACTTATGGGACTTAACTACGGGGTCATCAGTCCCTAAGCTTACAAACTACTTATGAACTAGCTAAGACAAAGGAAGGCACAAATATCCATGCCCGAGGGGTGATTCGAATCCCCGACCGTAGTGGCCGTGCAGACCGTGACTGGAGCGCTTCAGTCCCCTCGGCCACCGCGGCCGGCAAATATGGGACACATATATCGCACAAGTACTTAGGCTCGAACAAACAGAAATACACGAAAATCGTATGATAGATAATAGTGATACTTCCGCATCAGCAAAAATCAGCAGTCGCCCATTAGAGGGGTCTCCGTGTGCCATGCCGCATTGCACTTTGACCTGCCGGTACACCAGTAGTGACGGTGCAGTGTGCCTCTGAAGTTACGTTTTGTGACGTTATTTGTGTGGTGAAGTGTCGGATGTGTCGGCGATTGGTAATCAATCCTGCTAATATAGTGTGATTGGTTGAGGTGAAGTTACGAAGAAACCTTCTTTGTGTAGATGGTATTGGAGTAGAAGATGATTCATTCGCATGTTACCTATTATCTATTATAGTGTTTCAAATCTATTCTCATATTTCTACACTATAATAGATACCAGAAAACATGTGAATGATTCTTCTTTTACACCAAGACCGTATTCACGAATAAGGGCTCTTCGGAATTTAATCTTAACCATTTGAAATATATTAGCAGGATTGATTACCAATCGCCGACCCATTTGACGCTTCACTACACAACGCCACAAAGCGCAACCCCAGAGACCCACTGCACCGTCACTACTGGCGTACCGGCAGGTCAAAGTGCAATGCGGCATTGCACACGCAGAGGCCTCTAATGGGCGACTGCAGAGTTTTGCAGATGCGGGAGTATCACTAGTGCAATAAGGGACCTTTACATTATCTATCATACGATTTTGGTGTATTTGTGTTTGTTCGAGCCTAAGTACTTTGCTTGTCAGTGATCATTTCTGATTTCTGGCACTGATTTATCTACGTTTTTAAAAATAATTTCTTACGTTATTCTAAGCGTCATAGGGTCTGTACAAGTAGATTACTCATGGATTTTTAATGCATACAATTAAAACAAAATAAAAATAAATAAAAAATAAAACCTTAGAATGCTATCATTCTCTCATCAACATCCATTGAACTTTCAAGCAGTTTTTCTTTAGTGCCAATATAACTGGTCTGATTTTGTACAATGTCATAATTTTGTTCATTTCTTGTTGGGTGAAACAAATTATCATTACAATGAAGGTTCTATATTATTTTTCTTTTCGCGAGTAAGTGGCATGACATTGGATATTGCATTTACATTTAGATATGGTTACATGGTTTGCGCTCCACGACTTTCTAAAACTCACTTTACTTCAAAAGTTTTTTTTCAATGAATTTACAATTAGTGGGACACAAGTGTACTACTGACCATAATGTAGTCCTATTGTGCCTTTATGTTTTGATATTGTGGTACTCATATTTCAAAGAAATAGAGGTTTTCTGTAAGTTTCTGCACTAATAAAACACTGTACGGGGTTTACAATTATCTACAATTTCTCTTATATTTGGGGAACATTTGTCTACTTCAGCCAGCCTTATATAATAGATTGGTATCAACGAAGTGTTAAATCCTGTGTCACTGATACAGTATAACGGTGTTGCGAGTGAAAATGAAATGAATGAACAAAATGGTGAAAGTGCTGAATCTACAGATTCTGATTAGGATGATGATGTAACCTATTTCGAAGGTCTAAATATACCTCCCTTCCTTGAACAAGAACCAACAACAAACTTCGCTTTGACAGACATTGAATTTGTGTATTTTGACGAATTATTTGACAATTCTATGATGCAGCAGATCAGCTTTCAAACAAATCAGTATACCTGACAGAAGAATAGTGCGCAGTGGAAAGAGTTCACAGTTCAGGCACTAAAAGCTTTTCTGGGCATAATAATAGTAATGGGCATTCACCAATTACATGAAGCAGCCAGTTACTGGAGCTCAGGCCCATATGTAAATCCAATACTCTGCGTATTTTCAGCTATCAGCTACCTAACCCAAATATACGAGGTCTACTTAGAGCGCTCGGCCACTTTACCGCGGCTCAAATGTATTCATCGCAATCTGTATGCCATGAAAATTCTTCCAAAACTTCTAATCCAACTATTCTCCATATAAAATTACGTTTTCGAAGTTCAGTAACGTTGCTAGGATTACTACAAGGAATACACTCTTGTTAGGATTAATTTACAATCACAAAACGATGTTATGGAGAGCTGTGAAATAAACGAATGGTAATTTTTATTTTACAGTATCTTGTAATTTCAGGGAATATTGTTTATTTCATAAGTTTCACGATTTTACTTTGTAATTATTTTTGGAAACATTATGCAATATCAGTGATCTGAATGATTAATTCATATAAAAGTATGTCCAGATCTAGCCTGACTTTTGAATCAATTTATTTTTACGGTGGAAATTTCTTGTCATAGGCGAGAAAAAAGTTTTCTTGATGTGTAATCTTATTAGATGAAACATCTCCAGGAAAATAGAAAGTCTGGGGAAGGTAGTCGAGAAAGAAAATGTAACATGAGAAGCTCCACTGATAATGTACTATTACTATAACTTCTTATGGTTGTAATGTCGCCATGTAAAACTTTCCACACATTTCTGCCTACGCTAAGCTTTGTTTTCGCTACACCACTTTACTTGTGTTAGTAACATAGGTCGCAGATGTTTTACGAAAAATGTCCAGTAGTTTTGTAGGATTCCTTAAAGAAGAAACTGAGAATGGTAAACCGTGACTGGAAAATTCCTCCAATTACGCGCATTCTGTATTTATATCGCTATCGCAGTTTCAGTTTGTGTTCCACGTGCGACATTGTCATCTGAATAGTAAACCGTAATCTTCCTTCTCTTATTCTATGTCATTAGTAAAGTCAAAATTAGTGATAGGCAGTTCATTTTACAGACTATAATAGAATACTCTAATGGCAGGACATCAAGTCTGATGGTAATATTTAGGTGAGCGCCAATAAATTACAACATGGTAGTCAGTACATTTTCTGTTAGTTGATGTATGTACAAAAGTCTCACTGTACGTATATTGTGTGCACCGAAATTAGGGAATAACTCGGAGTTGCAACAATGCGAATCCATTACTCAATGTATGTAACTGGATAACTTACAATAGAGTCGTTATTGACTCAGGTTATTTGTTGTCGTTAGTTGAGCATTACGCACTGGAAGACATCGGCAGATAATTTTCGAATGGTTATGTGATTAAGTCTCTAAATGAGTTCCAAACATACTCTTCTAAAACTCTCATTCTAATGACATACGCATCGGTAAGATAAAACAGGTGTTAAATGAGCTAGGTGCTTTGCGATTTAAATCAAACTTTATAGAAATTGTGTTTGTCCTCTCTATAACAGTCATACTCCTTAATTTTATATATGTTTCAACGCTACATTTCGTCGGTTCTACTGGGGATGGAATGAACAGATGGAAATCGAAAGTAGATCGTGACTGTCAAAGTTGGGTGACCTGCGATGGAAATGCATCCGACCTTTGCTGCAAAAGTTTCCTTCACCTAGAGTGCAGCCACGTAATACCACGAGTGAAAGCGGAAAGATAGAATCTCATTCATCCGTTTTTATTGCCCAGTGTTTTCTTCTGGGAATAGTATCTTGGACGTAGTTTTCTTATTCGTGATTGCCAAATTACCATATCTCATTGCTTCTGAACAATACTTAAACTTTTGTTCACCAAAATAAATTGAATTAAACATTTTCATGGCACCTCAGGATAATCTCTGTGAAACAAAGTAAGAGAAATAAGGACGATTTTTTCATTTGGTATATGGGTTTTGTAAACTAATTGGCTTCAGAACATTCAAAAAAAGTCTTTACTTTGGTTGTTAAATAAGGTATAAGGTATAAGTTGCATGAGTAACACTTATTTCTATTCTGATTAAAAAGGTAATGAAGGAATTGTACACGATTTTTTGCCTAAACGTTTTTTTAAAGTTTTCTCTGAATGTTGGCTCTGACAAACTTTTTAGCAAAGTGGGGCACTGATAATCTCTGTTAACAACACTTCATCTTTATTAAAGTCGAAAGGCTATCACCTTTTGTGAGACTATAATCAAGTCATCACTGTTTCTCTCGATATCATTTACTCCCTGAAATACGTAAATGGTTTTAAATTTACGATTAAAATCTGATGAAATGTAGTCAGTCAAGAAAAGTATTATCTCAGAGATATTAATAAGAGCTTACAATAAAATAAAATTTCGTTTTGAAAAATTCATAATACGATTTACGCTACAATTAAGACATTACCACGAAATTAGTGTTTCGAGAGACTAACAATTGTAGAGTGAAAGCACTGAGTAAAGTCGCGCAGAGTTAATTACAGTAGATTCGCATTGCGGAAGATGGTGATTCGAATCTGTTTCTAGAAATCTAGATCTCAGTTTTCCGCGGCATTTCAAAATCATTCCAAGGTAATTCGCGATATTTCCTTGGAATTGGCGCCGTTGATTTTATACCCGTTCCTTGATACAGCCAGAGGTTGCGTACTGTCACCAAGACATCTACGTGACATTAACACCAATCATCATAACCGTCGGGTGGCTGAACTCACTCATCGTGAAAGGTGAAGTCGAAGCTGTCAATATTATGCAGGGTGTCCGATTTTAACTCCTCGCAATATCTCTGGAGTGGCACGGTTCTGCAAAAAAAAAAAAAAAAAAAAAAAAAAAAAAAAAAAAAAAAAAAAAAAAAAAAAAAAAAAAAAAAAAAAATCACTAGTGAATGTTGTAAGGTTTGAAAGGGGATCACAGAATGGATACCTCGAAATTACCTTGAACCCTGTTTCGAAGGTCAAACCAAGGTCATGTTCAGTTTTGCAAATGGTAATCCCTATCACTCATTCCATATTCGTATTCCACATGAAAAAATACGCGTTTTTTTACGGGAACATTTTTTTAGAAAAAAATATTCTTGTTCAGAAAACTGTTGCTTGGACGGATTTGGAGTCCCACAAGGCGAAACTGACCAGAGTTCGACAAGGCGGAATTTTTCTAAATCCGTTAACACACTTTCTAAGTAAAAAAAAAAAAGAAAAAAATATCACAGTCACGCCAGTAAAGAATTTTTAGTCTCCAAAGGTAAAATTTTTCTGAACCCCAGTCATGATTTCAAATTCCCCGATAATGACGCTTATTAGCTAGCCTTGAAGCTCTACCCTTCTCTAAATGTGTTGACAGAAGCAGGATGCTGGTCTCTGATTAGGCCAAGTAGTGCACATTGGGTTACGCTAATGCCGACGTATTTACTTTCAGGTTAATCTGTACTGTAGAATTTCAAGGTCATATCAAGATCACGAAAATTTCACCAGCGGACGGAGTTCGGAAACTACACACGTTGAAACGTAGGTATGCAATGTTACTAACGTTGAAAGTCTGTAAAATCATGTGTTTGGTTCCGCGCGGACAATCTTTGTTGTGCGCTGTCCCGCGTTTGAGCTTACTGAGTTTTGGTAGCCGGACTGCGACGGGTGAGCAGGAGTAGTGTAATGCAAGCAGCCTTAAAATGAAGTCGCAAATTCCAATGTGAGCTTGAATCATTTGAATCTTTTGTACGTCTGATAAGGTTGTGAAATATTTGAATTTGAAAATGTTCTCAGATTATGGAGAATAAAGGTAAGGAGAGTCATCTTTTCTTTATTAGGCCATTCGCGTAAATACCATCTCTGACATTCAACATGAATCGTTTCATTTCCGTCTTTTATGTCCATCCTATAAAATAATTTATAGAGCAGGAATTTAGTATGTTTTTAGTGTACAAAAAAGATCAGAGGGAATGTGATGTAGACAATTAAGTACTAGCTTTTTTTTTTTAAAAAAAAGAAAAAAAGTTGACCGTAGAAGTTAATGAATTTCTGGGAATATTTATGTAAGACATTCCCAAGTTGTAATCATCATTTCTGTACAATATTGATTAAGTTCATGTTCTCCTTTTATGAATATATATATATATATATATATATATATATATATATATATATATATATATATATATATATAAAGGTATTTCAGTTTATACTTCAACCTCAGGTCTGTTTCGTGTTAGTTATTCATCCCGAAACCCAATTAATTATTTGTTATAAATACTACACAGATGGAAACAATTAGTATTTGTGTAGTTAGTGAGTTCGCATTGCACTACTGTGAATTCTATAGTTAGTTTTTGACCTTGCAGCAGCAGCATTTTTTGACATTAATTCTCAGGGCAATTGCACATGTGTCCTTGCGCACAGGTAGGCCATAAAATCAGTGTCGAACCCACATGTAATTGGCAATCAGTCAGTTCTGCAGCAAACTGGTGTCATAGTGTCCAAACAGTTGCAATGTGTAATGAAACAGATTATTTCCTACTGGAGTTCAAATTGCTCATTCTATGAATGAAGTCACAGGGTCAGAAGTGGTTTTATTACATATTTGGTTTTTGTTCAAAGTCATGCATAACTAATTGGATAAAGTGTTCAGTCATATTAGCATTTTTGAGTTATAGTGCAGATTCGTTTTACAGTTACCCATACACACACAACTACACACGACGCAATTGTTTGAGAAGTCACTACTGTCGAGCAAATTTTATTGACAACCTGTGAGTACAATAGTGAACAGTACTATTTTAATCACAACGCCAATCATTATAGATTTATTTTGATCAATGGAAATCATTACAATATTTGTATTATTAGCAACTTTCAAAGTTTTTCATTGACAATGTTTCCCGATGTCGTTTGGTTTTCGAGATACTGGTGACCCGGGAAAGTTACAATGAAGTGCCATATGGCGACAAACGATTGGTTTTTCGAAAAACATGTTCCCTAGAAAAGAATGCGTATTTTCTCATGGAGATTGCGATTATGGAGTAAAAAATAGTTGTTACCATTTGAAAAAATAAACTTGGTTTGACCCTCAAAACAGGGTTTAAAGTCATTTAGATGTACCAATCCATGACCCCTTTTCAAATCTTACAACTCTCAGTAGTAATTTTTTTGCAGAACTTGCCACTACAGAGTTATTGAACTGAGTAGATTAAATTGGGACACCCTGTATATCCGGTGCGCAGTATATTGTACTAATGAATTGTCACTTCCATTTGTTCAAGTACGGAGGCATGAAGATGGTTATATTGCAACAATGAAAGTGGCCGAAAAAGAATTAAAATTTAAAAGTGTGAGAATTTTGGTTTTGTTAATACAACGAATTTACGACTAGCTACAACATCCATGGCAGTTATGGAGAAGGTATTGAATTATCTGTAGACATCTTAAATGTTTATCAGAGACCCGACGCCGAAATACTACCATAGCCCATGGAATAAGGGGGTTGTCGATACTTCCCAGATGTGGTTGGCTTCGCCTAACGTAAGCTTTTCTATGTTACCTCCTATTTTCCAGTGGCGGTCGATGCTACCTGATGCTGGGAGTTCCATTCAAGTTTCAATGTAATTCTACATTTCATATGAAACGCTTAAACGGGAGGAAATTCTGTATCTCAGCTCTTGGGTTCTTGACACTCCTCGCCATGGTGGATTAGCCGTGCGCACTGCGGCGCTGTTCTGTGGTACTCGCGGCCGTTCGCCGTTGGGGGTTCGAGTCCTACTTCGGGCATGGGTGTATGTGTTGTCCTTATGTTAGTTTATCTTTGTTTAAGTAGTTTGAGGGACTAATAACGAAGCATTTGAGTCCCGATTTACAAACATTTGAACATTTTTGACAGTCGTCGTGATATAAATATCCCTACAATTCATAGTGTATGAAAGTCACAAAATTCATTTTTGCAAATCAAGTTTATGATCTTGTGAAAAATCAGAATCAGTGACAAAAAATATCTTTGGCAGAGTGCATGATACAATTCATCAATAACAGTAATGAGCTATATTCCCTGGCGAAATGATATTCGTCATTTAAAAGACATTATAAGTACACTTACTCTTACCCCATATGTACTGAAACTTTGCCGTCTTTCCTATCAGCCAGCTGATGATCAGTCTGCAGTATGCATCATAAGACCATTCCAGTGGAAAGCATTGCCAAAGACTTGCGTAAGAATAATTTCATTCTTTTCAAAGTTGGAATGCACCTTTCTGTTTTGAATGACCACATGGGAACTATGAAATTATCTTCAGCTGTTTAGAACCCTTGATGAACGTGCTTCCTTGGTTGTTGATTGTTCTAAATTCGACTTACGTTTACAATACGCGTCGCGGCGTAGTCTTGAGTGTTCATATGTTGGCTATGGCAAATCCCTGAGCTGGTAACGAGGCCAAGATACAGTTCCCTCTGCAAGAAATTGGTTAGCTAAACCATTACCTCCTTAATGAAGCCAGCTCTGAATAATTTTCACTACCGGAATGCAGCTTTACATCAATTAGTCCAGCAGTATTTGTATTTCTCCACATTCCTGGCTGGTAACCTCCACTATCCACTTTCTGCTAGTTAACAAAGTGCAAATTTCGGAACTCGGAACACGATGCAGGTACTGTAGAGACGAATGTGAATCCCTACTTCGCGGAAAAACGTTATAGTGACAATGCTTTACGCATGAAGTATCCATTCCTTATTAACATACACAATGCCAGTTGTACGCAACTAATTCAGGGCAAAAGCTGTCGCTAACCGAGAATCGCTGCATGAACTAGGCAAATCACACTTGTCAATTTCACCGTTTAAATTTAAATATATAACTGGAGCATTTGACTGCCAGAATGAAATAACACCGTAGCTGTATCATTAGCCGTATTGTATAGTACACGAAAGAAAACTTTCTCAGGAATGTCCAGTTATGTACTATTCCTTAATGCTAGTTGTATCTTATGATGCATATTTAATAATTGTAGAGAATTTCCTGAGTGTAATAATTATTCACACATAACTAAAAACCGGTTGTAGCTACGTCTAATCACTTTCGTATGAAAAGCTATTAATCTTGTTATTGCCTATGGACCGGTTGTACAGTCACAGGATAAATCCAGTGATAGATATCGGAGGATAGGCTAACCATGGTATAACTCTGAGTACGCCATTTTATTCCCCAGTTTATAATTCCCGGACTCATAGGCCCATCCAGTTATATGGGAAACAGAAGAAGTATGTTGTGAGTATTTTCGCTCGCGCGATTTTTTTGTTAAGGTCTCGAGTTATCATTGTATGTAAAAGACGTGTGCTAAGACGGAGCGATAAACGAGTACGAGCAAAACGTTTTTTCGCTGGAGGAAGTTGTACAGCTTGTAGACATTGTACACGAATTTATAAGCGTTATATTTAAAAAAATTGCAGTAACATTTAATGAAAAGGTTAGAGCAAAACATTTAACTAAGCTGCTAGTGTAATGTATAATAAAACACCAATCTTGCATTTACTTAAAGGATCCAGTATCCATTGCTCGACCAGTCTTTCCAAATTTCAGAACAATGCATGGGTGGAAATAAGCAACTTGTTAAATTCAGAAACAAAAAAAAAAAAAAAAAAAAAAAAAAAAAAAAAAAAAAAAAAAAAAAATGTTTGTATTTCTATCGGACCAAACTGCGTGGTCATCAGTCCGTAGCTTAGAAACTACTTAAACCTAGGTAAACTAACCTAAGGACAAACACACACACCCATGCCCCGGGGAGGACTCGAACCTCCACGGCGAGCAACCGCGCGCTCCGCAGCGAGACGCTTTAGACCGCTCGGCTACTCCACCGCGGCAATTCAGAAGCAACAACACATAGAACAAGTGAACAACTCCGCCAAATGGATAATTATAGTATTGGCCATTAAAATTGCTACACCAAGAAGAAATGCAGATTCATTGGACACATACAGGGTGTTTCACTAAGTGTGTTTGATAGAATAATAGGTGACGGGAAATTTTAATGCGGTAGGTCAACACAAGAAATGTTACACTTTCTGCGGAGCTATGAACATAGTTTATTGTATCATTTTCCAAAGAGTTACAGCATAAAGTTGTAATTTTTTTAATGGAACAATAGTTTTTTCTATCGTGCATTGGATTCGTTGAAGCCAGCTGCGTCCAAAATGTTCAAATGTTTGTTAAGCTTATGGGATTTAACTACGGGGTCATCAGTCCCTAAACTTACAAACTACTTATGAACTTAGGACGGCACAAATATCCATGCCCGAGGGGGGATTCGAACCCCCGAACGTAGTGGCCGTGCAGACCGTGACTGAAGCGCCTCAGTCTCCTCGGCCACCGCGGCCGGCCCAGCTGCGTCCAAATCAATTTAAACCACATTCCCATCACTGTTAGTTTGGGAGCTACAACTCTTCAAAATTTCAGGGGCAGATACCACAAGCGCCGCGCATAATGCAATGTGCCTTCTAAATGTGGTGCGGCCGAGTTGTAACGTCGCCGGTGTCACGAAGCGAGAAGCTTCAGTGGCATCTTATCGGCACTCGCCGAGCATCAGCAACGTGTGAACGTACTCGTTGTTCGAGTATGCCATCGTCATCCGATGTCATTCCTGCTCCGGCCGCCGTCCTGTCAACACCTCCAGGACAGCGGGCCGTTTGTTTACGTGTGCTTCGCGGCGACGGCGGCTGCTTCGTGGCTGTGTATATGAGTATGGATTTCGATAACTCCGAAGAAAGACAGAACAACGTGCAATGTCAGTTCGACAGCACTGTTGCTAGGCCGTCGGCTTACGACATACGTGGATGAAAAATGAAATGCGATTACAAGAAAACAATGTTATTGGTGTACAACTGGACATTTTCCTAAATTCCGTGTTCCTCAAACTGAAAAATACAGAAATGTGTGACGCTTTAGTTCAGTACAATGACGGTATCAGGAAATTCAAACATTTTGACGGTACAGTCAGTAATGTAAAGATTTCAAGTGCCGGTTACGGTATAAGAACAGTGTGAGCTTTCAACTTGCCCTATTAAATAAGAAATGATTCCATTAAAAGTCATTTACCCCCTTACGGTGATGTGACAGAAGTCATCAAAGAACAGTCAAGAACTGGTCAAGTTGAAAACGGCGTGAGAAGTGTCAAAATGATAATGGGGCACATATTCCGTCGTTTATTTATGTTAACGGCCATCGTGCGTTCGTAACTTACAGTGGGCAACCACAGACATGCTCCTTTTGCAATGGTACGGGTCATTTTAGGCAGGATTGTCCGAGACGCAAGCGACCTGCACAACTGCCGCTGGGTGACAGTTCGGACGACACAACGTACGCGACAGTGGCACTGGGTTTAGTTACAGCTACCGCAAAACGTGCAGTTCCAGAGTCTGAATGAGAAACAGGTATCATTGCCACGGACGTAACGCACGCAGAGGTGTCGGGACATACTGCGCCGATTATTGTAGATGCATCATTACCGGTATCACAGCCGGCTGAAGTTCAACAGAACACGGTCCGGGAATCTGTTCATCACTTACAGACGCCGGCAGTTACTGAATCTAATCAGACAGATGTAACCCCGATTTCGTCCGAGATTAATAAAAGTTCCGACGTGACATCACTGACAGACCCGAATCAGATAAAGGCTTCAGGGACAGGATCAGAACCCAGATATGGTGTAGTCCTTGAGATGCCAAAACCGCGACGAGTCCCAGCCTCTGACGCCGATAATTCCTCCAACCGTTCGCGCAGTGCCAGCAGATCCCGTGAGCTAGAGTCGGGCCGTCATTCCGGGAGAGACCGCAGTTCTTCGCCGGTAAAGAAGGACTCTCCGTCCTCGAAACGTAAGCCGAAGAAGTCACAGCAGACCATTAAGACTGGCGACCTAGTCCCTCAGCAACTAACGGAGAGGCGGCAGGCTTCGCGTACCGAACAGCAAAAGACAACAACAGATGCGGAACAGCGACGCGAGGCGGCTGGTCGACAATTGAAGGTACTTCTCCTGAGAAACGAATCGGAAGCGGAGATCGAGATGACGACAGATCCTCCTTCGGATGCTCTGGCTCCGGTGAAGAGGAAGGCAGAAGACCAGCATCAGAAACGATCTCGCCCACTAAAGTTTCCTTCCGGGTCGACATCGACGGCAGAGGCTACTACTGCTGCACCGGGCCATTTATCAGGTGACGTGTACATGGAAGTTGAGGGAGCGTCATCGCGGTCTCCTGACGAGGAACATTTAGACTGGGCGGAGGAATAGGATCTCCGGTGACGGGACTGCAACCCGCCTGTTAAGTAAGTCTTGTGGATTGGGATATGATACCGCAAACGTTATTCGTCCAACTCTCGCGTGTGTAATCGGACACGTTTACCTACATACAGTTCACCACCTGCTACTCGCTATTAGTAGTTGGAGAAATTGAAAAGGTTATGGTTTTATGTTTCCAGTTGTAACTGTATTTATTTCACTTGTACATGTTTTAATGGTGAGGGTTACATTGCAAATGTCTGGAAACTCAAAAATTAAAAAAATTATATTTTGAAGATCCTATTGTATACACAAGTTTTGTGTATACAATAGTAGTTGTTTTTACTATACAATTTTACGTGTGACATTGTTTCGCCGATTTTATGCAAATTAACATGGTTTTCTTTTCATATATCGTATTGTGCAATGTTTTTATGACCCGCTCAGGGACGGGACTTAAACCCATGTATAACACGAGCCGTTTAATATTTATCAACATTTCGAATGTTGTACGGAATATGTTGCGACTGATGGACGAATGCAATCGTACGTCAAGTGACAGTAATCGACTATGTGATACCCCAGTGAAATTCATATCCCACCACGAAACGCTACTTTATGGATTTCTGGACGTGACATTCATTCATTTATTCCACTAAATATGTCTACCTGGATTTATGATATATCCCTGGATTGGACATTGTAAGAAATAATTGCGAATTCGATGTCATATGACTTCTGCTAGAATTTGCTTCATTGACTTATTAGGACAGATATAATGTAATCTGCATAACGCCTGACATGGCGGGTAATGGTAACGAAACGAAAACAAAAACTCGAAAAAAAATTATGAAGAAAGAAATGTAAACAGGATAATGTTTATTGTGTCCTGCAAGTTGGTTACGTGTGTTTTTAGTTTCATTGTGTACCCCTAACAGGAATGAAGTTATCAAGGCACAATTTTCTGCACACTAGAGTGCTTTTTGTTATAGTATATGATTTATTCATTTGATCTCCTTTCTGACTTTCTCATTATCATTCGTAACCGAGGACAAATAATTTGGATCACGTTATTTATAAGTACGCTAAGATGTCATACCATACTTTCTGTACTAATGACTGCAATTGAGAAAAATTAACAGTGCAATAACAAAATGAAGGTTCTCACTACTCACGTCGGGGGAAGCGTTCCGAAATATGACTTCGTTCAGAATTATTATCTTTCATTTAAATTTTCTGTTAGTTAGTGTTGACTTTCGCACATCCTTGTGAGACTACTGTGTGAATTGTACTTCTTATTTTTCTGATGTCGCTTCCGCATGTCTATAGAAGAGAATGCTTTTTATATTATGTAGCAAGAACCACTTTGGCACCATTGTGCAATAATTTGGTTCTCCGTTTCTCAGAAGAAGAAGATATTCAGTTATATTTCCCACAATGCATCAGAAGAACACAGCAACTCTTGACAATAGCGGTAGAAAGCTCGCCGAAGAAGGCGCTCATGGTGAGAGTAAGGACGGAGTGTAGGGTAGAAGGGAGCCCCGAAAAAAAATTTTCAGTAACTGTGGTATATTGAGCCCCGGTTGTTTGTGTGGCTCCAACTGTAGAGTATACGGCCGTGTGCGGCGACAGTCGGCAGTCTAACAGCGCATCGAGGAAGCTTCTCGCTCCGTGACACCGTCGACGTTACAACTCGGCCGCACCACATTTAGAAGGCGCATTGCATTATGCGCAGCGCTTGTGGTATCTGCCCCTGAAACTTTGAAGGGTTGTAGCTCCCAACCTAACAGTGATAGGAATGTAGTTTAAATTGATTTAGACGCAGCTGGTTTCAACGAATCCTATGCACGATAGAAAAACTATTATTCCATTTAAAAAATTATATCTTTGTGCTGTAATTCTTTGGAAAATGATACAATAAACTATGTTCATAGCTCTGCAAAAAGTGTAACATTTCTTGTGTTGACCTACCGCATTAAAATTTCCCGTCATCTATTATTTTATAAGTAACAGAGGCAAACATCCTTCGCTGGCCGCGGTGGCTGAGGAGACTGAGGCGCTTCAGTCACGGTCTGCACGGCCACTACGGTCGGGGGTTCGAATCCCCACTCGGACATGGATATTTGTGCCGTCCTTAGTCTTAGCTAGTTCATAAGTAGTTTGTAAGCTTAGGGACTGATGACCCCGTAGTTAAGTCCCATAAGATCTACAAACATTTGAATTTGAAACACATTTCACATATCTTATTTGACCTGACATGTGACGGCTCTGAAATGAAGTGATCCGTGCACATTAGGGCACAAGAACGCCTTCACTCTGAGCTGGGTGGTGACAACTATCAGTCTGTTTCCTATAAACAGCACGTCCCAAAGTAAAATCTACTTTCCGCCTGACCATAACATCAACGAAGGGAAGGTACAAATTCTTTTCCACCTGCATGGTGCAACAGATGTTCCGGTGGGAGAAAGTAAAGACAAATAATGTAGTTTGGATCTGATTTGAGTACTACCATTAGTGGACCAGGTGGGAAAAATCCGTCTTTGTTGGTACGATCAGATGCAACATCAGTGGCGATAAAGGGTTTTAGTATGAATGTAACAGGGAAGCAGCCAGTACCACGACCAAGGTAGCAGTTCAAAAAATGTTCAAATGTCTGTAAATCTATCGGACCAAACTGCGTGGTCATCAGTCCGTAGCTTACAAACTACTTAAACCTAGGTAAACTAACCTATGGACAAACACACACACCCATGCCCCAGGGAGGACTCGAACCTCCACGGCGAGCAACCGTGCGCTACGCAGCGAGGTAGCAGTTGTTTGACACCTAGCACGAAGATGTCCACATTTGGAGCTATTACTCTGATCGGCCACAGGAAAAGACATAACAGAGACATAATACCTACGCAGAAACCACACCAACTAGTTGGACAAAACGCTAAAGAATAGGTAGAAGAAGATGAAGATGATTTGGGTGTTGTAATTCTAATTGTAGAATTTAGTGGTTAAGCATATTACTTTCTCCTTCTTCCTCTTTCTTCAGCTATTAGGCAAGAATGGCCTGTTACTGTACCACTCTCTATCACGGTCTTCCTCTACCTCTTCTTTCATGGCATTTATAATTTCTCGCCTGTAAGTGAAGTATCTCAGTTTCCATTCTTTCTAGATGTTCTTTTGCATTTTCTTCTGTACTCTCGACTTTTATCTTTTAGGCAAAAGACTTAAAGTTCTTTTCTAATAGCTTGATTTCTTAGCCTGTCTCCTCTTGCCCAATCTTTAACTCCTCTAACGAATTTCATTTCTTGTGTCTGAATACGGCTTTCTTGCTCCTTTGTAACTGCGTAGGTGTCACTTCCATAGAGTGGGAACTGCAACAGTTAGAATTGATGTAAAGTGCCTTTTTTCTATTAGTTTTCTGTTAATTGTTCCACATATGCGGTAGAATTTACTAAGCATAGTTTCAATATTTTCGCAGTAGCCATATGTCATTTCACATCCGAGGTAATTGGAACGGTTTACTCACTCTAAAATCTTCTGAACTGTAAGTAATTTGGTTCTAATTGTTTCTTTCCCCATGAAAGATATTGTGTTAGTTTCTTCTTTTGAGATTTCCATGTCAAATTTTGCACTTTTTTGTTTTGGTAAGTAGATTACTTTCTGAAGGTCATCTTCCTTATTTGTTTGGATCACTGCATAATCAGCATATGGTATAATTTCTCAAAGGGGTGCTCCTGTCAGGTAGATAACTTACTGAAATTCTGTTTTCCATATATGTGTTATTTCATTAATATAAATGTTGAACAGAGTTGAAGAGATGCAGCAGCCTTGTCGTACCACTTTGTTATCTCATTAGTCATTAATGATATTTGTGGCATTTATTAGATGTTTCGGATATCTGCATTTCGTCTTTGCTGTCAAAAGCTATTTTAAAATCAATAAAAGCAATGTATGTTACTTCGTTATATTATCTCCGTTTTTCCATTATTTGCTTGATAGTAAAAACTGCATCTATTGTTGAGCGTCCTTTCACGAAACGCATTTGTTCATCATACCGTACCACATCTGTTGTGTTCCTAAGTCTTTTATTTGACGTCTTAGCGCATACCTTATATGCTGAGTCTAATAAACATATTACCCTGTAGTTACTGCATAGTCTTTTGTTTCCTCTTTTAAAAACTGTTATCGCTCTAGCTGTTTTCCATTCATTGGGAGTACTCTCTTTCTTCTAATATTCGTAAAAGAGATGTAGCTATCGTAGGTGTAGAAACGTTAATTCATGTTTTAATAATTCAGTGTTGTTCCTATCTATTCCTGTTGTTCTTTTGTTCTTAAGCGACGTTAATGCAGACTGCATTTCACCTAGTCCCTCCTCTCAAGAGGTTAAGTTTCTTATTCTGTATGATGATACAATTATTCGTTGTAATGATTTACCAAATCTTCTTCTTCTTCTTCTTTATAATTTTAATAGTATCCGTATGATATGTAATTTGTTTCAATGACAGTCCAGTTGTCTCTCATCAAAATAAAATAACATAAACATATGAGTATATGTTGTAACAACTGCTACAGTGTTTCTCTACCTGCTGTTTTCTACTAACTTTTACTACCTTTAGCACTTCCAGCGGACACCTTAGATGTTTGGACCGGTTTCTCTAGCCGGCAGAAAACAGGATTTGAGGAGCCACTGCAGGCAAGGCAGCAGCGTCTAATGCAAGCTTCATGTCGTTCTGAATGCTGAGTTTTCCCCGCCTCAATCCCTTTAAAAATGTGTAAGTACCGAATGGGAGACCTCACACGGAAGAGAGAAAATTTCTTATATTGGTGGTTCTTGTATGTTTAGTATTCTGCTATAAACTGGGAACAATCTTTGTTATGTCCTGTGCTATCCCTGATAAATTTCAGCAGTTCGCAGCGGCGTCTGTACAGTCGTTGTGTGGTGCTGTGACGTTCTACGCATAGGATATTGCACAATTTTTTGAGCGGCAATTATACATAGCCTTATTTATTTCGTATTGAGTATCTGTGGATCAAATGTTCAAATGTCTGTAAATCTATCGGACCAAACTGCGTGGTCATCAGTCCGTAGCTTACAAACTACTTAAACATAGGTAAACTAACATAAGGACAACACACACACCCATGCCCCAGGGAGGACTCCAACCTCCACGGCGAGCAACCGCGCGCTCCGCAGCGAGGCGCTTTAGACCGCTCGTCTACTCCACCGCGGCGAGTGGAATTGACGAACTTCAATATTGACGTCTTAATCCTAAATTGGTCAGATTTATCAATTGGTGCTAATGATGTTTATGACTATACTAGCAATCCGGGCAATGCTTCGCAGTAGCTAATGTGTATGGGTTATATGCACCAATCTCTCCTCTTCTTCTTCCTATGTCTGTCCCTTCCTCTCTCCTCTATTTTCACATCGCCTCCTCCCCCTGTGTTTTCTCCATCAACTTCACCGCCGCGGTGGAGTAGCCGAGCGGTCTAAGGCGTCTCGCTACGGAGCGCGCGGTTGCTCGCCGTGGAGGTTCGAGTCCTCCCTGGGGCATGGGTGTATGTGTGTTGTCCTTAGGTTAGTTTACCTTAGTTTAAGTAGTTTGTAAGCTACGGACTGATGACCACGCAGTTTGGTCCCATAGAATTACAAACATTTTTTGAACATCACCTTCACCTTACCCCACACCATATCCATATCCTCCACCTCCTCTCTGCGTCTATATCATCCCCCTTTTTAAATCCATTTCATTCCCAATCTCAATCTCCTCCTCCACCTCTCTCTGATCTTGTTTATTGTTTTTGGGACCCTGATTGGTAATATAAGTCAAAATGGATGGGTAAATCAATTGGAAACGGGTTATTAGAGAAACCTTTTGAGTTGCTCTATCTGTGAGATTAGTAGCTTTAATGGCCGTACTTTGAATGTTTTTATTGTACGAACAGGCGTGATTTTACATTTAAACATGAAAAACTTTCCTGTATCATGTTAAAAATGACTGGAAAAAGGAAAACAAAACCGCACATTTTTACAGCACAGCTTAGCAAGTTTTTCTTGCAGCGAGCAGAATAGAAATGCTTTTTATCCTTGAGAGCCTATGAGTTGAAAACAAAGTAATTATAGCATGATCGTATTTTAATGATAGAAAGTCCTCATCAAGGTTATTCTATAAAAGGTTGGGCCCGAAGCGAAACGACCTGCTAACTTATATTAAAGACGACACAAACATCCATGCCCGAGGGGGATTCGACCCCCGACCGAAGCGGCCGTGCAGACTGTAACTGGCGCGCCGCAGATCGCTCAGCCACTGCGGCCGGCTTTAAGCGTTGTTTATTACAGTTACATACCTAGTTAAATCCTTCCGATAACCGAAGAATGCCACTGACGTGATTTTCGCCTCACTTTCTTCATCTTCATGTTGAGATAGCGCACTCGAATAAAAAGTCGGGTCCGTAAGAATTTTTTCATGACCTTCGGCTCCACGTGAGGATATTTCTGTGAAATGACGTCGGCTAATCTCTTAGAAATATTTTTTTCTTTTGAAAGTATGTCACTTCCGTTAATGTCGTTGAACAGTATCTCAAACTCTGAGATCTGTCGCACTAGCATACCTCCTCGTGACAGAAATTCTATCCACCTTTATTCTGAGAGGTTTTTTGGAGGAGGACAAAGTAATTCATTAGACGGCACCTCCAGTGAGTTGTCTTATTTCGCAGCACGGAGTGCAATGTAGCTTGCTAGATAATCCTTCAGCTGGGCATTCAACATCTGTCAAAGCAGACGGTGCAGCAGCCTCACAACTAAAACTTCTGATCTCTGCTTCCCCATCTGGCACGGTAATTGCTTCACGCATAACCGGAAAAATTTCGCACAACAGACTAGATGACAGGAATTGTTGAGTCTTCTTCCTGTCTCACAGACAAAGAAAGTATTAGACAGTGGAATGTTTTGGGCATTCTTTCCCAGAAGCAACAAACGCAGCCGATGTTTTACTTCTTTAGGGGGAGATTGCTGCCAGAAATGGCCAAATCCTCTAATCTGTGAAAACAAATTTTCAAAACAGTCCTGGTTCAGTCGTGCTGTTAGTATATACTTAATGCCTAGTGACAAAAGGTCAGAATGAAGACCAAATAAAGAATTAATCGACATTAAGAGTCCTTTCTGAAATGGTAACAGCTGCCTTCGGTATCCAATCTGCATTATTTCACAGCACAAATTCAAGTTGTTGAGAGTTGCTCGTTCGTTCAATAGGCACTTGCTAATGTCTTTTTTTCAACGATGCTGCGAGAATTTAAAATGTCAAACGTAATTAATATATTAAACTGAATTAGAGGCATCTAATTTTCTGTCGTAAAGCACACGAATAAATGAAACAAAACGTTCCCGCTCATACACAGTAAACAACAAGCTACTGCAGGGCTATCGCTACAACTGCCGCCACGTGCTTCGGCGGTGACGTCGTGCGCAGTTCGACGAATTTCTACCTCGGACTGCGCACTCCGTTCGGGCCCCCTCTGGTCCTTATGGAACAAAGTAATTAACTAAAATAAAAATACGTTTCGGAATTCTTTGTGTTGCGTTCATTGTAACGCTTGTTGATGAACGATTTTTTTTTTTTTTTTTTTTTTTTTTTTTTTTTTTTTTTTTTTTTTTTTTTTTTGTCTTTCTTTCCGGAGAGAAAACGAACAGTGCAGATGGTTTACCAACTCTCGAACACGTCACGTAAAACTGCCCAGGTGAAAAACACGACGAATCAACGACTGGTCATGCGCTTTATTAATCGTCATTGCGAACGCAAGGCGAACGGTCAACTAGACACCCTTTAATTGAAATGTCAAGTAGGTTGGAACCAGTGGTATTCTTGGAATCAGAACATGCTCTCTTTTGAACTTTCCTGTGATTATCGTTGCTTCAATCACATTGTTCATCAGCTTCTTCACAGAGAGTCTTGTTCCATTGCATAGTTTCGGTTGGCTTAGATTGCGTAACATGATTATCACAGACCCAACCTTGATTTGCAAATCGTGTGGTGGCATTCCTAGCAAATCCAATGAATTCAAGAATTTTGTTTGGATAATTGACGACTTCAACAGGATCGGGAAAGGAAACCATCGAAGTAAATGAATGCAAATATCAATAATAATACATTTCCTTGAGACAACATTAATAAATGTTTGTTATTGGCCAGCGAATTGGCTTTGAATTTTTTTGTTCAAATCGTCTACGTTCTTATTTTTCGCTGCCAAAACGGCTAGTTCGCTTAACCAGACAGTATGGTTTTTGTAATTGCCAGCAATATTCGTCTGTTTGTTTCCTGACATGTAAGTGAATAATGAACTCTTATTAGGAATGAAATTGAAACACGATTAACAATGTTGCTATATACCGGTAAAATTTTACAATCCTCGACCCATGCGATGTATACCTACGTCGGCAACAGCTGCTGGATCGTGGGAATGAAGACGACCAATCGCGGCAAAGCTTGCGATAGCCAATGAAATTTTAGATGGTAACAGTTGTTTTCTCTTCATAGTAAATAATATTATTTTGGTAATCCGCATAATAATTTAGTTTCAGACCCATTAAACTTAGTGAGGAAGATGGTGTTTCTCATGTAGTCTCAGAAATGATAACGCCGTCTCCCATTAATCTAACCTCCTTGGCGTATTTGTTAGCTCCGATGCAGCGTATTTTGTCGCTAGGCGGGTAACGAATGAATAAGCTGATGCTTGGAGAATCTAGAAAATGATCCGATCTGGAAGCGTACTTTCAGTTTTATGACAAGTAACACGGGAACGCGGTCGAACGGGATAAAAAGGATCCTTTGTCGGTCTCTTGTTTCTAAGGTACCTCCCCACCAATTTTGTGCCAAATAAAATAAATAGTTATAAATAGTGTAACTAACACGGTAACGGGCAGTATCATGAAAGGACGAATATTAACAGGACGGAACGAGAGCATTGAAATGTAGTTATACGAGGTTTGGAACTTAAATAGTGGCAATACTGCTGTGGAGACATACAATGTAATCTACTATTGTCGCTTATAGCTCACGTTGTTGACACACCTACCTCACCTCCGAGCAATGGACTGTTCCACGTTAACGGCGTGCACACAATTGAGGGAAACACTGTCACTTGTGTGCGAGCAGTTGGAAGCAATGAAGCTAATGGCTTTATGATTACCGATTTCCTGATCTACGCTAACTGAATTGAAAAGTTTGGGTCTGTTTGTGATTAGCAGGTCCAACAACTTATCTCCACTAGTCAGCTCTCTATTTTTACTAATCGAGGTAAATTTAAGATACAGTACCTAGGCGCCGGCCGCGGTGGCCGAGGGGACTGCGGCGCGCCAGTCACGGACACTACGGTCCAGGGTTCGAATCCCCCCTCGAGCATGTATATTTGTGCCGTCCTTAGTAGTAGCTAGTTAATAAGTAGTTTGTAAGTTTATGGACTGATGACCCCACAGTTAAGTCCCATAAGCTTTACAAACATTTGAACATTTGAGTACCTAGGCCGAAACAGTTGAGCATAATAGAATTAGAGAGGCATTCGTGGCATTGCCCTTAATAGCCATGAACCAAGCTTCTGTTGCCCTGCAAGGCGTACTGTTCTTCAGTGTAGTAAGCGTCCCTGTAACTTCCGTTGGAGTGTGTGTTCAGTTATTTCCACTGAATTTAAGACCATACTGTTTTACTACCTCCTCCAAAACATTCAGCCTCTTTGCAGCTCTCTTTCTCTACTACCTCACAGCTATACATCGCCCTCAAACACAATTGCAATTGCCTACTTGCACTGCCGTTTCTATCCTTGATTGTGGCAACATGTGCAACCAGTAGCCTGTCCCTGATGAAACAGAGCCACATTCCTTTTGATTCATGTGGGTATTTTTTTGTATGGTGGGTCCACGCTGCAGGAGTGGTCGTTTTCTATTTGTGGGCCGGAATAGTTGAACAACAAAGTTCTTGTGGGGGCGGCTGCGGTGGTCGAGCAGTCTGCGGCGTGCCAGTTACAGTCTGTACGGCCGCTGCGGTCGGGCTTCCAAACCACCCTCGGGCATGGATGTTTGTGCCGTCTTTAGAATAAGCTAGTTCATAAGTAGTTCGTAAGTTTAGGGACTGATGACCCCAAAGTTAAGTCGCAAAATCTCTACAAACATTTGATTTTTGTTCTTGTGGGGTCCTAGTGCTACGACGGTACAACGCTCAACAAATGCTCAGGTTTACGGGCAAGGATCGTATCGGTATTTATGGCAGAGAAGTAATTCTACAGTAAGGTGTGGGTTATGAAGAAGACATAGGCGGACCGGATACAGACGTGCGAAGTGTAAAGGTGCTGGGAGTATACAAAACGGTGTATAAACAATCCATTGCGAAAGTAGTCACTTGATATGAATTATGATAGGTGATTTGGTACAACTAAATTGGGACTGTAGTCTCACTGTTACGGCAGTGGTGTGTGGAATGTAGTACATCGAATGGTTTCTTTTACTTTGGCGTGTTTAACATTAACATTAGCGTTGGGTCAACAGGTAAGACCAAGTATGTATTAACGTTACTGTATTGTATCATTATGAAGTGAAAATAAAATAGCGACAGAAAGAGTGAGTATAATGTAGGGAAACGTAATCACTCTAAATTACATTGCGTACATTCGTCTGTAACAAAATAGGTTTCCTACACACACACAGTACCACAACACACTCGGTATACAAAATTGATTTCTATGTTTCACTATCTCTTTCTCAGTTATACAGTCACACAATACTGTTGCAAGGTCCAAGGAGAGATGTTTGTTACTTTTATTGCAAAGTATGAGGGTCGTCCACAAAGTAAGTTCCGTTTCTATTTCTATCCACGGCAGCGCTATTACCGCAGTTCCGAGCATACGCGGCAGTTACTCTGACTCAAGGAAAAGACACGTACACGCAATCCTAAGATCGCTGCTGACGACGTGTGCTTTGTAGTGCTTATGTCAGCAATAATTGAAAATGCTGTCGCGTGTGAAATCAGATCTGTGATTTGTTTTATAAAAGCAAACAAAGTTAAACCAAAGGAAATTCATCGGGAACTCTGCGAGGTTTACGGACAAAATTCTGTGACTGATGCCATGATTAGAAAATGAGTCAGACTCTTTAGTAAAGGACGTGATCAAGTGTACGACGAAGAACGAAGTGGACGCCTTTCTGTGGTTGCTGATGTACTGGTTCAGATTATTGAAGAGAATGTTAAACACAACCGTAAGGTCACACGTGGCGCCCTTCCTATGGAAGTTTCGCAAATCTCACTATCGCAAATTAATGAAATCCTTTCTGAAAAACTTAAAGTTGAATACACAGGCGGCAACCTTCTATGAAGAAGACATACAAGAACTTATGTTCAAAAAATGTTCAAATGTTTGTTAAGCTTAAGGGACTTAACTACGGGGTCATCAGTCCCTAAACTTACTAACTACTTATGAACTACCTACAACTAAGGACGGCACAAATATCCATGTCCGAGGGGGGGTTCGAACCCCCGACCGTAGTGGCCGTGCAGACCGTGACTGAAGCGCCTCAGTCCCCTCGGCCACCGCGGCCGGCAAGAACTTATGCCACGCCATGATACGTGTCTACAAAATTTCGGAAGCTATGTAGAAAAGTGGTTTAACAGTTGTAAATTTCTGTGTAATAAATATTTTTTTCTGTGTTTGTACACCTCTGTTTTATGTAACCAAACGGATCTTATTTTGTGTATATACCTCGTACATTTTGATTTCAGGTATTTCTTCCATGGACTGCCATTTCCCTGAACATTCTTACAAGGTTCTGCAGGTAATGTTTCTGTCGAACGATATAGAAATACTATTGGTGTAGCCTGGCATCATCTACGCTGTCGGCAGCGACGCTTGCAAGATGGGGTACAACGTTGTACTAACCTTATGTTGGGCCTTCCTTCACTCATAAGTATCACTGGACATATATTCATCGGCTTCATCTACATCCTGCTGTTACGATGTGCCGTAATCAATGAAAAATTCAGCATCCTTCACCTTGTCCATCATTGGCTGTTTGTCATGTACGTCATCTACCAGTCCTTGTACTACGTCCCATAATTCCCCATAAATATCCATGCAGAACGATTTTTACTATTAATTATCGAATCTGACATCATATCTTACGTAAAGTGCGCAAAAATACAAGGAAATAGATACGTTGAGTTTTACTTCTTTCGGGAAATATATTAGAGAAACCCCTCACGAAGTGTAATTCACGGGTAAAGTTAAAAAGAAAACCATATTTGTAGCAATCTACTTGTATCTTGTACCTGTTTCCTAGAACTCCAAAGCAGTGTGACATATATCACTGGAAGTTCGTTATAAGCGGAATACCCTACCCCTACGCACAACTGTCACTTTAAAAAGTAGGATAATTTTATCTTGATAAAGACCAACATTTTTATTGCACATTAAATGTTATGATGGTCAGTCGGACTCTATTGACGTGAGTACGCGGAACCTCACTTTACCAATATAGGAAGGGTAAACAGCCTATAGGCGGCGTCGTGTTACGTTTTAGAATTTTCCGTGATGCCAAAATTTATTTCACGTTACAAGTGATTTCCTAGTTTAAATAAGATATAACGGTCCTTAAATAATTTTTCGCGTATTTCATTTTAATTCCAATAGTGGCGTGTATTATTTTCAGAAAAAAATATCCCTAAGAAAATCTAAACTTTGAAACGTGTCCATAAAAAATTATTTTTATAAGAAAATGTCTAATATTGTGCCTCCTGTTTTGTATCGAGTAACTTGCTTGCAAGAAAATGTATAATATCGCTTCTACTGTATGTATCGATATGTGTAAAGTTTCATCTCTGGCAAAGATCATGTATTGCATAGCATTGTAGTTCGCACTGAGAGAGAGTAGCACTAGTGGTTCAGCTCGCTTAGAGAGCGGTTGGGTTGTGTGTATGGCTCCGATGTAGAGCAGGGGCTGCTTTGCCAGCAAGTCAGAAGTTGTATTATGTAGGTAATGTAATGCTGATTATCAATAATAAGTAACTTAACCCTGTTTCATATTTCATTTACGTAGTTAGAAATTAACCTACTTCCTTCATTTGATAATTAGTTGATTTAGTGGAGTGTTGATTTGAATAATATTATTGAACATATTTCATTATTGGTGCCATAGTAAAATGATAGTTAATTTAAATTTCAATAATTAGAAACTGATCTACATAAATTCTCACAGTCAAGCATTAAGAAAGTGATTTGTGGTTTTTCTTATATCTTTCTCGCAGTCAAAATTTTTGAGTATAGTCAGTGTCTGTTTCAAAAGGTTACATGTCACAGTTGTTTTGTTAAAATATCCGTTGCGCACATAATCAGTTTAATGCACTGTTTCTTATACATCAATATCAGGGCCATAATTAAACCAAATAGCTGTGTTAATGAACAATTTATTGTCTGATTTAACGATAGGTTCAACATTCCACAACACACACACAGCTTTTAACTTCAACAATGATGTACCGAAATGGCACGACATTCAAAGAACAGTCTGCGACATTAAACTAATCCTAAGCCGCTGTATTTTGGATGTATAATTAAGTGGTTCCATGCACGGATTGATGCACAATTTTTTGCACTGCAATTACGTTTATATGACTGCGAATAACTTTTTGCACACGTGACCTTTAAAACAAGAGAAACTACAGCATGTCTATGTAAGATTATTTTCGATAACGCGTCGGTGATACTTTTGAAGAGACGTCGACAACAATTAATTCCGATCTTGATGAAATTTTGTACTGTTGAGTTTTAAATGGAGCGAAGCGTGACTTTCTACTTAAGATATCGTGCCGTTCATTGGCTGAGGAGTCCTTTACTGTAGATTGCGACGTAGGTTTACCGAACAGTATGACATTTGGTAGATACACGAGGTAAGTCAACAAAGTAAGTTACGTTTTGTTACATAAAAGAAACGTATACAGATCAAGAAAAAATATTTATCGTACAAAAGTCTACATCTATTAAACTACTTTTCTACATCGTTTCCGAAATTTTTTAGGCACTTGTCATAGCGTGTCACAAGTCTTTTGTCTGCCTTCTTCAAAAAATGTTCAAATGTTTGTAGAAGTTATGGGACTTAACTACGGGGTCATCAGTCCCTAAGCTTACAAACTACTTACGAACTAGTTAAGTCTAAGGACGGCACAAATATCCATGCCCGAGGGGGGATTCGAACCCCCGACCGTAGTGGCCGTGCAGATCGTGACTGGAGCGCCTCAGTCCCCTCGGCCACCGCGGCCGGCTTTGCCTTCTTCACAGAAGGTTTGGCGCCTGTGTATTCAACCATGTGGTAGCATGGTCATCATATGGAAGGAGAGATGAAAGCCGTAAACAGCGAGGTCCGGGAAGGACGGAGGATGATCAAATACGTCCCAGTGAAATTACCGTATGAGTTGTTTCGTTACATTCGCCGTGTGAGGTCGGGCGTTACCGTGAAATAAAAACACTACCTTTTAACAGTAATCCTCGGCGCTTCTTCTGTATTACGCGACGCAATTTCTTAATGGTATCGCAGTAACGAAGTGCATTGCTTGTTTAGCCTCGTGGTATGAAATCCATCAGTAAAATGCCTTTTCTGTCCCAAAAAGACAGTGCATATGACTTTTCGAGGTGTCAAGACATGCTTCGGCTTAACGTTCATTGGGGACGAAGTGTGCATCTATTCCATTAATTGCCATTTGTTTCAAAAGTGTTGTACGATACCCAAGTTTCATCCCCTCGTTATCTGAGAAAGAAAACCATCGCTTTCTTCATTGTAGCGTGTCAAAACCTGAAGTGCACTGCGCATCCGTTGTCCTTTCAGTAAGAATTTTGGGTACGCAGCGTGAGCAAAGTTTCGGAATTTTTAGTTTTTCAGCATCAATTCCATGAATTAGTTATCGTTAGATCTGCGCAACGTCCATAGCAAGGGCTTAATCTTGTCTTCAATTGCGTGGAGCAGTTCATCAGTAACCACAGATGGGTGTCCGTTCTTCATTGTGCACTTGATCACGTTCTTCACTGATCAGCCTTACCCACCTTCAAACCATCTAATCACCTCAAAGATTTGCCAATGAATTTTCTTTGGTTTAACGTTCTTTGCGTTTTGAAAATGAATCCCAGATCTGTTTTCACACGCGCCGGCACTTTCAATTATGGCTGACATTATAAAGAAACACTATAAAGTACACGTCTGCAGCAGCGATCTGAAAATGGCGTACAGGTCTTCTCGAAACTGCGATCGTAGCGCTGCGCTGATAGAAATAGTGAAAGTAGCCTGTTATTAAAATAACCAAGATCTCGGACAGTTGAGATCTGCAAATGCTAAGTTAAAACGCTCACTGCTGCTCTAAATTACTTTATGAGTGGCCACAGTACATGTGCAATGGAAATTTATCTAACTGCTCACTCCTTAAAAGAGCAACCAACGTATTAACAAACACAAAGTCAATATTAAAAAATAAATGAATAGATAATTAAACATGGGACGCGAGCATAGAATCATAAAGCAAAGGTTTGATACTTCAAAATCATAATCTATTCAGAAAAATAAACAAGCAAATAAATGTTGGGAGACCAAATTAAGCACACACATTGTACAAAACTGAATGAAATCATAAAATTACTGCCCTTTATAAATGTGGAGATAAGTTGGGGGCCAGCTGTGGTGGCCGAGGGGACTGAGGTGCTTCAGTCACGGTCTGCACGGCCGCTACGGTCGGGAGTTCGAATCCCCCCTTGGGCATGGATATTTGTGCCATCCTTAGTTGCAACTAGTTCATAAATAGTTTGTAAGTTTAGGGACTGATGACCCCGTAGTTAAGTCCCATAAGCTCTACAAACATTTGAACAATATTTTGTAAGTTGGGGGGTAATTTGCAAACATGCAATTGGTAACTGAAAGCACATTCATTCACAAACACGTTCATAATGCTTAGAAGTACATCACTCTCTGGGAACACTTGAGAGCAGCGTCGGCAGCGTCTTGACGAGATGGCAGGTGTCTAGATCACAAAATTTTAAATATACAGTGCACTGAAGAAACTCATGTTTGGGGAGGCAGAGGCTCACAAATCTCAAGTTCCACACAGTGTGTGACCATGCCGAATTTCGTAGCATTTACAAATGGATATTAATTTAGAATAACCAAGTAAAGCACACATAAGAATTTGTATAGGTAAAACCTAGTATTAACAAAAGCATGGCTGAAGGCCGAAGTAATGGTCGTTACAAAAGCACATGATGCAATCGGTCATACCAGACAGGAAAGATGGAATCAAATCAGAAAATCTGAGAAATATATAGTATACTCTCCGATACAGTAATGATGCGAAAAGTCAGTTAAAAACAGCAAGGAAATTCAAACACACTAAGTTTACATAGAGGTTGATGGCCACACACATGTATTCTAACTTGAGCAAAACCAGACACACAATCATCACTTGAATGAAAACGCAATAATACATTTACACTCAATGTATTCATGTTCTGTAAATTAAGAAACACTTCGCCTCTAATAGCGAAAGAATTACTCGAAAGAACTCTCACTGAAAAACCAAGACTACCTGATCACAAATAAATCAAAGTCCTAACAGCATGCCTTCCCCTCAGCATGATTCGGCGTAGTACTTACTTCCTCAGTCATCGGAACCAGAGTGAAGAGTGAAGACTGAAGCTCTAAGGCCTCAGAAAAAACTCCCCCCTCAATACACCGGATGTGGAGCGCGCTAAAAGCGACGCAGAGTGCTATCAGAGACTAGTGTTTACCAACCCTTGCAACCTGGCCAAGACAATTCCCTCGACAACCGGTCCTAGATAGGTCACATGTCACCACCTCTTTCGTCCAAGATTAAGTTGGTACAACACTAAAGAATACTGCCACCTCGCCATCTTGCCAAGTAAGCTTGTCTCTGGCCAGCAATCGTTAGTGCAGACGACAAACGAAGACATGCGTTGTTAACTACAGCAAAATGAGGCCTAAAGTGGGCGGGGCGACTGTAAGCCGTTGCGCGGCAGTCAGTCAATATTAAGAGCACACATTCCATTCACATGAACATAAAAGTTCAATCACATGGGTTGAAACATATATAATTGTAGGCCAAACATATATGAACATGGGGCATTGACCATTAATGAAAAAGAATAAAATAATTAACAGACAAATATATAGGTTAATGACTCAATTAATATGGAACACGATCAACATTCAGTGGTCGTGTATCACTAGGAACGGAACTTACTTTGTGGACACCCCTCGTAATTAATTTTTCATGTACAAGGGAAGGGGAGATAGAAGGAGACAGGAGGATATTGGCAGATAATGACAGGGTTCCATGATTGAATAGAGAGCATAGTAGGAAGATGAGGTGGCGGAGGAAGAAGCGTCAGAGGAGGAGCTACAGGAGGAGGCGAAGGAGGAGGATGAGGAGGAGGAGATTGATAGTGGATCGAGAGGGGATGGACAGGTAGAAAAGGGAAGAGCAATGGACTAATAGAATACAAATACCTGATCAACTCCGACTTTTTAGATAGGTAATACAGAAAAAAGATGGGTAGAGAGATTAAGGTATGTAGGATGTACAATTTCCACCCATATATAGCAACTGGGAAACATTGCAAGGTCTTAAATATAAGGAGAGGCATTGAGTTAAAATTATGTTGTGGCCAGGTTTCAAACGTGGAACCTTTGGGAACGTTGAGTCAGAATTAAAGTGTCACAGTAGCTGGCGCCAGTAGCACACGTTGCCTCATTCGGCGAGGGAATTTCTGACGAGAGTTCGAACAGGTTACGTGAGCGCGTGCTAGCGGAAGGCGCGCCTAGGCGACAACGACTGCTGATCGGCTGAGCCAACAGTGGAGGCGCGAGGTGTGAAAAGTGACATCGGGGGTGGTGGCGGCGGCGGAGGGGCGGGCTGTCGCAACGCCCCCGCCGGCCGCCCGGCAAATGTCAGCCGCGCGCTCTGGCCTTTGGCGCCGCTCCCTCGCACTTATGCAAATGGGCGGCGCGTGTCGTCAGACGCGCATCAGACTCTCCTCTACGACTCCCAGCGTCTCCTCTCGTGTCGCGCTTGCAATCGCGGCCTCCCCTCTCCAAACTACTTCTCGCTCTACACTCACTGCCTCGCTGAGGCGTGATTTTTGCCTAGTTTATAATGGCGCCATTCCACCCTCTTTGGCTGTTATCTACATTTTTACATAACAGCAGCACACTACTAGGGTGTGTGAACTCTAAGAAAGCGAATTTAATATTTTCTTCTGTTGATAAAACTTACTCATAAAAAGGCACAGTAATTCTACATTGTAGGGTGAATTTTAGAGCATATTCCGGAATGATACACATTATCCAATTTTTACATGAATTCCAACAAACATATATGTTGCATGAAGAGTGTTTCGCGTTGCAGTTAAGATTCGAAAGCGAATTATGCTCCTTAAGTCTCACTGTATAGGCAATTTCAAAAGAAGCTTTTTTTTTCGAATGTCTTAAAATTACTTATTGCCTGTCGTTAATTTCGCTATCGATTGATTCCCGAAAACAGTTGTCATGCTTTTCGTCTTCAGTTCGGAGACTGGTTTGATGCAGCTCTCCACCCTACTCTATCCTGAGCAAGCCTTTTCATCTCCTCATAAGAACGGCAACCCACATCCACTTGAATCTGCTTACTATACGCGTCTCTTGGTCTCCCTCTGCGATTTTTACCCCACACACTTCCCTCCAATGCTAAATTTACGATTCCCCGATGTCTAAGAATGTTTCGGACCAAGCGATCCCTTCTTTTAGCCAGGGCATGCCAAAAATTCCTTTTCTCAACAATTCTGTTCAGTACTTCTTCCTTAGTTATGCTATCTACCCACCTAATCTTCAGCATTCTTCTGTAACACTACATTTCAAAAGCCTCTATTCTCTTCCTGTCCGCACTGCTTATAGTCCATGTTTCACTCCCGTACAAGGCAACACTCCACACAAATGCCTTCAGAAAAGACTTCCTTACACTTAAATTAATATTCGATGTTAGCAAATTTCTCTTTTTCAAAAATGCTTTTCTTCCCATTGCCATTTTGCATTTTATGTCATCTGTACTGCGACCATCATATGTTATTTTACTACCCAAGTAACAAAACTCATCTACCACCTTCATTATTTCGTTACCTAATCTAATTCCTTTAGCATCATCTGATTTTCTAAGACCGCTTTCCATTATTTTTGTTTTGCTCTTGGTTATGTTCATTTTATACGCTTTCTTCAACACACTGTCTATTCCATTCAACTGCTCTTCCTTTGCTGTCTCTGACAGAATTACAATGTCATCAGCAAAACGCAATGTTTTTATTTCTTCCCCCCTGTACTTTAATCCCTATTCCAAATTTTTCCTTGCTTTCCTTCATCGCCTGCTCGATGTACAAATTGAATAACATCGGAGAAAGGCTACAACCCTGTCTTACTCCCTTCCCAACTGATGCTTTCCTTTCATGCCCTTCGAGTCTAATAACTGCGGTCTGGCTTTTGTACAAGTTATAAGTAACTCTCCTTTCCCTATATTTTACCCCTGCTGACTTCAGAATTTGAAAGAGTTCGTTTTTTCACATTTAACATGGAAAATTCATAATAATAATTGCTTAATTTCAGTATAAAATAAATTTCACATTTCATAGACAATTTTGGTATTGTGGAACACCTTGTACCCAGACCCCCTCGGGGTGTAGAGTGAACAGTCTCCTTGGAGACTTCTGAGTAGTCGTTTCCTCCAACTTACCACGACTAGAATAGCAGCATGGTGAACAGAATGCATACCGTCTGGTGGCTGGCGTAGATGTAGATGAAATGTTTTTGGGAACATACTTATTTCCTTTGAGAAAACAGCTCCCTTAAGATAATTCTTTTAACCCTGTGGACCACACCAGCAGGCTCCTAAGTCTGGGCCACACCTTAGGACTCAGAGGCCCATACGATATACAATAACGGAAAAACTCTTTAAGAAATTCAATGTCATGATAAGGATGAGGGTATAACACATTAAATAACCTTGAAAAACATAAAAACTCTCATAAATTAAACAGTAGCATTCTAAACTTCATATAACGCTAAAAAATTAAAAAATATCCAAAATATTCGAAAACCACGTAAATTAATAATGTTTAAAATAGGTATCAGAAAATTCAGCCGAAGTTTCGCATTTTTACCGGTACAATTTGGACAAATTTTTTTGTACTGCTGACCTCACACTACACGCCTGACTTACAGAAATCACACTGCATTTTTTATTTCCTTTGTTTTTTTGTAGTCACAAAAATTACAGTAAGTTCTTTTGGGAATAGATCCTTGCTCAATTTCTTCACGAGCTGCCTCTGCAGGTGATGTTTAGGCATGTATAAATACTGTCCCGTAGTTCACTGGGAATTGATGTGTCAAGCCTAGCCTTCATCCCAGGTGCTTTAAGGTGTTCAGCCGGCCGCGGGGGCCGAGGAGACTGAGGCGCTCCAGTCACGGTCTGCACGGCCACTGCGGTCGTGGGTTCGAATCCCCCCTCGGGCATGGATGTTTGTGCCGTCCTTAGTATAAGGTAGTTGATAAGTAGTTTGTAAGTTTAGGGACTGATAACCCCGTTGTTAAGTCCCATAAGCTTAACAAACATTTGAACATTTAAGGTGTTCAGAAAGCGTCAAAATAAACTCAAATTAGGACAATGGTTTTGTTTGATCGTTGTGTCTCCCTTTCCCTTGGTTTTTGTAAAGTTATGGAGGTTTCGGAGACCTAGTTGTTTACCTGAACGGGCCGACAGGGGCGGAAGTGTTGTGCACTGTACACTAGCTCAGAGACAACTAACTAGAGGAGGCTTACATGCGAGTCACGTCCCCTCCAGCTGTGTTGTAGCGGGATTAGACAGGTGTGAGTGAGCATCTGGGGCTCAGAGGCCTATGGTGTGGCCGGCAGGATTAAAGAAAAACAGTCTAGAACGCAAATGTGTTGCTTATTGTCGATTAGTTTCGACCCAATGTTGGGCCATCTTCTGGATGTTCCTCCGAGATGGTATGGAGCTGAGCACGAGCTGCGAGTTCCTCAGGTGCTCTCACTGCTCTAAGCACATGACATCCTGCTCCGCTCCACGCAGTCTCGGAGCAACTACCTGAGGACGACCCAATATTGGGTCGAAACTAGATGATGATGATAACAAATTTAGAGATTAAATTTGTTATATATTAAGATTACCTGACATAGTCTGGTCTGGAGGCGATCTAATTGTTTTGTAGTATTCAAAATGACAAGCCAAGATCGCACACTAACAATTTATTAAATGACGACCGGTTTCTGTACACTGTGTCACCATTATTTGGTCACATATCTGACCTGATGATGGTGACACAGTGCACCGAATATATATAATTAAATGGAAATGTCCAAATTTGACAACCAGTCCAGAGCACTTTCTGTCACTTGATGTAAACTCTCCAAGTCACCATTAAATGCTCGCAGTTGACACTGTTTGATGATGTGCTCTATGGTTTGCTCCTCTGTCCCGCAGTCACAGTCAGAAAATGGAAGGAAACCCCACTTCTTCATGCTGTAAGCACACCTCCCTTGACCAGTCCTGATGCGCTTCAGTCTCGACCAGGTTTGGCGTGGTAGATGGAATCCCTCAACCTTATTTGATGGATCTTGCACGAGGTGACCGTTGTGCGGTGGATTTTCGTTCCAGCGTTCTCGCCACTTGGAGGTCACATCGAAGGAAGTGGTTCTTTCTGTGTCACACCAAGGAGGTTTTAGTGATTTCAGACGACATGCTGGGGGATCCTGTAGAGTATCATACAAGGGAGAGTTATTGTGAGCCTTGACACTCTTTATCAATTTTACCTCAGCTGCTTTCTTCCTTAGATCTTGCTGAGCAATGTTAGCCAGGACAGGTAACCAGTGAATGGGCGTAGATCTGACAGTGCCATTCATAATCCTCATGGCTTCATTACGTTGGACGTCAATCTTTGTTGTGTGAGCGCTGTTTTCCCACACTAGCGCGCAGTATTCCCCAGCAGAATACACAAGAGCGAGCGCAGCAGAGCATAGGGTATTGGCGTCCGCACCCCAATTGCTGCCAGCAATCTTACGACGCAAATTCACTCTTGAGGCAAGTTTCTTTGAAAACTTTAAGCACTGTTCTTTGAATGTCAAGGACCGATCTAGAGTGATACCTAGTTATACCGGATTGTAGTTATGGGGCCCTTCAATTCCATCGAAAGTCACATGTAGCTTCCTTTGTGCTTCTTTATTATTCAGGTGGAATGCAGTAACCTTAGGTTTTTTTTTTTTTTTTTTTTTTTTTTTTTTTTTTTTTTTTTTTATTTGGTTGATGTCTCTATTTATGAAAGTAATCATTTAATTTAATCAGGTCACTCGTCAGTACCTGCTCGCAGTGCTTGAGGTTGTTACTCTGGAAGACTAATGCTAGGTCATCTGCTTACTTGATTTTCGTGGAGTTCATGTCTGGGATGTCATGTATATATAGGTTAAACAGGATGGGGGCCAGAACAGAGCCCTGGGGTAGGCCGTTATTTAGCGTCCTCCATCTGCTAGATTTTCCATTCATTAATACATTAAAGCGTCTGTCCGAGAACATGTTGTTAACTAGGAATGGAAGCTTTTGGAATGGGATGATCTGGATAAGCTTCAACATCAGTCCTTCCCTCCACCTTTATTGACTCGTTACCTATTTTAATACCTTCAGTATCGCCTGAGTTTCTGAGACCGTATTGCATTACCTTTGTTTTTCTCTTGTTAATGTTCATTTTATGTTATTGAAGTAAGTGCTTCAGTGGCTGCGAGGGAATGGCCGAGCGGTCTCGGGCACCACGTTACGGATTGCGCGGCAGCTAATATCAGAGGTTGGCACTTGTGTTTGTTGACGTCGCCGCGGAGATGAAATGTCGCCCTGTCGCTGAACATGATTCGTTTTCCTCGGCTACAGCCTCCAACGGTTTATGAGACACACGGCTGCTCGTGCCGCACCTTGATATGAATGACTTTTTTTTTTTTCAGTGTGTAGTGAACCACTTTTCACAGTGGATTTCGGCATGTATAGTTCACGACTGAACCGGTGGGTACATGCAGTTGAACTAGTTTCGATACACACTGTACAGATTGTGGCCTGGCTGGTGGCCGTCTAGCGCATCTCCCAGCAGCTACAGATCCTGTACGCCGGAATTTGTTGATCAGCTTGCGAATGACAAGTCTTACAGAGGCGTCCTTCTGATACTTTCTCTCAAAAGGCCTCTGGACTCCGCATAGGTTTCGCTACGTAAACCATGTTCCAGAATTGTGATTCTTTCAGCAGTTGTTAACATTGTCATGTGACTTCGCGGTACCTATGACAGAAACCACATGTACGTTTTCCGTAAAAGGGATACTTACTTAATCGGCACCCTGTATATTTTTTCCTCTCTTTCTTCTTTGGGTAGTTCGGTCCGTTCCTGAAGTGTATTATTTTTCTTCTATGTTGTTCGTTCAGTCGTTGGTCCATTTTTTTTCTTTTTTCATTGTTGTTGTTGTTATTGTTGTTGTGGTCTTCAGTCCGGAGACTGGTTTGATGCGGCTTTCCACCCTATTCTATCCTGAGCAAGCCTCTTCATCTCCTCATAAGAACGGCAACCTACATCCATAGGAATTTGTTTACTATATTTATCTCTTGGACTCCCTCTGCGATTTGTACCCCACATACTCTAAATTCACAATTCCTTGATCCCTCCTTTTAGGCAAGGTATGCCAGAAATTCCTCTTCTCCCCAATTCTGTTCTGCACCTCCTCATTAGTTACGCGATCCACCCACCTAATCTACAGCATTCTTCTGTAGCACCACATTTGAAAAGCCTCTAGAGTCTTCCTGTCCGCACTATCGTCCAAGTTTACTCCCGTACAAAGCAATACTCCACACAAAAGCTTTCAGAAAGGACTTTCTTACGCTTAAATTAATATTCGATGTTAACAGATTTATTTTTTTCAAAAAAACACTTTTCTTCTCATTGCCATTCTGCATTTTAAATCCTGTGTACTGCGACCTACATTTGTTATGTTACTGGCCAAGTAATAAAACTCATTTACCACCTTTATTGACTCGTTACCTACTGTAATATCTTCAGCATCGCTTGATTTTCTGAGACTGTATTCCATTATCTTGGTTTTTCTCTTGTTAATGATTATTTTATATGCTCCTTTCAACACACTGTCCATTCCGTTCAATTCCTTCTAGGTCCTTTACTGTCTCTGACAGAATTACTATGTCGTCGGCAAAACGCAATGTTTTTAATTCTTCTCCCTGAACTGTAATACCTTCTCCAAATTTCTCCTCTCTTTCCTATATAGTTGCTCAATGTACAAACTGAATAACATTGGAGAAAGGTTACAACCTTGTCTTGCTCCCTTCCCAACCTGTCCACCCCTTTCATGACCTTCAGCTTTGGTAACTGCTGTCTGGTTTTCGTACAAGTTGGAAATAACCTTTCGTCCCCTACATTTTACTACTGCTGATTTCAGAATTTGAAAGACTGTATTCCAATTAACATTGTCAAAAGCTTTCTCCAAATATACAAAAGCTAGAAATGTAGGTTTGCCTATTCTTAATCTATCTTCTAAGATAATCCGTAAAGTATGAATTGCCTCCTGTGTTCCTACATTTCTCCTGAATCCAAACTGGTCTTCCCCAACGTCGGCTTCTACCAGCTTTTCTATCCTTCTTTAAATAATTCGTGTTAAAATTTTGCAACTATGACTTATTAAACTGATGGTTCTGTAATTCTCACACCTGTTTGCACCTGCTTTCTTTGGAACGGGGATTATTACATTTTTCTTAAAGACTGAGGGCATTTCCACTGTCTCATACATCTTATGCATCTTCTTTCATTAGAGAGCTCATTTGACTGGGGTGCAGCTCACAAGGGAACTTCACGAACCCGAGGCGGCAAAACTTTTTGAAAAGTTGTTTAGGAAGTCATTACCATGATAAAATTTATGGCGCATTGAAAATCTGCGAAATTTTATTTTAACCCTGCGGAATTAAGCGTTAAAAATTGAACAAAATCGGACTATCTCAAAAACTATCAAAGATAAAAATTTGGAACCACTTTGTTTCCTATGTAACCGGTAAAAGTAGAGCCTCTGGCGAAAATTTCGAGCATTTTGCGATTTCTCCAGCCGTTTGTGAAAAAACTTGAAATACATTTTTGAACCTCTTTTTGCCTGTACAAATTATAATTAGGCAGTAATAAGGAGTGAAACGCATAACGACGTCTGATCATTTTAAATATATACCTTCCGGTTGGTATGGTAACTGCACCGATTGAAACCAGAATTTACGCTTTGAAACGATTTGCGCTTGGCCCCCCGGAGTAGGCAATATGCGATGCACGTTCGCCGGGCGACGAATGGAACTGTTTGGGAAGGGGAGGAGAGGGGAATGGAGTCGAGCCTCGCCTCTACTCTGTGAGCCAGCTTGAGCACACGTGCACTGTTCCGCGTTTCCTGGACCCCGCTAATATGCAATTCTTGTAGCTCATTTGGAGCGACATTTAAAAAGGTTATCTCGGAAATATGATAGCCATATCTTATCATAAAATGTTTGTTAAGCTTAAGGGACTTAACTACGGGGTCATCAGTCCCTAAACTTACAAACTACTTACGAACTACTTACGAACTAGGACGGCACAAATATCCATGCCCGAGGGGGGATTCGAACCCCCGACCGTAGTGGCCGGCTGACCGTGACTGGAGCGCCTCAGTCACCTCGGCCACCGCGGCCGGCTATCTTATCATAGTAGCGTGTAATACCTAGCTACTTCTCAGTTATACACGTTGCATACCGTATACAGGATATAAAACATTGAAGGATTATTTTAACGTGAATTGGGCCAATTAAAAGGAAAAATTCAGTAAAAAAAAAAAAAAAAAAAAAAAAAAAAAAGACAGTTTTCAGGGGTCATTCAAAAACCAGGCAGTCATTTTGTTGTCACTTTTTAGTTAATAACTGTTTTAAACAGAAAAATATACTGACTATAACACAGTAAACATCTCAAAAGTGCCAATAAATGACTTTGACTTGTCTTTGAACGGACACGGAAAGGTAACCTGGGTTTTATCGGCACGTAAAGAAAATTTTATTTAAAAACATGAATAAAATTATTAATGTTGATAGCGCTCTATTTGTAGCATAAAGTGACTTATAAAAATAGCATTTTATGTCGTTTGCATTAATTACGGAGAAATTTTTAACAAAAATACGGTTTCTGCAACGTCCATAGAAGGTTAGTTACGCTTCACGTAGTATCACCAATACTCAACCCGAGTCTCTGAAACAAACTGTACTAGATTTTAAACATTGTGTATGCATTTCATGTAGAATGCGTTTTACTTTGGAGGAAGAAGCGACAAGATACTTACAATCACAAAGGCAGAATGACATGCAGAATCACCCCTACTCATGAAGGTTGTTGCACAGTTGGTATTGCACCACGAAATGCTCAAAGCACAGCAGTTGGGTACACCAACTGCATAAAATGAAGCTTCTTTTTTGGCAGTCTTCATTTTCACAGGTGCCCAAATTCGTTTTAAAGCAGTATTCTACCGGAGTAACGAAAGGTGCAGGGTTCATCAGGATGTATCCAGTTTCATACCAGCCGTACTTAAACATTTCTTTGAACCTTGGAGAACATAAAAGGTTAAAAACTAGCGATTGCAGTTTTATAAAATTATTTCGCACTCCGAGTTCAAAGTCATGTTTAAGTGGGGGGGGGGGGGGGGGGGGGCAGGGGGGGGGCAGGGGGGGCAGGGGGGGGAATGTAGAGTCCCGCGGTGGTGTAGCCGAGCGGTCTAAAGCTTCTCGCTGCGGAGCGCGCGGTTGCTCGCCTTGGAGGTTCGAGTCCTTCTTGTGGCATGGTTGTGTGTGTTTGTCCGTAGGTTAGTTTACCTAGGTTCAAGTAGTTTGTAAGCTGCGGACTGATGACCACGCAGTTTGGTCCGATAGATTTACAAACATTTGAACATTTCAATGTAGAATGGGTCGGGTTCGAATCACGCATCAACTCGACACGCTGGTCCCAATGGCGGAGTGATGAACCATCGGCCACAGCGGACCATTGGGATCCGTGTCTCTCACAGTCCAGATAGATTACGACCGCGGACGTGCATCGCCTATTGCATCTCCGGGGGCCAAGCGCAAATTGTGTCAAAGCGTAAATTCTGGTTTCAGTCGGTGCAGTTACCATACCAACCAGAAGGTATATATTTAAAATGATCAGACGTCGTTGTGGTGTCGCACAAGTACAAAGTGCGCGCCACCTACTTTCGCCGCGCGCCGCCATGCACACGCGGCGCGGCGTTCTCACGACAGCCACGAGCGCCCTCTGCTGCAACCCCGCTCGTGGCCACCACGGAAAGACATCGGTCACTTGAGACTGAGATAGCAACCAGTTAGGACCTTCGTAATCAGATAGGCACCAGTGAAGACTTTGCTCTCGTACAGGCACTAGGAAGGCCTCTAACAACTATGTATCAACATTCTGCAGTACTATGTAAAAGTTAAGTATTGTTACATTCTGTGCAATATATATCTCTTTCTAATTTAGTCTAGTGTTTATAGTTTCTGGCTGCTCCCCTCCGTACCTGCACCAGCGTGCTATTTTTGTTCCTGTGTCGGGCTCATTCCACTCGGCCACCGACACCTACGACGAGGCTGGGACACAAAAGCGGCGACGAAGTTGGGACACAAAAGTCGTTATGCGTTTCACTGCTTATTACTGCGTAATTATAATTTTAACAAGCAAAAAGAGGTTCAAAAATGTAGAAATTTCAAGTTTTTTACGAACGGCTGGAGATATCGCAAAATGTTCGAAATTTTCGCCAAAGGCTCTACTTTTACCGGTTACATAGGAAAAAAATGGTTCGAAAATTTTATCTTTGAGAGTTTTTGAGATAGTCCGATTTTGTTCAATGTTTAACGCTTAATTCCGCAGGGTTAAAATAAAATTCCGCAGATTTTCAATGCGCCATAAATTTTATCATGGTAATGACTTCCTAAACCCAACTTTTCAAAAAGTTTTGCCGCCTCGGGTTCGTGGAGTTCCCTTGTCAGCGTTAGTTACCAAGCATGTATGTGGAATACGTGCTGCAGTTAAAGCTTTGAAGTTCCATATCTTGGAATTTTCTGGTAGTGCGCTATAATTCTATGAATGGACACCCTTGACCTATACTACTAACACGCCAAGTCTCGTCTTAAACTGAATTTCCCAGACATGAAGGGCTCCCTGTGAGACGACGCTACAGGTACTTGCACCGGCGACGGTTCCATGATCGACTGACATGGGGAAGCAAATTGAACAACACTGGTTTTAACGACGATTCCCGATTCGTCCTGCACCACTACAGTGACTGACTTAAAGTTACGCCATGTATCGCCACACAGGTCCAGCACTTAATACTATGAACAAGCTTAAACCCGCGGCTACGCTCGCGTGTTGTTTTTTTTGTTTTTTTTTTTTTTAAACAATTATATTTGCCTTCTGAGTGTTAACTCAATGTGGCCATCTACAACACACATAGGAAACGTACATATATTTAAATAGACAAAGCAGAAGCACATTTTGTCAAAATGGTAAAGTGGAAACAAAGCGAAAACTGCATTAAATTACAATTTAAATAATATTGGAACATTTTCACATATTCACAACCAAAACCTTATATTACCAATACACTTGATGATTAAAGATTGTGTACAGTGCTCTTAATAAACTTAAAAATGATTTTATACACACGAATGTCTTTCGTAAACAAAAGGGAAGAAGCTGACTGGGGAAGGGGATATCCCATCTTCACCAATGTCTGCAAGAAGTTCAAACGTTCTCGGTCAAATCTGGGGCACCTGAACAGGATGTGGTTGACATCAGCTTCCGTTTCAGGATCACACTCACATGCCGCCGAATCGTAGATGTTGATCCGATGTAGATGTTTGGGATAAGAGGCGTGATTGAAGCGAAGACGAATAATGGTAGAAATCTCGGATCGGTCCAGATGAGTCCTCATAAACCACGGCTGCGTAGAAATCTGAGGTTGCAGCACAGCGTAAGAAGCGCCTTTCGTTTCTTGGGAAACGTTCCACATCTGTTGCCACTGTTGTTTTGCGTAGTCCTTGACCGTAGATAAGAAGTCTGTGTATGGTAGTTGTAGGATGCCGCTTGTTTTGCCAATGCATCAACTTCCTCGTTATAGCAGATACCAGCGTGAGAAGGCACCCACAGTAAATTAACTGTCCGTCCCGTATTTGTACAGCGAATATATGCCGAAATCACATCCAGAATATAGCTGTTGGTTTTTTTGTTCCATCTCCGGTGTTGTAGGGTTTGAAGGACACTTTGAGAGTCAGACACAATTAATATTTTCGGGAAGGAAGTGGTAGAAGTAAACCTAAGTGCTTCCAGAATTGCCACTGTCTCCGCAGTAAATATAGAGGTATTCGTTGGCAGTTTGAAGGTTCTCCCAATCTGAATCTGAGGGCAGAAAAAGGCACATCCAGTACACTCTTCTTGTGGAATTTTGGACCCATCTGTATATACACAAAGAAAATCAGGCCACTGTTCTGCAACGAGGCGACTGAATCCGTTATTAACAGTGTTACTTCCTAAGCAAGTCATATTAAAATAGAAGACTGGAATCTGGCAGCCAAGTGTTCGTAGATCGTATTCAAAAGGAGGCGGATGAGGTGAACATCGTACAGAACGTATCATAGGAGACCAAGTGTCGAAGCTGGTACAAATGGCTGGAGGTATATTCCTTCTGTAAGTGGCAATCCATAGTCGATAAATGGTGTCTCTGTTTCTGCAGACTGAACTGTCCGTGAAAGCCATTCCTTGAATGTAGAATTTATCTGACAACATTTGGCGCCTAATGCTCAAGGGCATCTCTCCTGCTTCCACTAAAAGGGCGTTTGTGCGGGTCGATCGCATGGCTCCAAGACAGGTTCGGATGGCTCTATACTGAAGAGTATCGAGTTTCGTGAGATGAACCTTCGGTGCATTGTGGTACAGTTGACAGCCATAGTCAAGCCGAGATCGAATAATTCCTCGATACATGGTGAGTAAAGTGCTCTGGTGCGCACCCCACCACACCCGGGTGAGTGATCGGATTACATTTAGGCCCTCTTCACACTTGGTAACCGTGGCTCTGATATGAGGCGCCCAGCTTAACCGAGAGTCAAAAATCATCCCCAGGAAACGTGCTTGAGGTTTTATCTGGAAAGTGTACGTTCCACGCGTAATGTGGCCATCTATGAGATTCAATGTTGACTTGTGAAATGGCACGATTACTGATTTATCAGCCGATATCTCCAGCCCGTTAGTAGATAGCCAATCATCGATGTGTGCAATGGATGAGAGTAATGCCGTTTTAGCCTGATGATACGTATCAGCAGTAGAATAGACACATAAATCATCTGCATACTGCAAGATTGTTGTAGGAGGCATTAACACACGTTCTAGGTCATGCATATACAGAGTGTACAGAAGGGGGCTTAAAATCGCACCTTGTGGCAAGCCCTGGGAGACAAAAAAAGGTCCCATCATGTTACCTTGGTACCGGACATAGATCGTTCTTTTAGCAATCAGGGTACTGATGCTATAAATCAACCGTGAAGGAATTCCGAATCCTGCCAGCTTATCCAAGAGAATCGGTATCTGAACATGGTCATAAGCTCCCTTAACGCCGAGAGAAGCAGCGATCACTGTTTGCTTCATTTGAAAGGCTGAAGTGATATCCACAGTAAGCGAAAATAGATTGTCCATCGTCCCTTTGCCTTTCCTGAAGCCATATTGACTCCGAGGTAACAAGTTATTCGTTTCAAGCCACCAATCCAGCCTCTTTTTCACCATGCGTTCCAGCGTTTTTACAACACATGACGACAGAGCAATCGGTCGATAGTTTGACGCCGCATTTGGATCTTTGCCACTTTTCAGAATTGGAATAATTACTTGTGTCGTCCATGTGGCTATGAGATCTTGTTCCATCCAACACCGGTTAAAAATAGATATCAGCAATTCTTTCTCTTTCTCAGGCAGATTTTCTAACATTGAATAGTGAATACAATCAATGCCGGGACAGCTGTCGCTCGATGATTGAATAACTTCGTGGAGATCTTCTTTCGAGAAAGGACGAAGGAGAACATGTTGACGGTCTTCAGCAAGAGGGAGTGGGGAAAATTTGCAAACGGAACCGTAGGAGGAGCGAGTTTCGCTACAAACCCCTCTAACCAGTCCGCGGTAGCAGGAGCAGGGGATGGCAGTTGGTTTGTTCTAAAAGCCTTTGTCTTGTGCCAGATGCTTGCCATGGTCATTTCATTTGTGAGGGAGGAGCAAAATTTTATCCAGCTGTCCTTTTTCGTCTTCTTCGGGAAATTTCTAACTCCCGCAGTCACTTTTCTCACAATGAGGAAATTTTCCAATGTAGGATTTCGACGATAGGTTTTCAAGGCGAGACTGCGTTTAGCAACTGCTCTAGAGCATTCAGGATTCCACCAAGGGGGGGAACGGTGCTTCACAACAGTAAATTCTTTCTTCTTAGGAATACTGACATCCGCAGCGGCATGTATAGCATTGACTAAAACTTGGTATGCATCTTCAACCGGTAAGTTATTTGACGTGTTTGCGAGTTCCCGCCGAACTGTGTCCCTATATGCGTCCCATTTGGCCTCTTTGATTTTCCACCGACTGTTAGCATAATATATTTGTTTAGTATTAACGTTGACATTGATCTGGAACTGTATTGGGAGATGATCGGATCCCATTGAATCTGTTTTAACGCGCCATTTACATAGTTCAGTGAAACAGGGGGAGCAGAGCGTTAAATCAACTGCAGAAGGTCGACGGAAAGGTGATGACACCATAGTAGGAGTGCCGTCATTGAGTATCACTAGGTTGTTGTCTTCGATCAGACTCATCGCGTGTTGGTTGATTATGATAGATAAGCTATCGTTCAGTAGTCTGCTATGAGACTGATTTTGAAGGATGAAATGAAATACAATACCTTTTTTTAGAAACAAACATTTTTAATCAACATTATCAGGAAAGTACGTAATGTAAATCAAATCACACGTAAAAATGCACTCGTTTCGAAGAATCCAATCACGAAATTCAACAATAATGATTGTAATAATATCACAGATCGATCACTTGATGTAATGCGCGAAACGTCAAATCGATTTTTAAAGAGATGTATAAAAAGAAATTTCTTTTTTACTGCTTTATTTATTTATTCTTATATTTCCTAATTCGTATGCTTATCCTTATGGAGAAAGAGCTGAAGACATTGTAGCATGAATAGATCAAACATATGGTCCGTGATATCATGTTTCGCTGTATGTAACCTCCTTGCTCTAGAGTCGCAAACGTCATTGCTGACCTTCAGTCCGATTTTTTTCTTTATAATTTGATGAATTTCAGCCAGAATATCTTATACCCCGTTATAGCTATCGGCATGGAACTGCTATGGTGTACAGCGGGAGACGTTGGACAACAATTACACACAGACCATTCGTTTGCATTGTGTAGTTTTCGCTGCAGAGAGAAATATTAACACACACACACGCAGAATTTTATATACACCGATAACTTTCCATTCAAATATACTCTACCCTTTTACCATTATCAACCCTCAAGCAATAATGCAACGAATAAAACCATTTTCAAAGAGTAAATATAATTTTCAAAGAGTAATTATTGTTCTGCATTTCGCGTTATATTCTTCAAATTACTAAATATCTATCATATCGCTATAAAACCGTGCCTAAAACCTTCATCGGGTATAAATTAGTAACTGTACAAATATTTAAGTCTCTGCGTCTTGTCGTTCGGACGTGATAAGCGTACACCGAACAGACATTCACATTAATATATATAGATAAATAGCTATCCGATCGCCATAAGACCGTGCCTAAAGCCTTCCCCGGGTGGACATTAGTAACTGTACAAGTTTTTAGCTCTGTATGTCTTGTGTTTCAGACGTGATAAACGTACGCCGAACAGACATTCACATCTATAGACATACATTGGGGTGGTACTGGATTCCACTCCCACATCCTCCTTGTACTGATTCCCGGTTGATCAACCAGCCCGCGTTGCATCCCTGTAGTGCTGAAATGCTTTTGACCGGTCATACCTTCACGGCTTCTGACAGCCACATTGCAACAAGATAACGCCTGACCACATGCGGCATACAATATTCAAGACTTCTTCGTTCCCTGACATCAGATCGCACTGCTTTCATGATTCACTGCTGAGGCGCGTATCATCGGTTATAGCCAGCAGTGACGTCAACACTCAGTACCGATCTCATCTCTTTTTTTCAATTCGCATGCAATTCGAGATGCAGTTTGGAACGGTAACTGCAGTTTGGAGCGGAAAATTTATGAGCCGTAATACTAACCTTAGGTTTCCAACTGACTAAATGACCCGTACTTTTATTACTTGCCTTGTAAGCTACTACAGGCTGTTTAACTTCACAGTTTGTTTCGAATTTCTTAACCAAACAATTTGCTATCAGGTAAACTTAGGACGTTAACGCGCACGAGGCTCCGTTTAGGAATGTGTCGACAGTCAAAACATTTTCCACTGGCTTCCAGGTGATCAGTTAATTTTCTGAAACATCGTATTAAACTGTAATTGACTATTAGATGTCTCAGATTAAACCTAAGTTTTATTCGCAAGCTATTCTAATACCACATTTAATCCAGTTCAAATTGTCTTTCTTTGCACAACCCATTTATATATTCCTATCTGAAAAAACCCTTGGCCGATTTCTATAACAAACTTTAATATTTCTGCATTTTCCCGTCTACCAGGGACTCCAAGACATGGGATATTTAGCTCATATTTTACCTGCACCGTTATTGCACAAATATGAATTATTTCGTTTGTGAACTACAATGTTTCTTGTAAAATATTTTCGACTTTTCACTTTTCCTCTTTATTGTTAATAACTTTAATCAATTTCATCTTCAGATGGAGAAATACCGGGTGATCAAAAAGTCAGTATAAATGTGAAAACTTAATAAGTCCGCAGTTATGGTGAGCCATTGGCATCGGAAGTTGTCTTTCAGCATCCCTACGATACACTTGCGACTTCAGGTAACCCCTAAGCTAATAATCGCACGGACTGAGGTCTGGGGAACTGGGAGGCCAAGCATGACGAACCGGCGGCTGAGCGCACGATCATCACTAAATGATTCGCGCAAGAGATCTTTCACGCGTCTAGCAATACTTTTTTTTTTGTTCTAATAAACCCCAAGTCATTCCAAGAATGTGTGTCAATTTTTACCTCTATATCTACATTATTCCGTGATTTATGAAGTTTTCAAATTTATACTGACTTTTTTATCATCCGGTATATAACACTTTTCTCTGATACACCAATTCTCCTTTTCCCCTTTGATCACGGCCCAAGAAATTTTACGTCCATCGCCATCTTCAAATGTCAATGATTCCTACCATAAACATTTGTTATTTTCGTCAGAATTCTATTATCTATCCAGATCTTATATTTTTGCCAACACAATTCTTCACAAATAAGTAATTCAAAAACATTATGTCAATTATGTGTTAAATTACGTATTGCAAAAAGAATATATTTCGGGAAGCAGTTTGTCTAATTGCTGACATTCTCTGCTTCAGAAGTCTTACTGAGAGAAAGAAAGCTGTTGTACTATAACTGCGGGAAACAAAACAAGACTGCTCATATTCACTGGAAAATACACCGTTTACTTTTTTGTAATTAGCTGTAACAAGAGCACTGAATATTATTTGCTTATTTGAATATAATGTTCGGATTTATGTGAACTAGTACTACTAATCTGAATCAAAAGTTGATGAAAATCGATCAAGAACTTCTTAAGACATGTGGCATTTGGAATGTTGTTCGTAAAGTCATGTTTCACTTTTAACCGTGCAGTTAGGTATCAAAACAAAATGAAAATATAAAACCTTAAACAAATGAAAGGAAAACTCTGCATAGTAGCATAACTTTTCGGTACAATTTAATATGGTTGCACTTTGCTTCATTTAATCACCGTTTTGTCAATAACTGAAGGCCTAGCAGAAGATTTTTAGTTCAACAAATTCCCAGTTTCCTTCAACTGATGAAAGCACCATCTAATATTTTTTTTGACACGAGACTTCATTGCACACGAGACAAAAGTCAAAGATTTTAATTTAGCACTGAATAAAAAGAACTTCCCTCCGCAAAGTCCACATCTTGGCTGAAATGGCCTGACATACTGGAGTTATGTCATTAGCTTTATGTCATTAGCTGACAAACAACAAAGAAAATATATTACATCAGTCTGCAATCTTCATCTTCGATTTGGCGAAAGTTTCACGTTACTCAGTGGCGCAGCACGGACTTCTGCCACACGGGGCCGGCCTTCATTTTGCCGCCACCCCTCCCCCTCCCCCTCCCCCTCCAACGTACTTTCGGAATACTGCAACAACAAAAATTGTGAAAAAATGGAAAGAAATTCATCTAATTTGTCTTGGAATGCTTTTCTTCCTAACAAGGATATATTACACAATATAATGCATTTTAAAATGACATCATTTGTGTCGTGTAAATCTTTACAATCTGTATTTGCGAAATAAAATTCTGGAAACCTCTTACTTGATTTTTAAGTAAACTGATTGAATAACGGATATGACCTCCGTGAAGAATCTCTGAAAATATATTCCTTTTTACAGATTATTTTTGCCCAGGAATGAATATTATAGCGATCTGATATCAAGAGGATTGACTTATTTAGAATTAGAAAATATTTATCGTTGCGCAACGAAAATATTAAGGGAGGTTAAAATATATCTGAATGCAACATAATAAACACACCTTTTATTTTCATGACAAATCTGTGTCTTCGTACTCTCCTTCATATAGAGAATACTTGATATCGCCGAGTAACACCCAGCTCGGCCGCTTCCGTGCCGTCCTGCGCATTGAGGCGTTATCCTCCGAGGCGCGAGGCCATTCCCAGGCAGGGGTTCGAATCCTCCCTCTGGAATGGCTGTTTGAGCTGGAGAGCTGGGTTCGCAGGAGAGCTTCTGTGAAGTTTGGAAAGTAGGAGGCGAGGTACTGGCGGAAGTAAAGTTGTGAGGAGGCATCGTGAGTCGTGTCGGCATAGCACAGTCGGTAGTGCGCTTGCCCGCGAAAGGCAAAGGTCCCAGGTTCGAGTCACTGCTCCGGCACACAATTTTAATCTGGCAGGAAGTTTCATATCAGCGCACACTCCGCTGCAGAGTGTTTTCATTCTAGTTTATTGGTGGTTTGTAAGTTTAGGGACTAATGACGCTGCAGTTGAGTCCTATAAGCTTGAAAACATTTAATATTTGAACCTGGCACCCCCAAATATGTGTCGCCCGGGGCCATGGTCTCCCCCCCCCCCCACCCCGCCCCGGGCATCTCCTACGCTACGCCACTAACGTTACTTTCACATTTCGTCGCCTACCTGTGATCAAGTAAAACGGCATCTTGACTTTCCAGCCTGTATACAGGCCTACGAAAGTTTGTGGTAAATCTGTAGAACACGTTGCTAAATTTTCGTAACAATGATAAACTCTTCCTTACATTCGTGTACGTACTAGAATACATTTTACTAACTGTGTGTACCGTATTATAGTAAATCTCTGGCGAACTGTTCGAAATTTTTCATAACAAAGATTGCCGTGATGTACTGGTACCAGTTTAGATTTTTGTTACTGTGCAGTCTTATTTGTCATTACTATCGTATACTTTAGAGCTCCTTTTAAACTATGTAATGGGTACTTAATACCTGTATTGTTGTTGTTAAACCAATTATCTCCTGGAATTACAGAAGTGAAAATCATGCAGTGGAATTTCGTGTTTTCGGTGCACTTTTAATGGCAACGACTGATGTTACAATGGTCCTTTTCTCTCATGCATGCTTACATGACGTAACAAATTTATTATGAGCCTTAAAATTTTGAACATATCTGCTTTTTAATTATGAGGTATTATGAGTCTACAGTATGTCCTTCCACTTAATCTGTTTCAGATTAACCTAAAGATGGCTTAAGAGCGAAATCCATGTTACAGAAAACAGTGGGTTGGAATTTCATAAGGTATTTTAAGCACGAGGGTGTAATGGAATATTTTAATGTACTCCGAATTGCAATTTATTCATCAAATCGTGGATGTGATTTAATTACTCTTATTACTCTTCATATCGGTATATTAAACAGAAAATACAATTTCATGTTATCAGCTTCCATTAGTTCTGCTTACTAAAAATGGACAGAAAATTCTAAGAGGTTTTTTTTTTAATGCCTAACTAAATTTTACCGTCATTTAAATATCTACTTCGTCTGGTACGTCTTATCACTGGAAAGAGTCTTTGTATTTTGCGTGTACTATATAATATTTTTAACAGTAATAAAACAGGTTCGCACTATGTAATATTTATAATGTAAGAACGTGAAGTTTTAGGGTCGTGTATTAGTTAATTTGATGAATAGAATAAATATTTGATAAATGAAAATAACTAATATTTAACTTACACGTTAATTAACGCTATTTGTTACGTTTCCTGTTATCATTAACCTGGACAGAAAGGAAATCATAAATGTGGTTGAAAGTAGCTTGTTTAATTTTCTATGAAAGATCTTGGGCAGTAGAGATCTGAGAATGCAAGTTGCTCTAAATTACTTTGCGAGTGGCCACAGTACTTGCGCAACGGAAATTTATCTAACTGCTCACTCCTTAAGGGAGCATCCAACGTTTTAACAAACACAAAATTAATGTTAAAAAGGAAATAAATAATTAAACATGGGACGGGGAGGATGAAATTATAAAGTAGAGGTTTGATACTTTAAATGGTGGTATGTATGACTAATGAGAAATTGGAAACTTTTTTATTTCTACTCTCATAAAGACACCGTTTGTTGATGATGCACCAGCTGTAAGCAAAAGCAGATTGTTCTTTCTATTCTTTTTCCCTAATTTAGTTCGTTCATTCAAAACGTGTAGCTAAGTGTGACGTACTGCAATAAATGTGATGGTCTACCTTAATGTTTCTTCCCACTTAGGTTGACCATACATGGTAACAGCTCATTACGAAAATAATGGAGCTCATCAATGCTAAAGGAATAATTTGGAATCGTTGCGGTGCCCCATTCCTGCTTGCTTTTGTACAGAAGTCATAAATGGCTGCAACTCACAACTAATTTGAGTGAGATGCAGTCACCCCAATTGGCTTCACAGCAGTGACCACGCTGCATGATCAGGATCGCGCAATTTTCATTTTGTCGGCTCCACTAAGAGTACTGGTAATCAAGTATGACATTACGTCCTACGTAATGCGTACTGGAAAATATCATAAGGGAATATATTCCGAAAACGTGGTAGTTCATGCATTCTCATTATTATGGAAATATGTCCTAATGACGGTTTCCTCTGATTTTTCTGTGATATTTATTTTTGTAACGCTTATTCAGTTCATGATAATGATCACTAAGAACTGTGAATTTTCAGAATTATAAGGCGAAGTCATAAGGGATAAATTGCTTACAGTTACTCGTACGTAAAGCATTGTATAGTTGCAAAATACAGTAATCATAACTTTCATGATTAAGGCCGAATAAGACGGAACGTTTTTAAATTATTTTACTGTAAGTTTCTTGCTATAAAAAGTATAACTAAAAGAATTCAATACTATAATTTAAAATTTTGAACAGTGTGAAAATAAACAAAGAGAGAGATTCCTATGTCATTACATGGGTGTAACGATATAGTGTACCGCATAAGGTATGTCAAGTGCACAAAATAGAGCACGGAAATTTTCAAAGGGGTGTTCAACCCCGTCAGTGGTCTCATCTGCAAGAATAAAGAAACAGGGTTATCTTATTTTACTGTTCACTACAACAAATTTAAAGCCGATTTAAATATAATTTTACCGCTTGGATACATTTACATGCTACTGGTACCACTGATCGGATACCTTGCAGCTACATGTGATCTGATAATATTCAACAATGTTTAGCAAGTTACCTGTATCAGTTATCTAGCAACCACGATGAGTGCTTTACGCTGTGGCACACATAACGTATTATGGGGATTTCCCAACCAATTACCCAGGAAGTAAAACACAGTATTGTCCAACTATTTTAAACTCTTATTTTAGTATACGTGTTACTCATGTAGTGCTGACTTTCCAAAAATCAGATTCAGTTCTCAGATCTTGAGTTCTGCCTCGCCCTAATTCTGAGAAGAACATGTTTACCATCATAAATATTATGTCAGAAGTTTCACTAATATTAATGAAGAACAAAAAGGTTAAAAGGGCATTGCTTAGAAAGCAGTAATTGTCTACAAAAGTGTGTAGAATCCTGATACTCGAGAAATAAAGTTATGTCTATGTAATGAAGCCATAGATTTAATTCTCTTATATATTAAAATAGTATACGAAAAATAAATTCAGTCGATCAGACCAAACTGCCCGGCCAATTTCCTTCATTATTGTTTTAAACGAAAGGTATTCATCCACAGATTTGTCATCAAGTATCGGAATTAAGCCTCTCCATTCTCTAACTTTATTCAAACGCGGTATCCTTCTGTCCTTGCATTGATTATTTCAAGCGGTTTCTTTTACGATCTCTTCGGTTCCAATTAAGGTAAGCAGTTCTTCTTGACCTAACAACATTCAGCGGCTCAAAATCTTTCATTTGCGCTTTTAAAAACTTGCATTGATTGATTCTGAAGAAAGCTATGCGTGAACTTCAACTTTACTACCATTTTCCTTCAACTTTTTTTGTAAACTAAAGTAAGTAGGTCAGGCCGTTCTATCCGAAAGATTTCCTTCAGTTTTACTTCAAACGAAAGGTATTCATTCGCAGGACAGCTCGAAATTTAAATGAAAATAACCGCTTCACCGTTCATCTGACACGAAAATTGAATAGACACATTTGTAGAGGAGACAATTCTCTACACCTTTAACCCCTTATATTATTTTAAAACTTGCTGTCTGTCCGTGTTTCCACTTTCTAGGTCGAACAGTTCAACAGATTACACGAAATTTTACACACATAAAAGTTGCCGCCAGAGACCAGAACCCCCATTTTTCAAATTTTTCGTTCAAGAAATACACCAGTAACATTAAAAAAGGCGTTTCTAATGCAATTGTAATTGCAAACAAACCGTTCATCTGACACGAAAACCGAATAACCGAATTAGTAAAGGAGAAAATTCTCTAAACATTCCTCTCTTATGTCTTTTATTTTCGTGACTTGCACCGTTACAGAGATATTTGCAAAATTAGCGGCGATTTGACACCGCCTCTTAATTTTACGTATACCAGGCGTTAGGAAATGTCACGTGGCATTCCTAGCCCAGAACTCTGTCTGGCATACGCCATTTTGCTTCCTGTATTAACAAGATTGTGCGAAATGGTTTTAGAAAACAAGATGAAAAAAAAATGCCAGTGGCGGGTTTTTATTTTTTATTTTTATGTTATTGTTCTTGAGGTTGATCAATGGATTACGGTCGTTTGTTCATGTTCGTTTGGGTTGTTTGTTGAAAATTTTTCTGTTTGTTTTATTATAGATGGCGTCGAGTCCTCATTCTTCTTCGCTCTTTTCATTGGTCCTTCTGTTTGATCCGTACTTTGTGGACGTTGGTTTGTTTTGTTCTATTTTGATCGTTTCGTCTTTGACTCAGGTTTTTCAGGGCGTGGAGCTACCAAGCCGGCAAACCTCAGACTGACCGCGCTGAGCCACCGCGCCCTAGCAAGTTTCGAACCACCGCCTAACATGTTCGTACATCACAAACTAATTGGTCGCCCATTACGCTATGGCGAACAGCTGCGTGAGTAATCCCTAATTCTCGTACCATCGATGACAGGCATTAACTGCTAACTTGACATTTTTAGACATTAGTTTATAAGACATTGTCCTACGAACGAAGTCTTCTTGATTTTTTCAGCGCATCATTGCTTTGAAAAGACACCGCTTGAGTTATAATAAGAAAAATCATGAAATACAGAAAGCAAGATGGCATATGCAAAAGAGGGTTTCGGGCAAGGTTTCGGGCGAGAGATGTTGAGCACCTCCATAAAACCAACCAGACATGTGCACTGTGGTGGTTATTATTTTATGTATATTTTACTGTTTTAATTTTGATCAGTCATCCATTTTATATCTGATTATCCACCAGCACATGATTTTCTATATAACTATCATCCGATACACCTACCAGATATGTGGAGCACTATATTAAGCTGTTTAATTTCAGTGAAACCAAATGATAACACCACGGTGTCGAAACCGGTCTTCTGAAATAAATAAATAATAATTGCGATCTTGACATATATCCTATACAATTTTCAGTTCATCATTGCTTTGAAATGACATTGATTTCTAATAAGAAATCCACCAAATACAGAAAGCAAGAAGGTGTATGCAAAGTGAGTTCCTGGCGAGGAATGTCACTTGACTGATTTCCGAACGCCAAATGTAGCTGTTTTCCATTCAGTCTACAGTCACTCGTCCGAACTCCAAATGTACGCTACGTTCCTTCCAGGCTATAGTCATTCGTTAGGGGGGGTGTTAGGGGGACTAGACTACTATGGCCATCACTCCTGTCAATCGTAAAACTTTGAACAAACTGGCAAGGTGAGACGAGCGATAATATTTTATCGGAAAAATATAATGAAAATATGGGTGAGATATTAAAATAATAGTTTGAAGAGATAAAATTTCAGAAAAGAATATGTTTGTGAATGTTAAATATCAAATTATTTTGACTGTTTGTTAAAAGACGGCCAGAAAGAATATTACGTGTTGGGAGCATAGATATTGTAACAATTGTAAAGTCGTAATCGTATCGCCCATCAGTTTTATTACTTACAATTTCATTCTTTTGGTCGAAATGTTTGCAAAACTTCATAAAACTGCAAGCTAACCTAACAGGGGCCCTAAAACACGACTGCGTGATTTTTTTAAATTGAAATGCGTTATCCTTCTTTCTTTGCATTGAACATTTCAATCGGTTTGTTTTACGATGTCTTCGGTTCTAATGAAGGTACGCAGTTATTTTTGACCTAACAATACTCAGCGGATCAAGGTCTTTCATTTGCGCTATTAAAATTTTCATTGATTGGATCTAAAGAAAGCTGTGCGTGAACATTCAACTTTAATTTTTACCAAATTTTTGTCATTCCACTAACGGTGCGAAGTGTTCGCACAGGTCCTCTAGTGTTGTTTAACTATTGGGACTGCTAAACGTATTAGCTATGGAAAAAAGTGATTGTTCGAAAGAACCAAGAAAGAAATTGTAAGTGTAATGTACTTGTTTTGAAGAGACGGAACATCATGATAATCTTCGTTAATAATCGTGATGTCCATATAAAGCTTGCAGAGAGTAACTTTAATTAGATATACGAGAATGTTACGTAGAACTCATAGAATCCAATATTGTGACAAAATTAGCAATGAATACGTTCAATTACAGTACTGAATTTGATAAATTGTGCATTGAATATTCATCAACTAATAGTACACGTTATTTTGGTGTTTAGGGTCTAATAAAACGACTGTGTAACAATTCATTGTAGGGATATATGAGATATCAGCAATCTATGTTGGTTAATTTAAAATTATATGGCGTCGCAGTTGCGCGCCAAATATAAGACTCCAAAACACGATTTATTTATTGACCCCACATACTTCACTCCAATGCTAAATTGATAATTCATTGATGTCTAAGAATGCGTCCCACCAATCGATCTCTTCTTTTAGTCAAGTTGTGCCAGAAATTACTCTTATCCCCAATTCTGTCCAGTACCTCCTCATTAATTAACGCGATCTACACACTTAATCTTCAGCATTCGACTGTAGCACCACATTTCCCAAGCTTCTATCATCTTCTTGTCTGAACTATTTATCGCCCATTTCTCACTTCCGCACATGGCAACTTCCTTCAGAAAATATTTTCTAAAACGTTCATTAATATTCGATGTTAAAAGATTTCTCATTCTGGGAAACACTTTCCTCCTCATCGTCATTCTGCATCTTGTATAATATAAACCCATGCCCCAGGGAGGACTCGAATCTCTGGAAGGAGCGACCACGCAATCCGCGAACGTGGCGTCCCAATCCGCACGGCCATTTCCGCCAGGTGACACAGATGTGAAAGAGGAGGTGTGATGCAATTGTAGATTCTCAGCACTTTACTTATTCTTTGGTTTTATTTATATTTATCTAGTTCCGCATAACACAATTACGGATCAAGCCTTCATTTTCAGGGAACGAGTCACTACATAAAACAGAAGTATAGTATATATTAATAAGAACGTAAATGTGATTTTGTTCGAAACCGTTGGTCTCCGAAAGATCTTGACCGATTGCTTTGAAATTTAGACACCGCGGTTCAATGTAATACAGCAAGGTTTTTAGATACCTTTGCAAAAAGAAAGAAAAAAAAATCTGTTGAGATATCTAGTTTCTGTAGTATTGTTATACGCAGAATAAAGAATATGGCAAAAGACAAAGTGGTAATAACAGAATGTTGCTGCAGAGAGTAACTAAGCAAAGTACACAATTGTTGATTTCAGATAGTGTGTTGAGCTGGTAGTGAATGCAACAACGTGACTTAGTTTAAGCTATGGAATGCACAGAGGTAGGAAGGTTGGAAGCGGGATAGACACAGAAGAAGAAGACAGAATTTGCTGGAGTGTTCCAAAGTGTAATTTCCAAGACCTGGACGCGATTTGAGACATCATCGAACCATTAGAAGAAGGCAAGGCCAAGGTCGTCCACGGGTAACATCAGCAAGAGATGACCGTTATCTCTGGTCTAGACAGGAGGCCAACTCAGCTACAACGCATCCTCCTGGCAGCAACAGGACGTGCAGTATCAACACAATCAGACCGAAATCGCCTTCGGGAATGTAGCCGCTAAAAGCGGAGTACTAAAGTATGTGTCCCGTTAAAAGCAGGACACCGTCTACCACGCAGAAACTGTGCAGAGGAACATCAGGAATGTAACACATGGCGCCGGGTTCTGTTCACAGACGGATCGATATTTTGTGTTCAGCAGGACAACCGTCGTTTCCTAACTGTAGAAAACGTGAAAGTCGGAAAAATCCTGTTTTTGTGTACCAAACATCATAACATGGTAGTGGTAGAATGGTGTGCGCAGGAGTCAATAGGTCGTATGAATAAAAAACAGCACATGCTCCAGAGGAGATTTTCAGAGCAAAAGAACGTTCTCTGAGTAAATTCTGAATTTCGAATGAATAAAAACTTCGAAGCATATGCTCCCCTCCTTCTTGAGTATGTTCTCCGCGTGTGATGTCCAGCACAGAAAAGCTGTACAATCGTATATTTCTTTAAACCAGCCTAATCAGGCAAATTATTAAGTGTACAAGTATGTAGTAAGCATCTACGTCTTCAAGAAGAACTGTACTATGGTTACATATGTTTTTAAGGAACATCTACGTCTTCAATAAGAACTGTACTATGGTTACATATGTTGTGAAGGAGCATATCATTAAGGGTAAATGTGCATTTTTTTAGGAAAATGTATTCTTCTGACGATACAAAATTTTCGGCAAGCGAGAAACTTTTTGGTTAATCAAGTTGCGAACGAAATTTTAAAAATGCACCAGATATTAATCTGTTTCAACGTGGAATGCTGTGAGAGCTTTCTAACATGAGGTACTTGTTGTTAAATATGACACCCAACGGTCTACTCATAAGCGTTAGGCCATGCGATTTTTAACAAGAAACAGGCTGCTAGATATTAATTAATCAGTTATTAATTTTCCTGCCGTGTTTACGTACGTCTAACATAACAGAAGTTACGATTACGAAGTCAGAAAACACATCTCAAATAGGCTAACCGGTCTGGATAGAAACAAATACTTGGTCTACCTAGTATTGCAGCAATATTTATTTTGTAATAGAAACTGTGTAGTCTTGGGATGCTCTTTATTTGGAACCAATAACATAAGGCCTTACTAATAGACTCTATTTAAATACAATATTATTTTGCTGTGTACCTGTTTACAACTGTTAATATACACTCCAAAGAAATGGGTAAAATACGCAGCTGAATCCACTCGTTTCATTTCTTTGCCGGTAACGAAAAAATTCGTCTTACAACACTGTCGTCACTGTAAAAATTGCTTGAAGAGTCACACTCACGATTTTTCTGAAGGAAGCTACTCGTCAACAAAATGTTTTTATTTGCATTAACTTTTTAGATCCCCTCGTATTTCTTAAAGACTACGTATAAAGGAACTTGTATTTCCCTTCTAAGTAACAAAAATGTTGTCACTTTTAATAATTAACCATAGTAAAACGTATTCTTAATAGAAGTTACTCATCACGAAATATGCTAGACAGCTCACTTCAGAAATCGGAGAATGTTCTCCAGTCTTGAGAAACTTCTGTAGTTTTATTCATATGAAAGTGGAGAATGTTCTCTCCAACTTCTCCCACCCTGTTAGTCACGCTGAGAACGTACTCGGCTGAAGTATATTCTCCGACTCTCTTTATCCATGCGAGCCTGAATATGTTCTCTGGAATTCAGAGTATGAAGTAGATACTCCGGTTTACTCATACGGCCCAATATTTGCGGACGTAAGGACCTCTACCTCGTTAAGAATTGGGCATTGACTACTCAGAGGTATTGAAACGGATTCGTAGACCTATTACTGTTCCCTGCGCTTGTGCCATAGGAGATGGGTTCCTTCTGGTGGACGAAAACGCTCGTCCCCAAGGAGCTCCACTGGTGGGCAACATGCTCGATGCTGCTGGAATTGAACGAATGGAGTGGCTAGGTTGTTCATCGCACTTGGCAGACGCATTACAGCCATACCGGCACCTCCCTCAACGGTTGCCGAGCTGGATATTACACTCATGGAAGAATGTCCAAATATCCTTCAAGAGCTGATTGATAACTCGCACTGTCCATGACACGCAGGTGTGCAACTGTACTGTCCTTCCGACGTGACCGCACACCAAATTCGAGGGTAACGAGAATGAGTTTCTCACTATTATGGTAGCCGTAATAGTAAACGTCAAGTAAAGAGTTCAGACAGGAAATATCGTACAAATTATAGTTGTAACCAATATCTGACTTAATTACGAAATGTCTGTCTGTAAAACTATCGGACCAAACTGCGTAATCATCAGTCCGTAGCCGGCCGCGGTGGCCGCGGGGACTAAGGCGCTCCAGTCACGGTCTTCACGGCCACTACGGTCGGGGGTTCGAATCCCCCCTCGGGCATGGATATTTGTGCCGTCCTAGTTCGTAAGTAGTTCATAAGTAGTTTCTAGGTTTAGGGACTGATGACCCCGTAGTTAAGTCCCATAGACTATACAAACATTTTCATCAGTCCGTAGCTTACAAACTACTTAACCCTAGGTAAACTAACCTACGGACAAACACACACACCCATGCCCCAGGGTGGACTCGAACCTCCACAGCGAGCAACCGCGCGCTCCGCAGCGAGACGGTTTTGACCGTTCGGCTACTCCACCGCGGCGCTTAATTACGTTACCATATATTAATTGTGTATCATATCTCACTTGATCCCCTAATTGTTTTGAGGAATGTACGAGTATATGCTACGCAGGGTGAATCACCAAAAACGTGGAAAGCAAAAAAATGTGATATGGAAATCGCTGTCCATGTGCCCTTTTCACAGTAAGGATTCGTAAACATGGGCTCATACTGTTAGCCAGTAAACGGATTTCAATAATCAGTAAGATGATTTTTGTGCAACTGTGCACTCTTTTAACGGAAAAGTGCCTATTGACACTGACAGTTTGTATATATGTATAGCTTATAGGACTTAACTATGGGGTCCTCAGTCCCCAAACTTTCAAACTACTTATGAACTAGCTAATACTAAGGACGGCACAAATATCCATGGCCGAGCGGGGCTTCGAGCCCCCGACCGTAGTGGTCGTGCAAACCGTGACTGGAGCGCCTCAGTCCCCTCGGCCACCGCGGCTGGCACTGACATAGTAAAAGTAGGATAAATTATAATGTCAGTGGTGTTGATTGCATGATGGTAGTGCCTTTCGAATATGAGATATGGTATTGTGAATAATTGCCACTCCGTCACGTCTATTCCCCACATGCAAACCTGCGTAGTTGCTGGGGATTATGTTGTTATGTTAGCTTACATCGTTCTTTTGTGATTCTGAGTGCATTCCGACTTGCTAGTCGGAGGGTGTCAGTCCAAGTAGTAGGTTTCGAGTGGACAATGGGATTTACGAATGCAGAAAAGGCCAGGATGTTCATAGTATAGAGAATGTAGGAAGAAAGCATTTCGTGCTTGAACGGTGTATGCGAAAACATATCATGATAGTCAGCAATTATTTATTAACCTGTTTAACCATTTACGAGAATGTGTTAATGTAGCAGCAAGACACATGATGATGGCGATGTACTTCAGTTATGGTTGTGAAATATGAAGAATATAGTAAGAAGGAGAACTCGGATTGTGGAAGCGCCATGAAGACTAATTTGTGGTTTCACTCTAGAAGAAAACTATCTTTTATTTTTCAGCAAGTGAATGTAATAATAAAATACAAGATTGGGTTAAGTATTCCGTGACAGTTACAATATATTTCCAAAATAATAATGAACATCTACAGAAATAATACTGATTGTTTCTATTGGATGCAATTTTATATTTTGTATACTGTTTCTTTTCTTAAGTGTTACATTTAAACAATTTTTATAAAAAAAACTATTTTTTTATTTCATGCTCATTTTATATTTCAATTTACCTATCTGGTATAAACAGTCAACGTAAAATGATTACTTTGTCAAATGTAACACTTGTTTCTTTGGAAGAATCCTTTTTTTTTAATTTTAACCAAACCAGCTACATTTACGTAAAAATTATGACTACCCATCCTTCCCCACCCCCTTCCCCTTCTCAGTCACGGGTCTGAGATGGCCACTATCACTTTTCTCAATCCCTACCTTATAAGGAACAAACTGATACCAGCCACAATACTGTACCATTAAACTGTATACGGGACACCACAAGAAAATCCACTATAACTTAAAAATTGTGTGAGCACAGATCATTGCAAGATAAGCAATGTAGTAAAAGACATTCGCTGGCTATCAGTGGGCGCCACCTCGGACACTAATGTGGTGTCATTTTGTCAACTACATTTATTCCACCATTTGTTTCATTATAAATCTTCACAGTTTATGAGTGTTTCCTGTCAGTATTATCAATGACCTGCATTCAGTAGCCTCGATACTTAGAATATACAGATCCCTAAAACCGACGCCGAATTATCTGGAAAAGAAAGTCATACTGTGGACTGCGTGCTTATTGGTAGAAAAACTTTTGAGGAATAGTACAAGCTTACTTTGTACAAGAGATAAAGCATCGTCAGATGTTTACTGTAAGTTGTTTGCCATTCATTTGCTGCATTTGAAATAGTTGATCAGCAGGTTCCACTGCAACAAAATTGTTGACCTCCTCTGCGCTTGTAACGAAAATTAATACCATCAGCTGTGTTCAATATATTTATTTAACAACCAGTTTCGGAGGTCAATGACGTCATCTTCAGGCCCTTAAAATAAGAAACCCGAACATTGCTGGATGTTCCTTATTCCTTGTTGCAGTAATATTGGAAGAATGTGCGATACCAGTTATCCAGCAAAATGCACGTTTCTTATTTTAAGGGCCTGAAGATGACGGCATTGACCATCGAAACTGGTTGCTAAATAAATATATTGAACGCAGCTGATGGTATTATTTTTCGTTACAAGATATACAGCTGAAGTCCCTGGTCTGCAATTAAGATGGACAAAGTCAAATCCTCTGTGCTTGTCTCGCATACGGCCCAATGCGCTAGTTGAGTGCGTATTGCCACCGAAGCGTCAATGACTCAATGAAAATAAATCACAAGCTGACGTCACTGCTACCATAAATGCCTCAGCCCACACAGCTTGACGCGCCTGATATCTGCAGCCGTGTAATAGAACTATATTAGTACTGCCTCAGACGGAGATGAGATTATCATGTGACTGCCCAGTATCACGTCAGAGGTCTGACTATCGCCAGACCACATAAAACTGAAAACTGTGATCACATAAGGCGTCGCCAGAACTACAAAAAAGTTTTAGTATTTCGAATTATTTTAAGCCCAAAGCGTCGCAATATAGCTCAACATCTCGTGAATGACATTGAGGAATGTCCAGAAATTATTTCATGTCTAAAAACTGGTATCACTAACGCCAAATAGAGTTAAACTGTGTATGGGTCAAAATGACCCACATGGTACTACTGGTATAACAGATAAATTTTTCGTACTTCTAGTTGGCCTAGGGGGATAGTCAGTTCTACAACTCCATAAATGAATAAAAGTCATGAGACGGTTTGGTGCTACGATGAATATCGAGGTGGGTATGGTACTCGAAACACCACCATGAGTCAAAAATGACCCATGCGGTTCTTCGTTACATCCTTCTGATGATGATGGTATAAATTATTGAAACCGGTTAAGACTAATAAATGTATTTCATATTCACATCATATATGATATCAACTGTCAATGGGCAAAGCTGAAAATGTGTACCTAGCCGCGATTCGAACCCGGCTGGGTATACAGTTTCAGCTTTGCCCATTCGCAGTTGATGTCATATTTTCTGTCAATATGAAAACAAGATCAGAAGTGACGTTTGTTTTTTCGGAATAGACGCTGCACGTATATATAGAATAAATGCATATCATTGGCGATCTTGAGATAACAACCTGAAGGAGGTATATTTTTATTTAACAGAAAAGTTTCAGTTCAGTATCCTTCATTTGTAGTGAGACAAACAATGATGAGCTCCACTTTCCTACTTCAACCCTGTTTTGCAGGACACGAATAAAACGTTTACTCGTGTTATGTAAATGCTAAAAATTGTAAATATTCGTGTATAAATGTTGTACTGTTATGATGTGATGCTTAAAATGTTTTTTGTTTGTTTTCTTTCTGTTTCATGTACAATCGAGGTGCTGCAATGAACAAGGGCAGCGTCGTCGCCGCCGCAGCCAGCATTGATGTATCTGGTCACTATCGACAAACAACCGACGGCTACGGGGCTACGCGTCCGCCTGCGCCTTCTCTATTGCCGCGCGTCGATCGTTTGCAAAGAAAAAGAATAATCGTTATTGCATTGCTTTAGCTGACATGTATTATATGAGACGGCAATATGTGGATGTGTTATTTTGAAAGTAATTTTGAGTTTATTATGAAGTTTTATTTAATGCGTGTCTTATTATTGCAGGAAGATGATTATGGTTTACTGAAAGTATTTAATTCCGTCAAGAGGACAACTGAATGATTTATTGAATTCTAACATTGACTTCACTTGTGGCAAGATAAAGTACGTTAACTATTAATATGAATCTTCAGGTTTAGCAGGCCTTGATCTTCAATGTGTGGCTTTAAAATTATCGATAGCAATTTACGTTGCTTGTGATTGATTTTGATAGTGAACTTACCGTAACAGTTAAAAATTAGATCTTCTGTCCCGCTCGTACAAGGACCTCACATTTTAATTTATTTAACGAAAGAGAAGAGAAGAAGAAGAGAAAGAGAAATTGACAGTTAATGTTGCTAGGCGACAGGAAACTTCGACTCAACAGCTACCGAACAACCAACTCAGTCTCAGTTAAAAGAATTTTTTTCAGAGTTGGCGTTCATTTACAACTTTAACTAAATTAGTATGGGCTTGAATGACAATTTTACACTACTGGCCATTAAAATTGCTACACCAAGAAGAAATGCAGATTATAAACGTATTTTCATCGGACAGATATATTAAATTAGAACTGAGATATGATTACATTTTCACGCAATTTGGGTGCATAGATCCCGAGAAATCACTACCCAGAACAACCACCTCTGGCAGTAGAAACAGCCTTGATACGCCTGGGCATTGAGTCAAACAGAGCTTGAATGGCGTGTACAGGTACAGGTTCCCATGAAGCTTCAACACGATACCACAGTTCTTCAACAGTACTGAGTGGCGTATTGTGGCGAGCCAATTGCTCGGCCACTATTCAGCAGACGTTTTCAATTGGTGAGAGATCCGGAGAATGTCCTGACCAGGGCAGCAGTCGAAAATTTGCCGTATCCAGAAAGGCCAGTACAGGACCTGCAACATGCGGTCGTGCATCATCCTGCTGAAAGTACGGTTTCGCAGGGTTCAAATGAAGGGTGGAGCTACGGGTCGTAACACATCTGAAATGTAGCGGCCACTGATCAAAGTGCCGTCGATGCGAACAAGAGCTAACCGAGACGTGTAACCAATGGCACCCCATACCATCACGCCAGGTGATACGCCAGTATGGCGATGGCGAATACACGATTCCAATGGGCGTTCACTGCGATGTCGCCAAACACGGATGCGACCAACATGATGCTGTAAACAGAACCTGGATTCATCCGAAAAAAAAATGATGTTTTGCCATTCGTGCAGCTAGGTTCGTCGTTGCGTAGAACATCGCAGGCGCTCCTGTCTGTGATGCAGCGTCAAGGGTAACAGCAGCCATCGTCTCCGAGCTGATAGTCCATGCTGCTGCAAACGTCGTCGAACTGTTCGTGCAGATGGTGGATTTTTGGAAACGTCGCCATCTGTTGACTCAAGGATCGAGACGCGACTGCACGATCAAATGTTCAAATGTCTGTAAATGTGCGGACCAAACTGCGCGGTCATCAGTCCGTAACTTACAAAGTACTTAAACCTAGGTAAACTAACCTACGGACAAACACACACCCATGCCCCAGAGAGGACTCGAACCTGAACCTCCACGGCGAGCAACCGCGCGCTCCGCAGAGAGGTGCTTTAGATCGCTCGTCTACTCCACCGCGGTTCTGCACGATGCATTACAGCATTGCGGATAAGATGCCTGTCACGTCGACTGCTAGTGATACGAGGCCGTTCCGTATTGCCCTCCTGAACCCACCGATTCCATATTCTGCTAACAGTCATTGGATCGTGACCAACGCAAGCAGCGATACGATACGATAAATCGCAATCGTGATAGGCTACAATCTGATCTTTATCAAAGTCAGAAACGTGATGGAACGCATTTATCTTCTTTACACGAAGCATCACAACAACGTTACGCCGGTCAACTGCTGTTTGTGTATGAGAAATCGGTTGGAAACTTTCCTCTTGTCAGCAAGTTGTAGGTGTCGCCACCGGCGCCAACCTTGTGTGAATACTCTGAAAAGTTAATAATCTGCACATCACAGCATCTTTTTCCTGTCTGTTAAATTTCGCGTCTGTAGCACGTCATCTTCCTTGTATAGCAATTTCTATGGCCAGTAGTGTATCATTGCCCGTACCAGTCCCACCTCACATTTCCAGATGAGGGAAAGGAATTGTTGCTTCACACGAGTAAGACTAGCACTCTGTAAACCACCAAATAGCTTACACATATATATCATACATTAGACTTACTACTATATATAAGCATATTGAGTACATGTCGTTACGTGTTATCGTTGATGGTGCTGCAGTTCTCACGGACGTCAGTGCGGCAGAGGAAATCCAACTGCAGGTTAATTCGCGCTGTTCGCGCATAGTTTCCTTGGCTGCCGGCAGACATTCGGAATCAGCAGTGGTCAGGTGAAGCAACGGCCATCATCTGTGGTGACGCAGCAGCGGGTGGTCAGGTGCCGGCGCGGCGCGTCGCCCGCAGCGAGGTCCTGGCCGTCATTAGGGGCACTTGGCGAGCGCTCGTCCTGCGGCCATTTCCTGCTCAACACCCGGCATCCTTGGATTAACGGCTGCGCTCAAGACGAGCCACCGGCGGTGCTCCCGGAGAACACGTCCTGCGACTGCCGTGGCCATTACCGATTCTCCAACATACCGGACAAGGACGTCTGGCAGTCTCGGTGACTCAGAATGACATTTGTCCGTCGCTGATGAACTGATGGCAACATCCAACCTTCATTGGCTGAATAGTAGAACACCCTCGCAGCCGGGTGACGTCGTCGACAACTACCTATATTTCGGTAGGAGGACACCCTGTCATTCTCAAGGCATAACTGCACTTAAAGGAAGCAATGTGCAAGCGTATTTAATACCTCAGTTTGCAAAGGGTAAACAAGGAAGATAACACACACAGTACAAGTCACCGCAGAGTTAACACAACCAAAGGTGACCGAACATCTGCCGGCCGCGGTGGCCGAGGGGACTGAGGCGCTTCAGTCACGGTCTCCACGGCCACTACGGTCGGGAATTCGAATCCCCCCCTCGGGCATGGATATTTGTGACGTCCTTAGAATAAGGTAGTTGATAAGTAGTTTGTAAGTTTAGGGACTGATAACCCCGTAGTTAAGTCCCATAAGGCTAAGAAACATTTGAACATTTGAACCAAACATCAAAAATATCGATAGCGACTATTAATCAACAGGTTAACCAGCATTAATTTTGCCCCTCTGTTTTTTGACGAGAGACAGTGCCGGATTCCAAGTGGAATTTAAACAAAAACCACCATCTCTGTTTATAAGGTCGCTTGCTAGTTTAATTTCAACAGATTCCTTAATAACACTATCCCAACAGGTGGAAGTGCATGCCAGAATCTACGGGTATTCCATGGGATGTCCAGTGCCAAGACAGTTTTCTGCAACAGCGGATATGTTTGGCTGTTGTAAGCCCGTGTAACGTTTGTGTTCAATACACCGGTCCTCCACAGTCCTGATTGTCTGACCAATATATGACATGCCACAACTGCAAGGAATACGATATACACCTACCTTACGCAAACCAAGATCATCCTTTACGGATACCAACAGGTGGTCGGAAAGCACATTTCACATCAAATTTCCGCAAAATGACCAATCGTGTTGGAAATGCTTCCTGCGTAAGGCTTAAAGACCATAGATTTAGGTGCCATTTCATTACTGTCGTAACTCACCCGTTGCACAGAAGGCTGATAGCTCAATGCACGTTTTATCTGTCTCTCACTATAACCATTCTGACGAAAGGTCTCTTCGAAATGGGACAACTCATCTGACAGACATTCATGGTCTGAAATGACATGTGGCCTGTGAACCAAGGTACGAAGTACTTCCTCACGCTGAGCTGGATGGTGAAACTCCTATAAACAGAATGTCCCAATGTACCATCAGCCTTCCTTCTGACCAACACACAAAGGAAAAGAAGACTACCATTCTTTTCCATCTCCATAGTGAACTGAATATTTGGTTGGATTGAATTTAGGTGTTTTAAAAAACCGTTTAGAAAACGACAAAAGTGTCGTCTACATATCTGAAAAAAAAAAAAAAAAAACAAAAAAACAAAAAACAAAAAAACAAAGAAAAAAAAAACAGGTTTCAGTGTCGCTGACTCAAAAGCACGTTCCTCGAAATCCTCCATAAACAAATAGGCCACAATAGGTGACAACGGGCTTCCCATTGCAAATCCATCAGTTTGTTCATAGTACTGACCATTGAATAAAAAGTAAGTGGAAGTCAGCATATGTCGAAGAAGATTTGTTAACTCGACACCAAACTTAACCTCAATTAGCTGCAACGAATCTGACACAGGAACACGAATGAAGAGACACAACATCAAAACTCACTAAAATATCAGAGTCATTCAAACGCAATTTCTGCAATCGACGTAAGAAATCCGCCGAGTTCGTAATTTGGTGTTCATACCTGCCTACCATTGGGCTCAACAAACTAGCCAGATGTTTAGCTACACGATATATCGGAGCACCAATGTTAGACACTATAGGCCTCAAAGGAATGTTCTCTTTGTGGACCTTAGGAAGGCCATATAATCTAGGTAGTACAGCACAGTAAAAATTAAGACTCTTGATGGTCTCCTGTGAGAAACAACTTTTCTTCCGGAGATTATTAGTCTTTCTCTCAACACTATTTGCAGGGTCAGCACCGATCCTACGAAATGCCGAATCAGAAAGCAGACATTGCATATTCTGAATGTAATCGTCCTTATTCAACAAAACTGTGGCGTTTTCCGTGTCCGCGGTGACTTGTACTGTGTGTGTTATCTTCCTTGTTTGCCCTTTGCCAACCGAGGTATTAAATACGATTGCACATTGCTTCCTTAAGTGCAGTTGTGCCTTAAGAATGGCAGGGTGTCCTTCTGAGAAAATATCGGCGGTTGTCGACGACGTCACCCGGCAGCATACCCGTAAGTTGTTTGAACATTTATTACGCCGGGAAAAGTTAAGGTTTCACATGTCATGAAACATACGAAGGTACAATGTTTGAAGAAATTTCGATATTTGCATATACTTATTTTCTATTCATGCTGTATAATACGTTACACTAACAGCAAGTGTTAACGTACATTATTCAGATATTGGTTAGAACTGTAATTAGTGTGTGGTACAGTACGTTATTTTGCTGTCTCAACTATCTACTTGACGTTTACATAGCGTTTACTTAGAATGAGGCACTATGGGCCTACCATTAAAAAATTCATTCTCGTTGCCCTCTAATTAGGCTTTTGATCACCTCGGACGACCAGTACACTTGCACACTTTCTTGACGTGGACAGTGTTAGGTTATCAATCAGATATTGAGGGATATTTGGCCATTTTTCCAAGAGTGCAACATCGAACTCTGCAACCGTTGTGGGAACGTGCTGGTCTGGCTGCGATGCGTCTTGAAAGTGCTTCCCCGAAATGCTCAATCGGGTTTAAGTCCAATAAAGAAGCTGTTATCAGTTAATCTGTGATGCCCCATGAATGTTCGTTTAGTACTTTTAGATAAGTGCCATACTACACCATGCTTATAAGCATAGTATGGACATAAAACTTCGAAGTTCTATATCTTTTCTTTCCCAGATTTGATTTTGATGAAAAGAAACCTGCGTTATGCTTGAAGCTAATCTAAAATTATGTGTGAAGCCCCACGAATGTTCGAGTAATACTTTTGGAGATTACGCTCTACAAATAGACACATGCGATTGCTTTCAGAAAAATGTTTATATAGTGAATTCGTACATTTTCTGATCCGAATTTATGAACTGAAGCGTTTAGTAACCGCATGGCATCCTGACGTTACCTGTGAAAAACTTCCGAAAATTCGACTATTAGTTTTGCAGATTAATGTGATGAAAGAGAAAGACAGACATGACAGCTATAGTTAAAAAAACCGTTGTGATATTATTTGTTACAGTGATCCGATATTTATAAAACTACTTAGGTTGAATTTATCTGTGAAAACCCCAAGCTAATTAGTGACATAGTTTTGGAGATAAGTGGTTTCTAATAGATGAACAGACACGGCGGTCACCACAAACACTTAAAATTGCGATACCTCTTTTCTCGAGACACTATTTTGATGAAATTATGCCTGGATCATGATTCTATCTTCGCATATGTTTCGTGTGAAATCGCATGAAAATTCGTGCAGTGATTGAAGCGATCAGCGACAGGCTACATTTACACATATAATATGCGTACGGATGTGAGGTACAATTTTGCAGGAATACATTTATTTGCATAAGTGCTGTATGTTGGTAAAATCTGTTGCGAATACGGTTAGCAGTAAAGAAGTAATAGATTAAAACGTGATGCTTGATGGGGCGGTTTTCCATGAACGTTACTCTTTACGTCCTCATCTCTCATGAACTACATGTCATACTGTGATACAATTTCGAAAGTACATTCACCTTTAAGTGTGTATACCGAATGAAAATTTCCTGCGAGTACAATTTGTAGTGTAGCAATTGTAAATTGTAACGTTATACCGAATGTCATAGTTTTGCTCCATGGACAGAAGAAAAGTTGTAAGCGAGAAACTTTTTTCCTTTCATACCGAATGTCATAGTTTTGCTCCATGGACAGAAAAAAAGTTGTAAGCGAGAAACTTTTTTCCTTTCATCATTTTGATATTGTAGTCAGCGACAAAAAGTTTAATAAAGGTTTGAAATTATGTTTAAAGTTTATTGCAAGTCGCTAATACTCTCATTCTCATATAATGTATTCATAAAGTCTCGTCGCATTATGTGGCAGTTTTTTGCAGCTCTTAATGTTTATGATGTTATACCTCCTGAACCATAAGTTGTATGTGGTTCGTACTCCTACAGCAATTGTTATCTCACATAATGAATATGTGTAGCAAATTTGGTTGACATCGGTCCATTAGTTTTGGAGCATATGTAGAATATTTTCGCATGATGCGGCCGTTTTTCACGACTGTCATTGTTTATGACGTCATATCTCATTAAGTATGTGTCGTGGGTGGTTCTTACCCCGACAGCAATTGTTTCCTGATAGTAAGTATCATGTGTACCAAGTTTGGTTGAAATCGTTCCAGTAGTTTAGGAGGAGATGTGGAACATACATAAAACAACAGTCAAGATCACCACTTCTGTCTTTTAATTTAGATTAAAATTGAGATTACAGGTTTGGACATGTTATACAGCCATCATCGGAATTGTGCTTAACGCAAAACCCACAATTCATAGGAAAATTATTAAAACTGCAGTTCTTCACAGACGCTATCATTGCCTTGTAATAAATAATGAAAATAAAATGTTTCCCACATCTGGCAACATATGATCAGTCTTTAGTCGCCAAAGTAAATATAGTTTTGATGTGGTTGTGTGACTAAGGGCGCATGAGTATAATGGGAGATATCTTATTTTCATTATTTATGTCATGACAGCGTGCTTGAATAATTTAATTTTTGTTAAGTTTCCTCTATAATGAGAGTTTTATGTTTCAAACAGATCCGAGAGAAACCGATAATCTAAATAATAGTTAGCCCTACAGGTTCTTGTTTTACGTAATAGCTCTATAGATCAGATCACTTTCAAATCCGAATCATAAGTTATATTTATGTATACATTGTTTGTTAGTATTACGTTGTAGAAGAAGAAAACATTTTGATAATTAAATATTAACACAATTCCATATTATAAGCTGAGTTCTCCAGTTACTTTCAAGTAATTGAACCTGTTTTAAGAGAAGTGTTCACTGTAAAGTTTTATTTTCTCAAACACAACCACGATTTAGATCGTGTGGTTCTTCACGAAGTTCACATGAAAACGATTTCAGACGTCAGAAGTTCATCTGAGCTTGGCTACTCGACTGAAATATTGCAAAATCAAACACCAAGCATTTGAGTGTGAGGCGGGGCTCACTGATTTCGTACACCTGAAATCAATATTTTATATCATACTACCAAGCCAAAAGGTTGTTATTATTATAAATTATTGGACTATTATCCGCCAGCCGCAGGAGAAATAATACGGGAGTGAGGCGCCCTTGTTTTGGTATCACTGATTTGCTGCTCGGTCACACAGCTCTGGCATACGGCCATCGCTAGCTTGACAAGTTCTTACGTTCCCCTCTGGCATGTGGGTGCGGTGGTTTCACGGTTAGTGCGGTTTTACTTCGTCGTGCGGCTTTCACTCACACGTATGTTACTGTCGTTGTTTCACTTGCGTTTTCCAGAACGACGACGAACCGCGGAGATTGAGGCGCTCCAGTCACGGTCTGCACGGCCACTACGGTCGGGGATTCGAATCCCCCCTCGGGCATGGATATTTGTGCCGTCCTTAGTCTTAGTTAGTTCATAAGTAGTTTGTAAGTTTAGGGACTGATGACCCCGTAGTTAAGTCCCATAAGCTATACAAACATTTGAACATTTGAACGAACCGCGGACACGTAATTCGAGCGTTTGGCACGAACTATTTCCATTCGGTGTTACGCCACTGCCGTCATAAGCTACACCAGTGATTACACTTGTGAAGAAAATACCCGTATTTTACAGCAGGTAACATGTTTTATGTTAAACAGGGATTCACGCTCTCCGTATATCCATAGAAATGTGTCTTTCTAAATCTTCGCTGTTATCAATTACCGGCTGTTAGTGGCCGCATATTGTTGTAGCTGGAGACATTAAATCGTAAATGAAGAAAAGTATAGCATTCATTTATAATAATTGTAATTTCATAGTTCTCTGATAATGGGAACTGGGTATACTTCTTACACTACCTGCTACTCTTATTTCTGTCTCTCACTCAATGCACATCTCATCGCTCCACACCCTTAGTCCACAACCTTATCCGTTCTCCCGTTGTATAGCCCTCCTCCTAACTTTCTAACTCCTCCCTTTCCCCATCCTTTATCTCTCTCTCTTTGACCATCCAAACTTCCTTTCCCTTCTTTATCTACGTCTTCATATCCGCTGTGTTTCTCATCTCGCTTTCCCTGTTCATCTCCCCCTCAGCTAAGTACATCAATATCGTTCCCCTCATCTATCTCCTGTTACAACTATGTCTAACATAGCCCCTTCTATAATGCTATATTAAATTTTACCAAATTTATTGAAGGAATACCTTGAAGCAATGACACAACATTTGCACTGAAATACGTCCATATTTTTACGTACCTAATAATTTTAAATATATGGCTACAATGCATTTATGTAAATGAAATCCTGGGTAAAAGCAGTTTCAAAATTTGTACGAGGTTTGGAACTTAAATATTGGCAACTATTTATTCGTAACCGATAAAAAAGACATGTTTGTTCCTGTTACTGTCCTTCAGAGTGATCACCAGCGTTGTGTATAACCCGTTGCTAGCGAGGTGGAAGAAGCAGCATACCGTTAGCGGAGCCTGTTCTGTTGATGGTGCCAATGGAGCGGTATACTGCCTGTCGAATTTCTGGAACAGTTTTGAAGGGAATGCCACGAAGTGGTTCATTCATCTTCGGCATCAAATCAAATTCACAAGGACTTACGTCCGGTGAGTATAGTGGATGGTACAGTACTTCCCAGCCCCATCGACCGAACAGAGCAGCTACAGCTTACGCTGTATGCGCCCGCGCATTGTTGTGCAAAATGATGGGTGGGTCGTACATGTGATGCTGCAGAAACCAACAGTAATACTGTGCATCCAATGATCCTGTTTCGAAAACATAGTGACACCCTTACGTTAGGACGCTCGCCCACAAGTGACTGTTTTTCCCTAGATAGTGCGCACGCCGGTGACGTAGGACGAATCCATTTGCTCAGAGGTAAGGTAGGTATGTCAACAACGTGTGCTATCAGCGACAATAGTAGATTCCATTGCATACTGTCTCAACAGCAGTGTGGCCACTATTTAAGTTCCAACCCTCGTATTATAGAAGTGCTTATATAAACAAATTCTGTATTAGAATGAAATGCTGTGTCAAAATTTCAAAGAAATCGGTCGACAAGTTTCTGATGTTATCGGTTATGCACAAGATTTAAATTACTGTAAAGTTCCCCATTTATAAAATATGTATATTACAGGCATCCCATTTGGCGTTTCAGTGGGTATTAAAATCATTTGGTAACCGAATGGAACGGGGTCGAAAATTCAACACAATCAGTGAATAATTGGAGAATTTCTTGAGCGAATGTTTGGATTTTCGACACAACGTTGCACTGGAATACGCCCATGTTGTTACATACCTATTTTTGTTATGTGTCATATATACATCAGTGGAAATTTTAACACTGTTAAAAGAAGACGCAAAAACACATTGAAGAAACAGATATGTAGAAACGTCCTGAATTAGAGATTTCGAAGTAATCAGTCACGAAATTTGCGGGATTGACATATTTGAATAAACGAACATTTATATTTTTGTTATTCCAGATTTCATTTACTCATAGATCAAAATTTCAAAATGCTACAGCCACAGATTTAATTTTCGAAAGTGAATGATGTACATAAAATGGAAATGTACTCCTACGGAAATGAAAAGCAGTTTCTCCATGAAACTGCAATACCTATAAAACTTTGTATGTCACTTTCGTATTGTAACGGGCATTACATGGCTGGAGCCGGCCGCGGTGGCCGAGGGGACTGAGGCGCTCCAGTCACGGTCTGCACGGCCACTACGGTCGCAGGTTCGAATCCCCCCTCGGGCATGGATATTTGTGTCGTCCTAGTTCGTACATAGTTCATAAGTAGTTTGTAAGTTTAGGGACTTGATGACCCCGTAGTTAAGTCCCATAAACTATACAGACATTTGAAAACAAGGTTGGATTTTCACATGAACAACTGTATGACGTAATATCATCACAAGGGGACGAATACGCTCTCGTACTCGTTGTGGTAATGCAAGAAAGTGACTGAAAATGTCAGCCGCGGTGGAGTAGCGACTCGCTGCGGAGCGCGCGGTTTCTCGCCGTGGAGGTTCGAGTCCCCCCTGGGGCATGGGTATGTGTGTTTGTCCATAGGTTAGTTTACCTTAGTTTAAGTAGTTTTTAAGCTACGGACTGATGACCACGCACTTTGGTCCGATAGAGGTACAAACATTTGAACATTTTGAAAATGTCATCTTCAGTATTATCTTTCCATATTCGAAACATAGGCGGTGTTATTTTATGGAAGTTGGTCACTGGAGTTTGGTATTGGACTATACGTTTTCCCACTGCGTAGAAGATGCGCTGTTTCGGTGATAAATCAGTTGTCTGAACAGGCCAGTGAAGAATACAAGCGTTTGTTAAGTGGTTTGTGGTGTAAGCTGCAGTGTGATGTCGTGAATTATCCAGCTGTAGTAGGCCATTCCGTACTGATGATGTCATAGGAAAATTTGTTATAGTGGACGGCCCTACTTCTTATTTTTGCAAGGAACAGCACGCTACATTTCCTGGCAATTGGTTCGCTCCTCCACGATTCACATTTTTAATGTATGGAGCACATGGGTGCGATGGGGCGATCCCGTATTAACGTATAATGATTTCCAGCCAAGATTGCTAACTGTCCGACAGTTGATGAGCTATGTATGAGAGCAAGATAAAGTAGTCATCCATGATGCCTATGAGAAGTGCTTGAATTACATTATTTTCCATTATACAACAATGTGCATGTACTTATATGTTATTATGATAAGAGACTCATAATGGAGTACTATGTGAGATAACCTGCCAACAATTTGTGTTACGAATGGAGATGATTCCAAAGTAGCATTGAAACCGATCATCAAATACAAAGAAATGGCAATCTTCTCTCGAAATCATTAAAAGTTATAAAATCAAAGACATAATTTTTCTATATACGAGGGATGGACCTTAAATAATGGCCACTATTCATTCACAACTAATACAAAAGCGTTACTTGTTTGCATGGGGACTAGTAACCTCCGTAGTTTTGTCCCGCTAAAACATTCCAACTACTACTACTACTTTTTGGCACCTGTTACTGTCCTTCAATTAGTAGTCACCAGCGTTGTATAGAACCCATTGATAGCGATTTGGAAGGCGTAGTATACCGTTAGCAGATCCTGTTCTGTTAATGGTGCGAATGAAGCAGTCTACTGCCTGTATAATCTCTGGAACTGCCGGGACGGAGCGGCAGGGCACATTGAGGCGCTATACTACGGTGCGTCGGGGGTTCGAATCCCCCCTCGGGCATGGATGTTTTGTGCCGTCTAGCTAGTTCATAAGTAGTTTGTGTTTAGGAACTGATGATCCCGTAGTTAACTCCCATAAGATCTACAAACATTTGAATATTTTCTCTGGAATTGTTCTGAAGCGAATGCCATGAAGTGGTTTCTTTAACTTCGGAATCAAAGTCAAAAGAACTTAAGTCTGAGAAGTATGGTGGATGGTACAGTACATCCGAGTCCCATCATCGGAACAGAGCAGCCATAGCCTACGCTGTATGCGTCCGCGTATTATCGTGCAAAATGATGGGTGGGTTGCACGGTAAGTGTCGCCTCTTCTTTCGTAAAGCTGGTCGTAGGTGATGCTCCAAAGAGAACAGTGATACAGTGCACTGATGGTGTGCCGTGGAAAAATGTGATGCTTTAGGAAACACCATCACAGTCATACATGAGAATCACCATAATTTTCACCATGCTGGGGCTCTGACGCCCTTTCGACTTTCGCTGCGCCCCGTAATGACGCCATTCGATGGATTGGCATTTCAGTTTTGGCTCGTACGATGTGGCCCATATCTCATCCAGTGTTACAATATGGCGTAAGAAAGCCTCTCTTTCGCTCTCATAGCGCTTCCAGTCCATCAGAGTAGTGTCGAAACGCAACTTATTTGCAGTTTCGTCAATTCATGTGAAACCCATCGTGATGCAATTCTTCGCACGCCAAAGCACATTAACTCTTGATCCAACTCCGTTGTTCCTATTTAGAAAACGTTAGACCGCTCGCTGACAAGTGACTGTGTATCCCTCGATTGTGCGCACGCCGGTGTCCTGTGACGGGCGAGTACATTTGCTCGGAGGTAAGGTAGGTATGTCAACAACGTGTGCAGTCAGCCACAGTAATAGATTCCACTACATAGTGTCTCCACAGCAGTGCAACAACGTGTGCAGTCAGCCACAGTAATAGATTCCACTACATAGTGTCTCCACAGCAGTGTTGCCACTATTTAAGTTCCAGTCCTCGTACAAAGCATCAATGTATTTTACGTTGAGGGCTTAGAAACTTTTTCTTTTACCAAAACGCGAGGTAGGTGCCGTAGTATATAATCTGGAGGACTGTGGTTCAAACCCATTTCTTGACAACCATATTTAATGTTCCTCTGGTTTTCCTAAATCCCTACAGTTTAATGCCAAGATGATTCCTTTGAAAGAATGTGATCGGTTTTATACCCCATCCTTAACCAAATACAATCCGATATGCGCTACTTCTCTATTGACCTGAATTTTCTGTCGTTCTTTTGCCAGAAAAGGAGCGTTTATGGTAATAAAGTCGAATTCACACATTGCCAATAACAGTTACTCAATACATTTAAAATGAAGTGTTATCTTAGCTCATTTACGTAAGGAATTAATGAAATTAACAGAAAGCGCTCCTCAATTTCATACAGTCATGTTTCTTTCACGTAGAGGTCTGTATTATTATGACAAGTGTGACAAGAAGGTTAGAATCACTGCAAGCCGTCTAACAATGAAAAAGACAACCCAGTGAATTACTAACTCGTTTTCTGTTTTCATGTGCCCAAAAACACTGGTCGCAGTGTGTTTGTGTGTGCGTGTGTGCGTGTTTTCTAGTTCTAGGAGTTGAAAAGTACTCCATATTTAACTACATCGATATGAATGTTAATGGCTTTAAATAAAAACGGCCACAATCACACATGGTTTTAAGGAAGAATTCCTTGTTTTCACCACAGAAACATCCAATGTCCGTTCTTATCGTAGGTACTGTCCTGTTCGCGGATGATGCTGTCGTTTATCGGTTAGTGACGTCAACAGAGTATCAAAAGCAACTGTAAATCACTTTAAACAAAATTTCTACATGGTGTGAATATTGGCAATTAACACTAATTTAAGAAAAGTGTGAAGTAATACTCACGACCACTAAAAGAAATCCGCTGAACTTCAATTACGTGTTAAATCAGTCAAACCTTAAGGTCGTTAATTCTACCAAATACCTAGGAGTTACAATTACGAACAACTTAGACTGGAGAGAACACATAGAAAATATTGTGGGAAAGGCGAACCAAAGGTTACGTTCCATTGGCAGAACGCTTCGAAGAAGCAACAGCTCCATCAAAGAGACTGCCTACATCACACTTGTGCGTCCTCTCCTGGAGTACTGTTGCCCAGTGTGGGACCATCACCAGATGGGAAACATTCAGGAGGTTCAGAGAAGGGCAGCTCGTTTTATTTTATCACAAGGGGGAAACCGCCACTGAAATGATGCACAATTTGGGGTGGAAATCATTAGAAGAACGACGTTATTCGTTGCGGCGAGATCTATTTACGAAATTTCAATCACCGACTCTTACGTCTGAATGTGAAAATATTTTGCTAGCACCTACCTACATAGGGAGACATAACCAGCCTAATAAAATAAGATAAATCAGATCGAAAACGGAACGAATTAGGTGTTCTTTCTTCCCGCGCGCTATCAGAGAATGGAACGGTAGAGAAAGGTAATGAAATTGGTTAATGAACCCTGTGCCAGGGACTTAAATGTGATTTGCAGTGTATCTATGTAGATGTAGATGAATAACCTCCTTGGTTTGAGCAGTGTATCGATTATATTGGATAGCAATATACTCGCGGCGACTCGGTTCAAAAATCTTTGGAGTCGGTCGTGACGAGTCCATGTTGTGAGTGTATGAGCAAGTCGTAACTTAAATGTATCGTGCATCGCTGAACCTATTGGGAAAAACAAGGCCAGAGTCCCCAAGGCAGCAGCCGATGTTTTCTTCCTTAATTGCCCTTTCATTCTTTCCCTAAATTTTTCTCTTATTTATTCTGTCCATATTCCAATTGTCTTCTTTTTGGTTTCCTGGAAGGTTTCTAAACTTCTTACTTTCGCACTGAACTTTTGTCTTTCACCTATTTATTCCTCCATTATTTCCCTCAGGTCTCCTTTTATTTCTTTGATCTACGACATTGACGTTTCTGCCAAATAAATACGAGTCAGTACTCTTCTTTCAGCTACTCCATTTTAGCTGTGTATAGAAAGGAACTCGTGCCTTCCTCACGGTGTGCGAAATTCGTTCTATAAACTTATTTATTATCTCTTAATTTCTATTTCCCATTCTCTAAGTTTGTTCCCAAACTGATTGACTGTATGTAATACAATCATAAGCATAAAGGCGTTCTTATTTAATTATGACGTCGTAGTGCTGGAGTTTTGCATGTGTTGAAATAGACTTCGTGTTGTGCAATTTTTTTCCCTCTAATTTGGGGAACGTTTTGTATCTGTCTTATGATTTTGATCTCTCGTAGCTGCCTAATTTCCATCTTCTAATCGTTCTAATGGTTTTGCCTATCAATCGAATCATGTGCTTCTGATTTTATTTTTTTGTACCCCATTCGATTTAAAATTGCCTTTGTTATTATTACATTGATAACGTTTACTCAGTTCTTCGATGCTTTATAACAACCTCCTCATGTCAGAGTGAAATTTTAACCACTGTCCTTTATTTTATCTATTGGAATCTCTGTCTTTAACAACACGTATCACCCTCTACACTGCCTCAAGTAACATGGAAGAAATTACTTGATACCTTAAGACACTTCCTTTCGTCCTAATTATTTTCATCGTGAGTATTTTCCTTGAGTTACTGTCTTCTCCTATTATATACAGAACATACTAATTTATTCGCCCATTTTGTAGAGAACATAAAAATTTCTTATTCGTCTGTTCTTCTTTCAATATTTTCTTAACCATACATCTCAAGTGAAGCTGAATTTATGACCAGAATAGCCTGTTTTGCTTGTGTTAGTCTTCGTTTTGTCATATCAACTGTGAAATTTAATTGAACAGCCACTAGCAAATCCAGTGTGTCGCACTAAATGGAGCAATTCTTAAGACGTAAAATAACTGCCAGCGTGATAAAAAAAATCCCAAGAGGAAGTCACAATCCAAATGACAATTTATGTAAAAGTCATTTATTTAACAAATTACCAGTTTCAATGGACAAGTCACCACCTTCAAAACAGAGTCAAAAATTACAGCTTTCAATGAAATCATCACATTCAAATCAGTGTAAAAAAATTTCTAAAGTGTCTGCATTTGTAGCGTACCACTAAACCAAACTGAAAATGTTTGAATGCAATCAGTGAACGATGTCATTAAAAACCTACTACCTACATATGTATCATATATACCGTATGACATGTGGTAAATAAGTCACTTACCCCCTTCCCTACCCCCTCTCCTTCCTCACAGTACACCTCTGAACAATTCAGCCGGCCGCGGTGGCCGAGGAGACTGATGCGCTCCTTTCACGGTCTGCACGGCCACTACGGTCGGGGGTTCGAATCCCCACTCGGGCATGGATATTTGTGCCGTCCTAGTTCGTAGTTAGTTCATAAGTAGTTTGTAAGTTTAGGGACTGATGACCCCGTAGTTAAGTCCCATAAGATGTACAAACATTTGAACATTTTGAACAATTCAAATTTTTCCCAACTGGGTTCTTGCTGCCTTTTTCCTATTCTATGCTCCTTTTTTTCTTCTCCAACATACGCTTCATTACATTACAAGCTGCATTATGACGCATAAAAGTATTAAATTGTTGTAGCTAGATCTCTCCAAGCTTCAAACGTTCAAATGTTTGCACAGCTTATGGGACTTAACTACGGGGTCATCAGTCCCTAAACGTACAAACTACTTATGAACTAGCTAACACTAAGGACGGCACAAAAATCCATGCCCGAGGGGGGATTAGAACCCCCGACCGTAGTGGCCGTGTAGACCGTGACTGGCGCGCCTCAGTCCCCTCGGCCACCGCGGGCGGCTCTCCACGCCTCTTTCTGTGGCAAAGTCCGATGTGTATTGAACACAAAACAAAAGAATTTATGCGAACGTGACTCACTGTTGCACAGAACTGATGCAGCACGTCGGACTTGAGTGGCAGTTCTCCGATAGGATAAACCACAATCTGACCCCTTTTAAAATCGATCAGTTGGCTGTAGGAAACCTGACTGCATCTGTGTTTGCAGGAGGAGGAGGAATATAGTGTTTAACCTTCCTATTGTGAATGGGTCTAACTGACCCAGTTTGTTTACTAAAATTAACGTAAACTCCTAAATGTTATTTATTTTGCAACATGGCATTATATATTCCTCAAATATGTCATTATTTATGTTATCCTCAATTTTCGTTTCAAAAACTAAAATACTTTAGGGGATAGGTAACTTTGACACACTTATTGTGAATGGGTCTTTTAGACCCAGGCGGAAATTTTTATTTAGTTTCTACGAATAAATTGTTAGGAAAATTGTGATTGGTCAAAAATGTTTCAGAGGCATTCACATTGTTGTGGGATTCTGTATAACGACAGCATATAGGCGTACAGTCTGATCTTGTTTGTCGGTTTCTAAGTGATAATCAGAAAGGCTTGTAAATGAGTCATAAGATGAAACAGATTATACTGTCAATGATCAATATTCTGTTGCCTGTTCAAGTGATGTTGCTAATGTATCAATTAGAAGTGAGGAGAGTGATGTGATCGAAGGAGACGAAAGCGTGGTTTTGTTGTCTAAAGAAACCAGCGTAACTGGAAATGTACGTACGTCGCGCAATGGTACATAGTGGTCTAAAATCCTCCAGCTGTGTCAAAACCAAGGTGAGCATAATAAATTTCTATTACAAATCAGGAAATGAAGGCTTATTTGATACTTCTTATATTAGCTGGTGTATAGAGATCTGCTGGAGAATCTCTCCAATAGCCATGGGACAACATGAATGGTGGGCCAGTTTTTCGCGTAACAGTGTCACTTCAGCGTTTCTATACAATCAGAATTCTCAGATATGACAACAAAGAAGATCGACCAGCTAGGCGACGGCTTGATAAACTGGCTATGTTTGAAATGTTTGTGGAATAGTTTACTAAAATGTTCATTCTTCATGAAAATGTCACAGAGGACGAGTTACAGGTTCCAATCAGAGGTAGGTGTCCCTTCTGTCAGTACATGGTTTGAAAACCAAGTGGAAAATATGAGATAAAATTATGGTTGTTATCTTATGTGGAAACAGCATATGTTTGTGCAGCAGAAGTCTATACAGGAAAGCTGGAAAATGGATCACGAGAAGTAAATCAAGGTAGAAATGTTGTATTGAGGCTTGTGGAAAGAATTGAGAAAACTGGGCGAAACATTACCACTGATAATTTCTTTACGGACTACACTCTGGCCAAACAACTTCTGCAGAAAATTATAACATCAGTTGAATCCTGAGAAAGAACAAAGCTGAGATTCCGAAAGAAATGCTGACAAACAACAGTAGACAAATGTTTTCAATCATCTTTGGATTTCAGAACTGCATACCACGGGATTCCTGTGTGCCAAAAAAGAATAAAGCTTCGTAATACTCTGTACCATGCTCCATGACTCTACCGTGTCTGCAGAAGAGCATAAGAAGCCATAGGTAATACTGCATTACAACAAAACGAAAGGAGGAGTTGACATGACAGATACACTCGATAGTACGTATTCCTGTAAAAGGTGTACTAAGCGAAGGCCTGTTTATTTTATAACATGCTAGACATTGCTGCAAAAAATGCTTATGTGTTGCATGTACACACTAACGCAGGCTACTATTGAAACAAATTGTACAAAAGACGCCTTTTTCTAAGAGAGCTAACAAGAACAATGCAAGAAAACAGAATGTCCAAAAATATTCCTAAAACGATACAATTAAATTTCGAAATATTGCAGGAACGAGTTTTGGAGAAAAGGAACAGAAAAGGGGCCAGTACAAAGAGCGTGGACTGAAGAAAGATCGAAAGACTAATACGAAATGTAACATTTGTCAATCATTCCTATGCCAAGATCATGCAAATATTTACTGCAATAATTGTGTAAGCTAATACAACAAGCATATATTGAAGGTAAATATTGTTCTTCAGCATTCATTATTATATTTCATTGTAATTTTAGGTTAATTAGTGTTTGCAATAAGTGACAAAATTTAAGCTTTAGCTTGCACTTTTATGCAACTATTCACTTATAAAAACTTGTATGATCATTGTTTCACAATCTAAAATGTAATAATTTTTTGCACTAATTACGTTCAATAAATGCTGGAAAGCTGCAATATCTGTTTTTACACAAGAAAAAAATATATATAAAATATATTTTCAAGTAATATCGAAGAATATATATTTTTTTTTAAACTGCGGGTCTAACTGACCCATTCACGATATGTGTGTCTCTGTTTCGAACAGTACGAAGGTTAAAGCCTCGTCGACAGCGTGGTCATGGGCGGTGGAGGTTACGATCGGATTGTTTAGATAAGGAAGAGGAAGAAAATCGACCGTGCCCTTTGAAAGGAACCATCCCGGCATTTGCCTGATTTAGGAAAATACACAGAAAACCTAATTTGGATGGCCGGTGGTGGATTTGAATCTTAGTCCTTCCGATTGCGAGTCCAGTGTGTGACACTGCGCCACCTCGCTCGGTATCTGTGTTTGCTTCACTCGTTATTGCTCTGAGCTTTATGGCTACAGACATTCCATATGAAAGGGCATACACAGAAGGTGCGCTTGCAGCTGTATCAATTCACTTTGTTTTGGCGAATGATGTCTGTAGGAATCGTATCAAAATGGACGTCATCTTTCCTGTCATCTAATTTATTCTTTTCCTTTGGTATATAAGAAATCGGTACTTAAGTTGTGGTATTCACGTAACAATACCGTGATTTGAGTGTAGAGCAGGTTGTCACTACACGACTTTTATCGATTTCGAATATCTGGCCAATATACAGGGTGTCCAGAAAACGACTCCCTGATTTCAAAATTAAATATCTCAAAAATAAAGATCGATAGAGGAATGCAGTAAACGGTATGTTCATTGTGAAAGCTGTAAGAAGTTTATACAGCAGTTTGAAATAATAGTTACAAAAGCTGCTACGAGGAGGCGTAGCACGCTGTACAGCTCATACTGTATCAGCATACATAAGTGAAATAATCGTATGAAAACACTCTTTGCAAACAAACACATCACAATGTTTTCAAACTGTTCATCATTGTTACTACAGAGGTGGCGCAATCGAAGAACGAAATTCGCCATCACATTTCGTAGTGTCTCAAACGAAATGGATTCACATGCCACAGAGATCTCTGATTCAAGCTCGTCCAGCTTGGCGAAATGCTTCGGGTAGAGCATGTCTTTCACTGTGCCCCACAAAAAAAGTCACAGTGAGTCAAATCCGGCGAATATGGAGGCCCATCCATGCCTGCACCAGTAAATTTGGGATATTCCAAAGCAATGACTCGATTCCCGAAGTATTCCTCAAGAAATCGAAACACTTGTTCGGTACGATGTGGTCAGCTTCCATCTTGCATAAACCATTCAGTACCTGGTCGATCCTCTAACGCATGCTGTGTGGCGACAAATTGTTCCAAAATTGCAACGTAACGTGCACCAGTGACCGATTTTCGAATGAAAATAATGCCTCTGCTGCATACTGCAGCCCACACAGTAACTTTAGGAGAATACAGGGGTTTCGCTTCACACCAATATGGCTTTTCGGATCCCCAAAATCGCCAGTTCTGTTTATTCACGTATCCATTCAGGTTAAAGTGTGCTTCATCTGTAAACCAGATGAAGCCAACATCAAATCCTTCACTATCAATCATTGTGAGCATCTGTTTGGCAAAGGCAACCCTTTGTTACACACCTCGTACGGGTATGGCCTGGTGCGTTTGAATTTTGAATGGAAACAAAATTTTGTGCGTGCTGGAACGCTTCAAAACAGTCTCAGACGCAATTCTACGAACGGATGACATTGGATTTCGCTGAATAATTCCAGAAACTGTGGCGATATTTTCAGGCGTAACTGCAGTTTGCTTGTGGCCAACATGCTCCAATAGATCATCAGTTATGCTGCCTGTTCGTTGAAATTTTGCGAAGAGCGTACGAATGGTTTTCGCATCGGGTCCTTTTGGAACATTAAATCGTGCTTGAAAACTTAGCCTTGTTGCCGTAGGACTCTCTTCTAACCTGTGGTACTCTAGGACTAGAAAACCGCGTTGTTCAATGGAGTACATGGTTTTAATCTCTTCCTTCGGTACGCTAACCTCCTTTCATGTTGCAGTAGTGGAACAGATCGCTCTGGGCTTCGTATCATCATTTATACTAGGCATTACGTAAGACGATTACAACGCCATCTGTTAGTACCTTCTGTAACTATTATTTCAAACTGCTGTATAAACTTCTTACAGCTTTCACAATAAACATACCGTTTACTGCATTCCTCTATCGATATTTGTTTTCGAGATATTTAATTTTGAAATCAGGCAGTCCTTTCTGGACACCCTGTAGGTGGACGTGTAGTAATACATTAATGATTTTTTTAATGACTTGTGCGATGCTTGTCGCTGACTTCTGCCCTCTCTCTGCCAGCATATCGATAAACATATGACATTTCTCACGTTCAACTTTTTTGCAACAAGCTGAAGGGAGAGAGCGGAACTGTTCGTGACTTACATTCTTCTCCTTTATGTGCTAGGACGTGTCCCAGAATTTTGTCTAATTAATGTAAGTGTGAGCTTAGTTTTTTTATTAATTTCAGTAAACCCCCACAGTTAATTTGAAATGTCTTACTTACTTTCAACCCCTTCTCCATTCTCATTAATTTTAAAGTTATTCATTTTCAGCAGATCCAGTACTTCATAAAGTGATGCTCGGGTATTGTTGCGATTTGTTTCGCGATTGTACTAGAACATTCTCTGTGTAACTTTTATTTATTTCGGGTCTCTGATAATTTTGCGGTTTTTGGCGACTATCATGATTAATTTTCAGCACGGACATAAAACAATACTAACGAAATGCACAATCCCAACATCAATTTATCGAAGTAATATTCCAGCCATCTCAGCTAGAATCACTACAGAATATGACCGAAATATTAGTACCAGCTCTCAGTGAGGTAAAATTTAGATTGCGCAGACTTCTTCTGTAATGTTGCTTTCTGGTGTTGTATTTGCTACCGAAATTACGACCGCTACCATTTAATGGCGGAAAACAATAATTTTGTTTAACCCTTAAACGGAAACATAGGTCAATAGTACATTATTAGAAACATCCGGTCTGACAGACCGGATTTTTACTCCTCAATATTTGTTCATATATTTATTATTTTTTATAATTTATTAATGCGTTTAGGATAATATTGTGTGAATTTCAAATGAACATCAAATTGAATATTAAATAAGTTTTATTTGTTCAAAGTTAATGAGGTTATTGTTTTTATTGGTTCCACTGATTTTCATACTAAATCTTTTTTGTTCTTTTTCCCCAACATAGATATCTGGCATGCCGTCTTGTTCTCCACGTGTGTTGTCACTAATTATTTCCTGTTCATCTTCCAATAAATTGTAATAATCGTCATCATCATCTTCATCACTAATGTCACTATCAGCCTGTTCCCATCGTTTTTTTTTCTCTTCTCATCGTCTTCTCTTGCGTCGATAATTGTGAACTCAGAATCAGCATGTGAGTAATCATTTTCCATCTCGGATTCATCACCGCTCTCCTGCAATCACTCTGAAAGTTTTTTTCTCAAAATTGGGATCACTACACCGCACCCCCTCATTTCTTGCTCCTCTCGCAGGTTTACGATTGCTTTCTGAAACATTATCGGTCATGACGTCTTCTAAACACACAAGAAAAAGCATAGCACACAAGAAAAGACGTAATAGAAAAAATAAAATTTACGCAATGGGAAACATGCGGTCTTAGAAACCGAGCCACTGCAAACGTATTCCGAAACATCCGGTCCGAGAGACCTACACGTTTTATAAAATCAATGCTTACCTGACAGCCAGAAGCCACAACTGGACTACAATGCTTCTGTCGCGTATATTATTTAACAATGTGAAGATACTGTGGAGGGGATGGTCGCAAGCAGAACAGTGTTGCCATAGGCCACATTAAAAAAATTCTAACGGGCTCTCAGACAGGTGTTTCTGTTTAAGGGTTAAATTGTCCCTTCCTTGTCAAAATTGCTCAGTATTTTCAAAATGTTCAAATGTTTGTAATTCTATCGGATCAAACTGCGTGGTCATCAGTCCGTAGTCCTAGGTAAACTAACCTAAGGACAAACACACACACCCATGTCGTGGTTTACGTTCTAGGAGGCGATACAATTATGATAATGTAAAAAAATATAAAGAAGCCAAGATCTCTTATCATCAATTTTAATTTACGACGACTGGTTTCGCTGAACTATGTCAGCATCATCTGGTCAAATAAAATATTTTACAAGGCCATAATCTTGTAATGTCAATCAGGTGCACTATGTCATTATAATAAAACATAATTATCACAGTGAGAGACAATAGCAAACAAGTTGGACTTGTATCATGTATCAGTTTGCTATTGTCACTCACTGTGATGATTATGTTTTACTATAATGACATAGTGCACCTATGCACTGTAAATTGTTATATAACAACTGATTGCCGTTACAAGATTATGGCCTTGTAAAATATTTTATTTGACCAGATGATGCTGACATAATTCAGCGAAACCGGTCGTCGTAAATTAAAATTGATGATCAGCGATCTTGACTTTTTTTATACCTTTCTACACACATCCATGCCCCAGGGAGGACTCGAACCTCCACCGCGAGAAACCGCGCGCTCCGCAGCGAGACGCTTTAGACCGCTCGGCTACTCCACCGCGGCTGAGTATTGTCATTTAAAAATATTTCACCACCTGGTAAAATTTCATTTGCGGTCCTCAACCTCAATTTTAGTACGCAATACCCATTTTCATAAGAAAGCAGCATTACAGACGACCTCTGATTGCCGGTAACTCCTTGTTTCATGCACCATTAACCAGCACCTCGGCACCCTTCGACTGTAATCGGAGCGGCCACCGTTGGAGAAGAGCAGGCGATATTGCGCCGAATTCCGCGATGAAAGCGTGACTTGCGAGCGAAAGCAAGGCCAGGTCACTGTGCGGTGCGGTGCGGCTGACGCGACGTGACGTGACGGTGCCGTGTCGTGTGCGACCCCAGAGCGCGCCACTGTGCCCTACGCCGCGAGAATGTGGGTCGCCGGGGCGGCGGCTTCCCAGAAGCACCCGCGCATTGTCTGCCGGCGGTGGCGTAACGACCGCCCAGCCAGCCGTGATGCCAGCTCCGGAAGAAGCGACAGGCGGAAACTGGGCGCACCCGTCCAATCATGAAAGGCTTTGAATGTGGATCCAAAATTGAGGAGGGTCAGAGACCGGCAACTTTTTACTTTGGTTTTATTTTTCCGACATCTCACATTTACATCTACATCTATACTCTGCAAATCACATTTGCTGGCAGTGGGTTCATTAACCACTTTCATAACTTTTCTTTACCGTTCCATTCTCTAATGGCGCGCAAGAAGAATGAACACCTAAATCGTTCCGTTCTCGATCTGATTTCTCTTATTTTATTGGGATGGTCATTTCTCCCTAAGAAGGTGGGTGCTAGCAAAATATTTTCACATTCAGAAGTAAAAGTCGGTGATTGACACTTCGCAAACAGATCACGCCGCAGTGAATAACGTCTTTCCTTTAATGGTTTCCACCCCAATTCGTGCAACATTTCCGTGACGCTCCCCCCCCCTCCCCCGTAACGTGATAAAATAAATCGAGCTGCCCTTCTCTGAACCTTCTCAATGTCTTCCGTCAGTCCCACCTGGTGAGGGTTCCACAATGGGCAACAGTACTCCAGGAGAGGACGCACAAGTGTGATGTAGGCAGTATGTTTGGTGCAACTGTTGCACCTTCGTTCTGCCAATGAAACGTAACCTCTGGTTCGCCTTCCCCACAATATTTTTATGTGTTCTCTCCAGTCTAAGTTGTTCGTAATTGTAACTCCTAGGTATTTGGTACAATTTATGACCTTAAGGTTTGACTGATTTATCTCGTAATTGAAGTTCAGCTGATTTCTTTTAGTGATCATATGTCAATTGCCAATTTTCGTACCATGAAGAAATTTTGTGTAAATTGCTTTACAGTTGCTTTTGATCCTCTGTTGACTTCGATAAAGGACAGCATCATCCGCGAACAGTCTAAGGCAGCTATTCAGATTGTCTCCTAAATCGTTTATGAACACAAGGAAGAGTAGGGGACCTATAACGCTTGCCTGTGGAACGCCAGATATCACTTCTGTTTTACTCGGACACATACCGCCAATAAAAACGAACTGTGTCCTTTATGATAGGAAATCGTGAATCCAATAGCACAATTGGGGAGATATTCCATAAGCACGCAATTTCATTAGAAGCCGCTCACAGAACAAAATCAAAGAATGAAATACCGCGAAACTTCCCTTAACAGACAATTTCCAACAGCCGACTCTTCTGAAGAGCGAGCGTTTTAATATTACCCTGCAAAACGACATTAGACATAATGCTAAAATTATTCCCAACAGCGGACATCTCATCATCATCATCATCATCATTAGAGACTGATTATGCCTTTCAGCGTTTAGACTGGAGCAAAGTATCTCTAATAAAATTCATCCTATTCAGTGCTAAAATTGTTGCCTCGTCTGATGTAATGCCTTTTACTTCAAAATCATTCTGCACCGAATCTAAGTACTTTCTTCTTGGTCTACCGCGACTTCTCTTACCCTCCGCTGCCGAGCTCATGAGTCTCTTAGGTGAACTTGCTTCTCCCATGCGTGTACCAATGACCCCACCATCTCAGTCTGTTCGCTCTAACTGCCTCATCTATGGTGTTCATTCCCAGCTTTTCTTTGATTTCCTCATTATGGACACCCTCCTGCCATTGTTCCCATCTATTAGTACCTGCAATCGTTCTTGCTACTTTCATATCTGTAACGTCTACCTTATGAATAAGGTAACCTTTATCCACCCAACTTTCACTCCCATACACCAAAGTTGGTCGAAAGATAGAGCGGTGCACCGCTAGCTTAGTCTTGGTACTTACTTCCTTCTTGCAGAAGAGAGTAGATCTTAGCTGAGCACTCACTGCATTAGCTTTGCTGCACCTCCACAAGACATAAAGAGCTAAATTTTTTACAGTTACTAATGTCTACGCGGGGAAGGCTTTAGGCACGGTTTTATGGCGATCGGAAACCTATTTATCGACATATATTAATGTGAATGTCTGTTCGGTGTACGCTTATCACGTCCGAATGACAAGACGCAGAGACTTAAATATTTGTACAGTTACTAATTTATACCTGAGGAAGGTTTTAGGCACGATTTTATAGCGATCTGATAGATATTTAGTAATTTGAAGAATACACCACGAAATGCGGAACAATAATTACTCTTTGAATATTATCTTTACTTTTTGAAAATGGTTTTATTGGTTGCATTGTTGCTTGAGGGTTGATAATGATAAAATGGTGGAGTATATTGGGATGGATAGTTATCGGTGTATATAAAATTCTACGTGTGTGTGCTTTGCAGCAAAAATTACAGAACGCAAACGAATGGTCTGTGTGTAATTGTTGTCCGAAGTCTCCCGTAGTACACCACAGCAGTTCCATCTCGATAGCTATAAGGGGGTGGAAGATATGGTGGTTGAAAGTCGTCAAATTCGGACTGAAGGCCAGCGATGACGTTTGCGACTCTATAACAAGGAGGTTACATACAGCGAAACGTGACGCCACAGACCATATCTTTGGTCTATTCGTGCTACAATGTCTTCAGCTCTTTCTCTGTAACGTAAGCATATGAATAAGGAAATATAAGAATACATAAATAAAGCAGTAATAAAGAAATTTCTTTTAATGCATTTCTTTAAAAAATCGATTTGGCGTTTCGCACATTACATCAAGTGATCGATCTGTGATATTATTACAATCATTATTGTTGAATTTTGTGATTGGATGATTCGGAACGAATGCATTTTTACATATGATCTGATCTACACTACTTAACATAATTTTATTTTTTATTTGAATGTTGATTAAAAATGTTTGTTTCTAAAGAAGGTATTGTATTTTATTTCATCCTTCAAAACCAATCTCAAAGCACACTACTCAAAGATAACACGCGAGCGGAGCCGCGGGTTTAAGCTAGTCAAAGAATAAATTACCGTAAAACTGCCCTTAACAGACAATTTCCAACAGCGGACTCTTCTCAAGAGCGAGCGTTTTAATATTACCCTGCGAAACAACATTAGACCTAATGCTAAAATTATTCCCAACAGCGGACATCTATACATATAAAAATGTATGTTTGTTTGTTGTCCTCTATGTGTTCATAAACCATTCGTCCGATTACATAGAAACTTTGGTTAACTCTTCACCGCACGCCCACGAAGGTTCCTGACCCAAAAACAAAATGGCACGACAGGCAGCTCTAGAGATATGACATCATAAATAAAGGGAGGCCACCGCGTGCGAAAACCCAGATTTATGCGTCAATTATTGAGAAATGGGAGTAGTTAGGGACGTGCAACATGGTATGCGTGTAATTTCGGACGTTTCAGATGCGTTTTGTAACTGACCCCCCCCCCCCCCCCCCCCCCACACACACACACACACAAAATGATGAAACGAAAAGAAGTCTACCGCTCACAACAGTTTCTCTGTATATTCCGTAAAACTGTCGCATCAGGCATGACCTTGTGCCAAATAAAGTTCGCGTTATAGATTTGCATGTTTCTGTTTATTTTTGTTTGCAAGCCTCCCTTAAATTCTCTTGCATCCAAAATTAAGCTATCTGTTTCCTTAAGGTAGACGGTGACCTTCATCTTGTTTTGAAGGTAAACCGTGCGAAATGCGCCATGCACTTATCACAAAATATTTTCTTAGCTGACGTTTTCTATCTATAAACTACATTTCTGCCAAATTTCAGCTCCATAGGTGAAGTAGTTTTCGAGGTTTCGTGTTTATTCAGTGAGTCAGTGAGTGTCATTTCGCTTTTATATAGATCAGAGATTAAGTTACATAATGTGCATGGGGTAGGGTACTTTTCAACATAAAAATGGATCTCTAAATACCTTGGTCGTGCCATATCTTGAGAATGGCTCGACAGATTTCACAGATCTTTTTCTTCGTTCGGTGGAGGGTACTTAATTTACGGAATTTTACAAAATGCATAGTTTTGCTGCAGTCTTTATGAATTTTTACACACGTGGCTTTTACCAGGAGGAAATCGCTAGATAAATAAATTTTTGTATGATACATGACAGAGGGTATCTTGCAGAAAATTATGCCGAGAGAGGGAGAGGTGGAAACGAACAGAGAGATGAGAGAGAAAGAGGTGGATGCAGAGAGAGGGGGAACGGGATGTGGACTATGAGAGTGTAGGATAAATAAACATCCGGGCAAAGCCAGGTTTACAGCTAGTTCTTGATAACGAAAATGTTCAAATGTTTGTAATTCTATCGGACCAAAGTGCGTGGTCATCAGTCCGTAGCTTACAAACTACTTAAACCTAGGTGAACTAACCTACGGACAAACACACACACCCATGCCCCAGGGAGTACTCGAACGTCTACGGCGAGCAACCGCGCGCTCCGCAGCGAGGTGCTTAAGACCGCTCGGCAACTCCACCGCGGCTCTTAATAACGAACACGCACACTAATGTGTCCCGCAACAGCAATTAAGACAACTTGAAAGAAAAAGACGGTTGTAAATCAAGCGGCAACAATCATTATCACGCATTTGAAAGTTTTGTAAGTGAAAGTGCATATTTCTATCTTCGAAGGGTAAGTTATGTACGGACTGTATGTTAAAATGTCGCAGAATCGGAAATAATTAACGCAAACGCTGAAGGAGAAACGTCACAGACATGGCAATAAAACGGCAAAAACAATTAAACTACAATGTTTGGTTGTGTGGCCATATTCCGCAGCAGCTGTTAAAATTGATTATAGAGGTAATCTGTCTTATGCTGACTGCAATTAAGAGGCTTATTTTTACACCAGACGCGTTTCGCTTTTTTATTTTAAAAGCATCTTCTGTGGTGGTGTTGATGTCTCTTCTCTACATGTAACTACTGCTTCTCCGTCTTGTTGGCTGGAGTTCGTTTTTTCCTGGCGAGTGTTTCAGGGCTGTGTACAGCACTTTTCGTGTGTTTTTGTTACGTTTTTTCCTTTTCATCTCCGCACTTCACTTTTAAATGTATACTGATAACATTTAAAAGTGAAGTGCTGTGATGTGCGGAGATGAAAAGGAAAAAACGTAACAAAAACACACGAAAAGTGCTGTACACAGCCCTGAAACACTCGCCAGGAAAAAACGAACTCCAGCCAACAAGACGGAGAAGCAGTAGTTACATGTAGAGAAGAGACATCAACACCACCACAGAAGATGCTTTTAAAATAAAAAAGCGAAACGCGTCTGGTGTAAAAATAAGCCTCTTAATTGCAGTCAGCATAAGACAGATTACCTCTATAACACAATTAAACTGGTATTCAACTAAGAAGAACTAAATGGCGCAATCGTTGTTATAGTTTCAAATGATGTTACGCACCGTTTGGATCACTTTTCTAACATGTGTTTCATAGATAAAAGTCATTCATCACCTCATAGTCTCGGTCGTTCAGTGGTAGATCCAGTAGTTTTAATAGCTCGCCTGCACGTGATTATAAAAGCATCAAGACGACGGGTCATTTTGATGAACCAAGTTATTTATTGAAGTATTAACACACACAAAGAAATATACATCTTCAGATAGTTGACTGAATACCAAAGTAAGACTGTCTGTGCTTTACATATTGACTTCATAAATAATCTTAACTAAGACTGCTTGCGTTCGCGCCAATCCGCGCGTATTAATACATTCTGATTTTCGAGAACATTCTACAACACGGAAACTAATATTATAATTGAAACTTCCTGGCAGATTAAAATTGCGTGCCGGAACCGGGACTCGAACCTGGGACCTTTGCCTTTCTCGGGCAAGCGCTCTACCGAATGAGCTATCCCGACACGACTCACGATGCCGCCTCACAATTTTACTTCTGCCAGTACCTCGCCTCCTACTTTCCAAACTAAAGTCGTGTCGAGATAGCTCAGTCGGTAGAGCGCTTGCCCGTGAAAGGCAAATGTCCCAGGTTCGAGTCCCGGTTCCAGCACACAACTTTAAACTGCCAGGAAGTTTCATATCAGCGCACACGCCGCTGCAGAGTGAAAGTTTCATTCTGATTATTATAATTATTTAATAATTGTTTGTGGAACATAAATGAATCTTGAAATTGTGACAAATGTAATGATATGGTTTTCGTACAAATGTATATTAAGATCGTAAGTAATTTACAATTAGAGCAGTTGACAGGATTGTTTATATTTTTATAAGTGCTAATTTAAAGTAATTATGCAGATTTGAGGTCAAAAAGTATTATAGTCAGGTCAATACATTACGTAAAACCTCAGATGTTAGTTATTAATTTCATTAACAAACACATTATTGTCCAACATCACAACTTTCAATAATTAATTAATTAATTTAGTTTATTAGAAGACCTAAGTAATGAAAGTGATTAAATCAATGTGACCAGGCACTGGTGTTATAAAATGTTTGTATAATATAAATATGGAATATTAAGGTATAATATTACGATCAAATGTGGTATCGTCATTTGCATTTCTCCAAACAATCGGAATTTTATAGGGTATATACAAGTTGAACCACAAAGAGTACGAATCTTCAAAACATTGCCTTTTCAAGCTAGCGGAATTACAGTCAAAAGAATAAGCTCGAATACGAAAGACTAGTGAGGTGTGAAAATATGCGAATCATTAGACTCCACAACGAATTGACACGCGTCAAAAAAGTGCCTCTTCATACGAAGAACAGACCATAATAGAAGTTTTTATTTCTCGCCGGCCGCGGTGGCCGAGGGGACTGAGGCGCTCCAGTCACGGTCTGCACGGCCACTTCGGTCGGGGGTTCGAATCCCCCCTCGGGCATGGATATTTGTGCCGTCCTTAGGATTAGCTAGTTAATAAGTAGTTTGTAAGTTTAGGGACTGATGACCCCGCAGTTAATTGCCATAAGCTTTACAAACATTTGAACATTTTCTTGTTTCTCTTGTGTTTATATTGCACTTACTTTCAGCGGAATAAGCTTCAAATGTATATATATTCGTAAGTATTTGTTCATGACGAAGTTGTTCTTTATACCACCGAATAGTTAAATTCGGCTGCTTTTACATTAATCTCCATGCTGTTGTCTTTTTATTTGACTAATGCTTGTAACGTAAAAATTATACTAACTACTTACTTAATTATGTACAAAAATAACTACAAACAAACATCGCTCCTTCGGCGGCTTGCCCAAGAGTAGGAGCGCTAGTGTCGTGGCAACCGTCAGTTGGTAACAACAGTAGTGAGTGTCACGACTGTTTATGTTAGACTGTGGCAATACTGTACTTAAATAAATACAATTTTTGAGTAATTTAATTCAATGGTTTTCAATGGAACACTGGTTTTGTAGCAACAGTGCATTTTATTTTTATAATTTACTTAAGAGTGGACACTTCTTATAAGCGGACAATTTTATCCCATCAAAAACATAAAATGTACAAAAATCCAAGTCTCGCGACTAATTCCTCCATCCACAAAAAGTCGTGAGATCTCCTGGTAAATCAAGTCGGTTATTTTAGTTAGTGTTCATGGAACCAAGTATTCAACACTTTGTCATAATTTTTTATCTAATTAGTTATCTATCAACATCTATAGTGACTATATCAAAATTATACATCTTTATTTCTATAATAAATATAATGAGTTGGCAATCGCACCATAATATGACATCAGAATAAGTATACTGATCTGGCAAATTGCACATCGTTATAATGACGTAACAATAATTTGATTCTATTTTGCAGCCAAACGTAATCGCATAATAATGAAGTGAATGTCTTTATTTGCATTATACTGATTATAAAAAAAAGTACAAGTTTTGAATGTCTGCAAGCGAATTGATCTATTATAAATGGTTTTATTGACACTATTTTCGTGTAATTCGCTGTTGAAGAATGAAACAAACTGTATGCAGTATAAATGTTGGCAGCTTTTGTAGTTTTTATCTATAACTAACACTGGTTTCAAAAAAAATAAAAAATAAAATACTTTTATTATTGAAACAGCTGCAAGCCGGAAGAGTAATTAAATCGTTATATAGTTGTAAAGCGGCGACAATGATATAAAAAAAATCAAAATTAAAAATACAAAAATCATTTTTTCCTCTCCCCACATCCCTAAAGGAAAAATGAAACAAATACCTCTTAATTTCTTAATGTAGGTATAGTTTTGTCAGAACACAAAATGAATTAGCTATTAAGAAATGTATCCTCGCTGTTAACAATAGCTGTCCGAGAAGTTCTACAAATCGAAAAGCATACTTACCTTGTCGGTATGAAACACTCATTCCGTCCGTATCATCCCATCAAAAAATTCAAATAAAATTCCTGAATCATCTTACCAAGGAAAATCAAATACAAGTATCCATTGCTTTCGCTCCGCATTTCTGGAGCTCACAGTAAATGCGCCTTCTCGGAGACCACTTCTAACCATGACTTATCGCGGTCACGTACTGCAAAATTCTGCGGCTTAGCCGCGAAAGCAGCAATACCGCAACAATAAAAGAGCAACTCAGACATGAAATTCCTACATAAACCACGAATAATTCCGTACAGTTATATTTCACGGATAAGGACAGTTTCTGTATTGAAGCGCAAATACAATCGACCCCTGGTAGGATTACTGATAATGTCGAAGAGGAAATAATGGACAGGATGCACTACACTCCTAGCGATCAATAGGTTGATATTTTTGGCTGAACGGAAAGTTTGTCTGGGTAGACTGACTGGTCAAGGCGAAAATTCCTAGCATAAATTTCACCATTGACATTCTGCGCCGTGAAACAGCCGATATATTTAATATTTCTATTCCGTAAATCTGGATTAGTCTAAATTAGAAGTCTATCCATAATTAGGAGATATAAAAGGTTAGGTGCATTGTATATGGGTTTTTGTACGCGACCGAAAGAACAAAGCGTATCAAATGCCCGGAGAAGGCAGATATTTCGTTTTCAACGTGGGTCCTTACAATGCGACAAATTTTTATGTATTTTTGATCATAATAAGGATTTGTATGCGGTTTCTGTCAACATCGATCTAGAAAGGAAGTGTAGTGTGAAGTCATCCATATGAGTACTATAAAAATCCGTTAAACTTCATTCACACGATAAATCAGTCAAATCTAAAGGCTTAAATTCAACTAAAAAGCTAGGAATTACAATTACGAACAACGTAAATTCGAAAGGAAATAATGTAGGGAAGGCGAACCGAAGTCTAAGTTAAATTGACAGAACTCTTAAACTACACTTGTGCGTCCTATTTTGGAGTGTAGCTACCCACTGTAGGATCCCCACCATGTGGGACTGACGACTGATATAAAGTTCAAAGGAGGACAGCCCATATTGTATTATCGCGACATAGGGGAGAGGGTGTCACGGAAATGATGCACGAGTTGCGATGGAAATCATTGAAAGAAAGGCGTTATTCCTTTCGGCGAGATTTATTTGCGAAATTCCTGTAAACAACTTTCTCTTCCGGATACGAACATATCTTGTTAGCACCCACCTACAAAGGGAGGCATCGTCATCTTAATAACCAAGTGAAATCAGATTGAAAACGGCGGTCCTTCTTCTCCGGCGCGCTATTAGTGAATGGAACGGTGAACAAATATCGTAAAAACGGTACGATGAATCCTCCGCTATAAACTTAAAGTGATTAGTGGAGTCTTTAGGGCCGCGGTCGAGTAGCCGAGCAGTCTAAGGCGCCTCGCCGCGGAGCGCATGGTTGCTCGCCGTCGGAGGTTCGAGTCCTCCCTAGGGCATGTGTGTGTGTGTGTGTGTGTGTGTGTGTTGTCCTTAGTTAGTTTACCTTAGTTTAAGTAGTTTGTAAGCTACGGACTGATGACCACGCAATTAGGTTCGATAGATTTACAAACATTTGAACATTTATTTGGAGTCTTTAGGTAGATGTAGAACGTCTCGTCGCCATTGTGGTCATTAAAGACGAAGTATACTCTCGGATGGATCTTTTCCGTGACCTTTGAAAGGACTGATTTGGGGAAATCAGGGAAATCCTGAATTAGGATGGACGGAGCAAGGCTGAACCGCCGTTTTCCGTATGTGACTTTGGTTTTACCGCAGGGCCACCTCACTCGGTATCAATGAAAAACAACACGCTCCCTCCCTAGTGCTGAAGTCGTTACTCGCATGCGTCCAATTTAGCAATTTACTTTCATGTTACGATATAAAAATTATGTAATTTCCGATTGATTCAAATTGAGATCGTTTCGCTCTTTTTAAAGGCGTGACTGATGCACACTGTGATGTTGGCAATAAGAAGGTTATTACATCGAACTGCATCTCGTGGACATATCGGGACTGTTGGAAGCTTATACTGCATACGTGGCGCTGTGGTGGCTCACTTAATCTTCGAAAGCCGTCAAGAGATCCATACATCAAAGTTGCGTGTATTAATGGGCTTTCAGACGTGTGGTGAGAGTACGAACTTTAGTGAAAAGAGCAAAGTGTCGGTCTGATAAGCTCTTCGGTGAGAGCCTCTCATTAATTATATTTTTAACCATCTTGGGGATGTAGCCTTTCTTCTTCACTCCGCACTTGCAGGAATAAAGTGTAGAGACTTTTGGTCTTTCGCAGTACACTGTTCTATAGGGACTATTTCACTCATATTGCATAATTGTTTGAGTACCAAATTTAATGATTTTATACATTCACATTCTGAACTGGTGTTGTTGATTCAAATGTTCAAATGTATGTAAAGCTATGGGACTTAACTGCGGGGTCATCACTCCGTAAACTTACAAACTACTTATGAACTAGCTTATACTAAAGACGACAAAAACATCCATGACCGATGGGGGATTCGAACCCCCGACCATAGCGGCCGTGCAGACTGTGACTGGCGCGCCGCAGACCGCTCGGCCACTGCAGCCGGCTGTTGTTGATTACTATCAGTATGGACTACTATGTGAAAACTTAAATAAATTACACGGATCTCTAATGATATCCCTGTGTTAGCATGTCTTTGGTCTGATGATAAGCTTATGGGGTGCATAAATTGCTTACTTTCGTGGGACCTATTCACTATGTCTGGCTGGCAGATGTGCTTGTTGTCTTGAACATTGGGCCTGATAGTGGCGTATTGTACTACCGAAACCGTTTGCCAGAAATAAATATAATGATTATGAAGTCAGAGGTTTTTTTTTTTTTTTTTTTTTTTTTTTTTTTTTTTTTTTTTTTTTTTTTTTTTTTTCGTATACACTGAAACGAAGAAGCTGCATAAGTGAGCAATTCATTGGGGGCCGAGTCAAGCCAGTGTAATTCTGATAAGGATGTTCACGTTTCCGTATGTGAGGGAAAGTACAAATACCGAAATACATTTAGTCACTGTTTCCATGCACATCAAACATCAGATTATGAAAGATTTCGCACCTCAGTATAACAAAAACAAAGCGCCAAAGTCTTCTGTATAACATACACGGATAAAAAAATCGCTCTGGCGTGTTTTTCGGCCCACTTTAGATTTGTAGTTTTATAAGATTTTGCAAACATTTTGGACCAAAATAGCAATGTAAACAATAAAATATTAATTAATAAAAGTGTCTGAAACCCTTTTAGAAAATATTTTTTTTAGGTAAGTGCGGGTTCCGAACCACTGACCTTCAGCATCACAGTTCAACGCAATGCCCACTACGCTACGGCCATCATTTGGAAGAAGCGTTTTTTAATCTCATACTATTGATGGCCGTTGTTAACTGACGATAATATGGCATTTGTAGACAGTAGATTATCATTTATCGTACCAAGAACGGCGTGTTTTGTTAATTCTTCAGTGGGCCATTGCTTTGAAATGACAACGTGTAAGTTAAAATAAGAAAATCATCAAATAAACAACATCACGATTTGTGGGGTTCATGACCCTCCACGTAAAAATGGATTAGGAAAAAAAATTCAGTTCTCTTTATTGCTCATGAAAACATGAAGTGTCAAGTTGCACGACAACAACCTAGAAATTCAGAATTTTTGTTCCATATTGCAGAATACACCAATTTCACCACTATCAACTGGATTAACCGAATATCTTAGATACACCATCCAGTGAGTGATCCAACGTGGTGGTTCCCTGTTGTTTCGGGATAGCATTATGTATTAGAATGGCTCGCATGTTGTCCAGGCATGAATCTTATCGAACATGCCAGGAGTACGTTGAAAGGCTTTCTGTTTTGGACGAGACGACCCACCAACCAATCTCAGAGATCTAGGCATAATCGCACTTCAGGCATGAGACAGTCAACCTACAGTACCTTGATGATCCAGTTGATAGTGTGATCCGACGAACTGGTGTATTCTGCAATGTGGAATACAAATTCTGAATTTCTAGGTTGTTGTCGTGCAAGTTGACAATGCATGTTTTCCTGAGCAATAAAGAGAACTGAAATGTTTTAATTTTGAAGGGTTATGAACCCCCCAAATCGTAGACGTTGTAACACTTTTTTTATGTGCACTGCTCTGATTTATAAAATGGAATAATCTCAGTACCTGTATTTCGTGTCTTTATTGACATTAAAGGTGCATATTTTCAACCATCAGCGGATGATTATATGTACAACTTTACCGGTTTCGGTTATGAACCATCATGAGAAAAGTCTGTAAAATAAAATTGACTGTGATGAATTATACACAAGTTAAAGTAAAATATATGACATAACCCTTTAGTTTCATCCAGAAGATACTTACAAATTAAATAAGTTGATTACGTTGGTACATTAACCAGTCTATTTAAATTTTAAGTATCTTCTGGATGAAACTACTGGGTTATGTCATATATTTTATTTTAACTTGTGTATAATTTTTACTAAATACCACGTATATAGGGGTTAAGCCATAGTCACAAAAAATGAACCTTATATTCATATACCATTACTAGTTTCGATTATCTTTGTCATCATTATCAAACGTAAGAATATTGCATGAAATTGAGCATAAACTGAAAATATCACATGAATAAATTATGAATAAATTTACTTTTTCCAGTAACTGGAGCCAGGCCATCTAGAGGAGTGAAAATGGCTCCCAACTGTCTGCTACAATCACAGTATATGGTATCTGACCATTTTCAGCCATATTTTATCCCATACCATACTGCAACAGAGCAAGCTAGATTGGTAAAATAGATGGTAATGAATTGCTGTGCTGCCTTAATCATATAATATGGCATGCACAGACATATGCTCAATTTCTTGCAATATTCTTACGTTTGATAATGATGACAAAGATCGTCGAAACTAACTATACAATATATGAATATAAGGTTCTTTTTTGCGACTATGGCTTAACCAACATATACGTGGTATACAATAAAATATTAATTTATCACACTCCTAGACAACAATACTTAATAAAATTGTGCATAATTCATCACTATCAATGTCACTTAACAGACTTCCCTGATGATGGTTCATAACCGAAAGTTGTAAGTATAATAACAGTTGATGATTGGCAATATGCATTTTAAAGTAGCTATATTACGGCTGTTGACACTTACTTACTCCTTGGCACTAACGCCCATGTAGGGCCTAGGCCTCTCCGACGATCGCAGCCAAATCCTGACGATTTTCTCCTCATTTCCCACGTCTCCTATCTTTTTCAAATAGTTTTCTACATCCTCCAGCCATCGTTTCCGAGGTCTCCCTTTGCTTCTTTTGCACCTGGATTTCCCGTGTAAACCTTTTTGGCAGTTCGATCTTCCGACATTCGCTCTACATGGCTAATCCATCTCAATCTGTTACATCTCAGTAAGGATTTGATATTTATTGACAGTTTACATTTCTATGTTTATAAAATTATCATGGTCGTTTTCGTAATACAAGCTATCCCATGATTTTTTAATCACATATAAAACGTATAATCAGTACCCTTTGTTAAAAGAATGGGCTAGTCAATTACTCAAACGTACGTATTGGCCGAAGAATAAAAACTTCGGTACTGTGTATCTGTGTCACAGCAAGGTGAAGATGTGTGGCCCACGCGGGAGTAGCCGAGCGGTCTGGAGCGCCACGTTACGGATAACGCGGCCTGTCGCGTCGGAGGTTCGAACCCATCCACGGGCATGGCTGTGTGTGTGTTGTTTTTGGGTTAGTTTAACTTAGTTTAAGCAGTTTGTAAGCTACGGACTGATGTCCACGCAGTTTGGTCCGATAGACTTACAAACATTTGAACATTTTGAACATTATTTAAATATAAGAACTTATTTTGATATTTATGTGCGGATATGACCAAAAGAACATTCACCATTTTACATCCTGCAGTTATTACCAATAACTGCAACTGAGCACTGAATTGACAAAGTGGAGAAAGTTTAGAACTGAACCATGATTAATCCTTTATTCAGTGCAATCTCACACTAGCCCCCAACTACTACGGAAATAGCCGAAATCGAACGAGTAATGGTTTTGTCAGGGTAGTTCAGGGAACTGCAATAGAACAGTGATTATTCTCTAACTACATAAATGTAAAATGTTTGTAAACCTATTGGACGAAGCTACTGGCGTTATCGGTCCCTACTTAAAATTACTTAAACTGTCTTACGCTAACGTCAAGATCACACAAGTATGCACAAAGGAGGGCTCGAACTAACGACAGGAGCGGTCGGCAATCGTCGTTATAGCGTCTTTTTTAAATTTGTTTGCACCTTTTATTTTCTGTTCTTTTTTTTTCAATTTTGTATATTTTTTACTTTTTTTTGTTGTTTTTCCTTTTCTTTTATTTTCTTAACAGTGTTCATATTTTTATATTTTACTTTTTCAGGTGATGTAATATTGAGTTGATTTATTTGTTTTAGTTTCCTTCAGGCCATTGGATTCACATGTCCTACATAGTACCTATAGCATAAATTTCTAGTAAAATCCAAAATCGGAATGTGTCTTTGGACAGTTTGTAGTAAATTGAATAAAATTATCTGTACTAAAAGTAATAAACCAAACTGTGTGATGTCCTCTGCAGGTATCAGGAAGTAAACGTTATTCGGTCACAACACTCCACAGTCGGTCTCAGGTACGTATTCAGGTAAAAGAATTGTTCCTCCTTTTGCTTACCAATCAGTGTTCAGTTTCCTTGGCGTCTCTTATCCGGGTAGACTCAGCTGTGAGAGGATTTTTGATTTGTTTCGCAAGTATTTAGTGAGATCTGGTGATCATCTGGAAGGTTCTGCTACTGGTCGTCTCGTTGGTACAGCTTGTTTCATAGATTGTGTATTTTTAAACGCCGAGACAGGACTAAAAGCACAGGGGACAGGTTAAACAGCTCCTTCTAAAGCATTGCCATAAGTCGCTCGGCCATTCCTGCACGTCCTTTCCCATGCGGCCTACTTATATGACGAACAGAGCGACAAGCAATCTGCGGATATTTCCCTATGATACTGTGGTGAATGACTGCAGTAGGATGCAGAATGACTTAGACAAAATTTCTAGTTGGAGTCAGGAATTAAAGTTTAGCTGCAAACCGTTGCAAAAAATGTAAGATGATGCATATACGTAGGAGAAACAGTCATATAATGTTCGAATACAGCATTAGTAGTACACTGTTGCCTGACACAGCCGCATCTCTTAAATATCTAGGCTATTCTACTTCTACATCTACATAAATACTCTGCAAGTCACATTGAAGTGCTTGGCAGAGGGTTCAACGAACCGCCTTTATGAAGTTTCTCTACTTTCTTTTGTTGATAAGGTCTTCCTATGTAGGTGGGTGCTAACAAAATTTGTTCGCATTCGCAAGAGAAAGTTGGTGAAATATATTTCGCAAATTAGACCTCACCACAACGATTAACGCCTTTCTTTTAATGATTTCCATCCCAACTCGTGCATCATTTACGTGACACTCTCTCCCTTAATATCGCCATAATACAAAATGAGAATCCCTTCTCTGTACTTTCTCTATATCGTCTGTCAATCCCACTTTGTGGAGACCTCACAATGCGCAACAATACTCCAAAATAGGACGCGCAAGTGCGGTGTAGGCAGTTTCTTTAGTAGAGCTGTTGCATCTCCTAAGTGTTGTGCCAACAAAACGTAGTCCTCGGTTCGCTTTCCCTGGAATATTTTCTTTGTGTTCTTTCCAATTTACGTTGTTTGTAATTGTTACACCTATATTTAGTTGAATTTAGGGCCTGTGGTTTTGACTGATTTGCCGTGTTAATGAAGCTTAACGGGCTTCTTTTAGTGGTCATATGGATGACTTCATACTTCTCATTATTAAGGGTCAATTGCCATATTTTGCACCGTGCAGATATCTTATCTAAATAATTTTTCAGTTGCATCTGATCTTCTGGTGACTTTACTCACCGATAAGTGACAGCATTATCCGCGAAAAGCGTAAGAGAGCTTTTCAGATTGTCTCCTAAATCGTTTATAAAGATAAGGGTAGCAACGGAGCGACCGAGCGCATTGAAGCCCTATGCTACGATGCGCGAGGCCATTCCCCGGCGGGGGTTCGAATCCCATGACATGTTTTTGTGCCGTCTTTAGTATAAGGTAGTTCATAAGTAGTTTGTAAGATTAGGGACTGATGACCCCGCAGTTAAGTCCCTTAAACTTTACAAAAATTTGAACATTAAAAAAAAAAATTAAAAAAAAAAAAAAAAAAATAGTGGCCCTATAACACTTCCCTGTGGAACGCCAGATATCAAGACTTTCCGTCAATTACAACAATTACAACTTACTGTGACACTTCTGACATGAAATAACCAACCCAATCGCAAAATTGTGGTGATATTCCATGAGCACGCAGTTTGAGTAGAAGACGCTTGTGAGGTACAGTGTCGAAATCGTTCCGCAAATCTAGCAATACTGAATCTCCAGAATGAAACTTTCACTCTGCAGCTGAGAGTGCGCTGATATGAAACTTACTGTCAGATTAAAATTGTGTGCAGGAACCGGCACTCGAACCTGGGACCTTTGCGTTTCGCGGGCAAGCGCTCTACCGACTGAGCTTTGACACGCAAGTCGCCGAAGTGGCGTCAGAGAAAAAGACTTGCACCAGGTAGGCCGAACACGACGCCAGTTGGGGTCTAACGGTCATAAATGCCATACCATCATCATAATCACCGACTGAGGTATCCCGACACGACTCACGATGCCGCCCCACAACTTCGCCTCCTAGGTTGTGGCTAAGCCATGTATCCACCATATCCTTTCCTCCAGGAGTGCTAGTCTTGCATGTTTCGCAGGAGAGCTTCTGTGAAGTTTGGAAAGTAGGAGGCGAGGTACTGGCCGAAGTAAAGTTGTGGGGCGGCATCATGAGTCGTGTCGAGATAGCTCAGTCGTTAAAGCGCTTGCCCGCGAAAGGCAAAGGTCCCAGGTTCGAGTCCCGGTTCCGGCACACAGTTTTAATCTGTTTTATACTCAATCTATTTGACATCCCTTGTCGATAGCACTCATCACATCATGTGAGTAAAAGACTAGCTGTGTTTTACAAGAAAACCGTGTTGACTATGTGTCAACAGGTCTTCTCTTAGAATTAGTTCTTAATATTTGAGGAAAGTAAATGTCCTAAAATCCTGATGCAAACAGACATCAATGATATAGGGCTGTGATTTTGCAGGTCTCTCCTATTACCTTTCTTGAATATCTTGCAAAGCGATGTAAAATGCAACGGGGGTGTAAGGATAATCGTTCAAAAGGCAGATGGTCCACTTTGGTCTATTGGGAGAACTTAGGGAAGATGTGGTTCATCTGTAAGGGGGACCGCCTATAAAACGCTTATGCGACCCGTGGTGAAGCTGACTGCTGAAATATTCTCAGATGTCCCCATTATTTAATTCAGGGTCGATGTGTCAACCTATTTTGACCACGAATAATTAATCGTTAGCTCTCAGTATATTCCAATACTTGATAAATTTCCTTGCTGTTTTACCTAGTTCGTTTATATCTGGTAGTAATGTAAGCTCCGTATTTTCCATTAGCTTCGCTTGTAATCAACCTTCAACGTAAATAACGAAAATTAGAGATATTCAATTTTGCGTAATCGCCTTTTCCGTGGTTAAACGAATGGCAATGACGTAGTTTATAAGTTGAATACACAGTTAAAACCCAGACTGATGCACATATTGGCGTATGAAGAGGTTTTAAAACCGAGGTCACCGTCTGATTCTACGCTAGTCAGTGAAGCTACTCGATAACTGAAATTGTCTATAATGTTAGAGTGTCTCGAGTTAATTTGCTTAGGGGTCATAAACAACCGCTCCCTCAGCGAACGTTCCGTGCCCAAAGACTGTAAAAGGGCTCCTAGAAAATTGGCTACAGTTGATTAGGGGATCGACCTAAGGTATCGGCTTTTCCTGTTTTCTTCGTGAAGAGTTGTAACATCATACTATTAATTTTTTTTAGATTTTGTTAATTATAAGTATCAAAGAAAATGTGCAACGTTCTTTGTTTCAGAATCTGTGAAAAAATTTCACCAACATATTTCTTTAACAATTCCTTTCATAACATAAAAATAGAAATAGTCAGTTGAAAAAAAAGGGACCAAAAAGTGCACTTTCTTCAGAATCATTTTTTGATATAATTAATAAAATTTAAAAAAATATTTAATAGTATGATCATACAACTATTTAGGAACAAAACAGAGGAAAAACCGTTACCTCAGGTCGATCCCCTGACCTTCTCTAACCAATTTTCTAGGAGCTCTTTTTTCCAAGATAATCGATATCTCTAAAAAAGTACTGAATATTTTAACGTTATCGTAAAAGGATAATTTGACTTATTTCATGCCAAACTTGTGGTAAATAATAAGTATAAAAACCTGAGTGTTGTTGAGTTACAAGAAATGTAGTTTTTAAAGAATTTTAAGTGGTTTTCTATGTACCTCGAAACGTATCAAATCAATCGATACGTACAAAAAAGCAATCGATAGATATTCGTAAGGGCAACAACTTTCTAATTTAACATTTTTGCATTTATTTTTAATTAATAAAAACTGTTCTTGGAACTTTGCGAATTTTTTCCTCAATTTCACCAGACTCAGTTTCATAAAATATAAACTCTGTTTTTATATATATATATATATATATATATATATATATATATATATATCAGGTAATAATTTAGCATTCCACTCCCATGAACCACAGACATTGCCGAGGTGGGGTGGCTTGCGTGCCTCAACGATACAGATAGCCGTACCGTAGGTGCAACCACAGCGGAGGGGTATCTGTGGAGAGGCCAGACAAACGTGTGGTTCCTGAAGAGGGGCAGCAGCCTTTTCAGTAGTTACAGGGGCAACAGTCTGGATGATTGACTGAGCTGGCCTTGTAACATCAGCTAATGTGGCTTTGCCACACAGCTACTGCGAACGGCTGAAAGCAAGGGGAAACTACAGCCGTTACCTTTCCCGAGGACATGCAGCTCTACTGTATGAACATATGATGATGGCATCCTCAATTTAGCATTACGTCTTCAAAGAATGCTTGGACTAATGTGCGCTAGCTGCGGGCTTAAGGTAGTATATATTGATATATTACTATGTCACCAATGCTATTCGTTTTCTGATATTTCATGCTATTGATTGAATAAGGTATAGTGTAGGTTATTCTTAAAACAATGTTTCTATTGAATATATTATTTGTTTCCTAAAATGTCGTATTGTATTTACTTTCATAAGCTCCTGCAGTAAGTTTCTGCCTCTGATAGTCATATTTCAATATCTATTCTTTTTCCCGAGATATCTGGGGTGAAAAGTGGGATGAGAGACCATCTATATGCTGAAAATCTAAGAGGTGAGATATTGGAAAGAGCATAACGAATTACAGCGACAGGATAGAGAACAAAGCTATCAAGAATAGAAATAATATCACCGTATTATCATATACATTAGGAAAGCTCCAGTTAATCCTGGAGAATATTTTAAGGGTGGGGAAAGAATTCGGAATGAAACCAAACATTGTTAACACTAAAGACATGAAAATAGGAACAGTAGGCGATGTGATCAATATATCACCAGATGGACGAAAAGTACAGCAAATTCAATCATTCCAATATTTCGGAAGCTTGGTAATCTCCAATGGTAGTGTTGTAGACGTGAGACAGAAAGAAGAAATATTTAGAAAGATTTGAAATGTGGCTATAGAGAACAATGCAGCAAGTGAAAGTTTAGAAATGAGGTGTTGAGCAGCGTAAGAGAGACAAGGAACATCACGAGCATGATACAGAACAGGAAAACAATGTGGATGGGGGCAGAGGATAACTGAAGGAAAAGTAGAAGGGGAATGAGAGGAAGAGATATTTGGCACGGTGATAAATATCAATAAAGGGAGAAACTGTAAGAAAATGAAAAAGGATGCCCTGGACATGGAGGATGTCGAGTTGACAGGGCAGATTTAAAGAAGAAGAGAAAGAGAGGCATGCAGGCAGTTGTTTCACCCACGTTCTATCTGAGAGTGGGCCAGAAAAGCAAATGGCTGCTAGTGATAGTTATATCCACTGCCATACACCCTACGTCGAGATGTATAAATATGTAATCTAGATGTAGACGTAATAATTGTTCCGTCCCATAACGCTTCTTTCCACATTGTTACAATTTCTCATTCGAACACTTTTGAGGCACTTATTTCACTGACATTAGTTTGAATATCTTGCATTATCACACGAGGAAGACACTGTTTGAAGAGTACGCCAGCAGCGCTGCAGCGATGTGCACACGTAGCCTCGTGTTGTAGCATCGGTACAAAGTGCACCACGTCGCTGACGGGTTGGGCAACTTGGTATTAAGGAGCGCCTACAGTGAAGCGGTAGATTTAAACGCAGAGGAATGTGAGTCTACAAAAAGTAATTCCGCAAGAGAGGGCGTAATAGCGTGACAAGCTGCCTACTAACTAATGACCGTTCATCGCTGTGAGCAGTTAGCCATGCACAGAGCGTCAACAGAAAAAGTAGTACAAGAGTCATGAGATGGAAGAGTTAGCAACGCCGGCTAACGCAGCAGTTAACCGTTCGCAGCACGTATTCCCAAATCAGTTGAAGGACATCGTTAGTGTGTAACTCACGCCTTGCTATTCATTTGTTGTTGTGTTGCTTCGTCTAGAAGTATCGTAGGTAACATACGGCTTCTGCTACGTAATACGTCAAGTAATGACATATATTTCTCAACAAGCTTTAGAGAAGAAAATGAAAATATGAACTAAATGAAAACATGAAAATGTGAACTAGCATTAGATGTAGAAATTATTGGTGAAATATGAAAATTTGTGCCCGGCCGGGTTTCGAATCCGAATTTCAAGCCTGTCGCGAGCAGGCGCGATAACAATTACTCTATCCGTTCACGCTTCCCAGACTTATCCAAACTTGGAAGTTAATGTTTACTAACCATTAGTGCTCGTACATTAAATTGTATAATTCTCGGACTGGGAGACACGTTTATTCCAAACCCCGCTTGTCTTTGTTCCCCTTGAATACGATGTACAGTGTCTGTCTTCAACAATAATACACTGATCTTTCTTTATTTTGATGAGGTTCCAATATCCCACAAAGTAGTCATTGAAATGTTGCTCAAACCAAAATTCATATAAGTTTGTCATTCTTGGATGGCGATCTGTTCAATCAATTTTTTATGAAAAAAAGATCGCTTATAATCTCTGTTCAGTTACCGGATTCGCTAATCACTTCATTCACCACATCACAAAGAAAACCTTTTAAACTTTTAAAAACATACTTACTCACAGACTTTATGAAATTTCTAAACCATCATGCTTTAATGTGATGAGACAACAAAATTGTTGGTGAATAATTATTTTTTTGAAAGCTTACTTCTGTGATGTGGCGAATGAAACCGAAGATCCGAAGATAGCAGTTTAATCCACCGAAACCGTAATCTGAATAAAGATTGTAAACGATCTTGGCTGCCTAAACTGCACAACTGCGTGACAACAACTCGTCATGGCGGTTATAATCTGAGCAGTGAGCAGTGCATGGAAGCGAGCTTTTGATACAGAGAAACACCAGACATTCCGCACAGCATCCACCGAACTACAGGAATGATGGCAACAATAGTGCAGACGTCGACACCATCTCTGACAAAGTTGCCGAGCAATCATAAGCTGACCAATCGGAAGGAGTTCCTAGTCTATTTAAAGCCCCCACAGCATAATATTTTAGAACCGATGAGGTTAGGGGCAGAAGGATTTTTTATTAAGAATTGACGTTCAAGTGTTTTGTCGCGAAAGACTTTAATCCTAGTTCACTTTTTTTTGTTTAATTCAGCTGAGTACTGGCCACACATAATCGAATTCTTCTACAGTGGCGTCTGTAGTTTTCAGGGCCGTTTGTGATGGTTTTGTGTCAAATGTCTATGGTGTGTTTAACTATTAAGTCAGTCAATCGACTGCGGTACTTTGCATTTGTACCTTCTCTTCGGGGCCACGGTACCTGCTGCCCCTCAGGGAGCTTATCAAAAGTTTTGCGACCTCCATTTAGTTTCCAAGCAAATCATCATCGAGTGCCATTTAATCTGTAGACTGCGCACCGACATGGGAACTTCTGTGGTCCATCGCAGGATCCCTTGTACGGTCTTGATGTTGGTATCACCCGGTGCGATGAAGGAGGTGGCGTCAGCGTACTGACAGAAACATGACGCACTTACGAAACGTCATTAATGTTGAAGAATAAAGGCTTCAGGTACTCCTGTTGCTGTAAACTTTGAGGTTGAGTTTCGAGATGCGCGGTATGCCTTGCCAAAGGCTGCGCGGTCGCTCCCGTCGGAGGGTTGAAACCTTCCTCGGGCTTGGGTGTTTGTGTTGTCCTTGATAGGAGTTACATTAAAGAGCCGAAGAAAATGGTATAGGCGTATACATACTCACGGATTCTTTTTACTGACCCTCTGACAGAATATGGTCACCTAAGGAGTGTAGGATAATAATAATAATAATAATAATAATAATAATAATAATAATGTTTTCTGTTCCATAGGACCCAATTGAGGAATGAGACTCCATGGTCATGGACCAAGTCACCAAGTCAGTACACGAATTTTTACGCAAGAATGGTAACAGAAAATTTTTAAGTAGCCCTATGCACACGACAATCTTAAGACAAAGTGTAAAGAATCAATAAAGAAGAAAATGAATTAGCTTAATTGTTTAACTTTTCTAAGAGTTCCTCGACAGAATAAAAGGAGTGAGCCATGATTGATTTGATTTGATTTTCTCATGGAAGCCAAAACAGTCTTGGTCCAACCAACCACTACCCGCACCGAAACTTAGTTTATTGTGCGGTTTCGCTCCCTGAATATCTAGTAAACCCATCCAATGCCCTTGAACAGTTCAAGGAGTCCCTTTACCAGTTCTTTATTAGACACAATTTCGTCGGATCTGGTTGTCCCAAATTTCTGTGCCTTTTACTCTCCAATGCAATGCATTCGAATATTAGATGTGATGCAGTTTCATCACCATCATCACAGATCCTACATTTAGGGTCCTCTTCTGTTATTCCCATTGTATGAAGGTGTTTTTTGAAATTTCCATGGCCTGTCAGCAATCCAACCATGAGTCTAATCTCTCTCCTGTTCAGGCCGAGGATTGCAGAGCTTCTTTTAAAACATGGCTTTGGCATCATTACCTTGTCATGTTTTTGTTGATAGACTCTGGACCAATATTCTATGTGGTATTCTGAGCCAGTTACGTAGCTCCAATTTGATCATTGCCTTTGTCAGGACAGGTTCCGGTCCAATAAATGGAGTCTCTGCCCCCATCCTGGCTAATCTGTCGGCATGTTCCTTGCCACTGATCCCCGAGTGGCCAGGGATCTACAATAGGTTTACTTTATTGTTTTCCCCTAGCTCCGCTAGAACCCTGTGACATTCTGCAACAATTTTAGACCTTGTTGCAGGAGCTGCCAGGGATCTCAGGGCTGCCTGGCTGTCTGAATAGATATAGATGCTACGGTCTTTGTAGCACCTACGCAAATTCTCCTCCACACATGCCCTGATAGCAGTGATTTCGGCCTGGAATACTGAGGCCAGTTTCCCTAGAGAGATGACGCTCTCCAGTCTTGGCTGCACCCCATATACCCCAGTCCCAACACCTTGGTCTGATTTTGACCCGTCAGTGAACCAGACAATATCCCCCATACGGTGTCTAACTATTTTCTCACACTGCTCCCTACTTCCAATTGTTATACTGAAAGGCTTGTTGAAGCAGTACGGGGTTATAATGTAGTCGGCTGGCAGTTCCCCAACCTTTCCTACATTTACCTCACTCACTATTTTAGTGTGTGATTATGGATATCCCAAAGAGTTACAGTTGTTGCCAGTTTTGATTCTGTATGCACCAGCCGCTGCCTCCATCTTGACCCAAAGGTGTAATGCTGGCATATCCAGCATGGTTTCCATCCCAGCAGTTGGTGTGCTGCTAATTCCGCCTGTTATGGCTAAGCAGGCTAATCTCTGCACCTTATCAAGCTCCTTAACAGCAACCTGCTGTTCTACCTTCGAGCCATGAGTTAACTCTTCAATTTAGATTTGAAAGCGTGTGGGTTAGTGCTAAGATTCCTTAGTTCTTTTGGCAGCTTATTGAAAATGGATGCTGCAGAATACTGTACACCTTTCTGCACAAGTGTCAAGGTGGTGTGATGCAAATGAAGATTCGACTTCTGTTTAATATTCACCGAGTGAAAGCTACTAATTCGTAGGAAAAAGCTGATATTATTAACAACAAACGACATTAAAGAAAAAAAAAAAGTATTGTGACGCCAGTGTCAAAATTCCCAGACTACTGAAAAGGGGTCGACATGAAGTTCGTGAACTTACACCACATATTGCTCGAATCGCCCGTTTTTTGAGCCAGAAATATCCTTTTTGCATCGTGGTCCATTGATAGGACCGGATTGCCATCGATGGACCAATGTTTCTTTTATTTTGATTAAATCAAATTTCCGTCATCCTAAGTTAACATGAGCTATACAAGGTGAATGTTTTCTGTTGGGAACAATAGGATGATTAAGATGAAATATGATAATCGATGTGCTCCATCAATCTCGTACCGCCACACCGTATAGTTCACCAGTTATCTACGTCGTAACATAAAAGGATTGGACAGTTACTTATGCCATACGTTTCGATGAGATAGCTCATTTGAGGTGATAGTTACCAAAAAATCTGATTTACTGTAGACATTACCCTTTTACCTCGGATTATTTCTATCGGCTGTTCTGATGGCGCCGTAGCAACACGTCTCATAACTACCAAAGTGAAACCTGTTCACGTTGCCTGGATATTAATAATGTCACTGGAGAGCTTCTTCAGATATGACAGCCTTCGTGCTGGCTAGCAATTAAGAAAAAAAGCGTCTTAGCTATTACCTAATGCCACCGTGACCTCTGTTTGGTATATACATGTATGCAAATACGGCGGTCCGTAAGACCGTTAAGAGGTTGCCTAACCCGCTACAAGCTGGCCACTGGCCACTGCTATTTTAGATTGCAGCTGGAGGACACCCGTCAGCGACCCCTCTGCTGGGATTTATCTTCAATGCAAAAACCATGTTTCAGCAGACGCAGGTGTAATTTTCCTCACCTCGACGATAAGACAACCGATGCCAGTTCTCGATGCGGAGGCCCTCCTACTTCAAATTCAAATGTTTGTATAGTCTATGGGTCTCAACTACGGGGTCATCAGTCCCTAAACTTACAAACTACTTATGAACCAGATACTACTAAGGACGGCACAAATATCCATGCCCGAGGGGGATTCGAACCCCCGACCGTAGTGGCTGTGCAGACCGTGACTGGAGCGCCTCAGTCTCCTCGGCCACCGCGGCCGGCCCCTCCTACTTGATATATAACAATCCTTATTCCTTTATCAATATTTACTCGCAATAGCGAATTTCTTTCCCCAAATGGTTGAGGCTGTCAGGACCAGATCTTTAGCCTACGGCAGGTAATGGAAAAGTGCTACGAGTGGAACAGGGAATTGGGGAATTGTATCTATCACAGATCTGGAAAAGGCTTATGACCGTGTTCCTAGGAGGAAGCTACTGTCAATTCTTCAAGATTATAGTATAGGAAGCAAACGTTTGCAGGTAATTAAAGGGCTTTACGTAGACTGTCAGGCGGCAGTTAGAGTAGATGGCAAATTAAGCTCATGGTTCAGGGTAGTTTCAGGGGTAAGACAAGGCTGTAACCTGTCACCACTGCTGTTCATACTATTCATGGATCATATGTTGAAAACAGTAGACTGGAAGGGCGGGATTAAAATAGGTTGAAACAAAATAAGCAGTCTCGCATATGCGGATGACTTAGTGGTAATGGCAGATTCGATTGAAAGGTTGCAAACTAATATTTCAGAGCTCTATCAGAGGTGCAAGGATTATGATATGAAGATCAGCATCTCCAAAACGAAAGTAATGTCTGTGGGAAAGAGATTCAAACAGATTGAGTACCAGATATGAGGAACAAAGTTAGAACAGGTAGACAGTTTCAAGTACCTGGGATGTATTTTCTCACAGGATGGCAACATAGCAAAAGAACTGGAGGTGCAGCAAAGCTAATGCAGTTAGTGCTCAGCTAAGATCTACTCTCTTCTACAAGAAGGAAGTAAGTACCAAGACCAAGTTAGCAGTGTACCGCTCTATCTTTCGACCAACTTTGTTGGATGGGAGTGAAAGTTGGGTGGATACAGGTTACCTTATTCACAAGGTTGAGGTTACAGATATGAAAGTAGCAAGAATGATTGCAGGTACTGGGAACAGTGGCAGGAGGGTGTTCATAACGAGGAAATCAAAGAAAAACTGGGAATGAACACCATAGATGAAGCAGTTACAGCGAACAGACTGAGATGGTAGGGTTATGTTACACGCATGGGAGAAGCAAGGTTACCTAAGAGACTCATGAGCTCGGCAGCGGAGGGTAAGAGGAGTCGAGGTAGACCATGAAGAAAGTACTTAGATTCGATGCAGAATGATTTTGAAGTAAAAGGCATAACATCAGACGAGGCATCAATGTTAGCTTTGAATAGGGGATCATGGAGGAATTTTATTAGAGGTACTTTGCTCCAGACTGAACGCTGAAAGGCATAATCAGTCTCTAATGATGCTGATGCTGATGATGATGAATTGGTGACATATGAAAATTTGTGTCGGGCCGACACTCTATCCACACCTTATACAGCAACGCCAAAAGAAATTCGCCATTGCGAGTAAATATTGATAATATTATCATCAGTGTAATACGTTACCATGCACTCATTTATCAGTTGCCTAAGCGAGGCAATGACGATAACAGCGTAGGTTAATGCCTCGTTGTTTTCATGTTCCCTGGTGCGGGAATACAGATTAAGCTGCGAGTGCTACGGTATGAATGCAGTTGACTCATATGTGCAGTCTGTGTGGCATATGGAAGTTTGGGTCGGTCCTGAAGTCGTGTTCGGGTAGCCTAGTGGTTAAGGCGACCGCTCGCGAAAAGTGGGAAACCAGGGATGGAGTCCCAGTCCGACACAAATTTTCATACGTCACCATTTGGTAGAACATCCATACCTTATACGGTGACGCCAAAAGAAATTCGCTATTGCGAGTAAATATTGATAATACTAACAGTACTGTAATACGTCACCATACATTAATTTAACCTTATTCCCTTGTCCCCAGCCACTTGGTTCAACCAGTGACGGTTCAGTTCTGACACATGTCACCCTGACGACCGCTCCCATTGTCCATTGGATTTATCAGCGAAGAGTTTTTGAAAAGTTTCATTCCTGAAGTGTAGGACAGTTTTTCTTTATAATGAAAAAAAAAACGATTTTATGAAATCCATAAACAAATTTCAATTTCCTTTTGCATTAATGGAGTTTTGGCACCTTCAGTATTGGTAACTACATTCGAGTTCAGTAAAGAAAAGTAGAAAATCTTATTTTAAAATAGATTTTATAAAGTACCTAAACCATAAAAGACGTCAACTTACAACAACTAAATTTTCCTTGACTTTCTTCATACAGAAGATGACTTGTATGTGATAACTTGGATCTGATATTACTGCAAAAAAGATCCACATAAAAAATCACTGCATATTTCCGTCTTGTGCCCAATTCGTCGTGCTCCTTCGTCTCTCTTTCTTTTTACTGAATATTAATGATAATTTCAATGACCATATATTTTTCATTACGGATATTTGCAAGAGGCAATCCATTTACTCTCACCTGTCCCATTGCGCTACGCAAACAGGCTTTACTCGTCGTAAAGTGCAGACAGGATTGGTCGCAAATTGAAGCAAATTCAAATGTTCAAATGTTTGTAATCCTATGGGACCAAACTACGTTGGTCAACAATCCCTAGTCTTACAAACTACTTAAACTAAATTAAACTAACCTAAGGACAACACACACATCCATGCCCAAGGGTGAATTCGAACCACCGACTTGGGGGGCCGCACGATCCGTAACGTGGCGCCCCAGACCGCTCGGCTACTCCCTCGCGGCCAAATTGAAGCGAAACATATACATTTGGGAGTAAATGCTTTTTACAGTTCCTTAAGGTTTCAGTTGCTGTTCCAGGTCTTTTGCTATCATCAGCTCAATTTTTCTATCACAGTTCAGCAAAAATACGAATTGTCGTTTTTAGTAAAGAAATACAACAACAAAGTGATATTTTTCAGTAAAAATTAACCAGACAACGCTGGTCTGCGTAAAATATATTTTACTGTCTAATATGTAAATGGTGTCTTTTAAAACATGACCTGACTTTATACGTTTTTAAACCACTTTATTATTACCATCAGTTATCGATTAAATACAATATCGTTAATCTTATTCAATTAAACTAACAACTACTGAAAAAATACCCTAATAACGTGAGTGTGGTATTAGTTTTAAAAATTACACATTAAGAATGTATGACCCTCATCACTTGTTTTGTGTTGTCGAAGTTGTGGACTGTAGATTCACAAGCCTGTGGCGGTTCCGACTCAGTGGCGCAACGATCACCAGATTTCTTAAGAGGGTTTTTGTCCTACGCTAAGATTTTCGAAAAAAAAAACCTTAGTTTGTTGATCATTGCAGCAACGTCTTTAGTCACTCACTCCAACCACTGGTACACTGTTAATTCAGAAAGAAATGACGCTTCACAACACATGATTCGGTCCCTGAACAATTACAGACTCCAACAAATTTACTAACCGTAAGCGGAAGACAAGTGTTTGCTAAAAACAGCACTTGGAAAGGCTGGACAAGTGCGGGATTGTATTTTTTTTTTCGTTTTTAATTTATTTGTTTTGTTGATTTAAAAGTATGTTATCAGGAGCAGCGCAAAGAATTTATGAATAGGCCTATAAACGAACCACCAGTTTTTGACACGATTCTGAAATCTACACGAAAAAAGTTGCAAAGATAATTTTGGAACACAACAACTGGCCATCACTTGCACAGAAACGCCGATCATCCCGCCAGATAAATGAATATTTATAATGACATTTGCCTTCTGGTCAATGATCTGTATTAATATTGACTTAATTTAGTCCATATTCCTTACTAAAAACGAGTACTAAGTTTCTCTGATATGTAATTTGTATTTTGGTCGGTAGGAAGATTGCCTTGGCACCATTGGAACGCAAGCGAGGATATATCAACCTCTTGACGCCACATTGTGGCCATCGGCCACCTTAGGGCCTACATAATAAGTATGCCCTAGAAAATAATACTGTTCGATCAGTGATGGCTCGTCCAATGTGTTCACTGGTTCATTAAACCCCCGAAAATAAGCTCGCCATGAAAAAAAAAAAATCGAAATAACTATCATTCTTTCGTTCTTTTATCAGATCATTTTATAAGCAAAATATTTTTATCGCATGAGAAACGTTTTACGTTGTGGAGACAGCACGTATACGAGTAGGATTACGGCCGCAGTGTTGCAATGCGCGTGCGCGGCTGAGGTTCAAATTCTCTTCTGAACCCCCTGGAGGTAGCATATTGGCGCTCCCGCGGTAAGGGAGGGGCGGGGGGAAACGCCGCTTTTAACTTTGGCGTTGAAGCAGATGGAGACACCAGCTCCTGCTGGCTACTCGAGTTCTGGCGTTTAAGCACGAATGGTAACGATACGTAAACAGTGAAGCGGCTGCGCACCTCGCCTTGCGCATGCGCAAATCCTCTATTAAGGTAGCAGCCGACGCCTCAGCTCGGAGCAAGAGTAAACAAGCCGAGGCAAAACATTCTGCAAACATTTTAAGGAGAATATATCTGAAGAGGGGGGGGGGAGCAAAACAAGGGACCTTCCCCTGGCGCCATTCGCAGAGCTGCACCAAATTGTCTCTTTCATCGCCTGCCGAGCGGGAGGGGGAGGGGGAGAGTGCACCACTATCAAGATCCGGCACTAAAAGAAGTAAACCTCCAGTTATCTGAAGCACCTGCCGTCAATGGATTCGATCAAGTTGTCAGGCGATTACGAAGGTTTCGTCTAGGGTCATCAATTTAAGTGATGTTAAGTCATATTTTTCTTGAGTGATAAATTAATGTACATCCAGTCTATTTGATATACATTGCAAACCATATTGCTTCATTGTTATTAAAAATTATTGATTCTTGTGAGGTAATATATTCATTGATTTCTGAAGCCATGTTGTCCAGGGTAATATGATTCTGCTTCCTATAGCTTCCATGCCCTCCGCCCCCCCCCCCCCCTTTGGAACCACCCATACACTGAAGAATCAGACCAGCATCACCACGTACCTAGTATCTGCTGGCTAGTAACAAAGTCAAGCTACATGTAGTATCAGTGAGCATGCTGTCGGTGTGCGATATGTCTGGGTGATGCGTTCCAGAAATGATGTGTTGATATGTGGCGAAACCAATGTGGAAAGAGCCAAACGATGAGGCTATGTCGAACTAAACTTCAGCATATACTTGTCACACTTCTTATCCTGGGAAGACAGATAAAGTCGACAGGAGGTGATGTGTGGCGGAACTAACATCTGACTTCAATGTTGGGCAGAGTAGAAATCTGTGTGAACACGTAGTGCACCGAACACTTCTAACGATGGGTCTCCGCTGCCGACGACTCACGCTTGTGCAATGCTAACACAATAACAATAGCCCCTACGACTGAAATGGACACATGATCACTTGATGTTGGTGCAGCGTGAGAGCGTTGCATGGTCTGATAAATCCCAGTACATTCTTAATCATGCCGAGAGGAGTGTGCAAATATCTCGCCTTCGAGGGGAACAGCTACTAGATACCTGTACTACGAGATGGAGACAAACTGTTGGCGAATTAACCCCGTGAGTGCGAGGTTAGCGCAACCCTTCATCGTCGAACAGTGCATGCCGGCACTCCCTGCCACTGCAGTGCACCGAAATTTTTCGAAACATAAAAGTTGTCACTCATGATTTCGGTTTCGAATATCGCATTGAAAAGTACACCTTGTGTCCTTGTTTGTGAACAGTGCCTCGGAGCACGGGATTTCTAATTAGAATTTTTTGGATAAGAAGTTATGAATTGTTGTATGTGTCAGTTGGCTTGTTAAGCCACTATTTTGCACAAAGCATCATCCACAATACACTCACAACAGTTCATCACGTCATATTGTTTCCCTGGCATAGATGTACAAGTACTACGACTGAACAAATGTTGATTACCAGTTCAAGTAGCGCCCCCAAATGGATGAGGTATCGTTGTAGTACTGTCTCATCACCAGGTGTTGCTGAACAGGCAGTGTCATGAAAACTATAAGCACTGTCGCTAAATTTGTGTCACTTTCTAAAAAAAGCTGCTCTACCTCTCAGTCTGATAAACATCTTATTTTCGTCATTAGTCAATAACACGGCTGCTTCACTGAACGCAAATTGCCGAAGCGTGGCCTAGAGCGAACTATTATACACTCCTGGCCATTAAAATTGCAACACTAGGCAGATGACGTGCTATAGACGCGAAATTTAACCGACAGGAAGAAGATGCTGTGATAGGCAAATGATTAGCTTTTCAGAGCATTCACACAAGGTTGGCGCCGGTGGCAACACCTACAACGTGCTGACACTTCTCATACACAAACAGCAGTTGACCGGCGTTGCCTGGTGAAACGTTGTTGTGATGCCTCGTGTAAGGAGGAGAAATGTTTCCATCACGTTTCCGACTCTGCGGTTAATCGTATCGAGACATTGCTGCTCACGTTGATCGCGATCCAATGACTGTTGGAATATGGAATCGGTGGGAACAGGAGGGCAATACGGAACGCCGTGCTGGATCTCAACGGCCTCGGGATGACATGCATCTTATTCGCATCGCTGTAACGAATCGTGCAGCCACGTCTCGATCCCTGAGTCAACAGATGGGGACGTTTGCAAGATAACAAGCATCTGCACGAACAGTTCGACGACGTTTGCAGCAGCATGGCCTATCAGTTCGGAGACCATGGCTGCGGTTACCCTTGTCGCTACATCACAGACAGGAGCGCCTGCGATGGTGTACGCAACGACGAACCTAGGTGCTCGAATGGGAAAACGTCATTGTTTCTGATGAATCCAGGTTCTGTTTACAGCATCATGATGGTCGCATCCGCATTTGGCGACATCGCGGTGAACGCACATTGGAAGCGTGTTTTCGTCATCGCCATATTGGCGTATCACCCGGCGTAATGATATGGGGTGCTACTGGTTGCACTTCTCGGTCACCATTTGTTCGTATCATTTCTGTTGTGTACCCTTCATTCCTTCACTGCGAGACCCTACATTTCAGCAGGATAAAGCACGTCCGCTTGTTGCAGGTCCTGTACCGGCCTTGCTGCATACAGAAAATGTTCGACTGTTGCCCTGGCCAGCATATTCTCCAGATCGCTCACCAATTGAAAACGTCTGGTCAATGGTGGTATCAAGAGGTCAACTGTCACCACGACACCCGACAAAAATCAAATGTTTCAAATGTTTGTAATAGTCTATGGGACTCAACTACGGGGTCATCAGTCCCTAAACTTACAAACTACTTATGAACTAGCTAAGACTAAGGACGACACAAATGTCCATGCCCGAGGGGGGATTCGAACCCCCGACCGTAGTGGCCGTGCAGACCGTGACTGAAGCGCCTCAGTCCCCTCGGCCACCGCGGCCGGCACGACACCCGACTTCAGTGGTTCCAAGCCGGAGCCCACAAGCAGCTGTGTAGAAAGGAGGATGGACCAAAGACTCCACCTCGCAGCGTTTGCTTCAACACACGGACGATGCGACGCGGACACCTCCGTCCTAACGCAGCTCCACCCACTAGCTTCAGAGAAATCCAACAGATCGTTCATAGATTCCCAGAACCGGGACACAGCTTTGTGTCATACGACAGAGGGTACGGTAATGTAGAAAAGTGTTAGGGAATGATGTAAAAAGTTTTTCTTCAAGTGGACTATGCTCACATTATCAGAAGAATCAGCCCCAAATATTACGTCACTCAATAGACCAGAAATTTATTTTCAACTTTGAAGAAATTTTCGACCAAGAAAAGAGGAATGTATTTAATCACCAAGTACAAAATATTCCTCTACGAACAGCCATATATCGGTAAAGGGATTGTTGAATACAGTGCGACCGTAGAGATGACTATCTTCGATAATGCACAAATTTGCAACCAAGGACCTGCGAGTCTCATAACAATGAACCACCTTCATCAAGCTTATTACTTTTTCCTCCCGCTTAAAGGTCAAAAGTTTAAAGATGTCAAAAAGCTGGTCAGAAAGTATGTTGCGCAAAAACAAATGTGGTTTTACAACCAGTTGACGTCAGATGCTTCAAACGATCCTGAGCAGACCTAAGGGGAGCTAGAAGACTGAAAAACAACTGTAGAATTAATGTATTATGCCAATAATGTTGTACTCTCCTTATTAATATTTTTTTTAAAAAACTGAAATACGGTTAATTATGAAGAAAATGGTCCTACAAACAGTTTTTCATTAACTTTGGAGCAAAACGGAGGCAGCTCCAAAATTCAAAACTCTATTGCACGTACCTGAGTGTATTCATCTGTTTGTATTCTCGTCAGTAGTATTAGATACCCCATAGCCTAAAACAAGGCTGACAATTTATTCGTTTTGGTGAAAACTGTATTTTTAAAACGTTTTTTTTTCAATTTGCCACAAACTGGCAAAAGTGGAGCTGCCTCCTTCTTGCACGAAACCCTTCAATTATAGAATCTCTGACAATAAAGTTCCACGAATATTCAGCTAACATTAACATATAGGAACTATGAAAAAATAGTCACCTCCCATAACTATAAACCTCTGGGCACTATGATCCATGTCCTGGGAACTTTGCACGAAATTTTCCTTTGCGATTATGTTCAAAAGCCTCGACCCGTTTCGTCGGATGTCATGAATATCGTCAAATCTCTTCCCTTTTAAAGCGAGCTGGTGGGTGTTCAAGTTAAATCACCCCATTTTTGCCAGAATCCGTTTGACGTTATTGGTTGTGGGTGGGCGAACGTGGTCGTGCAACTTGAACATTCAATATACTCGCCGAAGCTCTGTCCTCCAGATATCTTCTAATTTTCCCAAGTCGCTTTGAAAGAGATTTGACGATATTCCTGACATATAACGAAACGTGACGAGGCTTCAGGACATCATCCTTCAGGAAGACTTTGTGCAAAGTTTCCAGGATATGTATCGCAGAGCTCGAGGTTGATAATTATGGGAGGTGACTATTTCGAAGGACATGTAGTTAACTGCATAATTCACTTACGTTAATATTGCGGGAGTATTTACCAAACTTTGTCAGAGGTTGTTCTTCCTATATATGACATTTTTACATCCCCTTAGCTGCTTGATAACTTTCATTACTATGTACGTACATCAAATGGTATTTCATATGTAAACGGCATTAAAATATATTCAGTAAAAAGTTCAAATGCTACTAAAGTTATGGGACCGAACAACAGTGGTCATCGGTCACTAAGAACAACACACACCCATGCCCAATGCAGGACTCGAACCTCTCAAGTGGAACGTCCGCGCTCACCATAGCAAGGCACCTTAGGCGCACGGCTATTCCGCCACGGCTGTCCAATGAAAGTCCCCATAATTGTACAACTTGCAATAGTTTTCTGAACATGGTCTGTTTTACAGATGAACTACATATTCCCAAAATTTATTACTAAGGAAGGCACAAGTATCAATGCGTGAGGGGGGATACGAACCCCCGACCATAGTGGCCGTGCAGAACGTCACTGGCGCGCTGCAGACCGCTGGGCCACAGCGGCCAGCCAAGTAAATCGAAATCAACAATAATTGACCAAGGTGCTCGCGTTCTATTTTACATCGCCACATGACTAATGGTGTATTTGAAAATTACATAAATCTTTTCCCTACTCATCCGAGTTAACACGTTTATCTGCACTTAGCGCTAGCTATCTTTTATCACTACAACATAAATTTTGTCTATCTCGCATCCTCTTACAGTCACTCAATGCGACAACTTCCCGTACACCACATCATCAGCAAACATCTGTGGGTTGCTACCCTGCCACTCCATTAACGCATTTACATTCTTAGAAAATGATAACGGTCCTATCAGTGTGCCATAGGTCACTGCTGATGAAACCTCTGTCTATGATAAATTCTCGCCGCGAAGGACAACCTCTTGGGTTTCGTTAGAAGTCTTCGAGCCACTCACGTATGCAGCAAACTACCCCGTGTTCTCGTGACTTCGTTAGCAATTTGTAGTGTGGCACGGTGCCACACGCTACTTGGGAATAGTGGGATATAGAATCTGGCTGTTGCCCTTCTGCCATGACTCGCAAGATGTCATGTGAGGAAAGGGCAAGTTGAGTATCACACAAACAATGTTTTTATAACCATACTCATGAATGGACAAATGTCGTTTCCTCTCAAGGAAATTTATTCTATTTCTTAATACTAGAATCCATGTAGAATTTGTGTGCAGCAGCTGCCAATTAAGATTAAGAAAGAATCTAGCTATCAGTCGCGAAACAATCAGATTTTTTGCGAAACAGTCTCGTTTATCTCAAATTTATTTCGGCTACATTATAGCTTTCTTCCGATGATGTCAGAAAGAAACCGATATCCAATATATTTCGCTACTGATCGCTGGCTTCTTTTGTAATTATTAGTTTACAATTGAAAAAAGGTTGAAGAATTCTGCAGTAGACTAAAGCTATGCATATTCGTCTGTAATTCTGCTTATCTTTTCCATACAGGGTGTTCCATTTATTTTGTCCCAAATATCCCTTGAACAACAACCGGTATTGTAACACGACTTTCAACGATATGAATTTAAGTCAGGTGCTCATGAATGTAAATACTGTTAAGGTATGTAAATGCTGTTAAAGATATTTGTCTGTTCTATTTATTAGTTCAAATGTTCAAATGTTTGTAAAGTCTATGGGACTTAACTACGGGGTCATCAGTCCCTAAACTTACAAACTACTTATGAACTACTTACGAACTAGGACGGCACAAATATCCATGCCCGAGGGGGGATTCGAACCCCCGACCGTAGTGGCCGTGCAGACCGTGACTGGAGCGCCTTAGTCTCCTCGCCCACCGCGGCCGGCGATTTATTAGTATATATCAAAAATTTTACAAATGTTTGTTCTATGTGTCTAGAATTACGTAAGGTATTTGCAACAGCAGGAACTATTTCAGGCGATAATATTGTTCCATATTTACTTGCGTGAGTATAATGTAAAAAAAAAAAATTCCGCTAAGAAACTCTATCATTTTATTAATTTAGACGTGTACTCTGTGTGGATACGACCCAATTTTCGAAGAAAGCCTGAAGAAGTAGTTGATGTAATTGACAGTGGTTTTAGTTCTAATGCAGACATTGATAATATACTGTTTGATAAGTAATAATAACTGATAGAAAGACGCGGCGCAGTGGCCGATTGCATTGAGGCACTATTTTCCGATGCGCTCTGCTGCTCCCCGTCGGGGGCTCGAATCCTCCCTCGGGCTGTCCTTAGTATAAGATAGTTCATAAGTAGATTGTAAGTTTAAGAACTGATCACCATAAGATAAACAAACATTTGATTTTTTTTTACCTGATAGAAATCTTTAAGATATTCCAGGACCAAACATTGGCATGGCTAGAAATCCCGAAGATTCTCTTGCGATTATACAGTGGGGGCGGAAACGAATTACGGTTGAAACTGAACATTCTAACTAAATGCATACCAGCGGTAATTTTTTACCTTTTTGACACTTACTTGCAATGAACACGGTGGTTTTTGATAGTGACGAAATCCTGTCCTTTTTTTTTTTTTTTTTTTTTTTTTTTTTTTTTTTTTTTTTTTTTTTAATTATCTGCTTATGTTTCATTTTACCACTATCTGTTACATTGTAAGAAACTATACAGTATAATGGATTGATGTAGCCCGAAAATGCCTACCAAGTGTGTTTGGTGGGCCAATAAATACTGCGTGTGATAATGCTGGGGTTACCAGTAACCGTAATAATCAGCAGTAAAGAGTAAGCTGGTCGCGAGGAAGAGAGTTTCTCATAAGACTGAGAAGACGACAAATAGGGCGGAAACTCCGAGTCTACAAAGACAGCTTTGAATAACCCCACACGCTGTCTTAACCAAAGATTTACACTACTGGCCATTAAAATTGCTACACCTAGATGAAATGCAGACTATAATCGGGCATTCATTGGACAAATATACTAGAACAGACATCTTACTACATTTTCACGAAATTTGGGTCATTAGATCCAAAGAAATCAGTACCCAGAAAAACCACCTATGGTCGTAATAACGGTCTTGATACGCCTGGGCAGTGACTCCAAAAGAGCTTAGACGGCGTGTACAGGTACAGATGCCCATGCAGCTTCAACACGATGCTAGTTCATCAAGAGTGGTGACTGGCATATTGTGACTAGCCAGTTGCTCGGCCACCATTGACCAGACGTTTACAGTTGATGAGTGATCTGGAGAATGTGCTGGCCAAGGCACAGGCCAAGGCACAGGCCAAGGCACAGGCCCGTACAGGACCTGCAACGTGAGGTCTTGCGCTATCCTGCTGAAATGTAGGGTTTCGCACGGGTTGTTTTTTTTGGGAGAGAGGGACTAAACTACAGAGGTTATCATTCTCCAGTGGGGAGGGGAAAGAGTGAGGATAGGGAAACCGAGGGGAGGGGGGAGGAAATGTAGTCCGCGAAGTAAAGAAGGAAGGAAGACTGCATTAAATCGGGGCCCGCGCTCTCCACGCACGTACTCACGAAAGAACCGTGAGCCCCCTGAGGTGTGGTGTTTCGATTGAAGGGTATGGCCACGGGTCGTATCAAATTTGAAATGTAACACCCAGTATTCAAAGTGCCGTCGATGCTAAAAAGTGATCGACACGTGTAACCAATGGCATCCCATACCATCATGCCGGATGATATGCCAGTATGGCGATGACGAATACACGCTTTCAATATGCGTTCACCGTAATGTCACCAAACACGGATGCGATCATCATGATGCTGTAAACAGAACCTGGAATCATCCGAAAAAATGACTATTTGCCATTCGTCCACCCAGGATCGTCGTTGCGTACACCATCGCAGACGCTCCTGTCTGTGGTGCAGCGTAAAGGGTAACCGCAGCCACGGTCTCCGAGCTGAAAGGTCATGCTGCTGCAAACGTCGTCGAATTGTTCGTGCAGATGGTTGTTGTATGGTTGTTGTATTGCAAACTCTCCCGTCTCTTGATTCAGGGATCGAGACGTGGTTGCACGATATGTTCAAATGTACTCAAATATTATGAATGATAGCGAATAGAATGATCAATTGACCCAAGGTAAACACGGATTTAGAAAATATCGTTCAGGCGAAATACAACTAGTGATGAGTGCTATGGACAAGAGTTCTCAAATTGATTCCGTATTTCTTGATTTCCATAAGGATTTTGATACTGTACGTCGCAAATGGCGTTTAATCAAATTGCGTGGTTATGGTATATCGCCCCAAATTTGCGATTGGGTAGGGGATTTCCTGTCAGGGAGGGCACAGTTCGTAGTAATCGATGGTAAGGCATCGACTAAAACAGAGGTGATATCGGGATTTCCACAAGGTAGTGTCATTGGTCCTCTGCTGTTCCTTATTTACATAAATGACTTTGGAGAAAATCTCAGTAGCTCTCTTAGGCAGTTTGTAGATGACGCTTTCATTTACCGTATAGTAAAATCATCTGAAGATCAAAACCAACAGCAGAACGATCTAAATATGACATCACTATGGTGTTAATATTGGCAATTTGCTCTAAATAATATGAAGTGCGAAATCGTCCACGTGAGTACGAAAAAAATACGTTAAACTTTGTTTACAAGATAAATCAATCAAACGTGAAGGCCATAAACATCACAAAATATCTAGGAATTACCATTACTTCAGACTTACACGTAGATAATGTAGTGGGAAATGCGAACCAGAGACAGCGTTTTATTGTCAGAAACCTTAAAATATGTATCAGAACTACTAAAGACACTACATACACTACGCTTGTCCGTCCATTCTTGGAGTATTGCTGCCCAGTGTGGGATCCTTATCAGGTGGGTTTGACGTAGGACATCGAAAGATTTCAAAGAAGGGCAGCTCGTTTTTTATTGTCACGATACAGTGGAGACAGCGTTACGGAAATGACACGGGTTCTGGGATGGGAATCATTACAACAACGACGCTTATCGCTGCGGCGTGGGCTACCTACGAAACTACAATCAGCAAAATTCTCGTCCGAAAGCGAAAATATATCGTTGACTCCCACTTACATAGTTAGAAATGATCATCAGAATAAAATGCGAGAAATAAGAGCTCGTACGGAGAGATTCAGGTGTTCTTTCATCCAGAGCGGATTGGGAGATGAACAGTTTAAAGGTGGTTCGATGAACTTAAATGTGATTTGCACAGTATCCCATGTTGACGTAGATGTAGATCAATATAATAAAACTGTAAATTAACGAAGGTTGGTGTTAATGTATTACAGGAAGAGGCACTCTGTCAATAATCTGAGAGGTTATAAGTTTGTACAAAAGCTTTGTCCAAATGTTTGTAATTCTATGGGACCAAACTACTTTGGTCATCAGTCTCTAGACTTAATAACTACATAAACCAAGATTAACTAACCTAAGGACAACATACACATCCCTGCCCGAGGGAGGATTCGAACCTCCGAAGCGGGATGCCTCGTGATCCGTAACGTGGCGCTCCAGACACGGTTACAACCGTACGGCCCAATGCTTTGTACGGAAGTGAAATATGAATAGGTAACGGAAAAACTACGAAGAGAGAAAAAATAGCAGTATTTCGAATGTTACGGAATTGAAGAAATGTAGAAAGTTTGGTCGATTGATAAAATATGAGGAAATTCTCTGCAAAATCGGAGAGGAAAGTATCACATTGAAAACTTTGACATGAAGAAGAGACAGGATGATAGCACACTAGTTAAGGCTCCATATAATTACCTCCACGTTACTAGAGGTGCATATGGTAAAACTGTATGGCAAGAGAAAGATTGAAACACATCAAGGAAACGAGTGAGGACATAGGGATTACATGGTACTCTGAAATGACGAGGTTGGAGCAAGAAAAGATTTCTTTTGATTTAGGATGGTGGACGCATTATGCAGTCATAAGATTCATGGCTCCGAATTAAACCGATGTATAAAATGATAGCATCATCTGTTAACAACCCATATGTGCCTTCTGTGCTTGCTTGATAAACGAGATATTACGGCGTGTTGGCTCTGAAGTCTTCTCGTTCATTTCTTCGACCTGTAAGAAGGAGGCAGCTGTGTTTCACAAGAACGACATTCTTCTTCACGGTAAGTACATTCCTGGTCATTAAAATAGCTACACCACGAAGATGACGTGCTACAGACGCGAAATTTAACCGACAGGAAGAAGATGCTGTGATATGCAAATGATTTGCTTTTCAAAGCATTCACACAAGGTTGGCGCCGGTGGCAACATCTACAACGTGCTGACATGAAGAAAGTTTCCAACCAATTTCTCGTACACAAAGAGCTGTTGACCGGCGTTGCTTGGAGAAACATCGTTGTGATGCCTCGTGTAAGGAGGAGAAATGCGTACCTTCACGTTTCCGACTTTGCGGTTAATCGTATCACGACATTGCTGCTCGCGTTGGTCGCAACCCAATGACTGTTAGCAGACTATCGAATAGTTGGGTTCAGGAGGGCAATATGGAACGCCGTGCAAGATCCCAACGGCCTCGTATCACTAAGAATCGAGAATTCAAGCATCTTATCAGCATGTTTGGAACGGATAGTGCAGCCACGTCTTGATCCCTGAGTCAACAGATGGGGACGTTTGCAAGACAACTACCATCCGCACAAACAGTTCGACGACGTTTGCAACAGCATGGACTATCATCTCAGAGAACAAGGCTGCGGTAACCCTTGACAATGCATCACAGACAGGAGCGCCTATGATGGTGTACGCAACGACGAACCCAGGTGCACGAATGGGAATACGTCATTTCTTCAGATGAATCCAGGATCTGTTTACAGTATAATGATGGTCGCATCCGTGTTTGGTGACATCGAGGTGAACCGACATTCGAAGCATGTATTCTTCATCGCCATACTGGCTTACACCCGGCGTGATGGTATGGGGTGCCATTGGTTACACGACTTGGTCACCTCTATTTCGCATCGACGGCACTTTGAACAGTGACTGTTACATACCAGATCTGTTACGACCCGTGGCTTTACCCTTCATTCGATCTCTGCGAAACCCTACATTTAAGCAGGATAATGCACGACCGAATGTTGCATGTCCTGAACGGGTCTTTCTGAATACGGATAATGTTCGAATGCTGCCCTGTCCAGCACATTCTCCAGATCTCTCACCAACTGAAAACGTCCATGGTGGCCGAGCTATTGGCTCGTCGCAATACGCCAGTCACTACTCCTGATGAACTGTGGTATCGTGTTGAAACTGCATGGGCATCTGTACCTGTACATGCCATCCAAACTCTGTCTGACTCAATGCCCAGGCGTATCAAGGCCGTTATTACGGCCAGAGGAGATTGTACTGGATTCTGATTTCTTAGGATCTATATACCCAAATTCCGTGAATATGTAATCACATGTCGGTTCTAGTATAATATATTTGTCCAATGAATACCTCTTTGTCATCTGCATTTCTTCTTGGTGTAGCAATTTTAATGGCCAGTAGTGTATATTAAGTTGGAACACGGAATTATATCCAAATGAAGTCAGACGTGTTGCAAATTTAGCAAGAACCATTATATTTCTTTGACGTTTAGGAGAGCAAATACGTAAATTCGAACTGTTCACTGTGATGGATCTGCGTGAAATGATACATCTGCGCTGTGAAATTCAGTTGCACAAGAGAGTCGTGTGGATTTTTCTCTTCCTTATTAAAGTGTCAGCGGATATATCTCTTCCAATTTGTTATGACAATTTAAAATTGAGTAACCGTATAAGCTTCATTTTATAATCGATTATAGATGCATATTGCTAACCACCAACTTTATTGGTTTCGGTTTTGAGCCATCATCAGTAACGTAAATTAAACAGATTGATTACATTGGTACATTGCGTTTCACCTTATCCATGTCAATAAATGAAAGATTCGTAAAATGTCACTTGACATTAGCTCTTATGACATTAGCTCTTGATGATTAACTTCATCCGCCCTAATGTCAAGTACAATAAGATGACAGACAATGTACCAACGTAATCAATCTGTTTAATTTATTCTGATTATGGTTCAGAACCGAAATCGGTAAAGTTATATTAAACAGCTGAATCGTGGCAAAATGCGGTTTTTAAAGTATATTACGGTTGTTACCACATATCTCAGTAAAAATTTTATATGTATTGATCCCTAAGGTGGGAACAGCTACTAGGAGAACGAAAAAAATCCTTCATAGATACTGAGGGTTAGTAGAAAGAGCGCTCAAGGTGTAGAGGAGTGAGTATATCAAACACAGTCCCCAAGTTATAATGATAAACTATAAAGGCGAGAATCTAACCACAGGCTGACGATGAAAGTAAATAACAGAATGGGTTTCGTGGCGGAAAATCCAGGAAAAAAAAATACGTTTTGAATAAAAAATAATCTGTGAGATAAACACTTGACAGGATTTTCCAGCCGTAGCGATGTCGGAGATATGGCCTGTTATCGGATCTCGTTATTCACAGTGTACTCGTAAAATGGTTGTGCGAGAAAATCCCCACCTCATCTCTAACTCTGCTACGTGTATCTCTCATGCGCTGTCTATAACACCACGTTCGAACTCACTTAAAACGTAATTGTAGCAGAGTTAACCTTGGAACGGCTCCACCGGACACCTGTTTTATGGGCGTTGTTGATAGCAGCGCGGTCCTCTCGACGTTTGCACACGCATTTCTTTGGGTCCTCTGCGTAATAAAATGGAATTTTATGGAGCACACTGACTAGAACAGAAACGAGAATTGGTATACTTAAAACTGTTTTAGCGATCGTGCAACATTTGTGGCAACTATGAGGAAAAAAGTGATTATTAAGAAGTATTTCGTTTGAGTAAGCATTGTATTTCGGAAATGTTATCACGGTAGCCATTCCCATGAACCACAGACATTGCCGAGGTGGGGTGGCTTGCGTGCCTCAACGATACAGATAGCCGTACCGTAGGTGCAACTGCAACCACAGCGGAGGGGTATCTGTGGAGAGGCCAGACAAACGTGTGGTTCCTGAAGAGGGGCAGCTGCCTTTTCAGTAGTTACAGGGGCAACAGTCTGGATGATTGACTGAGCTGGCCTTGTAACATCAGCTAATGTGGCTTTGCCACACAGCTACTGCGAACGGCTGAAAGCAAGGGGAAACTACAGCCGTTATTTTTCCTGAGGACATGCAGCTCTACTGTATGAACATATGATGATGGCATCCTCTCGGGTAAAATATTCCGGAGGTAAAATAGTCCCCCATTCGGATCTCCGGGCTGGGACTACTCAGGAGGATGTGATCATCAGGAAAGACAATACTGGCATTCTACGGGTCGGAGCGTGGAATGTTAGATCCCTTAATCGAGTAGGAAAATTAGAAAATTTAAAAAGGGAAATGGATAGGTTGAGTTAGATATAGTGGGATTAGTGAAGTTCGGTGGCAGGATGAACAGGATTTCTGGTCAGGTGAGTACAGGATTATAAATACAAAGTCAGTTGGGGGTATCACAGGAGTAGGATTGATAATGAATAAGAAAATAGGAATGCGGGTAAACTACTATGACCAGCACAGTGATCGCATTATCATTGTAAAGATAGATACGAAGCCAACACCGACAACAGTAGTACATGTTTATATGCCAACTAGCTCTGCCGATGATGAGGAGATCGAAGAAATATATGAGGAACTAAAGGAAATTATTCAGACAAGTAAGGGAGAGGAAAACTTAATTGTTATGGGAGACTGGAATTCGGTAGTAGGACAAGGAAGGGAAGGGAAGATAGTGGGTGAATATGGTCTGGGCAAAAGGAATGAAAGAGGAAGCCGCCTGGTAGAATTTTGCACGGAACATAATTTAGTTATAACAAACACCTGGTTTAAGAATCACAAAAGAAGGTTGTATACGTGGAAGAGACCAGGAGACACCGGGAGATACCAGATAGATTTTATAATGGTAAGACATAGATTTCGGAACCAGGTTTTGAAATGTAAGACATACCCAGGGGCAGACATAGACTCTGACCATAACTTGTTGGTTATGAACTGTAGGCTGAATCTGAAGAAACTACAGAAAGGTAGGAAAATAAGGAGATGGGATCTAGATAAATTGACGGAACCTGAGGTTCTTAAGAATTTCAGAGGGAGCTTCAGGCAACAATTGACAGAAACAGGGGAAAATAAAACAGTTGAGGAGGAATGGGTAAAATTGAGAGATGAAATAGTGAAGGCAGCAGAGGACAAGATAGGTAGGAAGGCAAGACCTACAAAGAATCCTTGGATATCACAGGAGATACTAAATTTAATCGATGAAAGGAGAAAGTATAAAAATGCAGTAAATGAAACAGGCAAAATGGAGTACAGACGACTAAGAAATGAGATTGACAGGAAGTGCAAAATGGCTAAGCAGGAATGGCTAGAAGGCAAATGCAAGGATGTAGAAGAATGTATAAATAGGGGAAAAATAGATACAGCCTACCGGAAAATAAAAGAAACATTTGGCGATAAGAAAAACAGCTCTATGAATATCAAGGACACTGATGGAAAACCAGTTCTCAGCAAAGAAGGGAAAGCTGAAAGGTGGAAAGAGTATATAGAGGGGCTCTACAAAGGAAATGAACTTCGAGACACTATTGTAGGAAGGGAAGAGGATGTAGATGATGATGAAATAGGAGATACTATACTGAGAGATGAATTTGACAGAGCACTGAAAGATCTAAGTCGAAACAAGGCCCCTGGAGTAGATGATATCCCGTCAGAGCTACTGAAGTCTCTGGGAGAACCAGCCATGACAAGATTGTTTCACATTGTGTGTAAGATGTATGAGACAGGTAAAGTACCCTCAGACTTTAAGAAAAATGTTATAATACCCATTCCAAAGAAAGCAGGTGCAGACAGGTGTGAAAACTACAGAACCATCAGTTTAATAAGTCAAGGTTGCAAAATATTAACACGAATTATATACAGAAGGATGGAAAAGCTGGTAGAAGCCGACCTCGGGGAAAGATCAGTTTGGGTTCAGGAGAAATGTAGGAACACGGGAGGCAATACTCACTTTACGGCTTATCCTAGAAGATAGATTAAGAAAAGGCAAACCTACATTTCTAGCTTTTGTAGATTTGGAGAAGGCTTTTGACAATGTTGATTGGAATAAAGTCTTTCAAGTTCTGAAGCAAGCAGGAGTAAAATATAGGGAGCGTAAGGTTAGTTACAACTTGTACAAAAACCAGACAGCGGTTGTCAGAGTTGAAGGGCATGAATGAAAGGGATGCAGTGGTTGGAAAGGGTGTAAGACAGGGTTGTAGCCTTTCCCCAATGTTGTTCAATTTGTACATTGAGCAAGCTATAAAGGAAAGCAAGGAGAAATTTGGAGAAGGAATTAAAGTTCAGGGTGAAGAATTAAAAACATTGCGTTTTGCCGACGACATAGTAATTCTGTCAGATACAGCAAAGGACCTGGAAGAGCAATTGAACGGAATGGACAGTGTGCTGAAAGGTGCATATAAGATGAACATTAACAAGAGTAAAACTAGGGTAATGGAGTGCATTGTAAGAAGATCAGGTGATGCTGAAGGAATTAGATTAGGTAACGAAACAATAAAGGAGGTAGATGAGTTTTGTTACTTGGGCAGTAAAATAACAAATGATGGTTGCAGTACAGATGATATAAAATGCAGAATGGCAATGGGTAGAAAGGCGTTTTTGAAAAAGAGAAATTTGTTAACATCGAATATTGATTTAAGCCTAAGGAAGTCCTTTCTGAAGGCATTTGTATGGAGTGTTGCCTTGTATGGGAGTGAAACATGGACGATAAGCAGTGTGGACAGAAAGAGGATAGAGGCTTTTGAAATGTGGTGCTACAGAAGAATGCTGAAGATTAGGTGGGTGGATCGCGTAACTAATGAGGAGGTACTGAACCGAATTGGGGAGAAAAGAAATTTCTGGCATACCTTGACTAAAAGAAGGGATAGATTGGTAGGACACATTCTTAGACACCAAGGAATTGTGTATTTAGCGTTGGAGGGAAGTGTGTGGGGTAAAAATCGCAGAGGGAGACCAAGAGACGCGTATAGTAAGCAGATTCAAGTGGATGTGGGTTGTCGTTCTTATGAGGAGATGAAAAGGCTTGCTCAGGATAGAGTAGGGCGGAGAGCTGCATCAAACCAGTCTCTGGACTGAAGACCACAACAACAACATCGACGGTAGATATTACGGGATTAATATAAGACTAACCATGACCATAACACAGAGTCATAATGTAGAAATAGAGACCAGCATTCATAATTTCCGTGTAGTGCTGGTGGTTTCTATGGTTTCTACGAAAACTGAAAAAATAGCAGGTACGAGGTTTGTAAGGGAAGTGCACAAGGGGAGATGCGTTTATGATCGTAAATATTAGAACACCATTAAATACTTTCGCTGTGAGTGATAGCACAAAATGGTCATAAGTTTTCACTGCAGTTCAAGGTCACGGTATTTCCCTGCAGTTGTGGAACGACAAGCCTAATGGGAGCAAATACATGGGAGAAGATGATGAAAACACTACCTGTCCTTGTTACTAGGTACACTTTAAATGGAAATGGTATGAAACAAACTGAGAAATTAATAGCCTGAGAGATGTTATTCGTTGGCTGCGATATCACTATGCCCCGTTACCGTACTCGAAGGTACTATCATCTGACGTGATTAGGTTCACACGTGTTGAGCTTTAGAAACTGTGGTCGTCATGTAATTATCTCAGTTTACAAAGCATAAAAATGGCACGTCTATTACTAAGGTTGCAAAAATGTATAGCTTTATCAGACCAGACGATGATAATTGGGAAAGGTATAGGCATACGAGGACCACCCAATAGCATACCTGTGCCATTTATACAGCCTTTATGCATGAATGATCTGAAACCACATAGTACCTAAGTATCACGGACTAAAAACGCATTCCCCAATACGCTGGATTAAGATCCGCCTAATCGTGCACCAGTCAAATCCTATCCCTCACAGAACACGTACAGAGAGATAGTTCGAAAATAAACAGGTAACAGATGTAGTTGTGGAAGACTTAAGCTCAGCATATGACACCGTCAACCACAGAATGCTCATTAAAATATAAATAAATAAAATAAAAAAAATTCAGAGATCATCAGCTCATAAAAATCTTTGTATCTCTGCTACAAAATACACTTTAATGTAATTGTTGAAGTTACGAAACGATGATGGCGACGACTAAAGAACGCTCACACCCAGGGCAGTGTCCTGGGACACTTTTATGTAATCTACACACTAATGCCCAAACATCATCAGAACATACTCTCCCTTTATTGTACGTTGATGATCTGATCATCACGGCACAAGGAAAGGGCTTTCAGTTAATAGAACGGAAACTTGAAAACTCGATAAACATTTCTCTTAATACTATAAAGAATCTTTCCCAAAATCATATGCCTCGAAGACACAATTTAGCCCTTTTAACCTTCGCTCGAAACAGACTGACAGGAAGATGAACCGTGAGCGGGAACGGCAGCATAATAAAAGGTAGAAACAAAGCTACATATCTGAATGTTGTACTAGACATATCGGACGACGTACTAACACGAGTGACAGAAAGTCTAACGCCCAACTAAATGTGGCCGACAGAAATAATAACTCCAGAAAACTGACGAAAAGTAAATGCGGAGTCAGACTAACCGTATTACGAAGAACTCCCCAAGTACTTTGATTATACGTGTCAAAGTATGCATGCCCTTTAAGCTCCAGATCAGCACAATTTCGCAACTTTTCTCTTATTGCTTCTGACACGCTCGAAGACTCTTTGCAAACCGTATTTATTCTTTGACTTTTGAAATATAACACCTTTCTGGTTTTTGAAATGTTGTACGTAGGATAATTCAACATAATGAATACAATGCTTACATAATACGTCAACGTCTTCAAACAGCCGAACGGATGTCCCTGACATCTTAATCCTGTATAATTTACAAGTTGTAATACTTGTAGTTTCTCCATGCACCGGTTTAGTCATGATGTAACAAACAAAGTTTCCTTTCGTATTTGACAATATCTTTACTTTCATCTCAGTAAACAAGGACAGTAACTGCCGTCTTTCTATGCCTCGTTTATTTTTAAAACGGAAAATTGGAAATTTCTGTTTAGTCCTAGTCACTGGAAAATGCGAATTTATTGTACTTTCGATGGTCTTCGATACGTGTGCAAGTACGTCAACCCGAGCATAGTGCATAATACAGTCTGAAAAGTAGTAATAGCACGAAACACACCACAGCGTAAGACTTACTTTTCGCTTTCTTTTTTAGTGAATGACGTCCAGAATACTTAAAAGCGTTGGTATTCAGAAGCCCTTCTTTAAGATCCGTTGCGAAGTGAAGGCACACAACTTCTAATTTATAATTTGTAAAGTAACATTTTGACCTCAGCTGCTTAATTTATTAGCTCAAAACTACCAGTTTCGGTTAAAGTAACATTCTCAGTCTCCAGCAGAGATTAGCCAGTTGTTTAACATAGCAACTGGCTAACCTCTGCTGGAGACTGAGAATGTTACTTTAACCGAAACTGGTAGTTTTGAGCTAATAAATTAAGCAGCTGAGGTCAACATGTTATTTTACAAATATTTAAAAGCTGTTAAACCCCACCTTTTCACTTTCCTAAACTAATTTATAACTTGAGCGCGTTCCTGTTTCAACGAGGACGACACTACTGCAACGAAATGTTCGCATGAGGGCAGCTAGATCTGTAGCTGATAATTAAATAAATTGTTTCAACACAAGCGGTCTTGACAGTCATTGTGACAAATCTAGTTGAACGGGATTTCAAAGACGAAGTGGACAACAACAATGTGGAACATATTCCACAGTGTCCCTTTAACCGCAGAAGATATACCCTTGACGACCTATGACTTCAAAACGAGCACTGGGAGTGATATATTATTGGCCTGAAAAAACATAAAACTATTTTTACGGAGACGAAAACGTGAAACAGGTTGGACCTGTCACGGTCGCAAAAATCTACTCACTAGTCTTCGAGAAGCATGAAGCAGATGGGCGTCATCCTGTAGGCTCATTGACGGATGATGTGTGCTTCAGCCAACGTTCCGAGTCATCAGATAAAGCGGTTTAAAACACACCAGATGTATTTCTCAGCATTGGACGTTACTGTTTTATTTTAAAAAAAACACAGATCGATTTCGATCACCTACTGACCATCTTCAGTGTCCTTCAAACAAGCATTATGAATGCCCTGCAACGGCAAACATAAAATTGCATAAAAATTAGGGCACTGCAATTTGATGTTCGACGTTGCAGTTACATTCAGGGCATTGATAATGCTTGTTTGAAGGACACTGAAGATGGTCACTAGGTGATTGAAATCGATCTGTGTTTCTTTTTAAATAAAACATTAACGGCCAATGCTGCGAAATAGATCTGGTGTGTTCATCATTGTGTGGTCGTTGAGCACCTCCAGGAAATGGAATTAAACCTCAAATAAAGCGGTTTAGTCGTAGTCGGCAAAATCCATTCATTGGCCTCATAGGAATTTTCTCGCTGTTCATTCAACTTCTATTATCTGCATGATCTACGTTCGTAGGCTTCCACGGCAGGGGTCATTTCGAATAAAACAATTCTGATTATTAGGTCGCGTTATTAAAAAATCACAATATATAAGGGTATACATTCAGTAGAAACCAACAGTTAACCGCCCTGAAGAAGACTGCTGCACAGTGGTCGAGACGTCGGCAATTCCTTTGCTAAGTATGGCGCGGCCTAATACCAAGAAAATTTTATGATCGTGATGCACGCAGACTATGTCGTCATTAGTATAGATATGAGATGAAGCAATTAGTTTGGATAATTTCGTCCCTATTATTCCAAAGAATCTCCAGAGAAAGCAAGCTGGCCACAGAAACCAAATTCACAGTTCAGAAATGACGAAATTGGTCTCCAGATGTAAGCATTGACCGAAAGTGTTGTATATGGAAACGTTAAACTTACAGCACTGGTCAGAGAAATTAAAATCTACCTGCGATGATCTCGGAATCCGCTTAATGTTTTTCCTCGGGTGAAATAACATCGCACCTACACCTAATGGAGAAGCATCTAAGCAGAATTAATAACTCGTAGAATTTCTGAAGTGTGGAGCGCGCTCCGTGCTGGCAGGCGAGGCGTGGTGTGAGACGCATCGCGCCTGGCGACCGTGCCCACGGTCCGTCGGCCTGAGAAATGCCAGAGGCGGGGACTGCAGCGGCTGCGGCTGCGGCCCTATCGCAACCTTTGTCGGCCGACCTCAGCTCGGCCGGGCGCCTTTCCTGGGAGCACGGCCGGCACATGCTCCCTTCTTCTCTGCCCCTCCCCCCTCCCCCAGGCGCCGACTCGTCCGCCGGACGACACAACGCAGCAGCTCTCGCCCCCGTATAAATAGGGCCCGTGGCCAGCGGACTGCACATCAGTCCTTCCAGGTCTGCAGAGCTCAAGACACTCTCTCAGCTCCTCCACTACCACCACCACCACCACCACCGCCATGTTCTTCAAGCTGGTAAGTCAGTGGCGGCACTCGATGACGGGTTGTCCCAATGCAGTGGGCCACTCCTGTGATTCACTTTCTCTCACTCTCTTTCTCTCCCACTCTCTGTTTGACTTGCCACCTCGAGCCGCGAAAGCTGTCAGTCGCGGCGCCTGCACGCCGGTGCACTGCCGACTGCAGACTGGGAGGCGCGGTCGGCTCTCGCTTTCTACTCGCTATCGCCCTGCCATTGTCTTCCCACCCTGTGGCTGCGTCGCTTCTCAGAAGCTGCGGACGCCCACGGAAGAGCCGACCCACACTATCTCGCAACGCGTTCCCACTAACGCCTGGCTAGTACTTGTTCTCTCCGCGGCTTTCAGTAGTGTAGAGAAATACTTTTACAAATCGAGAAAGGTTCATTCTGTCAAATTCACCAAAATTCATTCACTACTCTCAGAGTTTGATACTTCAACCACCTAGCAGTTTCATGATAGTGAAGCCCACGTGCTTCATCCTGCAGGCTAGTGAAGGGATGAGCTTCAGCCAACACTCTGAGTCACTAGGCAAGCTGGTCCTGTCACGGTCGCCAAAATCAATTCATTTGCTTTAGAAAGAGAGAGTCCTGTTTGATCGCTATAAACCTAAAAACTTCATGACCGTGAAGCACACTGTCATCATGCTGTAGGCTAGTTGAAGGATTATTTTTGCTGCAGCCTACGATGTGAATCAAGAAATAAGGTGGACCTGTCAGGATCACAAAATTCTATTCACTAGTCTTAGACAAGCGTGAAGCACAGGCTAACTGTCGGATGATGAGTACTTTAGCTAAAGTTCCGAGTCATCAGACAAAGCGGTTTTGTGATGGTCGCCATAATCCATTCGTTGGCTTCATAGGAACTCTCTCGTAGCCCTTCAACTCCCACAATTTCATGATCGCGATGCACACAGGCCATTCCCACTTCAGTACAGATGTGATCAGAAGCGGTTTGGATAATACCATCCTCGTCACTCCATAAAATCTCCAGAGAAAGCAAACTGAATGTGGAAAACAAAAACACCGTTCAGAAATGACGTTCTCCAAATGTGTGCACTGACAATAAGCAATGTATATGAAAATGTTAAATTTACAGCAATTTCATAACTATTACGTGATTCCCCACATACTTTATGCAAGTGCAAGTTGGCAGTAGGCAACAGCAATGTTGCCCGTGGTGTCAGTTGGAAGAACTATTTTTTTTTTCACTCTTACTATGAGTGTGGAACAATGATGGCCACGTTATGGTCCTCAAATTTGTGCACTATCTTCTGCAACTTGAATTTATACGAAAAACCGAAAGGTTTAATTATTGCATAATGACAAGCACTATTCCTCTTATAGATAATATGGCGCTGAGATATTCCATATGTGATGAAGACCATTTTGGGAACATCATTGCCAGTTGGTGTACGAGTACTGCAGCGCTTGTTGTTATTTATATCAAGAATGATATTAAGTTTTCTGTAGTCCAATATACTCCAAAGGATTGAAGGAATTAAAATTCACATTATCAAACCTGGTATAGGACTGTGTTTTTCAAAATAAGATACCTATAATGCTGGTTCGATGAAGTATCAAACATGTTCTAAACCATCCAGGAACTGAAGATACCTTTACACAGTAGTATGGTTCAGTATAGTATGATATGCCTCATGTCAGAGGTAAGATGCATACCTAGCTTCATCATTCCTCTTACAGAGGCACTTTCAGAGTTTTATTTCATGTGTGAAAAATTCAAGTACAAAGAGGAAATGATCAAATTGTATGACTATCCACTTAAGGTAGATTGAACACGTTTCATCGAGTTTAGCACATCATGTCAAGCCCAAGAATGACAAGTAGGAAAATGGACTAAACTATGGTTTGTAAGCAATGTAAAATATCCTGAGGTAAATTCGCCAAAATACTTTCTCCTCTCCAATCAGTACCACAGGGCTGTTGAACGGCAGGCTACGTTGTCTTCCGATACTGAAATTTCTGGAGGCCCTTCTTACGATGGAGGAGCATTAAGTGAAAGCAGTCCGGTCTATCAAGGAGACGAGCCGCGTTGCCACGATGACATCAAGGCGTGACGCAACAGGTTTGTACGATGGACGGCTACGGGCGCAACTAAATTTCCCGCCGCGTTAAGTAGAAGCGCGGACGGTCTGGTGACCTACCGACAGGAGGACCAATCCCAATTAAGATGCTGGAAAGCGAACGACGCGGTCGGGAGGGGAGGGGGGGAGCGACTGGCTGGTCAGCTTATCGGCCGCGGTGACTGAGCACCTTTCTCGTCGCTAAGCGACGCTGGAGAGGATGGAGTTACGCAACGGGAGACGCTCGAAGGACCGCCCGGAAACGGGGGCAAGAGGCCGACGTAACGTCCGCCAGGGCTCCAAAACGAGGCCACTGGAGTGGGTCCTCCCGCGCGCATGCGCACTCGCTCTTCATCTCGCGTTGCTCTGTCCAAGAACCCTGCGTGGCTCTCAGTTATAGCGTGTTCCCGTACTGCAAACTCAGTACTACCTATATGATACACGGCAGTATTTTGTGATTAAGATAGTAGTGAAACATGCTGGGAAACTGTGTGCCAGACCGAGATTCAAACCATGGACCTTTGACTTTCGAGGGCAAGCGCTATGCGCACCTAGATATCCTGGCACGCCCTTCGTCGTAGCTAGTACTTCGCGTAGTATCTTCCAAACTTCACAGAAGATCACCTGGGCATCTTGCAAGTCTAGCAACACTATTTTGTGGAAACATGACTTAGCCTCAGCATATGTAATGTTACCAGAAAAAACAGTAATCTTGGATATCACTGATTTGGTGTGGACTTGGCTTTCATGTAAATGTGTTTACGACTCAGGAGAAAAAAATGCCCTGTCTTTTCATGCAGAGTTTCTTTTTATTTTGTTTTTTTAATTATAATTTTTTTCTCGGTAAGCAATTCTTAATAGACTCGAAATCTAAGTATACTGGTGATATTTTACACATTTAAGTGTTACGTATTCTATCCCCGGTCAACCTCAGGATTTTTCTGTCATTAACCCTTTGTATTACTTTCTCACTGCGAAAACAAAGTTATTGCTGCTTTTTCCTCTTCTGAGATAGGAAAATAATTGTGAACCCATGGAGAAACCGTTGATAACACCTTTGAACTACGTGTGAGACTGTGGTTTCACTGCGATTTTCCTGTGCCTCACGTAGGGCAAACCAGAGAAAACTGTTTTCGCAATGAAATCACTGTGACTCAGACTTCCGTCTTTCACCCGTGGTAATGTTTCCATAGTGTGGAAAAAGCCGGACTGCCGAGTAAATCTATGAATAACAATAACTGAATATGTAAGGCAGTCTAAGATTGGTCTACGACAGGTTAGAACCCACCATGTATAATACACACGGCAGTTTTCAAACGAAGCTTCGGATTTGTTAGAGTTCTTATTAACCATTAAAAGTAATGTAAAGTACTAATTGTAATCACTTTTTTCTCCGTGGACATGTTTTCTGATATGAAATACGAAGAACTGCTTCGTCCACCTAACGCACTATGCCCAACTGGCTATGTAAGTCAGTTCAAAGTTGGATATTTGGAGTGCCAGTGTACGCAGTCCTTAATAAGATCTGGGATGGGATTTCATTAAAGCTAGCCTTTTCTGTTTGAAGTAACATAAACGAGTGTTAGCACACAGTGTTGATGTTGAGCTGAGCTGGTATGTCTGGTCACTGAAATTTTTCATCTCACTTGCTTTCCGAAATGAAGTTGTGAAGTGATAGTGAATGGTTAAAACGCATCACAGTGTTATAATGCTGCTCCGCTCACACTGATATTGCATATTCGAGCCTTCTTTGAATGCTTAACAAGAGAATGGGATTGATTTTTCTTTAGAATCCACCGTCCCTTTCTGCTTCTTTGAGCTAATATGAATTGCTGGATATATTAGCTCTCAGTACATTTCTGCTATACATTTCGTTTTGCAATCATTTTACATGTGGTAAAGTACAGTTCTAATCCATTCTTTGAAGGAAAAAAAAATACCATGTACAAGCTTAGAAATTGTAAATTATTAAATCATTCTAGGAATATCGCAGTGGTTAGCAACATGGTGGTCTACTGAAAGTGTGACATGAGGAATTAGGGACTCATATACCTACCGAAATAATGGTGAAACTGAGAATGCTGTTTCATCATCTTGTGTTACCGGGACTCTTCCAAAATGTGAGATATTACCATGTAAAGTGATGACGGTGTACAAGTGCCATAGAACTGACATTAGTATTCCGGCGATATTTTTTCTGTCATTCTCACAGCTATCCTCCCGAGAAGAGTGGAAATTAGAACTAACAGCAGATGGTTGCAGTGTAGGGGCAGTACGTGTACGAAGTTTGGTAAGCACCGGACGTCTCCAGCTAGCACTCAGCTTATTGGTGGGAGACGGGTGTCAGGGAAGTCCTGCTGGTAAGGAAGGCAGCGCCGGAGATGCTGCCGGCAGAGTCCACTTGTTGCGCATCTCCCGACCTTGCCCCCTGCCCGTATCTGCGCCGGCATTGGTGGGAGGGGCCGGGCACGAAGTTCTTACGACAGGCGTCCGCAGAATGTCAGGGACTCGGCATGCAAACCGCAAGTGGTTGGTCGGTGCGTTTGCTGTTCACAACGTCGCGTGCTCTCTCACGCCTCTGGCCGGTACGAGGTACGCTGCAACGATAATTGAAGTGGTTAGAATGTGGGTAGGAACCAAATACGCTAAGAGTTTCGGTTGGAACAAAACGCCGAGGAGCAGTTCGACTGTTGACTAAGGGCTTTAACATCACCCAGCAGGATTTTTCCCCCTTTTCATTATTTTGATATTAACTCGTCACGATTTGTGTTGGATGCGTCCATTCTGAAAGCTCAAAAATGTACGGGAACACACGATCCGCACTGTCAAATTCGGTGTTCATAAGATCTAACGGGCGAAGAGAGGAGGACATAGAATTCCTCTTATGGTCGTCTAGAGTTCGAAAGGAAAGAAGGAAGACAAATGTAACCTTCGGGCGAGAGCATCGTCATTAGACATGGAGGTTACACTCTGATATTTGGGTTAGCATGGGGAAGGAAATCGGTCGTGCACTTTCAAATGAAACGGAAATCTTTACCTTTGACTGGCGTGATTTAGAGAAATCACGAAAAACCTAAATCATGCTGCTCCGAGGCGAGTTTGAGCCACCATTCTCCCGAATGTAAGTCATCACTGTGCCGATTCGCTCGGTCATCTGAAACTGTATTCACTTTCTTTCTTTTTTCTCGATTTATTCCAGCACCATTGCCCAGCTAAACTGCTCAAACTCTAGTTAGTTCAGTTTTGACTGGATTTTAATTACTTCTTTTTTCGTTTGTTCCAATCAGAATATCGGCCCCTTTACTCAATATAGAGAGCGTATTATTGTACAGCTTTAGTGCTGAACTAAAAAGTCTACGCATCCGAAATCTTAATTTGTTAGTTTAGTTTCACCAAATAAGTTAATGAATCCGAAGGACGGAATTTGGAGTGTGGAAAGAAAGGAAATACGCTATGAGTATCGGTTGGAACAAACGCCTAGGAACGGTGAGGGATTATCGACTCAACGACACTATGGCATTAGCGACGGAGCACAAGCTCGGATAGCTTTTGTCACGGTTGGGTAATGACGAGAGTCATGCCAATTTAAACATACCGGATATTTAGGGAAATTACGAAAAACGTAAACTGAGAATGCAAGTGCAATGGATTATCAGAGCGTCACTTCTCTCGGTAACGAAACTGATAGCATGCATATTGCAAATATACCATTATTGATTTGCTTGTAGGGATTGAAATCTGAGGAGAACTCCCAGAAATATGTTGTACCATGAGGGCTGCGTTGGGTTCTTAAGGCCATTCTCTCATAATTGTCACAGTGGACAACGAACTTTTGTGGAATGGTGTAAAATATAATGGGAAGTAACTTTGGAAGAGAGAGGATGCCCTATAGGAATCGTACTTGTTGAACTAGGGGGGAGGGGGGGGAACAGAGTGAGTATTTCTGGATGGACCTTACCGGGTACGAGTAACCAATGAACAAAGTTCCAAAGCAATTGGTACTATTAATACTGAAGAGGAAAGAATGTGCAACACTCCTTTTTCCAAACGCACCAATAACCTGATGAAGTCAGAGTGTGCAATGTAATTTAGAATTTCCAGTCGTTACTGAGCAAGTGCCTTTCACTTGCCGATCTATTACACCAGAACCACGTATGGATACCTCAACAACTCAACTGGATGACATCAGGTGAATCTTGTCGTCAATGCTACCCCACACGCCACGCGCGATTACCAGTCGGAGTGACTCAGAACTTAGCTAAGACTAACATTCAGGGAGTCGTTAGGCATGACTTCTGAACTATCAAGTATACTGCTTGCCCAACATGCGATAGATTAATATACTGTTTCAAGACACAATTCAGTTAATGGCTCATGCCTTGATCCTATCCAACAGCACAAGTATCTGCACATCTTGCGGCTCTGAATGAATGATCTCATTGGCTGTTCTGGAGTACCGCACTTCCAGTATCACACTGTTACTGGACGTACTTCTTCTTCTCATGCTTTCCCTTCGCTTCCACTTTCTTCGTCGCGCTTAGAAATACCACCAGACAAACTTTTACTGTCGTACATTGTGTCCTAGCGCCAGCTGCACTGACCGCTGTGGTTCCACTGTTTGCAGGTAGCCGTCGTGTGCCTGGCCGCAGCCGCCATGGCTCTGCCCCAGAGGCCGGTCGCCGGAGGGCGAGGAAAGGACGCCGTCATCGTCTCAGCCACCAACGACGTCAACTTCGATGGCTCCTACCGCTACAGGTGAGTTGAGGTGTTGAAGACAGAAGAAGTGATATCCCAGCTACTTCGGTCCAATATGCGGTTTTCTAAGCTGACCAACATATCTTACACTTTGCAATGATGCGAGCCAGTTGTAAGATTCCTGAGAGATCGAAACTTCGTGCTGTTCCAGAAACATTGCCTTTCGCGTGAACTGCGGTAATGTAAAGCAATCAACAACCCGATGGTTGGTTTGAACATCATAGTGCTTTACTAGGCATGGTCCTGTTTGGACGTGGTGCGCCGTTACGTTCCTATGACGTATGAACTGACTTACGCAGCCATTTGCAGGGGGATCTGCATATTAACCTGGTTTCCAAACCACGGTGCAACTCGACACTTTTCACTTCAACAACACTGCCTGAGACGAAAGGAGTGAAATGTGCCAAATGCCCTAGACTTAACCAGGGATCTAACCCGCGTCTTCTGTATTTGGTACTCCACCATCCTGGCACCCAACCTCAGGCTATTGAATGCTAGTCAAAATTTCGAGTTCTAGACCTGATTTCTCATATAGTTTTAAACTGTCAGAAAAGCTGAAAAAAAAGCATTCAACTGTGACCCCAAATGAGCATACGACTTCATGTAGTTTTGCCTCCCGAACAAGAACGGTCTCGGCCTAATGATATAAAAAAAAGTTTAAATGTTTGTAGAGCTTATGGGACTTCAGCACGGGGTCATCAGTCCCTAAACTTACGAAGTACTTACGAACTAACTTATACTAAAGACGGCACCATCATCCATGCACGAGATGGGATTGGGACACCGGACGGGGAACATCAGAACATAGCGCCTCAATGCGCTCGGCCGCTCCGCTCCACTCACATCCCAAAACATGTAGGAGGGTTATTATTTAACGTAACTTCGACAAAGTTGTCATTGGAGATGGATCACAAGGTCATATCGTTTCCTTTGAAAGGAAGGATTTACCCTAGACTTTGGATTGAGCGTTTTAGCGAAAACACAGAAATGTTACATGTGGTTGGCCGAGCGTTGGTTTCAATCGCCTTCTTCCAGGGTGTTAACCACTGCACTACTTCGCTCGGTTCCACATCCAAGGTCGCTACATACCTACTTTACACTCGAACACATACCTCCGTCTTTGTAGCTTACTCAATATTCTTTATCATCTCATATTAAAGCACCTGGATGTGCTAGTGTCATGAATGTTTCCCACAGTTCCGAGATTGGCTTTCCCAAATTTCTTTCATACTCAGTTCCCTGTAGGTGTCTCTTTAATTTATAAATTCTCCGAACTTTGATTTCAGTATCAACACTTTGCAAATTGTCCTCTACCCTTCTTATAGCCCTTTCACAATTCACGATTCTCCCGAAGAGAACTCTCAACTATACTCTCAGATGACTTGCTCTCAGTGCACTGGTACGAAGTGTTACTACACCAGACTATTACTTGCGTTCACTATCACGTTTAATTTTTTATACTGAGCATATCTCTTTCTTCCTCGGCAGTTGTTTACTTTTTCCGTTACTACTACTCTTCGCACACATTCCGTCGTCAGCTATATCACTCTTGGCAGGGCGAGGTCGAAGTACGTGAGACGTGACTAAACACTTGTTCTGTCTCTCGACGCGTCACTGCTGTGCCAGCCAGCGAGTCTTCTGCCGCAGCTGCGACGTCTTCGGTTCGGAATTTACGGCACATAAAGGGGCTGCTTTGACACGCAGCCATTTCCTGTCACACCGTGTCTTCGCAGTAAAATTCCTTTACCTTCGCGGCGAGCGTAATGTATTGCTGCCCTTTACCCTCTGCGTAGGAGGATGTTAGTCTGCGGCGCTACGGTACAGCCGATAGGTTTACGTAATCACTGGGACCAAGGTGAGGTAGTCTGTTTTAAGCAGACGGACTGCCATTCATCCAGCAAGCGGACTCGCGTCCTGCATAACTTGTCGCACTGCCATATCTTTACTCAGTAAAATTAAAGGATGTTGTAAAAGACGTCATTCAGTAATAACTGACAGAAAGTGTATATAGCCATGTTAGGGAAACAACTGGGAACGGCTGGTTAAAATATGGAACGTGTAGGAGTATATGATGGATAAGATTTCAATTGTACCATTCACATTTAAGTTTTCCCAAAATTGCTTTAGACAGCTTTCGGGATTTGTTTCTTCGACCTTAGTATGTCAATCAACTCGGCCTGTAATAACCGTTTTGCAAATTGCAGCTTAAACCATATCCGCATTTCACATGTAAGAACAACTTATTTAGTAAAGTACAATTTACGCCAATTTCCTAGGTGAGTTCGGACTATGTGGCCTTCTGCACTCTAGAGGAAATCATAAGGGCACTAAGTACAAATGGAATCAGTTGCGTCAGTTGTATCACAACAAACACTTTACTGCTAAAATAGTTGCCTTTGTATCTCAAAATCATCGGTCAATGACGTTTTCACTTTTTATCATCCTAAATTTTCCCCAAGAATCACAATAAAACAAAGCCAAGTTTATAAAAAAAGAAAGAAAGAAAAAGTTCCCAGTTAGCTTGTTCACTGACAGCTCTCAATCATCTTACAGGACATACCGTACGAAACACGTCGTCAACCAGAACCTTTACTACATGTCCGTATTCTTACAGCCGTTTCTATTTAAATCAAGCTTCACGTTACGGCAACTCAACAACGACGTTTCCTTACTTACTGCTAACAATAGTGCCCGCAGCACTCGCTGCATTCTATCGATAGTTGTCCTACTCTCGAACTGTGCGAGTGCAAAGTTATTCTTTGCGTAGAAGAGACGCTGACCCTTTACAAACGCCATAGAGTGTTCGTCTAGCAGTTTTGAAGGTCGCAGTGTACTACGACAGACCGACATTTGTTGTTGTTGTTGTGGTCTTCAGTGCGCAGACTGGTTTGATGCAGCTCTCCACGCAGACCTGTCCTGTACAAGTCTCTTCATCTGAGAATACTTTCGGCAACCTACATCCCTTTGAATCTGATTACTGTATTCGTCCCTCAATCTCCCTCTGCGATTTTTACCCCACATCCTTCCTTCTAATGCTAAGTTGACGATTCCTTGATGTCTCAGGATGTATCCCACCAACCTATCCCTTCCCTTAGGCAGAATACGCCAGAAATTCCTTTTCTCCCCAATTCTGATGAGCACCTCCTCATTAGTTACGTGATTTACCCATCTAATTATCATCATTCATCTGTAGCACCACATTTCAAAAGCTTCTATCATCTCTTTGACTGAACTCCTTATTGTCCACGCTTCATTGCCATACAATATTCACACCAGACAAATGCCTTCAAGAAAGGACTTCCTAACATTTAAGCTAATATTGGATATCAACAAGTTTCGCTTCTTCACATAGCCATTCTGCATTTTATATCCTCTTGACTTCGGCCATCAGAAGTTATCTTCCTACCCAAGTAACAAAACGGCCGACATTTACAGTTGTATGTTATTAGACATTGGCAGTAGCTGCCGCGCAAGAGTAGCCGTGCGCTCAAAAAACGCCTTGCTGCGGATGCACGGCTGCTCCCCGTCGGAAGTTCGAGTCCTCCACCAAGCATGAGCATGTGTGCTGTACTTAGCAGTTCAGTCCCATAACTTTTTGAGCAGTACCGGTAGCCGCTGTGCGTCACCCTTTTTTGTGAGTGTAACGCCTGGTGTGTTCTCTTCCCGCAGCTTCGAGACGTCTGACGGGCAGCGCGCCTCGCAGGAGGGCTCCCTGAAGCAGGTGTCCGCTCCCGGCCCCGACGGAGACGGCCTTGGCGAGGCGGTGCGCGGCGAGTTCCAGTACACGGACGACGCCGGCAACCAGTTCGCCATCCAGTACACCGCCGACGAGAACGGCTACGTGCCCCAGGGCGCCCACCTGCCCACGCCGCCCCCGGTGCCCGAGGCCATCCAGAAGGCGCTCGCCTACATCGCCAGCCAGCCCCAGGCCCGAGTCTAGCCGCGACACGCCCCACGGACACTCCACCCGCCATCTCCTCTCTCCTACTCCTCCCTCTTTTGTACAAACGCGCAATCGTGACCAATAAAATTTCTTACATGTAAAAAAAAATGAAGTCTTGTCTCTTATTTACCACTGAAAACAACCACCGGGACACCAAAACCCCTCCGAGCAGAATCGTCAAAAATGCAATGAGAGCATTTGGTATACTGAAGAACGCGATACCACACTTCTATTCTGACCGATGAGGTCAATGGCGGGGATACACTATAAATGAGAACAGCACTAAAACAAAAATGCCTAAACAAAACCAATACTCATATAGTAAAACTTTCCATTGCGCACAAAGGAACCTTATTTACCACTGAAAAACACCACCTTCACACGAAAACCCCTCCGAGCAGAGTCAGCACACATGCCATGAGAGCATCTAGTGTACTGAAGAACCCGATACCACAGGTCTATTATAAACGATGAGGTCAATGGCTGAGACACACTGTACGGAAGAACAGCTCGAAAATAAAAATGCCTAAACTAGCCCAATACTCTTAAAATAGGAACTTACCTCTATTTACGAATGAAAAATACCATCTTCAAAAACCCTCCGAGCAGAGTCAGCACACATGCTAAGAGAGCATTTGGTGTACTGAAGAACCCGATACTACACGTCTATTCTAAACGATGAGGTCAATGGCGGGGACACACTGAACGGAAGAACAGCACGAAAACAAAAATGCCTAAACAAAATCAATACTCATAAAATAAAACTTTCCATTGCGCACAAAGGAACATTCCTCTATTTACCACTGAAATACACCTGCTTCACACCAGAAACTCTCGGAGCAGAATCAGCAAACATACTATGAGAGCATTTGTTATACTGGAGAACTCGATACCACAGGTCTATTCTGACCGATGAGGTCAATGGCGGAGACGAACGAAAACAAAATTGCCTAGAAAAACCAGTACTCATGAAACTTTCCATTGCGCACAAAGGACCTTTTCTCTATTTACCACTGAAAAACACCATCTTCACACCAAAGACCCTCCGAGCAGAGTCAGCAAACATGCTATGAGAGCAATTTTTTATAATGAAGAACTCGATACCAGACGTCTATGCTGACCGATGAGGTAAATGGCGGGGACAGACTATACGGAAAAACAACACGAAAACAAAAACGCCTAAACAAAACCAATACTCATAAAAGAAAACTTTCCATTAGGAACGAAGGAACGTTCTTCTACAGAAGTGTTCTGCCAAGCATTTGTCTATACGGCCCATCAATGTTTAGTGTTTTTAATTACAACATGGCTTGGTGGATGGGTGATCTTAAATTGATCATTTTCTACATCTACATAGTCACTTCTCAATACAACCAAATGTGCGTGGCGGAGGGTACTCAGTGCTACTACTAGTTACTTGCTTTCCTGTTCCATTCCCACACAGAACGAAGGAAACACGAATACTTCTATGCATCCGTACGAGCCCTGATCACTCTAATCTTATCCTTGTGGTATTTTCGCGGAAAATAGGTTGTCGGCAGTAAAATCTCTCTGCAGTCCACCTCAAATTTCGACCCTTCAAATATCTTCAACAATGCTTTTCCTAAAGAATGTCACCTCAACTCCAGAAACTCCCGGTTGAGTTCAAGAAGCATTTCGTTAACTCTCGCGCATTGATCGAATCTACTTCGCCGCCCGCACCTGAACAGCCCCTATGTTCTCCTTTAAGCAGATCTGGTGGGTTCCATTACATTTCGCTGTGCAGCGTTACACCTAGGTATTGAATTGAAGAGACTTTGGCAAGCAGAATAATACTACTAATGGTCTATTCGAACATTACGGGATTGTAAAAAGAAATGACATATCCGTAACAAAAGAAAAATGATCGATGTTGCGGGGTTATACAACACACCAATGTCAGGGGTCAAAGCCAAAGGCTGGTATCTTGTGCTTCAGTTGACATTTCACTCTTGTTCCGAGACTTCTTGCCACACTACAACTACGCGTCAAACTTGGAGCACTTAGTGGGAAAATTTCATGCGAGATGAGCTACGCTGGTTTCACTCACAATCTCCCCTCATAGTGCTGCCACACACTCTTCCTTTACCTGCTAATGTTCTCCGTTACTACTTAAAGATATTCTGCGAAGATATGTCTGGTAAAGTTATTGTAAAGAGGAAACACACCTGGTTAGGCCACTTCGTTCGCAGTTTCTACTGTATGGTGAGAAACGAGTACGAACGTTACTCACTAAATGAGCAGCACTTCTACATTTGTCTTATACCCACGTTATAGGAATGTAAACAGCTGAATAATTCTCAGCATTACACAATCGGATATCACCTTTCTATAGAAATATTACAATGCCGCACCTAAAGGGTGACCACTATTTAAGGCTTAATCTGAGTGGATGGAGAGTGAATTGGTAGTCTAGTGGTGCAAGTAGAAAGTAACAGACTTTTGACAGATAACAGTTGGAGAGTGGATGGAGAGTGAATTGGTAGTCTAGTGGTGCAAGTAGAAAGTAACAGACTTTTGACAGATAACAGTTGGAGTTACTTACATGGGGCATTCCATTTCGCAAATCGTTGGAGAATTCAATATTCCGAAGTCCACAGTGCCAAGAGTTACTATTTATTTAGTTATAGAGAGAAACCCATCATATTGATATGTAAGGTGCGTCGGACACTTCTACATCCTGTTGTTGTTACGGATTTATTGGTACATAGTTGCTAATATTGTTTTGAATAACACAAAAAAACCAGTAAAACAAACATTTTCAACTGCTATCGACAATCTTCAGCATTGTCATACTTCAAGTAGTTAGTCCTTACTAATAATTATTGTGAGACAATAATCTTCAGTATTAATAATTTCTAAAAACAGCCAAATTTTCACACAGCTGACTCTTTTGATTGACGACTAGTTTCGGGCTTACGTGAGTCCATTATCAAGTGAAACCAACTGAACTGCTCCACGGCCGGCAATCCCGGACTCTCCTACACCTTCTCAATCCGGGTCCCCAAGTTGCTTGGCGTTGAAAGAGGAATAATGACACGTTTCTCAAAAGGAATATAAAACGTTGTACAAGTGATGATGAATCGTTTATATATTGGTGATGACATTGAGTGGATTTGACTTGATAGTGTACTCAGATTTGCCCGAATAAATAAATTTGGAATAAATAAATCTCTCACAATGGATATTATCAAATTACATAGAGAATAACTAACCTATTTGCAAGTACAATTATGTTATTTCCAAAGTCGTTATTTAATTTCGTGTCAGTTTGAAGAACTCACTAACCACTTTAATTCAGGAATCAACTCTTTCATTTGAAAAATATCGTAATCGATATCTAATTATAAATGTGAAATCCTACTTTAAAAATCGTAAATGGCTTCAATTAAAGATGCTATTTTACTGCGGGGAAAATCTGACAATGTAACGATCATGGAAAAAAAAGACTTCTAAAATATCCATTATATTTTCACAAGTTCAAATTCAAATGTTTGTAGAGATTATGGGACTTATCTACGGAGTCATCAGTCCCTAAACTTACAATCTATTTATGAACTACCTTATACTAAAGACGGCACAAACATCCATGCCCGAGGGGGCATTCGAACCCCCGACCGCAGCGACCGTGCAGACCGTGACTGGCACTCCGCAGACCACTCGGCCACCAAGGCCGGCCTTTTCGCAAGTCACTTAACAATAATCACAACTAGGCAAACAATCGCCGTAGCGACAACGATCTATCACACTAATATCGACCGTAGAAGTCAATGCCGTAATCAGTCCAAACAGTACTATTTATAGGTTCTCCTAAGCAAAGTCCTGGGGTTTATTCAGCCTTACATGAGTTTCAATCTCTTACATAGTTTATTTCTTTGATACAGACGCACATACAGGCCAATATCGTTGGAATCAGTTTCCTGTAGAATTATGGAGAATATTTTCAGCTGGAATAAATTTATTTGAGACAGGAAAGCTTCTTGTTATGAATCATCACCGAGCGAGGAGGCGTAGGGTTAACGCACTGGACTCGCATTCGGGAGGATGGTGGTTCAAATCCACCTCCGGCCATCCAGATTTAGGTTTACCGTGATTTCCCTAAATCACTCCAGGCAAATGATGGAATGGTTCCTTTCAAAGGGCACGGCCGTCTTCCTTCTCCATCCTGACCCAAAACCCGGAGCATTAGCTCTAACGACCAAGCTGTCAACCGGACGTTAAACCCTAAGCTTCCTTCTTCTTCCTTCTATAAATCAGCACGAGTTTAGGAAACGTCGTTCGTGTGAAACTCGCACGACATCTTTCGAGCCATGGATGAAGGGCAACATGCAGATTGTGTTTTTACAGATTTCAAACACGCAATTGGCACGGTGCATCACTGCAGTCTGTTAACGAAGATACGAGCAAATGGAATAGGTTCATAGATTTGTGACTGGCTGGAAGACTTCCTAAATAATAGAACGCAATACGTTGTTCTCTACAGCGAGTGTTCATCAAAGACTAGTGTATTGTCCGGCGTGCCTCAGGGAAGTGTGATAGGACCGCTATTATTTTGTATCTATGTAAATGATTTGATGGAGAAAGAAACTTGAAATTTGCTGCTGTTTGCTGATGATGCTTTGGTATTTGAGAGTATGTCGTTATTAATTGACAGGATGACTTAGACAAAACTGTTGCAAGCGCGGTGTTATGACACAAATGACACCAGTTGTGGTCATCGAGGGTAGCTGCACTGTCGGTCACTCGTCGGTTGAGGATTGTGGCGTCCTCCATAAACTATTCATGGTACACCCTGGGCGCGGTTGAGCATTTAAAGCCGAAATTTCGCACCGCTGCCGAAAACGGAATCCCCATCCGTAGTACGCCGACCATCGTACCCAGTTATAAGGGCGTTAACTGACGACCTCAGCCGGCCGCGGTGGCCGTGGAGACTGAGGCGCTCCAGTCACGGTCTGCACGGCCAATACGTCGGGGGTTCGAATCCCCCCTCGGGCATGGATATTTGTGCCGTCCTTAGTATTAGGTTGTTCATAGGTAGTTTGTAAGTTTAGGGACTGATGGCCCCGTAGTCAAGTCCCCTAAGCTATTCAAACATTTGAACATTTGACGACCTCATTCCATGTGACACAAGTCTATTTCACAAGTAGTCTCAGAATTTCTCCACTACTACTGAAGCTGGTTCATGTGGAGTGTGCTGCGCAAATGGCATTCCTGCCCCACCCATTGACATTTTCGTAATCAGTATACGATTCCCTCAAAAACCAACAAGACTCGAAGCTGTTGTCAATGCCGGTGAATTCCTACACTGTATTGTGCAGGGAAATAAGGTTATGCATAATCCAAAATTTCGCCAGTGGTTGTTCTTTGTAAATCATAAATCGTAGAATTTCAAATTTCCATAAAAGATATCTGTCGGTGAAGGTATTAAAAGTTGTGTACTTGTTGTTTAAAGTTGAATCTATCGTTTAATCAGACAACGAAAGTAGTTTATTTTAAAGTTACTCATTCAAAACCTGATCCGGTATTAGTTGCAGTCCAAATAGTTGTCATATATTGACGTTTAACAGTCAAGATCACAAAACCATCAGATAACTTCATCAAAATTTAACTGAACACTTACATAGTTCATTAACACAATAATTTGTTTTAATTATGGTCCTGATATTGATGTATATACTGTTAAATAAGATACAGTGCATTAAACTGATTATGTGCGCAACGGATCTTTCAACAAAACAACTCTGACATGTAACCTGTATGAAACACACATTGACTATACTCAAAAAAATTGACTGAAACAAAGATATTAAAAACACAAACCACGTTCTTAATGTTTGAATACGAGAATTTCATGCAGATCAGTACCTGATTATCAAAACTCAGTATCATACTCAATTAACTGCAGTGTTGCATAACAATCATTTACTACGGTACCCATAAAGAAATCTGTTCAACAAGATTACTAAAATCAATACCGCACTTTAAATCCACAAATAACTAATTATCAAATAAAGGAAGTAGGTTAATTTTCTAACAACGTAAATGAAACAGGAAAGAAAGGTCAACTCTTTTTACTTATTATTAATAATCACAATTACATTATCTAAATGATACAACCTTTTCATAGTTATTTGAAATTATAAGAAATACAATATATTCCAGATACAATCAAATCAACTTGCTGGCACAACAGCCTCTGCTCTACATCGGAGCCACATACACAACACAATTGCTCTCTAAGCGAGCTGAACCAGAAGTCTGACTCTCTGTCTCCCTGCACGAGCTACAATGCTATGCGATACATAATCTTTGTCAAAGGTCAAACTTCACAGATTTATGTACAGATATCGATACATACAGTAGAAGCATTTTCTTGCAAGCACGTTACTCGACACAAAACAGGAGGCACAATATTAGACATTTTCTTGCAAATTCAGCAATATACATTTTCTATGGACACGTTTCAGTATCTCTGTTCTACTCGTAGGCTTTACAACAGGTTAGGCAGATCGCCAGCGGGCAGCTGGATGTCGTCACATAAACGCCCAGGTCGTGGTCGCGACCCCAATAACGGTGGTCCGTTGGTCATCCTTGAGCCGGTCTGGTGACATTAGCCTGGGATACGGCCCGCGACAGGTCGTCGAGGTGGTCCACTCTGCCAAAAATACTTCCAGACGTTCGAATCACCCGAAGGTCACCTCGCTTCAGCAGCGCATTACGGAACCTTTGCTTTCGGTTGAACTTATCTTTAACTTGTGAAACCTTAACTTTTCCCGGCGTAATGAATGATCAAACAACTTAGGGTATGCTGTCGGTGACGTCGTCGACAACCGCCGATATTTCGGCAGGAGGACACCCTGCCAATCTCAAGGCACAACTGCACTCAGGGAAGCAATGTGCAAGCGTATTTAATATCTCGGTTGGCAAAGGGTAAACAAGGAAGATAACACACACACAGTACAAGTCACTGCACAGTCAACACAACCAAAGATGACCAAACATCAAAAATATCGATAGTGACTGTTAATCAACAGGTAAGGCAGCATTAATTTTGTCCCTCTTTATCAAAACGTAATCTGAATATCTGAAAGCAGAAAGCTAAATTGAGTAACACGTAAATGGCAACGGTGCTATTCTCTCGTAGGACGTAATGAAGATATACGGATAATTGATGATTTGATAATTTCGTGTGGCATTTTTTGCCGTTAGACCGCAGCTGGGATCGTGTTCGGCGTGCCTAGTGCAAAAGGCTTTAGGTGACGCCACACAGGCGACTTGCGCGTCGATAATGATGAAATGATGATGAGGACAATACTCAGTCTCCGAGTGGAGGAAAACTTGGTCCGGGTCGGGAATCGCGCCCGGCACCCTGCATGGTAATGTACCACGCTGTTCACCGGACTACGGAGATCGATTACAGATAGGTGAGAATATGATTCCGTTGGAGACTTGTTCGACGAACCCACAATACGAATACGACATGTTAAAATATCTCGACAGGTTCAAGTCAACGAATTACGATCAATGTTGAAAGTGTGTACTGGAGCGGGATTCGAATTTCTCGCTTCAGTCCTGCGATCGCCTTACAGAATGATATGTCACGCCACTTCGTTTTTTAATGAAAACCATTTATTTTTCTTTTTTCGTCACAGTTGCACTATTTATAAGTTGGTAACTACTTTCGGACTTGTTCGTCCATTTTCAAACCACATGTCTTATACCAACCGTAACAATATATTGCATGAAGCAAATGACTGATAAAATGTGTACGTTATCCACTGTTAAAACACGATTACATTGCCTTTTTTTTAAAATTTCAATATAATCATGTTTTAACAGTGGACAACGTACAGATTTTATCAGTCACCTGCTTCATGCAGTGTATTGTTACCGTTGGTACATTGCACCTATTAACGGGGCGTAAATTGTTCAAACGTGTGTAAACCTGTTGCATCAAACTGCTATGGTCATTAGTCACTAGATTTACAAAGTACTTAAACTAACTTATGCTAAGGACAGCAAACACACACACAACACACCCATGCAATCGGGAGGACTCGAACCTCCGACGACGAACGACCGCGCACACCGCAACAAGGCGCCCTAGAGCGCTCGGCCACTACTGCGGTTGTAAGTATAGGTTGGTTTCGTGTAATCAGCAAAGGTACATGAATGGATAAAATATCTCGACAGGTTCAAGTCAACGGATTACGATCAATGTTGAAAGTGTTTACTGGAGCGGGATTCGAATTTCTCGCTTCAGTCCTGCGATCGCCTTACAGAATGATATGTCACGCCACTTCGTTTTTTTAATGAAAACGATTTATTTTTCTTTTTTCGTCACAGTCAGGGCTCAGTAGAACGTAACATGGGAGGCGGACAGGTTTAGACAAATCGACGGTACTTTTATTATAGTACTTCCAAACTAGATATCTTTTGTCCTCGTTGAGACAATATATATATATATATATATATATATATATATATATATATATATATATATATATATATATATGAAAACCTTCATGCTACCAATGTAAAAATAACTATGTAAATACTTTCTATTTAAATAAGTAATTTTTACACGTTTTTTCAAGGTCGGTTTTCTTCTGTTTCTGACGTAAATTTCTATAGTTAGAGGTGGTCACGGTCCCGTTCACCTCGAATTAACGAGACTAATGTATATCTACCACAGTCCTGCATACCTTCTTGTAGGAAGATAGTCTTTCGAATACAATAAACATGCCAATAGATAGTACAAAATGCCAGAGCCTCAGCATTAATCTCACAACACGAAATAAGCAGAAAGTTAGTTTCCCTCCACAAGTAGCCTGTACGATTTCGTTCTTCAGAGGGCTAGTTTTATATTGTCATCTTCACTTCCGTTTTTTGCAGTCGACGTACAAATTTACATGTCTCCCGTTTGGCAACCATGAATATATAGCAGCTTAAATCACGGTTGCAGAAACTATTTCGAGATTTTGACGTTATAAACTTCCGAAAAATGAAGAAGAAAAGATGTGTACCACATGATCAATGTTTCCTAAACCAATATTAGTTATTATAAAAAGCTCCTCGCTTTTCAGGAAACCCATTAGGCCCATAATAAAATTTTACAGCATAACATGATAACCTGTTCCATTACAAACAATATAAATGAATTTAAATATGAATTCAGTAACAATGAGACGGTTTTTCGTCTCATCTACATCTACATGGGATACTCTGCAAATCACCTGGCAGAGGGTTCATCGAACCACCATTATACTATTTATCTCCCATTCCATACTCGAATAGCGCGCAGGAAGAAAGAACACCTGAACCTCTCCGTTCGAGCTCTGATTTCTCGTATTTTATTCTGATGATCATTTCTACATATGTAAGTGGGAGTCAACAACATATTTTCGAATTCGGAGGAGAATGTTGGCGATTTGAGTTTCGTAAGTAGCCCACGCCGCAGCGATAAGCACCGTTGTTGTAATGATTTCCATCCCAGATCCTGTATCATTTCCGTAACGCTGTCTCCCCTGTATCGTCACAACACGGAACGAGCTGCCCTTCTTTGGACTCTTTCGGTTTCCTCCGTCAAACCCACCTGATAAGGATCCCACACTGGGCAGCAATACTCCAAAAATGGACGGACAAGCGTAGTGTATGCAGTTTCTTTTGTAGTTCTGTTGCATGTTTTAAGGGTTCTGCCATTAAAACGCAGTCTCTGGTTCGCTTTTCCCAAGACATTATCTACGTGTTCTTTCCAATTTAAGTCTGAAGTAATAGTAATTCCTAGGTATTTTGTGGAGTTTAAGTCATTCATGTTTCATTGATTTATCTTGTAAACAAAGTTTAACGGAATTCTTTTCGTACTCGTGTGGACAACTTCACACTTCACACAATTTTTAGAGTCAATTGCCAATTTTTACACCATACTGATATCTTATTCAGATCGTTCTGCAGTTTTTTTTATCTTCAGATGATTTTACTAGACTCTCAAGACGGCGTCATCTGCAAACAACATAAGTGAGCTACTTACATTTTCCCCTAAATCGTTTATGTAAATAAGGAACAGCAGAGGACCAATAACACTACCCTGTGGAACGCCCGATATCACCTCTGTTTTACGAACTGTGTCCTCTCTGACAGGAAATCCCCTATCCAGTAACAAATTTGGGGCGATATTCCATAATCACGCAATTTGATTAAAAGCCGTTTGTGAGGTACGGCGTCAAATGGCTTCTGGAAATCAAGAAATACGAAATCGATTTGCGAACCCTTGTCGATACCACCCATCACTTCGTGTGAATAAACAGCTAGTTGTGTTTCGCATGAACGATATTTTCTAAATCCGTGTTGACCTTGGGTCAATAGATTATTCTGTTCGAGATAATTCATAATATATGAATACAGGATATGTTCCAAAACCCTGCTGAAATTGACGTCAATGAAATAGGCATGTAGTTAGTTGTTTGCTCCTACTGCCTTTCTTGAATATAGGTGTAACCTGTCCAACTTTCTAAACTTTTGGTACAGATCCTTCTATGAGAGAGCGGTTGTATATGGCTCTTAAGTCAGGAACTATCGCTTCAGGATAATCAGAAATCTAATGGCTATACAGTCCGTACCAGAAGACTTGTTCTTGTTAAATGAATTTAGTTTCTGCACTACTCCGATGATATCTACTTCTACGTTACTTATTACAGTCTCTGTTCGTAATTCTAAATCTGGAATATTGGTTTCGTCTTTTTTGGTGAATGAGTTTCTAATAGCTATGTTTAGTAACTCTGCTTTAATAGCGATGTCATCGGCAGGATCGCCATTACTATCAGGTACTGAGGGTATTGTTTGTGTTTTGCCCCTAGTATATTTAACATATGACCAAAATCTCTTTGGGTTTTCAGTCAAATTTCGAGAAAGAGTTTCGTTGTGATAAGTATTGTAGGCATCTCGTATTGAAATCCTTGCTAAATTTCGCCAATCCTGGGGATTTTGTGTTCGTTTAAATTTAGTATGCCTTTGCCTTTGGTTTTGCATCATTGTCCTGACCTGCTTTGTGTACCAAGGGGGATCGCCTCCTTCTTTTATTAATTTATTTGGTATAAAACTGTCAGTTACTGTCGATACCATTTAATTGAACTTGAGCCACATCTGGTCTACACCTACGTTTAGTGTTAGAAACGAGTGGAAAATGTTTTTCAAGAAGCAATGTATTTTATTTCTATCTGCTTTCCTGAACAAATATACCTTTCGTTTATTTTTGGTAACTTTGGGACTTTCGATATTCATTCTCGCTACAACAGCTCTGAGTTCACTAATACCTGTATCCGTTTTGATGCTCGTTATGAGCTCACGATTATTTGTTGCTAAGAGATCAAGTGTGTTTTCACATCCATTTACAATTCTATTTGGCTCATGAACTAATTGTTCGAAGTATTTCTCAGAGAATGCGTTGAGTAGAATTTCGCACGATGTTTTATGCGTACCTCCTAAGTTGAAAATATAATTTCGCCAACAGATCGAGGGTAACTTAAAATCACAGCCTACTATTGTCATGTTAGTCGGGTACGTTTTTGTAATTAGGGGTATGTTTTCTTTGAACCTTTCTGCTATTGTATCGTCAGAGTCGGGAGGCCGGTAGAAGGAACTAATTATTAACTTCTTACGATTTTGACGTACAACCTCTTCCAATAGTAACTCACAGGAACTATTAACTTCAACTTCGTTACACGAAATACTACTTTTGACGGCACCAAACACGCCTCCACCTATTTTGTTTAATCCATCCTTTCTGAACGCAGTTAGATGTTTTGAAAATACTTCTGTTGAACTTATTTCCGGCTTGAGACAACTTTCACTGCCTACAATGATGTTTGTTTCGGTGCTTTATATTAACGCTTAGAGTTCTGGTACTTTCCCGACACAGCCAAGACAATTAACAACTGTTATAGCGAAAGTTCCCAGATCTACATTTCTCCTGTGATCCACTTGCACCCTTTGAGATTGCCCATTTTGTTTTTCTCTGAAGCCCTTTATACTAAAAAACCACCCAGTCTATGCCACAAAACCGCCGCTACCAATGTAGCCACTTCCTGCATATAGTTGACTCCTGACCTATTCAGCGGAACCCGCAATCCCACCACCCGATTGCGCAAGTCAAGGAATCTGCAGCCTACACGGTCACAGAACCGTCTGAGCTTTTGATTCAGACCCTCGACTCGGCTTTCTACCAGAGGTCCATAGTCGGTCCTATCAACTATGCTGCAGATGGTGAGCTCTGCTTTCATCTTCCAAGCAAGACTGGCAGTCTTTACCACTTCAGATAGACGCTCAAAACCTAAGATGATCTCTTCAGATCCGAAGCGACACACATCATTGGTACCGACGTGAGCCACCACCTGCAGTATGCTGCACCCCGTACCCTTCATGGCATTCAGAAGGACTCGTTCCACATCTGGAATGACTACACCTGGTATGCACACGGAGTGCACGTTGGCCTTCTTCCCCTCCTTGGCAGCCATCTCTCTAAGGGGATCCATCATCCCCCTAACGTTGGAGCTCCAAATTACAAGCAAATCCACCCTCTGTGAAAGCCCGGAACATGCATGCTGGGTGGTGACCTCAGGATGAGAGACACCATCCCACTCAGGAACGCTGACCTGAACAGATAGCGCCTCAAAACTTTTCGTAATACGAATTGGGAAGGCCTCACGATCGGTCCCCCGGAATGTCTTGCGCCTCCTGCCACGCACTGGAGCAACCTCCCACGCAACTACGTGTGGGGTGTCTGCCTCACTGCTAGCAGTATCGGGGCATGTCGATGGCGCTGGCCGATCGGTGTAGACGACGGGAATCCGTTCGGTCCCCACTACCGGCCAACAACAACGACGCCCCTCGATCGCAACCTCCAGCTGTGCAACCGAGGTTAACACAACTTAAGGCGGGGAGTGAAGTGTCACCAACTCAGACTGCATCCGCACACAGCAGTCACAGACCCTATTCATGATTACAGTGCCGAGAAAACAAAAACTACAGTCGCGATGCGCTCAAAGGAAGATTACACTGTTTGTTAGAACGCGGATTTGAATCTAATATGCACGAGAGCACAGTAAAAATTTACAAACTGAAGCGAGAACGCGCAGACAAAAATCAAAATCAGAAAACATCGCGATTCACAAGGCGGAATAATACACTAACCAGATATTTAACGTGGATATGAATCAAATAAAAACGCGAGCACACAAAAACTATAATGAACTGAAGGGAAAATATTTAATTCAGTGCCTCTCCTATTCAGTTTCCTGATACGTTTTGCCCAGTTACACTAGCAACTTCGGAGAATAAGACCAAAAACTTTCTTGACTGAAACGCTGAATTATTTCCTCCAGATTTTCTGAGCCTCATACACTGACATTGTACCGATTGACGTTCCAGTTTGCGTTAAATGTAGCTTCGTTACTAAACACTGCCTTGGAAATTAACAAGTCAAATTTTTCATTTGCTCATGGAGACACTCGCAGAACTCGAGTTTTCGGAAAGGTATACCAGTCTTTTCGCCCAATAAGCTTCGGAAATGGCTTGAAAAAAATTCCATCGGCAAGGCTGCACCCTAACATTTTCCTAGGACTATCCAAATGGTCGGTTGTGGAATTTGCAGCTCTCTGCTAGCTGAGAGAGAGTTGTTTTCTTCGAGTGCGAGCAAATGCTTCCCGAATGGGGTCAACATGACCTTCACTCATGCGCGACTGTCCAAAAGGTTTCGTTTGCTCAGACATCCTCTCTCAGTTAACTCCATCTATTACGAGGTTTAACACGATATTTGGTTCGAAACGGACACTGAACAACCTTACTCGATATCACAAACAGCTTATTGTTCAGCATATTGCTTTATATTAGCAATAAAAATAGACCAACAACGAAGAATTTAGCAGGAAATGAAACTTCAAATCTCTCCTTTTCTTCTTAGAAAAGTCCTCGAAAATATTCTTCATAATTCCGCCCCGTAAGAGGCAGTAGTTTCCCCCATTTTGTGCTATTTTGGTTTCCTGCCCATGAACTCGAATATCTGTCAACTTGGCGTTCGTGCAACCAGAAGCAATGTTGAGGTTATATGAGACATTACTTTCTGAAATGAATCTAAACACATCATTAACAAAACAGAGGCCTACATCTACATAAATAGCAAAACGCATTTAAGTGCATGGCAGAGGATTCAATGATACGCTTTTATGTATCTCTACCCTTTCATTCTACAGTAGCCTGCAGGAAAAATTAATACGTTAAACTTTACGTTTTCGATCTGATTTCTATTATGTTGTTATGGTGACAATTTCTCCCTATTTAGTTAAGTACTAACAAAATATGTGTGCATTCGGACGAGAAATTTGGTGACAGAAATTTCACAAATATATACCGCCGCGCAGAATAACTCCTTTCTATTAATCCCACAATGAGCAAAATAGAACACACAAGTCTAGTGTTGGCTGTTTCTGAAGTACAACTGTTACATCTTCCAAGTGTTCTGCCAATAAACGTGCTCCTTATACCGCTTTACCTATGATTTTTCTTTGGAATCTTCCTAATTATAACTGTTCGTACTCATACGAGAATGTACTTCATTTAATTATGTGTATAGACTGGTGGTCATGGACAACACTTGCGTGGTTATCTCACGAGTACGTAAAACATAATGGACAATCGGGTTAAAAGGCATTTCCCTCTAATCTTCCGGTTCGTAGAATGCAGACTACTGCGTAAGGTGTGCCGACGTTGTGTACTGGGCAAACACGTTCGTGGTGTAATTCTCGCATGACGTGCCCTCACAAGCCAGGCAGAATGGCATTTCAAGGTCTGTTTGCCACTGTACTTAACTTTGAGGTCCTGCCAGATCCGCCATTCGGAGTGAGGCTCCCTCGCGTTAAGCAAATGGCCGGCGTTGCAGCTTTCTCCCGCGGCCTCAGGTGTGAATTGTATTCCCAACAGTCGGTCGTGGGGCTACCGTTATGTCCCGCGCGTGTGGCAAGACGCGTTTACAGTTTTACAGACACATAGAGATTGAATGATGACAGTTTAAGTGGAGCACTTACTGAACGGATTTACGTGTCTCAAACGTAGCTTGTTGGTAGTGACAGCAACTGTATCGCTTTTGCAGTTATTTTACGTAGTTGAGGGCAAAATTAAAATTGATACTTGATGTAATGTATGAATATCTGAGCCGACAGATTGTAAGCACTTAGAAAATGGAAAACGTCATACTTCAATTCATTAAGATAACAAAATGTGATTTAAAATGGCCTTTAGTTGACGTTCGCGCAGCCATCACACAAAGAGACCAAAAACTGTAATTTTTTCTTAAGAAAATTCATACCTACATAATTGTTATATAAAATAACATCCAAGATCGTTACTTTTTTCTTATTCAGATGAACAGTTTCAAAAGATTTTACCACCATCATCTGAATGACACATCACATAGGATACTTAATAAAAAAATATCAGGTGATCGAGCGTTCCTAGGGTATTTTCCTTTACTTAGTGGTATTGTTTTGCAAGACTACAAAAAATATTCAAATGTTTGTAGAGGTTATGGGACTTAACTGCGGGGTCATCAGTCCCTAAACTTGCAAACAAATATCCATGCCCGAGGGGGGATTCAAACCCCAGACCGTAGTGGCCGTGCAAAACGTGACTGGCGCGCCGCAGACCGCTCGTCCACCGTAGCCGGCTACCAATGCAGTAACTACAACCGTTAAACGAAGATAACCATAAATGTACCTAGTTCGTGTCATAGCAAAATATTTTTGTCCAAAAATTCCTAGATATTTCGAAGTGTGCAGGTTAGATACAATTGCAGAAACTGTTTCGGTTCGTTAGTATAGCAGAAGAAACCGTGGCGACGGTACTACTCACCGTGTTTCCGAGGGTAACGTATCTTCTGTGATCCGAGAAAGACCAAATTAATGTTTTCAGATAGACCGTTTTTACGAAAAATACAGCTATGTAGGGGAAATAAAAAAAAATTTAAAAAAAATGTAAACACAAACTTTCATCGAAATCGTTAGAGCCGTCTCCGAGACAGCTTAAAGATATAAGATGTAGTTATTCACCAACGTTGTCGTTCCCAAATTATTCCTCTATATGATAGGGTTCTAGTCCCATAATTAAATGGAAAATGTTGTAGGTTTTGACGTCACTAAAACCCAACCATATTCGAGTGTGGACCCATAAGTACCAGACCAAACAAGTAAAACGCAAAAATTTTGGAGCATATGTATTTATTTTCCTGGTTCATGGTGTGGGTTCCTGTAGTCATGTCCTAGCTCGTGAACCACGGGCAACGTAGGAGTGGCCAGGTAAGTGGTCCTGACAGTTTGGATACCAGTTACTCTGGAAAAGGGTTGGGCATCTCGGACATATTCTGAGTCGTGGCCACCTTTGTGCTCAGACGTCAAAGATTACCAAATCCACCGGTTAGCCCCTGAACCATTAGGGGTAAAACCCAGTGGGGCCCTGGGCAAGTAAGGCTATCAACCTGCTTCCCAGGTACTTCAATATCATGCTGACAACAATCAGAGCAAAATGCCTCGGACCTTTGGAGGTGATGGAGTCCCACCTCTAATTGACACACCAGGGACTCGTCAGATACGACTTGGCAAACGACCTGGTATAAGATGGGGAGCTATTAATATCAATGGGGATTACAATGGGAAGAAGGTAGAGCTGGCGGAGGCTTCACGTAAGATGGGGTTAGATGTTTTAGCTGTTAGTGATGTTAGAGTAAGGGGAGAGAAAGACGACGAAGTCGGAAAATACAAGGTCTACCTTTCAGGAGTCAAAGTAGGAAGAGCACAGTGGGGTGTAGGATTTTACATCCGTAAAGCAATCAATCCAACATAATTGCAATAAGGTATGTAAATGAACGACTGATGTGGATAGATTTGGCCATCTCCAGTAAGAAAATTAGGATTGTGGCAGTGTATTCACCCTGTGAAGAGACAGATCAAAATGAGATGGACAGATTTTACAACGCACTTAGTGATGTAGTTGTTAGAGTGAAGGACAAGGATAGTGTTTTACTCATGGGTGATTTCAACGCCAGGATAGGAAATCGAACAAAAGGTTATTAAAAGGTTATGGGTAAGTTTGGAGAGGATGTAGAGGCCAACAGGAACGGAAAACAGCTGTTGGATATCTGGTCCCGTATGGGCTTAGTTATCACAAACTCCTTCTTTAAGCATAATGATATTTACCGCTATACGTGGGAAGGAAGGGGAACCAGATCTATCATTGACTATGTAATAACAGACCAGGAAGACAGTCAATGACACACGTGTTTTCAGGGGGTTCTTTGATGATACTGATCATTATTTAATCTGCAGTGAAATTGGTTTTGTGAGGCCAAAAGAGCAGAAGGATAAGAGTGGAGAAGCTTCAAGACAAGGAAATTAGGCACAAATACATAACAATGATCTCGGAAAGGTACCAGTTAGTTGAATGTAATGATTTACAGTCACTGGAAGAGGAATGGCAAAGGTACAGGGACACACTACTGGAAACAGCTACAGAATGTCTTGGAACAGTAGTGTGTAAAGGTAGGAAGAAGCAGACAGCCTGATGGAATGACACAGTCAAGGCAGCCTGTAAAAAGAAAGAGAAGGCATATCAAAAATGGCTCCATACTAGAAATCATGCAGACAGAGAAAGTTATGTTGAAGAAAGAAACCAAGCCAAACGGATAATTGCAGAATTCAAGCAGAAATCATGGGAAGACTTTGGAAACAAGCTAGGATCACTGGGCCAAGCCGCGGGAAATTTTGGAGCGTAATTAGCAATCTTCGAAAGGGAGGGAAGACGGAATTAACAAGTGTTTTGGACAGGTCAGGAAAGCTGCTGGTCAATCCTGTGGATGCCTAGGGCAGATGTATCAGATTTTCAGGTAGAATGGGATGGGAACGACGATGGAAACAGGATCTCATTTGAGGAAGTGGAGAAAATGGTCAGTAGATTAGAATGCAAAAAAGCGGCTGGGATGGTTACACAGGATAATTGAAAGGGCGTGGGAATCGGGACAGGTTCCGTCTGACTGGACGAAAGAGGTAATCACGCCAATTTTCAAACATGGAAACAGAAAAGAATGCAACAACTATCGAGGTAGCTCTTTAATTAGCGTTGTAGGAAAAATATTATCAGGTATTGTTGAGAGTGCTAGTATTAATTGGGGACAAGTTAGATGAAAATCAGTGTGGGTTTAGGCCTCTTAGAGGATGTCAGGACCAGATGTTTAGCCTACGGCAGGTAATGGAAAAGTGCTATGACTGGAACAGGAAATTGTATCTATGTTTCATAGATCTAGAAAAGGCTTACGACCGTGTTCCTAGGACGAAGCTACTGTCAGTTCTACAAGATTATGGTATAGGAGGCAAACTTTTGCAGGCAATTAAAGGGCTTTACGTAGACTGTCAGGCAGCAGTTAGAGTAGATGGCAAATTAAGCACATGGTTCAGGATAGTTTCAGGGGTAAGACAAGGCTGTAACCTGTCACCAATGTTGTTCATACTATTCATGCATTATATGTTGAAAACAGAAGACTGGCAGGGCGGGATTAAAGTAGGTGAAAACAAAATAAGCAGTCTCGCATATGCGGATGACTTAATTGTAATGGCCGATTCGATTGAAAGGTTGCAAACTAATATTTCAGAGCTCAATCAGAGGTGCAAGGATTATGATATGAAGATCAGCATCTCCAAAGCGAAAGTAATGTCTGTGGGAAAGATATTCAAACAGAATGAGTGCCAAATAGGAGGAACAAAGTTAGAACAGGTAGACAGTTTCAAGTACCTGGGATGTACTTTCTCACATGATGGCAACATAGCGACAGAACTGGAATCGAGGTGCAGCAAAGGTAATGCAGTGAGTGCTCAGCTAAGATCTACTCTCTTCTGCAAGAAGACTAAATTAGCTGTGCACTGCTATATCTTTCGACCAAACTTGTTGTATGGGAGTGAAAGTTGGGTGGATACAGGTTACCTTATTCATAAGATAGAGGTTACAGATATAAAAGTAGCAAGAATGATTGCAGGGACCAATAGATGGGAGCAATGGGAGGAGGGTGTACATAATGAGGAAATCAAAGAAAAGCTGGGAATGAACACCACAGATGAATCAGTTAGAGCGAACAGACTGAGATGGTGGGGTCATGTTACACGCATGGGAGAAGCAAGGTTACCTAAGAGACTCATGAGCTCGTCAGTGGAGGGTAAGAGGAGTCGAGGTAGACCAAGAAGAAAGTATTTAGGTTAGGTGCAGAATGATTTTGAAGTGAAAGACATAACATCAGACGTGGCATCAATGTTAGTATTGAATATGGGATCATGGAGGAATTTTATTAGAGGTACTATGCTCCAGACTGTACGCTGAAAGGCATAATCAGTCTCTAATTATGATGACGATGACGTAATCTGCTTTCAGTTCTATACACTTTCAACTGTTCAATAAGTTCGATACCCCTTCTATAATGACAATTGACTAACTCCTCCAAATAGCCATTAACTGCCGAAATCACGTCTTCATTTTTTTCTGCCACTAAGGCATGTTTTCAAGTTTGGTAACAGAAAATAATCTGATGGGAGTAAATCTGCCTAATAGGGTGCATGAGATAGAAAATAAAACTTTAATTAAAGAATTTTCTTCGTTACAATAACGGACTTGTGAGATGGTGCATTGTCTTGAAGAAACAACACTTTCTTATTGGCCAACTGCGGTCATGTTTCCTTCACTTTTTCCGCTCAAACGTTACAAAATGTTCGCATAATATTCGGTGTTGATAGTGTTTCCTTTTTCAAGGTAGTCAATGAAAATTATCCCACGCGCATCCCAAAAACCGACGCCATGACCTCGCCTGTAGATGAAACGGTCATCGCCTTGTTTGTTCTACCATTTGTGTCCATTGGTTTGATACTTATTTTGTCTCGTGAGTAAATTGGGGGACCATGTTTCATCCATAGTTATAAAACAAAGCAAATTTTCGATATTATGCGATGTATCACACTTTTTGCAATGCCTGCTATGTCTGCTAGCTCGCTCACTTTCAGTCGACGATCATCCAGAACCACTTTGTAGATTTCCTTCTCCATTTCCGGAGTCGTCGCCTCCTTTCGGCGATGCTCGTGTCGGCAACTCAGTTACGCAATATTTTACTGTTCTAAACGAAGGATTGTAAAATGCAAACTTTCACCGCCAGAAATCAAATGTTCAAATGTCTGTAAAGCTTAAAGGACTTAACTGCGGGGTCATGAGTCCCTAAATTTACAAACTACTTAAGAACTACCTTATTGTAAAGACGACACAAACACACATGCCCGAGAGGGGGGGGGGGGATTCAAATCCCCGACGGAGAGAGACCTCGCGCATCGGAGCATAGCGCCTCAATGCGCTTAGTCACTCCGCCGTGGCGGCCATTAATGTCAATATTGCTAAACTTTTCTGGCCTATTATGTCGTGGTCTTGTGGATTTGTTACTGGAACCCAACGTTTCGTCCCCAGCTGCGAAGGACATTCTCAAGGCGGGTCGTGGCTCTATTGAACGTCAAATACACGTCCTGGACCGCTACTGACTGCAGCCGATTCTGTTTTCGTGTTCCCGCGCGCAAAGGTGTGACGTTATATATTTTGGATAGGCGCTCGCAATTCGTCCTAGTCGATTGCCGTTGTCCATCGTCACCTGTACTATCGCCAAGAGTTTATGGGTTGCCGAAGGTCCACAAAGAAGAAGAAAATGTTTGTCTTCTGAGACTGTCAGTGCTACTGCTACGCCCACCAATTTGATTGCAAAGTTCTTGACAACGTTATTACGACTGCATGAAAGCCGCTCAAGTTCCTATATCAAGAATTCGCGACATTTCATAATTGACATATTGGTCAAGCTAGGGGGAACACATTAGTTAGTTCTGATACTATATCCCTGCTACTATGCTTCCAGTCAATGAGATGCTGCAACACCTGAATCTCATATTTCCTCCCGACATACGAGTTCTCTTCAAATAGTCTCTCTCGCCTGCTTTCTCAAATGGAACGATGATTTTTATGAAACAAGAAAAAAAAGTGCAAATGTTGGTAAATCTATCGGACACAACTGCTGCGTTATTAGTGGTGGCTTACAAACATCCGGCTGCTTTGCCGAGGGGACAGCGGCGCATCAGTCACGGACTGCACGGCCACTACCGTCGGGTGTTCGAATCCCCCTTCGGGCATGGATATTTGTGCCGTCCTAAGTATTAGCTAGTTCATAAGTAGTTTGTAAGTTTAGGGACTGATGACCCCGTAGTTATGTCCCATAATCTATACAAACATTTGAAACATTTTTTTGCTTACAAACTTCTTAAACTAGGGTAAACTAACTTAGGACATCACAAACAGCCATGCCCGTGGGGGGAGGAGGGGGGACTCGAACGGCAACACGCACCGCAGCACGGCTCCCCAATGCGCTCTGCTAATCCGCAGCGGTAATGATGGTGGTTTCGTATAGCATTATCGGCCTTTAGACCCCAGTTGGGATCGTGTTCGGCCTGCCTGGTGCAAGTCTTTTGACGCCACATGTGCGACTTGCGCGTCGATGCTGGTGGAATGATGATTAGGACGAAACAACACCCAGTCCTCGAGTGGTGAAAATTTATAGCCGGACTGGGGATCTACCCGATTTATGACCAGAGAGGGTGTAACTTTGAGAAACCTGGTTATAGCATATTTCTACATGGAGAAATTCGAGGAACAGTCAATGAAAACAGTCAGCAAAAAAAAAAAAAAAAAAAAAAAAAAAAAAAAAAAAAAAAAAAAAAAAACAACTGTCATTTGATTCCGCTGTGTACACGCGATACATTTATTGTGTGTAGGCATGACGGTGAGGAAGTAGATCGTTTCCTAGAACACACACACAAAGACAGGACCGCTGTGGCCGAAGTCTGTATGAGTGTGTGTGTGTGTGTGTGTGTGTGTGTGTCTCCAACCGACGAAGGCTGTATCGGCCACAAGCTTTGCAGTTGTATTCTATTATTTGCGCCTTTCCACGGCTCATCATACGTCTGTGTGGTGAGTAGCGACCTATCCTACACAAAAATTTGTTGAATCCTTCCTGAATTACTATTGTTAGAGTACAAAGAAGTAGAGTTTCCAAATATTATATCAAGGTAAAGGAAAGAAAGTAATTTGAAATTATCATTAATAAAGTACTGTAAAATGTCTAAAATAATAACAAACAGTGTGAAAAAAGTGTTAGGTACGATAAAGGAAACATATCCTGCCGACTGATGCCGAATGAAGTCATCCCAATATATATATATATATATATATATATATATATATATATATATATATATATATATATATATATATCCTTTTTTTTGAATTGTATGAAATTTTTTGCTTTTTGACGGAAATTTGGGATGACTTCATTTGGCATCATTCAGCAGGATATGTTTCCTTTATAAGCATACTAGCTGAAATCCCGTCGCTACCCGGGTATTTATTTATTTATTCCTGCCATTTTTCGGGTATATATTCATTTGTACACCGACTGTATGTATGTAAAATCTCTTGGGAATACAATAAGTAGCAAAGAAGCAATGCATTAAAACTTGGCGCGTGATTGGCCGGTTTTCCATGAACTTTACTGTTTATGTGCTCATATCTCATGAAATATGTGTCGCATTGTGATACAATTTAGAAGGTATAGTAAACTGTATGCATGTATACTATCTGGAAAATTTCATGGGGCTACATTTATTAGTGTAGAAATTACAAATTGTAACGTCATACTGAATGCCGTAGCATTAGTCCATGAACAGCGGAACGTTACTGTTTACGTGTTCATATCTCATGAACTACATGTCGTACTGTGATACAAATTATAAAGTTCATTCTACTATATGCATATATACTGTGTGTAAAATTTCCTGCGGTTAAAATTTGTAGTGTACAAATTATAAATTGTAACGTCATACCAAGAGCCGTAGTTTAATAAAGGTTTGAAATTATGTTTAAAGTTTGTTGCAAGTCGCTAAGTACTGTCATTCTCATACAGTGTATTTCGAAAGTCTCGCCGCATTATATGGCATTTTTTTGCGATTTCTATTTCTTTTGAACCATGTGCCGTATGTGATTCTTAACCATGCGGCAATTGTTACCTTACTGTAAGGAATGTGTGTACCAAATTTGGTTGAAATCGGTCCAATGGTTTAGGAGAAAATGAGCAGCATTGTCGCAAAATGCAGAAGTTTATCGCGCATCTCATTGTTTATGACGTCATATCTCGTGAACTATATATCGTATGTGATTCTTACACTTACGGCGACCGTCCTCATGGATTGAAACTTACGTGTACAAAATTTCATAAAGATTGGAACAAAGCTGTGTATTTGTATGCGCCGGCAGCGGTGGCCGAGGAGACTGAGACGCTTCAGTCACGGTCTGCGCGGCCACTACGGTCGGGGGTTCGAATCCCCCCTCGGGCATGGATATTTGTGCCGTCCTTAGTATAAGGTAGTTGATAAGTAGTTTGTAAGTTTAGGGACTGATGACCCCGTAGTTAAGTCCCTTAAGCTATACAAATATTTGATTTATTTGTATGCAACACGTACACACATACGGACACTCTGCTTTATATATTAGATATTTACTTAATAGGAATTAGGATATCCTACTTCCTATGTAAGCTTTACCAGCCGCAGTCCCGGTTCCACCAGTAATGATATCTGTACTGTCTTTCGTAGTCTTGTAGAGTCAATGAGTGCTTTTCACACATATCATCGGATCATTTCAAGCATCAGATCACAAAAGAAAATCGAAATTTCCTTTGCGTTGTGAGGCATGAAGCGAAAGATACGACTATGGCAGTTCAATCCACCGATACCTGTCATCTGAACAAACATTATGAGTGGTCTTATTTAAACGGATCACATACCCCCTCAGTTCTTAGCTCGATGCATTGATATATTTACTCTTATCCCAAATTCAGTAAGGTGAGAACGGTATGTCTAATATTTTAAAATATTGCCATGGCACTACCTGGACGTAGGATACAACACGTTAGTGTGCTCGTCACGCTTTCGTTCTTGAATGGAAAATAAATTGCACGAAAAGGTTATCAGAGGTCCTTGGATCCCTTTACACACTTTACACACACACACACACATGCATGAGACATTAATACACACAAACACGTGTGTCCTCATGTGAGGAAATATAGAGAGAACCTGATGCAGTAAGTGTTAATTATTACGCACTCTACAAGACAAACAGGTATTGAAGTGACGTAACGGTTAAGATACTATATGTCCACGCAAGAGAAACAAAATTCTTATTCCTGTATAAATCTTTTAAAATTATCTGTGATTTCCTTATAATGTTCAAGTGAATGTCAGGATGGAACCAGTAGTAAGAGCTACGTTTCCGCCTTTGGTAGTCAACTGTTGGACTCCAAACGGTAATTTTAAATATTTGCGAAACTGCTGTGAGAACAAGTTATACGTCGTCTGTCTATGAATAAAAAAAATAGCACTGACGTGTTTTACTTTAGATTTGTAGTTTGGTAAGTTTTTGCAAACATTTTGGTACAAAATAATACTGTAAACAATAAAAAATTAATTAATAAGAGTGTCTGACACCCTTTTAGGAAAAAAATTAGGTAGTAGCCGGTTTTGAACTACTAACGTTCGGCATTGCAGTCCAACACATTGCCCACTTCTTCTTCTTCTACACCTACGGCCAACACCTAGAAGTTGCGTTCCTTAATCTCTTACTATTGATGGCCGCTGTTAACTGATGCTAATATGTCATTTGTAGACACTAGATTATCATTTATCATACGACGAATGTCTTCGGTGTGCCATTGCTTTGAAATGACAACGTGTAAGTTAAAATAAGAAAATCATTAAATGCGCAACTCAAGATGGCTTACACCAGAAAGAATTCTGGGCGAGGAATGTCACGTGATATCTGCGAACGGCTGGTTTCCGTCAATTCAGTGGAGGGTGTCAAAACTCTGTTGTTTTTGCAAATATTTCTCAAACGATACGAGATATTAAAAAAAAGCATAAGGGAACAAAGCTGTAGAGAATATTCTCCTCTACAAATTCGGTTATTCAATTTTAGCGCTAGATGAAAGGTTTATATGCAATTAAAATTACATTACAAACGGCTTTTTTGGTATTACTAACGTATTTCTTGTCCAAAATATTTGAAAAGCGAGGTTCTGGTCTCTGGTAGCGAACAATTATGTCTGTGAAATTTTGTGCTGATCGGTTGAACGGTTCGACCTAAAAAGTGGGAACACGTCAAATCGCCGTTATTTTTGCAAATATCTCTGAAAGTAGATATATATATATATATATATATATATATATATATATATATATATATATATATATATATTTGAGCGAAGTTGTAGGGAATTTTCCCCTCTACCAATTAGGTATTTCAATTTTCGTGTCAGACGAACGGTTCGTTTGCAATTACAATATTACAAACGGCCTTTTTTGGTATTACTACCGTATTTTTGTCCAAAAAATTTGAAAAAGGGAGGTTCTGGACTCTGTCGGCCTATAATTATGTCTGTAAAATTTGGTGTTGTTTGGCTGAACGATTCGTCTTAAAAACGGGGAACACATTACGGACAGCGAGCAGACAGAGAGACAGACATACATCCCACAATCGCCGTTATTTTTGCAAATATCTCTGAAACGATACGAGATATGAAAAAAACATAAGAGAGCAAAGTTGTAGAGAATTGTCTCCTCTAGAAATTCGGTTATTCAATTTTTGTTAAGCCGTTATTTTGATTTAAATTTCGAGCAGTCAAAAGACGATCGCAAAGGCCTACTTTTAGTTTTACTAACGTAACCTGAAGTGGGCCAATAAAAAGAGTCTGAAATTTAAACAGTTCTAGCAATGGATGTACACGCTCTTTTTAAGACACACTGATCAAAACAAGTAGGGAATCGTTGAGATATCTAGATCCTGAAGTTCTGTCATCAACAGAATGAACTAAAATGGTTCCACGTCTTACTGTCAGTTCTACGAAGTGGAATCAACATCATCATGACAACGCAGTTAGTGATAAAACATAAAATAACATAAAATTTCCGCAGAGGGGGTTGGTTTTGGCATGGGTTTATTGTACCAAACAAATTACACAAGCAGCTGGGTTCAGACTGTGTAGTGAGCTGGTAGTGCAATGCATTAACAACGTGGCTTGACAGTAGCTATGGCCTGGAGAGCCATAAGAAGGTATTGAAGTGTTCCAAAGTGTAATTTCAGAGAACAGGAACGACACTACTGGCCATTAAAATTGCTAAATCAAGAAGGAATGCAGATGATAAACGGGTATTCATTGTACAAATATATTATATATAGAACTGACGTATTACATTTTCAGGCAATTTGGTTGCATAGATCCTGAGAAATGCGTACCCATAACAACGACCTCTGGCAGTATTAACGGCCTTGATACGCCTGGGCATTAGTCAAACAGAGCTTGGTTGGCGTGTACAGGTACATATGCCCATGCAGCTTCAACACGATCCCACAGTTCATCAAGAGTAGTGACTGGCGTATTGCCACCATTTACCAGACAATTTCAGTTGGTGACAGATCTGGAGAATGAGCTGGCCAGGCGAAAATTTCCCGTATCCAGAAAGGCCCGTACAGCACTTGCAACATGCGATCATGTATTATCCTGCTGAAATGTAGGGTTTTGCACGAATCGAATAGAGTAGAGCCACGGGTCATAACACATCTGAAATGTAAATGCCACTGTTGAAACTTTGTTGACATATTCGGATCTGCAACTGTGTATTTCAAAATACGACACCTCAACGTAGTGTTGCAGAACAGAAGATGACAACGGGTTTTGTCTCAACCTGTAATCTTGAATACAGTATTGAAGAGAGATCTTGGCATATATATTTGAGAACATATAACAATGTATATTGCCCCCTCGCCTTGTATAATGTTAAGCATATATAAAAATTTTATGTCTAGATATTTAAAAAGATTAGAAATTCAACCACATACAGGGGCAGATATAGATTCTCACCATAACGTATTAGTTATGAACTGTAAATTAAAACCTAAGAGACTGCAAAAGGGTAGTAAATTAAGGGGATGGAACGTGGACAAATTGAAAGAACAGAGGTGGGTGAGAGTATCAGAAGAGGCATTAGGCAAGGATTGGCTGAAACGGGGGATAGTAACACAGTAAAAGAAGAATGTGTAGCTCTGAGAGAGTAGTGAAGGCCGTAGAGGAGTATATAGACAGAAGCACATGATCTATTTGAAAGCCACGGATAACACAGGAGATACTGAACTTAAATGATGACAGAAGAAAATATAAAAATGCATCAAGTAGGAAAAATGAAGTACAGACGTCTGAAAAATGAGGTTCACAGGCTAAGCAGCAGTGGTTTGAGGAGAAATGCAAGACTGTAGAAGAATGTATAACTACGAGAAAAGCAGCGATATAAATGTCAAGAACTCAGATGGAAAGCCAGTACTAAGCGAAGAAGGGAAAGCTGAATGGTGGAAGGAATGTATAGGTGGCCTGTACAAAGAAGAAAACTTGAAGGCAGTATTTTACAAATGGAAGACAAATTAGAGGATGATGAGATAGGAGATCCTGTATTGCGAGAAGAATCTGGCAGAGCACTAAAAGATTTGAGAATAAACAAGCCCCCCCCCCCCCAGAGTAGATTATGTTTCGTCTGAACTGCTATTACAGTTAGGAGAGCCAACCATGAAAAAATTGTTACACCTGGTATGCAAGATGTATGAGACAGGGGAAATACCTCCAGACTTCAAGAAGAATGATTAGGCAGTACTGCTGTGAAACTGGTTAGGTCGCAAATTCTTTATTATAGGTCACACTTCGTGTATAGCGTGCTCTCATCAGGTTAGCATCTCTTCCGTGCCATGTGCACACATGAACAGGTGAAAGATGTTGTTTGATATACATACAAAAGCAGAATACATCTGTTCACGTGTGCACAAGGCACGGAAAAGATGCTAATCTGATGATGGTAAAGCCGAAATGCATCATTTTTGAGGGCCGGCTACACATGAAGTGTGACCTATAATAAAGAATTTGTGACCTAACCAGCTTCACAGCAGTACTACCTAATCATTTCATCCTGGTCGCCTGCCTCCTCAACGACTTTATGTCGCATTTACAGTATTTCAAGAAGAATATAGTGATTCCAATTCCGAAGAAAGCAAGTGCAGACAAACGTGAAAATTGCAGAACTATCAGTTTAATAAGACTTGGTTGCAAAATAATAACACGAATTATTTACTGACGAATGGAAAAGCTGGTAGAATACGAACTTGGGAAAGATCAATTTGTTGGATTTAGGAGATATACTCTCAATACGACTTATTTTAGACGATAGGAAAGCGAAACCTACGTTTTTAGCATTGCGGATCTGGAGAAAGATTTCGACAATGTTGATTGGGATACACTTTTTTTCAAATTCTAAAGGTAGCAGGGGTAAAATATAGGGAGTGAAGAGCTATCTATATTCTACTTAAACAAATAGCATGAAAGGTTCGCAGTGGTTTTATGCTTAAGAAGATATGGATTATTTTTCTTACATTGCACAGGTAAGAGCATGAGACCAAGCCGCGCAGCTGTTTGTTTCGTATTTTACAAACATATTTTGGCTGAGTGTTAATTCCACGGGTATTGCTCCATATTGGTAGATTTTCAAGAACCAAAGGGCGCCACAGGCTGTGGTGCGTGTTTCCCCTCAGAGGTCGGTTCCAGGAACGCCGATGCCTGTGCTATCCCGGCGGGCGAAGGCCAGCGTGATGCGGCACCTCTTCACGGCCTTGGATTTCCGCGGCTCACCAGACCGAAACGTCGATTCGCGCCTCCTCCCTTTATTTTCGCTGTTTCGGCACCTTTGAACGTATTTTTCTTTCCCACTGAGGAATAGCATTTGAACAGAGAACACAGGAGAAGGTAACCATTAATTTTGATCAGTTTATGAAAAGACTGTACCACCGTCCAGAGTGACTGTACAATTTTCCCTGTAGAAATCATTAGTAGACGCATTCAGAATGATGTCACTTTCTGCAGTGATGTTTTACTAGATTATAAGGTTTCTCTCACTTCTTTATACTTTTATGTGCAGAATATGAATATGGGGGGAAACCACATTAGGAGTCTGTTTTCCACTGATTTTTGTGGGATTTACTTTGGGTGGGACGAAGTAATGAGAATTTATCATATTTTGACATCATTTCATTCGTAATTGATGAAGAATGATGTGAATGATTTCAATCACATATAAGAATGATTTTAAACATAGCTTGTCGACTGCAGTAACAGGTTTACAAATATTTGACAAAGTTCAGCTCAATCAGTTGCCTTCATTAGGCACCCTTAGATGGAGCCGAAATCTAGATCAAGGTATTTTATCAAATTTTGCAACTGGTTGGGCTGAATTTGTCAAATATTTTTACATATAAGAATGTTACGCTGCGATGTCCACCACCGAAGTTTCTGAGCATAGGTCTCCAATTACATACAGTGTAGCCACTGAAATCAGAACGGTTTGGGTTTACATGAATAACGAATTTTCCAAAAATAGCAACCTCAATGCAAGTGACAATAACGACAAGTACAGATATTGCAGGCGATGGAACAACAAACTTCGTTATTAATGAATGTCTGTAATTATGCATTGAACAAAACCCTTAAAATCATGATATCATCTCACAAGTTGCCTCATAAAATTCGTACTTGAATAAAAAATCGTACTCTCGATTGTCATAATGATCGGATCTACACATTTCGGGAAAGACTGCACGCAACTGTGTGAAACGTCATTTCGAGGTAAACGCATTTGATCATTAAAATAATGTGGTAACCTTAATTACAAATCAGCGGTACAACACCATATACTAATGCCTCGTCTTCGTCATTTGCTTCGTTTTGCGCTTGCAGCAGTGCTTTCCGGGTTTGCCAATCTTCCTTCGATGTCAATGAACTACGTCGATTTTGCCGACCCACGCGCTGGTTATCCACTTATTCGGCATAATTGAAGCTTTGCCTGCCTGCTGTAATTCCTACCTCGTTCCTTACCATCAAATGGACGAATTATCTCCACTGATTACGCACGCTGGCAAATACTATGTGAATTGAACAACTTTTAGTCCACGCTAGAAGTGTTTAGGAGCTAAACGCTAAACTAGTGGAACTGAAACCCATTCGCATTTTGTGTGTGGTCACCTAAACATCTCTCCAGTAATTCATCCCTCGAACGTAGATTGAAAAAATTTCGTTCTGTACGTCGGGGTGCAATGGGATAGGGTACTGTTCAAGGTTTGAAACTTTGACAGCTTATTATTGGATAGTTAAGCTATCGAACTAAGCAATAAAAAAGTTGAGATCTTTCGAGTCTCCTAATGTAGTTTCCTTCCTTAAGGCAAGTAATGGAAACAACTGTGTGGTTCCAGGAGCCTAAAAAGAGATTGCGCGGACTCTCCCGTCAGGTGTTCGAGGATGCCCTCTGTGCAGATCTAGAGGCCTGTGTCTCTTAAGTCGGTCAGTTGTAGAATTTTGGAACATGCTTTATGTTCGAGTATAATGATATTTCTGGAGAAACCTGCTCTGTAGGAATCAGCATGGGTTTCGAAAAAAGCGATCGTGTGAAACCAAGCTCGCGCTATTCGTCCACGAGACTCAGAGGGCCTTCGACACGGGTTCTCACATAGATGCCGTGTTTCTTGACTTCCACAAGAAATTTGATACAGTTCCCCACACTCGGTTAATGAACAAAATAAGAGCATATGGTCGATAAGACCAATCGTGCGATTAGAATGAGGAGTTCCTAGATAACAGAATACAGCGTCATTCTCAATGGAGAGAAGTGTTCCGAAGTAAGAGTGATGTGAGGTGTGCCACGGGGGAGCGTCATGCGTCAATTCGTTGCAGATCCTCCGGAATTTCAATACAAACTTCCATTGCTACAACCTCGCTATATATACTACAGTATCATCCGCAAAAAGCTTCAGATAGCCAACTAGTATTTAAAAAGAAATTAAAGGAATTTCTGAATGGCAACTCCTTTTACAATGTAGATGAATTTTTAGGTAAAACATAAAAAAATTAAATAAATAAATAAATAAATAAATAAAAATTTACAAAAAATTCTTAAAATATAGATTGTCAAGTATAGACAAAATTTACTAAACTGACACGTTCCACATCATTACGAAATGTCGTATACATGATCTAAGGAACAAGTATTAATCTAATCTAATCAGTGAACTTCCGATATTATCCAAAAGGTCATATATATATATATATATATATATATATATATATATATATATATAGGGTGTTTCACTAAGTGTGTTTGCCTCTGTAACTTATAAAATAATAGGTGACGGGAAATTTTAATGCGGTAGGTCAACACAAGAAATGTTACACTTTCTGCGGAGCTATGAAAATAGTTTATTGTATCATTTTCCAAAGAGTTACAGCACAAATATATAATTTATTTAATGGAACAATAGTTTTTTTCTGTCGTGTATTGGATTCGTTGAAACCAGCTGCGTCCAAATCAATTTAAACTACATTCCTATCATTGTTAGTTTGGGAGTTACAACCCTTCAAAGTTCTAGGGGTGGAGGCTGCGATGGCGTAACTCACTGGCCGAGTGGCTGTCCCCTGGGGCACGGCCCACTGTCTCATGACCACCAGCCAGTCAGCAACGCTGTCGTAGCTTCCGCCCCCTACACTTTGAAGGGTTGTAGCTCCCAAACTAACAATGATAGGAATGTAGTTTAAATTGATTTGGACGCAGCTGGTTTCAACGAATCCAATACACGATAGAAAAAACTATTGTTCCATTAAAAAAATATATATTTGTGCTATAACTCTTTGGAAAATGATACAATAAAATATTTTCATATTTCTGCAGAAAGTGTAACATTTCTTGTGTTGACCTACCGCATTAAAATTTCCCGTCACCTATTATTTTATAAGTTACTGAGGCAAACAAACTTAGTGAAACACCCATATATATATATATATATATATATATATATATATATATATATATATATATATATATATAAATGGATCCACGACACTCCCCTGTGGCACACCTGACATCACTCTTGCTTCGGAAGACTTCTTTCTATTGAGAATGATAACACTGCATTCTGTTATCTAGGAACTCCTCAATCCAATCCCACAATTAGTCTGATAGACCATATTTTCTTACTTTGTTTCATTAAACGAGTGTGGGGAACTGTATCAGACGCCTTGCGGAAGTCAAGAAACACGGCATGTACCTCAGAACCCTTGTCTATGGCCCTCTGAGTCCCGTGGACGAATAGCGGGAGATTGGTTTCATACGATCGCCTTTTTTGAAACCCATAGTGATTCCTACAGAGCAGATTTCTAGTCTGCAGAAATGTCAATATACTCGAACATAATACAAAATGTTCAAATGTCTGTGAATCTATCGGACCAAACTGCGTGGTCATCATTCCGTAGCTTACAAACTACAAAAACTTAGGTAAACTAACCTACGGACAAACACACACACCCATCCCCCAGGGAGGACTCGAACCTCCACGGCGAGCAACGGTGCGCTCCGCAGGGACATAATACAAATTCCAAAATCTGACCGACGTCAGAGATATAGGCCTGTTCGATGTCCCTTCTTTAAAACGGGGATGCCCTGTGCCATTTTCCAATCTTTTGGAACGCTACGCTCTGCTAGAGACACCATTGCAAGAAGGGGCCCACGTTTCTTCGCGTCCCCATATAGCTCGGCGCATAGCAGCTGTTATGCAGCCTGGAGGGTTTTGGTCAAACATCATACAGTGCTGATCGTTCTCCCTGCGATTTCCATTTCTTCCTCAACGTTCAACAATTTACTGCACTCCGGCCTTCGTTTTAACAACGATGAGCAGCTGAAGCCAACTGTAACATACTGGTACCAATTACAGGCGACATACATGCGTATAAAGGTTAGTCCAACTATATAACTAATCTTTTCGTAAGAAAAAAAAAAAAAAAAAAAAAAAAAAAAAAAAAAAAAAAACCTCAAACATTGTCGTACCTTTTGTCATCAAAGTTTTTCGTGTAAATTTCTTGTCTTTCTTATGAAAAAAAGGTAAAGAGGAAGTATTTGCAACGACTCAAAGATATAGCCAAACCAGCTCCCATGACCTTACCAGAGCAAGAATACTGTCCTTCGGCAAGTGTCTCAACAGCTGCCATTTCGGAGACTTCTTATCCATAACTTACTTCATTTATACAACCAGGTAAAATGGAAGTAGAGTAAAACAGACGTTCTTAGTGACGAGCCTGTAACATCGGTGCAACATATTTTTCCGTAGACACAAAATAATCCAAAGTTCAACAAAATTTCAGCCAACCAGTTGCAAAAAAAATGGTTTACATTCATAAACCTTGACCTAGGTTTGGGCAAAAGCAATTTACTTTCCTCATAAGTATTCCATTTAGCTCATATTAAAATAGTTGTTAAATAAAATGAGGCTGACTCCATGCCATAGAATAAAAAGTAAAATTTAAAACAAGTCTACAACATACAATTGTGGAGCGCGGCCACACACAGGTCAAGGTTTATGGATGCAAACCATTTTTATGCAACTGGTTGGCTGAAATTTTGTTGACTTTTGGATCGTGTTCCACCGTTGCTGAACTGCAGTCATGTTTAAGACATAAAATGCTTTATTTTCGGAATACCCATGCCAAGCCCAGACAGAAAGTAAAAAAGAATAAAATATTAGTTCTTCATATTTAAATATTAATAGGCTGGAAGATGGCGACTTACGTTTGCCGAAACGGTTTTCAATAAAGTAATTTTAAAGAAGTGATATTGGCTGCTCTGCTTTATCCTACAGATTCCCATATCAAATGCGGAATTCGAACCACGTCTTGATTCTGGTGGCTCTTCACATCATTGATAGGTGGAAAAAATATGAAAGATTAGGATTTAACTTATCGTCAACAACTTGCTCATTACGGACGAAGCCCCAGTTCGAATTACTGTTGTTACTGATGAATTAATCAGTCATGTCTTTTCAAAAGAACCATCACGGCGATTGTCTCTAGAGATTTAGGGAAATCGCAAAAAATTCTAAATTCAAATGGCCGGATACGGATTTGATTTGCAGTCCCTTCGGATTTCAGTATGCTACCAGTGCGCCATCTCACTCATACTAAGAAGTGAAGGCTATACTAAATGCAGACTGAAAAGTTCTGTAGTCTGGCAGGAACTCGATTCTGCAACCTTTTTTTCTAGCCACGTTCTTTGTCACTGATCCACCTGCTCCCTCACTTTCCCCCTTCTCACCGTGCAGAAAGAACCATGAACTATGCCGTACAGAGGAACAGTCAGAAAGATAACAATAAATGGCATTTTAATCAATGAAGAGGTGTGACAGGCGTTTCACCTCTACCACCCTTTTTAAAAATATGCTCGCAATATTTGACAAATTGAGAATAGAATAATCATTAAGAACAAAAAGCACTTTATAAACATCATCAATGTTATTATATACAGCAGTACACAGCCCTCTAATATTAACAGAGGAATGTGAAATCTTGGCCGGCCGCGGTGGCCGAGGGGACTGAGGAGCTCCAGTCACGGTCTGCACGGCCACTACGGTCGGGGGTTTGATTCCCCCCACGGGCATGGATATCTGTGCCGTCCTTAGTATAAGGTAGTTGATCAGTAGTTTGTAAGTTTAGGGACTGCTGACCCCATAGTTAAGTCCCATAAGCTTAACAACCATTTGAACCATTTGAAATCTTGGGTCATCATGGGTAATACGCCACCCGCTAAAATATAATAATAGACAATTCATCCTTGGCTAGTAGTCCTACTTACTCATTCAGAAGACGGTGCCAGATATCCATCGTACACGAGATAGACAATAATATTAAACAACACCGAAATCCCCATCAATAAGCTGAACCATCTTACAGAAAAAACACGGAGGTAAGCAAAAAACATTGTAAAACCATTACTACGTCTGCTATATGAGGTGACTCAAGCATACTGTAAAAAAAATCAACAACAATTATCTCCAAGGAGCTACAATGTGATCTCTTAACAAAATGAGGGCCGGCCGCGGTGGCCGAGGAGACTGAGGCGCTCCAGTCACGGTCTGCACAGCAACTACGGTCGGGGGTTCGATTCCCCCATCGGGCATGGATATTTGTGCCGTCCTTAGTATAAGGTAGTAAATAAGTAGTTTGTAAGTTTAGGGACTGATGACCCCGTAGTTAAGTCCCATAAGCTTTACAAACATTTGAACATTTTGTGAACAAAATGAGGGATGTAAAAACAGAAAAACATCCTAGACATAAGGATCTTATGAATAAACTACGTATATCATAATAATATTAATAAAAATATAAGAAAATTATACGTTATGGAACAATCATCTACGACGAATAAGCGCAGAGAAAATCCCACATCAGTTCAATTATGTACCAACAAATAGGAAGAAGGGACGTTGGAAGAGCCAGAATGACGAAGTATGAAAGATCGAAGCAGAGCCGTAAGTCCAGAAATAGAAGAGTAATTAAGTACACTAGTCTAAATGCCTCATTTTCCACAAACAAACATAATAATCAACGAAATGAAGATCAGACGCACCTGATTTTATCACTAAACGATTATTATTACCATTAAAAATAGATGAACAAGACGGACTAAAACTTAACTTACATTAGAAACAATTAAAGAGGTGTTACATTTTAAGTTCTTTATGGGACATTGGACGAAAACTTGATGAGAATATAAAACTAAAGAAAGAAAAAAGGAAAGATACTGGAAAAATTTCAGCAATATTTGGAACTATAAAACAGAACACTTCAGTAAAAGACCTCAAGGTAAAAAGAAGGTAATTTTGTATTTGGAGATACTATAACTGTTGTTTGAAAACGGTTGATGGATATATAACATGGGTCACCAGAAAAGAATCAGTAGACATCAGTTTCCTGAAGACAAGCAGAAACTGAATAAGTATTTATTTAATAAAACTTTAATGCTTTAGAAACGAGCAGAATATACGTATAATTATGAGAAACCAACTGAATACAGAAACAGCTAGATGTATAATACGCATGGAGTAGTAATTATATTTTGTTAAAAGACTATTCCGAAATACCCTCCCGATCTGATTCGTGCTGCCTATTTAACGTCGTCTAAGACGAAGGAAGAATTTATTTGCAAAAGAATTTATTTGCCTAGTTCGCTTTACACTCATTCTGATGACGAAACTGAATCGCTGTGTTCAGATATTATTAGGACACTGCTTACAATTTTGTCAGACGATCAGTCGCAGTGGAGTAGCCGAGCTGTCTAAGGCGTCTCGCTGCGGAGCGCACGGTTGCTCGCCGTCGGAGGTTCGAGTCCTCCCTGGGGCATGTGTGTGTGTGTGTGTGTGTGTGTGTGTGTGTGTGTGTGTGTGGGTGGGTGGGTGGGTGGGTGGATGTCTGTCCTTAGGTCAGCTTACCTTAGTTTAAGTAGTTTTTAAGCTACGGACTGATGTCCATGCAGTTTGGTCCGATAGATTTACAAACGTTTGAACATTTCAGAGGATCACTTCTGAAACATAAATGTTAAATAATGTTTGTGAATCTAAGGGATAAATTATTAGGGTCATCTGTCCCTACTCTTACAAAGTACTTAAACTTATTAGACCACAGACACACACAAACATACATCCATGCTCTAAGGGAGGATTCGAACCTCCGGCAGGAGAGGTAGCGCAATCCGTGAATTGGTGCATTAAATCACGCAGCCATTTTGGCGCTGCACCAAACAAACCACAAGTCCGTCACATCAACACGTTCTATTTCTCGCAACCTTACGTCTCAGTAAACAGTGGCCTTATACGATCAGAAGATTGTGATTTAATTTCGCTACAACTAGTTTCGAAAAGCATGACAAAATGATATATTAAATTAAATCTTCTTTAGAAAGTACACAAATTTAACACTTTGAGATCGCCTCCTAAGTCGACAATATCAGGTAATCACCATAAAAGTAATGAGGTGCCTTAGAGTGTGATAGAGAACAAAGACGAACTAATAATGTCAGCTGCGTTGTCTTCGGATACGGAGCACTCGCTGTTGTATCGTTATCGGAGGAACTATGCAGGCGAGAGGTAAGGAGAAGAACTGAATGTCGGTCGAACGAACCACTTGAATCCCGCTCCCCGCGAGCAAAACTCCCACCGCGGTAATTCGAGACGTAAGCGTCGACCTGTCCTCGTCGAGCCGTTGCCATTCCCAGCTGACCTTGGCAAACGGTAACCAGTACGATCCCGCGTCACTTGCGAATATAACAAAAGTCTTTACGGCCCAGCCGCTAAAATTAGCCACAGCGCGGTGTAATACCTGCCGCCGGCAACGAAATGAACCGTCGCGAACGAAAGAAAGAGAGGCACAAGAAATCTCGCGCGAGTGGCGTGACCTGTAATTCGGCTGACCTCTAACACCGAGGCGACCGTGAACCGACCGGTCGCCCGGTGAGGATGACCCGGGGCCTCCGTAACTCACATCAGAGGTTTCGCTCCTCCGCCGTGCCATCATCCCGTGGCGCCACCGGTCTGGTCTGCAGCTAGTGTCTGCGACGAGCTCATCCGCTCATCCCCTCCAGCGGCCGTAACGGCCAGTTGGAAGAAGAGACAGAGAAAAAAAAAGGAGGCAGGTCGATCCGTAGCCCGAAACACGACTACCTACATTGGTGGACGACGTAGGCGCCAAAAGTCGTCATCTTTTGGAGCGTCTGCCGAATCTCAGATGGAGGGGATGGGAGTGGGGAGCAGTCTCGCACGTCTCCAATGAGAACGTCCCTATGTTTGCTGCCCCGGGCCGTTGTTTGCTTTGTTTGTAATCCGACAGGAGTGGACGATTCGGTGGCCCGGTTGGGTATAAATACGTTTCGCATCCAGATGCTGCACCAGTTCAGGTGACGGTACGGACCTGGAAGCAACAACCACTAGAAGAAACATGTACAAGCTGGTGAGTAATTTACAGTAATCGACAATACGGTATCAAGCTCTGAGATTCAGTGCGTAGTTGAGGAATATTTCTCTAATGCACTGTGTATTGAAGACTGTTAGAAAAATCTGAAAAACTTAATATCGCGTTACCTTTCAGCTTTAACACCGAGGTGGAAATTTTGATTCAAGCCACAGTTTTTCCAGACAGTAGTAGAACGCCGGTTTTTCAGAAAATATTTTTTATGAATATATTTTTAACATTTCATCCTTGGGGAGGGGGCTGCCGTAATTTTTAAGAAATGAAAAAAGGCTGTCATCTTCAGATCTTACATATAGTTGACAGCATATGACTCTCATGTCAACCATGAGAGTTTAATTAAAATAGGTCGATGTTTGGAATATCAGCGCGTAGAAGTTAAAACTGCATTAAATAGGAAATAAATAATTTTTTTCTTAGTACCTCCATTCTGTTTCACTTAATACCACGTTTTTTATGATTTTTCGTTTTAAGGCAGCCAAAATTCTATTGTATCTTGTCATGTGACTGGTGTTACGTCGTCTTCTTCAGCTATTATCTAAGACCTTGACACTCGTCATCGTCAGAAAATACGAATTTTATTGTTCAACAGTTCCCTCAAGAACTGACATAGTTCTTATACATATTTCCGTAATTTAGAAATTAGTGCCATAGCATTGTTATCAATACACAGAGGAATGACACTGAATGACGTCAATGGGGAAAGTTGAAAACTCATGTTGGACTGGGATTCGAACCACCGTTTGCAGATGCGCTGACACAGCAATTACTGCCCTAATACACCTCCTCCAAGGCCGAAACTAAAATTTATCCCCACGATACTGACGCCGTAGGTGTTTTTCCGCTGAATGCATCCGACAGGATGATTCGGTAACCAGTACCAGGAGTGATGTAATCGCCACCCTCGTGACCAAATACCGATCGAGGTGGCGCAGAGGTAACAGAAGAGACTCGTATTCGGGAGAACAGCGGTTCGAACCCACCTCAGGGCACGCATATTTTTCTGTGATTTCCCTCAATGATTCTAGGCAGCTGCCGGGTTGGTTCCTTTCAAAGGGCAAGGCCGATTTGCTTCCCCAAACTTACCAAAAGTCAGAGCGAAGATGGGCTCCTCAAACGATCATTATGTGGATGGTACGTCAAACTCTAATTTCCTTCCTACTATCGTAATCGAATCGTACCCATAGATCTTACGAGCATTGTTGAATCTTTCGTTCTCATTATTAACAGAGTACCAGGAAATTGTAGTGATTTTGTACATACTTTTACTCTTCCATTGACCTCCAAGAGCCAGTGGCTCCTATACTTTCGTTTCCAATTAGGGAGCATTTGTGCAATTTCTCATTTCAATGTACTCTCGGAATTGTTTTGGTACGTACGCTCATCAGAAAAATGCTTTTCGGCCGCACGCCATTAGATCTTCATTTCGACTGTTGTTTTTGTTGTCTTCAGTCCGCAGACTGGTTTAATGCAGCTCTCAACTCTACCCTGTCCTGTTCAATCCTCTTCATCTGAGAATAAGAACGGCAACCTACATTCTTTCGAATCTGTATTCGTCCCTCGGTCTCCTTCTACGATTTTAATGCCATACACTTCCTTCTAATGCTAAGTTGACGATTACTTAATCATATGGACTATAGTTTTCGAAGTACGTGACAGCCTACACAAATAAATTATGGTAAACCTTTAAATCTTAATTTAGAGATTGGTTTCAAAATTACCCGTCTTCCTACGTCTCTAATTAGTGAAACTGCACTAATGCCGTGTTTTACGAAGCCTCCATAGAATGTCCCATATAAAAAAGACACTATCCGCTCCACGTAACGAAATGATATTGTAACACATTCATATTTTCATTAGAATAAAACTCAAAAGTCTGGAATTGTAGAAAACGACGAGTTGTCTAACATCATGAGCATCACTTATATAGAAAAAAGAAAGCATCGGTGTGCCCACTTTTGTAGAAGCTGTTGGTAACATAATGCTGTGTTTCTACAGAGAATATCGATTAAAGTACAGTTAACATCATCCTACATATTCGATTTTCAAAGAGAGACGAATATCTGTCCCATTATTAACCTAAAATGTGAAATATCTGTTTTGAAGGTGAAATATGTTTCTTTATTTTGTCCTTCTACTGGTATATGTTTTCCGTCATATTTTAGTTACCGATTGCGTCTAGCAACAAGCAGATGCAAAAGATGTTCTTTCATTTGTGACGCACAAGGAAAATACATGGGCTCGAACTAACATATCTGTATGAACGTTTGGTTACAGGATCTCTACGTACACCTCAATGTGCTGGTGGGTGTCGTTTTTCTGCAAAGCTCTGCAACCATGCTCTAGATGGCACTGCAGATGTAATTGTAGATGCCATACGCAATGAAGATATCTTAATTATAACTTATGTAATGATCATCGTACATATCTAGCGAATTGTCATCAGAAGACGTGATGATGGTTGTAACTTTAAACTTCTTCCCGAAAGACTGTTGGTATTCACTGCCACTGCTTCCATCGCCCCTTCCCGCACTTACCGTAGCACTACCGCTTGCAATGAGTTGTTCGTCATTATCATCCCTATTTTCATTATTATGAATTTGTATGAACAGTATCTAACTTATGCTCATATTTCTGTACCATAACAGGTACGAGAAAGCATGCAGATGATTCATCTTCTACACTAATACCATCTTAACGAAGATGGGTTGTTCGTAACTTCATCTCAATTGATCGCAATACATTAGCAGGATTGATTAGCAATCGCCCCCCAAGCTGACGCTTCACCACACAAATAACATCACAAAACGCAACTTCGGAGGCACACTGCACCGTCCCTGCTGGCGAACCGACAGGTCAAAGTGCGATGCGGCATGGCACAAGCAGAGGCCTCTAACGGACGATTGCAGAGTTTTGGAGATGCGGGAGTATCACTAGTCCAATAAGGGATCTTTACATTATCTCTCATACGATTTTGGTGTATATGTGATTATTCGAGCCCAAGTACTTTCCTTGTCAGTGTCAGGACGTACAGACAGAAAATTTAAAAGGAGTGCCAGTGACGTTCTGCTGTTAGCTGATTGCCAATGACGTCAGCAGAAAAAGCAAGCATTCAAGGCCAGCGTGAAGACGAGACGTCTTCTGTGCGCCCCACCATCTCCCAGCGTCTGACTCGACGTAATACAGACGACGTGAGACCGTCCTAACGGGTGTCTGACACGAAATTCTTGCGAGTCGCAATGTTTGTATCAGTTTCCGTACGAGGTACAGCGTGCGACTTGATGAGATTGACCTTAACTGTGGACACGTTCATGTTACTTTTTGAAGGTAGTCGGAACGAAGTACGTGTCACTCCAGGAGAGTTAGTCATTAGACGCACGTTATATGAAACGACAAACGGAAATGCTTCTTCAGTCGTCTGTGTAAAGGTAATAATGTCATCCGAATACATTTTCACTTCCTACAATGTGACTCGTGGAAGAATATTTGTGTATTATTGTCGCAATAATAAGATACACTTTTTTTTCTCATAATGTCAGTATTCTAAAAAAAAAAGTGCAAATGTTTGTAGAGCTTATGGGACTTAACTACGGGGTCATCAGTCCCTACACTTACAAACTACTTACGAACTAATACTAAGGATGGCACAATTATCCATGCCCGAGGGGGGATTCGAACCCCCGACCGTAGTGGCCGTGCAGACCGTGACTGAAGCGCCGCAGTCCTCTCTGCCACCGCGGCCGGCAGTATTCTAAAAATACAAGCTATTTAGAGTGATCAGTTCGGACTGCTTAATCGCTCACCGCATGTTTAATACTGCATTCTGTCTTTGTTTAATAAACGATATACTACAGTCGTTAACAGTTGTCGTTATTAAACAGGGATGCATTTAGTGTTGAACAGTACCGACGTGGTAAGTCGACCTCTGTACCTGCTACTGTGTCACGTAAAATCTGTTATAAATAACACAGGAACACAACGATACCTATTTATACCATTAATTCGATTATTCAGTTTCCCTTTGTTATGCGTGTGTTACTGGAAAGGCGCGGGAAGTATATGTTAACAGAACGATACCAAAACGTTAATAATACATGTAAAATTTATCAATATAAAATGGTCTTTGGTGTTGACACTTTAAAAGTTCGTTGACTTACGGTGATAATGTCTACGTCTCAAAATAACAAGTCTAAAGATGCAAATATTTGCTATCTAGTGTCCGTCTACGTTACTGCCATAACAATTTTCTTTCCATGTCGATGTTAATGCTTTGCCGGCGGTATGTCGTGATCTAGCAGAATCAGCTTTTATGCCGCTAATCTGCGTCTTACTAGCACAATATTTCGATCGTGTTACTCGCGATCTTCAGCAGGTGCTTCCAGAGGTTTTCTTTCATATATGCTTTTCGCTTTTCTTTATTTACCATGTATCTTCTATTGCCTGGAATATTTACATGTATCTTTTTACGTTGCTTTCTTCTTTTCTTTTCTGGCAGTTTGGATTACAAGGAAAGGAGGAAATGGCGAGCCATGAGCGACTGTAGTAAGCTGAGGACACAATTCGGCGAAACGTAGCACTATCCAGTGCAACAAAATTCTATGTCCTGAAAGTAGTACATTTTCCTGAATCGTTGAACAAAGACATCACTGTCGATATGACTAGGGGAAACTTTGAAAATTTTCTGCTGGGACAAAGTGTGCTCTTAAAGGCCGAATGTGCGGAATATTTAACAACGCTTCGCCCACTCACATTTCACATACCTCATTCTCTTCGAAATGACTTGCCTCTGGAGAGAATTACGGTACGAATTTTACCAATTTCTTATGGTCACATAGACATCGTTATTGTTGTCGTTGGTTGCCTCATATTAAGTGACGCTAAACGTTTAATGTCCGGAACTGCACCTGTTGGCGTGTTTCTTACTGATAAATAAAAGGTTAGTTAAATTTCCAGTTGCGCATTCATGACATATAGACGAGGGTTGGAACTGAAAAACTAGTACCTGTTTATTCACAACCAGTACAAAAGCGTTACATGTTTCCACCTGTTCCTGTCCTTCAAAGTAGTAACCAGTGTTGTGTAGAACCCGTTGCCAATGATGTGGACGGCGTAGTATACCGTTAGCAGAGACTGTTCTTGTTGACGATGCAAATGGAACGGTCTACTGCCTGTCGAATCTTTGGAGCAGGTCTCAAGCGAATGCCACGATGTGGTTTCTTCATCTTCTTGGAAGTGTGGCGGATGGTACAGTTTATCCCAGTCCCATCGACCGAACAGAGCAGCGACAGCTTGCGCTGTATGCGTCGGTGCATTGTCGTGCAAAATGTAGGGTAGGTTGCGCAGAAAGTGCTGCCGCTTCTTTCGCAGGTGATGCACCATAAATGAAAAGTAATACTGTGCATTGGCGGTCTGTAATGCATTAGTATAACACCATCACAGTCGTACACGTGAAGCACCATAACGTTCACCGTACTGGAGGCTGTGAAACACTTGCGACTTTCGCTGCGACCGACAATGACGCCGTTCGTTAGATTTGCGTGTGTTTTGGCTCAGACGATGTATCCCATATCTCAGCCAGTGATAAGACACTGCGTAAGAAAGCTTCTCTTTCGCGCTCATAGCGCTCCATGTGCATGTGAGTAGTATCGTAATGCATCCATTTCTGCATTTTCCTCAATTTATGTGGAACTCACCGTGATGAAATTTTTCGCATACCCAGTCGTTCCTCCTGGCTGCGTAGCACGTTAGTATGCGCTAATCCGGTTTCGTGGGCGAGCTCCCGAATCGTCGGACGTCGATCACTGACAACTAACGCGGAAATAGTTTGCACTTCTTCTTCAGAGACGCTAGGACGACCTGCAGGATGCATGTTTGCCACAGTTTCCAGACATTTGTTGAATGCTTCTACGAAACGTGCCACTGTTCTCTACGGCAATGCAGATTACTCGCACGCCTCTTGAAGGCTTGTTGATACTATCATACTGTGCGACCTCTGGCATATTGTCTTGATCCAACTCCGTTGTTGCTGTTACTTAAACATAGTGACACCGTTACGTTAGACCGCTCGCTAACAAGTGACTGTGTTTTCCTCTTTTGTGCCCACGGCGGTGCCGTGGAAAGGGCGAGTCCATTTGCTCGGAGGTAAGGTAGGTATGTCAACAACGTGTGCTATCAGCGACCAAAGTAGATTCCACTGCATAGTCTCTCCACCGCAATGTTGCCACTATTTACGTTTAAACCCTCGCATCTAATATTGGAAGCTGACTTTTAGTTCTCGCATCTGAGAGTTGCTAAAATAACATCAAAGTATTTAAACTGTCACGTAATGGGCTTTGATAAAGAGTCATTGCAGCTATTGCCAGTGGATCTCCGAGATGCCTGTACCCAAACCAGAGAGGCGGTTGTTAAGATGACCACGGGGTCAAGGTCGATGACGCGTCTCCATAAAAGCAGACCCACGGCCCTTCTCGTGAGGCAATAGGTCACAGGCTGCAGGTGGCATCCAATTAAGGTACTCGAAGCAAAACGAAATTCCATGTAATGACCGACGGATATCTACCGACAATATTTTTCACACGTGACGGACAAACGACTCGTTTCACGCTGGGGTAATTGCAGCCTTGGATGGCTACAACAGTAACTTGAGACAAACAGCGAAGAGTTATAGAAGTTTAATAACTCAATCGCACAGTGGAAAGTTATGAAAGTTTAAGACTCTATGGGTCTATTCAAAGGACCTCCGTATGAAAATAATCCAGTTTTTGATCGTCTGATTGACATGTACATATCTCGTTAATTTATAAAGGGTAGCTACTACATCATTATGACCGGCCGCAGTGGCCGAGCGGTCTGCGGCGTGCCAGTCACGGTCTGCACGGCCACAGTGTTCGGGGCCTCGAATCCCCCCCTCGGGCATGGATGTTTGCGCCGTCTTTAGTATAAGCTAGTACATAAGCAGTTTGTAGGTTTAGGGACTGATGATCCCGTAGTTAAGTCACATAAGCTCTACAAAACACATCATTCTGTACCGTCTGACATATGAATTTGTTCCCGTCAGGATGATCTGGCTGAAAGCCGAAGTTACACAGGGAAATTGCAAAGACGTCGCATCATCGACATATGAAATACTCAAGGATATAAGAAAACTGATTATATCTGATGTGATACGCGGATATTGATCGGCTGAATTAAAAGAGGCCAAGTAATACCTTTAAGTCTGGATTATTAAAGCGAATGCACCACACTCACTACTGAGTATTACTGAATCAATTGACATAAGGAGTCCAGTATCTACATGACAAGGAATAGTGAAGTTAATGATTCCCGATAAACTCTTGTCACCAGGATGCATTTTAAAGCAATACAAATAGTATTGATCTCAGACTCCTAACAAAAAGCAAACAGAAATCCGACCAAATAATAATGTTTTAACCATTATAATATCCGATGAAATCCAGTAAATGACAAATTTACAGAGTAACAACGTCATCAAACAATAGACGAAACACTCTGTTGCATGTGTGTGAGCTACCAGTCACTTTATCACTGCTGTTGTTCGACATCTTATTTTGAAATGAGTCTCACTACACATCTTTTTGCAGTTGGTTTTGTCTGCCCTCGTGGCTGCTGCGATGGGAGCTGTTGCGGAGATTCCAAAGGAAGTCGTCCCCATCGTCAAGCAAGAAAACGTTATCAGCCCCGAAGGAAACTTCCACTACTCGTGAGTATAATTTTCAGTTTACTGTAGAATGTACGATACCTTCATTACAGTCGAAAGGTATGTCAACACCTTCCAAATATATTGTTGTTTTTACTGCAGAATGACCGATAGTTTAATGATAAGAGAACGATATGAACTCATGTCTGTCTAATATACCAAAATATTAGAATCATAATTTCCCATACAACTTATAACTTTAATATTGGTATACAGACGTATGATTGTTGGCAGCATTGCTTCAGTGTTGAAATTTCACCCCATAGGGATGCTATCACCGTCAATAAGCAACATATATTCTGGAGACGGTGGTGGGCGGAACTGAGCCATCTGAAACTTTCAGCGGGAATGTGCGAATAACTTGTGTGTCCATTCACACTTCTTCAACATCTCATTGCCTACAGGTATCTACTGAAGGATGCGACATAGGTGGTTGGAGTCTAGTGAAACAATTGCTCTCAACCTTTGAAAGTGTGCCATATTCTCATTCAGTACCCAGTTTTGGAGCCGTTAGCGTTCATGTCCATATTTGCATTCCAACATGTCAAATGCTGTAACAGACGAAAAAAATTCTGTCGATGACGTCTTACTCTTCACATACTGCTGGAACATGGCGAAGGAGATTCGATTTACCCCGAGGAAACTATACCGTCTCCTGAGGAATTTGTTCCCAAAGCAATATTCTTGCATTTAGTTGCTTCTCTTGCAAAGAATATTGGGGTTAGGTTTTCCTCGCCCCATTTTTTACTTAGGATTTAGCTATCTTACGTTATGGAACAAGTGATTATGACCTTAGTACTTTTGAGACATACAAAACAAACAAAATGATCATGATCCTTTAACATATTGTAGAGGAATTTGCAGAGGGATGTCAAAACAAGCCGTTCATATTGAGCAGATGGTTCAGCTACATGCTGTGCCCAATTCTCGAATTTCAGTCCCTTATGTTTCAACCTTTGGAAGATCTTGACAATGTCATGTATTCATTCAATGACTTGTAGTCAGTCCAGAACGATTGATTCAGCCTTTTCCTTTTAGTTATAGATGGTCATTAGTCCAATAGGAAAATTCAGAGCTTCTCTTTTAGTAGCAGTTGACTGTATGACTACAAAAATTTTCTGAATAGCATTTCTGATCATATATGTGTGGCTCAATGGCTCAGTGATGGTAGCTCAGCACATTGGGCGATTGACCTAGCCGCCCTATGTAATTCTGAAACTGAGCTGTTTTCATTGTTCAATAATGAACAAACACAGTCCCATGCCTGCAAAGAACCGATCTACCAAGGAAAAGTTGGAAAGTGGGAGACTATAACTGCAAAGATTGAGCATTTGATCCACAGTCAGTCGTACAGTATCTCTTATATTTTACATGTTTTGCCCTTGGCTATGTTATGTAAAAAGTGCCCTGATGCAGTTTGGTTCAGAATGATCCACCCTATAAATCGCTGGGCAAGTCATTTCAAATATCACGAGAAAGTAAAGGCATGTCATGTACTGCAGGACCATTCCAAGTAAGGCAATGACATCTAAAAACCAATACTGTGATTAATGAGTGCTTTAATGTTTTATCCATTAGATCTTAATTTCTCAGGTATTATATCCTGCGGTAGGTCCCATTTACTAAACCACTCTGCATAATGTGATGGACCTCAGACAGCCCAGAGAATGGCAACTTAAGGGCTGTCGTGTCCTATATAGGAAAGAGGGAAGAGGTAGCAAGAACAGTCTGCATATCCCGACCGAGCGGAGAGGAGTGATTGCAGAGAGACAGTACAGGCATCTACTAGAGATGCAGATTTCGGGAGTCGAGAGGATTCTTGTTTAGGAAACTTTATGGAACTCCTAGGTACCTTGTATTGAATTTATTGCATCCCATTCTAAGTCTACTACACTGGGGTTAGTTATTAAAAAAACAAAAACAAAAACAAGAAGTTTAAATCGTTTGCCACAACAGAAGCCACTAATTACGTTCCCTAGCAGCATCCCCTAGACAGACACACTCCCCACGAGAAACAGACTGTCACGGAGCACCCCAAGGCCGACGGCGACAGTCACGGGCTGGCGCCCGACTCGTCTGACTGAGAACTCCCTTCTTGGCCAAAAACCGGGGGTTTTAACGGCCGGTGTGGGCGCACCTCTTTTCCCCACCTTCCGACAGTTAACAATTTCCTATTGGCCGCTGCTTGGTTCAACTAATCTAAATTGTGGCTCGCCCTCTCTCTGTCCTCTAGCGAACCACGTTTCAGCCCTATCCTTTCTGCCATTCCTCGGGTGGGGAGGTGACTTGTCTGTGCACTAACAAAATCCATACTTGGTAGCAAAATTGTTCAGCTGAAAGTAAAACGTCACGACACTACCCAATATGGGCAAACAGCAACAATGTTTTACGTCAGCTGGCCACGCCTTAGGATCCGCCTTAGGCCACGCCTCAGGGGAGCTGCTAACTTTTAGTTTTTCTTCTTTACTCTCTCACTCTAGCCTCGTGAAACCATTGACATTGCTGTTCCCAAGTGACTGGTATCAACTTTGCTACGTGCATTAAAACGTGCCTGTTGGCCACCAAGTACTAATGTAACGTCTTACAACAGCGTCTAGACGCTATATGAAGTTACGCCCATCTTCTCCGAAAGGTAACCTCCACCCTGGGACGGTGGCTCAGGTCATCAGCAGTTCGCTAGGAGATATCTTTAGTGCCTACATCCCTTAAGATATACGTGTCTGTTTTAGCCTGTTACCTGCAATGGTCTCTATTTCTCAGCCTGGAATGCTTCTCTGTGGCTCACACAGCCTCTCAACAATTCCAACAGTAAAATCAATATATGACAGGGCATTAAATCCTTTTTTTCTTGAAGGTTCGAGTCTGGCGATGGAATTCGCGCCCAGGAGGACGGCGCGCTGGTGAAGTCGCAGGACCCCAAGGTGCCTGACACGATAGCGGTGCGTGGCGCTGTGTCGTACACGGCACCCGACGGCACGCCCATCGAGCTGACGTACACCGCTGACGAGAACGGCTACCACCCCGAGGGCGCCCACATCCCAGTGGCGCCGCCGATACCCGAGGCGATAGCACGCGCCCTCCAGTACATCGCCGAGCACCCGCCACCCCCAGAGGTGGTCGCCGCCAGGAAGCCCTGAGTCATCCCCACCACCACCTCCAACCACCTGGCGGACCAGGAACTCCTGAGTGGTTAACCCAGGATGGCCGCCGCCACCCCCCCCCCCTCCACCCCGCTGCCCCGCAGGTCAGCTCCCTCGTAGCCCGCCTACTATGACGACGACCCATCGCTGTGAACTGTGCCTGCTGGCCGCCGTGCGGCTGGCGACCCCCGTCTCTGTAACATCTTACCTGCTGCAGTCCCTCATGTCCCTATAGTTCCTCTTCAAACTCTTCTGCAAGCTTTTATTGTAATTTTTTGTACATCGAAACTGTATAATAAAAGCAAATGTATATACATTATCCTGGATGTTTTTCCTTATTCCGATTTACTTACTGACATTTATCAAAAAAATGTTCAAATGTTTGTTAAGCTTATAGGACTTAACTACTGGGTCAATGTTACCATGTCTGTTTGTTAAGCTTAAGGGACTTAACTACGGGGTCATCAGCCCCTAAACTTACAAACTACTTATGAACTACTTACAACTAAGGACGGCACAAATATCCATGCCCGAGGGGGGATTCGAACCCCCGACCGTAGTGGCCGTGCAGACCGTGACTGAAGCGCCTCAATCCCCTCGGCCACCGCGGCCGGCTAGTGGGTCATCAGACCCTAAACTTACAAACTACTTATGAACTAAGGACGGCACAAATATCCATGCCCGAGGGGGGGATTCGAACCCCCGACCATAGTGGCCGTGCAGACCGTGACTGGAGCGCGGCCGGCTGACATTTGTCACTCATAACATTTTTACTGACAAACAGCCATGATACTGTCGTTTATCGGTTAGTGAAGTCAACAGAGGATCAATAGCAGCTGCAAAGCGATTTAGACAAAATTTCTACATGGTGCGAAAATTGGCAATTGACACTAAATAAAGAAAGGTGTGAAGTAACACACATGACCACTAAAGGAAATCCGCTGAACTTCAATTACGCGATAAATCAGTCAAACCTTAAGGTCGTAAATTCTACCAAATACCTAGGAGTTACAATTACGAACAACTTTGAATGGAGAGAACGCATAGAAAATATTGTGGGGAAGGCGAACCAAAGGTTACGTTTCATTAGCAGAACCCTTCGAAGATGCACCAGCTCGACCAAAGAGACTGCCTACATCACACTTGTGCGTCCTATCCTGGAGTACTGTTGCCCATTGTGGGACCCTCACCAGGTGGGACTGACGGAAGACATTAAGAAGGTTCAGAGGAGGGCAGCTCGTTTTGTTTTATCTCGTTACGGGGGAGAAAGCGTCACGGAAATGTTGCACGAATTGGGGTGGAAATCATTAAAAGAAAGACGTTATTCATTGCGGCGTGATCTGTTTGCGAAGTTTCAATCACCGACTTTTACTTCTGAATGTGAAAATATTTTGCTACCACCCACCTACTTAGGAAGACATGACCATCCCAATAAAATAAGAGAAATCAGATCGAAAACGGAACGATTTAGGTGTTCTTTCTTCCCGCGCGCTATTAGACAATGGAACGGCAGAGAAAAGTTATGAAAGTGGTTAATGAAGCCTCCGCCAGGCACTTAAATGTGATTTGCAGAGTATCTATGTAGCTGTAGATAACAGTTTCATAGACAAATAAAAGGAAGAAAATCATATCATGAAACCAATGGGACTAACAGATCATGACATGCAGTTCCTTGTTTTAGGTGTTAATTCTAATCATATTATGAAGACTGCTAAATCTGAATATAAGAGAATAGTTAATCCACTAAAAATGGAACATTTTAGAAAACTACTGAAAGTTATAAATAAGAAAGATGTTAATAGGGCTTATGACACTGATGAAAAACAGGACATAATTATGAATTACTTCAGTACCATGTTTGAATACTTATTTCCTCTGAAAGCAACTTAAATTATACAGAAGTTTATAACACAAGGAATAAAGATTTCCTGTAAAAGTAAAATGTATCTGTCAGCCAAGAATAGCTCCAATGCTGATGATTTAGCTAGACAGGATTACTAGAAATATTAAGGAAAGTTACTGAGACGTCTAAATGAATGCACTGTAAGAAAGACATAGCAAAATCAGGCAACAAAATAAATACATATCGAATACAGTGAAAGAGGAAATAGGAAGAATCAGAAAGGAAAATGAACAGATGCCTTTAAGAGTAGATGATACATTAGTAAGAGATGGGCCTAATGTGCCACATCTATTTAACAAGCACTTTATATCTGGTAATGATGGCCAAGTATTGTCATGGTTAGTAAATAATGTCCTTCAATAGCTGAAACTAGCATTTACAAATATCTTTAGGTACATGAATATTTCAGTATCTTCACCACAGGAATTAATTTTCATACTAAAATCTTTAAAAAGAAAGCATTCTAGTGATTATGATGCAATTACAGCAAAGTTAATCAAGGTGCGTTCTTGTGATTTCTATATAATTTTATGGCATTTATGTTTCCTGTCTGTTCTTAATGGGACATTTTGTGATTGGCTAAAATATTCAGATATCAAACCTCTGTCAAGAATGGGGATAAAGACAAACTATCAAACAGTAATCCAATTTCACTTTTGTCGGGATTCTCGAAAATTGTAATGGACAGGCAGCTTCTCAACCACATGACCAAGAATTCAGAAGACAGTATTAAAATTTCTAAAGGGTTCAAATTTCGAGAAGGCTATTTATACCTACTTTGAGAATGTCCTTTATTCGTTATATAATGAATTACATTTGCCGGCCGCGGTGGTCTAGGGGACTAAGGCGCTCCAGTCACGGTCTGCACGGCCACTACGGTCGGGGGTTCGAATCCCCCCTCGGGCATGGATATTTGTGTCGTCCTAGTTCGTAAGTAGTTCATAAGTAGTTTGTAAGTTTAGGGGCTGATAACCCCGTAGTAGGTATTTTCTGTGATTTGTGAAAGGCATTTGATTGTGTGAACAACAACTTGCTCTTACGTTGTAAATTAGAATTCTATGGTGCAATAGGAAATGCTCTACAATGATGAAAGACATAACTCGTTAACAGGAAATAAAGGGTTTTAGTTCAAGGGACTAGTGAATTAAGCCATCATTCAACAGAATTGGCGTAAATTTGTCTTAGGACTATAGCTTTTTCTTCTATACATTAATGATCTCTCATGTTACAGTGCCAGCAGATATAAGTATTGCAATAAATAACATGTATAACATAGTTGTAGAAAGGTCTGCCAATGATATTTCCATGGATGTTAATAAATGATTTGAAAGACAACACATTGACATCATGCTCTGAAAAGACTCACGAGTGAAAAAACATGTAAGAGTTTCTACCCAGCATCGGCATAAAGTATGAAGAATATCAGACCGAAGTGGTTGACCTTATTTAATTCCTTTGATTACAACTTTACAATATATTCAGGTGGAAGAAGCATACCATGGGAAAGGAGAAACCTGCATTTGCAGTTCGAGTATAAGAAGACGTGCGTGACATTGAAAATTTTCGGGCGCTGATGACCTCGCTGTTTAGCGCCCTAAAACGCCAATCGTCATCATCATCATCATCATGAAAGTTTTGCATACTTTGCTTATTTTCATTCCATACTGTCATATGGTATAATAAACTGCGGTAACTCTTCAAGTCAAACCGCGAATTAAGTTTCATTTTTTGAGCAAATTTAAGGAGATGCTGTAGAAGTCTCTTCAAAACACAGGGTATACCAACTGCTACCTCTCAATATATTTATTCATTAATGAAATTTGTCCAAAAAATATATTCCTTTTTTCAAATAACAGTTCATATATAGAATAATAACTTCAGAAACGAACTACACTTTCCTCCCGAAAGTGGTCCACTACTCAGGACTAACTCGTATATATAGGTTGCACATTCACGAGAAGGTCCTCAATACCGATCTACGGAACGAACAACTGAAATAATCTCATCTATCCTATCTTAACAAAAAAAAAAAAAAAGAAAAAAAAATGAAAAGTTTGTATTAGTATGACATGTTTCAGTATTACATTATTCCCTTCTCAAGTACCGGAAAAAACCCGAATATTTCTGTTCACTGCTGACAGTATCTTTGTAGTGAAGGGTGTTGCTGTAATTATTGATGCAGTAAGATAGTAAGCTGTTGCGGAGAGTTCTTGTGCAGAAACATGTACAGCATTCTGCTCTATTTACTTTTAATAAGTTGCCAGAAGTTTTCAGAAACCTTGGTAGTGATAATCGCACTTTCAAGGGTAAACTGCATAGTTTTCTCGTTGCTTACTCATTCTATCCCATAGATGGTTCCCTAGTAACAATGTTTTTAAAATTGAGCTAATTTCTGTGCTACTTTGTTACTTCTTTTTACTTATGCTTAGGATTGTCGTGTGCATGAGGTTGATATACGTTTCACTTGATCTGTTACTACTCTTTTGTAGTCATCTTATGTACTACCTCTTTCCATGATCATGGAGACTTGCTCGTCAATGCGGCCCTAAAGAGAAATTTTGTTTATTCGTGTCAAAGGCATAAGTAACAAGTTAATTACAAGAAAGCTTACCACCAATAAACAAGCATACCTTACATATATAAACAATTACAAATACATTTATATTTAGACATAGTAACAGTCATTAAATTGTTTTAGCCAAGAAACGGGCTACGACCAAAGCATTAGTTCAGGATGACGGGCACAGGTGACAGTAGCGCAGCTGAGACATTGTCTGATCCTCATTACAGCGGTTGAGGGTCAACTAATGAATCCCTGTTTTTCGAGGTTTACTGTACAACACCCAACACCAGTTCGTAACTTGTTGAGGGACTTCAAGTTACCAACTCTCATTATGACTGGGAGGTAGCTCTTCTTTAGGTTTCCTCCAGCCTAGAGGGGCAATTACTCGTCTCTTTTTCAATTTGTCTATCGCTTGGTTGGTGTTCACTCTTAGAAAACTTTTAGAGGTTGTCGGTGCCGGCGAGAGGCCAAACAGTGGGTGAGTATGAGGGGTAAGGGCTCTACGGCCTTCTGCTTGCGCAGCTTCACACTTGATGTCAGGCAGAGCCGTTCCTGCAAGCTTATACAACTGCTCCACTTGGGTTAGTCTCAGGCAGCCAGTTATTATGTGACACGTCTCATTTAAAGCAGTGTCCACTTGCCTAGCGTGGCAGGAATTATGCCAGACAGGTGCTGCATATTCGCCTGAAGAATAGAAAAACGCCGAAGCTGAAATCCGAATAGTGGCTGGCTGTGCTCCCCAGTTAGATCCCCTTAGTTTTCGTATCATATTATAATTTCATCTTGGGGTTATGACAATGTATTTTAAAGGTTAAGGTCCGATCTAAGGTCACCCCAAGGTAATTTGGGGGAAAGCAGTGTTTTCCATGAAATTTTTAGTCGTTGGTTGGCTTGCTTTTTATATGGAAACCACAGACTAGCGATTTGTTAGGGTTAAGCCTTAGATTATTATTTTTGTAGTACTGTGCTAGTTCTTCCAATGCTTCAGATAGATTATTTTCGTAAAGAAAATTCCTTGCGTGGCCAGTGCGAGTTCATCCGAAGATAGAAAACTTCTGGTGAATTATGGAAGTGGTTGATCATTTGTATATATATTAAAACATATAGGGGCTAGCCCATTTCTTTGTAGTCTCCATTTACTGCGCCGTGTCCTTGAAATGCCAATATAAATCAATAAAATAATGAAATAGAGCGCATATCTTCGACGACTCACGAACCAAATTATGCAATACATGCCAATAAATTACGTCTGCCATTAATCAAGGCCAGCGTACACATATGCTTTGTCAAAGTACAAAGATAGTTTGGAAGAAAACGTAGTCATATGATGATGCACAGTTGTGGAGTAACGGGCAGCAACTCACATTATTGTCACTTATGTGGGGCAAACGGAAAGGAATTGTCAATTTGAAGAGCACAGTAACACAGAACATTAATATCAAGCCACAGGCTACAGCGTAAACTATCAAAAAAGAAAAACTACTACTTACAAAAAGCAAAGGCAAAAGCAAAACTAGTTTAGACGTGATCTGGTATCCAAGGAGACGTCTGATCATCGTCCAGACTGGTGATGAGAAGGTACGTAACCCATTAGTTGAGATGTGATCAAGTATCCGAAGAGGCGAAAAAGTAATTTGATTAAAAGTCGTTAGTGAGGTACGGTGTCAAAAGCCTTTTGCAAATCAAGAATGACGGAATCAATTTGAAACCCGTTGTCAATAGCACTTATCATATCGTGTGACTAAAGAGCTAGCTGTGTTTCGCATAACCGATATATTTTAAATCCGCGTTGACCTTGGGTCAATAGATCATTCCGTTCGAGGTTATAATATTTGAATACAGGATATCTTCCAAAACCCTACTGCAAATTGATGTCAATGAAATAGGCCTGTAGTTTAGTGGGTTAATGCCACTTTTTTTCCTTGACTATAAATGTGACCTATGCAACTTTCCAATCTTTTGGTACAGATACTTCTTTGAGAGAGCGGTTCCATATGGCTGTTAATTAAGGTGCTATCGCTTGAGCATAATCGGATAGAAATCTGATGGGTAAACAGTCCGGACGAGAATACTTATTCTTGTTAAGTGCTTTAAGTTGCTTCGCTACTCCGAGGATATCTACTTCAGCGTATCTCATTCTTGCCTCTGTAATTCGAAACCTGGAATACTGGTTTCGTCTTCTGTGGTGAATGAGTTAGTGTTCTAAATGTTCAAATGTTTGTCAAGCTTAAGGGACTTAACTACGGGGTCATCAGTCCCTAAACTTACAAACTACTTACGAAATAGCTAACAATAAGGAAGGCACAAATATCCTTGCGCGAGGGGGGATTCGAACCTCCGACCGTAGCGACCGTGCAGACCGTGACTGAAGCGCCTCAGTGCCCTCGGGCACCGCGGCCGGCAATGAGTTAGTGAAAGCTATGTTTAGTATGCTTTAGTAGCGCCATCATCGGCAGGATCGCCATTACCACCACGTAGTATATTTAACATATGACCAAAACCTCTTTGCGTTTACAGTCAAATTTCGAGAAAGTGTTTCATTGTGAAAAGAATTGTAGGTCTCTCGCATCGCTAAATTTCGAGCTTTTGTGTACGATTTCCTATCCTGGGGATTTTGTCTTCTTTTAAATGTAGCATGCCTTTTCCGTTGCTTTTGCAACAGTGTTCTGGTCTGTTTTATTAATTTATTTGGTATAAAACTGTCAATTGCTGTCGATACCACTTCTCTGAATTTTAGCCACATCTGGGATACACTTACATTTAGTGTTAGGAACGAGTGGTATCTGTCTTTCAAGAAGCAATTTATTGTATTTCTATCCGCTTTCGTTAACAAATATACTTTTAGTCTGTTTTTGGTGACTTTAGGACTTTAGATATTCGATCTCGCTACGACAGCTCTGTATCCGTCTTAATGCTCGATTTGGACTCATGATTATTTGTTGCTAAGAGATCAAGTTCAAATGTTCAAATGTTTTAGAGCTTATGGGATTTAACTACGGGGTCACAGTCCCTAAACTTACAAACTACTTATGAAATAGCTTATATTAAAGAAGGCACAAACATCCATGTCTGAGGGGGGATTCGGGCCCCTGACCGCAGCGACCATGCAGACCGTCACTGGCACGCCGCAGACCGCTCGGCCACCGCAACCGGCCAGAGATCAAGTGTTTTTTGACATCCATTTACAATTATAGTTGGCTCAAATACTAATTGTTCGAAGTAATTCTCAGATTAGCGTTGCTTACAACTTCGCATGATGTTTTATGCGTACACCATGATTTGAGAATATAATTTCGCCAACAGATTGAAGGTAAAATAAAATCGGGTATGTGTTTGCAATTAGAAACAGGTTTTCTTTGAACCTTTCTGCTACTGTATCGTCAGAGTCTGGGGACCGGTGAAAGGAAGCAAAAATTAATGGAGAGATTGAACAAAGTAGGGAGAGGCGTGTTTGTTGCAGTCGAAAGTAGTCTATCGTGTACTGAAGTTAAGGATGATAATTCATGTGAGTTGGTATGGATAAAAGGGGTTCCTTTTTACCCATACCAACTCACAGGAAGTATGAACTTCAGCTTCAGTACACGGTAGACTACTTTCGACTGCGACAAACACTTCTCCACCTATTTTGTTCAATCTATCCTTTCTGAACACATTTAAATATTTTGTAAGAACTTCTGTTGAACTTATTTCCGGCTTAACCCAACGTTTGCTACCTATAATGGCATTTGTTTCGGTGATTTCTATTAACGCTTGGATTTCTGATACTTTCCCGACACACCTAAGGCAATTTCCGTTTCCAACTAGATTTATATTTCTCCTGCGATCAACCTGCACCTTTAGAAACAAATCATTCAGTGTTTAAGCAAAGCACTCTGTCCTAAAAAAACCGCCCTGACTATTCAGCGAAACCTGGAACCCCACCACCCTATACTGGCATTATCAGGAATGGGATGGTCATCATGGAGAAGTGAGTAGTTGGGGTAGGAGTGACTGTCAGTAAGGCGGCTGAAGGCATGCCAGTACTGAGTTGATGGGGAGCATCAGATTTAGGTGGGTGCATGTCTGGTGCCAGCCCCGGCGTTTTTCCGCGGACAAGAGGTTTCTAATGTGTCTTTGGAAATGCCGGTGGCATTGGAGTGTATCCCGGTTACGTGTCCGGAGGAAGGAGCGGTATAGGCGACGGGATTCGTGTAGGATGGTCTATGGAGGAAGGGTAGGACAGTTAGGGTGTATAGCCTTGGTGGGGATATGGGCATGGATCGTGTCAGCAACGGCCTGGTGGAGGAAGGAGGAGGCACGGTCATTGTTGGTGGGGTATGGAGGGGACGGTAGTGGCTTGAGACCGATGTGTCAATAGAGCGACAGTAGGCATCCCAGTCGGCACAGGAATAATCGTGGACAAGTTTAGGAAGGGGCATAGGACGGGGAGTGCGGGCAGGTTGGGGGTGGTGGTCAAAGGAGAGTAGGAAAGGCACTTCCTACAAGGTCAAAGACATCCACTGTGATGCACCCGAGGAGGTTAGGAGATGCCAGTACAATGTCAGGTGTGGTGTTACTTTCGGGGTGGATGGGTTGGGGAAAGGGGAGGATGTCTCTCCAGAGGTGGTGATAAACTGACTCCCCCGCCAGAGTTCAGTGGGTTCATGGAAGAAAGGTTAAGGTCTGCAGCAATCACATAGGTCATAAAGGATCGGTCGATTTGGGAGAGAAAGGCATACAAGAGTGGAGCGGTACTGCGAATTTAGATAATGGCTAGGGGTACTGTATGCAACGGGAGAAAGTAGGGATGAGGGCCATCGGTGGGCTAGGTGGTTTATCGCCATTCCACCATGGGCGAGGGGTGGAGAAGGTAGGGAACGGTGCTGATAGGACGATGGGTTGAAGGAATGTTTCATTGGGGAGGAAGGCATCCATGTGGTGGTGGGAGGGAAGGTGTTTGTTGTTGGTGGGAAGAGAACGTACATTATCCTAAAGGAAGGTATAGGAAGGGCCTTCCATAGGGGTCTAGGGGAAGTGGGAAGGGAAGGAAGGAGAAGACGGAAAAATTGGTAGGGTGGGCTTGGGAGAAGGTGGCGAATGTGCCAAGTTGAAAGACGAAATGGGCGATGTGGATCTGCTGGAGGGTACAAGGACGCTGGATGGGATGGATGTTTCGGAGAATAGTGATCATGAAGCAGATGACGTTCTTGATAGTGGGAGGGGGCAGAGGGAGTTGTTGGAGTGTAAAGGAGGGTCGATGTGACAGAGAGTGAGTTCTGGATTGGTGAGAGTGGGGACGGATTTGCACTTAAGAGAGTAGGTAGGGAGGGGGCCGCCACAGGTGTTGCAGACAGCAGGGTGCCGAGGTTCGGGCAGTACTTTTGGAGGTGAGAAGACTTGCAGTGGGGACAAGTTGGAGGGTTGCGACAGTGCTGTGTCAGGTGGTAGTCCTAAACAAGAAACCTGGCTCAGTGTTAGTACTGGCTCAGTGTTACTACTGGGGTGGAGAGCGGGAAGGTTCCACATCATGGCGGCAGTCGTAGATGAGCACCCCCTCGAGGAGGAGGCGATCAATGGATGATACAGAATCGGTAAAGATCCCCATCAGGGATGTAGGACCGGTGGCATTGTGACTCTGCTTGGTGGACCGAATGGAAATATTGGGATGGTAGTTGAGTTGGCCCAACACCTCCTCCTCCATGATTCCCGGGCTACGTTTCGTTATCATGGTGGGGAGAGGAAGAGGTCTAGTATGGAGTAAGTGTGGCCTGAGGGCCGAGGTGGATGACAGGGAGGTGCTGGAGCATATCAGTGTGGAAGGTGGGGCTGGGCGATTTAATGAGGAGAGAGTCCCTATGTGGGATGCACTGGGCGATGGGACCAGCTTGGAAGTATTTTCAAAGGAGAAGGTCCGGTTGTCGAGGAAACAGGGTTCTGGACAGGAGAGGCGGTAGGTGTACAGGTCTGACTGGGCTTCGGGACGGATGGGTGCAGTGTCCATAGTGTCAGGTTGGGGTGGAGGAGAAAACTGAGGAGGAGTCTTCCTGCAGGCAGCAGGAGCGGGATCTGCGTTTCCGAGTTTGACAGTTTTCTTGCGGGCACCTGTAGAGGTGGAGAAATACGGGACAGGGTCGTGGGGCGTGGGGTGGGGCTCTGTAGCGGTGTGGCGTGACGAGGCGGCGACTGCGGAGTGTCGGCCACCGTGGCTCGGCGATGGGTGATGTGAGCAGAGGAGATGGGTGGAAAGTCAGCTGGAGGGGTGAGGGGGAGGAAGACGGTAGAAGGAGGGGGGAGGAGACCTGAGAAGCGGCAGTGGTGGAGAGGGGGATGTCAGTGGATGGGTGCGCATAGGTGGAGCTCCAGGTAGTTGTGGTGGGGGCGGCAGCTGAGGTTATGTAGAAAAAATGTTCAAATAATTGTTAAGCTTAAGGCACTTAACTGTAGGGTCATCAGTCCCTAAACTTACAAATTAGTTATGAACTACCTTATACTAAAGACGACACATACATCCATGCCCGAGGGAAGATTCGAACCCCCGACCGTAGCGGCCGTGCAGACTATGACTGACGCACTGCAGACCATTCGGCCACTGCGGCCGGATGGTAGGGTAGAGGATGGGGGTGGTCGAAGTGTGGATGTTACTCATAGTGGGATAAGATAGACAGCGGGGTGAAAGAGGAAATAAAGGGAGACCGTCCACGAGAAAACGGAAATGGTGAAATGGTGATGCCGTAGGGTCGGCGGCGGGGGCTACAGAGAGGGTCAGGCCACGGGGGGGGGGGGGCTGGACGTCTCCGGCGGCGACGGAGTCGGCGGGGGGCGTCGTCGTCAGCGGTGGACGAAGAGCAGGAGTCGGGAGATTTCTGGATGGGGCGGCATATTCTTAAAAATCAACTCTTTGTGTCACCTGTTTTACCCCCTTATTGGTTGAAATCCAAAAAGTGCCGAAACAAACCTTGAATTTAAATCCGAAATTTTGTAGTTCTGAATTCAAAATTGCCTAAATAGCAACGTATGTTCCAAAAACGCGTCATCCCCTATTTCACGCCCTTAAGGACGGAATATTGAAAAATCGCTTCTTAAATGACATCTACAGAGAAAGATCAATACCCTCTACGAATTTCAAGTTTATATCTTCAGTGGGTTGGGCTGGGCGATGATGAGTCAGTCAACCGGTCAGTCGGAACATTGCCTTTTATTATATAGAGATGTGACATACTATTTATAGATTACATTTTATTTTAACTTGTGACTTGTAAGTACTGTTTCCATTCTGTGCATCATGCTAGTATTTACATTTAATTTAAAACAATGGTTCTCTTTTGAATTTCTTTTAACTCCTGTTACAGGCAATTATAGGATATTCTGACGAAGGAAAGCACAGTAGTCGCCGAAACCTAGGTAAAAGTTTATTTCTACAACTTAGAGCTGTCTTACATCAACATCCATACTCCGCAATCCACCCGACGGTGTTTGGCGGAGGGTACCTTGAGTACCACTATCGGTTCTCCCTCCTGTTCCAGTTACGTATTTTGCGCGGAAAGATTGTCGGTATGCCTAATTTCTCTGATTTTGTCCTCGTGATTTCTTCGCGAGATATACGTAGGAGGGAGCAATATACCGCTAGACGCCTCGGTAAAGGTATGTTCTCGAAACTTCGAGAAAAGCCCGTACCGAGCGACAGAGCATCTCTCTGCAGAGTCTTCCACTGGAGTTTATCGATAATCTCCGTAACGCTTTCACGATTACTAAATGATCCTGTAACGAAGAGCGCAATATACCGCTAGACGCCTCGGTAAAGGTATGTTCTCGAAACTTCGAGAAAAGCCCGTACCGAGCGACAGAGCATCTCTCTGCAGAGTCTTCCACTGGAGTTTATCGATAATCTCCGTAACGCTTTCACGATTACTAAATGATCCTGTAACGAAGAGCGCTGCTCTCCGTTGGATCTTCTTTATTTCCTCTATCAATCCCATCTGGTTCAAATCCCACACCGGCGAGCAGTATTCAATCTGTGGGCGAACAAGTATACTGTAACCTGCTTCCTTTGTTTTCGGACTGCATGTTCTTAGGATTCTTCCAACGAATCTAAGTTTGGCATCTGCTTTACCGAAGATTGATTTTATATGGTCGTTCCATTTTGAATCACTCCTAATGCCTACTACACTGCTATAGTGTAGCTAAATGATACAGGATGTTTCTTTCTAGGTATTCGCAGCACATTACACATGTTTACATTGAGATTCAATTGGCATTCCCTGCGCCATGCGTCAAATCGATTCAGATCCTCCTAAATTTCAATACAATTTTCCATTGTTACCTCTCTATATACTACTGCATCATACGCAAAAAGCCACAGTGAACTTCCGATATTATCCACAAGGTCATTTATGTATATTATGAACAGCAAAGGACTCACGACAGTTTCCTGTGGCACACCTGACATAACTCTTACTTCCGAAGACTTCTCCTCATTGAGAAAGACCTGCTGCATTCTGTTATCTAGGAACTCCTCAATCCAATCACACAATTGGTCCGATAGAGCATATGTTCTTACTTTGTTTATTAAACTACTGTGGGGAAGTGTACCAAACACCTTGCGGAAGATACGAAACACGGAAGATACCAGATAACACGTATATGTAGTCCTCTGAGTCTCGTGGACGAATAGTGCGAGCTGGGTTTCACACGATCGCATTTTTCGAAACCCATGCTGATTCCTACAGAGCAGATTTCTAGTCTCCAGAAATGTCATTATACTCGAACATAATACGTGTTCCAAAATTCTACTTCCGCCCGACTTTAGAGATATAAGCCTATAGTTCTGCACATCTGTTCGACGTCTTATCTTGTAAATGGGGATGACCTGCGGCATTTTCCAATCATTTGGAACGCTACGCTCTTCTAGAGACCTCCAGTACACAATTGAAAGAAGGTGGCCAAGTTCCTTGGCGTACTCTGGGTAAAATCGAACTGGTATCCCATCAGGTCCTGCAGCCTTTCCTCTTTCGAGCGAATTTAATTATTTTTCTGTCCCTCTGTCCATTATTTCGATATCTGCCATTTTGTCATCTGTGCGACAATCTAGGGAAGAAACTAAAGCCGGCCGCGGTGGCCGAGGGGACTGAGGCGCTCCAGTCACGGTCTGCACGGCCACTGCGGTCGGGGGTTCGAATCCCATAAGCTATACAAACAAACAGGGAACTACAGTGCAATCTTCTTCTGTGAAACAGCTTTGGAAAAAGATATTTAGTAATTCAGTCTTTAGAGTGTCATCCTCTGTTTCAATGGCATTTTAGTCACAGAGTTTCTAACATTTTGTTTACTAACAATTTAAATCTTAAACGGTCGCAGAAGAAACGGGGCGATCTTTAAAATGCCTTCGGATATCGAGGACTCGGCTGCTGTACCCAGGCCTTCCGCCAGTGTTGTGGAGAACAGCTGACGCCGCGAAGGAAAATTCTCTCCGAAGTAATTCGAGACGTCAGAGGCGACCTGCCCTCGTCGACATTTCTTGTTGAACTCTAACCAGTACAATCACATATCACCAGCGGAATATGACATTTACTGGGCAACCTCCTGAAATAAGCTACGGCCCGGTCAAACAGTAGGTCATATGGGTATCGGATTTTGGTGTTTTTGATATTTATGGTACGTGAAGTTAAGAACTCAAATAACAATCAGCCAAAGCCATTCGACGCAACTCTAAAAATTGTGGAGTAAATCGACTTCGAAGTTTTACAAATACACGTAAGTACCAATAATTAACACACTTGTAACACCTGTCGATTTAGCACAGAGAAGATTGCATCAAACTTCATTCAATTATCACCAGCTCTCCAATCTTCAATGAAATATTTAGGTATGCGTGGTTCGCTTCTAAACTGTGCCATACAAGAGAAATCTTCATGAACGTATATGAAAACTTACTTTCCAGTTGATATATCAAAGAAAAAAATAAAGGACCCGTGCGAATACTTCACACTGTTAGTGGCATGACAAAAAAAAAAAAAAAAAAAAAAAAAAAAAAAAAAAAAAAAAATGCAAGTAGGTTGTTCAGGCATAGGTTTCTTTAGAAATAATCAATGTAACTGTTTACAAGCACAAATGAAAGAGCTTGGTCCGCTGAGTGTTGTTAAATCAGAAAGAACTGCGAACCTTAATTAGAACCGAGATATCGTAAAACAAACATTAAAATATTCATTGCAAGGAGAGAAGGATACCGCGTTTGAATAAACATAAAGGATAATTGATGACAAATCTGCAAATGAATACCATTAGTTTAAATCAAAAATGAAGAAATGGGTCGGGTAGTACGGCCTGGGGAAAAAGTGAAGTAAAGTTGAATGTTCACACATAGCAATCTTAAGGATCATTCAGTGCAAGTGCTTAAAATCTCAAATGAAAGAGCCTTATCCAGTGAGTATTGTTAGGTAAAAAAGAATTGCTTATCTTAATTACCTTAATAAACAGAAGGAAATCGCGTTTGAGTATAGAATAACGAAGGCGAGACTTAAGTTAATTCTGATACTTAATAACAAATCTTCGAATGAATACTTTCCGTTTCAAAAAAAAGAATGATACTAGCCGAGTAGTTTGGTCTGACCAACTGACTAGTTTTCGTAGATTCTTTTGATATATAAGTTTGCGACTGTAAAAACGTAGCATTTGTGCGATGTGATCGATAGCACGAAACATATTGTTTTCCGTGTTTTAACGGTGCTAATCATACTGGCATGTGTGTCACAACATCCAAATGGAGGAATTTTTTTATTTTTCAGTGTTGGCGCAAATATTGAATTTGTAATTTTAAATCGTCATTATTAAAAATCTTAATAAAATTTAGAAAATTACGAATAAAAGAATAAGTACACTGTTCTTAATAATTACAATTAGGTATTAAAATGGTGTAAGTACTCAAAAGCAACGAAACAAAATGTGGGTCACAGTGGGGTTCGAACCACCGACTCTGTGGCTGTTAGACCAGAACGCTACCACCTGAGCAATACAGGCAAATGTAGCGACTGACTATGTCGGTACTTACGTGTACTTGCAGAATTTCAATCGAGTTTTTCCAGAATTTCTAAGAGTTGCAAAATATATTCAAATGTTTGAATAGTTTATGGGACTTAACTACGGGTCATCAGTCCCAAAACTTACAAACTACTTATGAACTAGGTAACACTAAGGACGGCACAAATATCCATGCCCGAGGGGGGTTCGACCCCGACCGTAGTGGCCGTGCAGACCGAGACTTGCGCGCCGCAGTCGCCTCGGCCACCGCGGCCGGCGCTAAGAATTGCCTCGAATGGTATTGACTGATTGAGTCCTGAACTTCACGTAACATTAAGATAAAACATTCTAAAATCAGACACCCATGTGGTCCCTTCGTTGCCACCGGTAACGAAATGAGCCATCGCGGACGAAATAATGCACAAAAGATTTCACTCGAGTGGCGACACATCTAATTCGCGTAACCTCTAAAATGGTGGCGATCGTTGACGCGGTGGCGCGATGGCGCGGTGAAGATGACCCGGAGCTTCCGAAACTCAGCTCATGGGTTTCGCTCCTCCGCCGTACTGCCATCCCGTGGTGCCACCGGCGCGGATCTGTTAACAAGTGTCTGCGACGAGGTTCTGCAGCGTCCACCGTCGCTCGTCCCCTCCAGCGGGCGTAACGGTCAGTAAGAACGAGAGAAAAAAAGGGAGGCAGCCACATCCGAAGCCCGAAAAACGAATGCCTATATTGGTGGGCGACGTAGGCGCCAAAAGTTGTCATCTTAGGAACGTCTGCCGAAAGTGAGATGGAGGGGAGGAGTGGGGAGAGGCTGTGGCACAAGGCCCGCGCGTGTCGGATGACGGCCCACCTATGTTTGCTGGAGAGCGCTGGTGTTTGCTTTTCTTATTCCGTCAGGAGTGGACGATTCGGTGGCCCGGGTGGGTATAAATACGTTTCGAATCCATACGGTCCACCAGTTCAGGTGACGGTACGGACCTGGAAGCAACAACCACCACGAGAAACATGTACAAGCTGGTAAGTAACTTACAGTATTCGAAAGCACTCTGCTTTGTACTGTAGAATTCAATGAACGAATATTTCATGAAGGTAACAACTACAGATGACAGTTTCAAAATTGTGTACTCCTTAATTTCAAATGAGATAAAAGTTTTCTGGGTGTTGTACCGCGTCATGATGTAGAAGGCTAATACTTAAATAACTGACGTTTCGGCTAACGTTACAGTGGCCTTCATCTGGGCATACCGTAGCCGAAACGTCGGTTATTTAAGTAATAGCCTTCTTACATCATGACGCGGTACAACACCCAGAAAACGTTTATGTCATCTGACTCTGGGCGCGGAAGCCTACGTAATTATACCCTTAATTTCAGTTAAAAATTCAAACGAAAATTTCCATTTGACTACATTATGGGGAGTTACGAGAGGTATTTTGTTTGAGCTAGTACCGACTGTACAAGGCCAGTTTTGGAAAAGTCTATTCTATGAAATAGGCAGGTGCCATATGATTTACCTAATACAAACGTTCTAAGGCAGTTTAGTCTTAAGAGTGCTTGGGAGCAATTTTCTACGACCTTGACACTTGTAATGTTAAGAAGCTAAGAGAGTTATTGTTGAACAGATACTCCAAAAGAATTCTGATATTTTCCCGATATTCTGGAAAATATTTGCTGCAATTATTTCATTCTCAAATAAGCTTATCTTCCGCACCAAGCGCTTAAATTCTTCGTTTTTTAACATGAAAAAAATGCCAAAATGCCTTTTGTTTGCTGCAGTTGATTTTATTCCCCCAGAAGCGTTTCGCCTTTCCTTTCAAAGGCATTTACAGTGTGATTTACAAATACAATCCTTTTCGAGATTATAAATAGTTCAAGATTTTTTTTTAGTTACTTCTATACACTTCATATTAACAATATATTCTATTTTGAAACGGAGCTTGAAATCTGTAACATTTGAACCTAAAAAATGTGAAATTTCATGTTTTCTATATTAAATTTACAGTAGAGGACCCTTGCGAATACTTCACACCGATAGTGGAATGACAAAAAAGTTGGAAAAAAATGAAAGTAATGTTGAATGTTCACGCATAGTTTTCCTCAGAATCAATAAATTCTACTGTTTAAAAGCGCAAATGAAACAGCTTGATCCGCTGAGTGTTGTTAGGTCCAAAAGGACTGTGTATTTAAATAGAAGCGAAGACATGGTAAAACAAACCGATTAAAATATTCAGTGCTAGGACAGAAGGATACTGCGTTTGAATAAAAATAAAGGATGGAGAGAGTTAAGTTAATTCTGTTACTTGATGTGAAATCTGCGAATGAATACCTTTCGTTTAAAGGAAAAATGAAGGAAATCGGTCGGATATAACGGCCCGACCGACTAACTTTAGTTTACAGCAAGTACATCACCATAAGAAATATACTGAAGGAAATCGCGTTTGAGTATATAAAAAGGAAATTCTGATACTTGATGACTAACCTGAGGATGAATAGCTTTCGTTTAAAACAAAAATGAAGGAAATTGGCCGGGTAGTTTGGTCTGGCCGACTGACTTTAGTTTTTGCAGATTCTTTTAATATATAAGATTTTTTTTATTATTTTTTAAAATCTTGTGTTCTTTGAGAATATATTTCCGCTTCTATTATAAGCATCATAGACTTCACATGCGTGAAGCAGGTGGAAAACTAGTTCTTCCATTTCCTACTCAGTGTGTGGACATACAGTCAGAAAAAAATGAAAGGAGTGCCAGTGTATTTATGCAGTTAGTTGGTTGCTTATGATGTTAGCAGAGAAAGCGAGCATTCAAGGTCAGCGTGAGGACGAGACGTCTCCTGTCTGCCCCGCCACCTCCGCACGTCTGACTCGGCTTAATACTGACGCGAGTCTTTCAACGTTCGTAACGGCGGTCTGATGACGCTAAGCTGACGAAATTCATGCAAGTCATAATGTTGGTATCAGTTTCTGTATGAGGTACGCCGTACGGTTTGATGAGCTTGACCTTAATTGTGGAGAAGTTCGTGTCGATGACAGTCGGAACGTAAGCACGTGACGCTCAAGAAGAGTTACTTATTGGACACACATCACGTGAAACGGAAAACGGAAATGCTTCTTGAGCTGATTGGGAAAGGGTCACATGGCACCCAAATACATACATTTTCAGTGCATTGTGTTTCGTGGAGTAAGATTGTATCATTCTCACGATAACAAGTTTATATAACTAAATACATAACAGACGCCATTTTCATGAATAAATATTATGCTATCCCAGAAACTACGAAATGCTACCACTGACAATATAGGTACCATCCTGAGTCAGAAAAAAGTAACAAACACGTGGAATAATAATTTCATTAATTCGTTAATGCCAATTTTACTACTCCCTTGTAATTGTTACTGGTAAACTATGTATTTTGTCTATTACATGAACTTTTCGTATTGAAAACAATGTTTTGAAGTTGTGTCGACAATAATCTGCTGTATTGACGCTCTTTTTAAAAAGTAAAGAAAATATAAATTTGGTAAAAATCAGATTTTTCATTCTATATTACTAAAAAAGAGGAAGGTTATGAGTTTTGTGCTTATTATTTTCTGCTACTCTATGAAATAATATCAGATAAAGGATAATACATTAGAATTTAGCAATTCACTCATAGTTTATAATACAAACATACAAAATCAAGTATTAAAACAATAAAGAACGCAAAAACCGCGTTTATTAAAATTACGAGTTTCAGTGCATTTAGTGGGCCATATTCAGAGTAAATGCTCCATTTTATTGGAAATGGTCGTCTTAATGTGATTTTGGCTACTAAATGTGGCGAAAGGTCCATTTCAATTTATGATTTATTTTTGTGTCCTTGAGTGTTTTTAGTATTGGATCATCAAGAGCAGTGTGTTGCTACCTCCATCTCACGTCGGTTATCTTTAAACAGAAAAAAAAGCTGTTGTGTTGCACGTATCTATATTATATGCCTGTACCTGTTGTAGCCAGGTCAAACAGCCAACTTGAGACAAAGAATTCGCCACCCTCAGTTTTCATCCTTTAGTACTGACTATTCGCTGAGCCCAAACAATGATGCGACTTTTGATTACAAACATAATTTTTCAGCCGAGAATCAGGATCAATATGAGAAAACTGGAAATTTTTTGTAGTAGCCATCCGGAATTACTATTCGATGAAAGCAACGGTAGACGGTCTAAGTTTTCCACATTTCCTGAAGAAAAGTTGAATCTAAATTTTGTTTGACATCTGGTCTGGGAGGTGATCTATAAGTATTTTTCAACTGTTCAGATTATAAATCTAATGTCTTGGTGGCAATTTTTAATTGTTATGATTATTAATTTCGGCTGATCGCTGACCCATTCACAAATCATGTTGGTCAATTCGGTAAACATGTGCCAAAAGGCAATGTAATCATCCAAAAAACCTAATGATTAGTTTTATATTCTAACAAAAATCAATCTGAATTTTGTTAAATTCACTTTTTCAACTTTTTTTAATCGTATTTTTTATTATTTTTAAAATCATGATTTTTTGGATGATTATATTGCCTTTTGGCAGTTGTTTACCGAATTGACCACTATGATTTGAGAATGACTCAGAGATGAGCCGAAACTAGTAATAATAAAAAATAAAAATTGGGATCAAGACAGTAGATTTATAATCAGATGAGTCGGATGTAGAAGATTGAGGCAGTCTTATATTTGTTCGCCTTTTGATTTCTATGTTTGTTACTGAAATAATAGCAATAGAAACGCAATACGGGTTATTTTAAAAACCGCTTATTTTTAGTAGTTTCTACAGTAAAGTTAAACTGGAGACGAAAAGCCCGCTATAACCAATTGTTTGATCGGTAACCGCCATCCATATCTAATAGTGGAGGATGACTTTCAGCTCTCGCATCTGGGAGCTCCATTGAGAAACATTTAAGAGATATTCAGTGGCTTTTGACAAAGAAACTGTGCTGCAGTTGGAAACGGTATTCCGAGGTTTCTGCACCCAAATGAGGGAGAAGGTTGAGAAGGTGAGCATGGCGACAAGGACGATGACGCGATTCCATACACAGTAGACCCATGTCCTGCATTCTGTGGCAATAGGTCAGAGGCTGCTGGTGGCTTCTCGTGGAGGTACACCGAGAAAGGGAAATTACCTGTATGGACCGACGGATAGCTACAGACGTATTCAAACGTCACTATTAAACTATTCGTTTTGCGCTGAGGAATTTTTCGAAGTGGGTAATGGCAAACTGTGAATTTTGTATAGAAATAACATCCATAAAGACTTGAAACTTATTGCAGGAAGCTATGAATGTTTAATGACTCAATTTTAAGGAGCATACAGATGATGCAAATAGAGGTTTCGATCGTCTGATACACATTTACGTATCTCTTTAAACTTACAGTTATCACCAAGTAGCCTACTAATTTCCTAGATTTTTTTGTTCTACTACAGGTATGAATTAATTCCCTTTGATTGATCTGGCTGACCGTGGAACTTGAAAGAGCATTACATTTAAAAGCTGTATAATCTTGAAATGAAATACCTAAGGATATCACAAAACTTATCTCCGATGAGATATGTTCTCCTTAGTTGTACGATATACCAACAGAGTTAGAGTGATATCTGTGGGTGTGGGCAGTCATGAAAACGTTTTAAAACAAATCAACCACAGTCTTTTTGATTTACTGAAACAGTCGAGCTAATGAGCCCGATATATCCGATTAAAGTTAATTATTCTCGTTAAACTCTGGTCAGCAGATGCGAAAGGTGCAATCCAAAGAGCAACGAACGCGTTATGTCTGTTGTTGTTGTTGTTGTTTGTATGGCTTATGTGACTTAACTACGGGGTCATCAGTCACTAACTTACAAACTACTTATAAACTAGCTAACACTAAAGACGTCACAAATATCCATGCCCGAGGGGGGATTCGAACCCCCGACCGTAGTGGCTGTACAGACCGTGACTGACGCGCAGTAGTCTCCTCGGCCACCGCGGCCGGCTGTTGTTGTGGTTTTCAGTCCGCAGACTGGTTTGATGCAGCTCTCCACGCTACCCTGTCCTGTGCAACGCTTTTCATCTGAGAATATCTTCGGCAACATACGTCCTTTTGAATATGCTTAATAGATTCGTCCCTCGGTCTCCCTTTACGAATTTTACCCCAAATACTTCCCTCCAATGCTAACGTGACGATTCCTTGATGCTTCAGAATATGCCCAACAGTATAATCCTTTCTCTTAGGATACGCAAGAAAATCCTTTTCTTCTCAATTCGGTTAAGCACCTCATTAGTTACGTCATCTACCCACCTAATTTTAATCATTCGTCCGTAGCAGCACATTTCAAACGCTTCTATCATCTTTTTGTCTGAATTCCTTATCGTCCACGTTTCACTTCCATACAATGCTACACTCCAGACAAATGCTTTCAGAAAGGATTTCGCATCTTCAGGAGCGCTTTTCTTCCCATAGCCATAAAGCCTAATATATCTTCTTTACTTCGGCCATCAGAAGTTATCTTGCTACCCAAATAACAAAATCCATCTACTACTTTTTTTGTCTCATTATCTAATCTAAATCCTTCAGCATCGCCTAACGTCCTAACGCTACATTCCATTATCCTTGTTTTACTCTTGTTGATGTTCATCTAATACGGTCTTTTCAAGACACTATCCATTCCATTCAGTTGCTCTTCCATGTCCTTTGCGATCTCTGACAGAATTACTATGTCATCGGCAAACCGCAAAGTTTTTACTTCTTCTTCCTGAACTTTAATTTCCTCTCCAAATTTCTCATTGCATTCCTTCATTGCTTGCTCAATGAGAATTTACGTCTAATTAAAAGTAGATAATATTGTACAAATCATTGTAATCTTGAGTGAAAGCCAACAAATAATTAAAAAAAAGGCTTTCTGTCAGATGTGCAAATTCCATTTATGTATCATCAGGTTATTTCCAGTTTTTCATTGCTTGTGTGTCACGTCCCTGTAATTCGACTCCTTATTTTGAAATGAGTCACTACACAACTTTCCTTGCAGTTGGTGCTGTCTGCCCTCGTGGCTGTTGCGGTGGGAGCTCCTGCGGATGTTCCCAAAGAAGTGGTTCCCATAGTCAAGCAAGAAAGCGATATCAGCCCCGAAGGCGGCTTCCACTACTCGTGAGTATATTGCAGACTATACTGTAGAATGTATGACGGGATAATCATAATAGAATAGTATCAACTCGCATATAAGTATGAGACTGGCAATATTTCCCAGTCAACTAATTCTTATTTAACTCTGTTTGTATAAACTGACCAAAGGATGAACAATATGAATTACGTCGAGCTTTATTATGGAGAAGCGGATGAAATACAACCATCACCCTTTCAGTTTTGGGACTAAAACAAAGATGAATTTTTCTAAGACGATACTCATTAAATACTAATTATTCGGTGTGAAATACAACATTTCACTGTTGTCTGAGAAGATTCCTGGCGTAACCTTGGTTGTTTTCAGACAGTGGCTATCCTCTGGAGATGTAAAGTCACTCTGTCCCACTGTACTACTGCTAACTGTTAGTTATTACGAATGTTACAATAGTACTACTTTGTCTCAGTTTATTTTTTTAAAAATTACAGCATAAATACATAAAGATAGTAACGTATCCGAAGAAGGTCTCAGAACCTGAAATCGAAATATTAAAAATAAAAGTAAGTGCAGCTGGTTGCTCATGTCTTAAACTAAAATTTGACTTATATTGCAATTCTCTTTGACAAAGATCTTTGGTCAAAGAAAATTTGACAGTGTAATATGGTCAAAGTTGCCTTCTGTCAAAAATTCTTTGATCAAATCTAGCAGCCCACAGTAGATTTGATCAAAGAAAGTGTTCGTCCTAACTGCGGTGAGAAATGTGACCGCTTGAAGGGTTAGGATAGCAGTAGCAATTTCTGACGTACTGATTGAAAACGTGACCGCATAATTCGTATTATGTTTCGTCGCAACAACTAAATTTATGCAGTTGTATAAGGCTGATTGTACAAATCGGCTGCATCGAGCCGAAAGCTTGATGACAACTGCGATCAAGTAAGTACTGGCTGCACAGCAGAAAACCTAAAAAAGGAAATTAATGGCTTCTGCACGCGTTTTGCAGCGGAGAAAGCAAAAGTACATAATGACACTGTTTAATTCACTACATATATTTACTCAGAGAAATACTATTTACATGAAATACAATTACACAAAATATAAATATTTCAAAAGTTTTTGTTTACTGCAAGCGCGACCTAGTACTAGCAATAGCGACAAATGTACTGGTTCGACCTCTTGCAAATTTTAGTGCAGAACACCGCTGCAGACGCAAGTGTCACCAATATTGTCAGACTTCCAAACGACAAGCCTTTATTTGTAGAACACTTTTCGAGTGCTACTGTGGCTCTCGTCTTAGGTGTATCTGTAATGCGGCCTAATATCACATATTCGTAGAAAACGGTGATGTACTTTTGACAAGCTACATTGTAGATGACTATTACGATAGACAAAAGCAGTTTACTACTTTTTTTACGAATATGTATCAAGAGTACTATACAGCTTAAACTGTGCTGAGTGAACAAGCAGTGACGACATCTACAGTCTAGCTTGTCAAAAGTACTTCGCCCTTTTGTACAAATATTAGGCCTTATTTTACGATACACCCGAGTCGAGAGCTACGGTACCAGTTGGAAACGATTCTATGAATAAACTCACGTTTCCAGATGTATAGCCATTGCAATTGTAGTAGGCGTACAAGCAATCAAAGCGTGTAAATGTAACCAACAACTAAGATTAATAACAAATATTCATCTGCCATTTTTGATGCACTGTGACAGATTCCTTGTCAAAGAAAATTTGATAGTGTAATGTCACCATTTAACTACGTCAAAGATTCTTTGTCAAAGAATATTGGACAAAGATACTTTGTCAAAGAAAATTTGATAGTGTAATACTGGCCTTTCTGTTTAATTCTCAATGATGCTATCTCCAAGTTGCGCCGATCCGAGTAAATCACCAAGTATAATGGGCTGGACTTGTGGCCAGGGTATGGCAACTGAATACCATGGAATCCTTTTCTGCTGCAGGTTCGAGTCCGCCGACGGCACCATCGCCGAGCAGGAGGGCACGCTGGTGAAGTCGCAGGACCCCAATGAGCCCGATACGATAGCGGTACGCGGCAGTGTGTCGTACACGGCTCCTGACGGCACACCCATCAAGCTGACGTACACGGCCGACAAGGAGGGTTTCAAGCCCGAGGGCGACCACATCCCCGTGGCGCCGCCAGTGCCCGAGGCGATCGCGCGCGCCCTCCAGTACATCGCCGAGCACCCGCCGCCACCTGAGAGCGCCTGAGTCACCCCCACCACCACCGACCACCTGGCAGACCCGGCGCTCCTGACCACTGTGCCCAGGATGGCCGCTGACGCACCAATCCTCTCCCTGGGGGCCCATAGGTTAGCATCCCCATAGTCCCCCTACTCTGACGATGACCCATCGCTAAGAAACTGAGTCCGCTAGCCGCAGTGCGGCTGGTGACCTCCGTCTCTGTAAAGTCTTCCTTGCCACAGTCCCTATTGTTCCTCCCCAAACTGTTCTGCAAGCTTTTATTGTAAATTTTTTGTACATCACAACTGTATAATAAAAGCAAATGTATATACACGATATTGAATGATTTTTCTTATCTCTATTACCTGATCGATAACTACCATTGTTCAAGTTTTTATAGACAGACAGCCATTTATAACAGTTTTATCGATGACTCACAGTAAAAAAAAATCATATCGCAAATCCAATAATCAATGTTCAAACTTTTATTGAGATGTGATTCAACAGCCGTAATATATTTGAGGAAATTCATACTGTAAACCATCAACTGTTTATTATTTTTCAATCTTCTACCGGTTTCGGTTATAAACCAACTTCACGGAAGAGAACTATACAGACTGATCAAACAGGTACATTATATGCCTCCTTATGCATACTGGCATGCATGCCACACAGTAAAAATAAATAAGACGTCACTAGGCGTCAAGTCTCTTCCGTGAAGATGGTTTATAACCGAAAGCGGTAGAAGATTGAAAAATAATAAACAGCTGATGGTTTACAGCATGCATTTCCTCAATAATCAATGGCCTATCAGATGATGACATTCATTTTTTTGGTTTAGGCGTAGATTCTTAGCAGATTATGAAAACTATTATATCTGATTCCAGGAGAATATTCAATTCACCAACAATTATTTCAGAAAACGTCTCAAAGGTTTGATTTGGAAAGATGTTCATAATGCTATTGGTATGAAAGAAATGTAAAACATGTTATTCGTAATATAAGTACCATTTTTAAACTATTTTACTCTGGCAGTAACTCAAATTTAACAGTATAATAAAACTATGGATTACACCAGAAACATAAAAAAGAAGATGGCTCCAATGCTGATGATTTAGCTAAATAAAAGGATTACTCTAAAACATTGGCATATTTTATTCACACAACTAAGTAAATGCACAAATACAATAAGATAGAAATATCTATTCATAGCCAAATATGCAGCTTTGATGAACCTGCTCTAGACAGTCATACCTATGTATGCTTCATTCTTGCTTCCTTGCTTCCAGCCAATGTGAAATTCAAACTTCACGGTCCCTGTTAACATACCACTAACAGCGGGTGACCCATCGACGTGAATCAACTCGCCACAAAAAAGACTGTTGTAAATCTCAAAGTGTCTGCCGAAAGTCCTCATTCGGCCGACTGCCTTATACTTGGCTTTTCCAGCAATTTCTTTTTAAAAAAAACATGACTTCTGTGCCACACTACACAATTTAAAATGTCAGTCTAGTGCCATCCTCTTAATATAAGCAGCGTATTAAAAACAATGATTTCTGCAAGTGCACTAACTACTGAAACTTCCTGGCAGATTAAAATTGTGTGCCGGAACCGGGACTCGAACCTGGGACCTTTGCCTTTCGCGGGCAAGCGCTCTACCGACTGAGCTACCCCGACACGACTCACGATGCCGCTTCACAACTTTACTTCCGCCAGTACCTCGCCTCCTACTTTACAAAAGTTGTGAGGCGGCATCGTGAGTCGTGTCAGGGTAGCTCAGTCGGTAGAGCGCTTGCCCGCGAAAGGCAAAGGTCCCAGGTTCGAGTCCCGGTTCCGCCACACAATTTTAATCTGCCAGGAAGTTTCATATCAGCGCACACTCCGCTGCAGAGTGAAAGTTTCATTCTGGCACTAACTACTTTCTATAATTACTGTCAAAAATATCATGTGTGGGTTATCAAATTGTTCAGAAAAGTACATGGATTACGATAAGATGCTTCACATTAACACCTAGTTGACAAGCTAGAAAATCTTCTGTGGGTGAAGCCTGTTTCGCAATTTTCAAAAATTTACACAACATTTCTAGTTTCAATATCAAAAGGCAAAACCACGAGAATCTTCAGTGGATGTAGCCCATACTTAATTCGCCGAACAATTCTTTAAAGCAAATTACTTGTATTAAATAGAGGGCTACGTTCACAAGGTAAAGAATATCTACAGAGGGGTAGGCTTTTACTTCAGTCGTTGAACAACTTACACTTATACTGGCAAAAAAAAAAAAAAAAAAAAAAAAAAAAAAAAAAAAAAAAAAAAAAAAAAAAAGGAAACTCAGTGGTGTATTGTATCCCACACTACAGACATTCTATAATGTGATACAAGAAAGATTTCAGCAGGCGGAGCCCGTGCCATAAAAACTTAAACAAGTTGAAACTGGATGTAAAAAAAAAAAAAAAAAAAAAAAAAAAAAAAAAAAAAAAAAAAAAAGTTGGATAACTACAAGAAAATGCGCGAAGCTTTAAACGGGCTTTAAACTTCTTTGAATAAAGGAGCATATACATATTCAACAAAATTACAACTTGGATGTGGTATATAAACTCTGATCAATCACAACTAGTACATATCACATAGCCATAGAGTTTTTCAGACGAAGCTATAGATTGCTCAAGATACATAAAAACATACTGCAATAAAGAGACATTTAAAGCCCGACGATGTTCTAAGAACACTTGCCTCAAGTATCATATATAAATGCAAGACCGGAAGCCACTGAATGTGGTCTGCAGCAAAAACCGTTAAGCACCAATATGCATCAAATCCAGTAGGGCAAATATGTGGGATATAGCCAGGTTTCCTTTCCATGATTACTGACAGGTTCTTGATATTTCATTACCGCGTTTATAGAAAATATACTACCAGTCTCGTCCATTCGCAGCTTTGATAAAGCCTGACAAAATGTGATGAACATTCGTATTCAGTAGTCAAACTTTATTCAAAACGTGGTACTGTAAATATGTAAAACTGTCTAGTGGGTGCGGCATACCATGTCAGCCAATGCCTCAAATAACATTAAGGATGCCAGTTCAATTTGCCTCAAACTAGGCGGACCTATCGGCAAACTATGAAATTTAAGCCCACTGGCGGCATTACAACTGTGAAAGAAAACATGGCGACCAAATCATTTTTCGCACTGTATTTAAGAAATATCAATAAAGATTTCTCACTTAAGGTATTAATTGCAGCTCCACCTAAGAGATCAAATGTTTAAATGTTTGCAAACCTATTGGACCAAACTGCTATGGTCATCAGCTGTGACACTTGCAAACTACTTAAACTAATTTACTCTATGGACAACTCACATACCTATTTCAGAGGTAGAACTCGAACATCCGGCGGGAAAAGCCGCCCATTTCGTAAGCATGACGCCTTAGACCTCGTGGCCGTTTGTGCAGCTCTACCTACCACTGTCACCAGTGCCCTAAAATGCAAATAATGAAGTTACTGTCTCCATCAGAATCTACAAAGAAGAATGTTTCTGTATACTGCCGCGAAAATAATAGGTATAAGCGACAGCCCTTTCGTAACTATTCATAACCGCCAAACTCTGGTAACCCTTACAGTGATTCTTATTATCTGCCTTAATTATGCAATGATCAGTCGATCTGAACTTTCACAATAACCCACTCACATCTTCTTATGGTAACGCACAACTCATTACTCTAGATAAAGGCACATTATGATGAACATGGACTAACGATAAGGTTATCATAATCGTCGGCAAAACATTGGAGACCTTCAGAGAGAATATTAATAGGATGTCGAAAGATCCGATAACTTGTGCCATTGAAAGTACATCATAAGACAACATTTTTGGGTGACTTTCAATCCTTATACCAGGAGTTATGCGTCAAATAGAAGTTACGCAGAAATGTAAAGTCGTTCCAACTACTCACTTTACAACCTGCCGAGAATGCAGAGAGCGATCACCTATCCAGTAAACTTCCGGCGGATTGTCAAGTTTTGAGAGAATATTAACTTTCACTCGAAAGAAACTATCTGATCCCAATATGCACAACCACCTGACCACACTTCTAATTTTATTTTATCCGTAACAGAAAGCAGTAGAGTAACGTTTACAATAAATACCTTTCCAGTATACAGTAGATCCAACTTCGACGAAATCACACTGTATGAATCTATTTGTTCATCTCCGCTTAAGTGAATTTCCTGCCGATGCCATTGCTGTCTAAAAATCAAGTTTACTGCGCACGTTAGAATTTCGTTTTTGTATTCAGAGACCAATTGGAAGAATATGTCTGCCTAACAAGCCCTACATAAAGGCCTATCACATTAAGAAAGAATGTTAACACCCGCTCTAAATATCTCCGTAGCTTATACTAAACATACGTCTGAGTTGATTTCTGTAGATTCCAGACTTATCAGAGCAACAAAACAAACAACCAATGATTCTTTTCATTAGAATATTTCTGACCACCTTAATAAATTACTGACCTACCCATTTAGTTTTCAACTTTTTCTGTAAACAGAAAAACAACCAAGTCACAAAGTACTCCACGCAACTGTCATTAACCTGCATAAAACCGAGTTTTTCACTCCCTTTACTGGACACTGACAAGCTACTGTAATCATCAAAAGTATGAACGCAGGTCCATCTGTTCTAGAAATCACTTTAAAAGTACATTTAGTTTTCCGTTTCCCCACCTTGCAGCTCCGATAACAGTTACAAAATGCTTGAAAGAAAGAATTCTCTGTAGATATTTAATTAACTCTTTTCCGCCACTCCCATTCGTTTTACCCATACTAGTACGTAACCTTTTCATCCCATGCCTAGTTACATGCTATCGGGATCGACGTTGCGCACCAATAGTTTTTTATAAGTTCCATGCCACGCCTATAGGTACTCTCGATAGACACACATATTAAATATTAGGTTTTTATGGTTGTGGTACATTAATACGCTGTGTAATTATAGCACTGTGTGACACACAGTTCAGGAGGTACGACGTAAGAGACAGAAGCGTTAGTAACGACCTTCTGCTTACTTTTGGGAATAATAAAGTACACGTGGATATTACTTTTCCTTTATTCCCATAGGTATGCCACTGAATCTGCCTGTAAAATTATTAAACGGTACGACACATAGTTCATATGTCACTAATCGTGAGATGTGTGAAAAGAAATATTTTACTTTATATTCATCCAGATTTTCATAACGAGATCACCTAGCCGGCCGCGGTGGCCGAGGGGACTGAGGCGCTCCAGTCACGGTCTGCATGGCCACTACGGTCGGGGGTTCGAATCCCCCCTCGGGCATGGATATTTGTGCCGTCGTTAATCTTAGTTAGTTCATAAGTAGTTTGTACGTTTAGGGACTGATGACGCCGTAGTTAAGTCCCATAAGCTATAGAAACATTTGAGATCACCTACTTAGATCCAACGATCTCTGCAAGTAATTCCAAACCATTCTACAATCTATTCTTCGATTACAGTTCAAAGTAAAATATTTAGCACCTAGAAATATTTGGAAGATGAACAGGCGTTGGAAGCAGTTGTGAACATAGGCAATCGATTATGTATGGAATCGGGCGTTTATTACTGCAAGATTAACAGAGTTTTTTAAATGTATTCCAAAATGAAGAAGAGACACAAGACGATCAACGAAACTATCGATACAACTGTCCTGCAATTAATACGGTGCAGATAATTTATAAGTAAAGATTTATTGAACTTTTTGCATTGTTTTCCTAAGGAATATTTATTTGCATATAATGCTTTTACATTCCTTCTGATGACTAGTTTTTCGGTCTTCAGATATTGTATTACTTTGTAAGATGAACACGTTTGTACATGTACGTTTCATATCATTCCGTCATCTTGAGAGACTCCTAGCTGGTTTCAACACGTAAACGCCGTGTCATTAATCCAATGTTTAAAATATTTTATGAAATCGTTTGTATAGCTTATGGGCCTTAACTACGGGATCATTAGTCCCTAAACTTACAAACTACATACGAACTAGCTAACACTAAGGAAGGCACAAATATCCATGCCCGAGGGGGGATTCGAACCCCCCGACCGTAGTGGACGTACAGACCGTGACTGACGCGCCGCACTCCCCTCGGCCACCGCGGCCGGCTTTTATGATTATTTTTATTATATGACCATACAATAACGTGTTTCGTCAACTTCGCGGGTCAAAAGTCCCTTTTTCAAGAATATCTTTCTTATCTCAGTTGACTCCAGACGAGTGGGTCTTCTGCAGCGCCCCTGGCGTGTTATTCTCATACTGCGTCTCGCCTGTCCCGAATAGTATTTTTGTTTTGAGGTTAACGCCAAAACTGTAGAGTTATCTGCTATGTAGTTTCACATCTGAATCAAGAAGTAAGGTTTAGGGGGGTACTTTTTACGTAGGAGCAGGGAAACGATAATGGAGTTTATTAATTTTGAATGGGTAATTCATAGTTGATGTTTTAAAGACGAATGTATAAAAAGACGAATTGCCACCTTCGTTGCCTTTTTTCCGAGTTGCTACCCTTTTTCTCTTATCGCTCGGGTTACTTACATTTTTTCCGAGTTACTCAATTTTTTTTTAAATTTTTAGGTCTCCTGCCACCCTTTCTATCCGTCCGACCAAACACCAATCGAAAGGAACAAAACAGAAAATTTTGGAAACTAAAATGCGCCTTTTCTGTAACGGAACAGAAATGAAATAGTTGATATAATTATGAGAAAAGTTCTTCTGCCACTAAGGGAAAACCCAAATCCCTCCGGTAGGACAACTAGTAGACTACAGTGTAAACTGGAACCATTAGTGAAACAAAGGACGTGAAAGAAGAGAACTTTAGCATAGGTATGTCACAACTGAACACAAGGAGGTTCACTTCTCCGTAATGGTCCAGAAGTGAGAAGAATAAGGAAACACAGAGCGACCTGCTCCAACTGGTCTTAAAGTAAATTTCGTAGATGGAGCACTCGTATGCTGTATCCTTTGCAGAGGAACTATCAGTGGTGCGCTTCCTAGGCTTCCACTGTTTCAGTGAACCCCCGAAAAAAAGCTCGTATTGAAAAAAGGCACATCACCATTATCACATCATCATTAGAGACTGATTACGCCATTCAGGGTTCAGTCTGTAGCATAGTACCTCTCATAAAATACCTTCACGATCCCCTTTTCAATGCTAACATTGATGCCTCGTCTGATGTTACGCCTTTTACTTCAAAATCATTTTTCACCGAATCCAAGTACTTTCTTGTTGGTCGACTCCTCTTACCCTCCGCTGCCGAGCTCATGAGTCTCTTACGAGGAACGTACTTGGGATCTAACAAACACATACACACCAAAATCGTATGAGAGATAATGTTAAGGTTCGTTATTGCACTAGTGATACTCCCGCATCTGCAAAACTCTGCAGTCGTCCGTAAGAGGCCTTTACGTGTGCCTTGCCACATTACACTTTGACCTGTCGGTTCGCCAGTAGGGACGGTGCAGTGTGCCTCCGAAGTTGCGTTTTGTGATGTTATTTGTGTGGTGAAGCGTTAGATGGGGCGGCTATTGGCAATCAACCCTGCTAATGTATTGCGATTGGTTAAGATGAAGTTACGAAGAACCCTTCTTCGTGAAGATGGTATTAGTGTAGAAGATGAATCATTTGCATGCTTTCTCGTATCTCTTATGGTACAGAACTATGAGAATAAGTCATATACTGTTGTAACACTAACACATAATGATGATAATAGGGATGATAATGACGAACAACTCATTGCTAGCGGTAGTGCTACGGTAAGTGCGGGAGGAGGCGATGGAAGCAGTGGCAGTGAATACCAACAGTCTTCCGAGAAGAACGTTAAAGTTGCAACTATCATCACGGCTTTTGATGTCAATACGCTAGAGAACATGTACCATGATTATTAAATAAGTTATAGTTAAGATATCTGCATTACGTATGACGTCTACAATTACATCTACAGTGCAATCTAGAGCATGATTGCAAAGTTTTGCATTAAATCGACACCCACCTGAGGTGGACGTAGAGATCCTGTAAGCAAACGCTCATACAGATATGTTTGTTCGAGTTCAAGTACTTTCCTTGTTAGTAGATAATCATAATAATAATAAAAAAAAAACCCGTTTTATTCTTCGTTTCGTTCTTCTATCACATCATATTACAAGCACATTCCAATTATTTTCATCACAGGAGAAACGTTATACGTCGTGGAAATAGCACGTATATCAGTCGTAACGCGGTCGCTTAATGTAGGCGGGAGTGGCCGCAGCGTTGCAATGCGCATGCGCAGCTGAAGTTCAAATTCTCTTGTGAGCCCCCTGGAGGCAGCTTGCGGGCGCTCTCGCGGCAGGGAGGGGCGAGGGGAACCGCCGCTTTTAACATTGCCGTAGGAGATGATCGAGACGCCGGCTCCTGGCTCTTCCAGCTCTGGCGGTTACGCACGAATGGTCCCGAAGCAAGACAATGGAGTTACTGCGCAACTCTCGCATCGGAAAATTCTCCATTAAGGCATCATCCGCCCTTTATATTTGTCTTTGGCGCATTGAAGAATCATCTAAAGAAACCTCATAATTGGTAAAATATCTTTAACTATAAATTAAAGGCACATCATTTGTATGTAAAAGCCTTCAGAAGATCCAGTCATGAGTAATAATGAAGTCAGTACTGTCCACCTGACGAAAATAGCCATATGGTTAACGTCATCGCGTTGCGCCGTTTAAGGTAGTGGATTCGAGACTGACTGCAAGAATTATTTTTAAACCCATTCTTCTTTTTAACACATACGGAACATCAATGCCTTTTGAAGTATTTTATCCATTTCAGCAACTGTTCAGGTTATAAATTAATAAACTGCAGCAACCAGTTGCTTGTGATTATTTATTTGTTTACCTTTTAGCATGTACATTTACTAAACAACAATACTAAAATAAACCTGAAGAAGGGCACTCAAGTGCTAGAAACCGTTCGTTAAACAAATAAATAAATAATCAAAAGCAACTGGTTGCTGCATTTTATTAACTTATCAATGAGTTTTGTATGATTACCTGTCACATGTGCCGCGATTTTGAGGGTAAATGACATTTATACTGTTTGTTGTAACAAATATTTAACTGTTTAAAGGTGTGGGGGAGAGCAGCCTTAAAGTATGCGTAAGGTTAGGAGGTGGTGCTGATTACAGTGTCAGGAAGTTAGCTTGTCAATTGATCATAACAGATTCATTTTGTTACAGGCACAATAACAGTGTAATCAGTTATTTACTGGGTATTAATGGTCATGTGGATATTCATTTGTTCTTGATTTTCAATATCAAAGAAAAATGAACAACATTCAGTTTCTTTTAGAAACAAATTACTCAGCATTGAGATTGGAACAAAAATGTGAAATGGAGACGCTTGATAGGCCGACGCCTCATCTCGTGTTGAAGCAGGTGAAACAACAAGAAGTAAGAGATTCTGCACATCTTTTAACGAAAATATATGTAAAATGTCTCTTTGGACGCCGAGAGGTTAGGGGAATAGTGAGGGGGGGGGCGTCGAGAAACAACGACGCACCGAGCACTCAAAGGATTGAACCCCCAGTCACCTGAAGCGCCAGGCACCACTGGGAACTCACCAGGTATTTAGCGAGTGGTGTGCAGCCACAACTGAAGGTTAAATACAGAGACCGCGGCGGGCAAACGGGAGCAGCGTGGCGAAAAAGAACCCGATCCATCCAAAGCCATTCCTGTATGTCATACGTGACCCAGAATACAAAAATGCGACTAAGACATTTGGAAGGAGATGAGCAGAAGTCTGAATCGAACAGGTATTAAAGAAAAATGTGAAGTAATACACATGACCACTACAAGAAATCCGCTGAACTTCAATTACGCGATAAATCAGTCAAATCTTATGGTCGTAAATTCTACCTAGGAGTTACAATTACGAACAACTTAGACTGGAGAGAAAACATAGAAAATATTTTGGAGAAGGCGAACCAAAGGTTACGTTTCATTGGCAGAACGCTTCGAAGATGCACCAGCTCCACCAAAGAGAATGCCTACATCAAACTTGTGCGTCCTTTCCTGGAGTACTGTTGCTCCTTGTGGGACCCTCACCAGATGGGACTGACGGAAGACATTGAGAAGGTTCAGAGAAGGGCAGCTCGTTTTGTTTTATTATGTTACGGGGGGGGGGGTAGAAGCGTCACGGAAATATTGCACGAATTGGCGTGGAAATCTTTATAAGAAAGACGTTATTCATTACTGCGTGATCTGTTTGCGAAGTTTCAATCACCTACTTTTACTTCTGAATGTGAAAATATTTTGCTAGCACCCACCTACATAGGGAGACATGACCAAACCAATAAAATAAGAGAAATCAGATCGAAAACGGAACGAATTAGGTGTTCTTTCTTCCCGCGCGCTATTAGAGAATGGAACGGTAGAGAAAAGTTATGAAAGTGGTTAATGAACCCTCTGCCAAGCACTTAAATGTGATTTGCAGAGTATCTATCTAGATGTAGATGTAGATTTTTCATAATTACAAACCAGTGTATACCTACTTGTCTAATCCAAACTATTACATGAAAATGAATTAAGGGAAATATTGAAAATTACAGTATATTTCTGGTTTTGTTCTGCAAAATACAGATAAAAAACGTAAGAAAAACGATGTGGTTGGACAAACATCGCCGCGGTGGAGCACCGAAGCGGTCTAAGGCGCCTCGCTGCGGAGCGCGCGGTTGCTCGCCGTCGGAGGTTCGAGTCCTCCCTGGAGCATGTATGTGTGAATGTGTGTGTTGTTCTTAGGTTATTTCACCTTAGTTTAAGTAGTTTGTGAGCTACGGACTGATGATCACGTAGTTTGGTCCGATAGTTTTACAAACATTTGAACATTTTTGGACAAACATCAACGCAGATGGTGCAGAAGGTAGTTGTTGGCTGCCAACTGTATACAACTTGATGCCAATACCTTGTTGCTGGTTATTAACAAAATACGCAAGAAATTGGTTTCTGTTTTAGTCTTAGCGTATTCGAAAATGTTGGTTTTGAATCTGCTCCTCTTTCTATTTATTAGCTTGTACGTTATCAATCTGCTGCTGTTGTTGAGTAGGCACTTAGCTTGCATTGCTGCGGAGGAAATTATTAAACAGCACGCTGTTTCCAAATATTTATTTACAGCATCAGTTTATAGGTTTATTGGGCTTAAAAAGGCACGCCATTTTTCAACAAGAATTTCCACTACATGCTGTCTGTTGCAGAGGCATTTATTGTAAATAGCCGTTTGAGGATCTTTCAAGGCTGCACTTTAAGAAAGGGACATGTTTTATAATTCTTTTTATTTAAACCATCACCTAATAACACGCGAGGCACACGAGTGCTTGTATCCTACAATGGCTTTCGAGGCAGAATATTTTGTTCTTGTATAAATCCGTGGAGAAATGTAGTGTTTTAAAAATTAACACAGTCACTGTGTCTGCTCTAGCTGCCCACATCAAAACCACAAAGATGTCATCATGATCAACAACTCCAAACGAGACAACTGATTTTTTTTATAACAATAATAACTTGAGCCACTCTTTTCTTGGATATTTTATCCGTACATGATTTCTATGTAGCTGCCAATGCAGTTATACATTCGAAAACAATTGAAAAAACTGTCTTCACATAATCAAAGCTCTTTGCAAAGATGATGAAATTCACCATATTCTTCTCGTTTCATATTAATTCTTCTTTGAAGCAAGCAAAATAAGAAATTGATCCTCGTCTGAACTACTGTTCATGTTTATACGCTCCGCAGCTGCCTTACACACTACCAGCGCCACTCAACCACCGGAACGCCGAGCGCTGCCCGCGGTGTGCCTGACTGCTGCGGAACGCGGCGGACAACAGCGCGTTCTGCCCGCGCGGGCTGCCCGCTCTCTGTTTAACGGAGCCTTAAGGAGTTCGGACAAACCACGGAGAGCCGATCCTTGCGAAGAAGACTCCTCCCTCCGCAGTAATTCGACACGTCAGGGGCGACCTGCCGTTGTGGAGCCGTTGCCATTCCCACCTGACCTTGGCTAACGCTAACCAGTACGACCACGTGTTACATACGGGATATAACAGACTCATTCGAGTTTTAAAATTAGACACGGCCGGGTGTAGTAGTTGCCGCCGCCGGCAACGAGGTGAAACGTTGCGGAGAAAAGAATATAAGCACTAGAAATCTCCCGAGAGTGTAGGGGGCCTGTAATTGTGCTGAACTCTAACACGCCGCGGCGGAATAGTCGTGCGCACTAAAAAATGTTCAAATGTTTATAAATCTATCGGACCAAACTGCGTGGTCATCAGTCCGTAGCTTACAAACTACTTAAACTAAGCTAACCTAAGGACAACACACACACCCATACCCCAGGGAGGATTCGAACCTTCACGGCGAGCAACCGCGCGCTCCGCAGCAATACGCCTTAGACCGCTCGGCTACTACACCGCGGCGTGTGGGCACTAAAGCCGTCCTCACTGGGGACGTGTTGTTCTGCGCGGCGCACGCCAGTCGTGTTGTCTACCTAGCTGCTGCACGCTCTGAAACTTGTCACATTTCACGGATCGTGCTGCAACTGCACCGTTCTCCCTAGCGCCCTTTGCATTCTGATGCGTAGATCCACCTTTTTACAAATATGGATGAGCGTAAAATTACACGTTACCTCTGTTAGCGATCGTCAAAACCTGCAGCTTTCTTATGTCACAGGAAGAGCAGTACGTTTTCTTGCACGTAATACTCTTCCAAAAATTGTTTTTTTTTTTTTTTTTTTTTTTTTTTTTTTTTTTCTTTAATTCATGAAACACAGACACGCTACATAAGTAGTTGTTAATGATGATAAATGATGACCAAAATACCTTTGGCAAAGGAAATCATTAAAAAAAAGCTATCAATGGTGAAGTACATCATCTTCACCACCTCCACTTATTTTCCAGTCTTATATTCCTATTTTGCAAGTGGTACATATTTTGTAATATTCTGTAAGGTAATACAATATGCATGATACATTTGTCTTGTTCATACATGCTTGACAACGCATCTCGATTGTGTTCGTCATCATAATTTTTGCTTTTACTACTGTACATAAACACTGTTCCTCCTTTACTGCGTCTGCTTCCGTAACCACATGTTAGTCATGTTCTCTTCGCACTGTGAAACTGACCATTTTGACTGCATACAACTCAAACACAGCAGGGAAAACAGACTGAAGCAGAGTACTGTCTTGAAATTTATCGGTTTGAGTGCCCTAGCACGAAAAACTCAATAAATTCTCTCGCACAGAGTTCGTTCTTATTTGTATTAAATAACGTCGATACTAGATTATTGAATTGAATTCACAAAAAGTTCCATAAACGGTAATTAAACCAGATCGTTAAAAATACCAGGGAGAGCGTACAGAGGCAGCGAAACGGCCGAGTGCATTGATGCGCTATTCTCCGATGCGCGAGGCCGTTCCCCGTCGGGGGTTCGAATCCACATGGATGTTTGTGTCGTCTTTAGTATAAGGTAGTTCATAAGTTGTTTGTAAGTTTAGGGACTGATGACCCCGCAGTTAAGTCCCTTAAGCTTTACAAACATTTGAACATTTTTTATTTTTGGAGAGCGTACATGCAAAAGTAACCCGTTGTCTTAAAAAAATAAAAAACAAATATAGGATATTATTCTTAAATTAACAAGAAAGAACCAGAAACGCTAAGGAAACGAAAAAAAAAAAAAAAAGTTTCCAGGAAAACGTGGACGCGAATCCGCAACTTGCGACGGTACCAATTACGCTATTTGTGCATACTTATGATGGACATTAATATCTGTAAACTATCTTGTAATATGTTATTTAGTTACGACATAGCATTACAAACACGCTCCTTTGATAGAATGGCGCTGTACCGTAGCAAATACAGCGAACCCCTGACGGCGAACGGCCTCGCGAACCGCAGCACGGCGCCCCAGTACACACGGCTAATCCACCGCGGCTGTACCGTAGCAAAAGAACATTATTATTTAACGGTATACAAACTATAACAACGTTAAATACGATAACCTTTAAAGCTATCAATATTTAAAATAACGCGTTGTCAAAAGTTCCTCAATTTTCGGACGCTTAAAAAAAATTATGTTCATGCGTCGTACACCACACCCAAAGATAGCACGAAATGGTCGGTAAAATATCGGTCGTTCACATTCCAGCAGTGGCCCATTGGCGGGCACTGCAGCTCGGACACTGGCCGGCCAAGGACCGGCACGAGCAAAAAGCCGGTCAGCTGCCACTGTAGGCCGCTGACACTGCAGGCCGCCGGCGCCGGGCGCAGTGGAGATTCGTCGAATGGAAGCTGTTGTGGCCAGTGTTGCCAACTCGTAAATGCGAAAACGTCGTACAACACTCTCAAAATTATAGACTTTGACCCGGAATTATCGTACATCACAGAGAAAATGTTAAAAAAGCAAATATGAATTAATAGAAAAAATAATGGTACATTACAAGGAACGGTGTACACCGAAGTAGCGGCGTCAGTGATATATATCTATATATACAGGGTGTTTCACTGAGTGTAATTGCCTCTGTAACTTATAAAGTAATTGGTGACGGGAAATTTTAATGCGGTAGGTCAACACAAGAAATGTTACACTTTCTGCGAAGCTATGAACATAGTGTATTGTATCATTTTCCAAAGAGTTACACCACAAAGATATAATTTTTTAAATGGAACAATAGTTTTTTCTATCGTGTATTGGATTACTTTAAACCAGCTGCGTCCAAATAAATTTAAACTACATTCCTATCACAGTTTGGGAGCTACAAGCCTTCATAGTTCCGATGGCGGAGGCTGCGATAGCGTAGCTGACTGGCCGAGTGGCTATCCCCTGGGGCACGGCCCACAGTCTCATGACCACCAGCCAGTCAGCTAAGCTGTCGCAGCCTCCGCCCCGTAAATTTTGAAGGGTTGTAGCTTCCAAACTAACAGTGATAGGAATGTAGTTTAAATTGATTTGGACGCAGCTGGTTTCAACGAATCCAATGCGCGATAGAAAAAACTATTGTTCTATTTAAAAAATTAAATCTTTGTGCTATAACTCTTTGGAAAATGTTACAATAAACTATGTTCATAGTTCCGCAGTAAGTGTAACATTTCTTGTGTTGACCTATCGCATTAAAATTTCCCGTCACCTATTATTTTATACGTTACAGAGGCAAACACACTTAGTGAAACACCCTATATCGCACGTTTGACTGACGTGTCTTTACTTTTTACAGTAGAAACTGATCCATTTACATTGATGCATCCACATATCATCCCGTGAGATTTTTCTTAAACAAAAAGAAACAGAAAGTATTACGCTACACTGTTGCCGCTTCTTTGATGTACATCGTTCTCTGTAAATTATCAAAATGATATTAGGAAAACTGGCACATTTGGTTATTAAATATTCGCGCCACAGACATAAGTTTAGTAATAGTAATAGTAGTAGTAGTGGTAACAAGTAGTAGTCACTATTATAGTAACGTAAGTCTTACGATGAGTTTAATGTAATTTCACTTACCTTACATGTATCGACAATTAGTATTGCCTTAACTGTACTTCATATGCACGGTTTAAATGGTATCTCCAGCCGGAAAGAAATCATCATATTTTTGGCCAGTATCGTACAAGGTACTATCGTACATCGCAAAAACCTGAAATTATCGTATGCCCCCATAATTATCGTACGAGTTGGCAACACTGGTTGTGGCACACGTACCGATTTTTACCGGCCGCCCTTCCTGCCATCGCCTGCTAGTATACTCCCAGCCTTCCCACTTCGCTCGGCTTGCATGGTTTTGGAGCGTACATCAAGAAGTTACCGCCTTGGCCGCTGCGGCGCTAGTAGCGTGCCCTAAACCTGCGCTTCACGAACATTGTAATCAACAGTACTAAGTAAACAGTGTAATCTGTTGTTGTTTGACTGCCTAGACTACCAAGAGTATACTGAGGTATGATCAGGGAATTACGGTGGATTGATTCCGTAATAGGTAGGTATTTAATCGTAGTAGATTGGGAAGTAGGAGGCGAGGTACTGGTGGAAGTAAAGTTGTGAGGCGGCATCGTGAGTCGTGTCGGGATAGCACGCCGCCACGATAAGCTATTTGGACTAATCAGAAGACACGTCTGTGATTCGATTAAAAAATAAGCGGGAATTATGTTTGTGTTTGTTATCGAATGTGACAGTGACGGTACTTAAAATTGGCAATTTGCAAAAGGCTTCCAGATTAAAACGAGAACTTGAATTAATGACGAAGAACCCTCCTAAAAGATGATAACTTTAATTTGCTGGACGCAAGCATTGTTGGTCTGGAAGGAACATCTCAAAAAAATCAAATGTTTGTAATTCTATCGGACCAAACTGCGTGGTCATCAGTCCGTAGCTTACAATCTACTTACACCTAGGTAACCTAACCTAAGGACAACACACACAACCATGCCCCAGGGAGGACTCGAACCTCCACCGCAAGAAACCGCGCGCTCCTCAGCAAGACGCTTTAGACCGCTCGACTACTCCACCGCGGCGAAGGAACAGCTTACGAGGCAGGTGTTTTTAAATAGGAAATTCAAATAAAAGAAAAATATCCATTCGAACCACCACAAGTTAAGTTTCTGACTCCTGTGTATCATCCAAACATCGATTCTGGTGGACGAATATGTCTGGTTCTTTTGAAAGTTGGGAAATGGAAAGCAACTATTACATTATCATATCTTCTGATGAGCATAAGGCTTCTTTTGGCTGAACCAAATCCTAGTGATCCTCTTGTTGCAGAAATTGCTGAAGAATTTTTATTCATTAGGCCACTGTTTGATAAGACATCTAGAGAATGTCTGCTGGAACCTGAAAGTTCCGTCTGAGAGATCAGTAAAAGTGAGTCAGACATGTGGTGTGCGGATTGAACCAACAAAAAGGAAATCTTGGCAAATGGGAGATTCTCTTCAGGAGCCTAATGAGTGAAAATGTTTGAAAGTTGATTGCGCGCGCGCGCGCGCGCGCGCGTGTGTGTGTGTGTGTGTGTGTGTGTGTGTGTGTGTGTTATGCCATACCATGATGGGTATACCTTGAAAAGGATAAAATTGTGTAGTTTTTAATTTTTGATTTTTTCCTTCACAATGTATAACACATTCTTTCATAGGTACAACTGTTACAGTTAATGTAAACACGTAAGTTCATTGCATGATGTTAATCAATTCAGAACAGTAATATACAAAATATGCTGCAAATACATTTATTGTAAAAAGTTCTCTCTCATTGAAAATGTGAGTGTCAGATGTTTCACCAAATAATAAATTACTATTTATTCACAAAAAAAAAAAAAAAAAAAAAAAAAAAAAAAAAAAAAAAAAATCGAGTCCCGGTTCCGGCACACAATTTTAATCTGCCAGGAAGTTTCATATCAGCGCACACTCCACTGCAGAGTAAAAGTTTCATTCTGGTAGTAGATAGTAGATTGTTATTAGAAAACCATTACAGGCTCTGTAATACTCCGATCTTCACCTTTCTTCATACGCGCTTTCTAATTTTCTACCCCATCGGTATATTTTTTCTGTTTAGTTACTTTTTATGATCTTACCATACGTATATTACTTTAACACAGTTATGTCTCATTACACGTGTTAATTTGTCAATGGCAATGGTGTATTGCTGAACAAGCCGAAGTGGTAAAGCGAAAGGAGTTTCATTTCACGAAATCCCCAGCAAAAGTGATGTCAGATAACAGTGGCTGCAAGCAATATTAAGAGCAGATCTTACGCCCAATTTCAACTTCAGATCGTGTGTGGTATGTAGGCTTCATTTCCCAGAGGCTGATTATCGGTCTGGGTTAAAAATTAAGAAATTGCTGGATCCTGCTGTTCCCTCTGTTTTTCCTTCGTATCCAGCTTATAAAGTTGTACAAGCAAAAGAAGTATGTAAACTATTAAAAAACTTACAGTGAATATCACACTAAAAGAAACGAAAATAAGAAAGCACTGAGGAAACCCATGATCACAGCATTAATTACAATGTACAACGGCTCTAAAATCTTGGCAGTAATAGTTGCCGTTCTTACAGAGACATCCAGTGTGATATTTTACACGAAAAGGTGATAAAAATGGATCAAAATAATTTACCTGTTAAATTTTGGAGTTGTAGAGTTAAACTTTTACATCTTGAGAAGAAACATAATGAAATCACTCATAAGCATCTAAATTTGTCAGCACTCAAGCTTAGTCTAACACTGCGAAGGTTTTACAGTGCACAAGTGAAACTTCAGAACATACAGAAAAATTAGGCGAGGTAATATGTGAAAGAGTTACACCATAGTCTTAAAAAACATTGGAGCAGAAGTGAATGAAAGTTTGGAACGGGAGAAGTATTTAAATAGCACGCCCATAAACAGAAATCGAATCCGAATGCAACAAATGTCATAAGTGTGTATAGCGGCGGACGGCCAGACTAGTGCACGTTTGCAGCGTTTCAGTGGCGAATGTGAGTACTTCCTGACTTTCGGTGATTTTCCCGGAGTGCGGATGCTGGGATTATACTAACAGGCGATATCTCTGCACAATACTCTCTGTGGCTTCTCGCCATACAGTCGACGTAGCGCATACAGGACTAAAGTACAAAACTATTGAATCGGCAGTGAATTCTGTATACAATAAATTAGAAATGTTTCTGATGCTTGTCAGTTTCAGGGCATTCAGTGAATTTCAATGGCGAAGTTGACATTTTGTGTCAGATTGGTGCTCTAACCCTGTTTTTTGTGGGATTTTATTCTATTTTCTTTTTTTATTTTATTTTATATATTTCTTCTGTATCTGGGGAAAATCGTGTCTTTGTTCTGTAATGTTCTTGAGATCTTCACTCCGTTTTATTCTGAGCCCTCAGAGCGATTGGCTATCCAGATTCGTTTCTAGTCGTTCCAAAATCATCAACTCATCACGTACTAAGAGTGACCACTATGCCATTATCTCGTAGCTTTACCTGTATTCCCGTAAAGAATCGAACAGGTTGATATATCGGCACAATAATGGTGATTTGCCTGTTTCGGGCATATATACATTCAGTGGCGGATTTGCCTGTTTCGGGCATATATACATTCAGTGGCGGATTTTAACATTTGCCGCCAGGAAGTTTTGCAAAAAATTTTTAGTCGCTAGTAACTTGTAGAATTCGATACCCTATTTCAGTCATACTAATCATAATGATTTGTACACTATTGTCCTAACTATACAACCTTTATCCGTAATTAGTATAATTGTGAACTAGGATATCGAAATGTCACTCCGCAGATTATTTTGAGATCCCAAGTATTTGGATACGATTATACAAGAAATAGTTTTTGTATATATTTCTGTGCTAATAAAAGCACAGTCAAATACCACTAAGCATGTAGGGGTGAGGTACACCTTAATACTTCTTACAGAATAATGTGTATCCTGGAAACGTAATTAAATTTCTTTTATTACCGTACACTTCATTACAGTTTAAAAAAATTGGTCCCAAATTTGCCGCCGCTAAAATCTGCCACCTCAGGCTCAAGCCTACTCAGCCTACTGGTAAATCCGCCACTGCATACATTCATATATGCATATTGCACAATTGATGATACACTTATTTTGTTAGTGGCGGCACGACCAGTTTTGTGGAACATAAATACACAAATGCGACTAGAGATACGTAAAAACAAATTTCCTGCATAGAGAATGAGGGGTCGGCTGCGGTGGCCGAGGGGACTGAGGCGCGCCAGTCACGCTCTGCACGGCCACTATGATCGGGGGTTCGAACCCCCCCCCCCTCTCGGGCATGGATATTTGTGCCGTCCTTAGTGTTAGCTAGTTCATAAGTAGTTTGTAAGTTTAGGGACTGATGACCCCGTAGTTAATTCCCATAAGCTATACAAACATTTGGACATTTGAGAATGAAGGTTTTGAGGAGAAGCAAAGAAAAAAATGCATCTCGTAAGTGGTACAATAATGTATGGTACGGTGCCTTATTAGTAGTTTGTATCATGTCAGCAATATCACATAATATTGTGGAAAGTCGTTTGGGATTCATTAATTTATGTTTGGAATCAACTCTTCCACGACAGCGAAGCAACTGCTTCTTTGACAGTTAAAATTCCGGCTCCGCCGATAAAATAGAGGCAGGTATTTTAACGGGCGTCCAAAATCGGTGTGTGTGCAGCAAGCCTAAGGCGAGAGACGAACTGTAAACATACACAGGTGTGTGACCAGGGGTGTGCAAAACGGACACGCTCGCTCAGTGTAGCCTCATCCGTTCCAGGTGATATTCGAAGACGAACATGTTTAAACTGACTCTTAATAATTTATAAAATGTAGTCCTCATAAATTTGCTCAAATCTCCTTGTTCGTTTACGACAGTAAGCAATCACTTTGTCAGTTGTTAGACATTCGCTACGAAATAAAGGTTTTATGTACTTTCTGCGCATCGCATTTCTGTCAAAGTCATCAACACTTTCTATAAGACTCTGACGACGTGTCTTTGTATTGACTCACCACACGAGCGAGACACAGGAACGAACAACGCCAATAAATGCCGCTGTGTTCACACCGTCTTTGACTGTTCTAGAGGCATCCGTTCTATACACATTGACTGTGTTTCTCTGAAGAACTTAATTTTTTCTTCTTTGATTGCTTCTTGGGCGCACTCAGAATGTTGGAGATGACAATGATACATACGTGATATTAATAAGAGTTCAAATGTTTGTAAATCTATCGGACCAAACTACGTGGTCATCAGTCCGATACTATTAAGAGAGAAAAAGGCACAGAGACTATAGATGCTGAAGGTGATTAAAAACACTAATACGTACGCCACTATTCAGCAACTAGTCCTGTTAGAGGAAGTTAACAGATCTACTGTCACCGCTGTTTAACAACACACCCAACGGCTTTACAAGTGAAACGAATGCAGCGATACTGAGCGAGCGCCCCATTCTTGTCCACTCCTGGTGATGGCCCTCGGTGTGTTTACAGTCCGTCTCTCGTTTCGGTGAACGGGGTATAGCTGTGGTGCGCGCGGCCGTTCGCCGTCGGAGGTTCGAATCCTCCTTCTGTCATATCTGTGTGTGTGTGTGTGTGTCGTTCTTAGGAGACGTTAATTTCAGGATCGATGACCACTACAGTTAGGTGCCATAACTTTCCAAACATTTAACTGAACTCTAACACCGCGCCGACCATGACGCTGCCGGTGACCCACTGAGGATGACGCGGGGCCTCAGTAACTCACATCAGACGTTTCGCTCCTCCGCCGTTCCGTCATCCTGCGGCGCCACAGGTGCGGGCTCCGGGAGGTCTGCAGCAAGTGGCTGCGACAAGGCTCTGCGGGGGCCACCGCACCTCCTCCCCTCCAGCGGACGTAACGGTCTGCCAGACAGGAGGAGAGAAAAAAAAGGAAACAGCCACGTCCACAGCCCGAAAAACGAATGCCTGCATTGGCGGGCGGCGTGGGCGCCAAAAGTCGTCATCCGAGCACCGTCTGCCGAAAGTGACATGGAGGGGGTAGGAGTGGGGAGTGGCTGTTACCCAAGGCTCCGATGAGGACCCACCTATGTTTGCTGGCCCGTGCCTTTATTTGCGTTTTTTTTCTTTTTATTTCGTCAGGAGTGGAGGATTCGGTGACATGGATGGGTATAAATACGTTTCGCATCCAGGTGCTCTACCAGTTCAGGTGACGATACGGACCTGGAAGCAACAACCACCACAAGAAACATGTACAAGCTGGTGAGTAATTTACAGTAATCGACAGTAATCGTCTTTGTCCACTGGAACGCGATTTACTAAGGATTTTTTCAAAATTTGCAAACTCCTTGATTTCAATACTTTCTCACTTTCACCATTCAGACAGAAATTTTCATTTGACTCAGTTATAGACTGTTGAGAGAGGTATTTGTACAAGCTACAGTTGCTCCAGAGATAACCTCTAGTAGAAGGGAAGTTTTCAAGAAAATCTTGTCTTATGAAATTGGCTTGTGTCGTACGTTTCATCAAATACAGTGGATCCCAAAGTGTGAGTCGCGTTATTAATTCAGGTGGTCGCCAGAAGACTGATATTTCAAAGTAAAATATCATATGGACTGGAGTAAAGTGAAAGTGCGTTTTGTAAGACGAATTACTTGTATTTCACGCCTAAAGAAAACTATCATTAGCCTGCACCGGGTTTTATTCCCAATTAATAACGGACTAGCAATAATGTTTTCAATTAGAACTTTTTATCAACAAATATTTCCAAGTTAGGCCCTCTGAAACATGTTTGCGTGTCTACGAATATTAGTTAAATAGGTTCCAGAATTCGTAGTATTGTTATGGGTAATAACATTCGCACAGGAGAATCTTAAAAAAGCTGAAACCATCATTGTTCCAGGAAGACACCCAAAGGAGATTATTATACAAATTTTCTTTGAACACTTTCTTTAAAGACTTAATCGCTATTATCATTTTCAATAAAAAAGGGGTACTATGAAATGCTTCAAATATAACTCTGAAGTAATTTTGCGAATCACAACTACTTATTTCGGTACAACAGTAAACATCGTATAAAACAATATACGCCTAAAACCAACAAACGTGATATGGAAAGTATTATCGATGAAAAGAGTCGCCAATTTAATAACATCTCGCTGATCATAACATTTAATTTGTATAAATAAGATTTATTATAGGCCAAAATGGTGGTCATTTGACTTTTAGTGTGAACGTGATATCATATAACGTGTCTGTACTCTCAAGCCAAAAGTATTCATTGCAAACGAATAGCTTTTGTATGTGATAGCAGTTATAACTCTCCCATTGTGCACTATGCTGTTTGAGGGTTGAACAATAAGGGATGGAAGATACGAATGTTGGAAGTTAGGAATTTATATATAAATCTCGATGTTTATGTATTTCTAACTGCACATTATCCACCCCGTTATCATCAATTACCCACCGTATCGCACAATGGGAAAGTGATAAATACTACCACACAACAATACTATTCGTTTCCGATATACAGGTTTCGCTGCTGAGTGAAATGTAGGCAAACGCGCCTCAGTTTGTACATAAATGTATTTGGGACGTGTAGTTTATCTAGAAAGATTGTGGGTCCCACTTTGGAAAAAGAATGGGAACCACTAACCTAATATAATCGTTCTGAAGCAGTTTTTCACGTCTCCTGTCTTTAAAATGGAGTCAGTGCGTCTTTTCCGAGCTGTTATCTACGACTTCTTCAGTAACTACGAGCTTTATTATTCAACAGTTACCTCAAACGATTTCTGCCATTTTACCGATAGTCTAGAAGATAATTGCAGCGATTACTTCACTCTCAGATATGTTTATAGTAAGTCGATATTTAGTTCGATTGTGGTAGGAATGAAGACATTCAAACTGCACATTATCCACCCCGTTATCATCAATTACCCACCGTATCGCACAATGGGAAAGTGATAAATACTACCACACAACAATACTATTCGTTTCCGATATACAGGTTTCGCTGCTGAGCGAAATGTAGGCAAACGCGCCTCAGTTTGTACATAAATGTATTTGGGACGTGTAGTTTATCTAGAAAGATTGTGGGTCCCACTTTGGAAAAAGAATGGGAACCACTAACCTAATATAATCGTTCTGAAGCAGTTTTTCACGTCTCCTGTCTTTAAAATGGAGTCAGAGCGTCTTTTCCGAGCTGTTATCTACGACTTCTTCAGTAACTACGAGCTTTATTATTCAACAGTTACCTCAAACGATTTCTGCCATTTTACCGATAGTCTAGAAGATAATTGCAGCGATTACTTCACTCTCAGATATGTTTATAGTAAGTCGATATTTAGTTCGATTGTGGTAGGAATGAAGACATAAAGGAATTGCAGACACTAGATGCCAGTTGGAAATCAATTCCGTTTGTGAAGAAAGTTGAAAATTCGCACCGGACCTAAATTCGAATCCGGGTGTCGTGCTCACTGACCACTTTGCCATCCTGACACAGCGTTCACCACAATTGCGCATACTGCCCTACAACGACACCTGTCGACTGCAATTTAAACTTATCCGTACACTTAGTGCCTCTGGCTGCTACCTTCGTTAATCCGTAAGAGTTATAGCTTGGTTTTCGTAAATACGGACCGGGTTAAGTATTTTTCATATTCGTTATGGCATAAGGTGTGATAATTGTAACACATTGGACTAGCATTTGGCGAGACGGCAGAATCAAAATGATCAAATGTTTGTTAAGCTTATGGGACTTAACTACGGGGTCATCAGTCCCTAAACTTACAAACTACTTATGAACTACTTACGAACTAGGACGGCACAAATATCCATGCCCGAGGGGGGATTCGAACCCCCGACCGTGGTGGCCGTGCAGACCGTGACTGAAGCGCCTCAGTCCCCTCGGCCACCGCAGCCGGCGGCAGACTCAAATACGACTTCGAACATGCTGATTTAGGTTTGCTGTGATTTTCCTAAATGACTCAAAGCAAATGTCGAGATGGTTCCTTTCGAAGGGTAAGGGAGTTTTTCTTTCCCATCCCGAACAATAAATAACAAAATGAATACTTAAAGCTGAGCGTGTGTTTTAACTATGAGGTCCACGACAGTCGATTGGATGTTAAACACTGATATTCCTTCCTTCTTTCGAAATCAAATGAGTTTATTGAAACTTTGCTATGTTTTATATTCTCGATGCAAAATATCCTAAGAGTATGTGCTAAATGATCTCCTGGTTTCTGAGAACCATTTCCATTTCTCCTAATGCAGGTCCAATACTGTAAAAACACACCTCAAACTATCGTTTTTGTGAATTTGGTTCTTATTATTATAAGAGAGCCTCTAAAGAGTGCTGTTGTTGTAGCTACTGTTGCTCTCCCGTGAGATGAAAAACCTCTTTGATAGCCTCGTTGTCTATTAGGAACCATTTCCACGCTTTTTCTTGTAAATATTTACCCCTGGAAGCATTTGCATTGTTCCTGTTGTAAATATATATTCCTGGAATCTTGACAGTGTAATTGTCACAAAATTGTGTTTGATGCAACTCTAGGTTTTATTTTCTACCTTCATTTTAACTATACGTATTTGCATATGCAGATAATTAATTATAATCCCTCATCTTGTATCAACATTTTTTTCCCCGAAGTCTCCGTAGAATGTCCTATATAGATGTAAAGTCACTATCCGCTTCACGTAGCAAGACGTGTATGGCATGGTAAGATTTTAATGTTAATAATAAAAAAAAATCCTCTCACTAAGAAATTTATCCAGTTACATGGTCATCACTTCTGCAGTATAAAGAAAACATTGCCGTGATCATCGGCAGCGTACTGTTAGTAACAGCATTCTGTGTTTCAGCATAGAACAGAGATTACAATACAATGGACGTAACGACATATTATTTTGTCTACATGCTTCTACGCACTTTCTTTTTTTCTTGGATTTTTAAAGGGAGATGCAAATCTGTACTAATTATAGGAAAAAATGTAAAATTCTTGTGATCTACCTGAGATCAATATGGCGTTTTACATTGCCCTTCTCTCTGAATATACTGTCTGAGACCTCTCCTGTCATATACTCCTATTTTAACCAAGGATTTCATCTAGCGTCAAGCAAGTGTAGAACTAGTTCTTCTATTTGTTACTCAGTCTCTGGGCGTATAGTCAGAGACATTGAAGGAGTACCGATGGAGTTACGCAGTTAGTTGATTGCTCATGACGTCAGCAGAAAAGCAAGCATTCAAGGTCAGCGTGAGGACGAGACGTCTTTTGTCGCCCACCAGCTCCCGACGTCTGACTCGGCGTAACACAGACGACGCGAGGCTTTTAATGTCCATGATGGATGTATGATGCTCACTACGGTGACGACATTCATGCAGGTCATCACGTTTGTACATTTTACGTATGAGATACGCCGTACGAATTTATGAGCTGAACCTTAATTTCGGAGATGTGTTGTAGATAGTTAAGTAGTAATCACGTGAAGCTCACGGACAGTTAATCATTGGACAGATGTTGTGTGAAACAGCAAACGCAAATACAACTTCAGCTTTCTAACAGACGATCACAATGCCAATCGAATTCATTTCCAGTAACTTACGAAGAATACAATTTTATTATTCTGACAACAACATGCTTCAATAAGTAGCGAATTAGAGACACCATTTAAGGGTCTTATTTAGAAATACTTTTTAGTAGTGTCAGTATTCTCAAAATGCAACTATTGCTACTGGTGATATGTTTGGTCAATTACCACATGTTACCTACCTTCTCACTTTTTTATTGAATGATGCACTATACATTAATTAAGAATCACTCTTACTACACGAGGGTATATTTTGTTTCTAGTAGTATTGGCATGGTAAGTGGAGCTCTTTGGGTGGTAGTGTGTAACGTGACAACTGTAAAGTGAAACTGCACCTAGTGGAAAACATTCGCATTTGTACATTTAAGTCGTATGACCGTTTGCTACTGTTATGGGAATCTTATGTGGTGTACTCAATTTTGGGCGTTGGTGAAGAACAGTTATTCTAGACAGATCGAAAGATCGGTGTGAATACTAAGACGTTCCAATATAATTTCTAAGCCACAATGTAAATATCTCTTGAGGCGCATATATTTATTATCGACGGTCTGTTTACGTTACTGTAAAACCAAGTGTTTCTTCAGCCATATGTATTTCGGCTCTTTTAAGTATAAGGCATTTTAGGTGGACTGGAATAGGTAAAGGTTTTTAACATTATTTTGTTTTATTTATTCAATTTTTTATCTTTGTGGCAATTTTGGCAACTGAGAAAAAGCACATCAACATGTTTTACGACAAAATCGACCAATTTAGCACTGTTGGACGGAACGAAACACTATGTCCTGGGTAGTAGTACACTGTTCTAAATCGTTCAAGATAGTTTGCTGGATCGAAGCACACTAATGTCTGGATCTACACTCTTATAGACTATATATGCCGACTTTTAAAAGTGTGTTTTGACCAGTCCAGTTTGACATAGGTTATACCGTTCGTAGTGCGCGGCCTCTGGAGGGAATGAAGAAACTCACGGTACCAACTGTGCTTCCTGGGTCATATAGATATATGTATTTTGTTGCCAGACAATAAGCGACACTACACCTTTTACGTCCTGAGCTGTACCAGTAGGCGTATGACATACGAAAAAGAAATGTAATGTTTATAAATCTATGCGATTTAAATTCTCTGGTCATCAGTCCCTAGACTTACAAACTACTTAAACCAAGTTAAACTAACCTAAGGACAACATACACACTAAGGCCGAGGGAGGATTCGAATCACCGCCGTCAAGCCAGCGCGCGCTCTACAGCAAGATACCTTAGAACGCTCGGCCACTCCACCGCGGCTATGTCGTACGAATAATTCTGCTGCTTAAACTTGCAGTTGAAAATCCATAACGTAGATTTCTGACCTTCAGTTCTTGCATCTGAGCGCCGTATTGCGAAACGTCTAGGAGTCATTCAGTTCTGTCGTACAGTGGGATCTGACTGTACTGCAGGTACCTACGGTATTCTGAGGTTTTTGTCCCGAAACGAGAGAGAAAGTGGTGAAGCTCAACACGGTGTCAAGGTCGATAACGCGCATATACCACTACACACCCATCTCGTGTGGCAATGGAGGTATGGGAGCAAAAAGAAATTCCCTGTGAAAACATTTTTCAGACATCAGCTGCTATTACTAATGAGGTAATTTTCGGAGTGGGTAATGGCAAACCGCGTACTGTCTAAAAAACTGACTATATTAATGATCTGATAGTGGAAATCTGTGAAGGTTTAAAGAAGAGATTTTAAGGATCTTGCATAGGATCAAAATGGAGGTTTGGTTCCCCTCATTCGCAATTACGAATCTCGCTAATTTACACTGATCACCTAGGGACGTAGTAATTTCCTAAATTCTTCTCTACTATTAGAGGTATCAATCTGTTCCCGTTAGGCCGATGTGAGTGACAGTGGAACTTACAAGACAGAAAATTACACTAAAAAGGAACGTCATCTTGCAATGAAATTACTGCAGCTTTCACAAAACTTAACTGTCCCCATTGAGATACTCGCTAAATGTACGACTTAGCAGCGATAGAGTGGCCGAGCGCTCTAAGGCGCCTTGCTGCGGAGCGGCAGTTCCTCGGCGTCGGAGGTGCGAGTATTTTTCTGGGGCAGGGGTGTGTGTATGTTCTCCTCAAGTTAGTTTATGTTAGTTTAAGTAGTTTGTAAGTCTACGGAATAACCATAGCAGTTTATTCCAACAGATTTTTAAAAAAATTGAACATTTGAATATGTACAACTAAAGGGTGAGAGTAATACTTGCGGCCCCCCAGGGGGCTCACGGTTCTTTCGTGAGTGTAGGTGTGGCGAGCACGGGGCCACAAGCTAATGCAGCCTTCCTTCCTTCTTTATTCCCGGACTGCATTTCTTTTCCCCTCCTTTCCTAAACTCGCTCCTTCCCCTCACCACTGGGAGACTGATAACCTTAGCACTTTAGTCCCCCTATCCCAACTAAACAACCCAACCGCGACCCAACCCAACCCGATACTTGCCAATTTGGACAGTCCAGTACACCTTTCAAAACAAGTCAAGCAATGTCACTTGCATTTGCTGAAACAGTGGACCGAATGGATCCGATATATCTAATTTACAGTGAGTAATCAATTCAAGTTGAACATTAATACTGAAACCCTGGTGAACGGGATGGGTTTAAGTGCAATCCAAAGAGCAATTATCAGGGTACTGTATCTCATCCCTAATTAAAAGCTAATAAGAATCTGCTAATCATAGTAATCATGGCTGAAAGACAATAAGTGACATATTTCTTCGAAGCGGTAGACCAAAAGACTTTGTCACCATTCCCTTTATCAATAAACAGCTTATATCCAATTTCTTAATGCTTATGTGCCACATCTCTGTCATGCGACTCCTTATTTAGAAATGAGTCTCACTACATAACTTTCTTTGCAGTTGGTGCTGTCCGCCCTCGTGGCTGTTGCGATGGGAGCCGTTGCGGAGATTCCCAAAGAAGTCGTCCCCATCGTGAAGCAAGAAAGCGAAATCAGCCCCGAAGGAAACTTCCGCTACTCGTGAGTATATTTATATATTTACTGTAGAATGTAGAACGGTATCTGTATAATATACCAAAATATGAGAATTATAAGATCTCACTCTCAACAAATTCGTTACTTAACTATAGGTTAACAAAATTAATTGTGTCAAACTAATCTGCATGTCGTATTATGGAGATGAGGATAAAATACAACCACCACACACTTAGTTTTTGGAGTAAATTAACAAAGGTTAATATTTTCTAAGAGAAACTCATTAGAAGGCTTACTTAAGTGGTATGAAATACAGTATTTCGCTGTTGGCTTGATGCTGGGTTTCTGACAATGGCTATCCTCTGCAGACATGAAGTCACTCAGTCACACATTACTACGGTGTTCTAATGGTTAGTTAATACAAAGGTTCCATTAATGCCATCTAACTCACTGTTTAATACTTCAAGCAAGTCACTCAGGACAAAGTGAAAACTTTTCGAGGGGTTATCCATGTCTTACAGTTTATATTATTTATATGGAAATGAAGCCAGTACTATGATTACCTTCCAAGAAATAAGAAAGCATAAAATACTGAGTAGTAATTACAATTGATATCTTACACTCTTTTGGGTTAGCTATTCTACCAGCAGCTGAGTGGTGTTTTATACAGTCTCAGAGTTTAGAGAGATTTCCTGTAGACTCCAGCTGAATACTCTGTTGGGAAGAGAAACAACGAAAACATTTTTCATAATAGTGAACCCTTCGTATTTATAAGAAAATGAGTCATATTTTGATAGTTGGAAACAGTAATTTGTCTGTGACGGTAGTCATCGTTTTTAGAGCAGTTACCTTGGTTTTTACTGCAACAAACAAACATATTTCCGAGAGGGGGCCCCGTCTGCGACGGTGTCAACTCTCCTGATGAGACACTGTATTTGATCTTACTAAAATAAGATACAATGCAAAAATGATCATTGTGAGATTAGGCATTTGTGTCTCAAGAGGGGTACACACACTAGAAAATGTAGTCAACAGATAGGTGATAGTATTGGTTCACTGGCTGAAGGCCAAGGGAGTTTCATCTACCTTTACAGCAACAATGGAACATTTGAACATTTTCTAGGTTCCGAAAGGAATTTATCTCCAGCTTTGGCGTATCTAGCCTGCTGTCATTACATCATGTATATTATTAACAGATCATGACTCACATATTGACCATTGGTATTGCACGACATGGCATGTTTAGAATCTTGTCCATTGTAGAAACGAGTAGAATTCGTTTTTAAAACAACAACAGTTAATTTCACATTATTTTTGTACGTGTCGGGCACATAGTACACCTTGTGAGATACATGTTGGTAACTTTATGCTGGTACTTTACCACTTTTATTTTTGGCATTTGCCTTGATAAGTACATCGAAGACATGGGAAACATGTTTGTTTGTTGTTCATCTGGTAATATTACCTCACTTTTTTAATTACAGCATAAACATATTACAATAGTAACACATATCTGAAGAATGGCTCGTAGTTCCTGAAATCGTAAAATGAAAGAAGAAAGGTGCAAGTGGTTGCTCCTATTTCAAACTAGCATATGACATATGACCTGAAACTTCCTGGCAGATTAAAGTTGTGTTCCAGAACCGCAACTCAAACCTGGAACCTTTTTGCCATTCACGGGCAAGCGCTCTACCAACTGAGCTATCCCGACTCGAGTCACGATGCCGCCTCACAACTTTACTTCTGCCAGTACCCCACCTCCTACTTTCCTAACTTCACAGAAGCACTCCTGTGAACTTTGAAAGACTAGGAACTCCTGAAATTGTAAAATGAAAGAAAAAAGAAGTGCAACTGGTTGCTCCTATTTTAAACTAGCAATGACCTGAAACTTCCTGGCAGATTAAAGTTGTGTGCCGGAACTAGGACTCAAACCTGGAACCTTTGCCTTTCATGAGCAAGCGCTCTACCAACTGAGCTATCCCAACACGAATCATGATGCTGCTTCACAACTTTACTTCTGCCAGTACCCCACCTCCTACTTTCCAAACTTCACAGAAGCTCTCCTGTGAACCTTACAAGACTAGACTCTGCAGCGGAGTGTGCACTGATATGAAACTTCCTGGCATATTAAAATTGTATGCCGGAACTGGGACTCTAACTGGCACCAGTCCCGGTTCTGGCACACAATTTTAATCTGCCAGGAAGTTTCATATCAGTGCAATCTCCGCCGCAGAGTCTAGTCTTGTAAGGTTCATAGGAGAGCTTCTGTGAAGTTTGGAAAGTAGGAGGTGGGGTACTGGCAGAAGTAAAGTTGTGAAGCAGCATCATGATTCTTGTTGGGATAGCTCAGTTGGTAGAGCGCTTGCTCATGAAAGGCAAAGGTTCCAGGTTTGAGTCCTAGTTCCGGCACACAACTTTAATCTGCCAGGAAGTTTCAGGTCATTGCTAGTTTAAAATAGGAGCAACCAGTTGCACTTCTTTTTTCTTTCATTTTACAATTTCAGGAGTTCATTCTGCGTATTACTGTTTATTTCACAAGGGTGGTCTCATAAAGATGTGCCCTATTGAGTAAACCAAACAGTGTAATGGGTTGGATTTCAGCCAGCTCTACTTGCTGCCAGAGAATGGTAACTGACTCCTACGGAATCCTCTTTCACTGCAGGTTCGAGTCCGGCGACGGCACCCGCGCCGAGCAGGAGGGCACGCTGGTGAAGTCGCAGGACCCCAAGGAGCCGGACACGATAGCGGTGCGCGGCACTGTGACGTACACGGCGCCCGACGGCACGCCCATCCAGCTGACGTACACGGCCGACGAGAATGGCTTCAAGCCCGAGGGCGCCCACATCCCGGTGGCGCCACCAGTGCCCGAGGCGATCGCGCGCGCCCTCCAGTACATCGCCGAGCACCCGCCGCCGCCCGAGGTGGTCGCCGCTAAGAATGCCTGAGTCACCCCCACCACCACCACCCACCTGGCGGGCGTTGCGCTCCTGACCGCTACTCCCAGGACGGCCGCCGCCGCACGTCATCTCCCTAGAGTCCCATAGGTCAGATTCCCCATAGTCCCCCTACTCCGACGACGCCCCATCGCTGTGAACTGAGTGAGTCCGCTAGCCGCCGTGCGGCTGGTGATCCCCGTCTCTATAACGACTTCCCTGCCACAGTCCTTCGTGTCCCTGTAGTTTCTCCCCAAACTCATCTACAAACTTTTATTGTAATTTTTGTACATCGCAACTGTATAATAAAAGCTAATGTACATACCTTATCTTCAATGTTTTTTCGTTATTGTGAGCACCTTGTAATAAGCATACCATATTTATAAAAACGGATACTTTATGGGGTTGAGGCTGTGTTGAGGCATAATACATTGCTACAAAAATCTAGAAAAGTCTTGCATCACTAAAATTCTAGTGGTCCATGACCCTTGAACATGAAAACCTCAGTGGTGAAACCACTTTGTACAAGGACAGAAGGGGAATGTGGAGGTAATTGCAGACCTATTTTTATGCTATCGGTTTTTGTTTGATTTATTGAAAAGGTTAACTAATCATCCAGTTCTCATAAATTGCTGTTGAACATACAGTTTGGTTTCAGAAGTGGTGTAACAATAGAAAGTACTATTTGTTCAATAAAATCTGCGAATGCCAGGTGTATTATTTGATTTAACAAAACTGTTTGATATGTGTTGATGACAACATATTGTTGAAGAAGTTTGAACATTATTAAATGAGAGGTTTTGGTTCACTTCTTCAATTAATAACATACAGCAAAAACAGATCCTCTGTAGCGTCGATAATGGCTTTTACATGTATTCCCATTGGGGCACAGTTGAGTGGCAGTTGCAAATTCAAATGTTTGTTAAGCTTATGGGACCTAACTACGGGGTCATCAGTCCCTAAACTTACAAACTACTTATCAACTACCTTATATGATGGACGGCACAAATATCCATGCCCGAGGAGGCATTCGAACCCCCGAACGTAGTGGCCGTGCAGACCGTGACTGGAGCGCCTCAGTTCCCTCGGCCACCGCGGCCGACCCCGGGTTCTTTGACCACTGTTGTTACGATATTTCAGCTTTCTGATGACACTAGCTTGGTGGTGATGGATGTTGTTGGCAACATTGATTCATATCAAATAATGCAGTTATAGAAATAAGTTGATTGCTTGTAGACAATAAATTTATGCTTAATCACAGTAATCCTCAACTTTCATAGTTTCTAACACACAATTCAACAAACTCTGACATTTCAGTTATACAGAAAGGCACATGATTAGTAAAAACGAGCAGTTCAAATTTCAAGGCGTTCAGATAAACTGCTGAATATGACCTGTGCGACCTTCTAGGGGTCTGATGCTGGGGTAGTAATAGAAAGATTAGGAAGTGATAACTACCACATAAATACTGATGTACTCTCCACACTTTCTATTGGATACGCGGTCGAAGACCAGAGATGCAAATGGCAGAATAGATACCATGCACCACAGTAACATTTGTGGGTGCACCAGAATTGAGAATACAGAGATGGAGCTACAGTAGGTGAGTCTCGAGATCTAGACCTTGGCGATTTATAATGTTACCACCTCACACAGGGATATGGGCGTTGAAGTCGCCTAATTGTTGAAAAGGTGGGAGCAACCGGTAAATCAGTGAAGTATATACATTTCGAGGAACTTCACCATCCGGAGGTATGTATACGTTGTATTGGGGAATATCACGTTTCTCCTTATCCTGACTCCTACAGCCTGTAAATTTCGTTCCCATTCAGTCTTTGGTGCAATCAACGGTTCATTAGCCATTATTGTAAGCAGTGCTAAGTTTATTAGATGGTACTGCCAGTGAACAGTTTCCAGTACCACTATACACTTAACACTCTATGTTTCCGCAGTAAACTCTTCAAATATTACGATCTGGCACTGTTCCTTTGAATCAGCTTTAAAATGGATCGTCTTTATCACGTATATATTCAAAATCTGAACGTCTATTAACGCTGAGGGAGGTACATCGACTTTTTTTTAGTTGCTTCAAAGGGCAGTCATCGTATATTCTACAGATTCTGCGCACTAGTACTGATTTACCTGATAGCAATGTGGCACACTGAAACATCGTGATTTGAAGTCATTCAACCACTTCGAATCACCACAAATTCAAACTGAGCTTCTCCCGGTTGTATTTGGTTGTCGTAGTTATGCTGGTATTGTCACATTGGAAGGAATCAGCTCACATTTATGTATAGATGTGGTGTATGGTCCAAGAGTGTAAAAAAAATCGCTTTCGATACTCCAGGTCTTGATGAGTCTTCAGTAAAACTTCCTCAGACGTTTTCCACATATTTAAAGTAGGGATATATCAGTTAGATCCTATTAACTGACATTCATATATAGGCCAGATGTAGCGACCCATGGCTACACCTTTTTTACGACTGGGTGTTAGGAAACCATTGCGAAGGCAACGGTATCGATGCTCAGATGGGATTTATGCTCCACGAGGTTCATCCTGAGGGAGAACTAGACCATAACTGGACCATTCCACTCTATTTATACGGAGGGAAGTGTTACACAGCTGTGCTGTATGACAGAAGCATCAACAACAACAGAAAAAAAAGTTCAAATGTGTGTATAGCTTATGGGACTTAACTACGGGGTCATCAGTCCCTAAACTTACAAACAAGGGTCATCAGTCCCTAAACTTACTAACAACTTATCAACTAGCTAATCCTAAGGACGGCACAAATATCCATGCCCGAGGGGGCATTCGAACCCCCGACCGTAGTGGCCGTGCAAATCGTGACTGTAGCGCCTCAGTCCCCTCGGCCACCGCGGCCGGCCAACAACAACAGAGACCACTTCGCTGTCGGTAATGAGAACACTGAGGAGTACAGTTACATATAAGCAGAAGAAAAATGGTGCTTATAGAAGACGAAGTTCATTACGACAGATTGGCACACGAGCTGAGGAGGCTCGGAAAAAGATCAGAAGGGACAACTTGCAGCTCAAGTGGAGCAATTGTGTTGTATAACTTTGAATACAATTTCAACTTTTTCGTAATAAATATTCTCTAAAATGGATGAAATTTTTAAACAAAATTTTACCATCAGGGCCAGTGCTCTGAACTGTAATGAAAAAAATAAATAAGAAAATAGTGACTAAATTATTAATGGGTGAATACTTTCGTTATATCAATAGACAGATGCCATAGTTTGAAGAATTAATTTTTTATGTCTCCATAGAGAAGAGCCGGCGAAACATTCTGCACATGTGCAGAGCTGCTGCACATTTAGAAATTCCCTGTCAAGACGTGCACGCCGCAGCCGTCTTCGCTCATGTAGTGCACGTTTCTCCCCACAGGGGTCGCCAGAGGTAAACGAGACGCTGTATGCTTGTGCCACATAAACCAGGAAATGGAGCCGTCCCAGTTCTTTATGTACACGCGTCTAATAACAGAGGTCGTTGTTGCTCGCTGACTCATATGTGCGTACCTGGCTTCATATCTCCTGAGCTATGTGTCGTGCTATTCTGTTTTTGGGTCAGGAACCTTCGTAGGCGTACGGTGAACAGTTCACCAAAGTTTCATTGCAATCGGATGAATGGTTTATGAACACAAAGAAGACATACAGACAAACATTGATTCCATTTTCAGGATGGCGCTCAACGACCACACAATGATGAACACACCAGATGTATTGAGCAGCATTGGCCGTTAATGTTTTATTTAAAAACAACAGATCGATTTCAGTCACATAGTGACCATCTTGAGTGTCCTTCAAACAAGCATTATGACTGCCCTGAATGTACCTGCCTGTAGTTACATTCAGGGCATTCATAATGCTTGTTTGAAGGACACTGAAGATGGTCACTATGGGATTGAAACCGATCAGTTGTTTTTAAAATAAAACATTAACGGTCAATGCTGCGCAATACATCTGGTGTGTTCATTCAGTTTTATATATATAGATCAGACGTTAATGTTAATGAAATCGAAGTATTGAAACTTTTCGACCGTTTCGGACATATCCGACAAGGACACCACATCAATAATGTTATGTTTGAAATTTCAGATAAACTGTTTTTTTTTTTTTTTTAAGCAGTCAACAATCCGAAGATTGGTTTTAACACCACAGTGCTTTACTAGGCATGGTCCTGTTTGGAGGTGGTATACCGTTGCTTTCCTCCGACCTTTGAACTGACTTACCCAGCCAGTTATAGGGGGACCTACAGTTTAACGTGGGTTCCGAACCACGGTGCTACTCGGTATGTGCAATACTGCCATAGGTGAAAGAAGTGGAAAGTGACAGATATAAATCCTAGGACCTGGCGGCTATCGAACCCACGACCTTTGGATTTGTAGTCTGACACTCTACCACTGTGCAACCGAGGCGCAAATACCAACTGATTATTTAGGGGAAAATGTTTCAGTTTTTGACATATAACCCAAATGGGGCCACTACCATCTTCTCGTCCACATTGAATTATAACGGTGCCTAGAGTTTACGAAATACTCTTCGCGTACAGTAGGTACGTTTGTGCTGTTCGAAAGCCCTCTGGCTGGGTAACATCAGCCGGGAGGCCCAGTGCGCCTCTGTCAATACCGCATCTGACGCAACGCGGCGCAGCTCGCTCTAATGGCCCGGACACACACCGCGCGCGCACACAATACTCGCTCGCCGTAAGCGGGTTACGTACCGCGCCGGCATTTCGTCACAGAGAAAGCGCAAAATACTGGTGACTAAACGCCAGTTAATAATCACTGCCGAAACAGCTACGGAGAGAGAATCAAAGTGATATGTCAAAGATGGCATTGTTTATGTAACAGCACTTCAAGTAATAATACCCTAACAATGAAGCATTGTTAGGTACTCGATTTTGGTTCGTCGTTTTCGGAAAACAAATTTCTACGCAACTGAAAAGACTGAAACATTTAAGAGATCTAATAAAATTAGTTTAGTTAAAAAAAATACAAAATAAATGTTCAAATGTTTGTAAAGTCTATGGGACTTAACTACGGGGTTATCAGTCCCTAAACTTACAAACTACTTATGAACTAACTAAGACTAAGGACGGCACAAATATCCATGCCCGGGGCGGGGGATTCGAACCCCCGACCGCAGTGGCCGTGCAGACCGTGACTAAAGCGCCTCAGTCCGCTCAACCACCGCGTCCGGCAAAAAAATTAAATAAATAAATAAATAAATAAAATAAAAATACAATAACGCTGTAACCGAAGGGTGGACAAAGGCACTATTCCGAGCATAGGCTCCCGCGAGTGCTCACACTGTTCGCTAAGTGTCTCCCTCCACCCATTGATGGTACATTGGGACATTCTGTTTATAGGAAGCCTACTCACACAGATTTGTATCTGCGAGCTGATAGTTGTCACCATCCAGCTCAGCGTGAAGGAGTACTTCGTACTTTGGTTCACAGGGCACATGTCATTTCAGACCCTGACAGTTTGTCAGCTGAGTTGTCCCATCTCGAGGTGACCTTTCGTCAGAACGGTTATAGTGAGAGACAGATAAAACGTGCATTGCGCTATCAGCCTTCTGTGCAACGGGTGAGTGACGATAGTAATGAAGTGGCACCTAAATCTATGGCCTTTTTGCCTTACGCAGGAAGTATTTCCAACAAGATTGGTCGTATTTTACGGAAATATGATGTGTTTTTCGACCACCTTCTAAGATAAAGGCCCTGTTGGGGTCCGTAAAGGATGATCTTGGTTTGCGTAAGGCAGGTGTATATCGTATTCCTTGCAGTTGTGGCATGTCATATATTGGTCAGACAATCAGGACTGTGGAAGACCGGTGTATTGAACATAAACGTTACACGCGCTTACAACAGCCCAACAAATCCGCTGTTGCAGAACACTGTCTTGACACCGGTCATCCTATGGAATACAACAACACGGAGATCCTGGCATGCACCTCCACCTATTGGGATAGTGTTTTAAGGAAGCTGTTGAAATTAAACTAGCAAGCGACCTTATAAACAGAGATGGTGGTTTTTGTTTAAATTCTGCTTGGAATCCGGCACTGTCTCTCGTCAAAAAACAGAGGGATAAAATTAATGTTGCCTCACCTGTTGATTAAGTCACTATCGATATTTTTGATGTTTGGTCACCTTTGGTTGTGTTGACTCTGCTGTGACTTGTACTGTGTGTGTTATCTTCCTTGTTTACACTTTGCAAACCGAGGTATTAAATACGCTTGCACATTGCTTCCTTAAGTGCAGTTGTGCCTTGAGAATGGCAGGGTGTTCTCCTGCCGAAATATCGGTGGTTGTCGACGACGTCACCCGGCAGCATACCCGTAAGTTGTTTGAACGTAGTTGAAATTGATTTGGACGCAGCTGGTTTCAAAGAATCCAATGCTCGATACAAAAAACTATTGTTCCATTTAAAAAAATTATATATTTGTGCTGTAACTCTTTGGAGTATGATACAATAAACTATGTCCATAGCTCCGCAGAAAGTGTAACATTTCTTGTGTTGACCTACCGCATTAAAATTTTCCGTCACCTATTATTTTATAAGTTACAGAGGCAAACACACTTAGTGAAACACCCTGTATATAAGTGCAATGTTGCACTTGTTATTTTATACCCAATTTTTTAATCAGATGACCAGGTTATAACATGTATGTGATCAGATGATGGTTACACAGTGCACCGAAACCGGTCGTCATTTAATAAATTGTTAGTGTGCGATCTTGGCTTGTCATTTTGAAAATTATAAAACAAATTAGATCACCTCAAGACCCAACTATGTCAGGTAATCTTAAATATTCATATATTTTAGAATAACCTCCGTGGAGAAGAGTTCCCGCAAATGTTTGGACAAGCTGCTCGAGTCGGTAGTATTTTCGGAACTAATTATTTGTTTGAATAGTATTCTGGTTTTCTGTTTTATTTTTTTTTTCCTGAAATTAAATTAACGAAAGCGTAGGTCAGGTATAATCTTATTGACATTTAACTGACTGAAGCAATGCGGCAGATGGCCAGTAATCTCACTCCAGACATCGAGATGCTAATAAAAATTTATGCGAGACTATTTATAGTATGAATTTTAATGTGGCTGTTTGCACCTTAACGCCTCTTCTATTGTTTCTGTACCATAAATCACGTCATCGGGAACAACGTCTGTGAGAGAGAATGTTTTCCCTAATGGTTTCCAGCGATCGTGGGCAGATTATAAGAGTTACTAAGCATTGGAACTAGAAAGATCAGCATCGTACCTATTTCAGTAAAATATATTGTGATTTTCAGAACAGGAAATATAAGAATTTGTAATCAGGTAATTTTCTTTTTCCCACAGTGGTCTCTTTCACGTCTAGACAGAAATCTGATAGTTTTATGCGTAAATCATATAACAAAGTAAGCTTGTCCGTTTCTTTCGTTCATAAAAAGAAAGATTTACAAACGCATGCTCGCGTAAGTAAGTAGTTGTGGATAACGTAATGAGAGATAGAATGCATCATTGAAAGGTCAGTCATCAGACCCTTCTATGTATAAGAGAACGTGGCGTTGACACTTTGCAATTACGGAAGAATGCTACGGATGTGTTTTTCTCGTATCACCCTGAGTAATTTGTTACCAGTATTAGTATCTTATTTAGATCGAGTTTCAAATGTTCAAATGTTTGTAGAGCTTATGGGACTTAACTACGGGATCATCAGTCACTAAACTTACAAACTACTTATGAAATACATTATACTAACGACGGCACAAACATCCATGCCCGAGGCGAGATTCGAACCCCCGACCGCAGCGGCCGTGCAGACCGTGACTGGCACGTCGCGGACCGCTCGGCCACTGCAGCCGGCAGATTGAGTTTCATCCACAGCTTTTTTCATTTGAACATTTGAATAAAACTTTCCTCTTGAAATAGAAAACTATCTTACAGTCAGTGAGGTCATTTACTTAGAAATTTCCTAGTCGTTCACCGGCGACCCAGGTCAATAGACATCGCGGCGCAGTCTGGAAACCAGTGCTGTAGACATTATGGAAAATATCAGCATTAGTTAATAATGAAAGGTCTTGATCACAAAGTAATTTATTATATGTTTGGTGATTCGAAATTAAGCCTTCATAGAGATGCTGTTGAAGGAATATTTGCAAATTACTGTCATTTGCAACTTGTAAAACAATTTTAGGGTAAGGTGGTACAATTTCGATCATTTCGGACACTTGTTGTTGTAACTGGAAATATATTGAGAAAAGAAATAATTTTAACTATGGCATTTGTTATTGGACTTTTAATGAATATGTAACACAAATATCATACAATTACAAAAGTTGGTATAAACATAAAAACAGGTTACAGAATTGAGAAGAATCGATCGAAAATGTACCACAGTAGGTACAATTGTGATCACTTTGTGGTACAACTTTGATCACTTGCATCTTCCACATATAAAGCACTTTTTCCCTCGGGCACTAACGCATACTTCATGGTACCAAAAATTGCATTTTTGGCAGCGAATCCAGTCACCATTAGCTACTGATTCTGCACTGTAATAATTCAATAAAGAAAATCCACAATTATTTTCGTTGTTTGCTAGCGAACTGAAGCTTGGTAAACTTCTTTCATCATTACTCACAGATGTACATTTCCGTTTATTGTTCTTGTTGCATTTGTTCATTGTTTTCCTTGTGCCCTGTTGAAAAAGTTTCCTCTTGCTGCGGAGGTTATCCAGGTTTTCATCTGAAGTGAGTTTAGCTGACGTCTGTGTTTTCCTCTTCCGAGACGATAATTTTTTCTATTGACCTGGCAAAACGTCCCTGACAACATCGAGCCGAGGAATTGTACTGAACCCTGGCGTTACGGATTTGCCGTGTTCTTCAGTTACATCATTTGACGATGAGGGTTCCTCTCCCATAATGCTGTTAGTAGCTTGACTGGTGGACAGTGAAAGAGCAGGAGCCTCGAATAACGTTGAAGGTGCAAATTTCTCCTCGGGAACAATGTCTTTGCAAATGGGCATTATTCCTGTACATTGGAACCCTTTGACTGCGCACGCAATGGACGCATCTTTGCCCCAGGCATCACAGAAAATAGTACAGAATCGTTATTTTGTAATGTTTTCATTGGGATTGCGATGAATCCAGGTAGTTGCACTTCTGTGATATTGAACCTTTAGGGACTTGAAGAAAGTTCTATCTAATGGTTGCAGTACATGTGTACTGTGCGGTCCTCTTTCCACGTCAGTTAGTGAAACAACTTCTCGCTTTCCTTTACGACTTACTACTTTTGTGGGTCTGTTGTTAAGAGGAAAGCCGGATTCATCCATATTATAAATACACTCTGGTTTATCAAACAAATCATAATCCTTTAAGATTTTTTCTAAATTCTGAAAATATTTACTTACTTCTGTTTTATTCAAGCCTTCAGCTCTGGATCGCGAGACTCTCGGGTTTTCTCAGGCGAAGGTGAGTGTGTCTCTTAACAAATGCCCTAAACCAGTCGATTCCAGCAACCTTGCATTCTAAGTTCCATGGATGTTTCAAATTATTTTTCTCAGCTGACCGAAATGCAGCTTTTCTTAAATGGAGTGGCGACAGACTCAATCCGCGCTGGTTTAGAAATAAAGCTCTCGGGACCAAAGCATTCAGAACTGAGTACCGTTGGATGACCAATTCTGTTTTGTATAGGAGTTGTTGGAGTTAATCCAGCTTGCATTTTCTTTTTAATTTGCACTTTACCATGTAAAGTGCTGAAAGGAATATCATATAATTGCGAAGCAGCTCGAAGGCTCAAATGTCCGTTCATTACACTGTTTATTGCCTCATCTAATGCAGCTGGATTCCATTTATTGTAGATTTTCCTTTCTGCTCGTTTTCGTGGAATTTAGAAAATAAGAAAAAATGTTAAAATGTTTGTACAACTTATGGGACTTAACTACGGGGTCATCAGTCCCTAAGGTTACAAACTACTTATGAACTAGCTAAGACTAAAGACGGCACAAATATCCATGCCCGAGGGGGGATTCGAACCCCCGACCGTAGTGGCCGTGCTGACCGTGACTGGAGCGCCTCAGTCACCTCGGCCACCGCGGCCGGCAGAAAATAAGAGGTGGCTTTAAAAATCGCGTAGGAAAATCTTTAAATAAACAGAATTTATTTGCCATAATTTTGTATAATATGTCTATGGTAAGCAATCGTGACGGACTAAACTGAAAAACTGCATTGATCGAAATTGTACCAGGGTATCGAAATTGTACCATTTTTCTGATCGAAAATGTACTACTGGCGTGAGTGATTTCACGAGTAAATAGTATTGAATTCTGCCAAGAAATGGCAGCACATGTCACAGAGGCTTTCTCTTTCGGTGCCTCAGAACACGCACGAATGGACAACAAGTTTCTAACCTCACTAATATAGAATTTGTAAGCGCGCGGAAATTAGAAAATTTATAAGAGCGCGTTAGACTAAGTAGCTTCACTTACCTCTTAACAGGAATAAATTTATATCTCCATAGTACAAAGTGGTGTATTCTTGGTAAACACAGGAGGAGCTGTAGAAACCTGCTACACTACGACGCCACACAAAGGCAAGTGCTACCAACTCTACGAGACTGACAAATGGCGCGAAACCTTATGTTGATCGGAATTGTACCTATATCGAATTTGTACCACCTTACCCTATAACAAAATTTCCATTTTAAAATAATACCCAGCGTAAGGCATCATAAACAATGTGCGGTGATACACCATGTATGGTTTTTAAATTTTTTTTTTTTACAAACGGATAAGATAATGCAACAAAAAAGGATCCATACAGACACTGTCAAAGTACAAGAGTTATGAACATCAATATTCGTGGCATGTGCAACATCACTGGTACTAAATCAAAGTGTTTCATTAGAAATAATTTATGGAAAATACTCGATAGCATGCCAAATACGCTCTTTTGCAAGTACTTTCGCGATAGTACTGGTGCATTAGCCCTTTCAAAAACAGAATCAGTGTACAAGCGATGATTATCAGTGAATAACAATTAATTGTACATCGAAGAATAAACAAAAATATCTGTTACAATTATTAAAATGAATTTAACAATAACACGTTTCACGTTCATGGCGTATCTTCAAATTAAGGTATCTGTAAGCAATATATAATGGTGTTACATTAAGGCATCCTTAATATGCTCTCCTACCTATCTAGCACCGTTTGTGAACTAAAAGCAGTAAAAATGGATCACTTGCCTACAAACTGCAGAGCTTGCATTAATCAAAGTTAAAATCATTTAAAGTGAGGACAATATAGCGGATTATAGCTTGTGTGAAATTGTTAAAAGACCTGAAATGGCAAGGGAAACCGGCGACTAAAGAAGTGACTTTATACACCCAAGTAAATGATTAAATGAAAGTATGACATGACTCTCTTGCCTTATACTGAGGAACCCGCATGAAAAATGATACATATGATTTAAAATAATGGGATTTAGGCGAATAGGCTCATACGTCATCATCATTAAAACGAAAATGTCCCGTGAAACCGGTGAATTAAAAACCAAAATGTGGATAATCGAGTAAGAATGATAAAACCGTGTTAGAACAGAGTAACGTACGAGACGACCTAGCAGCAGAATGATGGAGTGCGGTGCTAGGTAAGCAGGCGAACACAGGCTTGTGGCAGAAGTAAACATTCGTGTAATAGTAAGTTGGAAAGCAGGCACAAATCCAAATTAGGGCGCTTATAGCCGGAAACAGCGAAAAGTATTGGATAAATGTAAATTGTTTTAGAATAATAATAAGAATAAATACATTTGGAATGAAAATTTAGAAGTGCTTGAAGCAAGGGTCTAGTGGAAGAAACATAAAGGGGAAGACGGTCACTAGGAGATCTAAAAGAAACCTAAATTGTTAAATCGTGGAATTAACAAACGTAATCGTGGTGTTGGGACATAAAGTTCGTAATAAGAAGTAGATAACGAGCAACTAAAAGTTTAAATTTTGTCAAACCTGTCATCAAAGTATTAAAAAATATCAGAATTTTTATGATCAACATCATGTAAGTCTAATGGAATTGTAATCGGGTACAGAACTAGCAATAATTATACTTTAGCACGGAGAAGCACATAGGAAATCGAAAAACCAACAACGTCTACCCGAGGAATTTCGGAGACTAACTGTCGCATTGTCAGTCGTGCTCATCTCCCGGAGAAAAGTATCTATTAACATTAATCTCACTCACATTAACATGGCAGTAAATGTTGAGAACTAATACTATGAAACACGCACACACACACACACACACACACACACACACACACGCATAATTTAGGTATTATATATTTCTTTGTACAGTTCTTTTGTCTCCTGTGATTTTTCTTGGTTTTTCCCGTAATTAAAGTTGCAAAAAGTAGTTACATTCTGTTAAGAACACAGGGAGGAGGACTAAAATGCTGTGAAAATAACAATGGAAAGTCAAAGTCGAAATTCAGTAATATAATGAGGATAGATCTTAACTCACGACGACAGAGAGACACACGAACACATAACAAAGAAATCACATACACAACTTTTAGCTTTCTTGCAAAGATTTCGTCACTACAGGAAACACTAATGCACACTATCCCTTTGGCACAGCTCCCTAAAACACAATCGTAACCTCCGGCTGTTACATTCCACGTCATGTTTCGATGTAAGTGCCAACGGAGTGCAGATGGGGTGAGAGGGACGTGAAAAGAAAATGATGAAGAACGAGAATCTGGACGGATGTAGTGCTGGCTTCCGGAACACATAGGTACAGCTACCTACCAATGTAGCTTAGGAATGTGGGATAGGGATGGAAGAGAGGAATCAGAAGAGTAGCTGAACGGAGAGAAGTAGAAAAAAAGAAGAAAATATACTACATATAGTGATTAAAGAGACACGAATTTCGGCGGTTGTAGAATGGAAGAGCTGTCAATAGATTACCATAATTTGGATCGGGGACTGTTACGATTATTCCTAACTGTGGAGCATAAGATCTACATTCCTGGCCATTAAGATTGCTTCACCGAGAAGATGACGTGCTACAGACGCGAAATTTAACAGGAAGAAGATGATGTGATACTCAAATGATTAGCTTTGCAGTGCATTTACACAAGGTTGGCGCCGGTGCCGACACCTACAATGTACTGACATGAGGAAAGTTTCGAACCGATTTCTCATACACAAACAGCAGCTGACCGGCGTAGCCTGGTGAAACGTCGTTGTGATGCCTCGTGCGAGGAGGAGAAATGCGAACCATCACGTTTCCGAATTTAATGAAGATCGGATTGTAGCCTATCGCGACAGCGGTTTATTGTATCGCGACATTGCTGCTCGCGTTGGTCGTGATCCAATGACTGTTTGCAGAATATGGAATCGGTGGTTTCAGGAGAGCAATACGGAACGCAGTGCTGGATTCCAAAGGCCTCGTATCACTAGAATTCGAGATGACAGGCATCGTACCCGCGTGGTTGTAACGGATCGTGCAGTCACGTCAACAGATGGAGACGTTTGCAAGACAACTATCTGCACGAACAGTTCGACGACGTATGCAGCAGCATGGACTATCAGCTCGGAGACGATGGCTGCCGTTACCCTTGACGCTGCATCACAGACAGGAGCGCTTGCGATGGTGTACGCAAAGACGAACCTCGGTGCACGAATGGGAAAACATTTTATCGGATGAATCCAGGTTCTGTTTACAGCATCCGTCTTTGGCGACATGGTATGTAGTGCTGGTATGGTATGTGATGGTATGTAGTGCCATTGGTTACACGTCTCGGTCACCTCTTGTTCGTATCGACGGCACTTTCAACAGCAGCCGTTACATTTCAGATGTGTTACGACCCGTGCCTCTACCGTTCATTCGATCTCTGCGATCTCTATATTTCACCAGTATAATGCATACAGCATGTAGCAGGTCCTGTACGGGCCTTTCTGAATACGGAAAATGTTCGACTGCTGCCCTGGCCATCACATTCGCCAGATTTCTCACCAACTGGAAACGTCAATGGTAGCCGAGTAACTGGCTCGTTACAATACGCCAGTCACTACTCTTGATGAAATGTGGTATCGTGTTGAAGCTGCATGGGCATCTGTACCTGTACACTCCATCCTAGTTCTGTTTGTCTCAATGCCCAGGCGTAACAAGGCCGTTATTAGGGCCATAGGTGGATATCCTGGGTACTGATTTCTCAGAATCTTGTTCTTCTTCTTTCTCTTGAGATGTTTTTCCACACATTGCAGGTTGGGCTTGTTAATGTGGATTTGACTTATTAGTTACTATGGGATGGCCGGATGTCCTTCCTGCCGCCACCCAATGTCTTACGGGAGGAAACGTGTACCCCAAATGTCTGCGTATAGTGTTATACTTGTAAAATGTAAAGTGTTACGATATGTTTGCGAATCGTGTAACTGATGCGGGACTTGGGTACCAGCCCGGTATTCACATAGTGGGATGTGGAAAACCGCCTAAAAACCACATCCAGGGTGGCCGGCACTCCCCCGTCCGTTAATCTGCCGGGCGGATTCGAACCGAGGCCAGTACGCCTCCCCGTCTCGGAAAGCGGTGCGTTAGACCACACGGCTAACCGAGCGGGTTTACTGATTTCTCAGGATCTAAGCTCCTCAATTACGTGAAAATGTAATCACATTTCAGTTCTAGTATATTTGTCAAATGAATATACGTTTATCACCTGCATTTCTTCTTGGTGTAGCAATTTTAATGGCCAGTAGTGTATATGAATCGTGATCACGCAAAATGGTCATCTGGTTGTGGCACCAAAACGTGGTCTGCCCCCACTTTGGCCACAGTAACCACAGTCGTACAAATCTAAAAAGCTGTGGATCAATTGCATCAGATTTGGGAAACCACACCGATGGTTTCACAGCTGGTCTGGCCTTCATAGGAATACCATCAGCCTGTGACAAGTTCAAACATTTGTAAAGCTGATGGAACGCTTTAGTCTGGCTTGACACTACTGTATTTCTAGACGACAACATCGGATTTCGTAGGGCTGTAAAAATATAGTAATTGTACCTGAAAACTCCCCCAGCCTATTTCAATTTGATTTTCCTGCACAGTCACCTGTATTGTACCCCATAGAAAGTCTGTTGCACTGAACCACGAGTAAATCGACAACGTAATCATCCATGTAATTATGTGGAAAGGCGTTAATGGCTTAACTTGGGTGCAACGTGCAGGACGATTATAATGATTTTTCCTGGACCAGACAGGCAAGTGGACTGCTATGCGAGAACCCATAGCCATGACATGGATTTAGTTGTATACCTTCACCTCAGTGGAAAATTCGTTGGTTTTAGAAAAAGGTTACTGTTTGTCAGGACGTACAGGATTACGATTCTGAAGAACGTTGGGCGAAATAAGACCATGGACATAAGGAATGTTGGTTTATAAGAGGGTGACGTCAACTGTCACGAGAAGGTATCCAGGAAAGAAAGAGTTAGGGATGGTGGTGAGTTGGTAAAGAAAGTTATTGGTACCCTTGAGTTGGAGGGCAGATTTAAGGCAATTTTTTAGGATACTTATCAATTAGCGTCAAAATTAAATCAGTTCAGGATAATTTGGTTAGTGGATTTTGGGGAGCGTGTGGAAGGTGGTTGTGAGAGGTGTTGTTAGGGGCGTCAGATGGATTGTCACGTTGCAATGGAAGTAGGCTTGACTTCGAAGACAACTAAACATAGCACTTATACTGAAAGCATGTTTATTACGAACTCAACATACACGCAGCACTGACTGCCTCTCAGGCAGAGTGCTCTGCTATTTATACACAGACAGAATTTACCAGAAATTAGAAGAACAGTTAACATAAGAAACAAGTAGAATTTCCAAGTGAACATACGAAAGATGTAGAACCTTCTGGAATTGTAAATTACAAAGAAATAAATTTTTGCCAGTGGGCGGGATTGAACCGGCGACCTTCTGCTCCGCAGTCCGTGACGCTATCCCCTGCGCCACGCCGGCAGTTGGTGTTGATGGTCTCTCGCGGCATTACTCCCTCTCCTGCAGAAACAGCGACCCGCTGTTATGATCCCTGTGGAGCCAGCTGCAATGTCCTGGATCTTGACCGTGTCATGGGTCCTCTGTATGACAGTTAAAGAGCAGCCTTCCTTTCTCCGCGATTATCGACGACATACGTTGCTGTCGTGGCATCATCAGGAACATTACCGTCCTTAAAGTCTTGAACAAGAAGCCATCGTCGTCTACCTGTTCTTCAGGATCGTAGTAAGGTTTCATGCGCAGGACGTGAACAATGTCTCTTCGTTTTTGACGTTACGACGACGGCTCATAATCCTCAACTTCGTATGTGACGTCTGAAAGGCGGCGTATGACACGATATGGACCAAAGTATCGCTTCAATAACTTTTCTGACAGTCCAACCTTCCGTACAGGGGTAAAAATCCATACCAGATCGCCTGGGCTGTACACAACAGGTCGGTGCTTGTCGTTATACCGCTGACGGTCCTTCTCCTGGGCGTCCAGTGTCCGTATGCGAGCCAGCTGTCTTGCTTCTTCGACCTTGGTGATGAGCTGTTTAACATAGTCATTCTGAGTGTCGTCCGGTTGGAACGGGAACAGTGTATCCATTGTCGTCTCAGCTTCACGGCCATGGAGCAGGAAAAACGGAGTGAAGCCTGTGGTGTCTTGTCTTGCGGTATTGTAAGCAAATGTCACGACTGGCAGAATTGTGTCCCAATCCTTCTGCTCAACATCGACGTACATAGACAGCATGTCGGCTAACGTTTTGTTGAAAAGTTCCGTAAGACTATTGGTCTGAGGATGGTATGCATTTGTCATTCTGTGGACAATGTTGCACCGTGACATTACCTCTGATACTAGTTTTGAATGGAATAATTTTCCACGATCAGATATCATGACACATGGTGCTCCATGCTTCAAAATAATGTCTTCTACAAGGAATTTTGCGATCTCTGGAGCTTCTGCAGTCGGCACAGGTTTGGTGACAGCGTAGCGTGTGAGGTAGTCAGTGCAGACTATTATACAACGGTTACCGGTTGTCGACTTCGGGAACCTCCCTAAAAGATCGATCCCAACTCGGTGGAATGGAGCTGCTGCCGGCGGAATCGGTACGCGATGTCCTGGAGGTAATTGCGGCACATGCTTCCGTCGCTGGCACTCTTTACAGTGACTCACATAGTGCTTGACAGATCGGTAGAGACCTTTCCAGTAATACCTGCGTCTGATTCTGTCTAGGGTCTTCACGAATCCCAGATGGCCGGATATTGGAGCATCATGGAAATATTTGAGAATAGCTGGCTGGAGATGAGCTGGAACAACAAGTAGCCATTTGGGGCCCAGTGGATCGTAGTTGATCTTGTACAATGTTCCGTTTATAAGTTGGAACTCTCCATTGGTCGGTTCTCCTTTCTCCAAGGCCTCTATCATTTTTAATAGTGTTGGATCTTCCCTCTGTTCAGCTGTAACGTCATCTAATTCAGTAATAGCTGAAATTTCATTAATGCTGTTGTGTTGCACTAATGGATTCCTCGAAAGGCAGTCGGCATCCTTGTGTTTGCGCCCGTTCTTGAATACCACTGTGACATCGTACTCTTGGAGTCTTAGTGCCCATCTTGCTAGTCGACCTGATGGTTCCTTCAAGCTAGTCAGCCAACACAAAGAATGGTGGTCTGTCACGACGGTGAATGGTTTGCCGAATAAATACGGCCGGAACTCGTTGATAGCCCAGATAACCGCGAGACATTCTTTTTCAGTTGTAGAGTAGTTTATCTCGGACTTTGAGAGTACTCTTGACGCATAGGCTATCACTCTTTCGGCACCTTCCTGAACTTGTACAAGCACTGCACCAATCCCATAGCCACTGACGTCTGTGTGAAGTTCCGTTTCTGCATTCTCGTCGTACAAGGCTAGCACTGGTGCGGAAGGTACAGCCTCCTTAAGTGCTCGGAAAGCTCTTTCTTTTGTCTCATCCCAGTAAAATTTTGCGTCTCCCTGCAGAAGTTCTTGTAATGGACGTGCCTTGTTACAAAATCCTTTTATTAAACGTCGGTAGTATGAGCACAGCCCGCGAAAACTTCTCACATCACGAATATGCTGAGGAGTTGGAAATTCTGTGACTGCCCTTACTTTATCTGGATCAGGACGCACACCATCTCCGTTGACTAGTTGCCCCAGAATTTTTATCTCTTTGGCGACGAAGAGGCACTTCTTTGGATTGAGGCGGAGACCTGCAGCCTGAACACACTTCGACATAGTTGACAGGCGACTCAGATGTTCTTCAAATGTTTTCGAGAAAACGACAATGTCATCTAAATAGCAGAGACACGTCGTCCACTTAAGGTGTCGAAGCAAGTTGTCCATCATGCGTTCGAATGTGGCTGGAGCATTACACAATCCAAATGGCATTACTTTAAATTCATAGAGACCGTCAGTTGTAATAAAAGTCGTCTTCTCCCTGTCAGCTTCGTCAACCTCGATTTGCCAGTAACCTACTGCATGTCCATAGTTGAGAAGTATGTAGCTCCTTTCAAGCAGTCTGAGGTGTCATCAATACGCGGCAATGGGTAGACATCTTTCTTTGTGATACTGTTCAGCCGCCGATAGTCGACACAGAATCGTCACGTGCCATCCTTCTTCTTTACGAGGACCACCGGAGACGACCAAGGACTCTCCGAAGGTTGAATAATTCCATCTCGCAATATCTTCTCCACTTCCTCCCGAATTATCCGTCTTTCAGCTGGCGACACTCTATACGAACGCTGGCTAATTGGCGGATGGTCCCCAGTATTGATACGGTGCTTTATCGTGGGCCGTTTCGTCTGAATTTTCCCCTGCTGAGGTGTGAATGCACCAGAAAATTGGCGTAGTATACCTAACACCCGCTGGCGTTGTTCCTTGGTCAGTCCAGGCCCTATTGGCAGTACCACGTTTGTTGCCTCCAGCGTGTTGTCTGTACTAATAGCAGGCCATGGGTCTTCATTGATGACGTTGAGTTCACCGTCCTTGATTGGTTCAGCTGTCCCGATACACATTCCCTAGGGGATAAGTTGTGACTGCTCGTGACAATTTGTGATCCAAATCTCTCCTTGACCACCGGTAATGCTTATGATAGCCGCTGGTATGTAAATTTCTTTTGTGAGCCTGATAAACTTTTTACTATCAACAAGAACTTCACAGTTTAACCAGTCATCTCTGTTTGTGACTGCAACTCTTCTCATTGTCAACGGCGGTATCGTCACGTTGTCAACGACTAATAACTTCCCAGAAAATTCTGTATTACGTGTATCTGGCGGAACAACTTCTTCAATTTGCAGCTCAGATCTTCCACAGTCAATGATAGCTTGAGATGCCTGAAGGAAGTCCCATCCGAGGATGACATTGTGACTACATTCTGTTAACACGACAAATTAAAACGGCTGCGTCCTGTTGTTGATGGTTATTCTTGCGACACAAGTTCTTGCTGGATGGACGTACTTTGCATTCGCGACCTTCAGCACAGCTGCTCCCGTATCACAGAACATTGTCTTCTTTAGTGTGCGGCGGTAATTATCCGATAATACAGAAAAAGAGGCTCCTGAATCAACAAGTGCCCGGACAGGTTGGCCGTCGATTATGACGTCGATGAGAGTTCCCGACATCTTGGCGACTGTCGTCCATGGAGGATTTTCATCTGCGGCGGCCTCACCTCCGTAGATGGTCGCCTCGCTTAGTTTCCCTGGGCGCGGCGACTAGGGGAGCGGTTGGTACCTCCGTACGACGACGGTGAACGGCTGCGGCGCGTCGGGGAGCGACCTCGTCTAGGGTACGGCGATGGGCTTCTTCCCAAAGGTTGACTGAACTCATCAGCAGGTGACTGCCTTGGATAGAACTGCTCCGACGGCTGACGTCTTGCGGCAAAATAATCATCGAACACTCGCCTCCTCTCTCTGCAGTAGCGTACGACATGTCCAGGGCGTCCACAGTGGAAACACAATGGTGTGTTGTCTTCTGTCCTCCAGACGTCTGTTCTTGTTTGGGGCGTCATAGTTACCGGGGAAGTTGGCTGTGGTCGCGTCGGTCGGTTCATGGGCTGCCGTTTGGCGGCTGCAGCGTAAGTCATAGCAGGACGACGCCATTCTTTACGTCGGTTGCGATTGACGGGGCAGACAGGAGCTAATGTTTGAAATACCTCGTCCTCAGAAGCGTCGGCTCTCTCGTGACTTACAGGGCTCACATCCATGACCACAATCTGATGCTCGCTCGGTCTAATAGTCCCGGCTGCCATGCACTGTTGTAATGCTTCTCTCACGATTTGTCGTATGAGAGAAGCCAAGTCCTGCTGGTCTTCCACAACGGCCATAGGGACTACATTTGAGAGTCTGTCACACTTCTTGCGTCCAACCCTCCTTTGTTGCATCTCTTCAATACGCTGGCACCACTTGATGAACTCTTCTGTCGTAGCGACGTCTTTTATCAGAAGAGCTTGGTACATATCTTCGGCAATTCCCTTCATCAGGTGTGTGATTTTGTCCGCTTCAGTCATGTTCGGATTGACTACGTTACACAGGGCCAAAACACTCTGTATGTACGATTGTGTCGGCTCACCATGTCTTTGGGCCCGGTTCTTCAGTTGTTCTTCCGCCGAGCGTATTTGTCGCTGGCGGTCTCCAAACGTCTTCTTAAGTTCCTCCTGGAACGTCTCCCAGTCATTCAACTTGTCTTCGTTGTTTTCGAACCATTGCTCGGCTGTTCCATCCAGGTAGAAATAAACGTTGGCCAAGCACACCGTATGATCCCACCTGTTGTACTTGGCTACTCGGTCGAACCCTTTTAGCCATTTGTTGGGGTCCTGTCCAGCATCTCCAGAGAACACCGACGGGTGTCTGATGTGCAGCTGGCTTATTGCTGGTTTCGTCTCCATCGTTCTTCTGATAATACGGACCTTCGGAAGGATGTACTCGGTGTATCCCTTGTATTCCGGTTCCAGCCCGTGTAAGCGACGTCTTTTACGTTGCCTAATCGGAGCCACAGTGATGCAGCTGTTACACAGTGCACCCGGCGCCTTCACAAAACAATGTCACGTTGCACTGGAAGTAGGCTTGACTTCGAAGGCACTTATACTGAAAGCACGTTTATTACGAACTCAACATACACGTAGCACTGACTGCCTCTCAGGCAGAGTGCTCTGCTATTTATACACAGACAGAATTTACCAGAAATTAGAAGAACAGTTAACATAAGAAACAAGTAGAATTTACAAGTGAACATAAGAAATATGTAGAAACTTCTGGAATTGTAAATTACAAAGAAATAAATTTTTGCCTGTGGGCGGGATTGAACCGGCGACCTTCTGCTCCACAGTCCGTGACGCTATCCCCTGCGCCACGTAGGCAGTTGGTGTTAATGGTCTCTCGCGGCAATATAATTCCATTAGTAATATGTGGGTCATTTTTGACCCACTATAGGAAATTGCCAATTTATTGATATTTGGGTGGTGTTTTGGGTTTATACATGTTAACATTACGTTCAAGAAGACTCTAATATGCAAGAAAAATCTTATTTGTTTTATACAGTGAATAGTTCACAATCAAAGGTAAGTTTTCAGAAATACATATTATTTTCATTTTTCGTTTTTCAGAAAAAGTTCTACAGTCTTATATCAAACATCATTCTAACAAATAATCAAAACAATTTTACGATGCTTATCTTTATAGAAAGATTGAAACAGAGTCAAAATATACAATTTATGTGACTATTCATGGTATTTTTACTGAGATATAATCTAAGTACCAAGTATTTGCAAAAGAATCTAAAATGCAACATGTTTTCTAGCTTATTGCAATCAAGGGTCAAAAATATAAGAACAAACAATTTCAGTCTATAGTTGTGTTTGGGAACATTTAGGAACAAATAGTAGACAGTATTCTTTAAGCTGGGGCGGACTCACAGTTCAGACGCTGCACAATAATGTCTTGGCAACTTTTGCACACATAATTGTTGGAGTTGAAACGCAAGTTTGTTGTTTCATTCCGCTGTTGTTGCTTATAGGAAACATGAATTTGAGAACGCCATTTATTACCATATTAGCCATTTCCGGTGCCAAATGCTTGCAAGGGCAGATTGGCTCATCTATGCGGCGAAAGACATGCACAGGCCATCGGTGGGTACCAGCTTTCCATTTCGTCAACTACACCAAATCCATCCTTCATTATAGAACTACACAGTTTCTAGAAGTTTCTTCTCCGTATTGTTATTGGCCAGACATGCAGCATGCATTTTACTCAGATTAAGGACAACCATAATGACGACATCTGAAGAATAGAACAAAGAAAGACATGCCGGCCGTGGTGGCCGAGGGGACAGGCGCTCCACTCACGGTCTGCACGGCCACTACGGTCGGGGATTCGAATCCCCCTCGGGCTTGGATATTTGTGCCGTCCTTAGTCTTAGTTAGTTGATAAGTAGTTTGTAAGTTTAGGGACTGATGACCCCGTAGTTAAGTCCCATAAGCTATACAAACATTTGAACATTTTTGAAAGAAAGACATACAATCGACTGAGTGCTTATTAGTTCAACTACTTAGGTGGAATGGTAAATGTTTACGTTGTGCAAGAGGTAAATCTTTGTCAGATGTTTCAGATTCTGTTTGTCCATCATTTAATACATCTGAATCACTGGAGTCAAAAGTTTCCAGTGGAAAAAAAAAAAATGTCGTCGTTCTCTGCAATCTTTTCATTACCGGATTTTTCACTTTATTTCGTCGGTGTAACATCGATGGTAGAGAATCTCGGGATTTGTGAGACGAAATCGCCTTGCGATCGTAGCTTCAATGATGCAAACACGCCAAAAAAAAAAGACAAGTTTAAGTCGCTGCCACCCGGAATTACTGAGCCCAGTCGGCTTGACCAAACGCAAAGAAACAGGAAACTTTTGAAACCTTAACTTTTCCCGGCGTAATAAATGTTTGAACAACTTACGCGTATGCTGCCGGGTGACGTCGTCGACAACCGCCGATATTTCGGCAGGAGGACATCCTGCCATTCTCAAGGAAGCAATGTGCAAGCGAATTTAATACCTCGGTTTGCAAAGGGTAAACAAGGAAGATAACACACACAGTACAAGTCATTGCAGAGTCAACACAATCAAAGATGACCAAACATAAAAAATATCGATAGTTACTGTTAATCAACAGGTGAGGCAGCTTTAATTTTGCCCCTCTGTTTTTTTACGAAAGTCAGTGGCGGATTCCAAACAGAATTTAAACAAAAACCACCATCTCTGTTTATAAGGTCGCTTGCTAGTTTAATTTCAACAGCTTCCTTAATAACAATATCCCAATAGGTGGAAGTGCATGTCAGAATCTATGTGTATTCCATAGGCTGACCAGTGCCAAGACAGTGTTCTGCAACAGCGGGTATGTTTGGCTGTTGTACGCGCGTGTAACGTTTATGTTCAATACACCGATCTTCCACAGTCCTGATTGTCTCACCAATATATGACATGCCAGAACTGCAAGGAATACGATGTACACCTACCTTACGCAAACCAAGAATATTCTTTACGGACCCCCAACAGGGCCTTTATCTTAGAAGGTGGTCGAAAAACACATTTCTCATCATATTTCCGCAACATACGACCAATATCGTTGGAAATGCTTCCTGCGTAAGGCAAAAAAGCCATAGATTTAGGTGCCACTTCATTACTATCGTCACTCACCCGTTCCACAGTAGGCTGATAGCGCAACGCACGTTTTATCTGTCTCTTACTATAACCATTCTGACGAAAGTCACCTCGAGATGGGACAACTCAGCTGTCAAACTTTCAGGGTCTGAAACAACATGGGTCCTGTGAACCAAGGTACGAAGTACTCCACGCTGAGCTGGATGGTGACAACTATCAGCTCGCAGATACAAATCAGTGTGAGTAGTTTTCCTATAAACAGAGTGTCCCAATGTACCATCATCCTCCCTTCTGACCAACAGATCAAGAGAAGGAAGACAGCAATTCTTTTCCACCTCCATGGATTGAATTTAGGTGTTCCAAAAAACCGTTAAGTTGTCACTACCATGAGACCAAACGACAAAAGTGTCGTCTACATATCTGAAAAAAAAAAAAGAAACACGCAGGTTTCAGTGTCGCTGACTCTAAAGCACATTCCTCGAAATCCTCCATAAACAAATTGGTCACAATAGATGACAACGGGCTTCCCATTGTAACTCCATCAGTTTGTTCGTAGTACTGACCACTGAATAAAACGTAAGTGGAAGTCAACAGACGTCGGAAAAGATTTGTTAACTTGACGCCAAACTTAACCTCAATTAGCTGCAACGAATCTGACGGAGAAACGCGAGTGAACAGAGTCACAACGTCAAAACTCACTAAAATATCAGAGTCATTCAAACGCAATCCCTGCAATCGACTTAAGAAATCCGCCAAGTTTTTAATGTGGTGTTCACACCTTCCTACCATTGGACTCAACAAACTAGCAAGATGTTTAGCTACCCTATATGTCGTAGCACCAATGTTAGCTACTATAGGCCTTAAAGGAATGTTCTCTTTGTGGACTTTAGGAAGGCCATACAATCTAGGTGGTACAGCACAGTAAGAATTAAGACTCTTGATGGTCTCCTGTGAGAAAGGACTTTTCTTCAGGAGGTTATTAGTCTTTCTCTCGACACTCTTTGTGGGGTCAGACCCGATTCTACGGTATGCCGAATCAGAAAGTAGACATTGCATTGTCCCCTGCGGGCAAGAAACGCCACAGTTTTGTTGAATAAGGACGATTACATTCAAAAAAATGTTATTCTGCAATTTCGCGCTGTCATTTCATATGTCTGCATGGCGCCAGTCTACCGAAAGATGCACTGATATAAGACTTCACCCGACCTACCAATTTCCGGACTAAAAAATTACGGTGCCGATTGTGTTAAACTATGTATAGGTCAAAAGTAACCCACACGGTACTACTGGTATCACAGATAAATTGTTCATATTTCTAGGTGGCCTAGAGAGAAGAAATTTTGATGAGTTTATAAGTGATTAAAAGTCACTAGAGGGTTTAATCCTACGATGAATGTGGTGGCGGATAGGGCTCTAGAAACATCCACTTGGGTCGATTTTTTTTTCGTTTATTGAGTTACAGGCAGGCTGACAGCAGCTTATGACGCTGCTCTACAGCCGAACGAATGAAAACAATAGACAAACAGAATATAAAATTAACAAAGTGACAGAACGGCGTTTTTACAAGTACAATTTTAGAAAATGGGAGAATGTTAAAAGAACATGATAGTGGATAGACATACATTGTTGTTAAAACAAAACATTGCTACGGTGGCTAAAAAACACTCACTGCAGACGACTAGACATAACGTGACGGGGACATTGAGGTAATAAACACTGAACACTGATTTCGCACAGACGTGTAGGCAACGTTAAAAAAAAACATTGGGCGACGAAACACTATACACAGGAGCACTGAACACTGTTAAAACACTAGCACTGTACTGGTCCTGCAAGTGGGGGGGGGGTGGAGGATGGAGAAAGCGCAGGGCAAGGGGAAAGGAGGTGAGAGGAGGAGAGAAAGGTGGGGGGGGGGGGGAACCAAAAGGAATCCCGGGGAGGCGGAGAAAGGAGGGGATGAGCCAAGGGGGACGGAAGGGGACGGGAGGGGGAGGGAGGAGGGGGCGATAATCTACAGAGAGAGGTCAAATTTGGAAGGAGGGATAGATGTCGGGACGGTTGTGGAGAACGTCGTTTGGGAGAGGTAGGTGGTGGAAGCCACCCTCGGAGAGGACGTAGAGGGTGTGGAGGTGAAGGGAGGGAGGGAGGGATGTGGCGGTAAAGTCGTAGCAGGGGCCCGGGATCCAGGAGGAGAGGTGATACTAGTGGGTGACGGGACTCTAACTTTCGGTGAATGTACTGGAGGCGGATCTGTTGAAGGAATTGGACCAGATGTGGGAAAGGGATGAGGTCATAAAGGATCCGCGTGGGGGAAGGGAGGCAGATGCGGTAGGCGAGGCGAAGGGCGTGGCGTTCGAGGATTTTGATGGATGGGTCGAAAATGACCCACGTGGTACTCCTAGTGTTAGCCAACACGAAAGATATCAAGCTGAAATTGTGAGGAGGGGTAGGTCAAATGTGGTCGTACTGATGCATCGTTTTGACGGGAAATGGGCGACAAGCTAATTACGCCCATAGTCCATCACACTGTTTTCTTTTCGGACACGTAAAAAATTTACAGACACCATACGAATAATTTTCTGAGCTATGCTTTGTCACATTGCTGGTGGATTCCAGTGTCGTGACATATTCCTCCAACAGGTGACGCCACGTCCGCCAGTGGTGGCCTAGAGCAGCGGGTAATGTCACGTAATCGCCTTGCAGTGCCTCGTGACGGCCGAAGAGGGTTGCGCAGCGCGCCGCGGGTTTCTGGCGCGTCCTACACACCTCGTTAGAGGCGACCCGCGGGGACGAACCTCTTAGCGGCCATCCATCACTCGCAGTACACCAGGTGCCGCAGTCACCCGATTCCAGACACAATCGCACTCTGTGTCTGTGCAAACTGCTGTCATTAAAGCGAGGAGCCTCACTGAGGTACAAGTAACGGTCCCTTGTTAAAGCGCGTTATGGCTCTCTTTGAACGCGACGATAACTACTTCGTTTTCTCGTTACGTCGTAACTGTACTTAAATTTTTTTAAACTTGCATTTACTTCAACACCGAAGAAACATACACACAAACACACACACACACACACACACACACACACACACATACACACACACACTTTTCCGCTCCCACAAAATGCTATTAGACAATCAATAGAATTAAGGGATTAACGAATCGCTTATCTCCGCAATGTTAAAATATGGGAACATTTTCTCACAATGTACTGGAAATATAGAGAAAAACTTTTTACTGTATGTGGATTGATTAGTTATAACAATTCTGAAATAACAGTTTATTGTCAAAGTATTTTACTACAGAGATATTTTACATTTATTTTAAAGTAAAAGTTTTACATCGTTTTTACTGCATTATCACCACAAAGTCTTTCGTAAATCAAGTGATTACAAAATCATTGTTTCACTATGTAAAAGAAACCCACGAGACTAAGTCATAAAAATTTCAGACTTGTAGGTTCACTAGTACCTGAGCTAATGTTTCTAGGAGAAGTAAACTTACGGGAAACAGAGAAAGAAGATTAAACATTCCTGCTACATAGTTAATACCCCCATCATCGTCTCCATAAAAATCTTTTTACAACCCTCTGCACTTGTCTTGATTTTTTTCACTAATGTCTTGATTACACTGTTGGAATGACTTACACTCAACATAGCACTTACTGCGTGGGAATCAACACAAGAGCGCTTGCCAGCGAAAGGCAAAGGTCCCAGGTTCGAGTCCCGGTTCCGGCACACAAGTTTAATCTGCCAGGAAGTTTCATACGAGCGCACACTCCGCTGCAGAGTGAAAAAACCACATAACTCAACTGTTATCTCCCCCACCCAATTTTTGGCTTACTTATTTTAACACAATATTCTTCTTAACAGATTTTGTTAAAAAAAATGTTCAAATGTTTGTAGAACTTATGGGGCTTAACTACGGGGTCATCAGTCCCTAAATTTAGGAACTAGCTAAGACTAAGGACGTCACAAATATCTATGCCCGAGGGGGGATTCGAACCCCCGACGCAGTGGCCGTGCAGACAGTGACTGGAGCGCCTCAATCCCCTCGGCCACCGCAGCCGGCTAGACTTTTGTAAATGGATACATATGTAGATGTGCACATACACAATGTAAATGTATGTATATGTTCGTCATGCCTCCGCTTCTGATTCCTTTTTAGCATATTTAACTTTTTTCTAATACAATGACGCTGACCAATTAGCCATCTTATCTTTCAGCCCGCGCTTGCTAGCATTGCTTCCCAGATATATATTACCCGTAACAAGGAATTTGATTTCCATACATATTATTCAGTAATGAACTGCGTAAACGGTTTTATGTTAATATTACTCTTCCTGAATGTTGCAAAAAAGGGCCATTTTAACAATAAATCTCCTGTATACTATGTTTATATATATATTGTATTTATATCACCTCAATAGCATATAATACATTGTATATTCCCTTACAGCCAATGACCTATCTTCACGATCACGTATGTTTGTAATACATTTATAAATGCACAAAAAAGGGAGAAGCCCCGCGTTACTATATAATTGACACCTAAAAGTTTTTTACACAGTGGCCTTATAAAATCTTTATTGTTGGACAATTGTTTTACCTTATCTGTGAGTTGTTTCTTTCTCACCTAGGTTTTCTTTTTTAATACATAACTTCATAATGCATTTGTTGATTAACTGTATTACTACTGTAATTTTTGTCTTGTTCGGCTAGGAGTCTGGAGATGGTGTAGTGAAACACCGAAATCTGTCGCACAAAAATTAATAAAGAATTTGAATATAGCTGCTGGTATTTTCATCCATATATATAATCTGATCAGCTGCGTCAAAATTCCATCTACTATGGAGAGAATTCAATGTAGAACTATCCATGTTGTTGTAGTCTTCAGTCCGGAGACTGGTTTGATGCAGCTCTTCACCCTACTCTGTTCTGAGCAAGCCTCCATTTCCTCAGAAGAACGGCAACCTACATCTGTTTGAAGCTGCTTGCTGTATTCCTCTCTTGTGGTCTCCCTCTGCGGTCTTTACCCCCAACCACATCCCTCCACTGCTAAATTCAAGATTCCTTGATATGTAAGAATGTGTCCCACCAATCGATTCCTTCCTTTAGTCAAGGTATACCAGAAACTCTTTTACTCCCCGATTCTGTTCAGTACCTCCTCATTAGTTACGCGATCCATCCACCTATTCTTCAACACTCTTCTGTAGCACAACATTTTAAAAGCCACTGTCCTCTTGCTGGCCGCACTGTTTATCATCCCAGTTTCACTCCCATATAAGAAACACTCTACACAAATGCTTTCAGATACGACTTCCTTAGGCATAAATTAATATTCGCTACTAACAAATTTCTCTTTTTCAGAAACGCTTTTCTTTCCAGTGTCATTCTACATTTTATATCCACTCTACTAAGAACATCATGTGTTATTTCACTGCCAAGTAACAGAACTCATCTACCTCCTTTGTTGTTTCGTCACCTGCTCTAATTACTTTCTTAGACTCCATTACGTTTGTTTTGCTCTTGTTAATGTTCATCTTGTACGCACCTTTCAAAACACTGTCCATTCCGTTCAACTGCTCTAGACCCTTTGCTGTCTCTGACAGAATTACAAAGTCATAGGCAAAACGCAATGTTTTTATTTCTTCACCCTAAACTTTAATTCTTCACCAAATTTCTCCTTGCTTGCCTTTATATCTTGCTCAGTGTACAAATTGAATAATATCGGAGATAGTATGTCTTACTTCCTTCCCAACCACTGCATCCCTTTAATTTCCTTTAAAAACCGCCATCCGGTTTTTGTATAAGTTGTAAATAAACTTCGCTCCCTATATTTTACTCCTGCATGGTTCAGAATTTGAAAGAGTGTATTCCTATGAACATTGTCAAAAACGTTTTCCAAATCTGCGAAAAGCCAGAAATGTAGGTTTTCCTTTCCTTGATCCAGCATCTAAGATAGCCGTAAAGTGAATATCGTCTCCCGTGTTCCTACATTACCCCTGAATCCAAAGTGATCTTCCCTGAAGTCAGCTTCTACCAGTTTTCCACCCTTCTGTAAATAATTCACGTAAGAATTTTGTAGCCATGATTTATCAAACTGATGGTTCTGTAATTTTCACACCTGTCTGCCCTTGCTTTCTTTGGATTGGGGATTATTATATTTTTCTTAAAGTCTGAGGGTATTTCGCCAGTCTCATATATCTTAGACACCAGGTGAAATAGTTTTGTCATGGCTGGTTCTGCCAGAGACTTCAGTAGCTCTGAGGGAATGTCATCTACTCCAGGGGCCTTGTTTCGACTAAGGTCTTTCAGCGCTCTGTCAAATTCATCTCTCAGTATAGTATCTCCTATTTGATTTACTTCTATTTCTTCTACCCTTCCTAAATTATTGTCTCCAATTTCCTTTCCTTTACTGAGATCCTCTACATATTCTTTCCACCTTTCAGCTTTCCCTTTTTTCCTGAGAACTGGTTCTTCATCTGAGTTCTGGATATTCATAGAGCTGTTTTATTTCCTCGCGTTTTCGTCAATTGTTGCCTAAAGCATCTTCTGAAATTGTCTTGAATTTCAGGTTCATTCATTTTATCCAGGTCCCATCTTTTTATTTTCTTGACTTTCTGCAGTTGTTTCAGTTTCAGCCTATAACTCATGACCAATAAGATATGCTCAGAGTCTATATGTGTCCCTGGGTATGTATTACTGTTTAAAACTAGGGTCCGAAAACTATGACTTACCTTTGTAAAATTTATCTGGTACCCTCAGGTCTCTCCTGGTCTCTTCAACGTAGACAAACTTCTTTCGTGATTCTTAAACCCGGTATAACTAAATTATGTTCCGTGCATAATTCTACCAGGCGGCTTTCTCTTTCATTTCTTTTGCTCAGTCCATATTCATTTACTTTCTTCCCGTCCCTTCCTTCCCTACCACAGAATTCCAGTCTCCCATCCAATTAAGTTTCCTGTCCCTTGTTTGAATAGTTTCATTTACCTTCTCACAGGTTTCTTCCATCACCTCATCATCTGCAGAGCTAGTTGGCATATAAACCTATACTACTGTGGTCGGTATTGGCTTCGTATCTATCTTCACTACTATAATGCTATCACTGAGCTGCTCATAATAGTTTACCCGCATTCCTATTTTCTTACTCAGTATCAGTCCTACCCCTGTAATGCCCTCAACTGATTCTGTATTTATAATCCTATACTCACCTGTCCAGAAATCCTGTTCCTCTTCCCACCGAACTTCACTAATCACCACTATGTGTAAATTCAACCTATCCATTTCTCTTTTAAAATTTTCTAATTTCCCTACCCGATTAATGCATCTAATATTCCACTGTCCGATCCGTATAATCTATCGATATAAATAAGAAACATGTGCAGAGCAGATTGTACCCCGCAGTATTTAAAGGAAAATTACTTATATATATATATATATATATATATATATATATATATATATATATATATGTGTGTGTGTGTGTGTGTGTGTGTGTGTGTGTTGGTATGTATTTTTGTATTTTCTTTCGGACATGTCGAAAACGAAAAGGTCAGACACGTCTTACACGTTGGTATAATCAATAAAATCTTAGACCGCATGACGGTCTTTTGCTGCAGTAGAGCGCCTATGTGGCGCCGTGGTTTGGTACCACGTCAATTAGTATGTCGTCAACGCAAGAGGCAGTTGAGTGAAAGCACTGGAAGCAGACGTACGGACTTTGTTGTAACGGTGAGTTGAATTCGCCAGTCATGCCTTGATATTTCACACTTTGAGCAATGATTAATCATCAAGTTCTGCCAGAAATTAAGGGAAACCGCTGCCGAAATCTGTGAAATGTTACGGCAATTGCACGGTGTAGGGTGAGGACGCATTGAGTCGCAGTATCGTGTTTAGGTGGCCCCGATGTTTTGTACAATGACGAGACGATTTGGAAGACGATGTGCGTACTAGTTGGCCACAAACAGTTCGAAAGGGATGCAAGATCCAGGCAGCTGCAACGTTGCAACCGTTCCCAGTCGGTAGACGCTCTCGTAGTAGGGGTTGGGCATGGTAGTTGCCACAAAATTATGACGCACAACCTCAACATATCTCATGTTACCTAGCACAGTGTGCCACGAATTCTGCTGTAAGACCAACGTGACGGTCGCATGGCAATCTGTGATGACCTCTGTAGTTGTGTGGACGATGATCCGACGTTTATCAACCGGAAAAGAACTGAAGACGAAACATGGTGTTTCCTTTATTATCGAAAACGGAAACGATAATCAGCAAATGTTCAAATGTTTGTGGAGCTTATGGGACTTAACTACGGGGTCATCAGTCCCTAAACTTACAAACTACTTATGAACTAGCTAATACTAAGGACGGCACAAATATCCATGAAAACCATTTATATTTCTTTTTTTTCTGTCACAGTTGCAGTATTTATAAGTTGGTAACTAGTTTCGGACTTGTTCGTCCATTTTCAAACCATATGCCTTATCCAACCGTAACAATACACTGCATGCCGCAAATGGCTGATAAAATCTATATGTTGTCCACTGTTAAAACATGATTACATTGAAATTTAAAATAGGTTAAAATAGATGTTGCATTCACAGGCCTCCAACTGTTTTAATGTAATCATGCTTTAACAGTGGACAACATATAGAATTTATCAATCCTTTGCTTCATGCAGTGTTTTGTCACGGTAGAATAAGGCATATGTTTTGAAAATGGACGAACAAGTCCGAAACTGAAACTTCCTGGCGGATTAAAACTGTGTGCCGGAAGCGGGACTCGAATCTGGGACCTTTGCCTTTGCCTTTGGAAAGTAGGAGGCGAGGTACTGGCGGAAGTAAAGTTGTGAGGCGGCATCGTGAGTCGTGTCGGGATAGCACAGTCGGTAGTGCGCTTGCCCGCGAAAGGCAAAGGTCCCAGGTTCCAGTCCCTGTTCCGGCACACTATTTTAATCTGGCAGGAAGTTTCATATCAGCGCACACTCCGCTGCAGGGTGAAAGTTTCATTCTGGAAACATCCCTTAGGCTGTAGCTAAGCCATGTCTCCACCATATCCTTTCTTCCAGGAGTGCTAGTCTTGCTTGTTCGCAGGAGAGCTTCTGTGAAGTTTGGAAAGTACGAGGCGGGGTACTGGCGGAAGTAAAGTTGTGAGGCGGCATCGTGAGTCGTGTCGGGATAGCACAGTCGGTAGTGCGTTTGCCCGCGAAAGGCAAAGGTCCCAGGTTCGAGTCCCGGTTCCGGCACACAATTTTAATCTGCCAGGAAGTTTCATATCAGCGCATACTCCTCTGCAGAGTGAAAGTTTCATTCAAGTCCGAAACTAGTTACCAACTTATAAATAGTGAAACTGTGACGAAATAGAAAAATAAATGTTTTTCATTGCATATCTAGTTGCTGATCCTGCCCATCTTCACGATGAAGTTTCTCAAATATCCATGCCCGTGGGGGGATCCGAACCCCCCGACCGTAATGGACGTGCAGAGAGTGACTGGCGCGCCGCAAGCCGCTCGGCCGTGGCGGCCGGCGAAACGACAACCAGCCACCTGGAATGCTGCAGCGTGTGTAACACATGGAGTCGTGTGGGTGCCTATCCTCAGGCGTGAAGACTCTGAACTAATTGATTGTACCACGTGTATATCAACAAACTGAACAACAACATTGTTACAGTGCGCACACCGGATCCGAACTCTTTGAACAGGCCACATGCCGCGAGTAATGAGCGATAATGGCTACCGGCAATACGTCAGTGGGTGGAAAAGTTACGGATTCGAGTGTGAAGGGAAGTGTGCAAGAGGAATTCGCGCTCTTGTGCTCAATACTATGCCCCAGCGGGACACTAGGCATACTGTGCCTGTAACGGTCAAAATTGTCCTAAGGCAAGTAGAAGGAGTGGGTGGGTACTTGCAGAAAAGGCCGTTGACACCTTGGAAAACATTATTTATTAAAATAAACATACTGCATATTCCAAAAATTTACAGAAAAACTTATAGAACAACAAATGCAAATAAATAAATAAATAAAATCAATTAATTAATGTGATTAAGTGAAACACAATCTGAAATGTGCCAATCACCGGATGAAGCCCGTACCTTCACCTTCAAGAAGATTTACAAAAGAACAATAACTTCAGATTTTATTTTTTAAATCGACTAATCATCATCTTAAAATCTTAACAGATTGTTGTTGTTGTTATGGTCTTCAGTCCGGAGAATGGTTTGATGCAGCTCTCCACAACACCCTATCCTGAGCAAGCCTTTTCATCTCCTCATAAGAACGACAACCCACATCCACTTGAATCTGTTTACTATACGCATCTCTTGGTCTCTCTCTGCGATTTTTACCCCACACACTTCCCTCCTCGTGTCTAAAAATGTGTCCTACCAAGCGACCCCTCTTTTAGTCAGGGTATGCCAAAAATTCCTTTTCTCACCAATTCTGTTCAGTACCTCTTCGTTAGTTATGCGATCTACCCACCTAATCATCAGCATTCTTCTGTAGCACCACATTTCAAAAGCCTCTATCCTCTTCCTGTCCGCACAGCTTATCGTCCATGTTTCACTCCCATACAAGGCAACACTCCACACAAATGCCTTCAGAGAAGACTTCCTTACACTTAAATTAATATTCTATGTTAGCAAATTTCTCTTTCTCAAAAATGCTTTTCTTCCCATTGCCATTCTGCACTTTATATCCTCTGTACTGCAACCATCATTTGTTATTTTACTGCCCAAGTAACAAAACTCATCTACCTCCTTTATTGCTTCGTTACCTAATCTAGTTCCTTCAGCATCACCCGATTTTCTTAGACTGCACTCCATTACCCTAGTTTTGCTCTCGTTAATGTTCATCTTATAAGCACCTTTCAGTACACTGTCCATTCCGTTCAATTGCTATTCCAGATCCTTTGCTGTATCTGACAGAATTACTATGTCGTCGGCAAAACGCAATGTTTTTAACTCTTCCCCCTGAAGTACCTTCACCCAATTTCTCCTTGCTTTCCTTTATAGCTAATTCAATGTACAAATTGAACAACATTGGAGAAAGGCTACAATCCTGTCTTACTCCCTTCCCAACTGATGCTTCCCTTTCATGCCCTTCGAGTCTAATAACTGCGGTCTGGCTTTTGCACAAGTTGTAAATAACTCTCCTTTCCCTGTATTTTACCCCTGCTGACTTCAGAATTTGAAAGAGTGTATTCCAGTTAACATTTTCAAAAGCTTTCTCCAAATCTACAAAAGCTAAAAATGTAGGTTTGCCTTTCCTCAATCTATCTTCTAAGATAAGACGTAAAGTGAGTATTGCCTCCCGAGTTCCTACGTTCCTCCTGAATCCAAACTGATCTTCCCAGAGGTCAGCTTCTACCAGTTTTTCCATTCTTCTGTAGATAATTCGTGTTACAATTTTGCAACCATGATTTATGAAACTGATGGTTCTGTAATTGTTACACCTGTCTGTGCCTGCTTTCTTTGGAATGGGGATTATTACATTTTTCTGAAATTCTGAGGGTATTTCGCCTGTCTCATACATCCTACACACCAGTTCAAATAGTTTTGTCATGGTTGGCTCTCCCAGAGACTTTAGTAGCTCTGAGGGTATTTCATCTACTCCTGGGGCCTTGTTCCGACCTAGGTCTTTCACGGCTCTCTCAAATTCATCTCTCAGTATAGTATCTCCTATTTCATCTTGATCTACTTCTTCTTCCCTTCCTACAACATCGTCGCTAAGTTCATTTCCTTTGTAGAGATGCTCTATATACTCTTTTCACCTTTCAGCTTTCCCTTCTTTGCTGAGAACTGGTTTCCCATCTGAATTCTTGATATTCGTAGAGTAGCTTTTCTTGTCCACAAATGTCTCTTTTATTTTCCTGTAGGCGGTATCTACTTTTCCCCTTCTTATAAGTTCTTCAACAGATTTGCATTTGGCTTCTAGCCACTCCTGCTTAGCCATTTTGCACTTCCTGTCAATCTCATTTCTTAGCCGTCTGTACTCCATTTTGCCTGTTTCATTTACTGCATTTTTATATTTTCTCCTTTCATCAATTAAATTTGATATTTCCTATGATATGCAAGGATTTTTTGTAGGTCTTGCCTTCATACCTATTTTGTCCTCTTCTGCCTTCACTATTTCGTCTCTCAATGCTACCTATTCTTCTTCCACTGTTTTATTTCCCCCTGTTTCTGTTAGTTGTTGCCTAAATCTCCCTCGGAAATTCTCCAGAACTTCACGTTCCTTCAATTTATCTAAGTCCCATCTCCTTATTTTCCGACCTTTCTGCAGTTTTTTCAGTTTCAGCCTACAATTCATGACTAAGAAGTTATGGTCAGAGTCTATATCTGCCGCTGGGAATGTCTTACAGTTTATCACCTGGTTCCGGAATATATGTTTTACAATTATAAAATCTATCTGATACCTTCCGGTGTCTCCTGGTCTCTTCCACGTATACAACCTTCTTTTGTGATTCTTAAACCACGTGTTTGTTACGATTAAATCATGTTCCGTGCAAAATTCTACCAGGCGACTTCCTCTTTCATTCCTTCTGCCCAGTCCATATTCACCTACTATTTTTCCTTCTCTTCCTTTGCCTACTACCAAATTCCAGTCTCCCATCACAATTTAGTTTTACTCTCCCTTAAGTGTCTGAATAATTTCCTTTAGCTCCTCATATATTTCTTCGATCTCCTCATCATCGGCAGAGCTAGTTGGCATATAAACCTGTACTACTGTTGCCGGTGTTGGCTTCGTATCTATCTTGACAATGATAATGCGATCACTGTGCTGCTCATAGTAGTTTACCCGCATTCCTATCTTCTTATTCATTATCAGTCCTACTCCTGTAATACCCCCAACTCATTTTGTATTTATAATCCTCTACTCACCTGACCAGAAATCCTGTTCATCCTGCCACCGAACTTCACTAATCCCCACCATATCTAACCTCAACCTATCCATATCCCTTTTTAAATTTTCTAATTTTCCTACACGATTAAGGGATCTAACATTCAATGCTCCGATCCGTAGAATGCCAGTATTTTTCTTTCCTGATGACAACAGCCTCCTGAGTAGTCCCCGCCCGGAGATCCGAATGGGGGACTATTTTACCTCCGAAATATTTTACCCGAGGGGATGCCATCATCATATTTTCATACAGTGGAGCTGCATGTCCTCGGGAAAAGTAACGGCTGTAGTTTCCCCTTGCTTTCAGCCGTTCACAGTAGCTGTGTGGCAAAGCCACATTAGCTAATGTTACAAGGCCAGCTCAGTCAATCATCCAGACTGTTGCCTCTGTAACTACTTAAAAGGCTGCTGCCCCTCTTCAGGAACCACACGTTTGTCTGGCCTCTCCACAGATACCCCTCCGCTGTGGTTGCACCTACGGTACGGCTATCTGCATCGTTGAGGCACGCAAGCCACCCCACCTCGGCAATGTCTGTTGTTCATGGGGGTGGCTTAACAGGTTAGACAAATGAAACTGAATCAGGGTGAATCCCAACTTAAAATTTATCAATGAGCGCGTGAAACCTGTGCTTTATAATTACAATAGGAAAAGCACCAAGGTAGCACGAATCTTTACAATTATGACAAGGAAAGGTGAGATTTATTAATTAAAAGTTAAACATGGCAATAATGCTACAACAACGTAAACTGGCAAACAAGTCCGACATAGACACCTTGTAACGTTTCTGCTATGTTGCACGCTCCTTACAAAATATCTGTTGCCAACATTACAAACACGAAATATCGTAAACCTAAAATAAAACTTCGCTACCGGACGTTCAGTTTTAACATACTATTAATACTATTAGTAAAATGCTTTTCAGAACAGTATGTTGATTTAAACATAACTTTGGCTGTCCTTTTACGTAATTTTCAATTTTTGATACTGTCATAAATAATAGCTGCAAACACTAAAAAATTGCTGAAACTATAAATATACTAATTTGTATAAAAACAACAATTTTGCATGTTATAACTATTGCACAACATGATTACATATATACCTATTGTTTTAATAAATTAGGGCAGACCATGTTTTATATATCACTGGATCCTAAATTAAATACTGATCATTTTTCATGCACTAAAATTAATAATCCGTTTGGTACTAAGAAACTATCTACGAAATTAACAAAACTACAACAACCGTATACAAATACGTATATATAGAAAATTAGACCGCGAACTGAAATACATTAAAATTCCATGTCTCAATAATAGTACGTCTACACAATATTGTCAAAACACAAATAATGTAAATAATTTGAGCACTGTAAATACTAGTCAAAGGATGACTTTAAATTTGTGTACCACATTAAATACAAATTTCATGAAACACGTACATACATTGAGATAAATAGTTCAAGCTTAAATGTAATATTTTAGTTTCTGTATTTTGGCATATTTAAAGTAAAAGAATATTGTTTAATTGTGCATTACAAAACATTGTCATTAGCCTTATTATGCAGTTACGCTGCAAAAGTTTGAGTGCGACCCATGTTCTGGCACTGGTTTGGTAGTCACAAAGCTGTAAACATCTATGTTATCTGAGGCTAAATGTTTCTAACATTATAATGTTGCACAACTAAATAAATTTGTTTCCATCACAATGGAACTATCATCAAGAATGTCTGTGATTACTTCATTGAATCTCCTGAAGCATATTCTACTATTTTGTTGAATGCTGAGCAACAACAACGGAGATGTCCGTCTTCAAGAACCAAGATAAGTAAAATATTTATGTTGGATCTTCACCATCTAAAGTTAAGTGGATTGCTATAAATCTGACTGTTGAAATGAAATATGTATCCAGTATTTAGGAAACTTCAATTTAAACAGTAAAATCCACGTTCCAGAAGAGATGGTGTCGTTAGAACCTCTGGGTGACAGTGATTAATGTCTAAAACAGGTCGGTGATGCCAACCGTTAAACACGACAGTAAACCATCTGCGTAAAGTAGTAGCCGGCGGGTGGAAACAGCATTTTAAGCAAACACTTCTAAACATAACCCTAAAACTTTTACGCAAGTAGGCGGGCAGTTACGCAAATTCCTTAAAACCTGCCAAATATACCGGTTACAGCTACGAAATTACAATGAACAACAGAAGCTTGCAATGTTCACAACACGCCAACAAATTTAAGCAAAACAACGTCGGAACTCAAAGACTGGTGGTGGTCCCTATGCGAAAAATAGAAGATTAATAGCGTAGTTAACTTGTTGGTTCAGTAGCGATAAAAGTACGACGTCCTAGATTGCAGCGTAGGCTATTCACCCCGCATAGCCAGCGTGCAAATCCTCCAGAATACATTGATGAAGGAACCTCTTTCAGTATATTAGTCCTTTTTTTTTTTTAAATAATGCTGTTACTGCGTATGGTAATTACACGTGCAGACTTGGGTTCGCTATGGTAGAACGTACTAGATCTCTTTCTGATATTTATGCTACTGTAAGGATTTTACTTTTGAAGTTGATTTGAAGAAGCACACCATGCAACGAAGTACAGGAATATGTTGAATAAATGTTCAGGCAAACCAGCAACTTAGGAAAAATATTTTTTCGATTCCGACTTATCATAGTTTGAACGTTCTGTTTGGTAATAGTGATTTAATAAGTATTATGGTTGTAATAAAATAATTTACTGGTTCACAAATTATGTTGTTGTTGTTATTGTGGTCTTCTGTCGGAAGACGGGTTTGATGCAGCTCTCCACCCTACTCTATCGTGAGCAAGTCTCTTCATATCCTCAAAAGACCTGCAACCTACATCCATTTGTATCTGCTTACTGTATTCATCTCTTGGTCTACGTCTGCGATTTTTACCGCACACGCCTCCCTCCATTGCTAAACATTCTATTACTTGATGTCTAATAATGTGTCCTACCAATCTATCCCTTCTTTTAGTCAAGTCATGCCAAAAATTCCTCTTCTCCCCAATCCTGTTCAGTACCTCTTCATTAGATACGCGATCCACCCACCTAATCTTCAGCATTCTTCCGTAACACCAGATTTCAAATGCCTCTATCCTCTTCCTGTCCACACTGTTTATCGTCCATGTTTCGCTCCCATACAAGGCAACATTCCACACAAAAGCCTTCAGAAAGGACTTCCTTACACTTACATTAATAATTGAAGTTAACACATTTCTCTTTTTCGAAAACCCTTTTGTTTCCATTGCCACTCTGCATTTTATATCCTCTGTAATGCGACCATCGCGTGTTATTTTACTGTTCAAGTAACCAACCTCATCCACCACCTTTATAGTTTCGTTAAACTTTATTGTAAAAATTGTAAATAACGTTCCGTTCGCTATATTTTACTCCTGGTATTTCAAAGCGTGTATTCCAATCAAAACTGTCAAAAGCTATCTCTAAATTCACAAAAGCTAGAAATGTAGGTTGGCCTTTCCTTAATCTATATTCTAAGATAAGCCGTAAAGTGAGTATTGCCTCCCGTGTTCCTACATTTCTCCTCAATCCAAACTGATCTTCACCGAGGTCGGCTTCTACCAGCTTTTTCGTCCTTCTGTAAATAACTCGTGTTAAATTTTGCAACCATGACATATTGAACTGAGGGTTCTGTTATTTGCACACCAGTCTGCATCTGCTTTCATCGGAATGGGGATTATTACATTTTTCTTAAATGTCTTACGCACCACGTGAAATAACTTTTTCATGGCTGGTTCTCCTACAGACTTTAGTAGTTCTGTGGGAATGTAATTTACTACAAAGGCCTTGTTTCGACTTAGGTGTTTCAGGGCTTTGTCAAATTCTTCTCTCAGTATAGTATCTCCTATTTCATCATCTATTTTTTCATCCCTTAAAATATATGAGGGCTTAATCCATCTTATCTCAATATATATATAAAATAGAGGTGTTTTTGCCTGTATTTCACTCTGTAGCAAGAACTAGACATCGCAAACAAATAGTGTTTGTATGCGGTAGTAGGTATGAGTCTCCCATTGTTAAATTTGGTGGTAGAGGGTTGATAACGATAAGGGCGGCAGAATATATGGGAGTAGAAAGTTACCGACTTACATAAAGTTATACGTACGGGTGTCAACATTTTGATCTTCAGGAAAAACTACCCAATGGAGTCGAACAATCTCTCTGTGTTGTTGTAGTACGAGTGTCCCGTCACCATAGCAGTTCCGTGTCGATAGCTATAAGAGGGTGGAAGATATATTGGTTGGAAGTCGCAACAAGAGTGCGAATAAAGAAAAATAAGTGCATATTGCAGTTTGGAAAGTAAAACTACCAAGAAAGATGCCAAAGCGTACGAAAGAATTTTCGTGTTCTCGATCCGTTTCTAAAAGACAGAATACGGCGCTGAAAAGTGAATCTGCACACGATAGATACTTGAAATTTTTAGACGTTGTTTATCTTATACTGTAGGCATCAGCGATTTTTGGATATTCCCATCCCTAAGGAGGTGAAATAGGGACTGAATGGTTATTTGAAAATACGTTACTATTAAGCAATTTTGAAGCAAGAAATAAAAAACTTCGGCTTTAGATTTTTGATTGGAATTTTAAAATCACTTGTTTCGATATTTTTAGAAATTCAACCATTAAGGTGGTGAAATAAGGGAAATTTTTTAAGGGTGCCACTAAGAATATTTTGATGCTAGAAATGCGAAAATTTTGATTTGGAGCCATGATTAGAATGTAAAAAAGTAATAATAATAATAATAAAGTGTTTCTGGATGTTCCGAATTCTGCCATGGTGAAATAGTGGGTGACAATTTGTATTACAAACTTGACTAGGAAAGCATAAGCTAAATACATGAAAATTTATATTTAGAAATACAAACAACCAATCTAGTCCATCCAGTCTACGCGTGCGAAGCAGCGGGAATTAAACTAGAACATCTTATAAAATAGACTGTATGTGTGCATGTGGCATCTATGTTCCACATGTCCTAGATTACTGGACTGATTTGAACCAAACTTGGTGCTCGTGTTCCTTTCTATCAGGCAACAATCGCTGTTGGGGTAAAAACGACCTACGACACATATGTGAGGAGATATGACGTCATAAACACCGACAGTCGTTTAAAAGGCCGCATCATGCGATAATATTCTACATCAGCTCCTAAACTAATGGACCCGTTTCAAGCAAATTTGGTGTAAATAATCTTTAAGGTCAGGAATCATTTCCTATGACAGCAAAAACCACCTACGAAACATAGTTCATACGATATCATGTCATAAATAGTGAAAACTGCCCCATCTTGCGGGCTTGATAGCGTGATTTTATTCCTCAACTATTTCAGAAAGAGAGCAATGAGCTTTAAACATAATTTTAAGTCTTTACGAAACTTTTCTTGCTGAACAAAGTGATGAAAAGGAAAAAGTTTAGCGCTTACTGCTTTTCCGTTGCTAATGATATATATCTACGGCATTTGGCAAGACGCTACAAATTATTACATCTACACTGTAAATTGTATTTGTGAGATTTTTCTCAGACGGGACACATAAATACCACTGAAAGTTCCTTCGATATTATATCACATTTCGACAGATAGTTCATGATATATGAATTCATAAACAATTTGGTTCTCGAATAACCGCATAATCACACATGAGGCTTCGATTTATTATGTCTTTACTACTAACACCATTCATTACATATTTTGCAGACATTACACATATACCACTGAATGTACCTTCAAATTGACATCATAGTACGACCCATATTTCAGGAGATGTCATAAACAATGAAATTTCCGAATAACTGCTATATCATGCTCTATTTTTCCACATTTCCTCCTAAAATAATCGAGCGATTTCAACTAAACATAGTACACATACTGCTTACTATCAGACAGCATTTGCTGCGGGGTTAAAAACTACCTACGGCGCATAGTTCAGGAGATATGACGTCGTGAAAAATAAGTCAGAAAAACATGCCCATGAATAGCCCTTATTCCCACAAATTCTACCATTAACTTCAGTAGACTACAGTTTCCAGTGAGAATTGTATTGTCCATTACAATTAACAAAATCACAGGGACAATATGTTACGTACAGCGGAGTAGATTTGACATCTTCATGTTTCTCACATGGGAGACTCTCCACTGTTCAAGGGGGACCTCACGAAAGAATTTATTCAGACTACCTCCAGGACAAGTAACAAGAAAAATTGTTTGTAGACAAGTTTTGAATTAATTTTATCTGTATTTTATTACTGTTATTCATTCCTTGGGTACTGCACACATAATTTCGTACATTACGCATATTTCTTTGTTTTCCTGTTGCACAATATCTAAGCTATTTTCATGAATACATGAAGATGAAATCTTTCTGTACTTTTATTTTCCTTTTTTAATATAACACTGGAAAATTGAATATATACCCGGGGAATACCAGGTTCAGCAGCTAGTATATTATAAACGAAGATTAGACAGGTTTAAAGATAAAACGACAGTCATATGATTCAATAAAACTGACGTTCAGGAATGATAAACGGATATTTAAAAGAAACTTATGAACTATTCTTTGTTAAGACATAAAAATAGAAGACACTGTTACTCAGAACATTATGACAGCCTAAATGTGGTACGGATAGAAAGGTTAATGAATGATAAAGTAAGGTCCAATGATTTATAGAGTGGTTTGTGACAACATAATTACAAAACCGAAATATAGTCCAGACTACTATAATGGATAACCCATCACGCATTGTTTCTTATTCTATGTTCTTAAAAACTTATTACTAAAGATTTAGTAGATAGAATGAGGATAAAGGAGTAAAGAAATGTTAAAATATTTTGTTTCGTGCTAAACTGATCTTGCGGCTGGGGTATATAGTGGAACGGAATATTATTTCTGCTCTACGTCAGCTCTGTTTTGTAGGTTATTATACATATGTTTATATTAATTATTAATGATTTCAAATCTTAATACATTATGTTACATGATTCTCAAAAAGTTTTTGTGGTTTTCTTATGTTTCATGTGCTGTGACGGCGACTCAACCTACGAGGGCAACATCTTCACCGCCGAGCTCAAAAAATAGACATCATGCCACTTCAAGTCGCTGGTCGACGGCCACGAGGCGTATGAAGATGCTGTTCTCCACAGTTGACGCCGGATATTTGTTTTTATTGGTATTGTTAACGGAACTGATTTAGTAAATGATATAAAATGAAATTTAGGTCTTGTTAAGCTATCGTTTGGCCACCAATTTGTATATCTTGTAATCAATAAATAATGTCATAACAGTCTTCGTGTGCTGAAGATAATTATTTCATCATTTAAACAAAAGATATTAATTTCCAGTGAAGATATGTAATGTATTAAATTCATAAATGGGACTTAACTTTTTTTTTTTTTTTTTTTTTTTTTATTTTTTATTTTTTTTTTTTTTTGAAGTGAATTATGATTAAAAGCTACAGATAATCTATGGAAGAAGGATACATGGAGATTTATACTGCACAAATTGATGTTTTATATGAATCAATATTCAAAAAGAGGATTTGACAGGTTTTTCTGCATGAGAACTTTAAGTGATAATTAATCCGGTAATGCCACTGCCAAATAACTGTTTTAACAGGAAGCCAGAGACAAATCAACTGTGACAAAGAAAATGTGACTATGTTTCGGGTATCAATTATCTGAGATGGTGCACAGTGGTATGAAAGAAAATATTCGTATATGATTGGTAATTTGTATACAAAGGTTTTTGGGTTCGCTTAATTCGATTTTGAGGGCAAAAGTTAAAAATTACAAATGACGGATTGAATACACCCGAGTTAGTTAATAAAACGTATAACATTTTAATGTAAATTTGTAAAATAAGAACTTTTGGTATCGCTGATTACCAATAGAGGATTAATTACAATGAAAACACAGAACAACGTTGATTTTGAAACAGTGCAAAAAGTTATCGTTACAAAATTAATCTTTTTTGTTGTCTGAGGCTGATTCATAATTGTCATACAAAGCAACAATACATGATTTGCAGACTCATCATGAGGCAATAGAAGTTTTAAGGCCTCAGATGATTAGTATTTTTAAATACATCTTAGCCATTGTAGCCAATTTATCGTCCAAAACCGAGAGCTGCGTGTTCAACTTCCATTCCCCGTCATTTTTATCTTGATGTACATTTCCTTTCGAGTGTATAGAAATTGCTTGCCACCCGAACCTGGTCGGTAAATTAATGCAATGTAATTGTCGAAATGTACAAATGATTCTATATTGTCTTATTTGGTCAACTACATTATTTAATGAACACAGTGGAAGTAAAATAAGCGAAGAATGAAATTCGACTACTGTCTTGTATTAACTCTCAAAGTGCACACTGGATACAGAATAACCGTAGCGGACCTTTCGCACTCCGTGCTAGCTGGCTCGCTGCGCACGGTCTCAGTTAACAAGGCAGTACAACGAGAATCGCAACATATCGCAGGCATTTCCTGTACAGTTCGATATCCTACGCTACATATTACACTACCGCACATCGCAGGATCTCCGCCGATCATTACTGTTTCGATCATTTAAGATAGAGCTTCGTTTGAATGGAAGACATCATGAGGTTATGTTTCGATCTGACTTCCACCACATACCGAGCACAAATTTTCCATCACATTACATATACATTCTACGTACCTCACTTAACATCCTACATCAAACAAAATTGAATATTATTTCTTACAAGAAAAGTTAATCACACTTTTTTTTAATATTCGCTTGCTTTAGCTTGTAGTGCGTAAAGATGGAGTTTTTATTTTATTTGTGTATCCTATAAATATCTTAAATTTGTGTTACTTTTCTACTTCGCATACGGTCTTGGAAAAAATCCAGAGCTTGACCTTGATTAAATTTTGCGGACTTGACCTCCAAATCGAAATAATGGTCTTCTATAAAAAAATTCCGTATGGTACACAGCGGAGGGTACTTAATTTACGGAATCAGCCAATATCTACACCTTTATTCCAATCATGATGAGATTTTGTACACTTCACCAAGCATGGAAGAGAATACATTAACATAAATTTTACACTGTTCACCACGAAATTTAATAGATACATGTGAGTTCTCATAGAGTAGTGGAGGAAGTCATGATACAGGATGTACACATTTCCACCCGTTACAATTAACCATGCCAATTCCACAATCAATCTCGCCGACACTGCATAATAGGGGAAAGGCACAACAAAGGACAAAGAGGAGAGCAACTCATAAACTGAGCAGGCGAAGGGAAACAGAGACGAGGAAATGGAAAGCGGGTGCAAATAGCTTATAATGATAATAGCGGAAACTCAGCCGTGAAACGGGCAACAGCGCACCCGAACATCTTCTAGCGGCTCGAGTTGTAAACTAGCACAGGGCATGAATGTCTGCTTTGCATTGATACACCCAGAACACTTACTTGATACATCGTCTTACTTAATACAACGAAAAAATAGTTGTCAGAGCGAGTATATGTGTTATATGCGGCTGTAATAACTACAAACAGCAAAGTACTCCAAAATCATTCTTCAGGTTTACAAAAAATAAAGAGATTTAAGTATGAAAGCTTAAGCAGGCAACCATTAGGCCTACTCAGATCATCTGCTTTTACGCTTTCATTTAACTTGCTTTTTATAATTTGTTTATAGATGCAGCCAATGGGTTATTCTTAGTCGAAAAGCTAACTTGGATGAAATTTAGGGAAAAAAAAGGGGGGGTCCGGAGCATTTGAATAAAAGCTACGTAGTATGCTTAGACCACTTCGTGGAGAAATATTTTGGCAATAAGAATTTGTTAAGCCAAGGGTGACAATTTATATTTATCAACAGAAGTTTAATGGCAAGTCACACCAAAAAGCTTCCCCATCTTCACATTGTTTTCACCTTGATGAAAAATAACTGCTTTAGGTATTAACCCGGTCTGTTGAATTTGTATGCTTATAAACATCACCTAGCAATAAGGTCAGTGATGGTGAAAAGTTTACTGTCTCCCGATCAAGAGAGTAACAGTGAAGTAGCTACAGCAGCATTCCTAGTAAAATTCAATGAATTAAAAAAAAAAAAAAACTGCTATTCAATGCAACCGTGAGTGAAATATCTGTTGAAGACAGTGTTCATGTATCTCTGCATGCTGATATAGTATCAGTGAAGGTAAACATATTGTAACAAATGCGAGGAATTACTGTGTGCTGGACATGTAGTGGGTTGGAACATGAAAATGTAAAATGGCTCTGGCATCATATAATGACAATGAAGTTGCCGACTTACATACACAGATGAAGAGATATGACAAACAAAATTCTCTGATTACGAAATATAAAAAATCAGAAATATTTGGATAAATAGTTTGATAAGTGCGTTATTGAGATGCAAGTTGGTTTCCTTTCTCATGAATTAATAAGCCGAATTAGGAGGCTTGTTATTTGTTGTTTGCTAACAAATATTTTGCACTTCTAATCAAAGCGTTTGTTAATAAGAAAAATGATTCGTCAGCGTCACAAATCATAAAGATGAGCCTCATGTTATGGAAAGTAACTCACAAATAGGCCTAAATGCTCACGAAATGTGCGCACATGTACAGGATTTAGATTTATGTATTGTATTATTTTCAGTTCAATAACTATTCAAAAAATCCGTACAGAACCGATTGCTTTATTTTCTTTTTAACCCTACACCTTAAATGGATTATCGTGTAACATAATTTGTTAAATAGCGCAGCCACTATAATTGCGGTACCTAGGGAAATAAAATTCGGAATAGCAGACATGAAGCTAGGTACAGTATACAACTCGAGAAAACAGATGGCTCCGCTAGAGGTGTAGCCTGACAAACGCATGAAAATACCACGGAGATTTTTGGTTGAAGAGATGGACCGAGAGAGGGGTGGATGAGATAAACAGAGCGAGGGGAGATGAAGAGATGGATAAAGGAGGGTAAAGGAAATGGACTAAGAAGTGTGTGCAATAAATTCATACAAATCCGGGCAACGCCGTGTTTTCTACCAGAACCGTACTAAACGGCAACGGACTCTCACCCGTTCCACTATTACACCAGTATTGGGCAACGCAGATCTGTCGTGTAATAAGGCGCCCTCTTTCAAACTAACTGATTTGGGGGTACGGTTCGCGGTTACGTGTGCGAGGCATCCTGCACTTCAGCTCAAGTAACATTGCTCCATTACCTTGCTCCATTAGCGACAACGAGAGCTACAGATACATTTCATTGATAATGTTCGTAAGCCGCGAATCGATGTTGAACTCCTTGAAACTTCTAATCATTTCTGAAAAACATACAAATGTACACTTTCTGATATATATATATATATATATATAGAGAGAGAGAGAGAGAGAGAGAGAGAGAGAGGGGTGGACAGAGAGGGGGACAGAGAGAGAGAGAGAGAGAGAGAGAGAGAGAGAGAGAGAGAGAGGGAGAGAGAGAACCACGCCACACGTCCTTGTCCATAGTTAATCACATATCTTCAAGTTCACTAGTATCAGCAAATTATACTACACTTTAACACATGTGTCACCATCATCGTTTACCTCCTAACCATCAGCCGGTCTTGTGGTATCAATCGTACTTCTCCAAATTCCTCGGAATTTCCACCATTCTTCTTCCACTATTTGTTTCCATACCAGGTTCCTCCTCCTTAAACTCGTCTTTATTGTGTCGATCCATCTCGTTCTCGGTCTTCCTCTTGCCCTCAATCTTGTTCAAAAAAAAAAGTTCAAATGTTTGTTAAGCTTATGGGACTTAACTACGGGGTCATCAGTCCCTAAACTTACAAATTACTTATCAACTACCTTATACTAAGGACGGCACAAATATCCATGCCCGAGGGGGGATTCGAACCCCCGACCGTAGTGGCCGTGCAGACTGGAGCGCCTCAGTCCCCTCGACCACCGCGGCAGGCCCCTCAATCTTGAACTCCAACACTCTTCTGGGTATTCTTACCTCTCCCATCTTCTCCACGTGCCAAAACCTATTCTTTTTCATTCTCTGCTCAACTTCTCCACGCCAATTTACTTCCTGAAATCTTCGTTTCGCACTCTGTCTATCCTCGTCTTCCCTAGCATACTTCTCAAGAACTTCATTATTTTCACTCGTCTCTCTTCAACTCATACTTCATGTTTCCGTTCCATATGTTAGTATGGGTGTGAATAAGGTTTTTTATAGCAACAACTTGCACCTCATTGGCACCTCCCTGCTCCATGCCAAATCCCTCACACACTGGAAAAATGCACTACTTTCTTTGTCTTCTTTTACTAATTTGGGCCTCTACACGATCATTCTCAATTTATACGCTTTTCAGATATTTAAAGTTGCCCACTAATTTAACATCCTGTCCCTTAATATGGGTTTGTCCCTTGCCCTCTCTGTCCCCTCTGGCTACCATCATGGGTTTGCTTTTCTCCACACCACACTACATTCCATAATTCTCGATCTTATCATGCAGGATGTCTGTTGTTGTAGCTCCTTATTGCTTGTTCCCCACACCAAAGTATAACATGCAAGTAACAACAGCTTCGTTTCCCTACCCTATGGGCCCATTTTGTCTCTCTGACTATTTCATCCATCACTATTATAAATAGTAATGGCGATATCCCACTTCCTTGTTTCAGCCCCGTAACATTTGTAAACCAGTCAGTTTTTCCAACTTGTGACTGCACACAACTGGAGATTTTTCATACAATGCTTGAAGAATTTCAAGTGTTTTTTTTCTTTTTTTTTTTTTTTTTTCTTTCAACTCCCTTTCTCTCCAAGACTGCCCATACCTTTTCCCTGGAAACACTCTCATATGCCTTCACTAGGTCGAGAAATGTCAGCACCAAATATTTCCCTTTCGCCAATGCTTTTCCAGCGTCGATACTGGATATTGGGTGCACTGTGGATCCTAACTATTCTTCCACTTTTCCTCTTCTTTCCAGTACCCTCTCCATTACTTTTGCTACTTAGGACATGAGTGTAATCCCTCGATAGTTGTCACATACTTTTCTGTCGCCTTTCTTGAAAACTGGAATTATGATTCCCTTTCCCCATTCTACAGGTACACGTTTTTGAGCCCAAATGCATCCCATTAGTCTATGTAGCCATTGTAGCCCAACTGATCTACCTGACTTTATAATGTCCATAGTAATTTCATTTATCCATGGTGCCATATCTCTTTTTATTTTTCGCGCAGCTAGTTCTACTTCTAAAATTGTTACATCCTCTTCTTCTTCCATATACCTGCCCCCCCCCCCCCTGCCATACTTCTATTCCCTTTCCACTATCGTCCTACACATTTAGTAATTTTAGTAATTTATCAAAGCACTCTCTCCATTGTTTTCTTATCTCCTCTGGTTGCATTAATAGGTCTCCCCTTTCCCCTTCATCATACTTTTTGTAATTTCATATAGCATCCTTTTACCACTATTAACATCTCTTTTCAGCTCATGGCTGAATTTCTCCCAACTTTTCTTCTTTACTTCTGCTATCACTCTTTTACGTTTTTACTATCCTGGTATTTAGTTTCACTTTCGTCAGTTCGATCTCTGTTATAATCATGACAGACTTTCTTCTTTCCTTCTAAAACCTCCATCACCTGTTCATCCACTATGGTGTCTCCTTTCCCTTTACCCTTCCTGGCACTCTGCCACAGGTTTTCTCAGTCATCATATTGCCACATACATCATCAGGAATTTTGAGCTTAAGTAACTACTTACACTATTCTTGTGCCATGCTATGCTTTAGTTGACACACCTTTATTGTCCATTTCTTCCTTTATGTTTTCCAATTTACCGAACCTGATATTTGTCACCACCATTCGATGGTCTCCATAAAAATCTTCCCCTGGGAGAGCAGTTACATCCATTATCTTTCCCCAATTTTTCTTCTGCACCAGAAAGTAACCGATGACCGTCTTCGTTCGCCTGTCGCCCCGTCCATATCTCGTTATCTTTTGGCTATTCTTCTGACGGAACCATGCGTTGCCCACAGTCAGCCTATTCCTTTCACAGAAATCAATAAATTTCACTCCTTCCTCATCTTTCCTCCCATATCTATATGGGTCAATAATCTTTTCCTTCCCTAGCGTCTCCTTCCCTACTTGAGCATTTAGGTCCCCCATCACCATTCCTTCCACATCTCTAATTACAAATTTTCCCAGAAAATCCTCAATGTTATCTTCCTTGTTACCTTTTTGTTGCAGAGACGTTTACTATGTTAAATATCCGATACTATTTTAAATATCCGGATTAAAGCCATTTGAAAAATAAATCTCTGGGATTTAGCGAAAAGTCGTTATGAGAAGTTTAGGCTTCATTAAAAACCTTGTATTCCCTCTTTTCTTCGAGATTGACAATGGATATCTCATTATGCTTGATACAATCAACTATGTTTTCTTAAATGAAAAATAGCACGTTTCACTTGCATGAATTTCTACAACATTCGTTTTTAATTTTATTTGTTGATACTGTTCGACCACATTTTGAAAAGATAAAGTGCATAAAAGGAAATATAATGTGAAAAAATTGTTCCTGCTTTCAAATACTGTCTGAAATGACTATCACAGATGACAGATACTGATGTTCAACATAAAAGTGAAATGAATTATGCTGAACTAAACATGAAATGAATTTATTTACAATATCGTAAAGACATCAACATGTCTGCAGAAAGGTACCAAGTTCCGAAACCATATAATAAAAGAAAAAGGAAATGCTACTCATGGCTGCTTTCTTTCAAACTGTCAGTTGCTGAAACGGATAAAATACTACTTGTGTGCAATACAGAAACTTGATCACAGGACACAACTTATTCGTACAAACTGAGATACTATAATGACAAATTTCAAGATCAAGAAAGAACATACAGGTTTCGGCGAGTCTTGGAATCGATTCCACACCTATGTCATTTAACTGTACATATAACAGTGAACAGCAAGTTGCCTTGTGTTAGGCAAGTAAGTGTTGCTGACAACGTGTCATCAGCTACGAAACTTGTTGTTTTGTTCGTACCATACAAGACTCAGAGGTCAATATCCCGTGCTGCTTCCACATACATATATGTATGCAATCCGTTGTTAATGATTGTGTAACAATTGAAAGCTACAATTATGTGCATTAGAACAGAATTTTCGCGACTTTCTGCTGTCGACTTAATTTCAATAAAAGGTGGCTGCAAAATAACAATTAAAAAAATCCATCAAATTTAACTACCTCTGAGGAATATATTACATCATCTATTTTTGTTATATTTAAGCCACCTCTGGAATAGATAAGTTCCTCCATGCGTGTACGTCACGATGTCACTCATCATCATACTCCTGCGATATGTCAGCCTCTAGTACTCCTTTACAATGTTAAAAGCGGTTTTTTTATGGTTGCGAAAGGTTAACACTAATGCTGTACTAAAAGATGGCGTAGATTAAAACTGCACGTCCTTAGGTTCAACTGCTAGCTTAGTAAATTCCGAAATGAATTTGCAGAAAAAAATATCTTTCTAACCTATGACCCTTCGCCTGAGCAATATCCCTAATAGCTGTGGTTCGTCGTGTGGCGGACTGTGTACACCCAACTTGTCAACATTCAATCCACCTTACTGGGATTAATACTCAGACGAAATTTGCACAACTTGTCCAAGTACTGACGTAAATGGTAAAGGTGCTTTTTAAATGTGAGGCTATAAGACGCCAGCACAAAACAAAACTTCAGATCATCATAATTTGAGATCCTGGATGAAATGGGCACACCAGTAGACTAAATGGTGGACATAAATATTGTTTCATAGCAGAGTTTAGTTGACAGTTTTTCATTCTGACTTTGGAGCGATGTGATCTAGAATCTTTTTTACACAAACAACTGCTAAAACCTATAATTGCTTTTTATTAAAGTAACCTCTTTCAGAACCTCATACTGCTGTCACCGAATCTGATTACATACCAATATGAGCACATTGGCCACTGCATGACATTAATAAATATTAAATACACAGTCAACACCATCATCAGCAAATTCAGAAGAAAAGGACGAAATTACCTTCCTCCTGATATGCATGCATTCCGAGATGTATCTGGTTTTTATTTGTCTATTCAACTATATAGAATGGATACCACAAGAGATAAGTAGAGGAAACAGCTCCTTCTGGCATTGATTCCGGATGTAAGTTAACACCACGGCACTGCAAACACAAAGATTAGGAAGACCATAACGTTTGTAAATTTTATTACAATTAATTCACTCGTCAAAACAATTAAAGCATCAGTTAAGACATCTAGGTTCTAAAGTATTGTCATCGGCTGAGTGAACTAAAATGGTTGGCCTTCTTTCAGTCTGTTATACGGAGAGGATGTAACATTACAGCAACAGAGATAGTGGTAATAACAGAAAGTTTCTGCAGAGGGTTTGGTACTGACTTGTGTTTATCAAATTACACATGCTGTTGGGGTCAGATAGTGTGGTGAGCAGGTTGTGCAATGTAATAACAATGTGACTTATCAGAAGCTAAGGAATGGAGAACTATACGACAAACACAGAAGGAGGTATTTGAAGATATTGCACTGTCCTAAAGTGTATTTTTCAGGACCTGAAGGCGATTTCAGGAAACAGAATTCGTTAAATAAAAGGCAAGACCAAGGCCGTCCACGGGCTACATCAGCAGGAGATGACCGTCATCTCCGGTCTAGACAGGAGGTTGAATGCAACTCAGATGTATCGCACCATCCAGTCAGCAACAGAACACACAATATCAACACAAACAGTCCGAAATCGCGTTAGGAAATGTGGTCTCTAGTTACGGAGGCCTATGACACGTATCCCATGAAAATCGTTTAGCCCGCAGAAACTGGGCGGAGGAACATAAGGAATGGAGTCTTAATCAATGGGGCAAGAGTTCAGGGTCAATATTTTTGCGCCTCGGTTGCACAGTGGTAGAGTGCCAGACTACAAATACAAAGGTCGCGGGTTCGATCCCCGCCAGATCCTAGGATTTTTATCTGTCACTTTCCACTTCTTTCACCTCTGGCAGTATTGCTCATGTGAAAAAATATCGAGTAGCACCGTGGTTCTGAACCCACGTTAAACTGTAGGTCCCCCTATAACTGGCTGGGTAAGTCAGTTCGAAGGTCGGAGGAAGGCAACGGCATACCACCTCCACATAGGACCATGCCTAGTAAAGCATTGTGGTGTTCAAACCGATCTTTGGATTGTTGACTGCTTTAGCTTTATGTGCGCCTCGCTTGCACGGTGGTAGAGTACCATGCTACAAATCCAGAGGTCGCGGGTTCGATCCCCGCCAGGTCTTAGGATTTTTGTCTCTCACTTTCCACTTCTTTCACCTCTGGCAGTATTGCTCATGTGAAAAATACCGAGTAGCACCGTGGTTCGGAACCCACGTTAAACTGTAGGTCCCCCTATAACTGGCTGGGAAAGTCAGTTCGAAGGTCGGAGGAAGGCAACGGCATACCACCTCCAAACAGGATCATGCCTAGTAAAGCACTTTGATGTTCAAACCAATCTTCGGATTGTTGACTGCTTTTTTTTTTATTATTTTGTGTTTAGCCGTACAATCGTCGTTTCCTCAACTAGAGAGAACGTGAAACTCGGAACAATCCTGCTTATGTACAGGAACCATCACCATATCATGGTGCTGGACAGATGGTGTTAGCAGCAGCCACTATTGACGGACGTACGGACGTCTATGTGGTTAAGCATGATGCTTTGACTACTGAGGGGTATACATATAAGATCCTTTGAAATTTTGTTGTACCCTACGCTGACACAATTGCAGATTCCTTCCGGTGGACAATAAAGCTCGTCCCCACAGTGCTACACTGTTGAACAACATGTTTGTTTCAGAGGTAAATGAACAATTGGACTGGCCAGATTCTTCACCGTACTTCAACCCGATAGAAAACTACGCGGACGCATGGCAGCCAGCCATCACGTCCCACAACGGTTGCAGAACTGGATATTGCGCTCATTGAAGAATAGCCTAATATACCTCAAGAGCAATTTGATAACCTCATACAGTCCGTGCCACGCATGTGTGCATTTGTCCTGGTCGGCTGAGGTCATCCCGAGAGCTCGGATATATTTTTCAGATTTGTATTTTAGTGGATATAAAATGCATATTAAAGGGGCTATTCCATGTATAATTAACATTTGCCTATTTATGCATATATTTGGTTTTTCAAATGTTCAAATGTTTGTAGAGCTTATGGGACTTAACTACGGAGTCATCAGTCCCTAAACTTACAAACTACTTATGAACTAGCTTATACTAAGGGCGGCACAAACCCATGCGCGAGGGGGTATTCGAACCCCCGCCCGCAGACCACACGGCCACCGCGGCCGGCTTGGCTTTTCAGCAATGATTCTTGAAGTGCAAGTATTTCACCATGAAAGTTGAATCAGAAGAGTACGCAACCAACAGGCTCTTTCATGTAGTATAAAAAATATGCTGCTCGACAGTTTTACACTAACTAAATACTGAACAATCCTGCGGAAAACCTTTAAAGTTCGGTCGGCCATAGTGTCATAAAACTCAATACGGTTTGTGTTGTGCAACAACGAAACTGCTGGCAGCAACAATGTCTTTTGCAGGAATAAATAATTTCCATTGACAGCTGCACGTAATTCAGTAACTAGTAGGCTGTTCTGCCTGATTTCTGAAGTGTGAGCATTGGGAGACCATATTGCACAATTCCGAAGAAGAGCTGTAAAGGTTTTTTACTTCGACATTGGATGGATGGAAATCCTACACTAACAACAGATTAGTATTGTCGAAAGTGTGTGAAAAGCGCGGAGGATCTGTATTTGCTTCCTCAAATTAAAAAATCAATGTGTTTTATTTAATGAGAACACTACCTTTATTTTTATACCATCGTTATAAATGCCTTGTGATAAAAAAAAAAAGAAGCCAGATAAACACATTTACAGACAGCTGCTCAACGAAACGCTGTTAATACAAATGTCTCCAAGATCCAGACAACGTTACCAGCAGAATTTTCTAAAAGCACAAATGTCCATGATGGTCATTGTATTTTTTCGAAAGATGTCACCAAAACTTTAAAATGAAGCAGCAACCCATTGATAAGTTAAATAATAAAAAATTTCGAACCTTGATTCAAAAATATATCAAAAGAAAACTTCCTGATGAATCAGCAATCAGGAACAACTATGAAACTTCCTGACAGAATAATATTTTGTGCCGGAACCGAGACTCGAACCTGGGACCTTTGCCTTTCGCGGGCAAGCGCTCTACCACTGAGCTATTCCGACACTACTCACGGTCCGTCCTCACAACTTTACTTCCGCCAGTAACTCACCTCCAACTTTCCAAACTTCACAGAAGTTCTTCTGCGAAGGTTAGCAGGAGAACTTCTTGAAGTTGGGAAAGTAGGAGGCGAGGTACTGGCGGAAGTAAAGTTGTGAGGACGGACGGTTAACAGGAGAACATTTGTGAAGTTTGGAAAGTAGGAGGCGAGGTACTCGCGGATGCAAAGTTGTGAGGATGGACCGTGAGTAGTGTCGGGATAGCTCAGTGGTGGCGGGTGCCGTGGTTCAGCGCGTCCGGTCAGAGGGTTGAACGCCCTCAAAGCTGAGCTAAGAACGCAGCGAACAACAATGAACAAACAGAATCAATGAGCGCAATGGACAGAACTACCCACAGAGAAAAATAAAACAAGGAAGAAAGTGGTAAAGCGCTTGCCCGTGAAAGGCAAAAGGTCCTAGGTGTGAATCCCGGTTCCGGTACATAATTTTAAAATGCCAGGAAGTTTCATATCAGCGGAAACTGCGCTGCAGAGTTAAAGTTTCATTCTAGGAACAAGTATCTTCGCAAAATTTACGAAGAGGCAAGTTTAAAAATTTATTTAATGAAATAAGTTTGCATGTCAGTACCCTCATATATCCCCCCCCCCTCCCATCCATTTTGAGTTTCAAATTAACTTGTAAATTATTGGAAATTTTTAAATGTATTACACAAAAATATTTTAAGATCGAAACTAAACTACGCATGGTCTGTGGCGCCAAGGAGTTTACAATCAAGAAACATTTTTAATATTTTTATGTTATACCTTTTCTCCTCCCTTTCTCCATTTTACATTTATGCTTCTCGAAAACAGTGAGGTCACTCCCGCTCTTCACAAACTTTGTATAAAATAGTTCCTTTCAGTTAATACAAGAGATCAGAGATGATATTAGTTATTCAGAAGTGCGGGGTACATGAAACGACTAATTAGTGTGCCAGATTTATTGACAATGTTGTCGTCGGAGAAAATATGTAATCAGAACCAGTAAGCCGTAACGCCTCGTCTCATTGTCTCTAGAGTACAAACCTTTCTACTATTGCTAGAGTTCTTAGTGATACATTGCCTACTAAAGAGAACGAGGGAAAACTCCTGATGACGTTACAGATACAGCAGCATATATCATTAAGCCTGCTGAAGCTAGGCAGATATTTTATCACAATGCAGTTCACATAACATGTTTACATATGCCCTTCACCTACTGTCTGCAGAAATTCTACTTTTTGCCGTTGAGGTATACGAAACAGCTGTCGTCGGAAACATACTAAGAGAAACAGGAAAGTGTCTTCGCAACCAAATGAAAACTGAAGCAAGGAATCCAGGTTTATTGTTTCTTTGTGATGTGAATAAGGTGCTACAGGGAGAATCTGGAAAACAATGGTTGTACTGTAAGTGACATAGCCTCTTTTCGGTACTGTCCTGTGACTTCGTGTGAAGTAGATAGTTCTTTTTCCTGGTATAGAAACATTTTATATGATAGAGGGAAATAATTTCTTACAGAAAACTGTGAGAACTGTTTAATTGTTCATTGCAATAAAAGCAAGTAAATAAAATAGATTAAAAGAAAGAAATAAAAAGACAATAATAAATATTAACTTTGATAGTTAGTTGTTTAAAAATAAATGTACAATTTCATTACTTTAGTAGCAATTAAAGATTTGTAAAAGAAATAATCTATTTATTACTTATATTTTAATGTTTATAGACTGTAACTATGGATTCGCTGCAATAATAGTGGCTATGGCGGACAAGCAAGTAAATATGATCGTGATCCGTCGATGCCTCTCTATCTTATCACGAGACTAGCCGCATTATTGGGTACTTTGTCGTTAACGAAAGCCTTTAAATTATAGGTATCTTCGACTTTGAACCCGGTAATCAAATAATTTGTGAAATCTGACGATGAAATAAACAATATGGCAGTGTGATTAGTCTTTGTATGTACCGAGGTTTCCTTGGAGAACCACTTCTAACTTCGTCTCATCGAATGAATGCACGGATTTATTTCCTTATGCAGTGACATCAATTTTTTTTCATCATTCTAGTGCATAAGCCGGTTTTGAAATAAGCACATAAACGCAACACAATTAGCTGCAGCTAACGCTCTATGCAAATTTTAGAATGAACACGGTTTTACCTGCAATTTCTCACTACCCATGACTGAACAAATCTTTGAACTTGGAATGACATGACGGACCATTTTGTTCTGGGTCTGGAACGAAACCAAGTATCAACCCCAACTGCCAAATAACCAAATCTATTGTGAGTTAGCGAGACTCCATCATGGTTCGTCATAGTGGACTAAACATAAAGAAATGTGTAATATGATAGTTTTCGAAAACACCAGTTCGCGACTCTAACTCTGAAAAATTAACATTTTGTAACTTAACCTAGAAACTGTTGACATCCTTCCGTCCTTCTTAAAAACTAAAAGGACGTTAAATCTACATGGATAGTCTGAAAGTCACATTGAAGTGCATGGCAGAGAGTTCATCACACCAGTTTTATGATATTCATCTATAGTTCCATTCTGTAATAGCATGAGGGAATAAGAAACACCTAAATCTTTCTGATGTTTATTATTATGATAATCGTGTCTCTCTATGTAGGTGGATGCTAACAACATACGTTCTCATTCTGAAGAGAAAGTCGGTGAAATAAATTTCGCGAATAGATCTCACTGTAACAAATACGGCCTTTCTTTTAATGGTTTCCACCCAAACTCGTGCACCATTTCCGTGACACACTCTCTCTCTCCTACACCGCGATAATACAAAACAAGCTACCTTTCTCTGAATTTTCTCTAAATCGTCGGTCACTCCCACCTGGTGTGGATCCCAGAATGTGTAGCAATACTCCAAAATAAAACGCACAAGTGTAGTGAAGGCGGTTTCTTTCCTACAACTGTTAATCTTCTAAGCGTTCTGCCAATGAAAGGTAGTCTTTGGATCGCCTTTCCTAGAATATTTTCTGTGTGTTCTTTTCAATTTAAGTTGTTCATAATTGTTACTCCTAGGTATTTAGTAGAATTGATGACCTGAAGATAGTATATGTTGTGCTGCATACTGACGTCAATGATATAGGCCCGTAACTTTCCGGATCACTCCTATTGCCCTTGTTGAATATTGGGGTGACCTGTGCAACTTTCCAGTCTTTGGGTGTGGAATGTTCGCTGAGCGAGCGCTTGTTTATGAAAGTTATGTATGCAGCTATTTCATCGGCGTACTATGACAGGAACCAAATTGGTATACAGTCGGGACCGGGAGACTAATTTTTTAAAGTGATTTACGTTGTTTTAATACTACACGAATATCTACTTCTAAATTACGCATGCTGGCGACTGTTATTGATACGAATTCTGGAGTATTTGCTTTGTCTTCTCTAGTGAAGGAATTTCGAATGGCTGTGTTAAGCAATTCTGCTTTAGCAGAACTGTCATCAGTAGCATCACCATTGATATCGTGTAGTGAAGGTATTGATTGTGTTATGCCGCTCGTATACTTCATATACAACCAGAATTTCTTAGCATTCTGTACCAAACTACGTGACAGGATTTCGTTGTTGGAATTATTGTAAGGTTCTCGCATTGAAGTTCAGACTAAATTTCTGTAAAAGATTGACAGTCTTGGGGAATTTTTGTGTGTTTAAATTTGGTACGCTTTTTTCTTTGGTTTTGTGACAGTGATCTACCTTGTTTGGTGTACCATGGTCAGTCAGCCCACTCTATTGTTAATGTAGTTGGTATGAATCTGTCATTGTATGAATAAACCTTTATTTCAAAGTTACAATGTTCTGTGTCGGAGCTCTTAAATACGTAAAATCCTATGTAAGCCGTCGAATTTTCTCACTAGGAGCGAGATGTCTGCATGAAATACGTATCAACTGATGACAGTAATGATGTCTGAGTATGTGTCGAACCAATCGGTCCCTACTTTTAGTTGACGTATGCAACAAATTTCTCTTCTCCTCAATTCTGTTTACCAATTCTTCATAAGATACACGATCTACCCATCGAATCTTCAGCATTCGTTTGTAGCGCCACAACTCAAATGCTTCTATCGTCTTTCTGTCTATCTCTTTATCATCCATATCTCACTCTCTTACAATGCCATACTCCGCACAAATGCGTTTAGAAAGAACTTCGAATTATCGAAATTAGTTTTGTATCTCCTCAATAAACGTTGCTTCTACAAAAATTCTTTTCTTCACATAGCCGTTCTGCATTTCATATCTTCTTTACTTGCGCCATAAAAAGTTATTTTGCCACACAAATATAAGCAGTGGAGTGGCCAAGCGTTCTAAGGAGCTTTGCTGCGGAGAGTGCGTTTGGTCGCCGTCGCTCTTGACAATATTTTTTGATGTTTAGGGCTAAATAAAAATCGCTTTAGTGCTATCAAAATATAATTGATCTTCTAAAATTATGTTCACTCAAATTAAAGCTGGGTGAAAGAGTTTTAAAAACAGAAGTGAATAAATAATTCTTTGAATACATACATTAGGAACGTTAGTACTAAACACAAACAAAGAAAATGATTATATACCGGTATATTATATTCTTCACTGAGATTGGTGGTGTTGCTGGCGCTGGAATCTATAATGAAATATGCCCGAGGGAGACCTCAAATCTCCGACGACTATACTTCGCCTTTTCATGAGGAAACCGGTGATGCAAAAGATAGCATTCTTCCAGCAGCGCGGGAGTAGACCAAAGGTCTGGAGGGCCACGTTGCGGATCGCGTGGCCTCCCCCGTCGGAGGTTTGAATCCTCCCTCTGGGCATGGATGTTTGTGTTGTCTTTAGTAAAACTTAGTTCAGAATCAGTTTGTAAGTTTAGGCACTGGTGACCACGCAGTCAAGTCCCATAAGTTTTACTAACAATTGATTTTGCATTCTTCCAAAAGACGTATACTTCTTGCATAAATGAAAGAGAACCTTCCATTTTCTCAGTTGTTGAATCTGGAAATGAAATAGATTACTTGTGAAGGACGTAATATAAATAATTTCTTTATGAGAAACATGGAGATATCAAATCTACTCTGCAGTAATTAATCGATTTACCCTATGATTGATTAATTGTAATAGAAAATGCAAGTGTCACTGGAAACTAAAATCTCTTGAAATTAAAACGTAGATATGTTTAAAGTAATTGGTATCTGCATAGTCGACGTAATCGAATTAAGAGGGTCACCATATGTACTAATATTTACAGCAATGTATTCGGTTTTATTGTCCATCAACGGCTGTGATACACTACTGACCATTAAAATTGCTACACCACGAAGATTGCGTATTACAGACGCGAAATTTAACCGACAGAAAGAAGATGTTGCGATATGCAAATAATTAGCTTTTTAGAGGATTCGCACAAGGTTGGCGGCGGTGACGACACCTACTACATGCTCATATGAGGAATGTTTCCAACCGATTTCTCATACAAAAACAGCAGCTGACTGGCGTTGTCTGGTGAAACGTTCTTGTGATGCCTCGTGTAAGGAGGAGAAATGCGTACCATGACGTTTCCGACATTGATAAAGGTCTGATTGTAGCCTATCGAGATTGCGGTTTATCGTATCGCGTCATTGCTGCTCGCGTTGCTCGCGATCCAACGACTGTTAGCATAATATGGAATCGGTGGGTTCAGAAGGGCAATACGGAACGCCGTGCTGGATCCGCATGACTGTAACGGATCGTGCAGCCACGTCTCGCTCCCTGAGTCAACAGATGGAGACGTTTGCAAGACAACAACCATTTGCACGAACAGTTCAACGACGTTTTCAGCAGCGTGGACTATCAGCTCGGAGACCATGACTGCGGTTACCCTTGACGCTGCATCACAGACAGGAGCGCCTTCGATGTTGTACGCAACGACGAACCTGGGTGCACGAATGGCAAAACGTCATTCTTTTCGGATGAACACAGGTTATGATTAAAACATCATGATGGTCGCAGTTGTGTTTCGCGACTTCTGGGTGAACGCATATTGGAAGCGTGTATTCGTCAACGCCATATTGGCATATCACTCGGCGTAATGGTACGGGGTGCCATTGGTTACACGTCTCGGTTACCTCTTGTTCGCATCGTAGGCACTTTGAACAGTGGTCGTTACATTTCAGATGTGTTACGACCCGTGGTTCTACCCTTCATTCGATTCCTGCAAAACTCTACATTTCAGCAGCATAATGCAAAACCGCGTGTGGCAGGTCATGTACGGACCTTTTTGGATACGGAAAATGTTCGATTGATCTCCTAGCCAGCACATTCTCCAGATCTCTGTCCAATTGGAAACGTCTGGTCAATGGTGGTCTAGCAACTGGCTCGTCACAATACGCCAATCACTACTCATGATGAACTGTGGTATCGTGTTTATCTGCATGGGCATCTCTACCTGTACACGTCATCCATGCTCTGCTTGACTCAATGCCCAGGCGTATCAAGGCCGTTATTTGGACCAGAGATGGTTGTTCTGTGTACTGATTCCTCAGGATCTATGCACCCAAATTGCGTGAAAATGTAATCACATGTCAGTTCTAGTATAATATATTTGTCCAATGAATACCCGTTTATCATCTGCATTTCTTCTGGGTGTAGCAATTTTAATGGCCAGTAGTCTATTTTTCATTTAAATGTTTATATCTGTATCTTCAGTGTCTTTTAGTTGAGTCCGATAGCCGTCTCGTTTGCGTTTTGACATGTACAGGCAACTACGAGATTCTGAAGATGCTCAAAACGCATTGGGCCATGTAAATGGAACAAAAATAATTTGCAACTGTTGCCAAACAATAAAATGTAGTAATTTCTTTTAGTCAGATTTTATTAACTCATTAGTCCTAATACTAAATCTGAATGAAATACCTCCTCCGACGCTTCAGATGCACAACACTATCACAATTCAAGTATAAAAGTCACAATTTGTAACTAAAAAATTAAAAGATAAACTTCTTTTACCTGCATTTTTCGCATTTGTAAGGAAGCTAGGGAAAACTTCATAATTTGACCAATTTGTGTAGCACGTAGCTCTCAGTAGGTGCTCAGTGATAATAATTGCTTGGCGATTATTTGCAGAATTTTTCAGCGTCCTTTACATGGCTGGACAATTAGTTCTTATTTTTCGATAAAAACTCATTCCCTAAATCTGCTTTTAAGGCGTTACACTTTTCCCTTGTTGAAGTATGGGTTAATGGTTGTGATCGTATCGCTGCGAAACTCCACATGCCGCCATAAATGTATTGGAGACATTCGTGGGATTTGTCCACTTTCATTGATGCATACTTCTTGGCACGACAATTTCGAGAGAAACTTCAATCCAATATATTATGATGCCCTACAATGGCGAAAAGCGTAATTGAAAGCAGTTTTATTGGAACAGTTTTCATTCGAAAATAATCGTTGTACAGTTGCTGAACCAGATGGCCAGGTAGGATGAGAGATATGTTAATCTTTTAACTTCATATGTTGATGTTGGTTCATCGGGCATCCATAGCCGTCGACAGCGTGTTCTTACATTATACTGTCTTCCTAAAATGGGGGGGGACGAATGCCACAAGAGATTCAATCACTGTCCCATACGAGGCGACAACGCCGCAAGCGTGGTCGCACCAAATTACAGGCCCTGGACGCACGAGCCTCTCATTGCGTTTGGGCAGCTCTTTCATCATCATGTGCCCCACTCAGTTCTTACAACCCTACTAAAGTAAATTCCTAACATAGAACTGCATTTCTCGTGTCTGTATCCTAAAGTGACACTGATCATCTAGCAGATCATGTATTTAGTTCTTCAGCTATAATTAAACAACTAATAGCTGATATTTCGATAGTGTGTTGTCAAAAGGCAGCGACCACACCGGAAAACAAAGGGCTGGCGCATAACTGGTTTCGCTTCTGGATAACTGAGAGCTGGAAAACGTGTCCGCTTGATACCTGTCGTCATTATTCACCTTACGCAATGAGAGATGTTGGAACAATCCCCGGCGTCATCCAAGCCAGCTGAAAACGCAAAAGGTTTTACCCATTAAGATAGGACCACGGTCCAACTGTGAGTAAAGAAGACTCGGCTTCACCAGTCCTCGGACATAGCTGTGTGAATTTTCCTTAGATTAGTTTAAAATAGTTCAAGTAGTTTGTAAAAAAAATGTTCAAATGTTTGTAAATCTATCGGACCAAACTGCGTGGTCATCAGTCTGTAGCTTACAAACTACTTAAACCTAGGTAAACTAACCTAAGGACAACACGCACACCCATGCCCCAGGGAGGACTCGAACCTCCACGGCGAACAACCGCGCGCTCCGCAGCGAGACACTTTAGACCACTCGGTTACTCCACCGCGGCAGTAGTTTGTAAGCCTAGGGACTGATAACCAGAGAAGTTATTCCTTAGATTTACAAACGTTTTAGTATTTTGCTACCCTAATAAAAAAAAAAAAAGATCTGTTACTGTTATAGTGCCATTAACTAATCAAACTCCTTCACCATCGCCTGATTTTCTTCTACTATATTCCATTACCCTTGTTTTGCTCTTGTTAATGTTCGTCTTGTAACCTCTTTTCAAGTCATTGTCCGTTTTGTTCAATTATTCTTGAAGATCCTCTGCTGTCTCTGACAGTATCAGAATGTCATAAGCAAACCGCAAATTTTTTTTTTCTTCTTACCTAAGAAAATTAGAGAGGAATGACACTAAACGTAGATATATTTCAGTTTATGCGGGGGTAAAAAGAAAATTAATGCCGTATGCGGCTAAGATCTTATTGCTGAAAATCTAGAAGAAGAAAAGGAGATATTTCAAACAGCGACAAGATTTAGATAAGCTTGTACAAAGTGTAGCTAATGTATTGACTTTCACTATAACGAACAGGAAAGTATTCGGTGAGTCAAATTAATATCTGGAAACTAGGGAGAGCTACATCACATAAATTCTAGGCGTGGGAAAGGGTACCTCCTGCCATGTCTTTTGATTTGAATTTCTGTTCAATTCCTAGTTAGCGCGAAGAGAAAAATCATTTTTGTGTGGCTCCGAACGAGCCCTATTATTTTAATTTTTTTAATTTTTATTTATTTATTTATTTCCATCCTTGCGCGGAAAGTAAACTGACGTTCTGCAAATTGACCCTATTAATTCAGAAATTAACATTCTTGTGAAACACAGCTAGCCCTTTACTCACATGATGTGATGAGTGTTATCGACGAGGGATGTGAAATAGATTCCGTATTTCTAGATTTCTGGAAGACTTACGACACTCACAAGCGACCTCTAATCAAATTGCGTGCTTATGGAATATCGCCACAGTTGTGGGATTGGATTCGTGATTCCCTGTCACAAAGTACATTGTAGTTGACGGAAAGTCAACGAGTTGAACAAAATTGATATCTGGTGTTCCCCAGAGAAGGGTTATAGGGCCCCTACTGTTCCTTACTTTTATAAACGATAAAGGAGACAATCTGAGTAGCTCTCTTAGACTACTCGCGAATGATGCTGTCACTTATCGGTTACTGAAGTCACTAGAAGATCAAAAGTAACTGCAAAATTGTTTAGATATATCAGCACGGTGCAAAACATGGCAATTTGACCACTAAAGGAAGACCGCTGAACTTCATTTATACAATAAATCAGTGAAAACTATACGCCTATAATTCAACTAAATACCTAGGAGTAACAATTACAAACAACTTAAATTGGAAACAACACATAGAACATATTGTAGGGAAAGCGAAGCAAGGACTACGTTTCGTTGGCAGAACAGAAGGTGCAACAGCTCTACTAAAGAAATTGCCTCCACCACACCTATTTTGGAGTATTGTTGCGTAATGTGGGTTCCCCACCCAGTGGCATTTAGACGATTTAGAGAAAGTACAAACAAGGGCACCACGTTTTGTATTATAGCGATATAGGGGAGAGAGTGTCACGGAAATGATGCAGGAGTCCAAATAATCAAAAGAAAGGCGTTACTCGTTGCGACGAGATCTATTTGTGAAATTTCTTCAACCAAATTTCTCTTCTGAATGCGAACAGATTTTGTTAGTACCCCTCTACGTAGAAAGACACGATCATCAAAATAAAATAAGAGAAATCAGATCGAAAACGGAATGATTTAGGTGTTCCTTTTCTCCGCGAGCTATTGGAGAATGGATCTGCAGCGAAACATCATCAAATCGGTTCAAATAACCCTCGGAACCGTAATGTTATAATTTAGGAAATGTATAACTAATTTGAAAGCTGCTACCTTTCTATAATAGCGGTTCAATTTCCTTAGCATTCCTTTAATTTATATATTTTGAAAAAACATTACAGTTTTATTGTAAAAATAATATATGAATATTTATAAATACTTGAAAATAAAATATATTTCTTTAACATCTTCAATGTTAAATTCTAACTATATGCACTTCACTGTCACTTGCAGAGTATTTATGTAAATGTAGAAAAGCTGGCCATTTTATTTCTTCGCTAGTGTATCTCGGAAAAAAATTGCCCTAGCTCCAAGGATTCTTATTTTAATTCCCTGTAACGTTCGCAGTGTTGATCGAACCTGTCAGCCCTTTAAATCGATCTGTTGGGTATTCCAAACGCAAATGAGTCTCACCAATTTTAGGGAGGTCGACCAACCGGTTTCTCCACAACTGCCTTTATTTACTCGTTCCTTTTAATAACGGTCTGCAACGTTACACATAAGTATTTAATAAAAGCAATTGTGTCAATGAGATTATGGATAATCATTAGGAGTTGGTATGTGTAGACCATTTCTTGTGAAAACGGGAAACTCGTGCTTGATAACTGACCAAAATAAACAAAGATTACAGTAAACATGGGAAAGTAGAGGAATGTTATCGCAAAGCGCATACAATATTTAAGGTAAAATTTGTTTTAGGAATATTACTCAAACGCGTTGGTACCTATCTCCTGTTTCTGTGTGTCGTTCTCAGGGTAAACGTTACAATTTTACGTTCTGGTAAGAATTTTCATTAAAGGGTGTTGTTAAACAACAGGCATCACGTTTAAACGCCTGTATTTCAAATTGACAAGGTAAGTACTGCATCATTAATTCACTTGTCTGTTTTCCTGGTTAATTAAAACACCATTTACAATACTGAATACTCTCCTTCTAATGTGAAAAAAAAAATCAGTACGTGAGAAAACAATTTCGATGGTCATTTCACCTCTTCACAAGTTAAGATTAAATTCTGATTCACACCATTTCTTCTTGTTATTTATTTAACTTGTTCATTTTTACTGTTGCTCTTGGTGATCTGTTTGATCCTATCTATAAAGAAGGAACTTGGTGCGTATCACACGTCACTTATTCAGTTGAAACGGTCTTACTGGTAATCTTCCTAAAACAGCATGTCCACTAAGACATATGAAGAAACATATTTGAACATTCAGTGTACAATTTTCTGGAAACAGCTCTTATGCTGTCGGGCTTGGTCTCTGTTAAGCCTTTGTCGACAACGTGAAATGCACATAACGCGTCGCTTTCTCTCACATCAAGAAGTTAGTGTGATAATTGCTGTAGCAAGTGGCGAGGAAAAAGTGTCGTGCTGTCATAAACATTTCTCTCATAAAGGTTGATCAGATCGTTAGTCCCGCAGTTAGCTTCTGCCAGTTACGCAGTTGTATCTTTATGCCAGGTGCTTTCCGCCTTTCGATTATGATCGTGGCGAACTTTTATAGAAAGCATGTGTATGTGTGTCACATTTGGTACAGACTCTTTCAATATATTAGTCTGAACTGACCGAAATCAAATGTGTACAGAAAAGTTAAATGCTATTGTTGATAATCGCATGAAATGAGAACAGTAATTTTTGATGTTCCTTATAGTAGGGATAAGGTTTTTAGGGAAAGAAAGATACGTTGTACGAAGATATGAAAAATTTGGGGAGAAATGAAAACTGCCTTTTGTTTTCTGATTTTATGTTAGTTGAAGAGCATAATTCACGATTAGAATGATTGGATATCCGTAAGCCACTTTTAGTGATTCTGGAAATGTTTAGAGGAAAAACGTGTGCTATAATTTGCACGAAAAATCTGGAAATTCCAGTGCACTAAAGAAATCATAATTCTTCTCTGCACTCTGATTATTATCTGATGATGTGCATGGCATTTTGGTTTCATCGATTTTACACGTATGCATTAATGAAGAATGATTTGTACAAGCCACGTTATGGGGCACGGAAAAGGGTCCTGCAACACATTTCGGCCGATAACCATGAACGTTTCTATGTATATGCATTCTGGCGGGTAAGCATGGGAGAATAGACGTAGAAGGGCCATAAGATGGACAAAGGGACAAAGAGTGGGGACGGATATAGGCCGACGAAGGGGGAAGAGAGAGAGAGAGAGAGAGAGAGAGAGAGAGAGAGAGAGAGAGAGAGAGAGAGAAGAGTTTGGAAGAAGGATATGAATAGAGAGGAAGGAAGAAATGGTAGGTATGTGGGCGGGAAAGTGCAGGATGCAGGAGAATACAGAAGGGGGAAGCCAGTAATTTTATTAATGGATTATTGGAATAAATGCATAATACAGCAAAATGATAAACTGAATGAAGTTCACTATTGTTTGAATCAGGAGGAAGAGAGAAGTAGAGAGGCCAAACTGATGGTTAGACAGGGAGGAGGAGTAGGAGGAAGAGGAACAGAGCAGTGTGAGGAGTCAGAGATAAGGTATAAGGACCGATAGGAGTTCGGAAGAAATGGAGCAGGGAATAGTAGATGGACCAGCAGAACGCCGAAACAAATAAATGCGCGGGAAACATCTAAATTTCAGCGGGCATTCTGATAGCAAAAGCGTAATAGGTAAGTTGATGTATTTAAAAGCTCTTCAACAGCACTTAATACATAATATGTGAGAAGTAATTCCAAGTGTAATCGACTTATAAGGACATTCTGCTTGAATGTAGGTGATTATCAATTGTGAGAGAGTGGTATAGCGTAAAATAGAATATTTCCTAAATTAACAAATACTGGTCAGTCACTGTAAAAAAAATTCACGAACAAAAACGGTTAAAAATTGATCCTACTGCAAGAGTGTCAATGTATTCAACTTCCTTTGTAATTCGTCTGTTAGCTTTCAAAATGATACTGAACTACGTATTTAATTCCTTAATTTTATTAAACAATAGTTTAACTAGAAGGTACCATAAAAAAATCAACTAGCACTGCACCACACACCATAAGTTGTAGCTAGTTTTGAGAAAATTTTTACGCGTTTCTGGAAGATGCGGAAAACATGTAGAGTACAGCCGGAATTTTGGTAGTAAAAGTATAATAGGTAAGTTGAAGTATTTAAAAGCTCTTCAACAGCACTTGATACACAATATGTGAGAAGTAATTCCAAGTGTAATCGACTTATAAGGACATTCTGCTTGAATGTAGATGATTATCAATTGTGAGAGAGTGGTATAGCGTAAAATGGAATATTTCCTAAATTAACAAATACTGGTCAGTCACTGTAAAAAAAATTCACGAACAAAAACGGTTAAAAACTGATCCTACTGCAAGAGTGTCAATGTATTGAACTTCCTTTGTAATTCGTATGTTAGCTTTCAAAATGATACTGAACTAAGTATTTAATTCCTTAATTTTATTAAACAATAGTTTAACTAGAAGGTACCATAAAAAAAGCAACTAGCACTGCACCACACACCATAAGTTGTAGCTAGTTTTGAGAAAATTTTTACGCGTTCCTGGAAGATGCATTCTAGTTACACAGAAAAGAGTTTCACAAAATAAGTACACGAAATAGAATTGGTTTCAGTTTCGTTTTCGTTGCAAAAATAGGCGCTTCGGGGCGCTAAGCTCCGTTTCAGAGCTGACCTTCAAGCCGGTGTAGATTGACAAATTGCAAAACGTGAAGTCTTTCGCACGACGAGACCCGGTGACTGGCAGCACTGCGTTTCATTGTTTCCACAGACAAATGAGTGACGGCCGGCGTTCTCTGCGGTTGAACTGGCCTGCTGTCAATATTGAATGTTTGCCTTTGGGCAACGCCGCGAGACGCCGGCAAATGCGAGGGATAATTGTCGAAGTCGCATCACCCGCGTGGCGCAACGGAGCTGACGCAGGACCCGACACTCGCTGCTAATTGTGGCCCTGAAACTCCACTCTGAAAGACAGCCCGCCGCACTGGACCGTGTGCGTTGCTTAATGACTAATAATAAATACGTATTACTGTCTAAGAGAGGTATTTTTTATGTCAACACTCTTTGCAAAAATCCGTTTCGATGATTTATTAATCATATTGCTAAAATATTATTTTATAAATATAATTTTATAATATTTTCCAACTTATTTCTGTCGACTGTTACATCAAAAACAGTCACTTCTTTCACACCTACATGGGCGTTACCTGATCTCAGTTAATGACGCTTATTTGAATGCGCTCGAATTCTCACGTCCACTAACTAATTGACCACATTCTTCCGTAGATGATTGCTGAGGCATCTTTGCTATTTCCAGCAATAATAGAGATATACGACAAGCGAATAGGATTGTAACGTTAACATAAAACATTGATATATATATATATATATATATATATATATATATATATATATATATATATATATATTCCTTTGAGCACTTTATAACGTGCATGATTCGCTGACTATGTGACATACAGCTAACGAAGGTGTTGGGCTGTTTATTATTTTGTATATTTTGATTTGTAATAGGTTGGACTTTGTCAATATGTACTTTCTTAGATATACCTATTCTGTATCTGTGTGCACAATTTTCTATGATACTGGCGGGCTCTGTGCACTTTGCCACGTGCACAAAGCACAAGAAATGTGAGGTCGCTCCAAGCATCAAACATTATAACAGCTTTCTTTTGTCTGTATATTTTTGGATTCATCTAAATCTTAAAACAGTTGATTCTAAATATGTGATACAACCCTATAGGGGTAGTCATACAGGTGTTCTTTCATTTTTTTGATATTAACATACAGATGAATAATATGTGGAAGTGACGTTAGGCGCTTTGCGTCATAACTGTTAAGGATATATTTTTCTGTTATTCAAAGTTTTCATGTTTCAACATGTATAGTCTGTTCTTTTTGTTGAACATATTGTTAAATTCCTTTAGAATTATTACTAATTTTAAAACTAGAAAATTATATTTGATTCAATGACTGAAATGCTACTACACCAGAGGACGTCTGTAGGGACATTTTTCTAAAGCGCCGCTGCGTGAATTTGTAAGCAGCTTGCTCATTTCATGGTTGAACACTACACTGATATGTTCAAAAAAATCTGTTACATTCAGCTAATATGGTACCTGATTATGCATAGCTGATATTACGATGAATAGTATGTGCATTTGCTATACTCTGCAATTGGATTGGCTTTGAGTTTATTCTATTTTTATATGTGTGGACTTTGTACTGATTTTATATTTTCTTGTGTTGTAGGTGCATTGAGGATGATCATTATGTGATCGAAATCGACCTGCAAAATCATTAATAAAAACGACCAATGCTGCATACTATATTTATTACATTCATTGTTTTGTGGTCGCTCAGCACACCGTTCCAAAAACTTGAATAAAACCTAAAAAATGATTTTAAAGGTCGTGTGAAAATTTTCTCGACGGTGAGCAAGCAATAACGATATAGATGAAAAAACATTATTATATTTCAGTGTACTTGGCTAAACCAAGGGACACGAACATAACTGACTGATATATCTATAAAATAAATGGAGATATATTTTAAACACTTTTTTGAGAAAAGGAAATTATACCACATATATGTAGATGAAGAATATCGTCCGTAGACATATGACGTTTGCGGGAATTTATGCCACGTAGGTATTCGATTTATATATTCAGTTAAGAATTGCACAATTGTTAAAAGATGAACACTAAGTTGAATTGTCACGTTGAAATTCTCTAACAATGTGCCTTCGTTGCAGATACCATGTTTGAAGTATTTTTTCTTAAATGATGGATAACTTGTCAGTAATGATATGTATCAACAACGTGAAGTGTTTTATACACGGAGTAATTTATAACATTAGGCGTCGACTTTGTGAACGACACGAGACGAAACGCGTAAGGTGTAAATAAATTACAAAGTACAGTGGTGACGTTTAATTTTTCAAATTCTCTGAAGGCCACTACATCTCATAAAAATCGAATACAGTATAAAATATTCTGAGGTAATAGAACTCGGGATAATTTCGTGTATTCCTACATCACTCACTCCGAAGAGTGGGAATTTCGTGAATCAACATTTCTTTAATACATAAATTAGAATGAAATTACAGCAATTCTCAGTCAAATGAAACACAAGTTCGTTTTTTTTACTCCCAGAAAATTTACTGTTTCTGTACAACCACCAGGATTTAATTTCTAAAATTTATGTTAAACGTTTTAATTTCTTAAAATGTTTGTTAAGCTTAAGGGGCTTAACTGCGGGATCATCAGTCCCTAAACTTACAAACTACTTATGAACTACCTTACACTAAAGACGACACAAATATCCATGCCCGAGGGGGAATTCGAACCCCCGATAGAAACGGCCGTGCAGACTGGCGCGCCGCAGACCACTCGGCCACTGCGGCTGGCTATTGGCTATAATTTCTTAAAGAAAGTTTAGAGACTACGGGCTAGTTCAAACCTCGACGAACCACATTACTGAAAGAATCGAACTAGAATCGAACTAGCTAAGATCTGTTTTGTGGAAATTATATATATATATATATATATATATATATATATATATATATATATATATATATATATATATATATATATATTCTGCCACACGTGATAAATCGAAACGATTATCATTCAATATAAACTACAAATAATGTATGATTGGAAGTCAGCGGTATTCTAACGATACAAGTATTAAATTAATTTTCTCGTAAATTGTTTTTGATATTTTCCTGATTAGTAACAGTCGCATCAGACTACATAGGTCCTGCAAGGCTCGCAAAACTTCTGTGGAGTTTGTTAAGCGGGAGGCGAAGTACTGGCAGAAGTACGGTTATGAGGACATACTGTTCAGCGTGCTGGGATAGCTCACTGGGTAGAGAGCTTGCACGCGAAAGGCATAGGTCTCAGGTTCGAATTCCGATTCTGGCGCACCAATCTGTAAGGAGGTTAAATATCAGCGCACACTCCGCTGCAAAGTTTCATTCTGGACTACATTGATCGTCTACTCTGCTGTATATATTATAATATATAGATCACTGATTATTTGTAAATGTTCAAATGTTCAAATGTTTGTAAAGTCTATGGGACTTAACTATGGGGTCATCAGTCCCTAAACTTACAAACTACTTATGAACTACCTTACACTAAAGACGACACAAATATCCATGCCCGAGGGGGAATTCGAACCCCCGATAGAAACGGCCGTGCAGACTGGCGCGCCGCAGACCACTCGGCCACTGCGGCTGGCTATTGGCTATAATTTCTTAAAGAAAGTTTAGAGACTACGGGCTAGTTCAAACCTCGACGAACCACATTACTGAAAGAATCGAACTAGCTAAGATCTGTTTTGTGGAAATTAATATATATATATATATATATATATATATATATATATTCTGCCACACGTGATAAATCGAAACGATTACCATTCAATATAAACTACAAATAATGTATGATTGGAAGTCAGCGGTATTCTAACGATACAAGTATTAAATTAATTTTCTCGTAAATTGTTTTTGATATTTTCCTGATTAGTAACAGTCGCATCAGACTACATAGGTCCTGCAAGGCTCGCAAAACTTCTGTGGAGTTTGTTAAGCGGGAGGCGAAGTACTGGCAGAAGTACGGTTATGAGGACATACTGTTCAGCGTGCTGGGATAGCTCACTGGGTAGAGAGCTTGCACGCGAAACGCATAGGTCCCAGGTTCGAATTCCGATTCTGGCGCACCAATCTGTAAGGAGGTTAAATATCAGCGCACACTCCGCTGCAAAGTTTCATTCTGGACTACATTGATCGTCTACTCTGCTGTATATATTATAATATATAGATCACTGATTATTTGTAAATGTTCAAATGTTCAAATGTTTGTAAAGTCTATGGGACTTAACTATGGGGTCATCAGTCCCTAAACTTACAAACTACTTATGAACTAACTAAGACTAAGGACGGCACAAATAACCACGCCCGAGGGGGGATTCGAAACCCCGACCGTAGTGGCCGTGCAGACCGTGACTGGAGCGCCTCAGTCTCCTCGGCCACCGCGGCCGGCTATTTGTAAATCACAAGAGGAAGAATGAAGAGGAGGAAGGAGGGGGGAGGAGGTTAAGAAAGCAGGGCTCCATCGTTACAATGAAGAGTCAAAGGTGGAGACGTTGCACATATTCTTTTCCTTAGAATGTCACTAGACGATGTATATTCGCAATGTGAGAACAATATAAATATTTAGGACCCTGCGGATCACGGAAACAGATAAAGATTTTTATTTATTGCTTTATTGTTCATTCATTTATTTATTTATTTTTATATGGTTTGCAGCGGATACTTTTATATCGTCTGTTTCTTGACTCTAGCGTTGTGGATGAAACAATCATTCAATCGCAAGTTCCACTTATTCTATTTCAGAGGTTTCTTGAATTCTGCAATATTGAAAATCGTATATGTCTGACAGAATATGGACACTATTTGTTTGCCATTGATGTTTACACCCACATGTTTTGTGCATATGGCTTTTTCCACGAATAGTCTACGACTAACTTTACCATCTTCGAAAAAAAATGTAGATTGTTCTACGTCGTCGATAATGAATCGTAAGGAGAGACGGCTATATAAGGCATTGCAGTTATCCGTAACTAAAGTAAAAACTCGAATTTAAATGTGTATTTATAAACTTCCTATTCTGAAAACGTGAATATCATACTGGATACCTGATTTCATGCAACCGCTTGTAACTGGTATTTGTAGAACTGAGTAAGACTCGCTGCAAGGTAAATGTAGTATAATAAAAATGAAGACCGAAAACTACACTGTAAATATAAATATAAATTTCGGAGTCAAGAAGATATCACAGCAGTTCGTGAGCAATATCTGCGATATAAACTTAAGTGTATGGCTAACTGTGGTTCTTTCGTAAACACTAATCTGTTGCACATGCCATGATGTCATACATCTTTGTCAGTTACTCCCGAATTCAATGGGTATGACGCATAAACGGTGACTTCACGTAATAACTCACGGATGCCTTGCGTGATCGTGACGTGAGGAAGTCCCCAGGTAGACACTGAGCCTTCCTGAGGCCGTCGTACCATACCCCCCTCGCAATGGAGTCGCGGCTCTTGCGTACTCCTCGGCCGGGTGGGGAGGGGAGCCGTCATCGGTGAGGACAAAGCAGTTAGCACGGGGAGGGAAGCCAAAACAGCCGTATATAAAGCCCCGAGCGGTCGGCACAGGGCAGTTCCCGTGGGATTCTCTGACTTGTGAGTGCCAACAGCAACCACCGCCGACGAAATGGTCCGATTCTTGGTGAGTACCGAACTTGGCAAGAGGTCTACTCCTCTCTGCCAGCTAATAGGCTAAGAAAATTCCGTTTCTCGCTCTGGTACCGTTTTTACCAATAGTGAAGGACAATATAACATTTTGCATACTCGTATCTAGAAATGTTAGAGTGATCGACAATGAAATGTCATTAAGTAAGTTGATTGTATGAAAATTCCTCGATGACGAGGTTTACATTTTTATTATATAAAACAACAGGCAACATTGCTAATCCTTTTTAAAAATTTAGATTAGCTGTTTCGACGTGTAGGCCCTATGTTTTAACCTGACCCTATCATATAGTGGCAAGATGTGGGAAACATTTTATTTTCGGAAGGACGATGGTTCAAATTCACCTCCGGCCACCCATATTTAGGTTTTCCATAATTTCCCTAAATCACAACAAACGACCTGGAAGAACAATTTGCGCCTTGAACAGTATCTTGAAACAAGATTAACAATAACAACAGCAAAATAAAGTTATGTAATGTAAGATAATCAGGCGATTCTGAAATAATTAGATTAGGCAACAAGACAGTAAACGTAAATGGGTTTTGTCATTTGGGTTGCAAAATTTTTTCCGATGTTCGAAGTAAAGAAGATATGAAATGCAGAATAGCTATGGGAAGAAAAGCATTTACGTAGAGGCGAAATTTGTCGAAATCCTGAAGTAATTTGAATGTTAGGAAGTCCTCTGTGAAAGCATTTGTCTGAAGTGTAGCATTGTACAGGAGTGAAATGTATACGGTACGGAGATGAGCCAAATTTTGATAGAAGCTTTAAAAATGTGGTGCTACACAAAAATGCTGAAAATAAGCTAGGTAGATAGAGCTACTAATGAAGAGGTGCTTAACAGAAGTTTGGCGGAAAAGAAGTATCAGGGATATCTTGACTTAGAGAAGCATCAAATTAGCATTGGGGGATGTGTGTTGGTTAAAAATCGCAGAGAGACCAATAAACGATTACAGGGAGCAGATTTAAATGGATGTGAGTTGCCGTCCTTATGAAGAGATGAAAGGTTTACGTAGAATAGAGTAAGGTGGCGAGCTGCATGAAATGTTTCTGAACTGAAGACTACAACAACGATACAATTTTCAAATTTTAAGCGACAGATATTTTACAGAATCAAAGTATGTGACCGGTGAATAAAGTAGTTTTACCCTCTATAAACAAAACTAAATAAGACGAAATGGGACAGTATAAAATTGAAACATGCAACCTTGTTATTAACTTTGTTTAACTGTTAGCTATTGCTGAACCTTGTGTTGGACGAGGGATGCATGGTCACTCCTCAAGAGAGATTCTTTTCCACGTGCAGGTGGAACGCGCTGCAGTGTACCTTTGTCACTTAGCAGGAGTAATCGCGGTTAGAACGGAAGCGTTAACAGTTACATCTGTGACATAAGCGACCTTCACAAGTCCTAATCGGAAGGAACTTGGCTTACTTCTGA